>OX336394.1:344323661-345710065 GCA_946902985.2 Meconema thalassinum
AATAGGGGGAATTGATTTTCACACAAAGATGGCATCCATCCGCAAACTATTAGGCTAATGACCTATTCATTTGCTCAAAGGATGCTTCCTCTATAAGGGTATGTTGTTGCAAAATTTGGTAGAGATCAGATGATTAGGTTAATCGTAATTTGATTTAAGCTTTGAACTTTTGTGTGGCCGCCATTACGTTTCCGTCAAGATGGCGGCGATATAAAACATGACACTGAGGTGCCTTTTGTTAGTACTACCTCTGTACCAAATTTCGTTCCATTCGGTTGCAACGTGTTCGAATTAATAGGGGGAATCGACTTTCACACAAAGATGGCCGCCATCCGTAAACTATTACGCTGATGACCTATTAGATTGGTCAAAGGATGCTCCCTCCATAAAGGTATGCAGTTGCAATATTTGGTAGAGATCGGATGATTAGGTTAATCGTAATTTGATTTAAGCCTTGAACATTCGTGTGGCCGCCATTACGTTTCAGTCAAGACGGCGGCGATATAAAACATGACACTGAGGTGTCCTTTGCTGGTGCTACCTCTGTACCAAATTTCGTTCCATTCGGTTCGACCGTGTTCGAATTAATAGGGGGAATCAATTTTGACATAAAGATGGCCGCCATCCGCAAACTATTAGGCTAATAACCTATGAGATTGGTCAAAGGATGCTCCCTCCATAAAGGTATGTTGTTGCAAAGTTTGGTAGAGATCGGATGGTTATGTAAGTCGTAATATAACTTAAGCTTTGAACATTTGTGTGGCCGCCATTACGTTTCCGTCAAGATGGCGGTGATATAAAACATGACATTGAGGTGCCTTTTCTTAGTACTACCTCCGTACCAAATTTCGTTCCATTCGGTTGCACCGTGTTCGAATTAATAGGGGGAATCGATTTTCACACAAAGATGGCCGCCATCCACAAACTATTACGCTGATGACCTATTAGTTTGGTCAAATGATGCTGCCCCCATAAAGGTATGTTGTTGCAAAATTTGGTAGAGATCGGATGATTAAATTAGTCGTAATTTGATTTTAGATTTGAACATTTGTGTGGCCGCCATTATGTTTCCGTCAAGATGGCGGCGATATAAGACATGACACTGAGGTGCCTTTTGTTAGTACTACCTCTATACCAAATTTCGTTCCATTCGGTTGCAACGTGTTCGAATTAATAGGGGGAATCGACTTTCACACAAAGATGGCCGCCATCCGTAAACTATTACGCTGATGACCTATTAGATTGGTCAAAGGATGCTCCCTCCATAAAGGTATGCAGTTGCAAAATTTGGTAGAGATCAGATGATTAGGTTAATCGTAATTTGATTTAAGCTTTGAACTTTTGTGTGGCCGCCATTACGTTTCCGTCAAGATGGCGGCGATATAAAACATGACACTGAGGTGCCTTTTGTTAGTACTACCTCTGTACCAAATTTCGTTCCATTCGGTTGCAACGTGTTCGAATTAATAGGGGGAATCGACTTTCACACAAAGATGGCCGCCATCCGTAAACTATTACGCTGATGACCTATTAGATTGGTCAAAGGATGCTCCCTCCATAAAGGTATGCAGTTGCAATATTTGGTAGAGATCGGATGATTAGGTTAATCGTAATTTGATTTAAGCCTTGAACATTCGTGTGGCCGCCATTACGTTTCAGTCAAGACGGCGGCGATATAAAACATGACACTGAGGTGTCCTTTGCTGGTGCTACCTCTGTACCAAATTTCGTTCCATTCGGTTCGACCGTGTTCGAATTAATAGGGGGAATCAATTTTGACATAAAGATGGCCGCCATCCGCAAACTATTAGGCTAATAACCTATGAGATTGGTCAAAGGATGCTCCCTCCATAAAGGTATGTTGTTGCAAAGTTTGGTAGAGATCGGATGGTTATGTAAGTCGTAATATAACTTAAGCTTTGAACATTTGTGTGGCCGCCATTACGTTTCCGTCAAGATGGCGGTGATATAAAACATGACATTGAGGTGCCTTTTCTTAGTACTACCTCCGTACCAAATTTCGTTCCATTCGGTTGCACCGTGTTCGAATTAATAGGGGGAATCGATTTTCACACAAAGATGGCCGCCATCCACAAACTATTACGCTGATGACCTATTAGTTTGGTCAAATGATGCTGCCCCCATAAAGGTATGTTGTTGCAAAATTTGGTAGAGATCGGATGATTAAATTAGTCGTAATTTGATTTTAGATTTGAACATTTGTGTGGCCGCCATTATGTTTCCGTCAAGATGGCGGCGATATAAGACATGACACTGAGGTGCCTTTTGTTAGTACTACCTCTATACCAAATTTCGTTCCATTCGGTTGCACCGTGTTCGAATTAATAGGGGGAATCGATTTTCACACAAAGATGGCCGCCATCCGCAAACTATTACGCTGATGACCTATTAGTTTGGTCAAAGGATGCTGCCCCCATAAAGGTATGTTGTTGCAAAATTTGGTAGAGATCGGATGATTAGCTTAGTCGTAATTTGATTTACTTTCATTTTTTGCAAAAATCGAAAGTAGGCTAAAAAAGAATAAAAAAAAGATGTTCAGTAAAGAACATATAGCCTACTTTCTCCTAAATGCATGGGTATTGTTATAACTCTTTGTCCTTTTCAAGGAGTATGATTGAATGTTGGTTGTAGTAGCTTGTTGAAATACAACGTGCTATAGGGATATTAAACATGAATATGAGTTGCCCTTTGCTAGTGCTACCTCTGTACCAAATTTCGTTCAATTCGGTTTCACCGTGTTTGAATTGATAGGGGGAATCGATTTGCACACATACTTGGCCACCATCTGCAAACTATTGGGCTGATGTTCTTGCAGTTTGGTCTGAATATGTTCCCCACATAAAGATATGGTGTTGCAAAATTTGGTAGAGACTAGATTATTAGGTTGGTCGTAATTACATTTTAGCTTTTAACATTTGGGTGGCCGCGATTACGTTTCCGTCAAGATAGCGGTGATATAAAACATGACACTGAGGTGCCCTTTGCTAGTGCTACCTCTGTACCAAATTTCGTTCCATTCGGTTTCACCGTGTTCGAATTGATAGGGGGAATCGATTTTCACACAAAGATGGCCGCCATCCGCAAAATATTAGGCTGATGACCTATTAGTTTGGTCAAAGGATGCTCCCTCCATAAAGGTATGTTGTTGCTAAATTTGCTAGAGGTCGGATGATTAGGCTAATCGTAATTTGATTTAAGCTTTGAACATTTGTGTGGCCGCCATTATGTTTCTGTCAATATGGCGGCGATATAAATCATGACACTGAGATGCCCTTTGCTAGTGCTATCTCTGTACCAAATTTCGTTCCATTCGGTTTCACCGTGTTTGAATTAATAGGGAGAATCGATTTTGACACAAAGATGGCCGCCATCCGCAAACTATTAGGCGAATAACCTATTAGATTGGTCAGAGGATGCTCCCTCCATAAAGGTATGTAGTTGCAAAATTTGGTAGAGATCGGATGATTAGGTTAATCGTATTTTGATTTAAGCTTTGAACATTCGTGTGGCCGCCATTACGTTTCAGTCAAGATGGTGGCGATATAAAACATGACACTGAGGTGCCCTTTGCTAGTGCTACCTCTGTACCAAATTTCGTTCCATTCGGTTCCACCGTGTTCGAATTAATAGGGGGAATCAATTTTGACATAAAGATGGCCGCCACCCGCAAACTATTAGGCTAATAACCTATTAGATTGGTCAAAGGATGCTCCCTCCGTAAAGGTATGTAGTTGCAAAATTTGGTAGAGATCGGATGATTAGGTTAATCGTAATTTGATTTAAGCTTTGAACATTCGTGTGGCCGCCATCACCTTTCTGTCAAGATGGCGGCGATATAAAACATGACACTGAGGTGCCCTTTGCTAGTGCTACCTCTGTACCAAATTTCGTTCCATTTGGTTTCACCGTGTTTGAATTAATAGGGGGAATTGATTTTCACACAAAGATGGCCGCCATTCGCAAACTATTAGGCTAATGACCTAGTTATTTGGTCAAAGGATGCTTCCTCTATAAAGGTATGTTGTTGCAAAATTTGATAGAGATCGGATGATTACGTTAATCGTAATTTGATTTAAGCTTTGAACATTTGTGTGGCCGCCATTACGTTTCCGTCAAGATGGCGGCGATATAAAACATGGCACTGAGGTGCCTTTTGTTAGTACTACCTCTGTACCAAATTTCGTTCCATTCGGTTGCACCGTGTTCGAATTAATAGGGGGAATCGATTTTCACACAAAGATGGCCGCCATCCGCAAACTATTACGCTGATGACTTATTAGTTTGGTCAAAGGATGCTCCCCCCATAAAGGTATGTTGTTGCAAAATTTGGTAGAGATCGGATGATTAGGTTAGTCGTAATTTGATTTAAGCTTTGAACATTTGTGTGGCCGCCATTACGTTTCCGTAAAGATGGCGGCGATATAAAAAATGACACTGAGGTGTCCTTTGCTAGTGCTACCTTTGTACCAAATTTCGTTCAATTCGCATTCACCGTGTTCGAATTGATAGGGGGGGGGGACAGACATTCAGAGTACACACACTCACACACACACACACACACAGACACACACACACACAGACACACACACACACATACACGCACACAGACAGACACACTTTTTTCGCCCTGTGTTGATCTCATAAGTCTACTTTCATTTTTTGCAAAAATCGAAAGTAGGCTAATATTGTAAGGGTATTGGCTGTTTTTCTTAACTGCCATCCCCATGTCCCACTATTAATGCAATTGTTAAACATGTTATGACTATGTTCATAAAGAGAGTGCCTTAAACAATACACTCTTTCTATGGTTTGTGTAGCAAGTATCATAATAATTCAGTGTGGACAAGCCATGTTAAGGCAATAGTTATGTCAGGTAAGGGATTCGAACCCTTGCTTCCTTGTACAGGAAATTTGATCTTAAGTCAAACACCTTAACCACTCGGCCAACCTGACAGTTACTAATTTAATTAGTCTTGTGGACTTGAGTGTTTACAAAACTTTTCCCAGTATACATTGACTAAACCAATTGCATGTTTTGAAATATAGATTTTGTTTTGTTTTACCATAACATTGCAGTTATGAATATTGTGAACTGGGTGTTTAATATAGGGTTAAAGGTATTTTAAAATAACTTTAGAAAAGCTCTTAGGTATCGTGTCATGGGTTTTAGAAATGCATTACTGTTCGTTGACTAACATTTACCGTTAAACAACATTATTTTGGTGAGCTTACATGTTGTTGTTTGAGTCTTTAGTCGTTTGACTGGTTTGCTGCAGATCTCAATGCCCCTGTCCCGAGCTAATCGTTTCATCTCTATATAGCTACCTCACCCTACAATTAAGACTATCTGTTTAACATATTCTAACCTTGGTCTCCCCCTACAAGCTCTTGGGTTCAATTCCTAGCTTTAATACAAAATTTTAAAAGTGGTATGAGGACTAAAACAAGTATACTCAGTCTCGGGTTGTCCAAAATAAGTAGAGAGGGTTTGATTCACACCTCAACCATACAGCACCATGTTTTTTTTTTAATTTTTTTAAATAATTATAGCCATTTGTTCAATTTCACATTTCACACATTGCAATTTGTCAAATTTTCATTTGCATTTTTTTAAATGACAGTTTGATGTCTTTTTTCAATTTCATGATATGGAAACATGGATTTTCCTTTTTCATATTTACACATTTGTCAATTTCCCATTTATATATATATATTTTTAAATGGTCGTTTAAGGTTTTTAAATTTTGTCTATATGGAAACATGGATTTTCCATTTTGCTGTTTACACATTTTTTAAATTTATTTTGTGTCGGTTGAAAAACGATATTTCTAAAACAATTTTTTTATTTTTCATTTTATGTTTTTGTAAATGATCTTCATGTGAGTGCTAGACCATGGCACTAGTACAGTCTGTCTATGTGTGTTAGCGGAATCGTGTAGGCTTATTACTACTGCATGTAAGAATGTTTTACAAAATAACGGCTATCTATCACTGTATTTGAAAAACAAAACTATCGAAAAAAAATACTACTTACCATTCATTCATATATAAGTGTTAATTCTCCCTCTCCCCACCCTACCTCACCGTATTTTCTCTGGTCAAACAATCAATGCTACCCGTACATACACAAGCTTTCTATATCTCTCTCTATATATATGTTTTCTCTGTTCCACAAGATAAAAATTATGGTTGCTGGATTGTATCCTAACCCCTCGTCCTCGTCGTGGGAGATGGGCAACGTAATTAAGTAGGGGATTGCCTGTAGGGGATGAAGTACAGTGGGGACTTTGAGTGTCCCAAAACCGCTACGGTTGCTGTGAAGGCCCTACAGGAACCCTGAAGAAATTACGGCTAACGGGGCTCTGGTAAAACAACTGCTGCCTTGTAGTTTGGAGTTGGTTCTTCAAAGGCTAAGGGAAGAAACCCTGACAGAAAATCAGCCTGGTGCCTCAGGCTTAAGGTGGCAGCCCCTCCAAGGCACTCGGAGGCAGTGGGTTAATCACTCGCTCCTCTTAAATAAACTGATTACGGAAACTGAAGCGAAATTATGAAACCGGACGGATAACCTGATGACGACTTTTGGCATGAAGAGGACTACGAAAATCGGTTTCTGGAATGTGAGGACCTTGATGGAGATAACCAGACTGAAACAAGTGACACGGGAGATGAAGAACTATGGGCTGTTTATCCTAGGATTGAGTGAAGTGAGGTGGCCAGGATTTGGTGAAATACAGACAACAGATGGAATTACATTTCTCTATTCTGGGGGCGATGATGAAGAACACAGGGATGGAGTGGGGTTGCTGCTCAACAGAAATGCAAAGAGAAGCCTTATGGAGTGGAAGCCAATTTCAAGTAGGCTCATGTTTGCTAGGTTCAAGACAAAGATCAGGAATGTCATCATCATCCAATGCTATGCGCCTACAGAACAATCGGAGCCAGAGAAGAAGGAAGAATTCTACCAAATGCTGCGAGATGTCACAAGACAAACAAGTAAGAAGGACATCCTCATTGTTATGGGAGACTTCAACGCGAAGGTGGGCTCAAACAATGAGGGGTTGGAGCAGATCATGGGTAAACATGGCCTTGGTGAGATGAATGACAATGGGGAGAAATTTACGGAATATTGCGCCAGTCAGGATTTGGTGATGGGTGGCACGGTATTTCCTCATAGGCGGTGCCACAAGGTCACCTGTGTGTCTCCTGATCAAGTCACAGAAAATCAAATTGATCACATCGCGGTGAGCAGGAGGTTCAGAAGAAGCTTGGAAGATGTTAGGAACAAGAGAGGAGCGGACGTTGGTAGTGACCATCATCTTGTGGTTGCCAACTTCCGCATGAAGATCGCCGCAGTCCGCCGAAAGTTTAACACTCGTCACAACAAGTTTGATGTGGGCAAGCTTAAGAACCAGCAGAGATTGGGCCAATTTAAATTGGAGCTCAGAAATAAATTCCAGGTGTTGGACTCCGAGACAGAGAAGGACGTGGAGACTGTGTGGAGCGAGGTAAAGAATATCTTCGTGGAAACCAGTGAGATGCAGCTCGGGTTCAAGAACTACCTGCGGAAAGAATGGATATCCGATCAGACCTGGGGCAAGATAAATTATAGGAAGGAGATTAAGGCCAAGATGAACACCTGCAAGAATCGGCAGCAGAAGGCTCTCACACAAACAAAGTATTCAACAGCAAACATGGAGGTAAAGAGGAGTGTACGGAAGGATCATAGGAGGTGGATTGATGAGCAGGCGGAGAAAGCAGAAGAAGCGGCAAGAAGGGGGGACGTTAAGGAGCTCTATGGCATCACAAAGATGCTTTCGAAGAAAGGTTTTAATAAAACTAGGCCTGTGAAGAGCAAGACGGGCGAGATCCTCACGACGTGTGAACAGCAGCTGACAAGATGGAGAGACCACTTTGCGGAGGTTCTTAATAGAGATAGAGGACCAGAAAGTAAGCAGCGAGGAGAAGATGAAGAGGAAGCAGAAAGTTACCCCAGCATCAGCCTCGACTCCCCAACTCGGGGCGAAATACGGACTGCGTTGAAGCAGATGAAACGCGGGAAGGCACCAGGTCTGGATAATATCCCAGCGGAAGTACTGAAAGCAGACCTGGATATTACGATCGATCTGCTGTACCCGCTGTTGGAGAAGATCTGGAAGGAGGAGAAAATACCAACCGACTGGAAGAAGGGGTTGATAGTCAAGTTGCCGAAGAAAGGGGACACCACAAACTGTAACAACTGGAGGGGTATCACCTTGCTGTCCATACCAAGCAAAGTGCTGGCGAGAGTCATCCTGAATCGTATAAAAGACTGCGTAGAAAAAAGGCTTCGGAAGGAACAGGCTGGATTTCGACAACATCGCAGCTGTGTGGATCTCATCAACACCTTCCGAATCATCCTGGAGCAGAGTGTGGAGTGGTGGAATACCCTTTACCTCACATTTGTTGACTTCGAGAAAGCCTTCGACTCCGTAAATCAAAGAATCATGTGGAAGACCCGCGAGGAATATAAAATTCCAACAAAGATCATCAGAATCATGGAAGAGATGTACGAAGGGTATGAGTGCCAGGTTCTTCACGAAGGCAATTTAACAGAAAAGATAAAGGTCAGTTCCGGAGTGAGACAGGGGTGTGTCCTTTCCCCCACTCTGTTCCTGTTGGTCCTGGATAGTGTGATGAAGAAAGTAATGGGAGGACGTAAGAGGGGTATTCAAAGGGGTATAAATGACATGCTTGTAGATCTGGATTTCGCAGACGACATTTGTCTTATGGCACAACGGTACCGAGACATAGAAGATAAGCTGGGGAGGTTGCAGAGGGAAGCAGAACGTGCAGGACTGATGATCAACACCAACAAGACCAAAGAGATGAGGATAAATTCTGACATCACGACTAGTTTGACAGTCAACGGAAAGGACATTGAGCGAGTTGAGTCCTTCTTCTACCTTGGAAGTATAGTCACAAATGATGGGGGAGCAGAGGAAGATGTTCGAAGCCGTATCAGGAAGGCAAATGGTGCCTATCCATATCAAAACTCTCAAGGAACAGCTACGCCTATAAAATAGCACAGGAATCCTTCTTTATAGAAGACGTAAAGCACTCTTTCGATCTACCGGAAACTCAAACGTATAAAACCATCATCGAGGAGAGACGAAAAAAAGCCGACGAAATACCACAAGAAATAATGGAGACTGAAGCAATGAAGACAGATATCTGGAAGGGGCCAAATTTCAAACTTCGACATCTGTATACGCGATTCGCTGTCCATGGGTTCCATGGAAGGATCTGTCAGAATGAGACATTTCATGAACCCAAGGAGGACTGCGTCTGCAAGAATTGCAATAATCCATGCCCCAAATACCACTTAGTGGAATGTGTAAGCAGGTCTCAATCTCTAATAGCAGAAATGTCAGAGTGGTGAAAACGTGATTGTACACATTGTGTTTAATAAAATCATATAAATGGTGCCTTTGTCCAGCTCTACACCATCTGGAGAAATAGAAACATTTCCAGGAAGACCAAGCTCCGCCTTTTCAATAGCAACGTAAAGTCGAATCTTCTCTACGGCTGTGAAACGTGGAAAGTCACAAAACCGATCAACAACCAGCTACAGGTGTTCATTAACAGATGTCTGCGTCGCATCATGAATGTGAGGTGGCCGGACATAATCTCAAATGAAGATCTTTGGACCATCACCAATCAACAACCGATTAGCATCCAGATCAAGAAGAGGAAATGGCGCTGGACTGGTCACACACTAAGGAAGCCGGACGGAGCTATTGAGAGGGCGGCGCTAGACTGGAATCCTCAAGGCGCCAGGAAGCGAGGTCGACCTAAGAAGACCTGGAAGAGGACGAGCGAAAATGAAATTGCAGAGGTGGACAAGAACTGGAGTCAAGTGAAGAGAATGGCCAGGAACCTTACTGCGTGGAGAAATTTCGCCAAGGCCCTATGCTCCGGAAGGAGCGACAGGAATTAAGTGTAAGTAAGTTCATTGTATCCTGCACTGTTTAAGCGAGATACCATTGCCAGTTCATAAAACCGTTAGGTAGTTCTCTACACATAGCGATTTTAGCACTGCTCTACCTATGCCTTTTGCTTGTTTTGCTTTCTTACAGGCTAGTATGCGATAGGCAGCACTAACTCTATATCACACCCAGTCCACCTTTGTATTTGTAATCTAAGTAATAATTTGAAAAGAGACAAGTGTAATCAGTTTTAAACATTATCTCCGCTTTTTTTGTTTGTTTGTTTATGGCATGTATATTAACCTAAAATCAAACCCTGGTCTACCTTAGTGAAAGGCTAACAGTTTAACCACTGCGTCACCATACCCTTCTTTCTTAGTTTGATTCGTTCTAGGCCTTAGAGCTAGTAATAGAGTTACGATCTCCAGTGCAAGAGGCACATGTGCTCACCACTATAGTATGTAATGGTTAGCTGGTAACATTAGACAACTGAAAATGATTGTATTTCTGTTAGCCAAGCATTTCTGTCATTTGCCTACTGTGTGAGCACGGCCAGCAAGACAGTTTAGTTTAGAACAAGCGAGTGTGTGTGTGTGTATAGATTATTAGCCTCAAGTATTTAAAGCTTGTTGTGTGTAGCGACCATCTTGTCCAGTAACCACTGAGTAAGTTTTAACAGTCAACTCATAAAAACAGCGTAGGATAGTTGTGTGTGTGTGTGGTTCATGTACTTGGGAATATGCATTAGCACCATGCCCTAGCTGTACCTTACCCTCTAAAGGTAGAGCGTTATCCATTCCTTTGGACATTGCCAATGACTGCATTCCCCCACAAGTTTTACACTTAAGCTCTTGGCTTGTTTTTATTAGGCTTGGTTTGCTTAAGGCTTGGTTTGGTTCAGTTGGGTGTGATTCGACTTGGTTCAGATTAGTTTAATGTATAGTTTTAACAACAAATTGTATATCCGCCTTAGTCAATATATAAACGAAAATAAATTATAATTACACTTACTCCTGGTACATGTTTCTGGGATTAATTGTTTTTATCCCCTTCATCAGCCAAGACAAATATTCGAAGAAAGATATAAGATAGCGTAGCACTCAAAAAATAAATGGCTATTTAACTTAATATGGTGCACCATAAAAGTAGGTCACAGGAAAATGTTGAGCAAAACTAAAAATATATATGTGACAGCGAAGATAATCAGCCATCAAAACACAGAGAATCAGTGGACAGTTAATTCGTAAATCCACCCCAAAACACTGGTCGAAGCTTGAATTGGCAAAAATCACAATACTTCACCATATGGACACAACCTATGAAGAAGCCTTATGCTCAACAGTTCCAAAATCAAATGCCTGCATACAAACTAGACGAGCGTGGAAGGAACAACTTCAAATAGCAATGAGGTTAGCTCAATGCATAACTTAACCTGAATGCAATGAGGTTAGCTCAATGCATAACTTAACCTGAAGTTGTTCCTTCCACGCTCGTCTAGTTCGTATGCAGGCATTTGATTTTGGACCTGTTGAGCATAAGGCTTCTTCATTGGTTGTGTCCATATGGTGAAGTATTGTGATTTTTGCCAATTCAAGCTTCGACCAGTGTTTTGGAGCGGATTTACGAATTAACTGTCCACTGATTCTCTGTGTTTTGTTGGCTGAATATCTTCGCTGTCACATATATGTTTTTAGTTTTGCTCAACATTTTCCTGTGACCTACTTATATGGTGCACCATATTAAGTTAAATAGCCATTTATTTTATGAGTGCTACGCTATTGTACAGCCCGGGGGCAGTACCCCCTGAGACCCACCCCGCCATCTTTTACCAAAACTATCCGCATAGGCAGACCATAAGCCTCATGCATTTCTTCAGACACAAGCGGGCCCGGCATACTGCTGACAGCCACACTTACGAAATATAAACATAAACACGGGAAATGGAGCGACAGCTATGAGGAAATGCTGACCAGGCAGTGGGGGAAGACCTTAAAGCCTAGGCCCGGAGGAACCTCATCATCTGTTCTGTTCTGTTATGCTCTTGGCCAGCGGCCTTGCCCGACGAGGTCCGTTCCAGCTCTTCACCAGGTGAGATCTAGCTGTGCTCAGAGTCCTTTATCTTTGTAAACACCTACCCTGAACCACTGTACACTTCACAAATTGTACTACATTTTATATTTGTTTAAACTCCCCAAGAGGGACATCACATCACATCTACTGGCCAATAAACACATGGTCAGTAAGCAACACATTTATTACTAATCACACTCCATTTTACATCCTTATACCCAACCTTACCTTAGTCTTAATTGCTCCTGACCGTAGAGGCCAATAACTGCATCGTCAGGTTCTATTGTACTCGAGCACGCGACTCGACTGCAGAGTGTCGAGTCACCGACTCTGCACATTCGCTGAATTGCTCACTCTACTTAATTGGCAGGCTAGATTAGCAGCCTGCACTTAGACATTCATCCCCTGGCAGGTAATTGCATCCTGCAGAGACTCCCCCAGTAGCTTAAGCACTCACACCAACACGCTACACTGGTAGTCTCTCCCAATCACGGGAAACTACCCTCATTCGGAAGCAGTCCTCAAAATTAGCACACCTACACAACCGTGTTTATCCCACCCCCTACCAAGGGATAAAACATATTTGGTGGAGGCGCGGCTACCACGCAAAATAAGGGTAAGGGACTCAAACAACGAGCCCTCGTGGTAGTGCGATCCGTACCGCAAACAGCCAAGCGAAAGTTGATTTTTTTTTGGGTGACAGCATTATATGTTTCCCTTCACTCTAGGAACACAAGGGAAATTTTAGTCATCCCAACCACCCCCCCTGGAAAGAATCAGAAATCTAATACATTAGAAGCCGCACACATTTCTTTTTATACACACACTTAGCTCAGAATGGCACCACATGCAGAAGCAACAGGGATTGTATGCCATAGAGGCAATAGGGGTACACCAATATTATTCACATTATTACTAAGGTGCCAGAGGCATGTACAAAGGCGACAGGCACAAATACGGGAACTCCAGACAAAGGTTGGAGCAATACAGGGCAAGCAGCCATGCACCCGTCAGAGGGTAGGACAGCGCAATTGAGATGCGCACACAGACACTTAAGTAACATACACGAACACCTCAACAGGAGCCATGTCCGAAGGAACAGGATATACGATCGACTAATCACTACACATGGCCCTACAATGGATAACACAACCCTAGAGAGGATAAGGGTGCACTACACAATTTTATATGTCCAATACAGGGAGATTATTCGCGAACAGGCGTTTCTCCAGTTGGCAGCCACAGAACTGTATAGGACGCAAATACGTCAACACAGCAATTTGCGAACAGGTCCATAAATATACCCGTACCGCTACACATGGGAAGGAGTCTACC
Organism: Meconema thalassinum; assembly: GCA_946902985.2. Classification (NCBI taxonomy): domain Eukaryota; kingdom Metazoa; phylum Arthropoda; class Insecta; order Orthoptera; family Tettigoniidae; genus Meconema; species Meconema thalassinum. Next base: position 344,337,053 of record OX336394.1, read on the forward strand.
GTGGCCATAGGCCAGAAATCGATCAGACTACCCGCCAATACATTGCAAGAGCGCTCACAGACAATTACACAACCCCTACCGCCAGTTCAGAGGGCGATATCGCCAGAATGGAAGCGGACACCAACATGTGCACCCCCAGTGCAAGGACATACAGGGGGATTGTTTACAGTTCATCAGCATGTAACACACACGCCTGCACGCACTATCCTGCCTCCGAAACAAAGTACACGGGGCTTAAGGGAAATTTTACCGCCCACCCCACGCGGCCAGGCAGACAGGAGGGCATACACGCGCACAGACACTAATAGAATAGCGCGGAGCCAACACAGCGCTTCAGGCGCCAGCATACCTACGCCTATTAACAGGCACTACGGGGAAAGTAGGCTTAGGCCTGCTTTACCCCTGAAAGATAGTAAAGAAGCACCTAAATGGGAACCTGAGGCCTATGCCCTCATAACAGGGCGCGGAATTCACCCCGACGGGCGAGGGCGCGCGCACAATAGTGAAATTCACTGACCGCACAAGCCCATGGGTAAATGTTCCCAGGAAAAAACACACAGAATTTTCCACATAAAATGCCGAAACGTTCCCAAGACCCTCACGGGGGTGCGTACACTCAATTAACACAAAAGACAAGTTCTAACCCTGTGGAGGGTAAACACACTAAAACACATGCACAAAACTGTACAATTTGCATTCGTATATATATATTAAATCCATAAGTGTACGTTATTTCTTACACTGCCCATAGCAGGAATTTTTCTTGTCCCCCATAACAGCGCTCAAACTAAGCATAAATACCATGAGATAACACTCACAGTTCAGGGGAAAATATGGTAATATATTTTTGAGGTCACACAGTAAACATAGTTACCATAAAGGGAGTCACTAACACTGACAAAACTGTCATAGAGACACAGGCCCAAAAGGCAACAGGATTGATCATCCTGAACAAAGACGGTCTCAAACCCGCGATCTTCTGAATACCAGGAACGCAAGGTCGGGTAGCCATCCAATTGGAGGATACAGCAATAAGGGACAGTCACGCTTACAGGGATTAATATGCATAAAATAATAAAACCACCTCCGACATCTAGTCACCAGACACGCGACAAGAAGCCCGGAGATACACGTGCATAAATACATCACTTACTCTCACAGACAATGCAGCCCGGTTAGAGTATTTGCAGATAGCTCGCACGAACGCCAGAAAAACATAACCGCGGCACAGAAGAAACAAAAAGAACGGTACGATCGGCAACGGAAGACCGTGGAATACACACCCGGGCAATTGGTTATGGTTTCCAATTCCGCCCGTAAGAAGAACGTGTCCGAGTTCCTCCTGCCACGTTGGACAGGTCCCTTCAAAGTCTGCAGGAAAGTATCTGACCTGAACTATATAGTAAACGTGCGGCATGGACACAAACTCATTAAGGACACTATACACGCCCGCCGTAAGAAGGCATACTACACTCGGAAAACAACACCCACACGTAAAGGCGGGAACACTGCAAAAAGGAAAGGAAATGATTCCGCTGGGAGACGTGAAAAGAAAGCCAAGAGATAGCCTTCGAACCCCGAGGACCTCACCAGGATGCGAACCTAACACAGACATTTAACTACCACCGACGAACATATTCGCACCAGGTCTACAATAACACAAAATTTGGGGACACAATATATATGAACAGAGGTAGGGTTTTTTACATGACGAGGAACCAAAGGCACACCGTATATGCAGACAATAGAAAAGCGTGTCAGCAAACCCACGCACATTGCCTCAACACATGCGATAAGCAGACTGCTACACTAGCAGCAGGTATTTCACACGCCATTGAAACTTGACACTATCGCCAGTCAGCGATAAGACGTAAATGAACATGCGACCTTCGCAAGTACCAGACAGGCTAGGAGCACTCTCGCTCTGGCAGTAATACACACAATCATTCACTAGAGGAAGCAAAGCCACATTACGCCCACAAATTAAATCCAGGGTCGACCAAAATTCGTCCAGACAACAAACATGGGACATACATACAGGGGCGTAGGTTCGTTCTAAGGTACTCGCTATAACAGCCTACTTAGGGCATTAGCGACCCCGGGACTGCCAATAGGGGACGTACCGGGAACGGCAGGCCTCTACGGAGACCACAAGACACTTTTTTGAATCATAGCGCCCGACACCTGAATACGGGGGACGCCACGGGCACAGACAAACGCCCACGCAAAGTAGGTAACACCACATTTCTACGGCCAAAAATCCTGGCATTTTGGATTACCCCGGACATAAAATGATAGGGCAAGACACAATGGGGGACGAATCGCGGAAAAATTCCCAAACAAGCTTATAAGCGGGAAAAAAAAGGTGACAAGGTAGCACCTTGGCCTTACAAGAATGAAAACACATGTCAACATACAGACAGTGGCGAAAGTCACGATTCGTTAGCCTTCATACATAACATTAAAGACTTTCTGTATACAAGGACACAAAACAAATACGCAAAAAACATTGCGTTGCAAATAAGCGAATTCCAGCGCGTTGCAACACACTGTTGCCGGTAGGCATTCTTGTCATAACAAGACGTGACAATGACATGCAGACATGATGACACTGGCACAAAAACAATAACAATAACAATAACGACATACAGTGACACAGATGTTGATGCAGAAAGGAGAGCGCCATTGCAATAGGTTCTGCATCCAATAGTACACAAATAATGTGGGCCGGATTAATCTCGGGAATACAGGCCACCATACGCCTAACATTACCGACACTAGGAACATGTCTACAAGGGTGTAACACGCAACACGCGGCACCTGACAATTAGCCACGCGACACGAGATAAAGCCTTCTCCGATAACATCCCACGCGCCAGCAGACGTGAGCGATAGGCGACCTCACACATACAGCCGCGCTAATTACATCCACGGCCACTTCCTTCCTACACGCGCCCAACATTCAGGGGCGGATACAGACAGATTCCAGGAGGGAACAACCCCCCCCCCCTAATAATTTCTTTTCTTGTTTTTTTATCTCTAAAAATCATTACAGGCGACCAGGCTATGCCAATTTATACTTACAATCACATCATGAACAGGAGACCAGGTTAGGCCGTGACGTCACAGCGTCACCGCACTTAAACATCCTAAGGGCAGCCCGAGGGCGGTGCCCACAGACACAAACATTCTCACACAACGTAGGTATCACAGACCCACAGACTGGTATTTTAGGAGACAGTAGATGCTTTATGGCATATCAACTTAGCCAGCGCACATCCCAAGGAGAAGGTAGAGAACACATGGTGACTAAGAGAGGATGACACACCACAACAGGAGTAGGGATGGATAATGCCATCAGGATGGCCATGGTACCAACTACGGGCTACCTTCCCAGCACCCTTCTTCCTACATAACCTGTCACCTACAACACTATCCAACACAGACATACAGATACATAAAAACAGCTACACTACATTTCAAAATATACATCGGGGTTGATAGACTTCATGCTTCTAATAAATTAAGGTTCGCTACACCTTGGCCCCAAACGCCTACACCTGAGTATTAGGGGTGAGTCGGTTACTGATATCAAGCGGCAATGCACATATCTGTGTAGAGAATGAGACCACACTTATACTAACAAGTATTTTATTAAATAATCCCGCATGCAAGGGACATAAACTTATTGTATCCCAACACAACCCTTATCCTCAAGTGAGAGTGGACACGCCTCACATCCATCCCAATGCATGAAATATCCTATCCACACACCAGGGATTGTATTATTATTACACCCGCATGGCATTTTTAAATTTTGCACACCTGGGAAAAACCCACCCCATCCACTCACAGTAAATACCTCCTAACAGCATCATCGGCTCCCGGCCACCATAAACATGGAGACCAACGATGCACGACCCCCTCCCACCACTCTTTTACCACATTCAGCAAATAACACCCCCGGATCCTAATAACAAGGGACCAAACACCCTACAAACTTACTAAGACCTCTAGGAAAATACCAAGGCATCAACGCTGGAAATCCGACACGGCAATGACAAGCCTAAAGTAGCCAATGCATTTCGAAGATTCTACAACCCCAGAACACTAAAAAAAATTACATAATTACATGGTACACACAAACATATTTGCAAAGCACACTTATTTAAAAAAAAAGGAATCTGACATCAGACTAGATGGTGATGAGAAGGTAAACGGAGGGAGCTGAAGCTCCACGGAAGGGCAGGGACGGGGCCAAACGCCAACAGATCCTGACCCAGACTAAAGACGGAATAACGTAAGGTCGAAGCAACGATGACTTAGCGCGGGCAAACGTCGAGATCTCGGGTGTGCCTAGCCTGCCCCCGTGTCGGAGAAGGTTATACCCATTATGCGCTACGGTCATCGAAGCCAGACCTGCAGGGGAGACTTTTGACGGCTAGTAGGAGAATTAGCCAGCTCCACACTAGACTCAGGAGACGAACCTTGAGACGACCACATTAGGACTAGACTCTTAGATAGTTGTAATATAAGTAGCGTTCCTATGGCGAGGAGCAAGTCTTCCATTCGAGGAAGTGAAGAAAGTGTGCCAAGGGTCCAGCGGGACAACCCCTGGTCACGCAAGACATCATCAGTATATGGGGCGAAGAGGATTCCCGGACGCTAAATTCCCGGATGATATTATTTTATTGGATGATTTTTTCCCGAACGATGTCCCGTGCCCACATAAATGGATGACAGCGAGTCTCCAGAGCTTAAATGGTAACGCAGCGGGCGGCCAGAGATGTAAATGAGGAATGCGGCGAGCTCTCACAGGGGTCCGGGCAGCCCAGTAATAAATATAAACGAATGATAAATGGCGAATAAAGCGAAAATAAGCTACAACAATAAAGGATATCCGCGCTAGGCGTTTGCTTCTTAGCAACGCAAGTGCACAGGCCTATATTAATTACTAAGAGTGGGAAGTCGACAGTTAGTATTAAGGGAAGGGAATCTAGAAGGGCTTTCGGGCCTGGTGGTTTTAGAGACAACCGGTGTTTCTAAAATACACACGGGTGGTGCCCTGAGGAGGTAAAACTGCCCTAGGCGATCGTTCCGATCAAAATTCTAGTATGTAAGGCAGTTGCATTTGGAACACAACTTAGAATTAAGCAAATTTAATAAGCACTGTTGTAAAACAGCAGCTACAGCACATTTCGGCACTAGACAAAGGACCATTTCGGCTTGTAAATACAAAATATTTTAAGTACTAATTAATATAACTTAGGCTAAACACTTTTTAATATAGATAGAGCGTCCGGCACCTGGCAACTAAAACCGTTACCAGGGTAAGACCGACAACAAGTCGCGGAAACACGCGTATGCGACGCGAACGCGACATATGGCGTTCGGCACCTTATAGGGTAAGTCCGAACAACATTCAACGGCACATTAATGTGAACGCGGCATATATACGCGAAACGTCCGAAGCGATACAGCAACCGAAGCTTACCGACCACATGTGCTTAATTTACATGCCTTTTCTTTCAGCAAAGAGCTCCACCACTGCAGCATCGTGGGATCACAAATGACCATGGTAGAGGTAAGGTGGACCACCGACGTCACATACACACTTCACACAATGAGTACACACTGGGGAGACACAAATACGCACATACACAAAGAGTAGAAACTAGTAGCATGATAGAATACGGCTACCTTAGACTAAGTTAGATTTAGTGGCGCTATATATTAAGATCTATGAACAATACCAGAGATAAAGGGTATTTTGATAAATGTCATGTAAATCCATCTTTGCAGATTCACCAAGAGCCAACACGGGTGCGCACGATGGTGCATGAACAGCACTAACATATTTCATTTTTCAGGGAAGGCAGACATATATGCATTCACCCCTTGTAAATATAGCCCCCAAACACACATACCCTACACTAATTATGCCACACACAAATACACTGCTCCTAAACTATTTCAGTCGCGCCCTTAAGGCGACGGCGCCACAGTCAGCAACGTCAAGTGACCGTGGGGCACCGAGCGATGCTGACGCAATCACACACAAAGAACGCTTAAATGACGAGCGGGAAACGATAGCCAGGAGAGACGCAGCCTTGTGAGCGTCTGTCGTAGCCATCAAGGTGAATTTTTCCTGCCCACGGGGAGAAACTCACGAGCGTATATCAGTTGAGCGGTTTGACCACTAAACCGCAGGCACAGGTGAAAGAAATGAAGGTTGAAAGGTACGTACGAATCGGCGGACAATAGGAGAAAGTATGAGAAAGGCCGGATGAGAGCAACAGAGAAAGGTACCGAGCTCGTAAATGACAAGGTTTAGTATTAGAACTATGATTATTGTCACTATTGTTATTCTTATTATTCATATTGTTAGCACTACTATGCATCATGATAAAGTGTGAACATGAATTAACTATTGCCACACATAGACACCAAACAGGTTTATACACACTTTTGTCTCTTTCTTTTCAATTCTACTAACGATAAAACTTGTGAAAGTGTCCCGTTTCATCCCAATAACAATAAATCATTCTGATATACATTTAACTTATACCCTGGGGCACCTATTTTTCTATTTTCTTCCATCTTTTATACTTTATTGACACAAGGTACGTGCTGGGAGCAATTTTTTTCCCACACAGCGTCGGACGACACAACCACCCTTCCAACCATGTTTTTTTCCTTCCTGCATAGCGCCAATACGCATATACTTATGTTTTTTCTTCCTCTTTTCAGCAATAACATCAAGAACATGTATTTTTCTGTATTATTATTTTTTCAATATCAACTTTTATAACGATTAATTTTAAATGAACATTGAACTATGTATATACCCATAACCCACCCCCTCTGAGCACACGCTAAACTCACACCATCACCAGGATAACACGACATCGATACACCTACACGACACCGACACTGAAGAAGAAGAAGAAGAAGAAGAGGGACAAGAAGAAAACTAGGAAACATCATTACAACGACACGCCCACTCTGTTTTCCGTTCGCGAGGAAGCGAACAAACGACGAAGGGGACTTGTACAGCCCGGGGGCAATACCCCCTGAGACCCACCCCGCCATCTTTTACCAAAACTACCCGCATAGGCAGACCATAAGCCTCATGCATTTCTTCAGACACAAGAGGGCCCGGCATACTGCTGACGGCCACACTTACGAAATATAAACATAAACACGGGAAATGGAGCGACAGCTATGAGGAAATGCTGACCAGGCAGTGGGGGGAGGCCTTAAAGCCTAGGCCCGGAGGAACCTCATCATCTGTTCTGTTCTGTTATGCTCTTGGCCAGCAACCTTGCCCGACGAGGTCCGTTCCAGCTCTTCACCAGGTGAGATCTAGCTGTGCTCAGAGTCCTTTATCTTTGTAAACACCTACCCTGAACCACTGTACATTTCACAAATTGTACTACATTTTATATTTGTTTAAACTCCCCAAGAGGGACATCAGATCACATCGACTGGCCAATAAACACATGGTCAGTAAGCAACACATTTATTACTAATCACACTCCATTTTACATCCTTATACCCAACCTGACCTCAGTCATAATTGCCCCTGACCGTAGAGGCCAATAACTGCATCGTCAGGTTCTATTGTACTCGAGCACGCGACTCGACTGCAGAGTGTCGAGTCACCGACTCTGCACATTCGCTGAATTGCTCACTCTACTTAATTGGCAGGCTAGATTAGCAGCCTGCACTTAGACATTCATCCCCTGGCAGGTAATTGCATCCTGCAGAGACGCCCCCAGTAGCTTAAGCACTCACACCAACACGCTACACTGGTAGTCTCTCCCAATCACGGGAAACTACCATCATTCGGAAGCAGTCCACAAAATTAGCACAATTACACAACCGTGTTTATCCCACCCCAACCAAGGAATAAAACACTATCTTATATCTTTCTTCGAATATTTGTCTTGGCTGATGAAGGGGATAAAAGCAATTAATCCCAGAAACATGTACCAGGAGTAAGTGTAATTATAATTTATTTTCGTTTATGTATTGACTAAGGCGGATATACAATTTGTTGTTAAAACTATTTAGTACGTCAATACGGAACCATCATGGAAACTAGTTTAAATAATAGTTTAATGTAGTCACCTTTTTTATTTATTTTTAGCTACACTCTATAACCAATTAATTATTGATAGTCTACTCTTAATTCTTGAATCGATAAATTGAATTTTGTGTACACCGTTTGTCAAGCCATGCCTACAACCTATACTCCCTATGTACTATAGTCAGATCTGAAAACAAGTTCCAATGGTCAATGACGTGTCAGTCACCATAAATGCAGCCTACAATAATTCTTTCTTTACCTAGCTAGGTTTCGTCACTCACAGTAAACATCTTACATTATGGGTTTGCAATATATTAAGAAAAGCAAAAGTCCATGATCTTGTTGTTTTGGGTCTTTTTTGGGGAAATTCTTAAGCCATAAAAAGAATGACATCATGTTAATTTCTGAGTGGATCTTGTATTTCAAGATCCCATTATAGGTTTATAAAATCTCAAGGCCATGCCCTAGCAGTTTTGGATTATTTCAATCAATGAGTCCACCATAGGAAAGATCGGAAAAATAAATACCCTTAAAACAAGTCGTCACATGACCCTCTCCGAACAATGCTTCGCAAAATATAAATTCATCCATTGAACATGATCGGCGACATCATCCTCGCTTCCCCCTCCCACCATGGTTGCCATATAGTTTGACTTTCAAGTGTCCTCAGCATATCTGTGCTGTTTTCATTGCCCTGTTGTCATGTAAAGTCAATGCATTCCAATAAGCTGAAATAACATCCACATCCTGTCGGTCTGCCCCAGCAAGTTTGTTTTCTATACTCACTTCAAGCAACATATAACCAAGTTCTGTTTGTTCTATCTAAATCCAACTTCATCTGATCAAGGAATTATCATTTGTCATGTCACTCATAATCGTTTACATGTTAAAGACCCCCTTCAGGGGGTTTAGGAATTAGGAATTCCATCATAGGAAAAATCGGAAAACGAACCCTCGACCCGCCGTCTCATCGAAATAGCGAATACTGTATTGGTATATCACCACCGTGGCCAGTAATAGCCTCGTTGAAACACATGCCCAGAGGTATCGTCTCTTTCTATCTACAACCACTCTTCATGAACATTTTAGACAGATTTTAAAAAAGTTTTAAAAACGAAAATGTTTTCAACAAAAGTGTCGTTAGACCCTTTCGCAATTTTTTTAAACATAAATAATATATTCGAAAGGGGGAGTAGTGTGGGGGGCGTCACCCCGAGTCCTACGACCCCTCGTATACGTCTCTGGCGTTATTGGTTTGTGAGATATAACAGAAAGTCTAAAATCACAGTTTTACACCAAGAAATTCTGTTTCCCTCATTCTCAAAAACTTTAACCTATTACCAAAATAAAGACGGTTTCGAGACAAGCCATTTGACACGTCATAGGACCAAATCCGACCATGCATTCATGCGATATTGGAAATAGTCTAAAATCACGTTTTTACCCCAAAAAACATGTTTCCAGCATTCTCAAAACTTTGACCTATTAGTAACATATATAGGGCTTCGAGACAAGCGATTTGACACGTCACACGCCCAAATTTGACCTTGCGTTCGAGAGATATCGGCAAACTTCGTAGGAAAGTAGGCGACTATCTGGCTCTCTCCTCACCACCAAAACCCCTTCTTATAAATCATTTTTTCAAAGAGCTCGCCCTCTTCCTAAAATCCCAAGTGCGCATGCGTAAAAAACAAAAAACAAAAATGGTAATTCATAGCGGCATCCATAAAAACGTATGCGCTATATGAGCAACAACATTTAAGTTCATTTTAGCAGCGCACCTTATACATGTCGCATTTGAAAAGGGACTTTCACTAAGAAATTACAATTTCACCCCCTAGTAGGGGTAGGTTTTATTTAGGGGTTGAAATGAGTGGTCCATTGGATAGAGGGCGTCAACCCGTGTCCAACGACACCTAATTTGTCCAAATAGCACCCTGGGTTGGCCAGATATTAATTATTTAATATGAACGCCGCCCGTGCAACGCCGAGTGCGTTAGAACCCCTACTACTCCACTACTATTATCCAGTTTGTTTGGATATTGTCGTGTGAAATAATAGAAAAATAAGGATAACATTAATATTATTACGGGCCGTGAAAGCCTTCATCTACACATAGGCACAATCCTGTTGACCGACTGGAAAGCATTCGGTGATGTATACTATGCAACATTGAAAAATGGTTTCTGATAATTCAAAATTATTTTTCTTGTTCCAGGTGGTGAGGATGTTCATTTTCGTAGTGTCCATCTTCGCCTTCTGCTGGTTGCCTTACCACGGTTACTTTATCTATGCTTACCACGATAACTCCATAGCGAGCTACCAGTACGTTCAACATGTGTACCTGGCCTTCTATTGGCTTGCCATGGCCAATGCTATGGTGAACCCAGTCATCTACTACTGGATGAATAACAGGTGAGTAACTTCTCCTTCATAGCCGTGGGCGACATTTGTCATTCATTGACTGTGCAAAGGGGAGATGGCAGACCAGACATCGAGAGTCTGAATTCCAGCGCTTACAGCAGTCATCCCGAGTGCTTTCTACACGTTTATTTCCAGACTCTAGTTTTTTTTTGCGGAACAGCGAGGTCATCTGCCCCCCTTTTCTTCCTCTTCTTCTTCTTCTTTTCTTCTACTTTCGAATTTGGACAACTATGGACCACATAGAACTTTAGGCTTCTTGGCCTTCCTTCTCTTTTCTTCCCAGAACCTCTTCATTCTTTCGCTCCTTATCTTTCTCCCCTGGTCGGAAATGATACGCACGGGTCTCTTTATAATTGGTTTCTCTTCAAATGATTTTAAACTGTCTACCTTTCTTCTAAACTCACTTCTATTGTGGATCAACTCTGGAGTAATTCCGACTTCTACTGCATCCCTCTTGACTAATCCCATGATGTAATTGAAGATTTTTGGTCAGTCGGTTCTCGTCCAATCTTACCAGGTGTCCATAGAATTTCAGCCTTCTTTTCCGAATTGTGTCCGTGATCTTTTCAGAACACTTGTAGAGCTCCTCGTTCTTTTTTCTCTTTTTCCAAGTTCCGTCAGAAGTCTTCTGCGGTCTCAGAATCTTCCTCAGAATCTGTCCCTTTTATCACACATAAAAATGATACAATTTTAGATTACTATGAAGTATGAAAAAAGCCAAAGAATAATAAAACAAAGGCAATATGTTCAGTAGAGAACATATAGCCTACTTTCTTCTAAATGAGTGGCTAGATTTATAACTCACTGCCCTTTTCAAGGAGCATAATTGAATATTGGTTGTAGTAGCTTGTTGAATAACAACGTGCTATATTATACATTGCTTGATTGAATCCTCACCTTATTTATAAATTCACAAAATAATACATCTATCATAATGACACAGGTTAGCAGACAATATTCAACACTGAACAAAGTACACGGGGCTAAATGACCGTGATGACCAGACCGCTCAAATTAAACAAAACAACAACAGCTTCCTTCCCCAAATCCTTCCCCGTTTAAAAGAATACACAGAAATTACAGTGACACAGGTTGTCAGACAACTTCTCCACACACCTAAGTACACAGGGCTACATGACCACGATGTCACAATGCCCCTTAAGTATCAACAACAGTGACAACAACAACAACAACAACAAAGAGCTGACTCTACCGCGGATCAACGACAATTTCCTACACAAATCCTTCCTCATTCACCGTACAAGTACACACACTAGCACAGTCAACGGAAATATATGTATTGTTTATAATTTGCTTTTAAACAAATAATAAGCAAGACGATAGCCCCAGGCAGAACTGTGTCGCGTACAGCCCGCATAGCACTAGAGCCAGGCGGGGAGTTTGTGCACATGGAGTGCACACAACCCACATAGTCCCTGGCCGAGCTGTGTCGCGTACAGCCCGCATAGCACTAGCGCCGTGGTGTAGTGGTCAGCATGATTAGCTGCCACCCCGGAGGTACGAGGTTCGATTTCCACCGCAGCCATCCTTGAAGTGATTTTCCTTGCTTTCCCACTTCGTTTTCGGGCAAATGACGGATGGTACTGTCCCCGTTTACCAGGATAGTAGGCTGTCAGATATCCGCCCCCTCAATCGGATTGCCAATTATCAATCGCACCGGCACAGTTACATCAATGAAAATGGCACTGACAGATACTATCGAGATAAGAGCACAGAAATTCACTGGAAATCATTGTGGAACACACCAAAATAGACGGGGGTTTATACTTACCGTTGCTTACCTCTTAATTATCTCGGGGTTTGAGTTGACAACAGGATCACTAAAAGTCTGTTCACACAATAATCTCCGCCATGACATTTAAAAATGAACCAGAAACGAAGACGAGAACTTTGAACTGTACAAAAACTTTATTTCTAATAAAGGGTATGATTTTCCTAACACAACAAAATATACGTGGCTATCAGTAGCCCAAGTCAATCTGACTGCGTCCTCCAGTAGGACTTGCAAAATTATTATACAACATGATATAAAACATTTTAGCTCCCAAGAGCTCCAAATACCGTAATATTCATAACACTATTGGATTGGAAAAGGACGTCAAGGTGTGACATATATATAGAGCATTTGTTTCCTTTTAATAAACAAGAGAATGATATTTATAGTCGCAAGGCCGGAGTGTACGACCTCACTCTCTGAAAACCATATGTTGACACAGCTGCGGGCTACCTTCCAGCCTGCTGCATACCGGTCAAATGCACTCCCTTCTCACACGCTATGTTACGTAAGAGCACAGCCTGCTCTCAAAACTTTAAATGTCTTACAAGACAACTCACATTATATTTACGCAAATCTTTCAAGTACTTTGATCACATCCTAATGGATCATTACATAAATTTCTTAAACTTGTTAACTTCAATCCAAATGTTTAACTAGCTCTTAAATGTTTATAACAAAATCACATAAATTATTTATAACAATTAGAAATTGTTTATAATATTTGTCAAAGACAATAAAAATATTCTAAGCACGCCTTTAACATCACTCTCGTTTCATATTATTTTCAAAAATATTTACAACAATTATTTACAATATTAATATTTAAATTGTTTAAATTATTAATGTAATAAATACATTAGCCACATGTTCATTCGGTTGGTAATTTTATAATCCTGTTTAATATAATCGACCAATGAAGGTTAGTTATACATGTTAATGTCACAATTTGGTTTAATAAAGTTTTTAATAATGATTTGTGACGGCAACCTTCATTCAACATCTTGTCTCAAATTCTTTCAAAACTCGTGTTAATTATAACAGTAAATCACTTGATTAATTTTCAACGAACTATAACAATCTTACTCCAGCGGAAAATCCTTCGCTAACAAGTTAATGCACAATCTGCATTAAAAATATGCCCAAAATCATCATATATTAATCTATATGGCATTTACAACTTTCACATCACTTACAAAACTTCCACAAATAATTCTTTAACATTTATTCCTGTGGGAACTTCCTTCATATTCAAGGGCATTATATCTCAGCGACTTTCAACACGCGCTGCACTAGCGATTATACATTCATAGTTCCACTTAAAAATGTTATAATCATAATTTGTTTCAAAACTGTTTTTCTATTTAACCTTCGTAGATTTCATTCATGATCTGAAATGAAGTCAAAATTTGCCAATCACAAACAAATTTAATAGTGAATACGCTTATATACGCCTATCTGGTCTATCAAAATTTAAGACTAACATCTTAAAAGAAATTGTAGTATGAAAATACTATCTTCAAATAAAGTGCGACTAAACTGCAAAGTAGTCGAATAGAATCCAATTAGATTGGGGAATGCAAACATTGTTATATAATTCTCTAATTGAGAAAAATTCCTAACAAAAGTACTTGACTTTAATGCATTCAATAATTCATTATTAACATTACTCTTTCACAAAATCGTCTATAATGCAATGTTCATTCATAACTGACGATAAATGTCTGTGTTGCAATCAATACAAATAACGACTAGTATTTCCAAGATCGTCGATAACGTAAGAGATTTTAACGCTCTAAAATCATTTAAATGTTCCTCCTTCTTGATGATGACAGAAAATTGTTCAAAGTAATTAAACTGGGGTTGAATTACTTTAATAAAGTGACACGCTGTCTGAATTTAAATCAGCCATAAAAATCATTAACTTACAGTCAAATCGTGACTACAAAAAAATTAATTACTGAAAAATCTAAATATCAGTCTCAACTGATTCAAAATCGTTGACTATGCCCATGACATAACAATGTCTTAATAAATCGTCGAAAAATGCAAAACTCATCAAGGTGTACTGAGAATAAGAATCTCAACAAGAAAATAAGGCAAAATACATGAGGGTAAAAATATGGGAAAATGGTTGCTCAAACATTACTAGGTTACTCAAATACAATAAACGTTCACGACTACCTTATCTGCCGATTGACGTTCCAGAGGAAAATTCCCCAAAGAAGACTGCTGATGGATCCATTTCACCACGTTAAAGCTGAGCTCCATCCTCGAAATAGGAAATAGCACCCTCGGAGAATCGAACTGCTTCCTTCTCCGTGAATCGCTCTGCTCCTCGAATACGAATAGACATCCTTCCGGCAATAATCTTCATTGTGAGTCGGGACTACCCTGACCTCTCTTGAAAAATTCCCTGAAGTTCCAGTAGACAATCATCATGACGTTTTGTAGAAATTTCCGAAGAAATTATTCATATTCAGAGTATGAAATTGTTTCTATGGCTGTTCGATGGTATTCAGCCTTTACTTACGAAACATGGGTGTAGATGGTATTCACCGCATGTTCGCTTGTGTGGAATAGCAATTAGCGAAGTTCCATGTCGCTATCTTACTCCATTGAAGTATGTCCCAATTGCAATAATCCTTCTTAGCCTTCCATTTGCACTTCAGTTGTAGTGTCAGAAGAACAAACTGCCGTATTCAAATGCTCCATTATACTGTATCGTTCTGTAAGCAAGCAATCTGAAGTCTTTCTACTCCACTCGCAGCGTTAGCCTTGCGTTGATTCTGGCTTATACAAAAGTGTTTCTCTAGTGGCGAGATAATTACTTTTGCCAGTCGTATAAAACAGTTAATATCTTTAGAAGTACTCGGTCGAAATTGTTCAGCTTTTCTCTATAATTGCATGTAGAACTGCACAATACAATTATGTTATCGTAGACCGCTAACTGTTTGAAGTTCAACTTATAGAAGCTTTCTAAGGTCCGTTTCAACTTCACCTAGTTTGACCTGGTTCTCGTTAACAAAGTGGCCTCGCCACGCGTTATAAACACGATTATTTTCACTTGCTGTTCACTTTCGATGTCTCACTATATTGAATGCATAAGAAACTGACTTTCACAAATACTTCGATGATCTGAGCATTAGATCTCAGAATGATCGGCGAACGAAAGACAAGAGAAGAGAAGAGGCTCCTTTCTTCTGCGCCAGCCCTTTTATTACCTTCTCGAGGGGCGTTACCATCCCTTCCAAAGCGTGATACTGCGTCATCGCTAGAACTTCCAACTTCGTTAATACTTGACGGATTTTCAAAATTCAAAAACTGAAAATAAATTTCATCAAAATTCCAAATCAATGCTTTTACTGCAAATGTATTTCCACAATTCTGCATTCAAAAAGTCATAAAAATACCATAGTTTCAGCAATCTCCGTCTTCCTTTAAACTATCGTTCATTGGTTCATGCCTCTCCTCCAATAGCATAGTTTCTTCCTCAGCAGAATTCCTCGTTTCCTGCGACTGCGTCGTACATCTTGGAACATTCTGGACTAAAATGCTGACGTCACTGAGAATCTCAGCTCCAGTAGCTTGCTGGCATAACATTTACGTCATCCGTGCTTACGTCATGACTACCCACGTCATAACTATGACAGCCATAACTCTAATCATAATTTCAAATATAGCCACCGTGGTCTCTACATAATTCAATTACGGGGGCATTCTCCTCCCACCACGTTTTAAAAACAGTTGCAAATTGTTTTTAAACTCAATGTTACAAGTATCTCAACTCTCTTGAACACGAAATTGAATTATTACTGGCTTACTCTAGTATAGTATCTTTTTAAATTTCCAGCATTGAACTTGCCGTAAACGACATTATTCTCATCATCGTAGAGTTCATAACAGTTGTTTCCATAAGCGTTCGTAATCCTAAACGGCCCCAGGAACACTAATCCAAATTTGGGGTAGATTTTCTTGGTCATATCAGCCTTGACAGGTCTGCGTAATAATACAAGATTTCCAACTTGAAAGGGTGTACCAAAACGTTTTCCAGCTACTCTCTTCAATCGTTTCTCTGCTGCTTTCTGGAGTTGTTCCTTTGCCTTGTCAATCCTCTGCTGTCTTCCTATGTCGGGATCTCTCGGTATGTGGTTGAAAAGATTATCCCACGGCCTTTCTGGGTTTCTTCCTAGATGAAGTCGCATTGGCACTTCTCCTGTGCTCTCCTGCACTGTAGAGTTCAGACATTCCTCAATAAGGGGTACAAATCTCACCCAACCAGAATGATCATTAGGACAGAAAATTCGACAGAATTTCGAAAATTCAGCCATATATCTTTCTGAGGAATTCGATTCAGGGTAACGCACGCTTGAAAATAAGTGCTTAATGCCAAGCCTTTCCATATCCGCTGCAAATTCCACGGACGTAAACTGCGTTCCATGATCCGACAGTAGATATTCCGGTATACCAGCTTTAGGAAATACAGCATTTTCCAGTCTGCTTACTACGTTCCTCGTGTTAGCTTTCTGCATGGGACACATTGTAACAAATTTTGAGAAAACATCCACGGTCACCAACAAGTACTGGTTACCCTGGTATCCCTTCGGACAGGGGCCAAATATATCCGTCGCCATAAGTTCGTTTGGCTTAGAAGGAATCATCGCCTTCGGTTTTCCCTTTAATAAAGCAGAAGCATACTTTGCTCTTTGACATTTGTCACAGGATCTAATGACCTTGGCAATGCTGGAACGCATGTTAGTCCAGATAAATCTCTCTTTAAGTGTATTAAGAGTTTTATCTAAACCGGCATGTCCAGTTGCATGATGAGCTACCCACACTAAATTGACAACAAGTTTAGGTGGCACGACTATTCGAAGTTTTGTATGCGCAGGGTCAGCATACTTGCATACAATGTCTCCACTCAAGACAAAGTGTCGTGAATTTCTCCGTGTAGTCTCATAGTCAACATCCGTATTGTCCATGTAACCCTTGAGGAACCTGTACATTTTCCTTATTGGAGCGTGTCTCTTCTGTGACACACCGATTCGGGCTAACCTCCTAACGGTTTCTTCATCTTCTTGCTCCAATTGTACATGGTGTATCTGCACATTTTTAATAGGGTTACGTGATAGATCATCAGCCAGTAAGTTATCTTTCCCAGGCTGGTGGACGATAGTAGCGTTAAACTGTTGGGTGAACAAAGCCCAACGTGTCAATCTATCACTCGACATGTCAGTTTGCAACATAAACTGTAGTGCTTTATGGTCAGTAATAATGATGACCTTATGTCCCAGCAGGATTTTCTTCCAGGCTTGTAAAGCCGTCACAAAATCTAACGCTTCAAGCTCTGTCGTGAAGTAGTTTTCCTCGTGCTTTTTCAACTTCCGACTAGTGAACGCAATGTAGTGCTTGTTGCCTGCCTCGTCTTTCTGGTATAAGACTGCACTAATGCCTATTCTTGATGCATCAGACTCAATATAGAACACCTTCTCAAAGTCTGGGTACTCCAGTTTCACATTATTTTTGAGCATCTCTTTTGCTTTCTCAAAAGCCTCGTCTGCAGCGGTACTCCATTTCCATCTGTTGTTCTTCTTGAGTAAGTCATACAGAGGAGCCATAATTTCCGAGTATCTTGGACAGTGACTGCTAATAAATTGGCATGCACCTACAAATTCTCTGACTTGTTTTACCTTAGTTGGCTTTGGAAATCTCGTGATCGCATCTACTTTTTTCATGTTTGGATGATATCCATCTTTATCAATAGTATGCCCCAAGTAATTTATCTCCTTCTTCAAAAATTGACATTTTCCAAAGTTCACCTTTATGTTGGCCTCCCTTAAATTCTCGAACAACTTTCTCAAGTGCACTAAATGTTCTGCGGCGCTGGGTGAAGATACGATTAAATCGTCAATGTAGCAGATTACATTTTCTTTCACTTCGTCAGTGAGCTTACTATCAAGTGCTCGAATAAGTGCTGGTCCACTGTTAACCATTCCAAAAGGCATTCTGGCAAAGACCCATGACGTCTGGTCAAATAGGAATCCAGTGTACTGCATACTATCCTCTTCTAATTGAACTTGATAAAATGAAGACGTCAAGTCAAGAACGCTGAAACAAGCTCTTCCTTTGAATTTCCGAAGCAGATCTCTAATCTTGGGTGGTCTGTCATTTTCTGGAAGAATCTTCAAGTTGATGGTCCTGGCATCGAGACAAAGACGTATCTGACCATTACTTTTCTTCACTACTGTGATGGGGTTTATATAAGACGACGCCTGTTTTCTAATAATCCCGTCTACCTCCATTTTTCTGATTAACCCTCGTACTTCTTGATAGTATTTCTCAGGAATGGGGTATATTCTCTTCTGGTAAGGGGTTTCATCTGTCAGTCTTATCTTGTACTTATAATCCTTAATCAATCCAGGCTTTTCATCGAAAATATCTTGGAATTCCTTTATCAGATCCTCAAATTCCCCCTGAATTTCTTCAAATCCTTCAGTTTTTCTACTGGGTATTTCTTCTAAGTTTTCCACTTCATTAATTATTGTATTCAAAATTTCTTCCCTAAGGTCTATTTCCAGACTGTTTTTCACGTCCTGTTCTTCTATCTCTTCTGTGATTATGTACCCATCATTAAAGCTAATACTTCTGTTCTTCATGTCAATAATAGCTCCGACCTTCGATATAAAATCGATTCCAAGCACCATATCAAAATTGATCTTGCTCACCACAATGAAGATCTGTTCATAATTCCTTCCATTGATCTCAAAGTTCAATAACACTTGAATCTTGCATTTCACTGCCTTATCTTGGAATATCCCTCTCACTTTGACGGTAGAAACAGGTAGAACTGTCATGTTCTCTCCTCTTAACAGACTTTGATAACATTCCTCTGAAATGATGGAAATAATAGCACCAGTATCCAGCAGGGCTTTGTACTGCTGTCCATCTATCCGTACAGCAATAATCGGTAAGGCACATGGTCTTTCCTCTTTAACAATACCCCTCTCTTCTAGTAAATCTTCATCGGTAACTTCGTATATCTCATTAATCGTAATCAGGTGTGGTGTGGCAATGTATTTACAGGTTCTCACTGACGTTGAGAAATCGGCGTTTTTTTTTTTTGTGTTACCGACCTCAAAATTCTGTTGGCTCGTAGAAGGCCCAGGATCGATTACAACATCCTGCCTTTTCCTTTGATTGTCAGCTTCTTTATCCCTTAATTCTTTTAAGTATTGCTGGCTTTCCTTTTCTCTTTGCTGATATTGCTCAGGTGTCATAACCTGACTTTGAGTATTCTGGTTTCTATTTTGGTTTTGGTTATTCCTATTATAGTTACGATTATACCCATTATTGTTATAATATCTGCCTCTTCCATTATAGTTTCCTCGGTTGTAGTTCCAACCTCTTCTCTGTTGATATGGTCGGTAACCTTGTGATCTGTAATTTCTAAACTGATTATTCCTGTGAGGACCTACATTGTCAGTTTTCTCCTCCTCTGGCTTGTCAGTTTGTTGGACTTGGTCCATGTATACCGTATTGATCTCCTTATACTCTTGCCTTTGACCTTTCTGGACTACGTTAGGCATTGGACTTGTGTAGTCTAACCTTCTTAGTAATTCATCCATGCTGGATAAATCCCTGATGTTGGACGAAATTATAAGTCTCCTCACCTCAACTGGCAGCATACGAGAAATCGCATCTATTAGTTGCTCCGTGGACAATGGTGGTTGCAAAAATCTCAAGCGGGACAACTGACTTGTAAAGAAATCAGCGTACCTCGTTGGAAGAGTACCTGAGTATTTTCTTGAATATACCTCCGCTCTTAACGAATTCTGCGCTTCTATGGACCAAAATCGTTTGATTAATGCCTCTGCAAACTCGTCAAAGTTGCTGAATGTATATCTAAAAGCTCTAAACCATTCAAGGGGTCCTCCAATCAGATATCTCTCTACAATCTTCATCTCTCTCTCTCTGGGAATGTGAGCTTCGATGAAATAATCTTTGAGATTCCTTACATACTCTATAGGTGTCAAACTATCAGTGTTACTGAATTTTTGTGGTTTGTCCTCGAAATTCCTAATGACCGTCACGTTCCTTGGATATGAATCCGGATAGTTTTTCCCACTATCTCGATAATTCCACTCAGATTCCATATTCCTCTCGTCATCCTCCTCTCTGAATCTGGATACACGTTCTTCAGGAGTCACGTCTCTTTCTTCTAGATCTAGGTGACATCTTCTGGTATGCTTCCTGTTCAATTCGCAAGCTAAGCCTTCTGTATCCTTATCGGTGATTTCTGTTAAGACTTTCTTGACTATCTCTTCCTTGTAGTTTTCCATTAAACTAGCCTCTCCTAACTTCAAGTTTTTCAGTTTACTCGTCGTTTCATTTACGTCAGAGACAACTTTATGAATTTGATCCTCTAATGTAGATTTTAAAGTTTGCATATCCTGATCTAGTTGTGTTCTATCGTCAACTTGTTTTTCGGATAGCGAATTTATCCTGACGCTTAAATCTTTTCTAATCTGTACTACCTCATTATTAATTTCTATCTGCGTACTGGCAAGTTTTCTTTCAATCCTTTCCTGAATTTGGGTTACATGTTCCCCACTTGACTTATTCCACTCGTCTTTCCATACCGCTACGTTTGCTGTTAACATCTCGGCTATGTCTACTTCGATATCCTCTTTTAATACTCTATTGTGGTCTAATACCTGTGTTCTCATGACCTCTACGTCGTACTTCAACTCTGCTAAAGACGTTGTTGTTCTAACCGATTCATCGACTAACCTAGTCGTTAATGCAGTTATATTACGCGTACAAAGAGTTTTTGAGTTTTCGATTTCTTCCCTGACTTTATTGACATCAGTTTGGACTTTAGTGATATCTACAAAAACTGTGTTGACCTCTACCTGAATCTTAGTTACATCACTTTGCACCTCAGTTATATCCGCATGAATGTTGTTAATGTCTACCTGAACATTGGATACATCTGTTCTAGCTTTTTGAATTTCTTTCTGGACTTCCTCGACTTTGTCTTGGACAGTCGCTACATCGTTTTTGACAACTACAACTTCGGCTCTAGCACAAGAAATATCCCCTCGGACATTAGCTACATCTAGATTTAACATTGTAAGGTCTCTCTGTACCTTAGACACATCATTTTTAACATCATCAACACTTTTATGCACAATAGATACATCTTTATGGACATTAGACACGTCTGTACGCATGTCCGTTACAGTATTTTCAATTCCTAGGGTATTGATCTGTAAACGCGACATATTATCCTCCAAATTAGCAGCACTAGTATGAAGAACCTTCATATTCTCCTCCATTCGACTAGTATTCCTTGCTTCCATCTCCTTCATACTACTATTCAAATTACTAGCATTTTCCTCCATCCTTGCATTTAAATTAGCAGACAAATTACTATTATTCTCCTTCATCCTTGCATTCAAATTAGTAGCATTTTCCTCCATCATCTGCTTCATGTTAGCAGACATCTCCTCTAACATTTTCTTCAAACTTTCATCTGCCATTATAATATTATTATTCAAAATGAATTGCTGTAGGGACATACATCAAAAGAGCAAAATAACAACATTTGAGCAACACTTTTCCCCATATATAATTTGATCAATTTTCTGTCTTAAATCTAACTTATAACTACCTTATAATTAATATTCGAAGATACTTCATGTTGAAACAAACTCAAGCACATGTTCAAATTTCTCTGGCTCATTTTAAAATATCCTAACACAAATAATTTACATTTACAATCCAAATAATTAATTTTATCTTTAATATGACTAAAGTGTCATAAGCCGGTCAAATAAAATAAGATTCCAGATTATAGGCGATTTTTCTAAGTTTCCTGCCCATTTAACTTTTCTCAAGTTGTATAAGATCTGATCTTTTCTGAGTGTAATTTTCCTAATACAATACAACATTTAATTCCTATATAATCACACTCTTAAATACTACAATTGGCCTAGACATCTAACAAAGAATCAACCTCTTTATTTGAGTCTAATCGAACCTCACGTTTTAGGTTTGTCAATCTTTCTAGTGTTCAACCTGGTAATCCAGTTTTGTTGAATTCGTCCCACATATTAGGGTCAATCTTACTGTTGACTCAGCCCCACGCTCTTGGGTCGCCAATCTTTCTGTCCCCGTTTACCTGGATAGTAGGCTGTCAGATATCCGCCCCCTCAATCGGATTGCCAATTATCAATCGCACCGGCACAGTTACATCAATGAAAATGGCACTGACAGATACTATCGAGATAAGAGCACAGAAATTCACTGGAAATCATTGTGGAACACACCAAAATAGACGGGGGTTTATACTTACCGTTGCTTACCTCTTAATTATCTCGGGGTTTGAGTTGACAACAGGATCACTAAAAGTCTGTTCACACAATAATCTCCGCCATGACATTTAAAAATGAACCAGAAACGAAGACGAGAACTTTGAACTGTACAAAAACTTTATTTCTAATAAAGGGTATGATTTTCCTAACACAACAAAATATACGTGGCTATCAGTAGCCCAAGTCAATCTGACTGCGTCCTCCAGTAGGACTTGCAAAATTATTATACAACATGATATAAAACATTTTAGCTCCCAAGAGCTCCAAATACCGTAATATTCATAACACTATTGGATTGGAAAAGGACGTCAAGGTGTGACATATATATAGAGCATTTGTTTCCTTTTAATAAACAAGAGAATGATATTTATAGTCGCAAGGCCGGAGTGTACGACCTCACTCTCTGAAAACCATATGTTGACACAGCTGCGGGCTACCTTCCAGCCTGCTGCATACCGGTCAAATGCACTCCCTTCTCACACGCTATGTTACGTAAGAGCACAGCCTGCTCTCAAAACTTTAAATGTCTTACAAGACAACTCACATTATATTTACGCAAATCTTTCAAGTACTTTGATCACATCCTAATGGATCATTACATAAATTTCTTAAACTTGTTAACTTCAATCCAAATGTTTAACTAGCTCTTAAATGTTTATAACAAAATCACATAAATTATTTATAACAATTAGAAATTGTTTATAATATTTGTCAAAGACAATAAAAATATTCTAAGCACGCCTTTAACATCACTCTCGTTTCATATTATTTTCAAAAATATTTACAACAATTATTTACAATATTAATATTTAAATTGTTTAAATTATTAATGTAATAAATACATTAGCCACATGTTCATTCGGTTGGTAATTTTATAATCCTGTTTAATATAATCGACCAATGAAGGTTAGTTATACATGTTAATGTCACAATTTGGTTTAATAAAGTTTTTAATAATGATTTGTGACGGCAACCTTCATTCAACATCTTGTCTCAAATTCTTTCAAAACTCGTGTTAATTATAACAGTAAATCACTTGATTAATTTTCAACGAACTATAACAATCTTACTCCAGCGGAAAATCCTTCGCTAACAAGTTAATGCACAATCTGCATTAAAAATATGCCCAAAATCATCATATATTAATCTATATGGCATTTACAACTTTCACATCACTTACAAAACTTCCACAAATAATTCTTTAACATTTATTCCTGTGGGAACTTCCTTCATATTCAAGGGCATTATATCTCAGCGACTTTCAACACGCGCTGCACTAGCGATTATACATTCATAGTTCCACTTAAAAATTTTATAATCATAATTTGTTAAAAACTGTTTTTCTATTTAACCTTCGTAGATTTCATTCATGATCTGAAATGAAGTCAAAATTTGCCAATCACAAACAAATTTAATAGTGAATACGCTTATATACGCCTATCTGGTCTATCAAAATTTAAGACTAACATCTTAAAAGAAATTGTAGTATGAAAATACTATCTTCAAATAAAGTGCGACTAAACTGCAAAGTAGTCGAATAGAATCCAATTAGATTGGGGAATGCAAACATTGTTATATAATTCTCTAATTGAGAAAAATTCCTAACAAAAGTACTTGACTTTAATGCATTCAATAATTCATTATTAACATTACTCTTTCACAAAATCGTCTATAATGCAATGTTCATTCATAACTGACGATAAATGTCTGTGTTGCAATCAATACAAATAACGACTAGTATTTCCAAGATCGTCGATAACGTAAGAGATTTTAACGCTCTAAAATCATTTAAATGTTCTTCCTTCTTGATGATGACAGAAAATTGTTCAAAGTAATTAAACTGGGGTTGAATTACTTTAATAAAGTGACACGCTGTCTGAATTTAAATCAGCCATAAAAATCATTAACTTACAGTCAAATCGTGACTACAAAAAAATTAATTACTGAAAAATCTAAATATCAGTCTCAACTGATTCAAAATCGTTGACTATGCCCATGACATAACAATGTCTTAATAAATCGTCGAAAAATGCAAAACTCATCAAGGTGTACTGAGAATAAGAATCTCAACAAGAAAATAAGGCAAAATACATGAGGGTAAAAAATATGGGAAAATGGTTGCTCAAACATTACTAGGTTACTCAAATACAATAAACGTTCACGACTACCTTATCTGCCGATTGACGTTCCAGAGGAAAATTCCCCAAAGAAGACTGCTGATGGATCCATTTCACCACGTTAAAGCTGAG
Source organism: Meconema thalassinum (assembly GCA_946902985.2). NCBI lineage: Eukaryota > Metazoa > Arthropoda > Insecta > Orthoptera > Tettigoniidae > Meconema > Meconema thalassinum. The sequence continues at coordinate 344,361,989 of OX336394.1, forward strand.
CTCCATCCTCGAAATAGGAAATAGCACCCTCGGAGAATCGAACTGCTTCCTTCTCCGTGAATCGCTCTGCTCCTCGAATACGAATAGACATCCTTCCGGCAATAATCTTCATTGTGAGTCGGGACTACCCTGACCTCTCTTGAAAAATTCCCTGAAGTTCCAGTAGACAATCATCATGACGTTTTGTAGAAATTTCCGAAGAAATTATTCATATTCAGAGTATGAAATTGTTTCTATGGCTGTTCGATGGTATTCAGCCTTTACTTACGAAACATGGGTGTAGATGGTATTCACCGCATGTTCGCTTGTGTGGAATAGCAATTAGCGAAGTTCCATGTCGCTATCTTACTCCATTGAAGTATGTCCCAATTGCAATAATCCTTCTTAGCCTTCCATTTGCACTTCAGTTGTAGTGTCAGAAGAACAAACTGCCGTATTCAAATGCTCCATTATACTGTATCGTTCTGTAAGCAAGCAATCTGAAGTCTTTCTACTCCACTCGCAGCGTTAGCCTTGCGTTGATTCTGGCTTATACAAAAGTGTTTCTCTAGTGGCGAGATAATTACTTTTGCCAGTCGTATAAAACAGTTAATATCTTTAGAAGTACTCGGTCGAAATTGTTCAGCTTTTCTCTATAATTGCATGTAGAACTGCACAATACAATTATGTTATCGTAGACCGCTAACTGTTTGAAGTTCAACTTATAGAAGCTTTCTAAGGTCCGTTTCAACTTCACCTAGTTTGACCTGGTTCTCGTTAACAAAGTGGCCTCGCCACGCGTTATAAACACGATTCTTTTCACTTGCTGTTCACTTTCGATGTCTCACTATATTGAATGCATAAGAAACTGACTTTCACAAATACTTCGATGATCTGAGCATTAGATCTCAGAATGATCGGCGAACGAAAGACAAGAGAAGAGAAGAGGCTCCTTTCTTCTGCGTCAGCCCTTTTATTACCTTCTCGAGGGGCGTTACCATCCCTTCCAAAGCGTGATACTGCGTCATCGCTAGAACTTCCAACTTCGTTAATACTTGACGGATTTTCAAAATTCAAAAACTGAAAATAAATTTCATCAAAATTCCAAATCAATGCTTTTACTGCAAATGTATTTCCACAATTCTGCATTCAAAAAGTCATAAAAATACCATAGTTTCAGCAATCTCCGTCTTCCTTTAAACTATCGTGCATTGGTTCATGCCTCTCCTCCAATAGCATAGTTTCTTCCTCAGCAGAATTCCTCGTTTCCTGCGACTGCGTCGTACATCTTGGAACATTCTGGACTAAAATGCTGACGTCACTGAGAATCTCAGCTCCAGTAGCTTGCTGGCATAACATTTACGTCATCCGTGCTTACGTCATGACTACCCACGTCATAACTATGACAGCCATAACTCTAATCATAATTTCAAATATAGCCACCGTGGTCTCTACATAATTCAATTACGGGGGCAGTACCTAACTTTAAGACTACGGTCGCCTCCTTCCCTCACCTTGCCTATCCCTCCCAGTCTTCCCTTCCCTTCAAAAGGCCCCTGTTCGCTTAGCAGGTGAAACCGCCTAGGTGAATTGTTAGTCACACTCCCCAGTTGTATCCCTATCAGAGTCTCAAGCTCCAGGGAACTGCCCTCAGTGGCGGTAGAGGTGGGATCCCTTGCTTTGTCCGTGGGGAAATTCAACCCTGGAGGGTATCACAATAACTGAAAACGGAAAAAATATATCAATGTAGGCTACAAGTTGTTTGGGCTTTAGGCCGTAGTTCAGGCAGGATGTTTGCTCCCGACGTTTCACCAAAAACTGCGTTCGGTTTTCGGTTAAACGTCGTAAGATAACATTCTGCCAGGACCACGGCCTTCCATCCCGGACAACTTGTACATTGTTACGTCTCAGTCCCACTTGGGTGACCAATTGTAACGTATCACCTACTACACGGGTTGCATGGGGGTTAATCACCTGTGCGATATAAACAGCAGCAATAAACATTCACACCTGACTACACCGCACAGTGGAATATAGGGGGTCAAAATTATTTTTGCGTTTTAATCATGAATTTAGAGTGAAAGCAACGTAGGCTATATAAGTTGTTTACTTCACAATAAACATCAGTTAAGACCTTTTTAAGCTACGTCTACACATGCAAGAAATTGTCTATGCTAGGAGTTGGATAGAGCATTCAGTTATCTCTTGAGAACAATTTTCTACCCCTAATTTACTTTTAACAAAGTCACAAAGTTCCACTTTTGACATAATCGTCGAACCCAGTGCTTCAACTGGTTGCGCGTCATCTTTTAAAATAACTGAGTAAGTTGCAAAATGATGCAAAAATCTTATAACAGGTGTAAACTACAAGAATTTTTCTACATTTCAAAATTAAGTAGAATGTGACGCCGAGAGACGAGACATACTAATAAAAATCTAAGTGAAAATATAATTTTTAAAATAATAGTTAAATACCGGTATTATATACTGCAAATATAGCTAAAATTGCGTAACAATTACACCCATTAATAACTGAAACACGTTACAAAGATCATACCTTCAGCTGCATGTTCCATCTTAAAGCATCACACTAACCACAAAGACAACCAAACCGCAGCCACTTACATTCACCCTCCAATTCAGACTGCTCGAACACTGGTGACAGATTTACACTAAGATGCGTTTATATCCCAGAATAGTGAGCGGCAATTATTTGAGAATGCTGTAGAAGTAATAAATTTTCATTTTTTAATTATGAAAACAAATAATTTTGTCCACCTAGATTTCGATTTCAACTCACTGTGCACCGTTGACCGCATAAAAATAAAAATACTAGGTATCTGGTAAAAATTAACATATATTCTGATACCAGACATAAATAAAACACTTCGCAGGATCCTCTTCAATACAGACTACCTAGCAGTCCCTATCAAGTATACACAGGCACACTTATGACATACATTGATGACTCTCGGAAGTAGATGATGACTGGTATTTACAGGTGTTGTTCTCACTTGTGATGACTAACTCTACTGATTCTGGGGTTGATGCTCCCAGAGAATCAGTCCTAATTACTGGTTGCGCAGTTATTAATTATTTCACACGTATGATTCTTAATTACAAAGATAATCTACTGTGTTTTACTCGTTTTCCGAATCCAACGATTTATAAGACATGTGGATCTGATTGTATGATGATGATCTGAATCCGTCTGGTGGATTATCGCAACTAGTTCGCTCCTGAGTTTAATAATACATAGCATATTTTACTAGTATTCGTAAAGCACTAAGTATACCGTTATGGCCCTCGAATTCCAGTACACAGACTTAAGTTATCAATACATCTTGCGATTCGAGACAAAAAATCTAGGTGATTTGTCTGAAAGTAGGTTAATTATTCTCGTGAGAATATACTCGGTAATTGAACTTGGAACACAAAATTGTGAGCATCTGAACAACCTTCCTTCTAACTCCAAATGCAAGTCCAAACCTCTACTCTCTACCATAGTTACAAAAAGAGACGACCTCCCGACATGGAGTCCCAAAATGAGTCGACCGCTCCACACGCGGCCACAAAAATAAATTCCTACCGCTCCACACGCGGTCCAAAACAAGAGTCAATCTTCACTGCCTCTCCAGACCTAATATCAGTCATCACCCCTCCACAAATCACTGGTCTAACTGACTTACTCCACGGGTTCAGCCAATCCCGAATAATGTTACCATATAAGGAGTTGTTTGTTTCCTAGAACGATGTACCAGAGACACACCCCTCGTACATCATTGTCAAACCTACTACCTGAATGACTCAACTTGCACTCGGCGTTCGAAAAAAAAACAGCGATAACAAGCCATATTTCCTGGTAATTTGCACAGATCCAGGACTTAGGATCCTTCCATTTACAATATCTTAAAAGCTAAACAAATTATACGGTGATCAATCACATAATATTATACGCTCTTATCAACTATTATATCTGATATCCAAGTATCAGATAAAAAATATGGACGATAATTACAAATCGAACGTCCCGAAAGTAAGGGTTCAATCCCTTGTGATCTGGGACGGGTACAACATAGATATGAACGCCGTAAAGGCTAAAGCTGTTATCTCTATATATAAAACTGAAAGTTTGTCTGTTTTTCCTGAATTTCCATGGAAATTTGCGTTATTTGCGCGTTTCAGACTGTTTTATGACGGATGCGCGCAAAAAATAAAAGTTTTGTCTATCTGTTTGTTTGTATGTCTGTCTGTCTATCTGTCTGTGGACAACTTTGAGTCCTTATAACTTGAGGACGGCTGGGTGGATCAACGTAAAATTTGATACAGTTATCCTTTAGAGGCACCACACTAATCATTGATGTAACTCTTCTCCGTATCTCTCATAAAAGGGGGCCTACCACCTTAAAATGCATGCTGAAATAGGCGTAGAAGGACGAGACAAAGCTTATTTTCAACCCCTCAATGTGAGAAACAAAACTCGGGGGCCCCAAAGGGATCCCGAAAACCACATTTTAAGGCCCTAAAACCAACAGTTTTTGAGATATTCCCAGAAAACTAATTTCATTTAATAATCTAATGAAAGAATGCAAGCGGGAAACCATGGCAACGGAATCTCAGAGGACCATCTATTTCTGTAAGACGCAATGCAATTCCGGTTGGTTGGTTCTTACGTTTAGGGGCTGCGACAACGCGGTCATGTAGCCCCGTGTACTTTGGGTGTGTGTAGAATCTGTCTGATAACCGGTGTTAATTGTGATGACTGTAATAGTGTGTGTTATCTGTTTTTTAATTGATGTACTGCAACTTAATTTTTTTTCAAATAGTTCCTACTTTTGCCGCCAAGCGCCACCGACAACCACAACTAGGCCAAGTTCAGAACTTAGCTACTAGACGCCACCGCAGTCGGCTCTTGGCAACGAACGTAGAAACCAAAGAGCGTTGTTTTCATTCTTAACCTGTCCAATTTAGCTTCACACAGGTGCAATTAGTGGAAGGTTCTTTATCATGCCATAAATCTATGACATGGGACCGCCGGCTTTACTTCCCCTCCGAAGGAAGGCATACTGACGGATTTTTAACGCTCTTAAAAATACAATTCCATTTATTATATAACTGTAAAGTTTGCAAACGGCTATAAGTTCATCACGGAACCAAATTAAGCTGTAAAATTCATTAATACGTACAATGCGCTTAAGGGAGTCAAGGGGAACACTAGAATTTTTTCACGTGCAGGTGTGGTACGGAAGGTCTTCAATATTCCTATCCCTATATTGTATTTATTATAATATTGTTACGGCTGTGAGTTTGTGTCATCACTCGCCGCTGAGTCACAACTGCTCCAGGGCTGGGCTGTGGCCTGCCTCCTGTATTGCGCGCGCCTTATGCAACAGGGCTACTACAGACAAAGGGATAGTCCAGAATATTCGTGACTGGACCAGCGATGGAAACCTCGAGAAGCCGTGGACCCTGGATGGATCTAGAAGAATTTATTGAGTCACCGGCCTGCTATATAAGAGTGACCCGTGAAGCAGTGGCTGTTTTTGTGTTTTACGAGCTAGTGCGAGCGATTATCTTGTGCGACAGAAGTGTGGTGACGAAGTGCTGTGCGAGTTACGAAATCCAGTGACATTGTTTCTCCAGCTTGTGGACAGCGAAATAGCCTGCAGCAAGTGATCGTAAGTAATTGTGGTCTGTGAACATAAAAGAGAGGAGCAGGTAGTTTCTGTCAAGGCCACCGTACTCATTAGGACGGATTAACTTCTGTGATCTATTGACAAATGGAAGGGCCAAGAGCGCTCAAGGAAGAGACTTGAGGAAACTGGAATAAGGCTCCTAATTGCTTGTATTTGCTGACTAGTGTAATTTTCTGGCCACAATAAAGTTAATTATTTCTTTAAGCAGTAATTGGTGTTGTGCTTTGTACCCCCACCGTAATCCAGTTAACAAAAGTGCCACTAGGGGGTGGCACGTAACAACTGGTGTCAGAAGCCGGATTACGAACTCAAGCACAACACCTGACGGTCCTGGTTTCAAAACCCGAGCAGGTCAATTTTTTTAAAATTTTCCTGTGAGCGCATGCCCTTTACAAGACAAACAGCTAAAATGGAAGAGCAATTCGCAGCATTGCTAGAGAAGTTAAATGGCATGGAAACCAAGATGGAAGTCGGCCAGAAGAAGATGGAGGACGGCCAGAAGAAGTTATCCGAGGACCTAACTGCCAAACTAGAAGACGGCCAGAAGAAGATGGAAGACAGCCAGAATAAGTTAGCAGAGGACCTAACCGCCATATTTCTGGATGGCCAGAAAAATCTGGAAGAGTGTCTGCTGACGAAATTAGAGGAGAGCCAAAGGAAATTAGAACAGGGCATACGTGAGGAAGTCGCAGCAGTGGAAAAGAAGTTCGACGCCTTACAAGTGGAAGTTGCCGAGCTGCGCCAACGCCCGCTGATGGGGGTGGAGGAGAAATTCAACGCCTTGCAAGTGGAAGTTGCCGAGCTGTGCCAACGACCGCTAATGGGGGTGGAGGAGAAATTCAACGCCTTACAAGTGGAAGTTGCCGAGCTGTGCCAACGCCCGCTGATGGGGGTCGAGGAGAAATTCAACGCCTTACAAAAGGAAGTTGCCGAGCTGCGCCAACGCCCACTGACGGGGGTGGAAGAGAAATTCAACGCTCTACGAGAGGAAGTTGCCGAGCTGCGCCAACGCCCGCCCACCGTTACACCGGGAATATCAGGAACGGGACATAGCAGAGTGACGCCCCCAACCTTCGACGGAAAGGTCCCGTGGAGCACCAACTTACGTCAGTTCGAGGCGGCATGTTCCATAAATAACTGGAACAACACAGAAAAGGCTACAGCTCTCATTGTAGCGCTGAGAGGTGACGCCCTTAACGTCCTTCAGGCCATCCCGACTGGATCCCAGGACTACGCTTCACTGATCGCCCATATGGAGTCCCGATATGGAGATAGCCATCTTCAGCAGGCCTACCAGATGCAGCTCCGGACCCGGTTACAGAAGAACGCGGAAACCCTGCAGGAGTTCGAGATGGACATCGCACGCCTCGTAAGGCTCGCCTATCCAACAGCGCCGGCCGACTTCCTGGAACAGATTGCGACGCAGACCTTCACCGACGGGGTTCGGGACTCGGACACTCAACAGGCGCTGCGACTCGCGCGCAATAAGACCCTGGCAGATGCGCTGAGCCACGCACTTGAGTTCGAGACGGCAAAACAGGCATCCAGAATGCACGCGCGGGTGCGTCAAGTGGACGTCGACGAACCAGTAAAAACCAACGAGACCAAGCCCCTGGCCGACGAATTAATGGAGGCGCTAAGCCGTTTCTTCGATAGTAGCGGCACCACCAGCAACGTCTCAGCCGGAAGGCAACCGGAGAGGCGGCCCGGAAGAGGAGTACCGACCTGCTGGACCTGCGGTAAGAAAGGCCACCTGAGCAAGGACTGCGGTGATCGCCGCCGCCGAGGGTATCCGACGGGAAAACAGTCGTCTGAAAACCGCGCGACCCAGGGAAACGAGTATTAGCCAGCCTTGGGGGGCAAAGGTTGGCTTGTGACAGTCGTCAAGCCCCGGCAGTCCAGGCTCGTGTGACGAAATTACGGAGGGACAATAGCAGCCTGATGGTCGACGGAGTCGTCAACGAAGAGAGCTGGCCCATGCTAATCGACACGGGAGCATCGAGGACCATCGTCAGTCCCACCGTGATCCCGAAGTGGAGAGTGCAACCCACACAAAGGAACCTCCAGCTAATAACCGCGACCGGAGAGACCGCACCGGTACATGGCGAAGCATCACTGGAGTTCGTCATTGGTCGACGGGCGATAAAGCATCCAGTGCTTGTGGCTGACGTATCAAATGAAGTGATCATCGGACTGGACTTCCTGGACCAGAACAACATCATCTTGGATCTGAGTACCAACACTCTGCACTTCGGAGGTGAGGAACTTGCTTTGCAACCTGCGCACGAGTCCATCACCGCACGACGAGTAAGGCTGAGAGAAGACGTCATCGTTCCCGCCAGGACGGAGATCAGCGCTGCCGTAATTGTCGACGGAACTGCTGAGGGAGTGGCGGCTGTCATCGAGCCAAAATATGAGGACATCCAGACAAAAGGATTGCTAGTTGCCAAGACTCTCATCAACACGACGTCTCGGCCGTACGTCCGCCTGTCCAACCTGAACGACTACGACATTACGGTTCACCGGGACACCAACCTAGGAGTCTGCGAGCCCGTTACCTGGATTGCCCGCATCACAGATACGACGGGCGGACACCTGCAGACGCACAACCGAAGAAGACGCGCCCTGCCAGAAGAACTACAGAAGCTGTACCAAGGATCCCAGGACCATTTAGACGAAGAGCAATCACGCCAACTTCAGGACCTGCTACGCGAATTCCAGGATGTGTTCTCCGTGGGGAGCAAAGACTTCGGCAGGACAAGCTTGGTCCAGCACAGAATCGACGTTGGGGACAGCGCACCGATGAGGGCCCCATTCCGACGTGTCCCGCTCGCCAAGCAAGCCGAAGTCGACCGGATGGTAGAAGAGATGAAGGAGCAAGGGGTGATCGAGCCATCACATAGTCCTTGGAGTTCTCCGGTCGTGCTAGTGAAGAAGAAGGACGGTTCCACCAGGTTCTGCGTGGACTACAGGCGGGTGAACGACGTCACGAAGAAGGACAGCTACCCCCTACCCCGGATCGACGACACGCTGGACACCATATCAGGATCAAGATGGTTCTCCACCTTGGATTTGAAGAGTGGCTACTGGCAGGTGGAGGTCCACCCTAAGGACCGCGAGAAAACGGCGTTCTCTGTGGGCAGCGGGCTCTGGCAGTTCACCGTCATGCCATTCGGTCTGTGCAACGCCCCTGCAACCTTCGAAAGGCTAATGGAGTCCATTCTGAGGGGACTACACTGGAAGACCTGCCTGGTATACCTAGACGACGTCATCGTTCTGGGGAGGAGCTTCGAGGAGCACTACAGCAACCTGAAGGAGATCTTGTTGAAGCTACGGGCTGCCCAGCTGAAGTTGAGCCCCAAGAAGTGTCAGCTCTTCCAGAAGCGGGTCCAGTACCTTGGGCATATCGTCTCCGAGGAAGGGGTGCGCACCGACCCAGAGAAGACCGCAGCTGTGAGGAAGTGGCCAGTTCCGAAGGACAAGTCCCAACTACGAAGCTTCCTGGGACTCTGCACTTATTATCGTCGCTTCGTGAAAGGATTCGCCGACATCGCCAAACCTTTACATCGACTGACTGAGAAGGACCAACTCTTCACGTGGACAGCAGAATGCCACAGTGCCTTCGAACAACTCAAGCAGGCTCTGTGCACAGCACCTATTCTGGCCTACCCCAGGCCTGGAACAAGGTTCATCGTCGATACCGATGCCAGCGACTTTGGCATAGGGGGAATCCTGTCGCAAGTAGTGGACGGCGAGGAGAGAGTAGTGGCCTACTTCAGCAAGGCCCTGTCAGAGCCAGAAAGGAACTACTGCGTCACCAGGAAGGAGCTGCTCGCCATCGTGAAGACCATTGAACACTTCCACAAGTACCTGTACGGGCAAGAATTTCTCATCAGGACTGACCATGCATCCCTGCGGTGGCTCCTGAACTTCAAGCAGCCCGAGGGTCAACTCGCGCGGTGGTTAGAGAGGCTTCAACAGTACAACTTTGAGATTCAGCACTGGAAAGGCCAACTGCATTCTAACGCCGACGCCCTGTCACGAAGACCGTGCCCCGAAGACTGCACTTTCTGTGCCCGAAGGGAGGAGAACACCGGTATACAGTGCCGACGGACTACTGTGGAACTTCAGGGGAACTGGAGCCGCGAATCTTTCACGCGGGCACAAGCAGAAGATGATGACCTGGGACTGATAGCCGAATGGAAGAGGGCCTGTGTCCCCAGACCCGGGTGGAACATTGTGAGTGACTGCAGCCTAAAGTTTAAGTCCTACTGGGCACAGTGGGACTCGCTGATTGTAAGGGATGGCCTCATCTGCCGCGCCTGGGAGAGCACCGACGGGAAGACATCTCGGGAACAAGTCGTCGTTCCAAAGGCTATGACGGAGGAAGTCCTGAAGGAAGTTCATGGAGGAACATCTGGTGGACACCTAGGGATAAAGAAGACCCTGGAGAAGCTGAGAGAGCGGTTCTACTGGATCGGATGCCGAACAGACGTGGAGAACCACTGCGCGATTTGCCACGATTGCGCAGCCAGCAAGGGCGCAGGACGAAGACGACGGGGTCCACTGAAGACCTACAACGTGGGCGGCCCCATGGAGAGAGTGGCCATCGATGTTGCTGGGCCATTCCCGTTAAGCGAGGCAGGGAACCGCTACATATTAGCCGTCGGCGACTACTTTACCAAATGGCCGGAGGCGTATGCGCTCCCTAACCAAGAAGCCGCGACGATTGCAGAGACCCTGGTGAAGGAATTCGTCAGCCGGTACGGAGTACCCCTGGAGCTGCACTCCGACCAAGGGAGGAACTTCGAGTCGCAGGTGTTCCAGAACCTATGCCAGCTGCTCGGAATCTGGAAGACAAGGACAACGCCGCTACACCCTCAGTCCGACGGGATGGTAGAGCGATTCAACCGCACCATCGAGAACCATCTCCGAATAGTCGTCAGCGAGCACCAGAGGGATTGGGACAAACATCTTCCACTATTTCTCTTGGCCTACCGCGCCGCCGTGCATGAAGCCACCGGGTGCACACCAGCCCGGGCCATGTTTGGGAGGGAGCTCCGTCTACCCGTCGATCTTGCCTTCGGCCGACCTGGGAATGATCCGATCCCGGTAAGCCAGTATTGTCAAGAACTGGTCGACCAACTGGAGGACGTGCACGCGTTCGCGAGGAGGAAACTGCGGATCGAGAACGACCGAATGAAGACCCGATACGACCAGCAGACGGATGCCGGAGGATTCCACGAGGACGACATGGTCTGGCTCTTCAACCCATTACGGAAGAAAGGCCAGTCACCCAAACTGCAGAAGTCCTGGGAGGGCCCGTACCGAGTCGTGAAACGGATCAACGATGTCGTCTACAGGATCCAGCGGAGCCCGAGGGCGAAGATGAAGATCGTGCATCGAGATCGCCTGGCAGCCTACGGAGGGACACAGAGGAACAATGATTGATCGGGACGATCAGCCTTTTTAGGAAGGGGGTGGTGTTACGGCTGTGAGTTTGTGTCATCACTCGCCGCTGAGTCACAACTGCCCCAGGGCTGGGCTGTGGCCTGCCTCCTGTATTGCGCGCCCTTATGCAACAGGGCTACTACAGACAAAGGGATAGTCCAGAATATTCGTGACTGGACCAGCGATGGAAACCTCGAGAAGCCGTGGACCCTGGATGGATCTAGAAGAATTTATTGAGTCACCGGCCTGCTATATAAGAGTGACCCGTGAAGCAGTGGCTGTTGTTGTGTTTTACGAGCTAGTGCGAGCGATTATCTTGTGCGACAGAAGTGTGGTGACGAAGTGCTGTGCGAGTTACGAAATCCAGTGACATTGTTTCTCCAGCTTGTGGACAGCGAAATAGCCTGCAGCAAGTGATCGTAAGTAATTGTGGTCTGTGAACATAAAAGAGAGGAGCAGGTAGTTTCTGTCAAGGCCACCGTACTCATTAGGACGGATTAACTTCTGTGATCTGTTGACAAGTGGAAGGGCCAAGAGCGCTCAAGGAAGAGACTTGAGGAAACTGGAATAAGGCTCCTAATTGCTTGTATTTGCTGACTAGTGTAATTTTCTGGCCACAATAAAGTTAATTATTTCTTTAAGCAGTAATTGGTGTTGTGCTTTGTACCCCCACCGTAATCCAGTTAACAAAAGTGCCACTAGGGGGTGGCACGTAACAATATTATCATTATTATTATTATATTATGACATACAACGACGAGACAAAGCTCATTTTTATCCCCTTGGTGGCAGAAGCAAAACACGAGGATTCCCGAAAACTACATTTTAAGGCTCTAAAACCGACAGTTTCTGAGATATTCCCAGAAAACTAATTCAGTTTAATAAACTAATGAAGGAATGCAAGGCGTCAACCATGACAACAGGTTCTCAAGAGAAGACATCCATCTTTCCATCTATTTCTGTATAGAGCAATCAATGCCTCTCCATTATTAGATTTCTGTACTATTCCCAGGCAGTGACTAGCATACCACCTTTAAGGTGAATGCAGGAAGGGGTAGAGTCTGGTGCCCGTGAACCGGGCTCCTTTCACTCAAGTTTGAGGGGTGGAATATTGGTGGATTAAATGAAATAATGAATTTGTATTTTACCCCTGGCTATAGTTTAATTGAGTAACTGATAGCCAGGGTATTTACAGTGCGATGGATTTTAGTAGTGCTAGGGTAGTTAATATTAATTTAATTAATTAATTGCAAGCAATCAATTAACTATTTTCGGGCAGTGCAAAATGAGATAGGGATTAGCATAATTGTACCAGCTTAAGTTCGGGTCAGGATGTGCCTGAAGGCCATTGTTGGCCAGTGCACACTCCTGCCGATGCAGTAGTTGTTAATTATTAGTTCGCTCGCCATGGTTTAACTGTGTTTAAATTTTTGGAGCGTGTATAATTGTTTGATTTGAGCAGCAGCTTCGTAATTTGATTTGGAAATGTAGAAGACCTTTAGTAGGTAGAAGTTATATAGTGCTTTAGAAGAAGTGAAAAATAAAGACCTGTAGTAGGTTTTGCATTGTTTTATAACAATGAATTGCATTGTAAAGGCCTCAGCTACCACCTCATGTTGTTAAAATTCGTGAGAGGAGTATGTAACTTGTGTTATTGTAGTGTAAAGACTGACACTGGAGCGGGAAGTTTGAATTTAGAGTTACTGTTCGCTGATTGGCTGGAGGAGCGATCTGATTGGCTGAAGGCTGGATGGAGTTTAAAAGTATTTGTAAGTAATAATTATGCTATATTATGTTTAATTATTGTTAATATATACTGTTGATGGTGTAATATGAAGTTTTCGTAAGTTTGCAAATGGCTATAAGGTTATCACGGAACCAACTTAGACTGTAAAAGATGGTATATTGGCTTTCACGGCCGGTGAATTAAAACTCAGCAATTCTTCTAGGTTTGTGCCGTGTCTTGTGTGGGGTTTCGCCTAGGACACCAAGCAAGGCTCAAAGGCGGGCTCTTGGTGTCCCCGCCCGGACCCCCACAGGAGTGACGAACTGCGTGCCACCTCCCTTTATATAAGGTGCAACTGCACCACTTGACTACGAGAACTAAAAGTTCAAGCAGCCTTAACCTCCCTATGAAGGCTTCCAAAAAGATGGTATATTGGCTTTCACGGCCGGTGAATTAAAACTCAGCAATTCTTCTAGGTTTGTGCCGTGTCTTGTGTGGGGTTTCGCCTAGGACACCAAGCAAGGCTCATCGGCGGGCTCTTGGTGTCCCCGCCCGGACCCCCACAGGAGTGACGAACTGCGTGCCACCTTCCTTTATATAAGGTGCAACTGCACCACTTGACTACGAGAACTAAAGGTTCAAGCAGCCTTAACCTCCCTATGAAGGCTTCCAAAAAGATGGTATATTGGCTTTCACGGCCGGTGAATTAAAACTCAGCAATTCTTCTAGGTTTGTGCCGTGTCTTGTGTGGGGTTTCGCCTAGGACACCAAGCAAGGCTCATCGGCGGGCTCTTGGTGTCCCCGCCCGGACCCCCACAGGAGTGACGAACTGCGTGCCACCTCCCTTTATATAAGGTGCAACTGCACCACTTGACTACGAGAACTAAAAGTTCAAGCAGCCTTAACCTCCCTATGAAGGCTTCCAAAAAGATGGTATATTGGCTTTCACGGCCGGTGAATTAAAACTCAGCAATTCTTCTAGGTTTGTGCCGTGTCTTGTGTGGGGTTTCGCCTAGAACACCAAGCAAGGCTCATCGGCGGGCTCTTGGTGTCCCCGCCCGGACCCCCACAGGAGTGACGAACTGCGTGCCACCTCCCTTTATATAAGGTGCAACTGCACCACTTGACTACGAGAACTAAAAGTTCAAGCAGCCTTAACCTCCCTATGAAGGCTTCCAAAAAGATGGTATATTGGCTTTCACGGCCGGTGAATTAAAACTCAGCAATTCTTCTAGGTTTGTGCCGTGTCTTGTGTGGGGTTTCGCCTAGGACACCAAGCAAGGCTCATCGGCGGGCTCTTGGTGTCCCCGCCCGGACCCCCACAGGAGTGACGAACTGCGTGCCACCTCCCTTTATATAAGGTGCAACTGCACCACTTGACTACGAGAACTAAAAGTTCAAGCAGCCTTAACCTCCCTATGAAGGCTTCCAAAAAGATGGTATATTGGCTTTCACGGCCGGTGAATTAAAACTCAGCAATTCTTCTAGGTTTGTGCCGTGTCTTGTGTGGGGTTTCGCCTAGGACACCAAGCAAGGCTCATCGGCGGGCTCTTGGTGTCCCCGCCCGGACCCCCACAGGAGTGACGAACTGCGTGCCACCTCCCTTTATATAAGGTGCAACTGCACCACTTGACTACGAGAACTAAAGGTTCAAGCAGCCTTAACCTCCCTATGAAGGCTTCCAAAAAGATGGTATATTGGCTTTCACGGCCGGTGAATTAAAACTCAGCAATTCTTCTAGGTTTGTGCCGTGTCTTGTGTGGGGTTTCGCCTAGGACACCAAGCAAGGCTCATCGGCGGGCTCTTGGTGTCCCCGCCCGGACCCCCACAGGAGTGACGAACTGCGTGCCACCTCCCTTTATATAAGGTGCAACTGCACCACTTGACTACGAGAACTAAAAGTTCAAGCAGCCTTAACCTCCCTATGAAGGCTTCCAAAAAGATGGTATATTGGCTTTCACGGCCGGTGAATTAAAACTCAGCAATTCTTCTAGGTTTGTGCCGTGTCTTGTGTGGGGTTTCGCCTAGGACACCAAGCAAGGCTCATCGGCGGGCTCTTGGTGTCCCCGCCCGGACCCCCACAGGAGTGACGAACTGCGTGCCACCTCCCTTTATATAAGGTGCAACTGCACCACTTGACTACGAGAACTAAAAGTTCAAGCAGCCTTAACCTCCCTATGAAGGCTTCCAAAAAGATGGTATATTGGCTTTCACGGCCGGTGAATTAAAACTCAGCAATTCTTCTAGGTTTGTGCCGTGTCTTGTGTGGGTTTTCGCCTAGGACACCAAGCAAGGCTCATCGGCGGGCTCTTGGTGTCCCCGCCCGGACCCCCACAGGAGTGACGAACTGCGTGCCACCTCCCTTTATATAAGGTGCAACTGCACCACTTGACTACGAGAACTAAAAGTTCAAGCAGCCTTAACCTCCCTATGAAGGCTTCCAAAAAGATGGTATATTGGCTTTCACGGCCGGTGAATTAAAACTCAGCAATTCTTCTAGGTTTGTGCCGTGTCTTGTGTGGGGTTTCGCCTAGGACACCAAGCAAGGCTCATCGGCGGGCTCTTGGTGTCCCCGCCCGGACCCCCACAGGAGTGACGAACTGCGTGCCACCTCCCTTTATATAAGGTGCAACTGCACCACTTGACTACGAGAACTAAAAGTTCAAGCAGCCTTAACCTCCCTATGAAGGCTTCCAAAAAGATGGTATATTGGCTTTCACGGCCGGTGAATTAAAACTCAGCAATTCTTCTAGGTTTGTGCCGTGTCTTGTGTGGGGTTTCGCCTAGGACACCAAGCAAGGCTCATCGACGGGCTCTTGGTGTCCCCGCCCGGAACCCCACAGGAGTGACGAACTGCGTGCCACCTCCCTTTATATAAGGTGCAACTGCACCACTTGACTACGAGAACTAAAAGTTCAAGCAGCCTTAACCTCCCTATGAAGGCTTCCAAAAAGATGGTATATTGGCTTTCACGGCCGGTGAATTAAAACTCAGCAATTCTTCTAGGTTTGTGCCGTGTCTTGTGTGGGGTTTCGCCTAGGACACCAAGCAAGGCTCATCGGCGGGCTCTTGGTGTCCCCGCCCCGACCCCCACAGGAGTGACGAACTGCGTGCCACCTCCCTTTATATAAGGTGCAACTGCACCACTTGACTACGAGAACTAAAAGTTCAAGCAGCCTTAACCTCCCTATGAAGGCTTCCAAAAAGATGTTATATTGGCTTTCACGGCCGGTGAATTAAAACTCAGCAATTCTTCTAGGTTTGTGCCGTGTCTTGTGTGGGGTTTCGCCTAGGACACCAAGCAAGGCTCATCGGCGGGCTCTTGGTGTCCCCGCCCGGACCCCCACAGGAGTGACGAACTGCGTGCCACCTCCCTTTATATAAGGTGCAACTGCACCACTTGACTACGAGAACTAAAAGTTCAAGCAGCCTTAACCTCCCTATGAAGGCTTCCAAAAAGATGGTATATTGGCTTTCACGGCCGGTGAATTAAAACTCAGCAATTCTTCTAGGTTTGTGCCGTGTCTTGTGTGGGGTTTCGCCTAGGACACCAAGCAAGGCTCATCGGCGGGCTCTTGGTGTCCCCCGCCCGGACCCCCACAGGAGTGACGAACTGCGTGCCACCTCCCTTTATATAAGGTGCAACTGCACCACTTGACTACGAGAACTAAAAGTTCAAGCAGCCTTAACCTCCCTATGAAGGCTTCCAAAAAGATGGTATATTGGCTTTCACGGCCGGTGAATTAAAACTCAGCAATTCTTCTAGAGCCCGCCGATGAGCCTTGCTTGGTGTCCTAGGCGAAACCCCACACAAGACACGGCACAAACCTAGAAGAATTGCTGAGTTTTAATTCACCGGCCGTGAAAGCCAATATACCATCTTTTTGGAAGCCTTCATAGGGAGGTTAAGGCTGCTTGAACTTTTAGTTCTCGTAGTCAAGTGGTGCAGTTGCACCTTATATAAAGGGAGGTGGCACGCAGTTCGTCACTCCTGTGGGGGTCCGGGCGGGGACACCAAGAGCCCGCCGATGAGCCTTGCTTGGTGTCCTAGGCGAAACCCCACACAAGACACGGCACAAACCTAGAAGAATTGCTGAGTTTTAATTCACCGGCCGTGAAAGCCAATATACCATCTTTTTGGAAGCCTTCATAGGGAGGTTAAGGCTGCTTGAACTTTTAGTTCTCGTAGTCAAGTGGTGCAGTTGCACCTTATATAAAGGGAGGTGGCACGCAGTTCGTCACTCCTGTGGGGGTCCGGGCGGGGACACCAAGAGCCCGCCGATGAGCCTTGCTTGGTGTCCTAGGCGAAACCCCACACAAGACACGGCACAAACCTAGAAGAATTGCTGAGTTTTAATTCACCGGCCGTGAAAGCCAATATACCATCTTTTTGGAAGCCTTCATAGGGAGGTTAAGGCTGCTTGAACTTTTAGTTCTCGTAGTCAAGTGGTGCAGTTGCACCTTATATAAAGGGAGGTGGCACGCAGTTCGTCACTCCTGTGGGGGTCCGGGCGGGGACACCAAGAGCCCGCCGATGAGCCTTGCTTGGTGTCCTAGGCGAAACCCCACACAAGACACGGCACAAACCTAGAAGAATTGCTGAGTTTTAATTCACCGGCCGTGAAAGCCAATATACCATCTTTTTGGAAGCCTTCATAGGGAGGTTAAGGCTGCTTGAACTTTTAGTTCTCGTAGTCAAGTGGTGCAGTTGCACCTTATATAAAGGGAGGTGGCACGCAGTTCGTCACTCCTGTGGGGTTCCGGGCGGGGACACCAAGAGCCCGTCGATGAGCCTTGCTTGGTGTCCTAGGCGAAACCCCACACAAGACACGGCACAAACCTAGAAGAATTGCTGAGTTTTAATTCACCGGCCGTGAAAGCCAATATACCATCTTTTTGGAAGCCTTCATAGGGAGGTTAAGGCTGCTTGAACTTTTAGTTCTCGTAGTCAAGTGGTGCAGTTGCACCTTATATAAAGGGAGGTGGCACGCAGTTCGTCACTCCTGTGGGGGTCCGGGCGGGGACACCAAGAGCCCGCCGATGAGCCTTGCTTGGTGTCCTAGGCGAAACCCCACACAAGACACGGCACAAACCTAGAAGAATTGCTGAGTTTTAATTCACCGGCCGTGAAAGCCAATATACCATCTTTTTGGAAGCCTTCATAGGGAGGTTAAGGCTGCTTGAACTTTTAGTTCTCGTAGTCAAGTGGTGCAGTTGCACCTTATATAAAGGGAGGTGGCACGCAGTTCGTCACTCCTGTGGGGGTCCGGGCGGGGACACCAAGAGCCCGCCGATGAGCCTTGCTTGGTGTCCTAGGCGAAACCCCACACAAGACACGGCACAAACCTAGAAGAATTGCTGAGTTTTAATTCACCGGCCGTGAAAGCCAATATACCATCTTTTTGGAAGCCTTCATAGGGAGGTTAAGGCTGCTTGAACTTTTAGTTCTCGTAGTCAAGTGGTGCAGTTGCACCTTATATAAAGGGAGGTGGCACGCAGTTCGTCACTCCTGTGGGGGTCCGGGCGGGGACACCAAGAGCCCGCCGATGAGCCTTGCTTGGTGTCCTAGGCGAAACCCCACACAAGACACGGCACAAACCTAGAAGAATTGCTGAGTTTTAATTCACCGGCCGTGAAAGCCAATATACCATCTTTTTGGAAGCCTTCATAGGGAGGTTAAGGCTGCTTGAACTTTTAGTTCTCGTAGTCAAGTGGTGCAGTTGCACCTTATATAAAGGGAGGTGGCACGCAGTTCGTCACTCCTGTGGGGGTCCGGGCGGGGACACCAAGAGCCCGCCGATGAGCCTTGCTTGGTGTCTAAGGCGAAACCCCACACAAGGACACGGCACAAACCTAGAAGAATTGCTGAGTTTTAATTCACCGGCCGTGAAAGCCAATATACCATCTTTTTGGAAGCCTTCATAGGGAGGTTAAGGCTGCTTGAACTTTTAGTTCTCGTAGTCAGGTGGTGCAGTTGCACCTTATATAAAGGGAGGTGGCACGCAGTTCGTCACTCCTGTGGGGGTCCGGGCGGGGACACCAAGAGCCCGCCGATGAGCCTTGCTTGGTGTCCTAGGCGAAACCCCACACAAGACACGGCACAAACCTAGAAGAATTGCTGAGTTTTAATTCACCGGCCGTGAAAGCCAATATACCATCTTTTTGGAAGCCTTCATAGGGAGGTTAAGGCTGCTTGAACTTTTAGTTCTCGTAGTCAAGTGGTGCAGTTGCACCTTATATAAAGGGAGGTGGCACGCAGTTCGTCACTCCTGTGGGGGTCCGGGCGGGGACACCAAGAGCCCGCCGATGAGCCTTGCTTGGTGTCCTAGGCGAAACCCCACACAAGACACGGCACAAACCTAGAAGAATTGCTGAGTTTTAATTCACCGGCCGTGAAAGCCAATATACCATCTTTTTGGAAGCCTTCATAGAGAGGTTAAGGCTGCTTGAACTTTTAGTTCTCGTAGTCAAGTGGTGCAGTTGCACCTTATATAAAGGGAGGTGGCACGCAGTTCGTCACTCCTGTGGGGGTCCGGGCGGGGACACCAAGAGCCCGCCGATGAGCCTTGCTTGGTGTCCTAGGCGAAACCCCACACAAGACACGGCACAAACCTAGAAGAATTGCTGAGTTTTAATTCACCGGCCGTGAAAGCCAATATACCATCTTTTTGGAAGCCTTCATAGGGAGGTTAAGGCTGCTTGAACTTTTAGTTCTCGTAGTCAAGTGGTGCAGTTGCACCTTATATAAAAGGGAGGTGGCACGCAGTTCGTCACTCCTGTGGGGGTCCGGGCGGGGACACCAAGAGCCCGCCGATGAGCCTTGCTTGGTGTCCTAGGCGAAACCCCACACAAGACACGGCGCACAAACCTAGAAGAATTGCTGAGTTTTAATTCACCGGCCGTGAAAGCCAATATACCATCTTTTTGGAAGCCTTCATAGGGAGGTTAAGGCTGCTTGAACTTTTAGTTCTCGTAGTCAAGTGGTGCAGTTGCACCTTATATAAAGGGAGGTGGCACGCAGTTCGTCACTCCTGTGGGGGTCCGGGCGGGGACACCAAGAGCCCGCCGATGAGCCTTGCTTGGTGTCCTAGGCGAAACCCCACACAAGACACGGCACAAACCTAGAAGAATTGCTGAGTTTTAATTCACCGGCCGTGAAAGCCAATATACCATCTTTTTGGAAGCCTTCATAGGGAGGTTAAGGCTGCTTGAACTTTTAGTTCTCGTAGTCAAGTGGTGCAGTTGCACCTTATATAAAGGGAGGTGGCACGCAGTTCGTCACTCCTGTGGGGGGTCCGGGCGGGGACACCAAGAGCCCGCCGATGAGCCTTGCTTGGTGTCCTAGGCGAAACCCCACACAAGACACGGCACAAACCTAGAAGAATCGCTGAGTTTTAATTCACCGGCCGTTGAAAGCCAATATACCATCTTTTTGGAAGCCTTCATAGGGAGGTTAAGGCTGCTTGAACTTTTAGTTCTCGTAGTCAAGTGGTGCAGTTGCACCTTATATAAAGGGGAGGTGGCACGCAGTTCGTCACTCCTGTGGGGGTCCGGGCGGGGACACCAAGAGCCCGCCGATGAGCCTTGCTTGGTGTCCTAGGCGAAACCCCACACAAGACACGGCACAAACCTAGAAGAATTGCTGAGTTTTAATTCACCGGCCGTGAAAGCCAATATACCATCTTTTTGGAAGCCTTCATAGGGAGGTTAAGGCTGCTTGAACTTTTAGTTCTCGTAGTCAAGTGGTGCAGTTGCACCTTATATAAAGGGAGGTGGCACGCAGTTCGTCCACTCCTGTGGGGGTCCGGGCGGGGACACCAAGAGCCCGCCGATGAGCCTTGCTAGGTGTCCTAGGCGAAACCCCACACAAGACACGGCACAAAACCTAGAAGAATTGCTGAGTTTTAATTCACCGGCCGTGAAAGCCAATATACCATCTTTTTGGAAGCCTTCATAGGGAGGTTAAGGCTGCTTGAACTTTTAGTTCTCGTAGTCAAGTGGTGCAGTTGCACCTTATATAAAGGGAGGTGGCACGCAGTTCGTCACTCCTGTGGGGGTCCGGGGCGGGGACACCAAGAGCCCGCCGATGAGCCTTGCTTGGTGTCCTAGGCGAAACCCCACACAAGACACGGCACAAACCTAGAAGAATTGCTGAGTTTTAATTCACCGGCCGTGAAAGCCAATATACCATCTTTTTGGAAGCCTTCATAGGGAGGTTAAGGCTGCTTGAACTTTTAGTTCTCGTAGTCAAGTGGTGCAGTTGCACCTTATATAAAGGGAGGTGGCACGCAGTTCGTCACTCCTGTGGGGGTCCGGGCGGGGACACCAAGAGCCCGCCGATGAGCCTTGCTTGGTGTCCTAGGCGAAACCCCACACAAGACACGGCACAAACCTAGAAGAATTGCTGAGTTTTAATTCACCGGCCGTGAAAGCCAATATACCATCTTTTTGGAAGCCTTCATAGGGAGGTTAAGGCTGCTTGAACTTTTAGTTCTCGTAGTCAAGTGGTGCAGTTGCACCTTATATAAAGGGAGGTGGCACGCAGTTCGTCACTCCTGTGGGGGTCCGGGCGGGGACACCAAGAGCCCGCCGATGAGCCTTGCTTGGTGTCCTAGGCGAAACCCCACACAAGACACGGCACAAACCTAGAAGAATTGCTGAGTTTTAATTCACCGGCCGTGAAAGCCAATATACCATCTTTTTGGAAGCCTTCATAGGGAGGTTAAGGCTGCTTGAACTTTTAGTTCTCGTAGTCAAGTGGTGCAGTTGCACCTTATATAAAGGGAGGTGGCACGCAGTTCGTCACTCCTGTGGGGGTCCGGGCGGGGACACCAAGAGCCCGCCGATGAGCCTTGCTTGGTGTCCTAGGCGAAACCCCACACAAGACACGGCACAAACCTAGAAGAATTGCTGAGTTTTAATTCACCGGCCGTGAAAGCCAATATACCATCTTTTTGGAAGCCTTCATAGGGAGGTTAAGGCTGCTTGAACTTTTAGTTCTCGTAGTCAAGTGGTGCAGTTGCACCTTATATAAAGGGAGGTGGCACGCAGTTCGTCACTCCTGTGGGGGTCCGGGCGGGGACACCAAGAGCCCGCCGATGAGCCTTGCTTGGTGTCCTAGGCGAAACCCCACACAAGACACGGCACAAACCTAGAAGAATTGCTGAGTTTTAATTCACCGGCCGTGAAAGCCAATATACCATCTTTTTGGAAGCCTTCATAGGGAGGTTAAGGCTGCTTGAACTTTTAGTTCTCGTAGTCAAGTGGTGCAGTTGCACCTTATATAAAGGGAGGTGGCACGCAGTTCGTCACTCCTGTGGGGGTCCGGGCGGGGACACCAAGAGCCCGCCGATGAGCCTTGCTTGGTGTCTAAGGCGAAACCCCACACAAGACACGGCACAAACCTAGAAGAATTGCTGAGTTTTAATTCACCGGCCGTGAAAGCCAATATACCATCTTTTTGGAAGCCTTCATAGGGAGGTTAAGGCTGCTTGAACTTTTAGTTCTCGTAGTCAAGTGGTGCAGTTGCACCTTATATAAAGGGAGGTGGCACGCAGTTCGTCACTCCTGTGGGGGTCCGGGCGGGGACACCAAGAGCCCGCCGATGAGCCTTGCTTGGTGTCCTAGGCGAAACCCCACACAAGACACGGCACAAACCTAGAAGAATTGCTGAGTTTTAATTCACCGGCCGTGAAAGCCAATATACCATCTTTTTGGAAGCCTTCATAGGGAGGTTAAGGCTGCTTGAACTTTTAGTTCTCGTAGTCAAGTGGTGCAGTTGCACCTTATATAAAGGGAGGTGGCACGCAGTTCGTCACTCCTGTGGGGGTCCGGGCGGGGACACCAAGAGCCCGCCGATGAGCCTTGCTTGGTGTCCTAGGCGAAACCCCACACAAGACACGGCACAAACCTAGAAGAATTGCTGAGTTTTAATTCACCGGCCGTGAAAGCCAATATACCATCTTTTTGGAAGCCTTCATAGAGAGGTTAAGGCTGCTTGAACTTTTAGTTCTCGTAGTCAAGTGGTGCAGTTGCACCTTATATAAAGGGAGGTGGCACGCAGTTCGTCACTCCTGTGGGGGTCCGGGCGGGGACACCAAGAGCCCGCCGATGAGCCTTGCTTGGTGTCCTAGGCGAAACCCCACACAAGACACGGCACAAACCTAGAAGAATTGCTGAGTTTTAATTCACCGGCCGTGAAAGCCAATATACCATCTTTTTGGAAGCCTTCATAGGGAGGTTAAGGCTGCTTGAACTTTTAGTTCTCGTAGTCAAGTGGTGCAGTTGCACCTTATATAAAGGGAGGTGGCACGCAGTTCGTCACTCCTGTGGGGGTCCGGGCGGGGACACCAAGAGCCCGCCGATGAGCCTTGCTTGGTGTCCTAGGCGAAACCCCACACAAGACACGGCACAAACCTAGAAGAATTGCTGAGTTTTAATTCACCGGCCGTGAAAGCCAATATACCATCTTTTTGGAAGCCTTCATAGGGAGGTTAAGGCTGCTTGAACTTTTAGTTCTCGTAGTCAAGTGGTGCAGTTGCACCTTATATAAAGGGAGGTGGCACGCAGTTCGTCACTCCTGTGGGGGTCCGGGCGGGGACACCAAGAGCCCGCCGATGAGCCTTGCTTGGTGTCCTAGGCGAAACCCCACACAAGACACGGCACAAACCTAGAAGAATTGCTGAGTTTTAATTCACCGGCCGTGAAAGCCAATATACCATCTTTTTGGAAGCCTTCATAGGGAGGTTAAGGCTGCTTGAACTTTTAGTTCTCGTAGTCAAGTGGTGCAGTTGCACCTTATATAAAGGGAGGTGGCACGCAGTTCGTCACTCCTGTGGGGGTCCGGGCGGGGACACCAAGAGCCCGCCGATGAGCCTTGCTTGGTGTCCTAGGCGAAACCCCACACAAGACACGGCACAAACCTAGAAGAATCGCTGAGTTTTAATTCACCGGCCGTGAAAGCCAATATACCATCTTTTTGGAAGCCTTCATAGGGAGGTTAAGGCTGCTTGAACTTTTAGTTCTCGTAGTCAAGTGGTGCAGTTGCACCTTATATAAAGGGAGGTGGCACGCAGTTCGTCACTCCTGTGGGGGTCCGGGCGGGGACACCAAGAGCCCGCCGATGAGCCTTGCTTGGTGTCCTAGGCGAAACCCCACACAAGACACGGCACAAACCTAGAAGAATTGCTGAGTTTTAATTCACCGGCCGTGAAAGCCAATATACCATCTTTTTGGAAGCCTTCATAGGGAGGTTAAGGCTGCTTGAACTTTTAGTTCTCGTAGTCAAGTGGTGCAGTTGCACCTTATATAAAGGGAGGTGGCACGCAGTTCGTCACTCCTGTGGGGGTCCGGGCGGGGACACCAAGAGCCCGCCGATGAGCCTTGCTAGGTGTCCTAGGCGAAACCCCACACAAGACACGGCACAAACCTAGAAGAATTGCTGAGTTTTAATTCACCGGCCGTGAAAGCCAATATACCATCTTTTTGGAAGCCTTCATAGGGAGGTTAAGGCTGCTTGAACTTTTAGTTCTCGTAGTCAAGTGGTGCAGTTGCACCTTATATAAAGGGAGGTGGCACGCAGTTCGTCACTCCTGTGGGGGTCCGGGCGGGGACACCAAGAGCCCGCCGATGAGCCTTGCTTGGTGTCCTAGGCGAAACCCCACACAAGACACGGCACAAACCTAGAAGAATTGCTGAGTTTTAATTCACCGGCCGTGAAAGCCAATATACCATCTTTTTGGAAGCCTTCATAGGGAGGTTAAGGCTGCTTGAACTTTTAGTTCTCGTAGTCAAGTGGTGCAGTTGCACCTTATATAAAGGGAGGTGGCACGCAGTTCGTCACTCCTGTGGGGGTCCGGGCGGGGACACCAAGAGCCCGCCGATGAGCCTTGCTTGGTGTCCTAGGCGAAACCCCACACAAGACACGGCACAAACCTAGAAGAATTGCTGAGTTTTAATTCACCGGCCGTGAAAGCCAATATACCATCTTTTTGGAAGCCTTCATAGGGAGGTTAAGGCTGCTTGAACTTTTAGTTCTCGTAGTCAAGTGGTGCAGTTGCACCTTATATAAAGGGAGGTGGCACGCAGTTCGTCACTCCTGTGGGGGTCCGGGCGGGGACACCAAGAGCCCGCCGATGAGCCTTGCTTGGTGTCCTAGGCGAAACCCCACACAAGACACGGCACAAACCTAGAAGAATTGCTGAGTTTTAATTCACCGGCCGTGAAAGCCAATATACCATCTTTTTGGAAGCCTTCATAGGGAGGTTAAGGCTGCTTGAACTTTTAGTTCTCGTAGTCAAGTGGTGCAGTTGCACCTTATATAAAGGGAGGTGGCACGCAGTTCGTCACTCCTGTGGGGGTCCGGGCGGGGACACCAAGAGCCCGCCGATGAGCCTTGCTTGGTGTCCTAGGCGAAACCCCACACAAGACACGGCACAAACCTAGAAGAATTGCTGAGTTTTAATTCACCGGCCGTGAAAGCCAATATACCATCTTTTTGGAAGCCTTCATAGTGAGGTTAAGGCTGCTTGAACTCTTAGTTCTCGTAGTCAAGTGGTGCAGTTGCACCTTATATAAAGGGAGGTGGCACGCAGTTCGTCACTCCTGTGGGGGTCCGGGCGGGGACACCAAGAGCCCGCCGATGAGGCTTGCTTGGTGTCCTAGGCGAAACCCCACACAAGACACGGCACAAACCTAGAAGAATTGCTGAGTTTTAATTCACCGGCCGTGAAAGCCAATATACCATCTTTTTGGAAGCCTTCATAGGGAGGTTAAGGCTGCTTGAAATTTTAGTTCTCGTAGTCAAGTGGTGCAGTTGCACCTTATATAAAGGGAGGTGGCACGCAGTTCGTCACTCCTGTGGGGGTCCGGGCGGGGACACCAAGAGCCCGCCGATGAGCCTTGCTTGGTGTCCTAGGCGAAACCCCACACAAGACACGGCACAAACCTAGAAGAATTGCTGAGTTTTAATTCACCGGCCGTGAAAGCCAATATACCATCTTTTTGGAAGCCTTCATAGGGAGGTTAAGGCTGCTTGAACTTTTAGTTCTCGTAGTCAAGTGGTGCAATTGCACCTTATATAAAGGGAGGTGGCACGCAGTTCGTCACTCCTGTGGGGGTCCGGGCGGGGACACCTAGAGCCCGCCGATGAGCCTTGCTTGGTGTCCTAGGCGAAACCCCACACAAGACACGGCACAAACCTAGAAGAATTGCTGAGTTTTAATTCACCGGCCGTGAAAGCCAATATACCATCTTTTTGGAAGCCTTCATAGGGAGGTTAAGGCTGCTTGAACTTTTAGTTCTCGTAGTCAAGTGGTGCAGTTGCACCTTATATAAAGGGAGGTGGCACGCAGTTCGTCACTCCTGTGGGGGTCCGGGCGGGGACACCAAGAGCCCGCCGATGAGCCTTGCTTGGTGTCCTAGGCGAAACCCCACACAAGACACGGCACAAACCTAGAAGAATTGCTGAGTTTTAATTCAGCGGCCGTGAAAGCCAATATACCATCTTTTTGGAAGCCTTCATAGGGAGGTTAAGGCTGCTTGAACTTTTAGTTCTCGTAGTCAAGTGGTGCAGTTGCACCTTATATAAAGGGAGGTGGCACGCAGTTCGTCACTCCTGTGGGGGTCCGGGCGGGGACACCAAGAGCCCGCCGATGAGCCTTGCTTGGTGTCCTAGGCGAAACCCCACACAAGACACGGCACAAACCTAGAAGAATTGCTGAGTTTTAATTCACCGGCCGTGAAAGCCAATATACCATCTTTTTGGAAGCCTTCATAGGGAGGTTAAGGCTGCTTGAACTTTTAGTTCTCGTAGTCAAGTGGTGCAGTTGCACCTTATATAAAGGGAGGTGGCACGCAGTTCGTCACTCCTGTGGGGGTCCGGGCGGGGACACCAAGAGCCCGCCGATGAGCCTTGCTTGGTGTCTAAGGCGAAACCCCACACAAGACACGGCACAAACCTAGAAGAATTGCTGAGTTTTAATTCACCGGCCGTGAAAGCCAATATACCATCTTTTTGGGAGCCTTCATAGGGAGGTTAAGGCTGCTTGAACTTTTAGTTCTCGTAGTCAAGTGGTGCAGTTGCACCTTATATAAAGGGAGGTGGCACGCAGTTCATCACTCCTGTGGGGGTCCGGGCGGGGACACCAAGAGCCCGCCGATGAGCCTTGCTTGGTGTCCTAGGCGAAACCCCACACAAGACACGGCACAAACCTAGAAGAATTGCTGAGTTTTAATTCACCGGCCGTGAAAGCCAATATACCATCTTTTTGGAAGCCTTCATAGGGAGGTTAAGGCTGCTTGAACTTTTAGTTCTCGTAGTCAAGTGGTGCAGTTGCACCTTATATAAAGGGAGGTGGCACGCAGTTCGTCACTCCTGTGGGGGTCCGGGCGGGGACACCAAGAGCCCGCCGATGAGCCTTGCTTGGTGTCCTAGGCGAAACCCCACACAAGACACGGCACAAACCTAGAAGAATTGCTGAGTTTTAATTCACCGGCCGTGAAAGCCAATATACCATCTTTTTGGAAGCCTTCATAGGGAGGTTAAGGCTGCTTGAACTTTTAGTTCTCGTAGTCAAGTGGTGCAATTGCACCTTATATAAAGGGAGGTGGCACGCAGTTCGTCACTCCTGTGGGGGTCCGGGCGGGGACACCAAGAGCCCGCCGATGAGCCTTGCTTGGTGTCCTAGGCGAAACCCCACACAAGACACGGCACAAACCTAGAAGAATTGCTGAGTTTTAATTCACCGGCCGTGAAAGCCAATATACCATCTTTTTGGAAGCCTTCATAGGGAGGTTAAGGCTGCTTGAACTTTTAGTTCTCGTAGTCAAGTGGTGCAGTTGCACCTTATATAAAGGGAGGTGGCACGCAGTTCGTCACTCCTGTGGGGGTCCGGGCGGGGACACCAAGAGCCCGCCGATGAGCCTTGCTTGGTGTCCTAGGCGAAACCCCACACAAGACACGGCACAAACCTAGAAGAATTGCTGAGTTTTAGACTGTAAAATTCATCAATGCGCTTAAGGGGGTCAATGGGTACCCTAGATTTTTTTCACGTGATTTACACGTGTGATATGTCGTACAGATTTATATCTCGGAACAGCAACATTATTTTCAAAAATTCCTGAATTGAAATAGTATTTTTTGCGGCTATTAGGAAATAGGGCCATTGGAGGCTAAAAAACCTGATTATTCATGCACCACAAGCCTTTATATTTGTTAAAGGTGTCTTCCTGTGGATGGGCACATTACACAACGGCGAGGTTCAGTCTTTATGTGAGGTGTATTGCGTTTCGTCTACGAGATTTTCAGTTTTATTTTCACGTCAGGAAGTACACGTTAGGTGAATTTAGATTCAGCACATTGTGACTTCTGTTTTTTTTTCGACAAATGGGTTCATCGTAAGGATGATTTTGTCTGATACTGTATGGTTGATATATCTATATTCGGACATCTGGATCATGTGTTGTAAGCTGGTTGGTTGGTTCCTATGTTTAGAAGCTGCGACAACGCGTTCACGTAGCCTCGTGTACTTTGAGTGTGTGGAGAATCTGTCTGATATCCGTGTTAATTGTGATGGCTGTATTAGTGTGTGTTATCTGTATTTCAAGTAAGGACTGCAGACGATCAATTTCCAGTAGTTCTTACTTTTGCTACCAAATGCTACCGTAAACGACAACTTGGCTACTAGATGCCACCGCAACCGGCACCTGGCGGCAAACTTGGAACTAATAGAGCGTTAATCAAATCTACCCTACAATTTTAGGTTCACACAATTATAGTTAGTGGAAGGTTCTATTACATGCCATAAATCTATGACATGGGACCGCCAGCTTTACTTCCCCTCCGAAGTAAGGCATACTTAGGGATTTTCGGCTTTTCTGTGTATCTTTATGTACGCCTATAAATCGGGTGGGAATGTTTGGAGCAACGTAAAATTAGCTATCCATCAGAGTCCATACACCAATCATTTATAAAACTCTTCACCGTACTTCTCATAGAAGGGTTGGTATAAGAAAAAGCTTTTCAAAATGAATGCAAAAAAGGCGAAATATAAAAATTATCCTAGAAGAATGACCAAAGCAAATGTTGCGTTTCTCATTGTGAGACACAGAATTCGGGAGTCTATGGAGTCTCCAAAAACCACATTTTAAGGCCCTTAAATTAACAGTATCTGTGATATTCCCAGAAAACTAACTTCGCTCTGATAAACGTAAGAAGGAATAACAAGCCCCTAACCATTGCAACAGTAGCCCAATTGATAACGTCTGGTTATTAATACCGAAGACCGTTCGAAGGGCGGGTACTTCTGCTAGTACAAATATATGTCTGACATTTAATGATATTCTATTTTAACATTTGCGAAAAATCAAAAATATTAATATTTGTCTTCGTAGAGAAAATAGCAGCTGAGAATGTTCCTTCCCATCTCACTTCTTTCTGTGATGACGCTCTCGCTTTCACGTAACAATAATACAAGTGTTCTAATTTCACTCCCATAATCAAATAAATAGTTGTGCTCGTCACGTAGAGGTGTCCCCTCATGACGAAGGACTGGGAAATTCTAGCAAAGGAAATTTATGGTTGCACTTTGTTGACATTTTATTGATTTTATTTGAGCCATGCATACTTTTTGTTTATCTGGTACAGCAGAAGTAAACGATATAAATCAGGAGTGACACGAATTGTATGCACGTGTTTACAGCGTGTGAACCCGACTCGGTGGACGATGAGGGAATTACGTGCCTTACAATTCGCCTCAATAATTTAGGTTATCACTAAAGGAATATATTATCGAGGTCGGCAGCCACGGAGTAATTCCTGATATAATAATCCCATATTTATAGCTTTAACAGAACTAGATCCTTACCGTAGTTATTCTTTGCATGCCATGCCAAAAGCAATTAAATATTGCATCGATTTAAGTTCTTGATTCGATGTCTGTGTGTCTGGATATTGTTCTTGTTGTTTCCGATAGGGGACTGGATCACATTTGGTCATATATTTGTGTGTGTATGGCACTTCTTGTTGTTGATTCATTTAAGAGGCTTGGACATCATGGTCCTCTCAGCACCTTTACTTGGGTGTGCGAGCGTATACATATCTATAAATAAATAATGTACCTGTTAACTTGTGGCGTCCATAGTAGTGTGTGTATTTGCATTACAGATGAGGATTTGGGAAGAAGGCCGGCGTGGCTTTTAGTTAGAAACCATCTCGCAATTTGTCTGTAGTAGAAGTGCGAAACCACGGAAATCCACTTCCAGGATGGCTGGGAAATTTCCTGGCACAGCCGAGAATCGTACCCGGATATCAGGGGTGAACTCCATGATATTCTGGCCAATGCGCAATTTGGCGGACGATAGGTTTTGTTTGATTCACTGTGTTGGTCTTGTTGTGCGGTGGTTATTTTCGTTATCGCAGTGTGTGTTAATTATTATGGTCTACTATCCGTAAAATAACGGTAGGTTACCCGGAACTCGAAATATGGTACTATCCTGGCATTTGCCTGGTTTAAAAATGAAATGAGCGTGGACATATAACACTAATCATGACAGTTATTAATCAATACAATATAGCAAAGGTCCGATTATCCGCGGAATGGGTGGCAAGGGCAGCGCGGAGAGCGAAAATCGCTGATAACGCGAAGAAATCCGTCTACATGCTGCATAGCTGTTTCGAGAGTCATACGCGCAGGCACTTCGTCTTCTTCGCTTTCACTTTCTTCTTCTTCGTTTTCAGTCTATCCCATTGCTTCGTTCGATATCTCTACGTCAGTCAGTCGGCCAAAGCCTGGCTCACTTGCGTCGCATACCTGTTCTGTTCGTCGACATTCTCACCTCCCGAAATGGATGTCACTAGGTCAACAAGCGTAGCGGTCGGCATGACTTCAATCTCTTCTACACAAATACTTTGGTTGACATTTATTTCGATACGTGAAAGGAGTTTTCTCCATAACTTAACAAGTGTTGAGGGGTTGATGTAATCCCACGCAGACGGAATATCATAAATGCAATCCAAAATTGTATAATTCTTCCAAAATCGCAGCTTTCTTCGATTTCACATCTTTAAAATTCAACTGTCGAAGGACGTTTGAGGTTCGTAATTCAATTCTACTTTTTTCGGCACTCGTTGCGGATAATCCGCACCGTGGATCATCCGCTAGAGGATTATCGGGGCTTTACTGTATCTTTATTCAAAAAACTCTACCTGTATAGTAGATCATGTTCCATTATAACTTGTCCATTTTCATTCCAGGTTCCGGGTCTACTTTCAGCAGATAATTTGCCAGTGCTGTTGTTTCCGGCGGAAAGGGAAGGACGTGGTGGAACTTCCTTCTCTGAGGAACAACAACAGTCAGTCTGATCTTCAGAGATCAAGATCGGGACGGTGTAAATTAGGTGAGAGCACCCATCATCTGTCGTGAGTTCGAAGGAAGTAATTGACAGGCAGACTCTGAAAACGAGACCTTCAATATCTGAATTCGAAGCCCGCCATGATGCCTTATGCACACTCACTAGCAATCTTGTGATGGGTTCGGGGTTCTTTTGTGGTAGCGTGTATGGCTCAAACTGAATTAATTTCCTAAATACTATGTACACCTATTAAAACATTACGATACACACACTATGTATTAAGTCAATTTATTAATTTATCGTATGGCTTTTAGTGCTGGGAGTGTCTGAGGACATGTTTGGCTCGCCAGGGGCTGTAGCTGCTTCATGCGGACACACATACAGTGTGCTACAAGTTCCGTTCAATTCCAAGTAGTCCCATATTTCGCAACCAAATGTCACCGATACCTAGTGGTGAACGATGGAACTTTGATAGAGCGTTCCAATAAAATCTAACCTAGAAATTTAGCTTCACACAAGTTTAGTCTGTGGAAGGATCTTTTACATGCCATAAATATATGACATGGGACCGCCGGCTTAAGGGGAGTTCCAATTGATAAAAATGGAAAAAATATCAATTTTCAGATTTTTATATGATGTGAAATCTGGTACTTTGACGTTTAAAATGATGTATAATACTTGATATTTGTTATTTGCAAAACATGTGTAATATTTATTTAAATAATGCAGTGCACCTTAGAAAACACTGAAAATTAGAACATACAAAGGCATTTTCTCAGAACTTGTTGTTTTTCACATAAATATTCATTTTTCTCAGTTGTCACTTATCACAGAAGTCTCAAATTTTTACAATCTTTAGCTTGGCTTGTACATGAGATTTTAACAAGGGATTTTTTTCTAGCTAAAATATATTTCGAAAAAAATGATATATTTTGAATATTTTTAAACCAAAAAATAGGAGATTAAATTAAAAAAATATTATTATGGTCACAATGAAGCCTCCGTGGCTTAGGCGGCAGCACGCCGGCCTCTCACCACTGGGTCCAAGGTTCAAATCCCGGTCACTCCATGTGAGATCTGTGCTGGACAAAACGGAGGCAGACAGGTTTTTCTCCGGGTACTCCGGTTTTCCCTGTCAAAATTTCATTCCAGCAACACTCTCCACTATCATTTCATTTCATCTGTCATTCATTTAATCATTGCCCCAGAGGAGTTCGTCAGGCCTCGGCAGCCGGTACAGTTCATATCCTCGCCACTAGATGGGGGCTTCATTCATTCCATTCCTGACCCGGTCGGAGACTGGAAGCAGGCTGTGGATTTTCATTTTCATGGTCACAATAGTAGAAACATCAAACGCCCATGTTAAAGTACTAAGAAATGATCACTAAGTATGGAAATACAATTTCATCTAAATCTACCTGGTAGTTTCTGTGAAAAAGGAACATGAAGTTGTTATAAATTAACATTAAGAAGATAGGCCATTGGAAATCCCCTTAACTTCCCCTCCGAAGAAAGGCATACTGAAGGATTTTAACGCTCTTAAAAAATCCGACAACTTCGGCCGGGTTTGAACCCGTGATCTTGGACACAGCAGTTCAGCATGCTACCAACTACGCCACCGAAGCCGCTATTTAAGTCAATACTCAACACCAACTGTACACTTCCCTGTGCAGCACTTAAAGTCTCCACAGCTCGTACTCCTCGACACTGCCACTTCACATTCCACGATTAGATTCCCACTGGGGTAGCTTCTCATGTACTTCTACCCTTACCGCGTCGAACCCAGGCCCTCGAATGCATCTTCTGGAACACCATCACACCAAGTTATTACAGCACTCATCTGTCACTGGTCACTGGTGAAGTTAAGGCTATTGGCCCTCTCTTACACTTATATATTGTTTTGAGGATATTAATTCAACATGTAGAAACATTAAAACTTTTACCACTTAATTTCACTACATTAGATATTGCACAAACAAAAATACAAATTTACATTAATAGCTATTTCATAATCGAAACACAGTTATACGCTCATTCACACAAACCAGTCATCAGAACTCATCAGGTGGTAGAGGCATACTGTTTTGAAATTCTCCTGTTAAATGGCATTCCTGACATTGACTGGAAGAGAATTCTACAGTCTTGAACCCATGACCACAAATGTTTTGTTAAAACAGTTTATTTTATTTCTCTTAAATTGGTTTTACGTCTTTCTTAACTGCTGTGGAAGCAAGAAGTTTGGTGCAGGGGACTAGCAAGGGAGGATCCAGAATGTTAATTATTACTGTGGAAGGATTTTATTGATTTTATTTTATTTTCATGGCCACACTTAGAGCTAAAGATCTCCTTTAAAATAGCACCCTACATAGAATAAGATTAGGGCTTATAAAAATAAAACATTTCACTCACATTCACAATATAAATAATCATAGTCTAACAATTATAGTAACAAAAATATAGTAACAATACAATAATAATAATATTGTTGATAATGGAAAAATTATATACAAAAGAGTGAGAGTGCATCAGACTATCAGCCCGAAAAACAAACACCATATACTGTACAAGAAAAGCTTTTAAAGTAGACAGGTTGTCAGCTATTGTCCTTGTGTTATAATTGAACTTAAAAAAAGTATTTTAACATAATACAGTAATCAAATGTGAGAGGTGTACTGCTCCAAGAAGCAGGATGAAAGATGAGAGCAGCTTAAATGTATGGACAATGCACAGTGGTGTTCTCTTCTTTTTGTCAGTAACCTGAATATTAGAATGTTAACGGTGTATGAAAAAATACATTGAATGCATGAATGTAAATTTTCTCGTTATCGCTGAAGAGTCCAGCAAACGACAATTGGAATGCATTTATAGTCAGCCTTTGAATGTTGTTTTCTTCTGTGACTAATTATTAATGTTGCAAATATTGATAACATAAACAAAAACAAGATGTTCCGTGACGAACTAAAGAGCCTACTTTTCTTAAAATGTAAGATTCATGCCAATGATTAATCTATATGGATCTATCTAGAATAATGACGAAATTAAGTTGGTAATATCGAAATTTCTAATTAGTTCGAAATACTGTATACCTGGCATAATATAGCCTAATAGAGAACTACAGTTGGCAGCTCTGGTGACTAAATATATTCTTAGTTCCATCTCTTAAGGTACAGAATACAATATTTGGTTGAAGTCCAATGGATAGCATGGACGTTACATGCAGTTAAACATTGGATCTAACAGTGTGCGTAAAATCATGTTGGCAACAATGACATACATGTATTGGTCAGAAATAATTTGAAATAATATGATCTATTGTTGTGTCAATTTTGAATGAAATCCATTAGTTAGTATAGAAGTTACATGCATTTTAAAATTGGACTTACCAGCAGGCTTAGAATCATGTTGGCAGCGCTGACGTATATAAGTTACTCCAAATTAATATAGAATGCCAGGAACTATACGTGTGCAAAATTTAGAGCTATTGGCTAGCATACTTTCTGATATATGGGTATTTGGATTTAAAAAAAATTGAGAGCATTTATTAACAGTTGGCAGCCCTGGTGGCTCTTAAGAATACGCTCAGTCATATCTGTTTATGTACACATAGCACATACCAAATTTGGTTGAAATTCAATTGATAGTGTAGAAGTTATATGCATTTAAAATTTGGACTTATCAGCAGGCTTATAATCATTTTGGCAACACTGCCATGTATGGTCACCTGGAAATTAAACTGCAATAGTATTATCTATACGTGTACCAATTTTGAAATAGCTCCCATTCATACCCTCCAAGATATTCAACATGGAGCTCGAAATTCAATTGCGAATTTTCAGCAGTTGGTAGCACTGATATCATTTTCAAAGAAGGCCGTGAGATATTCAGGTATAGATCTTTACTCCTACCAAATTTTGTTTCGATTGCTGCAGCCCTTTAGGAGTTGATAGGGGGGGGGGGACACACACACACACACAGCCAACCAGACAGACAGACAGACAGAAGGACAGACAGTCACACATTTGCCCGATCTCATAAGTCTACTTTTTCCTCATTTTTGCAAAATGTGAAAAGTAGGCTAATAATGCTTAAGTCATCAACGAATGACATCTCAAAAATATTATTGGATTCTTTTTCAGATCGAGGGCAGACGCAGGTAATTTGGAGGAGACGAACTCAGGAGTCACAGGTTTCAGGACATCCTCGCAGTCCAGTGCCGGCGCACCCTGTGTTGCTGCATCCGCTTGCCAACACCAGCGCCATCATCAGTCCTCTGACTAACAACACCCATGTTTTCTGACCAACGTGTGCTGCGTGAGATGTTTCCTGGCCTCACCAATTCTCCAATGAAAAAACTTTGACTTGTAACAACTAGTGTAATTCATATAAGTTGGACCATAGACTTCAACATTCGGTATTCATTGGAACTTCAGTTGGAGTTCTCTACCACTTTGATCGTTCTGGTACCCACGTCTTCTGACCAAACTGCGAAGCGTAAGGATATTCATCCAGGTCGCATCAACTGTCCTTTGAAAAGATTTCAAGCTTTGGTATTTGATGTAAATCAAGTGATTTGGTCCATAAACAATAACAATTGGTATTCATCATAACTTCAGCCAGAAGTTTCTACCACGTCATATGATAGCTCAAAACTGTGCAATAAATGTTGAAACCATATTGTTGTTGATGAGTTGACGTTATTTCCACATTTTAATGCCCAAAATGTTTTAATAATTGCTGTTAATATTTTGAAAGACTTACATTTTTTGAGGAGGAGAATTTATTTATTTATACATAATAAAAACACAAACATTGCATAGAGCTACCCAAAAATATTTAAAAAGAATAAATTAAATAAAGGTAATTCGTTCGACTTCTACATGTTAAAAAAATACAGTAAATGGAGACTGTCAAACCACGGGCATTGGGAGTTGCAGTCACTCACAAAAGAATAATATTCTGTGATTTATTTATTTTTCATTAACACTTCAGAAGTACTGAGGGCTAATTGGACCTGGAATTACGTGTGAGAATGTTCGAGAACAAGCCCTTTTAATTGGACAATCCTGTGCGTGAGCAAAACAGGCTGTAGCCTATATTAACTGACTTCGTGTGCCATCCCTCGGGAAGAATTGTCATCGTAACTATATTTGAGTGTGTGTTTGTTATTGCATGGTCTTCACTAGTGTTTGTACACGTGATATTGGGGTTAGGATTCTGATAAATGACCTAAGGATAAAAGTTGTACCGTCTCTTAATACTCAAGTACTTTAGATATACCTCACAAGAGAACTGTTGCTCGATATCCGGATCTCATCACCTTGCACGTTTGGCGTTACCTAGAGCCTTATTTTCAATCGACTCATCTATGAATCATGGTTGAAGTCAGAAAATATAAATTTCTTAAATATCAGTTCATTTCCAACGTCACACGACAAATTAGTTCCTTGGAATGGTTCAAGAGACAAACTCACTCACATGCCAATTCTGGAAAGAGTAAGTCAACAAACTTTCAATACGGTAGTTTATGTGTTGATTTCATCGAAAGAATGGATAAAATGAACAGTGTTCTCTCAATGTTCTTTGGAAAGTGTGATTTTCTTTTGACATCAATCACTTTATGCTGATCGTACCATTTGACGTGGAAGACATAAGCCAACGATAAAAATCACTCATTTTAATAAACCAATAGGAAGAGACTTTAAACGAATGAAATAACTTTATAATAATTACCACAGTTTAAGCTAATAGAATGAATAGCTAGTAAATTAGTGGTTATTTATTAGGAACACATTCTCAGGTAATATTGATATTTCTCGTAGTTACACATTAAGGAATGCATGGAGGTAACTATGTGATGAGAAGTATCTGAACACCTCCCAGAATGTATGGCCATGTTTCTTTAATATAGGGCTTGGCCATGTTACCGCTCTAGGTACGAACACATTTTAGCCTCTTTCCTTCTCCCATCAAAGACCAGACCAGACCATCGGAGAAAACCATTGTGTATTTTTATTCAACCGTGCACCCATCCATACTGCATGAATTGTGGATTGACAACAACGGCGTTCACCAATGGTTTGGGGAACGCAGAGTCCTAATTTGAATTCCATTGAACATCTCAAAGGTGTTTTGGAACGCCGACTTGTTCCAGGCCACAACGGCCTACATCCTCATCTCTCCGCCATTCGTCACCCCACAAAGAATGGGCTGCCATTACTTAGAAAACCTTCCGCCATATGGTTGGAAGTATTCCTGTTTGAATGGAGGCTGTCATCAAGGCAAAGGTTTGGCCAACACATTGAAGACCACGGATAGCAGTGGAGGCCGGCCCAAACTTCAATTTCATTTTCATTTGAAGTTTGATACTTCTGATCACATAGTGTATACTAAAGAAGTGCTGGAATAAGAACAGGCTACTGGGCAGGTGAGAATTGCCAACTGGTTCAGTTTAATAATAATATTAAAGAAGAGTATTAATGAGTATTGTTTAGCGTATAATTTAAACTTTTAATTCATCTAGCAATACGGATATTTACAAACATTTGAGTCGTCAAGTCAAAAATCTCGTTTAATCCACTTGTGAATAAGAATCAATTTCATGAGAAACGTTTCTCTGGACTTGGCCTCACGTATCTTTTGTGTTTGTTGTTTTCAACTTTTTGCTTAGTGTTTTCTCTTTTTTGTGTGTTTGCTTTGTGCTTTTGCTTTTGAATTTTACATTTTGCTTTTCCTTCTTGGTTTTGTGTTTTCTGCTTTTGGTTTTTTGAATTTCGCTTTTTACTTCATGTTTCTTGTTTTTTGTTTTCTGCTTTTGCTTTTGTTTTTGAAATTTGATTCGTCTTTTTTGTTTTGGTTGTGTGTTTGTTTTTTGTTTTTGCTGTTTTTGCTGTATTCTTTTTGCTTTATGTTTCTTGTTTTTTGTTTTCTACTTTTGCTTTTGTTTTTGAATTTTGTTTTTGCTTCCTCTTTTTGTTCTGGTTTTCTGTCTTTGCTGTTTTTTAATTTTGCTCTTTGCTTTGTGTCTCTTTTCTTGTTTTGTATTTTGCTTTTGCTTTTGTGTTTGAATTTTGTTTTTTGCTCCGTGTTTTTTGTTTTTGTGTTTATTTTCTGGAAAAATAATATAAAACAAAACAATATAAACAAAATCAAAACCAAAATAAAATAAAACAAAATAAACAAAACAAAATAAAAGCAAAATAAAACAAACCCAAAAAACTATAACAATTTATAACAAAATAAACGAAATGAAGAAAACAAAAAAAAATATAATATCAAACAAAACAAAATAAAACAAAATGAAGTAAAATAAAATAATTAAATAATTTTATGACATGATCCTTATTCACAAGTGGATTAAACGAGTTTTGCAACTGGACGACTCATTTGTGCTATCAATGGCGAATGTATTTGCATTTTTTTAATGAAGAACATTGGAATGTTATATTACTGTGAATGAGTACACCATCCTTAGTCTCACTTCGAGCTAAAGAGAGCATGATATCAAGACCCGCATCTTAAAATAATAATTATTATTAGCACCACTTAAGAATGTTTGGCCGGTCCCATGGTGTAGGGGTAGTGCGCCTGCCTCTCACCAGGAGGCCCCGGGTTCGATCCCCGGCTCCGTCAGGGATTTTAGAAACTGACTTGAGGGCTGGAATACGAGTGCACTCAGCTCGTGAGGACAATTGAGTAGCTGTCTGACAGTGAGGCAGCGCCCCGGTCATGAAAACCAAGATTAACGGTTGAGGGGACCCGACGCGCTGACCACGTGTCACCCCAATATCTGCAGGCCAATTGGCTGGGCAGCGGTCGCTTGGTAGGCCGAGGCCCTTCATGAGCTGTAGTGCCACGGGGTTTGGTTGGTTGGTTAAGAATGTTTGAGAAATATTGAAGGAGTTGAAGGAGGCAGATTAAATCAAGGCTGCGGACATACAGTATAAGGAACCACTCTGGCGATCTTTCTTTCTTTGTAGAGTTTGGAAAGGGGCGATCACAGTTCAGGAAGGGAGAATATCAAGAATCTACAAATAAGCCCAACATTTCAAAATTGTTGCAAGCCCATTCAGGACTCGAAGCTCATCTCCTAGAATTAAAGCTGTGATTCTCCCAGTCTCAAAGAGGGAACATCACAGACATGAAACACCTAGTAGTGGTGACAGCTGTTTAGGATGAGGAACATCGAGGTAATCTGCCCCTAGAACCTGGAGATCTGATCAACCTATATGTTGATCAGATCCCCAGGAAAACTTCTGTGATGATATTTCGCCTCAAACTGCCGATCGACCATCCCAAAATGAGAAAAATTGTGCAATAATATATACAATAGATGTGATCGCACTACTACGAGAAATTCCGCAGCATGTAGACAGGATCCTCGCTAATGTGAAAGGAAACAATAAGTCTACATATTGAGGGGAAGTGGTCGTAATAACGCGATTTGTGAGAGATGGTGTGGGAACTCAACGTGCTCATCGATCTGGGATACGTTAGGTCTTGCGATTGATGTGTTGTATATACGCCTACCCCTTGTGATTCCAGTTCCAATGGGGTAGGGTATGATATGCGACTAATTTATATATGATGGTTGGTTTCTTTATTCCAATATGCTCATCCTGATGCAAACTGCAAACCCTACTCAATGTCGCCATGCCTAGGTATGGGCCAAATGCATTTGAAAAGGAAGGAGACTTTCAGTTTTGCGTGACCGTAAATGTTGCGATCATAAGCCTTAGTACCTCCATTTTACGTGGAATCCGAACCACAGGGCATGATGTTACACTTCGAAAAACTCACCTGCATTGATGGGAAATTGAACTAGCGCAAATCAATTTTAAGGTGAAATACAATTATTGCAGATGTTTTCGTTGAGTGATGGCCAACATACGTGCAACATTACAGAGAAATTGGGAGCTTGACAATGCCGATGTTTACTAAAATTAACGGCTGGACAGTACCTCTTTCTCGGCAAGTGTTACCCTCATCTAGTGGACCTCTATGAGACTGAAGAACTTTGAACAAGATTTGTTTTTAAGTTTCTCCAACAATGCTGAGGAATGAGAAACGCTTACTTTGATATTTTGTTCAGAATGGTGTCTTCTAATTTGCAAGTCCGTTATTTCAGTCATATCTTATTCAGTGGGTTTTCCTCAAATACTTTTGAGTGCCTCCGGATTCGAAATCTCATGGAGCATATTGAGAATACCGTATAATATTTTACAGAAGACACCACTTTTTCGAACAAAATCGGAAGTTATTTGCTATAACCTATTCCATTACGATACTTCCACAAGCCATTTTGTTCAGAGTTACCTTATTTTGCCTAAGTAGAATCTACGTAATGATTTCTTTTCCGATGGTCAACACTCATATTGGAGTCAATATTATCTTGGGCACTTAATATTAGGAATCTGATATAAAAAATTTAAAATCC
Organism: Meconema thalassinum; assembly: GCA_946902985.2. Taxonomy (NCBI): domain Eukaryota; kingdom Metazoa; phylum Arthropoda; class Insecta; order Orthoptera; family Tettigoniidae; genus Meconema; species Meconema thalassinum. The sequence continues at coordinate 344,402,625 of OX336394.1, forward strand.
TTAATAAGTGAAATTGTATAATTTTTAGTGCAAATTGATGCATGTAATACATTTTAATATTCGAGCAGGTTTATTAATATTAAGAATCCATGATAATTAGTTCCAGTGTGCGAGCTGATTGACTGCATTCCATTGTAACATAACACAAAACTGTCCCTGGTCGACTGGAGAAGATCTCACATCTATTTGTGGGATAGAATATTTCATATAATTGAAGTGATTGAAGCCATTTTCAATGTTGCCTAACTCTAATAAATAAAGCTTTTCAGTCGGTCAACACAAATGTTTGTGGTTAATTACATTAGGCGGGGAAACAAGTATTTATATGCCCTATCATGAAAAACACTACATAAGATATGTAGATTAAGGCTTTCACGGTCCGGATTGCTATAAAAATAATTCATGTTTTCTGGGCTAAAACCGCGTGAAATTAAATTAGAACCATACGTTTTGGAGAAACCTTGCCTCCTCTTTCAATGGATTCAAACAATGTGGCCAAAGAAAGTATATCAATAAGATTACAAAACAATTACAAAAAATATAGATAAATTCCTCTGTTCGTCACCAGAGAGCAGCTGCCAGAAATTACTGTATGGACCAAGATAGAACGGCGGACAGAGTAGGAAGTAAGGAGAAGTTAAAGGGGGCGGGGTGAAAATATAGAGACTTCTCAAAAAATGAGGATGTCCAAAAGAAAATAGGGGGGGGGGGGGGAGAGGTGGGAGGGTTAGATGGATATAAGGAAACATAAACAAGAGGGAAGTGTATCTGAACGATACCTAACGTCATACAGGCAACTGCGAAAAAACAGATGGAAACTTCTCCAGTGACGAACAAAGGAGATCAAATCCAGGCTCTGTAGCCATAGGGGAAAAAAGTACAATTTGAAATAGGTGAATAACAGAGAGACTGAGAGGAACTATCTTCCTAGATCCTTAATAACTGGTAGCCAAGTGTCACTTAGCTGATATCAGCCCCCTTTATCTTCTCCTTACTTACTACTCTGTCCGCCGTTCTACCATGGTCCATACAAAAATTTCTGGCAGCTGCTCTCTGGTGACGAACAGAGGAATTTATCGATATATTTTGTAATTTTTTTGTAATCTCATTAATATACTTTCATTGGGCACATTGTTTGATAGCATTGAAAAAGGAGGCAAGGTTTCTCCGAAACGTATGGTTCTAATTTATATAATTTCACACGGCATTAGACCATAAAACACGAATTACTACATAAGATATTTATCACAAAATAACACGCTTTTATATCCAAAAATGGGGGTACATAAAATGGATGACATGTTTCGAGCGTCAAGCGTTCACCCTCAGATCCAGCTCACTTAGCCTTAGTTAATTACAATGTTTATGAATTACACTTATGCACAAATACATATGCAATGTTCAGGTTTCATAAGTTCGTAAAACCTTGCGTAACACGTGCATCTTATTTACAGATGTAATGTAGTGTTTTTCATGTAAGGGCATATAAATACTTGTTTCCCCGCGTAATGTAATTGGGCAAAAAAATTGAGTTGACCGACTGAAAAGCTATCTGAAAGGCTATATGTACCCAGAATGAATTACACGTTCAATGGCAAAGATGGAGCGTCTGAAAATTCTATGAAATACTCCCTGTGTATGCATATTGTTAATAAAATGTTTGAACGAGCCTCAATAGTTCGTTGTGTTTAAAAACGTATTTTAACGTCATGTTGAAAGTTGTTCGAACTGTCTAGTTGTAGTGTTTGTTTCAAATATATTGACTCAGTAAAGTTATTTATAAAACATTGTATGTTTGTTTGTTTGTTTCAATGGTTACATAAAACCCAAGTCCTGTTTCTAAACATAGTCATTACATTCCCTCGAAACTTTCTCCTATCCTCGATACAAGTGTCGCGTACTGTAAAACCATAACAGATCGTGCAATTTGAATGTTAAAAACATTTCTTATGTTCGACCATGCCGAAATATAACAAGAAGTTCCGTGACGAACTAAAGAGCCTACTTTTCTTAAAATTTAAGATTCATGCCAATGATTAATGACGAAATTAAGTTGGTAATATAGAAATTTCTAATTAGTTCGAAATACTATATACCTGGCATAATGTAGCCTAATAAAGCACTGCAGTTGGCAGCCCTGGTGACTGAATATATTCTTAGATCCATTTCTTAGGGTTCAGAATACTAAATTTGGTTGAAGTCCAATGGATAGCATGGACGTTACATGCAGTTAAACATTGGATCTAACAGCGCGCGTAAAATCATGTTGGCAACAATGCCATGCATGTATTGGTCAGAAATAATCTGAAATAATGTGACCTATTGTTGTGCCAATTTTGAATGAAATCCATTAGTTAGTATAGAAGTTACATGAATTTAAAGTTGGACGTCTCAGCAGGCTTAGAATCATGTTGGTAGCACTGACGTATATAAGTTACTCCAAATTAATATAGAATGGCAGGTACTATACGTGCGCAAAGTTTAAAACTGTCGGCTTGCATACTTTCTGATATATGGGTATTTGGATTAAAACAAATTGAGAGCATTTATTAACAGTTGGCAGCCATGGTGGATCTTAAGAATACGCTCAGTCATATCTGTTTATGTACACATAGCACATACGAAATTTGGTGGAAATCCAATTGATAGTGTAGAAGTTATATGCCTTTAAAATTTGGACTTATCAGCAGGCTTATAATCATTTTGGCAACACTGCCATATATGGCCTCCTGGAAATTAAACTGCAATATTATTATCTATACGTGTGCCAATTTTGAAATAGCTCCGATTCATACCTTCCAAGATATCCAACATGGAGCTCAAATTTCAAATGCGATTTTTCAGCAGTTGGTAGCCCTGACATCATTTTCAAATATGGCCGTGAGATATTCAGCTATAGGTATTTACTCCTACCATTTTTTTTCGTTTGCTGCAGCCGTTTAGGAGTTGATGGGGGGGGGGGACACACACACACAGCTAGCTAGACAGACCGACAGAAGGACAGACAGACAGTCAGAAGGACAGACAGACATTTGCCCGATCTCATAAGTCTACTTTTTCCTCATTTTTGCAAAATGTGAAAAGTAGGCTAATAAATATTGCTAGGGTACCCGTGCGAGAAATCACGCATGTTCATAAACCACACTTTCCCCAATAGGTTTATAATGAGAGACTTACGGAGAAAGGTTCTTATGTTCATATTTCAAGCAAATGATTATAGAACACTATTTACAATTCAGTTAGAATTCCAAGTTCTACGTTCCCTAACTTATGAAGGCAATCACTGAAAATTGGATCATCATAAGACTCACCGATAATTCGATATTTATGAAATTATACGATTTACTCATTCCTTTGATTTACTGTTTCTGAAATCCAAGCAAAATGATAAAAGAAAGACCTCAGAATGTTAAAATGACATGAAACAGGCGTCACAGCGGCCAACATGTGAAGTGGACAGCAGTTATGGAGCGTATATTCCTACAGCAACAGTATTTTCAAATCGCACACTTCGTCCATGTTTTTAAAGTCATTTTTAAAAATAAATTACAGATATTTATGAAATTAGAGTGCAATTCGTCACTGCTGATGTCTATTCTCTTTCATTTGAATGCTCATTTGTCACGATCGGTCGCTTGTGAGTGACGCAGGAGGGATCTATACTACTGAAATGATATATATGATGATGATATGCCAGAAAACTGCATCTTAATGAGGCTCGTTAAAGTTCAAGTTTTTTAATGCTACAGGTTCTCCACCAATCAGAGCTCAAGACTTCATTACGATACAGCTGTTTGACTAATTAGGTAAGGATATCATCGCACCTGCGCTCAATGTACTCAAAATCAAACATGTCGGACATGAATTACATGATTTGAAAGTTGACAATGTAAAGGATATCAGATCAATTATTGTAGTAACAATCCCAAACACAAAGACAAAATCAGCACGAACCTTTACGGTAACAGGAAAATACTATGCAATATGCATGAAATTTATGATACTACGTCCAGAAGTTTGCAGCACTCCATTGCTCTTTAAAAATTACCGACATGGAGTGTGTACCGTCCAAAATGTTGGCATAAATAAACTGGGGAATATGGGGAAAGAAATAGCACTGTACCTTAATCTCCCCAAATCCAATTTGTGCACAGGGCATTGCTTTCGTAGGAATTTGGCGACAATTTTAGTGAATGCTGATATGACGAGATTAAAACGTCATGGAGGCTGGAAGTCCCCTACTGTGGCCGAAGGATGCATTGAAATATCAATCCAAAATAAAATTGAAGTCTTCAACACAACATTAAACACAGTAAAAAAAACGAAACACACATATTACCATCAATTCACCTTCAACTTCCAACGTTCCACAACCACACGGCACATTCCCGCAAATTCACTTCACCAAGAGGGTTACCTTATGCGAAACTTTTATACTAGATGTCATGTCAAATTTGAAGGATGACAAGTTGATAATACATTTTCATTCACCCCTGGAAACAAATAAGTCTAGTTTTTTGGTGTTAGTCCTTAAGCCCTTGGTAATATAAGAAAGGTATACAAATTAATGTTGCAAGGTGATGGGCATAAATTGCGTGAGTAAAGGGTAAATCATAAAACACAAAGTAGTCTTAAACTTGAATTCAGTCTTTCTAAAAACTGCGCCTCGAAGGCTTGTAATAAAAGACAACTCTCGGAAAATTGTGTGGCCTCACAGGACCAAAGAATGCTCTGACGTATAAGAAGAATTTCTTGCTTTTGAATTGAAGATGCACAGAAAATCCAAATAGTACTTAGCTGATTCAGTTGATTTCAGTGTTTTGTAGTCCAGGCGCACTCCCTAGGGGTTGCATGACCTTGGCGCGGTGGGAGTGCTTGCAAAGTCTAATGATCCATTAGGTTAAGCCGGCGGTAGCGTAGCTACTGGTAGGGCCTTCTATGCCGGACAGGTCGATGGTGAAGATCCAGACTAAGAAGCAACCCATCCTACTGCCTTACAGGATCTTCAAAAGTTAAGGGACCAACCCTGACAGAAAAGGCAGCCACCCAACAGGCTGTGAAGGGGCAGCCCTCCTGTTGAACCCGTGATTATGGGCATAGAAGCTCAGCATGCTACCTACTACGCCACCGAAGCCGCCTCGTTGGACAAACTTTAACGTTATAAATGGTCATCTTTGAGGAAATTAATGAGTTGTTGTTTATTCTTTAGGAGCTTTGTGACATCGTGGTCATGTAGCACGTGTACTCAGGTGTATGTATAATTTTCTCATAACCTGTGTCACTGTGATGTCTGTACCTAGTGTGTGTTTTTGTAATAGTAGGATTTGGGTAGGAAATGGTCGTAGGCTTAATTTAATTACCAACATTACGGGTAGCGGCTCCGGAGGCGTAGTTGTTAGCATGCTGAACTGCTGTCCCCAAGATCGCGGGTTCAAACCCGGCCGAAGTCGTCGAATTTTTTAAGAGCGTTATAATCATTCAGTGAGCCTTCCTTCGGAGGGGAAGTAAAGCTGGCGGTCCCATATCATAGATTTAGGGCATGTAAAATATCATTCCACTAACTAAACTTGTATGAAGCTAAATTTCTAGGTTAGATTTCGTTGAAACGCTCTATCAACGTTCCAACGTTCACCACTAAGTGTCAGTGACATCTGGTAGCGGAAGCTATTTGAAATTGATTGGAAATTGTAGCTCACCCCATGGGAGTCCGCTTGAAGCAGCTACACCCTCTGGCGAGACAAACATGTCCTCGGACACTCCCGGAAATAAAAGCCATACGCTAAATAAATAAATAAATATATAAGTTACAGGTAGAGGCGGCATTCAATTTCTTTTGAGACTGATTTTCTTTCCAGTCTGCAAGCCTCCACTTGGGAATGAATCATCTCCATGATCCCCTATTGGCAGTTAGCACTGCGGCCTCCTCTGATCCTATACTTCTCACTGACTGTAACCATCACTTCCGTGGTCTACTGCTCCTTCACTTTCCCTCCGTATTCAAGTTCAATAACATCTTAGATAAACTGTCCTCTCCCATTCTTATCACATGACCTCACCATCTGGGTGGGCTCATACGAATAGCTTCATCTAGAGTGCCTGTATCCCTTCATTACAAGCTGTGTATTCGAGATACCCTGAGTCCACTAAGGTTGGTCTAAGTACTATCGATGGACAGTTTCGTCGCTATACTGCAGGCTGTTCCAAATCTACGAGTTTGAGTATGCGTACACGCGATTACTCAGCATTGATGCTCGGAGCACGGTTGGAGAGCGACTGGTGGTGATAGTCATTGCGTCACTGGACGAAGGTCATAGCACTAGTCCATGCGCTTCCTGCCAGTCTTGATGTATCCGCCGCGCAGTGACGGCAGCCCCCACAGCAGAGCTGTATTGCATGTTGCAGGTTTACTCACGTAGCGCAGCGAGTACTCAATTGCTCACTGGCGAGAAACTCGTCTGGAGCCTGCTATACTGTATTAACTTTTTTGTTGCAGATTGCACCTAAGAATTAACCCTCTCTCTTTCCTTGTACTACTTGAGAGAATACACAGCCCAATTAGGTCTACTTAAAATGGTCCACCTGCTCCAACTTACATTCTCCTACCTCCGCCCATTAGAACAACAATAACTAAGTAGCTTCTCTACAGAATGGAACTTCGCATGCACCGTGTTACGGCTGGACCACTCTGGCTATCCCCCTATCAAGCAAGGCATTGACGCCAGCAGCAGCGTAGCGCCCAACTAGTTCAACACATTTACAGTACACTTGTTATCGTATTTAAGACCGACAGCAGTGGCTACGCTGACTAAAGCGCAGCGTTAGGTCATGGGGCTTAGCTCTCTGCTGACTCGGTAGACGCGTGGGTTCGAGCCCCACCGTCGGCAGTCCTTGAAATGGTTTTCCGTGGTTTCCCATTTTCAACACCAGACAAATGCTGGGACTGTACCTCCCGACAGGCCACGGCCGCTTCCTTCCACGTCCTTGCCCAGTTTCATTCATCTTCATCCTTTCGATCTCTCATCTCGACGCGCAGGTCGCCCACGGGCGTCGACTAGCAAGACCTGCACTCGGCCTCTCAGGAGGCCACACGACAAAGCAAAATCCTACTTAGGAATCATCACTAACTATATACATTTCAGAGTAGTTGCTGGAAATGCTGTCCTTCATTTTCTAAACACACATTGCACCAAAGTAGGAAGTTCTGGTGCACTTTCTGTAATTCATCCCCACTGATATTTCGTATCTGAGCAGTTATTTCGTTGTCGACAGCCTCTAGAATACGCGGACTCTTTCCGTATGAAGTTTGTTTGAGATTCCCCCACAAGTAAAAATCGCACGGTGCTGAAACTTACGAACACATTTAATGGAAGACTACTTCTCGAGAAGATAAGTTTCCACTAGTAAAATTCGATGTTCTGTTCCATTCCCAACCATACTCCCCTGATACGAGATAGACTACAGTACTTCACCACAAGTCATAATTATCTCAACTAAGGTATCTTGCCAGCACGGTATGTAATAAATGCTAAGACAGCATCCGATGCTTCCCGACCTGCTCTTGCGTCATCAGCAAATACCCGTCAACTGGCGCTTACTAATCACTCTACAACCGTAACACGGCCCGTTGAGGTTCCGTTGTATAGGGAAGGCATTCAGTGTACCTGCCAACTAAAATAACTTACGGAGGCTAAATTGGATTATGTGTCGGAAGGTTTTTTATTTCTGCACTGTTTCATCTCTCGATGTTTTATTGATATAGGTTCAATAACAAACGAACAAATTTAATTACATTAGGCTGTGGATCGAACCTGTATTCTTGGGGAATATTTGTGCCACTCACAATCAGTGAGTCAGCTTGTGTTATTCATGTCAGTCTTCCTAGTACTACATGTATACGTAATATGCTGACATTTATATCTCGTTTCTCCTGGTATTTCTCATTCCGAGGGACACCAGTGGACGTAACTAAAGAAAATTAACTGGGGACTGAAGAGAGCTTGCATCATAAAATCTGAGGATCCAGTCCGCTCGTGTGAGGTACACCAGATGATGTATTGCGGAGAGCGTCCTCATTATCTAGCCCCTTTGGCTGCAAGCCAACTGCAAGAGTGTATTAAAAACATGGCTTCATACTCCCACAAACACACGGTTTATTCTATAGAAATTAATATTTATTTTCTACAGAAATAATATGTTTTACATTCTCTTTCTCATTACCATGGAGGACATTAATATTCAGAACAGACCCCCTGCTACCTGAAATGTTCAAGTCTCAACGGCGCGTTCGCACGAGAACCTTTACAGGTGTATCTGTGATAAAAGTTATTAATTCAACAGTATATATCTCTTTTGGGGTGCTTACAAGTAACCTATCGTAACAAATGAGCATTCAGAGGAAAGAGGATTACCAGGAGCAGTAGAGAATTGCACTCTCAATTCATAATTATTGACAATTTGTTTGTAAACGAACACTGTACTACCGACCAGCGAATTGTTATCGGTGGCGGAAATCGGAACTAATATGCTCCGCCCAGCCACACGCCTGCGATGGACGTTATTTGTAGCCTATGACTGTAAATGAGTACCACCCCACTTTCCCCACTAGCAGCTCGCTGAAGCCATTACGAGGCGGGATGACGTAATGTATACACAACAGCTGCGCTCTCTTTCTAGCGGTAACAATTCCCTGGTAGGGTAGTAAACGAGACTATAGCCCCTGCCAGAACTGTGTCGCCCCTAGCCCGCATAACAGGAAAGCCGGGCCCGTACACAATCTGCCCCTGCCAGAAATGTGTTGCGTTGAACCATAATTATACTGTGGTGCGTGGCTAATGCATTTTAACGACAAGGCTGTTGAAATGTGAGACTTCTCGCACGGATCCCCTAGTAACCAACGTTCCAGGTTTCATTCTGATGAATAATTGGGAGCAGCTGATCCATTTCACCCAAGTGGGGAGTTCTTATCGATGAAAACTGGAGTGAGGTTAAATATTGCAACTACTACTGTTGTTGTTTGAGTCTTCAGTCATTTGACTGGTTTGATGCAGCCTCGGAGCCTCCCTGTTCTGAGATAATCGCTGTATCTCTACATGGCTACCACACCCTACATCCGAGGCAATCTGTTTAACTATTCTAACCTTAGTCTACTCCTACAGTTCTTGTCCTCGACCCATCCTTCCATAACTAAGCTTGCTATCCCTGGGTGTCTTAGTAGGTGTCCTACCAATCTATCTCTTCTCTTCATTAGCAGTCGCCAGAAACATCTCTCCTCTCCCACACGTCTTAATACCTATCTGATCTTAATCATTCTCCTGTAACACCTTATTTCAAACGCAAGAATTCTCCTTTCTTCTGCTGCACCAATTGTCCAAGTATCACTTCCATTGAGCGCCATGCTCCAGACAAAGGCTTTCAAAAATTACTTCCTATTACCTAAATCTATATTCGATGTCAGCAGATTCCTTTTTGTAGAAATGCTTTCCTTGCCTGAACCATTCTACTTTTTTATCCTCTTTGCTTCGTCCATCACTAGTTATTTCGCTTCCTAAGTAACAGAAGTCTCCTACTTCCTTCAGCTTTTCACCTGCCAATTTGATGTCCATAGAAATTTCTGAATTATTTCGGCTGCAATCCAATTTTTTTTATATTTATTAATTTTCATCACGAAGATTTTCCTCAAGACGGAGTCCATACCATTCAAAATCACGTTCAAATCCGTTGGCGTGTCGGACAAGATGACGATGTCATCAGCAAATCTCAGAGTTGAAATTATTTTTCCTTGAATTATCACACCCACTTTAAATTTTTCTCCAATTTCCTTCATTGCTTGTTCAATGTATTGATTGAAAAGTATGGGTGATATGTTGCAACCTTGCCTTTCACCTTTCTGAATATCAGCTTCTGTCTCATGTCCTTTAGCATGAATGACTGCTGTCTGGGTTCTGTATAGATTGTAGATCATTCTCCTATCCCTGAACTTTATTCAAATCGTTTTCAAAATGTCAAACAATTAGCCCAATCAACGTTATCAAAAGCCTTTCATATAAATGCCATGAACTTCCTCTTATATTTCCTTATTCAACCTTTTAAAATCAGCCTAAGACTTTGATTAGCTTCGCTTGTTCCTACATTTCTCCTGAACCCAAACTGGTCTTCACCCAACTCCGGTTCTATGTGATATTCCATCCACTTGTAAATTATTCCAGAAGCATGAGTAATCAAGCTGATTGTACGCTAATTTTCTCATCTGTCACCTTCTACCGTCTTCGGTATAGGCATAAAAACATCCTTCTTCAAATCAGGGGGTACCTCACCTGTCTCATAAATCCTACACACCAAATGAAATAACCTGACCCGACCATCATCACATAAGCAGCGTAGCAACTCAATTAGTATATTATCGATGCCTTGTGCTTTGTTCCCGATTAAGTCTTACAATGCTCTGTCAAATTCTGATCTCAATATTAACTCACCTTCCGCAGCCTCATCAATTTACCCTTCCCTCTCAAATACAAGGTTATCAATCTCCTTTCTCTTATACAAACACTCTATGTAAGCTTTCCATCTCTCAACCTTTTCTTCCCTTATCGGTTAGAGGTTTTCCATCTGTGTCCTTAATATTACAGCACTCAGTCTTCTTTTCCCCAAATGAATTCTTAATCCTTCGACAAACTGTGTCTACCTTTCCTAATTTCGGACAATTTTCTATACCTGCACATTCCTCATTCAACCATACTTCTTTCACTTCCCTGCACATCCTGTTAACCTCACCTCTCAGACGTCTGAATTCTGTTGTCCCCTTTCCAACTCTTACCTTTTTGTGATTCCGCCATTCATTTATTAATTCTAGTAGATTATGAGTGATCCACGGTTTTCTACCTATTCTTTCTTTCCCTCCAATGTTTTCTTCTGCGGATTTTCTTATTTCATTCTTCAAAAGTGCCCATTCGTCTGCAATTGAAGTTTGTTTAGGGTTTTTACATTACCGTAGTCCTTCCTTTATACTCTGTTTGAATCATTTGTTCACATCCTTCTCTGTCTATTGCCCACCTTTTTAGGTTTTGACTTTTCTTCAGTTTCTTCAACTTTAATCTGTATTTCATAACAACCAGATTGTGGTCTGAGTTTATGCCAGCACAGGGATATGTTTTACAATCCAAAATCTGTTTCCAAATCTCTGCTTGTCCATAATGAAGTCTATTTTGGTAACGTCCTGTATCTCCTGGTCTCATCCATGTGTATATTCTTCAATTGTAGTTATTGAATAAGGTGTTAGCTATGCCGAACTCATGCTCGGTGCAGAATTCCATCAGCCTGCTTCTTCGATCATTCCTTTCTCCTAATCCAATATATCCTACTATATTCCCTTCTCTCCCTTTTCCTGCCACAGCATTCCAATCTCCCATTATTATAACATTTTCATCACCCTTGACATACCTCAGAATTCCATCTATTTCTTCGTAGACCTATTCAAAATCTTCATCATCAGCTTGTCTGGTAGGCATATAGACTTGTACCATTGGGGTGCACGTAGGTTTTGTATTGCTTTCAGCTACAATAATCTGTTCACTATATTGCTCATAATATTCCACCCACTGTCCGAGTTTCCTACTTAATATGAGACCTACCCCCGCATTGCCGTTGTTTGATTTAGTGCTAATGACCCTATAGTCTCCGGACCAAAAGTCCTGTTCTTCCTGCCAGCGCATTTCACTAATCCCACCCAAATACAACCTCAACCTATCTATTTTTAGCCTACTTTCGATTTTTGCAAAAAATGAAAGTAGACTTATGAGATCAACACAGGGCGAAAAAAGTGTGTCTGTCTGTGTGTGTGTATGTGTGTGTGTGAGTCTGTGTGTGTTTGTGTATGTGTGTGTGTGAGTCTGTGTGTGTGTGTGTGTGTGTCTGTGTGTGTGTGAGTGTGTGTACTCTGAATGTCTGTCCCCCCCTATCAATTCGAACACGGTGAAACCGAATTGAACGAAATTTGGTACAGAGGTAGCACTAGTAAAGGACACCTCAGTTTCATACTTTATATCGCCGCCATCTTTACCAAAACAGAATGGCGGCCACTCAAATGTTCAAACCGTAAAATCAAATTACGGCTAAACTAATCATCCGATCTCTACCAAATTTGGTGACAACATACCTTTATATAGGACGCGTCTTTCACCCAAAATTCAAGGTCATCGGCCATGCCATTTCAGGATGGCGGCCGTGTGAATTATGCAACCATTTTAATAAATAGCTTAAGACCCACCAATTCCGATTATCGAGCCTAGGGGGGTTTAAACTATCCTGAAGGTCGTGATCCGTTATTTATTATAATTTAATATTATAATATTATACAGTATGAGTGGCTTAAAAGAGCTGAGCCGTTTGTGTCTCACGACAAGATGGCAGCTGTCCTCATGTGCCTGTCTTATATTTCAGTAGTTTTAGTATGTTGTATGTGATATACCGTACTGATACAATAATATAAACTTTGTATGAAATGATCTTTAATGAAGATGTACTGCAGTGAAGAAATCGTTTATTTAAAGTCATTATTTGCCAACAGTTTGTATCTAATATGTCAGTTAAGAACACCTGACGTCATGGATACGGTTAGCTCTGGGCTAGCATGTTAGTCTGACACGCAGTTGACTGGGGATCGAGTACTGCTACAGTTAGGTTTTTTTTTCTTGAATTCTTTTACAAATGATGTGCACGAGCTTTTTCCACAGATACTGAATAAAATGTCATTTAGCTCAAAGGAGAGGATAAAGTATACACTCGTATATTAATAAAATCACAGTCCCAGCATCTCACATAAACAGAAGACAATAGGAAAAGGAGAATAGAAGAACTAGATACACGTTGTCATTAACCACAGCCTTCTTAATGCCTCTGTACGGTGCTGTCCTTTTGTGGGTTATGTGGGTAATATTGTTCCAAACATAACGCTGTGTAAATGCCTGAGCTGGCCTCCAGAAGTATGGCAATTTTGTAATACTGGTAGTTCAACTATTAGCCACGATCGCGCTCCGAATACCTTTAAACACTGCCAGCTGGATCGCCTCCCTCTTGGCTACTTTAAACTGCCTACTCATTCAACACCCATAGAACACTGCCATCGTAGTACATTACGATAGCAGTGCATAGGCGTACAAGATAAAGATTAGTTCACTGATAGGTTGCAGCACCACCTACTGTGATTGGGGCGGAGGATTCTTAATTTTGCAGGCTGGCTTAATATAGAGATTAACGGACGTGAATGCATTACAATAAGTTAGTAGTTTTGTTATTCAATCATCATAAAGTATATAATATTGATTTTGACACTTACTGGCTTATTATCAATATAAAAGAAAACAAACAATACATTGTGGTAGGGGTGATTGTGTTAGGGATGAGGACAAAGAGTCATAAAGATACCCATACATTTAGGAGAAAGTAGGCTATATGTTCTTTGCTGAACATCTTGTTTAGCCTACTTTCGATTTTTGCAAAAAATGAAAGTAGACTTATGAGATCAACACAGGGCGAAAAAAGTGTGTCTGTCTGTGTGTGTGTATGTGTGTGTGTGAGTCTGTGTGTGTGTCTGTGTGTGTGTGTGTCTGTGTGTGTGTGTGTCTGTGTACTCTGAATGTCTGTCCCCCCCCTATCAATTCGAACACGGTGAATGCGAATTGAACGAAATTTGGTACAAAGGTAGCACTAGCAAAGGACACCTCAGTGTCATGTTTTATATCGCCGCCATCTTGACGGAAACGTAATGGCGGCCTCACAAATGTTCAAAGCTTAAATCAAATTACGACTAACCTAATCATCCGATCTCTACTAAATTTTGCAACAACATACCTTTATGGGGGGAGCATCCTTTGACCAAACCAATAGGTCATCAGCGTAATAGTTTACGGATGGCGGCCATCTTTGTGTGAAAATCGATTCCCCCTATTAATTCGAACACGGTGCAACCGAATGGAACAAAATTTGGTACGGAAGTAGTACTAACGAAAGGCACCTCAGTGTCATGTTTTATATCGCCGCCATCTTGACGGAAACGTAATGGCGGCCACACAAATGTTCAAAGCTTAAATCAAATTACGACTAACCTAATCTTCCGATCTCTACCAAATTTTGCAACAACATACCTTTATGGGGGGAGCATCCTTTGACCAAACTAATAGGTCATCAGAGTAATAGTTTGCGGATGGCGGCCATCTTTGTGTGAAAATCGATTCCCCCTATTAATTCGAACACGGTTCAACCGAATGGAACGAAATTTGGTACAGAGGTAGTACTAACAAAAGGCACCTCAGTGTCATGTTTTATATCGCCGCCATCTTGACGGAAACGTAACGGCGGCCACACAAATGTTCAAAGCTTAAATCAAATTACGATTAACCTAATCATCCGATCTCTACCAAATTTTGCAACAACATACCTTTATTGAGGAAGCATCCTTTGACCAAATGAATAGGTCATTAGCCTAATAGTTTGCGGATGGCGGCCATCTTTATGTAAAAATTGATTCCCCCTATTAATTCGAACACGGAGGAACCTAATGGAACGAAATTTGGTACAGAGGTAGCACTAGCAAAGGGCACCTCAGTGTCATGTTTTATATCGCCGCCGTCTTGACTGAAACGTAATGGCGGCCACACGAATGTTCAAAGCTTAAATCAAATTACGATTAACCTAATCATCCGATCTCAACCAAATTTTGCAACTACATACCTTTATGGAGGGAGCATCCTTTGACCAATCTAATAGGTCATTCGCCTAATAGTTTGCGGATGGCGGCCATCTTTGTGTCAGAATCGATTCCCCCTATTAATTCAAACACGGTGAAACTGAATGGAACGAAATTTGGTACAGAGATAGCACTAGCAAAGGGCATCTCAGTGTCATGATTAATATCGCCGCCATATTGACAGAAACGTAATAGCGGCCACACTAATGTTTAAAGCTTAAATCAAATTACGACTAACATAACCATTCGATCTCTACCAAACTGTGCAACAACATACCTTTATGGAAGGAGCATCCTTTGACCAATCTAATAGGTCATTAGCCTAATAGTTTGCGGATGGCGGCCATCTTTATGTAAAAATTGATTCCCCCTATTAATTCGAACACGGTGGAACCGAATGAACGAAATTTGGTACAGAGGTAGCACTAGCAAGAGGCACCTCAGTGTCATGTTTTATATCACCGCTATCTTGACGGAAACGTAATCGCGGCCACCCAAATGTTAAAAGCTAAAATGTAATTACGACCAACCTAATAATCTAGTCTCTACCAAATTTTGCAACACCATATCTTTATGTGGGAAACATATTCTGACCAAACTGCAAGAACATCAGCCCAATAGTTTGCAGATGGTGGCCAAGTATGTGTGCAAATCGATTCCCCCTATCAATTCAAACACGGCGAAACCGAATTGAACGAAATTTGGTACAGAGGTAGCACTAGCAAAGGGCACCTCATATTCATGTTTAATATCCCTATAGCACGTTGTATTTCAACAAGCTACTACAACCAACATTCAATCATACTCCTTGAAAAGGACAAAGAGTTATAACAATACCCATGCATTTAGGAGAAAGTAGGCTATATGTTCTTTACTGAACATCTTGTCCTTTTTTACCTTCCTCTCCTTATCAGACTTCTAACATTCCACGCTCCAATCCGTAGAATGTCAGATTTACTCTTTGCCACTTCAGTGATGTTAACTACCTCTCGAGTAGTCCCCACCCGGAGATCCGAACGGCGTACTAGTATAACTCCAGAGTGGAATTTTACAAGTGAGTAGGCCATCATCACAAGTAATTATGCATAGAGAACCGGGTGAGTTAGCCGTGGTCGTTGCGGCATGACTAATGGCAGTCGCTCACATCCGGGAGGCGAGGAGGTTCGAATCCCCCCGCCGGCAACCTTGAAGATGGTCTTCTGTGGTTTCCCATCTTCCTTCCAGGCAAATGCCGGGGTTGGTCCCTAACTATAGGCCACAGCCGCTACCTTCCAACTCCTCGCCCTTCCCTTCCAACTTTCCTCCCCAACGGTACTTGTAGCTCACCTATTGGGTGTCCGTCTCTAAGCAGCTGCAAAACTGGCGAGCCGAACATGTCCTCGGACACTCCCGGCACATAAAAGCCATACGCTAAATAAATAATAAAATGCATAGAGAGGTGCATATCCTCGGAGATAGCATTACGGCTGTAGTTTCCAGTTGCTTTCATCCGTGCAGGAAAACGCTACTAATAATAAGAATAGGAATAACAAATTTGTATAAGGAACCATAGCTATGATTGGCGCAGGAAAACCAACTAACACAATAACGATGCATTTCGTTTGAACCGGAATTCGGTGTTAAAGACAGATAGCATTCCATTATTCAGACACAATTCTTTACTGCCACTATAGTTGAATATTATTAAATAACTAGCAACCAGCCCGGTATCTTTAAGGATTTATCCAGCATAAGCATAAATGGCACATGGACGGCAGGTCCCAGACGCAATTCAGAGTAGCTGAGGGGAAGAGTGAAACTCCAAACACATATGCCCTTCTCCGAAGTCTTAACCCGACACGACTCAATGGTTTGATACTAACCGAAGCTGGGGTGATAGGGCTCACTCCGAGGCTAGTAATTGTAATTCCCACTGCAAGGAGATTGTTGGAAGAAATGAAAATGTAAAATCACATATAGTGAGCGATGTATTAAAGATAATGATATGCTGTCCTGGACTTTTTTGTAGAACATCCCATGCTGAACAATTCTTACACCCATAGCAGGGCCTAAATCGATATTTTTAGCGGTATATCCAGCGTAAATTTAAAAGACGCAAGGACGGTTTTCTTCGACTCTATTCACTGAAATCGTTACTGCTCGGCTTCCTTTAATCATCAATAAATGTTTTTCTACAGAAACCTTCCTCGTGACATCCTTTACAGAATTATGAAAACCGCATCAAAATCCATCCTGTGGTTCTCGAGATTACTCGTTACATCCAAGAATCGGCGACTTTGTGTTATAATATGTAGAGATATTTAGCATTCAGGGAAGGAGAAGCCACAGGAATTTACCATTCAAAGAAAAATGAAGCCTACTAAGTTGCTTGTTTCGCGTAATAAATTACATTGCCAAGTTTTCACTTGTATGTTTTCTTCATTCAATTCTTCTCTAAGTTTGTTCATCTACAGATGAGTAGGCGTGTGTGCGAGTGAGAAGGACAAAGGGAGAGCTATGATTTATACTCGTGCGACTGCTTTATATATCACTCGATTCAGACCAAACTAAAGATCTTAACTCGGCAAAACCCGTCGGGTTATACACTATAGTAGGGGTTATTGGTTAATGGCCGGTGGCCATTGACCTCCATGTAAGTTACTAAGGTGTGTAGAATTTGCCCAATAAACTAACTTATTGTTGCTTTTGTATTTAACCCTCGAGCGGGTGCGTCTATGAGGGCCTATGAAGTGCGCCATTGAAAAATAACAATGTCTTGCACCGGCCCATTATTGTTTTACAGTTGCGACCTTGCTTCTATTCCATCATTGTTACTTCAGCTAGCATAGGGACCGGATTGTTTAGCCTACTTTTCACATTTTGCAAAAATGAGGAAAAAGTAGACTTATGTGATCGATCCGGGAAAATGTGTGTGTGTCTGTCTGTCTGTCTGGCTGTGTGTGCCCCCCCCCCTATCAACTCCCAAACGGCTGCAGCAATCGAAACCAAATTTAGTATGAGTAAAGATGTATACAGGAATATCTCAAGCCCATATTTGAAAATGATGTCAGTGCTACCAACTACTGAAAAAACGCACTAGAAATTTGAGCTCAATGTTGGATATATTGGAAGATATACATGGGAGCTATTACAAAATTGGCACATATATAGATAATACTAATTCAGTTTAATTTCCAGGAGGACATACTTGACAGTGTTGCCAAAATAATTTTAAGACTTCTGATAGGTCCAATTTTTAAATGCATATAACGTCGACACTAACAATTAGATTTCAACCTAATTTGTATGTAACATGTGTACATGAACAGATATGACTGAGGGTATTCTTAAGAGCCACCAGGGCTGCCAACTGTCGATAATTGCTCTCTCTCTCTTTTTTATCCAAATACCAATATATCAGAAAGTATGCAAGCCGACAGCTTTAAACCATGCACACGCATAGTACCTGATATTTTAGATTAATTTGGAGTAACTTATATACGTCAGTTCTACCAACTTAATTCTAAGCCTGCTGATAGGACCAATTATAAAATTCAAGTAACTTCTATACTATCAGTTGAATTTCATCCAAATTTCGTGTGTGCTATGTGTAACATAACAGATATGACTATAAGTATTCTTAAGAGCAATCAGGGCTAAAACTGTTAATAAATGCTGTCTATATTTTTTACCCTAATATTCTAGATAGGTTCATATACTGTAGATTACTCATTGGCATGAATCTTAATTTTAAGAAATGTAGGCTCTTTAGTTCGTCACGGAACTTCTTGTTGGTTTTAAAATTGTCATTTTAGGTTTTCAAAACCATACACTTGTTATTTTTTTAGGTTTTGAGTCGGTAGAAGGTAAATGTTTTTATGTTTTAGTGTAGCAAAAGTTGCCATCAACTGCGCGAAGCTTAAAGTTAACTTATAATATTGTTACGGTAGCAGAAAATCTGATTGCGACGAGAGTGTAAATATTTTACATAATGGTACGTCATCAAATTATCACCGAGAACTTCAAGCTTTAGGAAATATTTGCTCTCCTTAAATATGTCAATTATTCAAATTAAATAAAACCAAGGTTGTCAAAGGTGATTTTCACACTCCAGCCCGTTTAATTAACTTTGTTTATTTAGAATATAGGAAATTTGGAAATAATAAGAGATTTACCCCCACTTTGCTGACAGAGAAAACCAAACAATAAGATATAAGCTGTAAAGTGCTGAAAATATTTGAATTTTCTGTCAGGTAGAATTTCTTTCAATTACCTAGAGCTAAGAATTGACACTATCTTCAGGTTTACATTTTAACACTGTGGAATAAAAATTCAAATAGGGTAAACTGTACAATCATTGGCACTCTGACAGTTAATGGCACTGCTTGCATATATTTGAATATAATAGTATTTTTACAACAATAACATTGCCATAGAGTGTTTTATCTTTCCATTCTGTTACTCCTTGGCCTCTATACTTCATCTTACTGCCACTAGGTGAACAGTTTTTAAGTGAATGTTGGAACAAGTTGGTGTTGTTCATCACTGCTGGTATTTTGTTGATATCTTAGGTTATTAGTTCCAAACTTCGATGTTTGGAGCTCAGTTTACAAACTATATTTTAAGGGTAAGCGTGGAAACATGTTGAATACGCTTTAATGTATTTGTTCTGTGTTTAAGAAGCATTCTATCCTATAATTATTCTGGGGTAAAGTGAGAACCGTTCATTATTTTTTTGTCATATTATTATTGTTATTATTATTATCATCATTTCCTTCATGTCGCATTATTGTGACATACGTTTCTCTGTCTCACCTACTGCGTTCAAACTTAGTAATTCTGCGTAAACGTTTCACCAGATGGTGAAACTTTTCACCCATACTGACGTAATGTTATTCCATTGGCTGAGGCATAAATTGTTGCTAAGCTTTGCTTCTCCCATTGGCCCCCTTCATGTTCTGGAGAGAGGGTGTTCTGCGTCTTATTTTTACAAGGCGCGTGCCTGCGCCCTAAGCAGAAAGGTTTCTTCCTTCCAATTTTGGGCCGTCATGTAGACGGACGTGTGTGCACGTGTCGGGCTTTTGCCCGCACCCAGAAAGCAACTAACTGTAAGTACGATTCAGTCATTGAATTTATCTAACTTGAGGTCATTTTAAATTTCTGTTTATCCATTTTTTAAATTTTTTGTCTCCTTTGATTCACTTATAATTTCCCTTTCATATGATGATGTGAATTCGATCCATGAACCCAAGTCATTTCGCCTTTGTTTACATTAGTTTAGCGAAGTCTCTGTGTTTATTTGTCATCCCTCCCTTTCAAGTAATCGGTTTTATTTTTACGTAAATCTCTCAGGTCTGAAATATCTGCTATTTTTCAACGAGGCTTAATTATGCTCTGTATTGCGTCACCAGCTGGTTCGGCGTTCTTTTAAGACGACCTCCGGTGGATTGTCGCATCAGAGCCTTGTTTTTGTGGATGGAATCGGCGAAGTTACGGAGCTGAGTCTCACGTCTTCAGCCAGATCCTCCCTCTGTTTTATTGAAATGTATGTGAGCGATGGTCATCGTGCTAATCACTGTCCATGCGCCACATTACTTTCTTTGTTTCATCGTATGTCGTTGTGATTCGGCATTTCTACCTCTGTGTAAGCCTACATCTTCCTACGAAGCATATTTCTTAGCTGATTGATTTTTTTCTTTTATTTCCTGTCCCGGTAATGTCAAGTAATTTAATGAAATTTTCATTTCGTTTATTTTTATGTGTTAATTTTGTGTTACATCCTCCAACTTCGTTATATTACGTAACTCTGTGTCATCCCCCACCCCCCGTCTCCCTACATACGCACTCCTCCACCCCCCACCCTTTCACCTCCTACCCCATGATTTCACAACATCATGAGCGTCTGAGTTCTGTTTATGGCGCTGGATATTGTAGTCCAGATCATGTCATCTCTGTAAGTAGTCGTTCTTGTAATCCATCCCACAAATTTCTTTAATTTTTTAAATTATGCTTCATCTTTTTTAAGTTTTATTATTGAATCGCGTTTCCAATTAGTTGCTATTATGATTTGAATTTATTTCTAGATTCTTTTCATTTTACAAGTTGCTCGTGTTTTATTTTCATTTCTAATTTGTAATCAGTACACATGTGTTTATTTTATTATTAATATATTTTTATTCAGTAAGTACAATATTTGCATCTGTCTTATGATTTCTCGTATTTGAGTTCCTCGTTTGTCTTTCGATTCGACTTAGTCTTGGCTTCGCACTGTAGCGGAGTTACGACTAACACGGTATCTGGGACCCTTGCTCTATTACTTAAGTTTAATTTTTCCTTTTGATTTTACCTTAAACCTTTGTTCTGGCTTACTTTCTGTGGAAGTCATCTTTCTTTCGAATCGGAATCTTGGGCCCAGCACGCATCGAAATAAGTTTTCCTTCCTCGTTCCCTACGTAATCCTGTTTAGTTTTTGTTGTTTTTGCTTCCACTGTATTCTTCATTCCTCTGCTATTTTGTTTAACGTAAAAGCACAAGGCGGTGCAAATGGTATCTGAGCTATGGTTACGCGCCCTTTAGGTTACCAAACTTATATTATTTTTGCAGTTATTACAATGTTGTCTTTCTGAGTTTAAGATACCTGTACTGAATTATTCCCCCATCCCCGAAGAAAGTGTGGAGTGTGAAAGCATTTCTCGAGTGAACAAGCCATCCACAGAATCTAGTTCCGAGGTGAAGAGTGCAACAAGTTAGTGAGTACTTCGCAACGCTGGAATAGGACACATTACGGTATTGTAACCTTTATTTTACTAAGTTAAAGTGTTTTACTTTTCTCCTTGTCTATTGTCATGTCTAAGTCAGAATTCCCACCCGTCAAAAAGGAGTTAAATTTTAAGGGCCTTGAATCCTTAACAATGCCCACGCCACTATTTCAAGATACGACACAGGACCTGCTAATGATAGACCCTCCCCTTTTAGATTGCTCCATCGCCCCTGTTGGTACTGTTAATAGTGCTCGCCACAACGAAAATGTTGCATCAGTAGTGAGTAGGTGGGGTTTGACGTTTTCCGGAGAAAACAATACCTCATCAGTTTTTTGGTTTATCCAACGTGTGGAGGAATTGTGTTATTGTCACGATATTAATCCCGACAGCATTGTACGTTGCTTACCTATTCTTTTGTCTGGAAAAGCGCTGATGTGGCATCGCACTTCTCCAAATTTTTATAAGTCATGGGACGAATTTGTTGGGTGCTTTAAGGACCGTTTCACGCCACAAGATTTCAATTTCGCTCTCAAACAAGAAATATACTCCCGTACTCAGGCTCCTGGGGAGAAGATCGACGATTATGTAACCGCAGTCCGTCTGTTAGCAGCAAACCTCCCCCAACCCTTCCATCCCAGGGATCTGTTGGAAATTGTATACAGGAATTTAAATCCCACTTATAAATACTTCATTCGGCGTACATCCGTTTTTTCCATCGAAGACATCATATTGCAAGGCCGTGAGTATGAATCAAATGCACGAGCCTGTTCGAACTATACTCCACCTCCAAGAGCCGATAATACGATTTTCCCCGAGTTAGCCTACTCCCCCCAGGCCCAGACAACACTGTCTAGCCCAGCTGTCGACCGAACAAAAGACAACACCTTACGGTTTAAGCCGTCCGCTCGCAGTGCTGAGTCCCTTTCTAGGAATTCTAATCTAAACCCTTCTGTGGCTCGTAATTCATCTGCTGTCTCCCGTGAAGGGACTACAAACAACCCAACAACAATCACACGCAATGTTTCTTCTGGTCGCATAACTTGTTGGAACTGTAATGAACTTGGACATCATTTTAAAATGTGTTCTTTAAAACGCCGAAAATTCTGTTTTGGCTGTGGGATGAATGAGGTCACGACTCGTTCCTGTCCGAATTGTAATTCCAACCAGGAAAACTCATAGGGAGGTGTTCTGAGTTCGACTCCCGGAACAGTCCTCCATCCAAACTTGACAATGCATCTAATTTTGATGTTGTGTTACAACCAGGAGTCTCAGTAAATTTCGATAATGTCTCAGCACCTGCTATTTTGGATACAGGCGCCACCAGAAGTTTCATTCACCGTTCAGTGGCAGATAGCATTCGAGCTTCGCAAAAACGTCTCCTACAGAATAAATGTCAGTTCCTCTCTGCGGGATCGTCAGTTATCGACGTTGCCGAAACTATTCTATGTCGCATTAAAATTCACGGATTTTCTTGGAAACATGTTTTTCATGTGGTTAACAATCTCTCCACTCAATGTATTTTAGGAATTGACTTTATGCACAAAACTGGTATGCAGTTGGATTTTATTAACGATTCATTTTGTTTCAAATTTCGCTCAGATAAAATGTTCCCCTTTGAAGAATGTACTTCTAACTACGTTGATGTGTCTCCTGTATTTTCCGTACATCTTCCATTAACTTTGATGTCCGAGCAACGTGATACTCTGAATGATTTAGTTGAGGAATTTTCTGATGTCCTCACAGAAAATTTAGGTTCTGCTGTAAATCACGAATGCCACATTGACTTGAGCGACAATGTACCTGTTCGAAGTCCTCCATTTCCTTGTAATCCGCCCAAGCTCTTGGCCATGAAAAAGTATATCAATAATTTGCAAGATCGGGGAGTAGTAGTTCCTTCCAAATCAGCTTATGGGTCTCCTGCTTTCTTAATTCCCAAGAAAGAAGAGGGCGAGTACCGGCTAGTCGTAGACTACCGAAAATTGAACAAGAAGGTAGTCCTTGATAATTTCCCACTGCCTACTATTGAGAGTGCTTTTCAGCATTTCCACGGGGCCAATGTGTATTCGATGATTCATCTAAATAGTGCATATTATCAGATTCCTTTGGATGCTGAAAGTCGCGACTTCACTCCTTTTAACACCCCTTTCGGATTATATAATTTCAAGCGTATCCCGATGGGTATAGCTGTTGGTGCGCAAGTCCTCAGTCGCGTGCTAGACGACATCTTGGGAGACCTGAAGTTCAATTTTGTATTTAATTATCTTGACGATTTAGTCGTATACAGCAGATCTTTTGAGGAACATGTCGTTCATCTTAGGGAAGTTTTCTCCCGCCTCAGGAAGGCCGGTCTCACTATCAATCCAAAAAAGACCTTTTTGGGCTGCACTCAAATTAAATTTCTGGGCCACATTCTGTCAGCCGATGGTATCCGTTTCATTCCCGAGCGCGCAGATTGCGTTCAGCAGTTACCTGTACCCACCACAGTTAGGGCCTTGAGAAGAGTAATGGGTATGTTCACGTTCTATTCTCGTTTTATCAAAAACTTCTCTGACATTTCGGCACCTCTAAATGCTCTCAAAAAGAAGGTGAAATTTGTGTGGGGGCCAGAACAGGACAAAGCTTTCAATGTTTTGAAAGAAGCACTTATGTCAGCACCAGTACTGCACACGCCTGATTTCGAATCAGCTTTCTTTTTACATTGTGACGCCAGTGATTTGGCCATTTCTAGTGTTTTGAGCCAGCGTGTGGATGGAAAATTTGCACCAGTAGCCTTCGCGAGTCGTATGTTAAATCAATATGAACGACGTTACTCAATTTTCGAAAAGGAAAGTCTTGCTGTGGTTTTTGGATGTGAAAAATTCAGGACTTTTTTGGAACACCGTCACTTTACTGTTTTTACCGACAATGAGGCTTTGAAATGGAGTCTTTCTCACGTGAAAAAGCTTGGACGCATCAACAGGTGGATTTTGAGGTTGTCATCTTTTAAGTTTGATATCATCCACGTAAAAGGGAGCGAGAACCCGGTAGCTGACTGCCTGTCACGCATGCTTGAAGAGGCCCCTAGGACTCCAATCGAGAGCGTTTCTATCAGTACACCACTTCAAGAAAATATTTTCCTATTGCAACATTGTCCTTGGTCTTTTGTGAATATCCGGAAATTCCAGTCTGAAGAGCCATTTTGCACTGACCTCCGTGCAAAAATTGCAAACAAAAATCCGGCAGTAAGCAACTTTTGTGTTCGAAATGATGTTATTGGCTATGTTCTTCCTAACTCTCCTAAATTTAGAATTCTTGCTCCATTAGCAGTACGTGATATGCTTTTGACATATTATCATGATTCTGCACTGGGAACTCATGCAGGGATGCAGCGCACTTTACGTAAGATATCCGGTGAATTTTATTGGCCCTCAATTAAGGTAGATGCTTTTGCTCATGTCAGAAGATGTTTAACCTGCCAGCGTTCTAAACCTGCCCAGAACACTCGTGTAGGCTTCCACCAAGCTGGTATCGTCACTTGTCCCGGCGAACGCCTTTTCATTGATTACTTTGGTCCAGTCGTGAGATCAAAATCTGGCAATCAAGCCATTTTAACTGTCATTGATGGTCTTTCGAAGTTTGTTTGGTTATTTCCAGTAAAGAATATCACTTCTCAGACTACTATCCATTTCTTGTCTAGATATATATTTGGACTTTTTGGTCCTCCCAAGTACCTTGTGTCAGATAACGCCTCTGTATTCCGTTCCAAAGCTTTTGAAACTATGGTATTTAACTGGGGCATCCAACATATTTTCTTGTCACCGTAACGACCGCAGGGAAATCACGTAGAGCGTTTTCAAAAAAACTTGAAGGCTTGTATGTCCGCTTTTCACAATGCCGATCAAACCTCCTGGGATACGAACCTACAGTATTTCAGTCTCGTGTTCAATACCTCTTTCCATTCGTCCGTTCAAAATACTCCAGCTGAATTATTCCTAGGCCGAACGCTTGTCAACCCCTTGCTGCTCAAATGGAATATTGAATATCTTTCCGAACCCTCTCGCACTACCTCTGTTGCTCAAAAATGGGCCATCGCTACCGGTCACCTCAAGAAAGCAAAAGCCAGAGTAGCGAAGCGTTACAACTTAGGCCGTCATGATGTTAAATTCCAAATTGAGGACAAAGTTTTGTGTCGTTTACATCCTTTGAGTGACGCTACCAAACAAATTTTCAGTAAGCTGTGCTTACGTTGGTCAACTCCCAAGACTATTGCACGTTTTTTAAATACTGTCTCAGTTGAGTTGGTGGACGATCACGATAATTCAGTGACTTCGGCCCACGTCACGCAGTTGAAAGAATTTGTCAAATGATCTTGTGAATTTCACCTCGCTATAATGTTGAATTATTCTACTTTCGATTTTTGCAAAAAATGAAAGTAGATTTATGAGATCACTACAGGGCGAAAAAAAGTGTGTCTGTCTGTGTGTGTGTGTGTGTGTGTGTATGTGTGTGTGTGAGTCTGTGTGTGTGTGTGTGTGTGAGTCTGTGTACTCTGAATGTCTGTCCCCCCTATCAATTCGAACACGGTGGGCGCAAATTGAACGAAATTTGGTACAAAGGTAGCACTAGCAAAGGACACCTCAGTGTCATGTTTTATATCGCCGCCATCTTTACGGAAACGTAATGGCGGCCACACAAATGTTCCAAGCTTAAATCAAATTACGACTAACCTGATCATCCGATCTCTACCAAATTTTGCAACAACATACCTTTATGGGGGCAGCATCGTTTGACCGAACTAATAGGTCATCAGCCTAATAGTTTGCGGATGGCGGCCATCTTTGTGTGAAAATCGATTGCCCCTATTAATTCGAACACGGTGAAACCGAATGGAACGAAATTTGGTACAGAGGTAGTACCAGCAAAGGGCACCCCAGTGTCATGTTTTATATCGCCGCCATCTTGACGGAAACGTAATGGCGGCCACACAAATGTTCAAAGCTTAAATAAAATTACGACTAACCTAATCATCCGATCTCTACCAAATTTTGCAACAACATACCTTTATAGAGGAAGCATACTTTGACCAAATGAATAGGTCATTAGCCTAATAGTTTGCGGATGGCGGCCATCTATGTGTCAAAATCGATTACCCCTATTAATTCGAACACGGTGAAACCGAATGGAATGAAATTTGGTACAGAGGTAGCACTAGCAAAGGGCACCACAGTGTCATGTTTTATATCGCCGCCATCTTGACGGAAACGTACTGGCGGCCACCCAAATGTTCAAAGCTTAAATCAAATTACGACTAACCTAATCATGCGATCTGTACCAAATTTTGCAACAACATACCTTTATGAAGGGAGCATCCTTTGACAAATCTAATGGGTCATTAGCCTAATAGTTTGCGGATGGCGGCCATCTTTGTGTCAAAATCGATTACCCCTATTAATTCGAACACGGTGAAACCGAATGGAATCAAATTTGGTACAGAGGTAGCACTAGCAAAGGGCACCTCAGTGTCTTGTTTTATATCACCGCCATCTTGACGGAAACGTAATGGCGGCCACACAAATGTTCAAAGCTTAAATCAAATTACGACTAACCTAATCATCCGATCTCTACCAAATTTTGCATCAACATACCATTATGGAGGGAGCATCCTTTGACCAAACTAATAGTTCAATAGCCCAATATTTTGCGGATGGCGGCCATCTTTGTGTGAAAATCGATTCCCCCTATTAATTCGAACACGGTGAAACCGAATGGAACGAAATTTGGTACAGAGGTAGCACGAGAAAAGGCCACCTCAGTGTCATGTTTTATATCACCGCCATCTTGACGGAAACGTAATCGCGGCCACCCAAATGTTAAGGACTAAAATGTAATTACGATCAACCTAATAATCTAGTCTCTACAAAATTTTGCAACAACAAATCTTTATGTGGGAAGCATATTCTGACCAAACTGCTAGATCATCAGCGCAATAGTTTGCAGATGGTGGCCAAGTATGTGTGCAAATCGATTCCCCCTATCAATTCAAACACGGTGAAACCGAATTGAACGAAATTTGGTACAGAGGTAGCACTAGCAAAAGGCACCTCAGTGTCATGTTTTATATCGCCGCCATCTTGTCGGAAACGGAATGACGGACACCCAAATATTAAAAGCTTAAATCAAAATTCGACCATCCTAATAATTTGATCTCTACCGGATTTTGCAAAAACATGCCTTTTTGTGGAAAGCATCTTATGACTAACTACAAGGTCATCAGCCCAATAGTTTGCAAATAGCGGCCATGTATGTGTGCAAATCCATTCCCCAGATCAATTCAAACACGGTGAAACCGGATTGAATGATTCTTTTTACAGAGGTAGCACTAGCAAAGGGCACCTCATATTCATGTTTAATATCCCTATAGCACGTTGTATTTCAACAAGCTACTACAACCAACATTCAATTATACTCCTTGAAAAGGACAAAGAGTTATAACAATACCCATGCATTTGGGAGAAAGTAGGCTATATGTTCTTTACTGAACATCTTGTTTTTGTTTTCCTTTTATTCTAATTGGGTGCCCGAGCTCCTTAATAACCAACCTAGCATGTGTGCCTATTCAGATCTTAATTCGTGTGCTTCCTTTCATTTATTTCTGTGACAAGACAGGAGACACCCATGGCCTCTTTCTCGTACGCGAGTGTGTCGTGAATACTGACATCTCTGTCGAGCTATATCTTTGCCTGAGGCCATCAGCATATACCTGGTCAGTCACTATTTGCCAACCGCACACCTACTCCTCTTTTGTACTGCTCCTCGGCTCAACTCCTATTGTTCGGCGACAGACAAGGACCCTTCAACACTTCCTGCTTTACCTTGTAGGAACTTTGGATTTATTTTATATGTATTGATGTAATTGACTTTTTGTGTCATGGTTTTGAGATATCATATACTTTTGTGTCATCTTGGTTTTGATGTTCACTGTGAGGTCATGTATTTTGTTTTGTTTTAAATTGTCAAGTGTTTTTAGAATGTCGTGTTTTGTCTAGCAACCATCCAGACGGGCAGCGAGTAACAACAAGCAGCCTTTGTGTACCTGGGCTGACACGGCTGGGGTCTTCTCGGAACTCGTTAACGGACCAGTAACCCCCCACTGGATCTATACATGGCTTTATTTTCAGCTGCTGAAAAGGAGAGTACTTTCCCTTTCGAAGACATTATGACACTATTGCATATTCCTCGTTGACGCAACGAGCGTTCCTATATACAGGGTGTCCCAATTGTATTTTTTTAAATGTGATCACGATTAACTTTGTCTGTCTTTTCTCATCAGAGGCTGGAGAGATTTGCAGTCTTGGGGTAACGTCCATCTTGAAGATTTCGATATCCGCATCATCATGAACTAGCAAGAACAAAGATCACTATTTATTATATGAACTCACTGTATTTCATTTTGAACGCAGTACTTTTGACGTTAGTGGCTAGTGTTGACGAGCAATGAAGGGGGTACCACCTCCATTTCACGGTCAGATTAGTCCACTGTTCATTTTCTTTTGCTGTATTCTTCTAGAGGACTTTAGTACCCATTTTTTTCAGTATTCAATTTTTCACCATTTACGATTTTTTTGCCTCTCTATTTGTACGAAAAAAGAAATTTCCATGGCCAGGAAAATTCCTTTTTTTGGGAGAGCAGGGGAATTTTGAACTGTTTTTATCAGGTTCATTATTTTTTTGTCATATTATTATTGTTATTATTATTATCGTCATTTCCTTCATGTCGCATTATTGTGACATACGTTTCTCTGTCTCACCTACTGCGTTCAAACTTAGTAATTCTGCGTAAACGTTTCACCAGATGGTGAAACTTTTCACCCCTACTGACGCAATGTTATTCCATTGGCTGAGGCATAACTTGTTGCTAAGCTTTGCTTCTCCCATTGGCCCCCTTCATGTTCTGGAGAGGGGGTGTTCTGCGTCTTATTTTTACAAGGCGCGTGCCTGCGCCCTAAGCAGAAAGGTTTCTTCCTTCCAATTTTGGGCCGTCATGTAGACGGACGTGTGTGCACGTGTCGGGCTTTTGCCCGCACCCAGAGAGCAACTAAATGTAAGTACGATTCAGTCATTGAATTTATCTAACTTGAGGTCATTTTAAATTTCTGTTTATCCATTTTTTTTATTTCTTTGTCTCCTTTGATTCACTTATAATTTCCCTTTCATATGATGATGTGAATTCGATCCATGAACCCAAGTCCCTTCGCCTTTGTTTACGTTAGTTTAGCGAAGTCTCTGTGATTATTTGTCATCCCTCCCTTTCAAGTAATCGGTTTTATTTTTACGTAAATCTCTCATGTCTGAAATATCTGCTATTTTTCAACGAGGCTTAATTATGCTCTGTATTGCGTCACCAGCTGGTTCGGCGTTCTTTTAAGACGACCTCCGGTGGATTGTCGCATCAGAGCCTTGTTTTTGTGGATGGAATCGGCGAAGTTACGGAGCTGAGTCTCACGTCTTCAGCCAGATCCTCCCTCTGTTTTATTGAAATGTATGTGAGCGATGGTCATCGTGCTAATCACTGTCCATGCGCCACATTACTTTCTTTGTTTCATCGTATGTCGTTGTGATTCGGCATTTCTACCTCTGTGTAAGCCTACATCTTCCTACGAAGCATATTTCTTAGCTGATTGTTTTTTTTCTTTTATTTCCTGTCCCGGTAATGTCAAGTAATTTAATGTAATTTTCATTTCGTTTATTTTTATGTGTTAATTTTGTGTTACTTCCTCCGACTTCGTTATATTACGTAACTCTGTGTCATCCCCCACCCCCTGTCTCCCTACATACGCACTCCTCCACCCCCCACCCTTTCACCACCTACCCCATGATTTCACAACATCATGAGCGTCTGAGTTCTGTTTTTGGCGCTGGACATTGTAGTCCAGATCATGTCATGTCTGTAAGTAGTCGTTATTGTAATCTATCCCACAAATTTCTTTAATTTCTTTAATTTTGCTTCATCTTTTTTAAGTTTTATTATTGAATCGCGTTTCCAATTAGTTGCTATTATGATTTGAATTTATTTCTAGATTCCTTTCATTTTACATTTAAGTTGCTCGTGTTTTATTTTCATTTCTAATTTGTAATCAGTACACATGTGTTTATTTTATTATTAATATATTTTTATTCAATAAGTACAATATTTGCTTCTGTCTTATGATTTCTCGTATTTGAGTTCCTCGTTTGTCTTTCGATTCGACTTAGTCTTGGCTTCGCACTGTAGCGGAGTTACGACTAACACGGTCTCTGGGACCCTTGCTCTATTACTTAAGTTTATTTTTTCCTTTTGATTTTACCTTAAACCTTTGTTCTGGCTTACTTTCTGTGGAAGTCATCTTTCTTTCGATTCGGAATCTTGGGCCCAGCACGCATCGAAATAAGTTTTCCTTCTTCGTTCCCTACGTAATCCTGTTTAGTTTTTGTTGTTTTTTTGCTTCCACTGTATTCCCCATATCTCTGCTATTTTGTTTAACGTAAAAGCACAAGGCGGTGAAAGGGGGTGCCAATTAATGTATTAAAAATAACGATAAAATGCAGTAGCCTACTTGGCACCCTGTGCCAATAACTGTGATTTTGGTTTTCACAGTCTTGTTCCATGTCTAAAGTCTTGAGCAATGCGTTTCAAGTGGGAAAGAATCTTTTCTACATATTTGTTTTAAAATCAAGAGGCTCGCAAAGAAAATAAAGATGCCAAGAACTGTGCCTGACCAAGATGCCAACAACTAAGTTTATTTGCCAAGTACTGTCTGTTTGCTCACTTAGTATTTCATAACTGATTTATAATATGATAAAGCTCTATATTTAGTTTCTTAATATTTATAATCAATAATTATAACGTACAGAACATGCGACAAAAAAGAGACAAACAACAGCAGATTTGCTGTTCAAAATTATTCATTTAATTGTTTAGTTTCTTTAAAGTGTCAATAACTGTACAGTTTACCCTATCTGCAATAAAGCAAGCAAAACTGCTAATAGGTATTTTAGGTAGTCTTAGTCACATATCATTTAGGCTCTATTTAGGTACTACAGAATTCATGAATATGGCAATTGGGTGTGATTCGGAAAAGTGTTAAGGTGTTTTTGATTTTATAAATAAGGAAACAAAATGGTTTTGCGGTGAAATAGAAGCCCTTAGTATTCATTTAGATTTGAGTCAGTGAGTATTGTTTGTAATGTACTCTTCATTTGTTTGTTGTTATCATTTATATTGGTGAAGGAAATTAGAGAAAAATTTAAAGTAGGAGTAAAGATACAAAGACTTTTTGAAAGACTTTATCTGGAGCGTGGCACTCTATGGAAGTGAAACTTGTACTGTTGGAGCAGCTGACAAGACGAGAATTGAAGTGTTTGAAATGTGGTGTTAAGGCGGGTTCAACGGAGTCGTGAAGCGGCCGAGAGCACTACTAGTTTTGGGCATGTGTCACGACTTGCTTATTCAACTCAAGAACCCACGACCTTGTTCAGTTCACACGGACAAAGTATTCTCGCTGGTCGTAAGTTTCTCACTCGTTGTTCAATCATGGCAGAACGTGAAGCTGCGAAAGAATATGACTGAAGTGGTCGTGCTCACTCCAACCAGTAGGAGATTTCACGCCCCAACTTTTCGAGGGCGAGCACGACTCCCACTCCCACTACCACTGGTTCACACGAAGTCGTGTCGACGACCAGCTGCTCTCGCCTGCTTCACGACTCCGTGTGAACCCACCTTTAAAGTAGAGTGATGAAGATCAGTTGGGTAGATAGGGTGACAAATGAAGATTATTTAAGACAATTGGGAGAGGAGAGATGTTTCTGGCAACTGCTAATGAAGAGAAGAGATAGGATGGTTGGATACAATCTAAGACACCCTGGAATAGCAAAGTTAGTTATGGAAGGAAGGGTCAAGGATAAGAACTGTAGGGGTAGACCAAGGTTAGAATGTTTAACAGATTGCTTCGCATTAGGGTTTGGTAGGTATGTAGAGATGAAACAATTAGCTCAGGACAGGGAAGCATGGAAGGCTGCATCAAACCAGTCAATAGACTGAATACTCAAACAACAACAAAGATTCAATAAGACATAATTTCTACCCTGAAATTGTATGATAACGTTGCCATCTTAGCCGATTTATTACAGGATTTGGATGTGTTTTCGAAATTGTATGGACTCCGTCTTGAGGAAGGAATTCATGATGACAATCCTTAAATGTGAAACCCATACACCAAGTACCTTGGAGTTACTCTGGATCGGATATTATCCTTCAAGATACTTGATTAGGAGTGCTGCTAAACTGAGGACAAGGAACAACATCATTATGAAAATTTCTGAATCTAAATGGGGAGCTTCTGCGTCCGTTCTTCGATCATCTGCGATGGAACTGGTATATACAACCTCAGAACAGCCCACACGTTTCGAAGATTGACACTATTGAATCAGGCAATGCGCATCATCAGTGGTACAGTAAAATCTACTCCTTTGTTCTGGTTATGGGTTCAAACCCGGCCGAAGTCGTTGGATTTTTAAGAGCGTTAAAATCCCTCAGTATGCCTACCTTCGAAGGGGAAGTAAAGCCGGTGGGCCCATGACATAGCTTTATGGCCTGAAGAAAACCTTCCACTAACTACACTTGTGTGAAGCCAACATTTGTAGGTTGGATTTGATAACGTTATATTAGTTCCAGCGTTCACCGCCAGGTGCTGACTGCGATAGCATCTAATAGCCAAGTCCGCAGGCTAGGTGTCGTGGACGGTAGTATTTGTTTGCAAAAGTAGGAACTACTTGAAATTATCAACTGCAGTCATTGCTTGAATTAAAACAGATAACACACACCAATACAACTATCACAATTAACACCGGTTATCAGACAGATTCTACACACATACTGTACCCGATACCTAGTTGAGGCTATTGGCTACGCCAGTTGTGATCGAGCCATAGTTGCGATTTGTGGGCCAAGAGAAAAGATAGCGCTCAGATCGAGTCAAGAAGAATGGTAGGAAATGACGTAGGAGGCCGAGGGAGAAGGAGGCACTATCCCTCAAGCATATGGAATTATGGGAGAAATACTGGATTATTATAAAGATCAATATGGAATAGAACATTATCTAACCTCAGAAGAGAAGGAAATATCAAGAAATCTTATTGGTGATAACTTGAAGAAAGGCAGACAACTCCTTAAGTTATGTTATAACTTAATTGCCGATATAATAGTGGTCGAGGTTATAGCTGTGACGTCTCACAGCGGAAGGAAGGGGAAAGTCACGTGCTAGAGTCGGGCGAGGCAGCCGAACGCAGTGACTCTATTAGAACGAAAGAAGTATTCCAGCAGTCAAGCTAAGCGGATCACATCCTGCAGTAAGAGAATAGTTTTACAAGGCAGTGCGATACATAAAGTTACGTGCGGTAGTAGGAGTTCGTTGTTGGAGCGCACGCTATCCACAAGGCAGATTATACAAGCCGTGAACTTGAGAGTGGAAGCCGATGTTCAGGCACAAGTCTTTTCAACATCGCGGTAATAGTTACGTGAAACAGCAATGCTTTTCCAAACTTACAGTTTATCGAAGCAATACGCAGCATTACGATAGGATTGAGAACATTATTTGAGCTACATTCTCAATGCAGAACAGCACAGCGAAGCAGTATAATGAGGCCAGTATTCTACCTTGCATTATACAAGGACAGTGAGGCGGAACGTGTCGTCCTGTGGCCGACATTTTACAGTCAGGCGATAGTCAAGCAGCTGAACATTACTTCGACATTTTGTCAAGCTTAAGATGTTTGGACTTGTGTTTCGACAGTCCAATTGTGCAGTCCAATTACAATTATACACTTCTATTGTGGACTTTTAAATGGACTTGAACATATTTCAGCGGTATTACAGCATATTTTATAATGCATTTTAGACCGAAATATTTAAGGCGACCATGGGGTCATTCCAACATTACTGCTTTTGGCAAGTGAAAAGTTATAAGCGTATGCAATTTGTGAACAGTGGCACGTGCAGCATAATAGTTGCATATCATGAACAGTTATGAAATATCTCAGTTACGAACACAGATACAGGGTGTTTGACAAATCAGTACACTTTTCTAGATAATTTATATTTCTACCAGTGAAATTCAGCCGCTGTGGAGATTAACATTATTGTCGAATGCCAACCGAATAGTTTATGGGACAGTGGCGTGACATATTCGAAGAGTATGGGGTACTCTACATTTTTGAACTTTTGTGGAAGAGTTTGGACAATATCCGTGATGGATAATCTCCAGTTCATCATGTCGGGCTAGGCGGATACGGAGACGTGATGGCACCACAGAGCGATGGATTCGGTTCCTGACGAAGAGGATATACAACATTTGATTCACTTGGATGAAGTCAAGCGTTATTTCGGTGGGTGATACAGCGTTTTCGTCGATCTATCGAGAAATCTGTGACAAACACGTGGATTATCGGCGATCTTTGAATTATATTAACATCTGGAATATGAAGGTATTGTAAGAGTTATGGCATTCTTGATATGATTTTTCATGAACGCTGAGCATCCTTGTATATATTTCTAGTAGGAGTGCTACTATTAATTTTCGACATGGCTTAGATACTTTTTTGCTCCATTTCCTAGAATATGGTGTTACCATATGATATGGCAGGCACAGTTATACGACGTTCTCACCATTGGTTGACTTTATTAGACAGAATTTTGGTCTTTTTATTTTTCTGTGAGGATAGTATTTCTTGATAATGGATATTTTTAGCGAGTGTTTCGAACTCGTGATCCTCAATTGGATAATTTAAATTATTTCGTCAGTTCATTGCATACTAGCGAGTATGTATATTTCATCAGTATGATTTTTGTTGTTGTTGGATTGTTTGGTGATATTAAAATTTGATTCACTCAAGTGAATGCATATCGCTTTTATGTGACAAATAGAGTCTTGTTGATTCCAATCTTGTACACTCACTCATTAGTCTACGAGATGGGGCCTGTTGCATTAAGCAATTGTGTGGTGGCACTCACCTTACCCATCGTTTAGGGCATTATCATGTTAGTCTACGAGGCGGGGCCTGTCGCTTTAGGCGATTGTGTGGTGGCACTCACCTTACCTGCCAGTCGAGGATCTCATTTTATCATCCGAGTGTACTTATGATCGTAAGAGGATGAAACAAGAAACTACCAGTCACACATTAGTCGAAATTTGTTAAATAAATTAAAAATAAATGTCAGCAGGGTTACATTTTGTAATTCTTGTTTTGCCAATCCAATATTTTGTTGCAATACTCTTTTGAGGGTTTATTCATTTAACAGCTGATACTTTTGATACTCTTTGTGAGTGATTTGATACCTTTGAGAAGGATTTCAAGTAATTGAATCTTGTAAGATGAATCATTTATGGTCAGAATTTATTTTGAGGCAGATCAGTATTAGATATATTTGATGTAAGGTATTATAACACATTGGTGTTTTTCTTTGAAGTAAATCTTGAGAATCTTAAGAGAATTTATGCTCTAATTGGAACCAGATCTTGAATTGGATTACGATTATTAAGGTAATTTTCATATTGTTTAAGAAGTTGTCTAGATATGATCAGATTAATTACAGTTCTTGGAGATTGTGTGCGTTAATCATTTGAGGACAGTTATATATTTTTGTGGATCATGCAACGTGATTATGTGAAGTATTTTTGACAGGTATTTTTGGAGGTTGCCAAGTGGAAGTTTGCAATGTTGCCAATGATAGTTTGAGGCAGACATGAGGTTGTTGAACCCAGTCTAGCATATTTTTGAAGATTCTTGCTATGCACTGAAGAGTTATGGTGTTATATGGAATAATTATGGTGTTATAAGGAATAATTATGGTATTCAAATATGGTATTTGACAAGGTGAGATTAAATGGTGAAGTTTTGGATAGTGAGATCTAACGTGATTTTGTGAAGGCAACATATTATTTTGGCATGATAATTAAATACGAGATATAACTTGGAAGTGATAAAACTGTAAGACAACGTTCTATAACCTATATTAAACAATTTTTTAGGAAATTAAATAAATAAATAATTTTGATAATCCAAGATTTTCTGATAATAATAATTTATAAAATAATAATCTGAAGTTTAAGCATATTAATGATCTGACCCGATGAATAAAATCTAAATAACCCGATGAGTTAAAATTTGAATAAATTGATAAATTAAAATTTGAATATATTGATAAATTAAAATTTGAATAAATCGATGAATTAAATAAATTGATGAATTAAAATTTGAATAATCGATGAATTAAATAAATTGATGAATTAAAGGTTGAATAAATTAACTGTATTAAATAAATTAATAGGTGATTAAACAGCTGATGAATAACTGAATTGAACGGTGATAATTAATTAAAGGAACTGGTGACTAATAAAATTTATTTGAATTTAAATAAGTTTAAATAAGAGATGTGATTTAAATAACTTGATTATTTGCAACTTGTATTAATAAATTAAACAATTTAAATGGATGAATTGAGATGATTTAATCTGAATGAGATAATGAAATGAGAGTGTGTGGATAATTGAAGAATATAATGAATTGATGAATATAATATTCATTTAGATGATTTGATGGTAATAAATTAATTATTCTGACTTGAATATAACGAATATTGGGATGAGAACTAATGTGAGAGATATTTAATTTTGATATGATGATGATGATAACCAATGAATAGTGAAGTTTTCTTTGATTCACAACCCAGCAATAATCAATGACAGTGTAAATATTGTGTATAAATTATTTGTTAGATTTTTAGGAGCATTTGTTAGGATTTCCAGCATTTGATTAGTGCCATTTAAGCCATGGAAATAAGTTGATATTAGAATATATGTGTTTTTTAGGATATTTTGTTAGACAGATTCATATTTCTTGACATCCACATTCCTGATGTTAAATTAAAGAAAGGTTAGGTCTCAGGGATCACGAAATGTCAGTGACGCAAAGACATAGTGCTACGGTGGCCCTGAGAACCCAAGAGAACTTTAGTAAATTTTTATATTTTATGTGGATGAAAAATACTTTGAAATAGCACAGAGATGGTTCGATTTTGAGGACAATGACAACCTAACGTTTGCATTCGACCATACTCTTAGGTAGGGTTTGTGTTTATTTTCTCTGTCTGACTATTTAAGTTTAAATGAATTTGGTTTTATGTTAGTTGTGATCTGATGATGGTGTTGTTTTCCCAATCCTTTCCTTTGTCTTAATTAAGGCTTAACCAGAAAGTATGTGGTTTGCTAGGGGTTCAGTTGATGGCGCCCATTT
Source organism: Meconema thalassinum (assembly GCA_946902985.2). Classification (NCBI taxonomy): domain Eukaryota; kingdom Metazoa; phylum Arthropoda; class Insecta; order Orthoptera; family Tettigoniidae; genus Meconema; species Meconema thalassinum. The sequence continues at coordinate 344,440,410 of OX336394.1, forward strand.
CTATTTGTTATTTTGATTAAATTTTAGCCCGTAACGACCCTGGAGATACTTTATCTCGTGTTACCCTCTGCTTTTGTGATATTTCAACTGAATTTCCAACACATTCCTTATTTGACTTCATGTTCATTTAACTCCACTCTGGCCTGGGAAGCCAGGTATGCGATGTAATGGCTGATGGGTCATCGCATCCCTCGGATGAACGGGTGCATAGGAGGGAGAATTGGCTTTCCCCATCCGCGGGCCTTCGATTTTGTTTATTATATGGGATCACATCAGATTTAAATTACGAAGAGATTGATCTCTATTTCATTTAATGGTGTTATAAAATATATTGAACTTGGTCAGACAATATACTTGTATGCCCATTCCAGTGATCATGTTAGTCATATTAGTTTTATATCATGTTTAATTATATGTAATTTTTCTTATAACCAAATGAAGTTAGGAATTGATACATTGTGATGTTTTGCTCTCCAACGTCTCTGAATAAAAAAATGTAGTTAAATGGTATAATTATGTCAGCGGAAGATTTGGCTAAGGTTTTAGGAGATTTGCAGAGTAGTATATCCGGTATTGTAGCAAATATTTCTAGAATGGAATCAGAAGTCTAAGAACAAATAAGTGATTCAGAAGCTAGGTTACAAGCTAGATGTAAAGAAAATATAAAAGCTTTACAGGATAGTAATGAAAATAATTTAAAGTCATTAGAGACTAGATTACAGTCCATTAGTAGAAATGAATTGAAGTCATTGCAGACTAGTAATGAGGAAAATTTTAGATTATTGCAGACTAGTAATGAAACTAGTTTGAAGTCATTGCAGACTAGTAGCAAAAATGAATTGAAGTCGTTGGAAGAGAGATTGCAAAGTAGTACTGAAAGTAATTTGAATGATAATTTTAAATTGTTAGAAACTAGATTACAAGCTCGTAGTGAAGAAAATAACACAGAGTTGAAAAATAATTTATCGAGTTTGGAAAATAGATTAACGTTAAAGAATGATGAAATATTTAAGGCTTTACAATCAGATATAAAGGCAGTAGAAATGAAAGGAGAGAAAAGTTTGCACATGTTAAGAAAAAACATTCTAGAGTTAGAAAACAGAGAAGAAGAAAATATTCTTAATTTGAGAACAGATGTTATGTCTATTCAGAAAGTTATTAAATCAGATGTATCGAAATTACGATTCAACATAGATGGTTTAGTAGCAGATGTAGGCAAAATACAAGAATGGTCTACCGAAGTATCTTTCGAATCCAAGATTAAAGGTTTAGAAATGAGTTTAGGTAATGAAATTAAAAGTTTGAAATCAGTAATTGGGACAGTCAAAGAGGAAGTCTTAGGAGAGGTTAATTCTAACTTGAAATCCTTAGAAAACCAATTGCAGGCAGACATTAAGAAAATTGATGATGACATAGATCAGAAAGTTAATGAAAACTTAGCATTGTTTAAAAATAGTGTCGGTGCAATAGTGGAAGAACGGTATAGTGAGGTTGAGGCCGAAGCAAAAGCAAAGCGTGAAGGGCTGGATAAAAAATTAATCGCAGGTGTGGCGGATTTGGAAGCGAGATTTACTGAGAATAAGGAAACGATGACGATAGATTCAGCTCAGTTCAGGACGGATGTAGATCAATTAAAGGAACAAGTCGCGTCAGTCAAGACAACATGCGAAGATAAGATAGACAAATTGAAGAACGATTTGGAAGAGAGTAACAGAACGCAGACTGTTATATCATTAGACAATTTGTAAACCAAAGTCAAGATAGTGGAAAAGCGAACGGAAGATAGGATGACTAAACTGGAGTCTATAATAAATAATTTTACAAGTCAAGACGTTACAACGGGGGATGTATCGATGAATCAAACACCGATAGGTCGTAATATGAACAGTCAAGAGGTGAGCGTAGGAGAAGATAGTTAAACGCAACAGAATGTTACTTTTGAAAGGACTAGTTCAACCCCTCAAGATAATTTGAATCAGAATAGAAGCACGTCTAGTACGAATGAACGATACTCTGGTCCGGTGACCATAATCAGAAATCTTGATGATATACCAAGAAAATTTTCTGGGAACACAGGAATCACACCAGTCGAATTTCTGAGAGATATTCGAGATTACATGGCGGAACATCGAGTAGCTAAGGAGAGAGAACTAAGGGTAGTCGAACGCGCCTTAGAAGGGCCAGCGTTGACGTGGTTTCGCGCATTTAGGAGTAACTTTGCGAACCTGGAACAATTTGCCATAGCATTTTACGACGATTCTGGAGTGCAGAGGATCAGTTAAACGTAAGTGCAGAAATGTACTCAAAGCGTTACTCTACGTCACATCCGACGCATTATGCGAATTATTTTACAGCTCATTTGGCTAAATTGCAAGTTTTGATTCCTCCATTGCCAGAAGACGAACTGTTACAAGCAATAGCAAGGCAGTTGCCAGTAGAAGTACAAAGATCACTCATAGCATCGGGAGCGAATACACTTGAACATTACGACGATTTCCTACGCAGATTGGATTACACGAGCGCTCAGATGACACCCAGAAATTCAAGGAATGAAAATCGGAACACGCAAGAAGTGAATGCGGTAGTTGTCGATAATGCAGCACAGACAGATAGAAGAGATGCATGGGCTAATAGAAGAAACGAAGGGAATAGAGGAAATATTCACAACGTCCGTGGGAATGACAGATATCAAGGACCGTATGAAAGGCCATATGAACAAGATCAAAGAGATGGTAGATACAGGAACTACAATCAAAATTCCAGATATCAGAACCGGAACGGATACAATAACCAATATCGAGGCAGATACAATTGGAACCAGAATCAGCAGTGCAATCAAACCAATTGACAAGATGATAATAATAACAGGAATGATCAAAATGAAAGACGACAAGATAGTCAAGAGTACGGGAGAACAAGGCAAGAGAATGGACAGCCTAGTGCACCATCCGAAGAGATAATTCGAGATGTCAATAGGGCAAGCACGAGTGGTGCAGGAAAAAAACGACAAATTAACGCCGAATCAAGATGCTAGTCATTGGGAACCCATCATCATAGTTGAAACATACCAGGTCAAAGATGAAGATTTAATTGAAGAAGAAGATATAGTCCACCGAGGGAATCGACATGAATTGCCAGTTATTAGTGTGGAAGTCATGGGAAAGGAAATAAAGACATTAGTGGATACGGGGGCTATGGTGAGCTTGATATCCATAGGCTGCCTGGAAGAATTGAAATTGTCAGGAGATGTTACGATGTTGCCAACTGTTGTTAGCAAGATTCAAGGGGTGATCCCAGACAAGAGCATAAAATGTAAAAGTGAGGTACTTTTAGATATTGGAATTGGAACCAGATATCTTGAGCAGATGTTCCTAGTTGTGGGTCAACTATATTTCGTTATGATCCTAGGAGTGGATTTCTTAAGTGAGAGTGGCCTGATCATAGATAAGCAGAGTAGGCGCATGCACTTTCAGGATGAGGACATTGAAATCCGAGATGACATTCTTCAGAGAGAATGTATTGAATGAGATTGTATATAACATTGAAAGATCTATCGAGAGTAAAGCTGATACGAAGAGTAAGATGAATCCGGAAATACAGGAGCAATTTGATCAAGCAATATCGGAATACGAGGACATATTCAACGATAAACCAGGACTCATAGAGAATTTTACTTATAGCATCAAGTTGATGGATAACAAGCCATATCACAAGAATTTATATCCCATACCAGATAAATGGAAGGAAGAAGTCGGTACGATGATAAGCGACATGGAGAGAGATGGAATTATTAAGAAGATGCCAACTGCTTATTTGAATCCTTTAGCTGTTGTCATGAAGCCTAATGGTAAGCTGAGGATGTGCCTACATGCTAGAGCCCTTAATGAGAGAGTTCTTCCTGAACACGACAGACCACCTCTTATTCGTGAATTGTTGCGCAGATTCAGAGGAAAGAGTTTCTTTTCTACTATTGATCTGACTAGTTCCTATTATCATATAGAACTAGCAGAAGACTGCAAACAATATACGGGATTCCTATTTGACCATAAAACCTATGTTTTTAATCGTTTACCTTTTGGAGTAAAGAATAGTGGTCCGGTGATGATCCGAGCACTAGATGAGAATTTATCAGATGCAGTTAAAGAACATGTGATGAGCTATATAGATGACCTGATTATAGCATCTGAGACAGCTGAAGAACATATCAGGCACCTTAGGATGCTTTCTGAAGATCTCCGGAGGACGAATTTTAAAGTGAATTTCGACAAATGTCAGTTCTTTTATGGGGAAATTGAATTTCTCGGTCATAAAATCGATGGAGATGGATACAGGCCCAATCCAAAGAAGATAATGGCTATTTCGGAATTTCTGACCCCAAGAAAGCTTAAAGAAGTTCGGCAGTTTCTAGGAATGTGTCAGTTCTTTTCAACACATTGTCCTGAATATACCGAAACGATGGCACCTCTGCAGGATTTGCTAAGGAAAGGAAATCGATGGAAATGGGACGACAAATGTAATCAAGCATTTTTGGCAGCCAAGAATATGTTAATCCAGAATGTTAAACTCGAATACCCAGACTTTGCTAGAAGATTTTTTGTGGAGACAGACGCATCCAAAATAGGCTTCAGTGGTATCCTATATCAGATGGACAATGCAAACGGACACAGATATTGGGCTTTCACCAGTCGCAAACTCAGGAATTGTGAAAGGAATTATTATGCAACAGAGTTAGAGGCATTAGCAGTGGTTCATGCTCTTAAAACGTGGAAGAAGGTGTTATTTGGGCATGACATAACGGTGATCACAGATCAGAAAGCCCTCCAATTTACTATGAAGACGGACTGAGCAAGTGACCGTATCACCAGATTGGCTCTTTTCTTACAACAATTTAACCCAACCATTGTGCATAGACCTGGGAAATTATATCTGTTGGCAGATGTGTTGAGTAGAAACCCTTGTGAAGAGGTAATTGTCAACCACATAGATCTTGTTCAAGAGGACCAAGGAACTCTGGAGAAGTTGAAAATGTTAGCGCAAACTCAGAAGAGATACACACCTTTGCGAAGGATTTACCGTTTCTTAACACGCAGGATGGATAACGCCGATCCAGATTTTAGAAGAACGGAGATAGAAGCTAGAAAGTATCACGTGGTGGGAGGTATTATATGCCAATATATCGATGAGAATCACACTAAACGTAGAGTTCTGATCCCACCCAAGCTTGTCAAACCGGTTATTTGGATGATACATCGAACTGCAGCTCATGTAGGTGTACACAAAACTCTGGCTCTTGCTCAAGAAACTTTTGTTTGGAGACAAATGGGACAAACGATCTGCGACGTCATAAAGACCTGTGACAGTTGTCAGCGAAGCAAATATTCATCTAAACTAATGAAGGAAGTTCCTAGATCGATATTACCTAGCAAGCCGAGAGAACTTTTCGCTACGGACATTTTTGGTCCGATTCCTCTTTCGACGAAGGGAAACCAGTTTGTTTTGGTTACTGTAGACGTATTCTCTAAATACGTATCTCTATGTCCAATTCAGAAAGCTACATCGAAGTATGTGATCAACAGATTGGAGAAGACAGTAATTCCAAGTATGGGTAAACCTGAAATTTTGTTGAGTGACCATGGATCACAGTTCACCAGTATGGAATTTTCAACTGCTATGGAACGTTTGGGAATAAGGCATGTATTTAATTCTGTACGTCATCCAGAGGGAAATCCGGCCGAAAGAATTATGCCAGAGATCAGTAAAATGTGTCGTGTACATGTTTCGAGACAACACCACCGATGGATGGAAGTCATACCCATCATTAGTCAATGTTTGAATTCTACCATACATGAAAGTACAGGACAGATTCCGTCCGTGCTTCATCATGGGATGAAACCTAATAGACCATGGGACCGAATAGTGAAGGCACCAGTATATCCAGAACCTACCCAAGAAAGAAGAGTCGAGATGGCAGGAGAAAGACTCAGAAGACAGGCAGAGAAGAGAGCCAGGATGCATGCAGGAAGAAGGTTTCATGAACCATTTCAGGAAAATGACGAGGTGCTGATCAGGAAGCCAGTCACATCGAATCTTCAACTGAAGATATACCACAAATTTGCTCCATTGTACGCTGGTCAATTACCAATTGATTAAACATACAGAAATAACAGCTATAAGATTGCTAGAATAGACAAGAATGAAGTTGTTGGAACTGTCAACGCAGCCAGCATTAGGAAGTATCATCATGCTTAGGAAGAGGATGGTAGCAGAGCTATCGTGTACATTATATGTTGTGTATAGAGAATGCCTGAGAGTATTTTTTTCTCAAGACTGATTAAAAAAGGAGATGTACGGGAGAGAGGTACCCGATACCTAGTTGAGGCTATCGGCTACGCCAGTTGTGATCGAGCCATAGTTGAGATTTGTGGGCCAAGAGAAAAGATAGCGCACAGATCGAGTCAAGAAGAATGGTAGGAAATGACGTAGGAGGCCGAGGGAGAAGGAGGCACCACCCCTCAAGCATATGGAATTATGGGAGAAATACTGGATTATTATAAAGATCAATATGGAATAGAACATTATCTAACCTCAGAAGAGAAGGAAATATCAAGAAATCTTATTGGTGATAACTTGAAGAAAGGCAGACAACTCCTTAAGTTATGTTATAACTTAATTGCCGATATAATAGTGGTCGAGGTTATAGCTGTGACGTCTCACAGCGGAAGGAAGGGGAAAGTCACGTGCTAGAGTCGGGCGAGGCAGCCGAACGCAGTGACTCTATTAGAACGAAAGAAGTATTCCAGCAGTCAAGCTAAGCGGATCACATCCTGCAGTAAGAGAATAGTTTTACAAGGCAGTGCGATACATAAAGTTACGTGCGGTAGTAGGAGTTCATTGTTGGAGCGCACGCTATCCACAAGGCAGGTTATACAAGCCGTGAACTTGAGAGAGGAAGCCGATGTTCAGGCACAAGTCTTTTCAACATCGCAGTAATAGTTACGTGAAACAGCAATGCTTTTCCAAACTTACAGTTTATCGAAGCAATACGCAGCATTACGTTAGGATTGAGAACATTATTTGAGCTACATTCTCAATGCAGAACAGCACAGCGAAGCAGTATAATGAGGCCAGTATTCAACCTCGCATTATACAAGGACAGTGAGGCGGAACGTGTCGTGCTGTGGCCGACATATTACAATCAGGCGATAGTCAAGCAGCTGAACATTACTTCGACATTTTGTCAAGCTTAAGATGTTTGGACTTGTGTTTCGACAGTCCAATCGTGCAGTCAAATTACAATTATACACTTCTATTGTGGACTTTTAAATGGACTTGAACATATTTCAGCGGTATTACAGCATATTTTATAATGCATTTTAGACCGAAATATTTAAGGCGACCATGGGGTCATTCCAACATTACTGCTTTTGGCAAGTGAAAAGTTATAAGCGTATGCAATTTGTGAACAGTGGCACGTGCAGCATAATAGTTGCATATCATGAACAGTTATGAAATATCTCAGTTACGAACATAGATACAGGGTGTTTGACAAATCAGTACACTTTTCTAGATAATTTATTTTTCTACCAGTGAAATTCAGCCGCTGTGGAGATTAACATTATAGTCGAATGCCAACCGAATAGTTTATGGGACAGTGGCGTGACATATTCGAAGAGTATGGGGTACTCTACATTTTTGAACTTTTGTGGAAGAGTTCGGACAATATCCGTGATGGATAATCTTCAGTTCATCATGTCGGGCTAGGCGGATACGGAGACGTGATGGCACCACAGAGCTATGTATTCGGTTCCTGACGAAGAGGATATACAACATTTGATTCACTTGGATGAATTTTAGTATTTGAATGGTTCATTATGGTTCCGTATTGATGCAACATTTAGTATTAATATTTTGCAAAAGTTCCGCCTAATCAATACCTTTATTTTACTAAATATAAATGATCACTTAGTGGTCATTTATATTTAGTAAAATAAAGGTAAAATCACTTAGTGGTCATTTATATTTAGTAAAATAAAGGTATTGATTAGGCGGAACTTTTGCAAAATATTAATACTAATCACTTGGATGAAGTCGAGCGTTATTTCGGTGGGTGATACAGCGTTTTCGTCGCTCTATCGAGAAATCTGTGACAAACACGTGGATTATCGGCGATCTTTGAATTATATTAACATCTGGAATATGAAGGTATTGTAAGAGTTATGGCATTCTTGATATGATTTTTCATGAACGCTGAGCATTCTTGTATATATTTCTAGTAGGAGTGCTACTATTAATTTTCGACATGGCTTAGATACTTTTTTTCTCCATTTGCTAGAATATGGTGTTACCATATGATATGGCAGGCACAGTTATACGACGTTCTCACCATTGGTTGACTTTATTAGACAGAATTTTGGTCTTTTTATTTTTCTGTGAGGATAGTATTCCTTGATTATGGATATTTTTAGCGAGTGTTTCGAACTCGTGATCTGCAATTGGATAATTTAAATTATTTCGTCAGTTCATTGCATACTAGCGAGTATGTATATTTCATCAGTAGGATTTTTGTTGTTGTTGGATTGTTTGGTGATATTAAAATTTTATTCACTCAAGTGAATGCATATCGCTTTTATGTGACAAATAGAGTCTTGTGGATTCCAATCTTGTACACTCACTCATTAGTCTACGAGATGGGGCCTGTTGCATTAAGCAATTGTGTGGTGGCACTCACCTTACCCATCGTTTAGGGCATTATCATGTTAGTCTACGAGGCGGGGCCTGTCGCTTTAGGCGATTGTGTGGTGGCACTCACCTTACCTGCCAGTCGAGGGTCTCATTTTATCATCCGAGTGTACTTATGATCGTAAGAGGATTAAACAAGAAACTACCAGTCACACATTAGTCGTAATTTGTTAAATAAATTAAAAATAAATGTCAGCAGGGTTACATTTTGTAATTCTTGTTTTGCCAATCCAATATTTTGTTGCAATACTCTTTTGAGGGTTTATTCATTTAACAGCTGATACTTTTGATACTCTGTGAGTGATTTGATACCTTTGAGAAGGATTTCAAGTAATTGAATCTTGTAAGATGAATCATTTATGGTCAGAATTTATTTTGAGGCAGATCAGTGTTAGATATTTTTGATGTAAGGTATTATAACACATTGGTGTTTTTCTTTGAAGTAAATCTTGAGAATCTTAAGAGAATTTATGCTCTAATTGAAACCAGATCTTGAATTGGATTACGATTACTAAGGTAATTTTCATATTGTTTAAGAAGTTGTCTAGATATGATCAGATTAATTACAGTTCTTGGAGATTGTGTGCGTTAATCATTTGAGGACAGTTATATATTTTTGTGGATCATGCAACGTGATTATGTGAAGTATTTTTGATAGGTATTTTTGGAGGTTGCCAAGTGGAAGTTTGCAATGTTGCCAATGATAGTTTGAGGCAGACATGATGTTGTTGAAGACTCATGCTATGCGCTGAGTAGTTATGGTGTTATATGGAATAATTATGGTGTTATATGGAATAATCATTGTATTCAAATATGGTATTTGACAAGGTGAGATTAAATGGTGAAGTTTTGGATAGTGAGACCCAACGTTTTTTTGGGAAGGCAACATATTATTTTGGCATGATAATTAAATACTAGATATAACTTGGAAGTGATAAAACTGTAAGACAACGTTCTATAACCAATATTAAACAATTTTTTAGGAAGTTAAATAAATAAATAATTTTGATAATCCAAGATTTTCTGATAATAATAATTTATAAAATAATAATCTGAAGTTTAAGCATATTAATGATCTGACCCGATGAATAAAATCTAAATAACCCGATGAGTTAAAATTTGAATGAATTGATAAATTAAAATTTGAATAAATTGATAAATTAAAATTTGAATAAATCGATGAATTAAATAAATTGATGAATTAAAGGTTGAATAAATTAACTGTATTAAATAAATTAATAGGTGATTAAACAGCTGATGAATAATTGAATTGAAAGGTGAGAATTAAATAAAGGAACTGATGACTAATAAAATTTAAATGAATTTAAATAAATTTAAATAAGAGATGTGATTTAAATAACTTGATAAATTGCAACTTGAATTAATAAATTAAATAATTTAAATGGATGAATTGAGATGATTTAATCTGAATGAGATAATGAAATGAGAGTGTGTGGGTAATTGAAGAATATAATGAATTGATGAATATAATATTCATTTAGATGATTTGATGGTAATAAATTAATTATTCTGACTTGAATATAACGAATATTGGGATGAGAACTAATGTGAGAGATATTTAATTTTGATATGATGATTATGATAACCAATGAATAGTGAAGTTTTCTTTGATTCACAACCCAGCAATAATCAGTGACAGTGTAAATATGGTGTATACATTAATTGTTAGATTTTTAGGAGCATTTGTTAGGATTTCCCGCATTTGATTAGTTCCATTTAAGCCATGGAAATAAGTTGATATTAGAATATATGTGTTTTTTATGATATTTTGTTAGACAGATTCATATTTCTTGACATCCACATTCCTGATGTTAAATTAAAGAAAGGTTAGGTCTCAGGGATCACGAAATGTCAGTGACGCAAAGACATAGTGCTACGGTGGCCCTGAGAACCCAAGCGAACTTTAGTAAATTTTTATATTTTATGTGGATGAAAAATACTTTGAAATAGCACATAGATGGTTCGATTTTGAGGACAATGACAACCTAACGTTTGCATTCGACCATACTCTTAGGTAGGGTTTGTGTTTATTTTCTCTGTCTGACTATTTAAGTTTAAATAAATTTGGTTTTATCTTAGTTGTGATCTGATGATGGTGATGTTTTCCCAATCATTTCCTTTGTCTTAATTAAAGCTTAACCAGAAAGGATGTGGTTTTCTAGGGGTTCAGTTGATGGCACCCATTTCTATTTGTTATTTTGATTAAATTTAAGCCCGTAGCGACCCTGGAGATACTTTATCTCGTGTTACCCTCTGCTTTTGTGATATTTCAACTGAATTTCCGACACATTCCTTATTTGAATTCATGTTCATTTAACTCCACTCTGGCCTGGGAAGCCAGGTATGCGATGTAATGGCAGATGGGTCATCGCATCCCTCGGATGAACGGCTGCAATACAAAGTACACGGGGCTACATGTCGGCGTTGTCGCAGCCCCTAAAATAAGGAACCAACCATCTTTTCTGGTTGCCTGTGCTGAACCATATTGAACTACCAAGACTAAGGAGATATACTGACGTGATCCGTTTGTTCACAAAAATATTAATTCACGAAGACGAACTTAATCTATACTAATATAATAAAGCTGAAGAGTTTGTGTGTTTGTGCGTTTATGTGTTTAAACGCGCTAATCTCTGGAACTACCAGTCGGATTCGAAAAATTCTTTTTTATATGATAGCCAGATTACAGAGGAATAGTTTAGGTCATGTTAAATTTCGGACAGACCATTCCATTCCCCGCATTTAGGCCCTTTTGCACAAATCCACACCGTTTCACCGTTCTAATAATTTGACGGACATATTGTCGCTAGGCGACAACGACTAACAATGTATCACGATAGTCAACGCCGCACCATTGATGGACAGGTTGTCACTAGGCAACAACGATTTACTCTGTATAATATATAATTAGAAATGCGCACAAACCGTGCAATGATTACAGCAAAGATTACCGTACATATAAAGTTTAGTTGTCCTTGCTATAAGCAGCGATAGACCTATATCGTTTTTTGCACTTTAGAATGTGGTATTGATCACATTTTTCTGAGCACAGGACACAGATGCAGGTATCGATCGCGTCGTGGAACGTCTTATTGGAGCATAGCTTGTGGTGGAAGCCATGGACCGCTAGTCTTGTAGCGACATGCCTCATTTCATAGTTCGCTTGCATCCAGGTTTTGTCTTGCATCGCGCAGGTACTATAGAAGTCTGGGCGTATGTCTCTTTTCTTCTGTCTTAGATCTTGGAGAAGTTTGTTGTAGGCATGACTTGATGGCAGCAGCAGCGTTGATCGCAGATCTTCTATTAGAAACGACTCCCTGGTGAGTTCATACACCAGTCTCGATCTCGTACTCTTTGAAACTCCAACAGCCCTCTTGAGGTACCTGGCTTTTACTCTTTCAACCTCCTCTAACTGTTTGTATGTGAGATGTTCCCATACCAGTTCGATTCCATACACAAGGACAGGCAATATCTTCAGTCTGAATAGTTCCATAGCTGCGCTGATTGATAGCAGTCTGATGCTCCTGATTTCGTTCATGGCTCTTACTGCAGCCACCGTCCTTGTTCTGATGTGGAGTCTAAAGCTCTTCCCTGTTGTCTGGATTGTGAAACCGAGATATTTGAAGTAGCTTGATCTTATGAGGGGTTTCCCGTTGCATTTCACAATTTCTGCCTCGGTGAGCCTGCCCCCTTTCCTAAATACTACCATTTCAGTCTTCTCTTCGTTTATTTTTATATCGTTTCTTTCTGCCCATTTGCTTAATGTGTCAACTGCTGTCTGTAGAGCTCCTATATTCGTCGTTGCGATGGCCATATCATCGGCATAGATATATGTGTTGGCTCCTATTATTTCTTTCGCGGCGTCGTATGTGAGAACATTGAACAATATAGGGCTTAGTGGATCGCCTTGAAGTACGCCATTCGTTTGGGATATCCACTCCGATCTTCCTATTCCGTCGTCTATTTGAAGATAGTTCTTAGCTAATATACACACATCAAAAAAAGTTTTGCATCACCTCGGTTCCAAGAGTTCCGGAACCTTTAAATACAAAGGGAATAGAGATCAACACAAACAACATTTCAGCTCGTTTTATTGCTCATGAGACCCACACATTGCATGTTGTACCATCATACAGCTAGACTTTCAGCATTTGTGGTCCAGATTGCAGTACACACCACTACCTCTAATACCCAGTAGCACGTCCTCTTGCATTGATGCATGCCTGTATTCGTCGTGGCATACTATCCACAAGTTCATCAAGACACTGTTGGTCCAAATTGTCCCACTCCTCAACGACAATTCGGCGTAAATCTCTCAGAGTGGTTGGTGGGTCAAGACGTCCATAAACAGCCCTTTTCAACATATCCCAGGCATGTTCGATAGGGTTCATGTCTGGCGAACATGCTGGCCACTGTAGTCGAGCGATGTCGTTATCTTGAAGGAACGCATTCACATGATGTGCACGATGAGGTCGAGAATTGTCGTCCATGAAGACAAATGCCTCTCCAATATTCTGCCGATATGGTTGCACTATGGGTCGGAGGATGTCATTCAGGTATCGTAAAGCCGTTTCGGAGCCTTCCATGACCACCAGTGGCGTACGTCGGCCCCACATAATGCCACCCCAAAACATCAGGGAACCACCACCTTGCTGCACTCGCTGGACAGTGTGTCTAAGACGTTCAGCCTGACCAGGGTGCCTCCAAACACGTCTCCGACGATTGTCTGGTTGAAGGCATATGCGACACTCATCGGTGAAGAGAACGTGATGCCAATTCCGTGGGGTCCATTCAGCATGTTGTTGGGCCCATCTGTACCGCGCTGCATGGTGTCGGGGTTGCAAAGCTGGACCTCGCAATGGACGTCGGGAGTGAAGTTGCGCATCATGCAGCCTATTGCGCACAGTTTGAGTTGAAACACGACGTCCTGTGGCTGAACGAAACGCATTATTCAACATGGTGGCATTGCTGTCAGGGTTCCTCCGAGCGGCAATCCGTAAGTAGCGGTCATCCACTACAGTAGTAGCCCTTGGGCGGCCTGAGCGAGGCCTGTCATCGACAGTTCCTGTATCTCTGTACTGAACTCGAATTCTAAATGATTCAGGATGGACAGGATGCTATTTAGGACGTTTTGGTGAAATTTGGGGAAGATTGCGACATTTTTGGAGGAATTACAATATTTTTAAATTTTAATACAGAAGGAAGCTTCAGGTTGTGTTGGACAACAACAAAATGGCGAAGCGAAGCCGCTCTTGGGAAATGCTGCGTAGTATTTTCGCTAGGCTGCCCATAGCAACTTGTAGAGTTCGAAGAGAAATGCGTTGATTGGCTAATCCAATTGCCAGAATCAGTGAAGGAAGGAGACATGAGCGGGATTGATGAGAAGCTTCGTCGATTTATAAACTGCCATTTATTAAAGAAGAGAGAATCTGCACATTTAAAACTATTGAGAAAGGATCTAAATTAAAAGGATTTGTGATAGTCACCCAGAGATGGAAGTTTGATAATCCTGTAAGAAGTTATAAGTAATGATTGGATTGCCGCTCTTTCTCATGAGGCGCCATGCGATTGGTTTTGAGGTGCGTGGGGACGCGCCGCTGATCGAGGTCTTTTGTGTGGAGGTGTCGAGCAGAGCTGACCTGCGAGAATTGAGTTCCTGAAATTAGCGTGTGCGAGATTAGAGTCTCATGCGAAGATAGTTTGTCGGCGATGAAGGCTGTTCCATCGGTCAAACATTAACATGGGAAGTCCGGTGAAGATGTGGGAAACCGAATATCGTCATAGTATCAATTCTCGTGTGAAACTAGTATTGAGAGTTTGACTAAACTAAAGAGAAACATCGTGTGCACTTTATATGAAAGTTTCAAGGCGATATTCGAAAGAATAAGATAGTTTTCTTTGTTGAAAGCACTTTCGTTATACGAGCACGTTTCGCTTGGTGCGTGTCTGCTATACAAGCGAGAAGGCAAGTCCCGTTATCTGCCTGTGCTAACATTTGTAAGACAGCAGCTCTCATTTATTGCAAGTCGAGTAGTGGCAAGCTTTTTATCGAAATGTTCGACATGCAAGCGTTAAGGGGAACAGTTGACGTTGAGTTTAACGCAGTAGTGAACATGTTTTAAGCCAAGTCATGCGCAGGGAACGTGATGTTACAGTGCCGAATTGGGATACCGGGCAACCAGAATTAATCTTAAAATTATAAGATGTGGTGTAACAACTTCAAGGCTACATTCCAACGTTGCGAGATGGAACTTGATTACCGCGTCATGACTAGATATTATCAGACTCGAAGCGAAGCAGTCCATTATACTTCGAGAATGGGGGATTCTTGCAGTTCCGATGATCGAGGCGAGCTCCGTGTTCGAAGCCAGCCAGGGAGAGTGACGATCGGGGAGCAGGGTTCGAGTCGTGGCAAGGCAGTTTTTCCAAGAATGAGGATGAAGATTAGTAAGTGTGGAATTGCTGGTGACGTCAGTAATTCTCTCCATACTTCTTCTACAAGATGTCATCGCAAGGTAGAAAAAGTTATCCTCATTAGTAGCTGTTGGTTTGTCAGTAGATAGTTGTAGACTAGAATATTAGAGAGCATGACACCATTTCAACGATAAATTATTTTGTTGCGTGTGAAATAGTTTAAGCCCAGAAATTATTTTTCCGCATTCGACATTTAAACCTTAATTTTCTTTTAGTGATATTTTCGGATAGTAACATTCGGATTTTTTGACTTATAGGTAATGAGATTTAAGCTCATTTTATTAGTAATTTCGTTTATCGAATTTCTTTCGATCCACGTATCTTTGGGAATTTTATTGAATTTTATTTGAATTTTATTGTATATTATTGAATTTCATTGGGAATTTTATTGAAGTTTATTGAACATTATTGGAATATTATTGGAATTTTATTGGATATTATTCAATATTCTAGAAAATGGTAGTACTTTACCCAAGCAACTTAGACTTTGAAAGGAATGCTTATTTGGAAATGAATTATCATTTGGACATTTCCAAGACTTTATAGTTATCTTCATGTCCGACTTCGTTCAAGTAATTATTTAATTAAACATTTTGAATTGGTGGAAGGATGAAACATTATTTGGACATTCCACTTTAGCCAGTTATAATTAATAATAATTTATCTGTGGATAAATTATCTTATTTTATTTGAGAGATCTTATCTCCTCGGACGAATCAGCACGTTTGAGGATTCTACGGAATTTTACAACACTCTTGGAGATTGTTATTGACTTTAATTGCATTAACGCAATATTTTGGAAAGACCAGAGAGAAGTAACGAATGTTTATATTTATTAAATGTTAACAACAATTATTTGAAATCTAAAGTAACTTATACTAGTAAACCATTACGTCATCACTGTTTAATAGAGTCGATTTTTATGTATTTTCACAACATCTGAAAGAGTTATACGCTGTAATTATTATAAGCGAATTTATTATGAAAGCAAGGCATTATATGCAATTTTAATAAGTTGTTTTGGCAGAATACTGTATTAAGAGATTGAAGTAAAGAATTATAGCAGCTATATTTGTGTAATATCAAGCTGAGGAAAATGTTATACGGAATTTACGTATGTAATTGAGAGAAGTTGTTGTTTAAATATTCTGTGGATATTTGTTCAGTCTATTAGAGAAGGGAAGGTCATTATACGCATTGTGAGCGTTTATTTGAAAATTATAAGTAAATACAGTACAGTAAAGAATTAAGTAAGACCTCAGTTGTCCAGTATTATTGTAAAACGACTCTCAGTTGAATTGATTAGTTCTATTGGCGGAAAATATTTGGGAAACGGATTGAAAGTGAAAATGTTGTTAATCATTATTAAGATATTATCAAGGATAAGACATTAATTATATAAGCTTAACTTAACCGTTCGGCGATGTATGTATGCCCAATTATGAAACGAAAGATCTTTACTATGATGATAGCGATAATGTAACAGTGATACTTTATTTAAGAGCATAAAAATTTGGAATTGTCAGTAGTTAACCAGAGAAGGAAGGTTGGATGATTGAGAATCATCACGAATTATGTAAATAACATAAGATATGTGTTAACAATATTTAAATACAATACTATTAAGAACTAGGGGAATTTAACGATATAATAAAGTTAACTGAATAACTTTCTTAATAAACATCTGACCCTAAACAATAATAATAATATGGTTTATTATTTGGATTAAAATGATTAATAATTATTTCTAATAATTAATAAACATTTAAATAACGAACATTTTACAAACTAATTAATAATTTGGAAATATTAATAGTCTTTAATTAAATTATTTAATAATAATTTCTACCATTAATCATTAAATAATTTTGGGAACCTTTGTTGACAATTAAACGAAAGTTTAATATACTTAAATGTTTTTAAACGTTTAAACCATAAATTGGAGTGACGTTTAAAGAACGCGACGACGTTCTTTAAATACAGTGAGGTTGTTTATTGTTGTGTAAAGGTGATCTCATGGAAGATCAGTATAAAATTAATTTCTATTGATTTTACCAATGGAGTACATTGGAATAGCAAGTAGAAATGTCATGGGAAGACATTGGATGTATTAAAATCGATCTTTGTTCATATATTACTAGGGAACAAGAGTAAAATTTAACAGCTGTTATGCAAACAGCTGATTCATAATTTGTTTATTTAATTTTATTTAAGAAGTGGAGTACTTCTAACGTCCATGGGACGATAATTTAATTTCAGAATCTTAATATAGGAATTTTCGCAGAATCATTTGCGGATTACATGTAATTATTATGAAAATATTTACTAAATTGATTTCATTTATTATCACTTCGTTAATAAATTTATTTGTTAAATTTGTAACTGCGTGTTGATGATTTATATAAGTTATGAAGAAGGATTATGTTTTGGTGCATTTGAGGTTTTGTTGAACCACTAATTTCGCCCTCTTAACCGAGAATAGTCAGTATCTCGAGCTCTTCGTTTATTTAGTTTATATGCCCATTTTGCCTTACCAAAACATGATCTTAGAAAGTGTGCACTCCCCATTTAGCTATTGTTGGTAGGATTTCCAGGTTTTTGAGCCGGGGACCTCGAGATTCTACAATCCAGCTGATCTTCGGATACGACAAGCAGCTCAAATGGTTTAAACGGGTACACATTAAATGGCTGCCCAACGTTTAGGCTCGAATTGTGGTTCGTAGCGACGTATTTTGTGACGTCAGGCACGATTAGGCTTGTTGAGGCTTAATTGGGCGTGATTGGGTGCAATTGTTTTAATTTTGGAAGATTAGATTGAAAGAAATCCTGTGTAAGGAAGAATAAGTCGAGAAACAGAAAGCTGACTTATAATCTAAATCTGATGGTTTGATAATCCGGTTGTTGACATTTCAGTCACAGTCATGTAACGTAAATGATCAAAATTAATTAATAATAATAGAATTAGGACTTCATGATTTAAGTGAATCATTAACGGAATTACTATAGGGTTTAGCATAAGTCTAATAAACAATAAAATTCCCAAATATTAAGTTGAAAATGGTTGCTCTTTGGTGTTCTAGTTCTGCAGTGTATGTCATGTTCCCGTAGCAGTTGAAATATTTGTAATTGTTGCAATGGCAATGAAGATTGAAGAAGTATATAAGATGTTTTCAGATGTCCAAAATAAGATGGACAATCTGACAAAAGATGTGGAAGGTGTTCGCACGTACAACCAGAAAGGTTTTAAGAGTGTTAAAGAGGACGCTGAAAAGAAATTTAAGTCTGTTAGGGAAGAGGTAGAGAAAAGTAGGGACACTATTAAAGAATCTGTAATTGAAAGCGTTAAAACAGAGGTAGATGCTGTTAAAGAAAGTGTTAGGGACACTATAGTAGAAAACATTGCTGACACAGTAAAGGAAAGTGTTAAAGACAGTATTAAACAAGATCTAGGTGAATTACAAGAGTCTTTGGAGAAATTACAAAGCAGTGCTACTTCCGTTAGCAGCGATGTTAATAAATTGCAAGTTAGTTCTACACAAGTCACAAACACAGTCGACAAGATACAGGGTAATGTTGACAAGATGCAGGAAAATGTTGACAAGATACAGAGTAATGTTGACAGGATACAGGGAGATGTTAGAAAGGCCCAGGATGAGTCTACATTACTCAAAGAAAGAGTCATTAAAATTCAGAACAACACCGTCGATTTACAAACTAACACAGAACAAGTTCAATCAAGATTAAGTGGAATTGAGTCCAACATGCAACACAAGTTTAAAGAATTAGAAACAAGTAATGAGAATTTCCAGACTGAAATCAGAAAAGAATGGGAATCCAATAAACAACAAGCTGAGGGAAACACATCACAAACTAACATGAGGTTAACAGAACTTAAAATAGTTGTTGACAGTTTGAAAACACAAGTACAGGATCACAGTAAATTGTTGAAAGATGGAATTGATGTAGATGTGGAAAATATTGTCAAAAAAAGTTTGGAAGCATTGAAAGATGATTGGAAGAAACTCAGTTCCGATCATGTTTCAAGCATCAAACGTGATATGGAGACCAAGATAGTTTCAACTGAAGCTAGATTAAATAAGGATGTTTCTGATGCTAGGGAGGATTTAATTAAAAGAATCAATCTTGTACAGAAAACTCAAAGTGATGAGATGTCAGGAGTAAGAGAAGATCTCGATAGAGAAATGAATGAAACTAAGTCTTTAGGGGATAAAGTGAATCGAATGGATAATGACTTGACGGAAGATAGGGAAAGGAGGTTAATTGAGCTTGAGGAAATTAAAAGGGGCATTCAAAATATTAACTTAGGCGATGCATTGACGGCAGAAGCTATTAAGATTTCATTAAAGGATGAACTTAGGAAGGAGATTCAGGAATGCATAGGAAATCAGGTCGAGACCGAAAACGAAGTAAAGGAAACAGATCAAGCTAGGATGACACGATTAGAAGATGAAATTAGAGATGTTAGAGCGAAACAAACTCCGATAGGACTTTCGATGCAACAAGATATAGATATAGGAGAGAATGATTTCGGGATAGGAAGCCTAAGACAGGTACACCCTTCGAACAGAGCATCTAATGTCACTATCATTAGAAATTTTGAAGAAAAACCACGAAAATTTAATGATAAAGATGGTCTTACGCCAATTGAGTTCGTTAAGCATCTCCGTGATTATTTTTATGAAAATCATATATCTCAAGATAGAGAAATGCGTATCGTGGAACGCTATCTCGAGGGATCACCTTTGGAGTGGTATCGTGCATTCAGGTATACGTTCGGAGACTTTGAGGAATTTGCCGAAGCTCTAATCAAAAGATATTGGAGTGTGGAAAGACAGCAAGACTTGAGAGCAGAGGTTTATTCTAAGAAATACTTAGGTACCCTCCCGACTAAGTACGCTGATTTCTTTAATATGCAATTAGCGAAACTACGGTATCTTCAACCCCCTTTGACACAAACAGAATTGATAGAAGCTATTTCTAGGCAGCTTCCGGTCGATGTCAGACGTAATTTAATATCGTCAGGAGTCAATGATCTTGCCAAAATGGATGAACTACTTCGTAGACTTGACTACACAAGCTCCATGCCTAACGTAATTCCTAGAAACAGGCAGGATAGTAGAGAGGTGAATACGATAGTCATTGATCAGACCCAACAAACGGAAGAAGTAACGAATCAAGTTCAAACTAAATCAGGTCCTGATAGGAACAGTTACTTTAGAGACAGACGGTATGAACCAAGGTACCGCCGATTCAGAGAAGGCAGACCTTACCAGCAAGAGGAGCGTAGAAATGGAGAAAATAACAGAAGGACAGGTTATTTCCGCAATAACAATAACTATAATAACAACAATTATAGGAACTACAACTCCAACCAACGAAATGATCAGAATAATCGAAACAATAGAGGTTATAGCCGCTATAAAAACTATAACGATGATGTATTTTCTAGACAGCAGTATAATGAGAGGTATCGTGAAGGTCAGGAGTACATTAGAAACGCTAATCAGGGGAATACAACTCGAGATTCCAGAAATAACAACAGGAGTGAAGTTGACCCTAAACCAGGCACTAGTCAACAGGGAAGAGCTGAAGAAACAGCCCCTGAACAAAAAAAAAAACTCCAATTACAAAGCGCAATTAAATAAAGGTCACTTGTCATATCACAATGTCACGATTAATGAGATTTACCAGGTCACTGACGAAGACTTACTCTTCGAGGAAGATATTATAAGAGAGGAAAGGAAAACAGAATTACCCATTATTAATATTCAAGTAGAAGAGGAGAAATGCAAATCTTTGGTTGATACTGGGGCAGTAGTTTCGATTTTGTCCGAGGAATGTTATTTGAGGCTTTTGAAAGGCAACAGTATGACGATTTTGCCAGCTTCAACGGTGAAGGTGAGGGGTATCTTTCAGGATAAGACGGTCAAATGTAAAGTACAAGTACTGTTAAATTTCAAGATTAATGAGAAAGAGTATGAACATGTCTTTATCGTGGTACAGAAAATCAACTTTGATATGATTCTGGGAATAGATTTTATTGGAAAGGTAGGAGCAGTTATCGATTTGAAGAATCGAGTGATGAAACTATACGAGAATAATTTAGAAGCGGAGAATTTGGAAGGACAGGAAATAATTACAGATCTAGATACGGATTATAGGGAGGATGTTTTAGAAAACATTGTGAGTGAAGTAGAAAGAGAAAGAGAATATCATACTCAATCGATTGAAGGGTTCGAGGAAATCCAAGAAGAATTTGAAGATTTGATAATCGAATTCAAAGACATTTTTGATGAGAAACCAGGTCTAATTAAAGATTTTCAGTATCGTATTCGATTGACCAATGAAATGCCTTACCAGAAAAAGATATACCCTATTCCTGAAAAATATTACGAGGAAGTGAAAGGAATTATTAGGAAAATGGAAGAGGATGGAATAATTAGAAAGTAAGCATCATCCTATATCAATCCTATAACTGTTGTGAAGAAGAGCAATGGACAATTACGTTTATGCCTCGATGCAAGAAGTATCAATGCGTTGATTTTGCCGGAGACAGATAGACCACCAAGGATTCGAGATTTATTAAGAAGATTTAAAGGAAAGTCATGTTTCAGTGTACTGGATCTCACAGCCTCCTTTTATCAGATAGAACTCTCAGAAGAGAGTAGACAGTATACCGGATTTTTATTCGACCAATCGAGCTACGTATTTTTGAGATTACCTTTCGGTATTGTCAACAGTGGACCAGCTTTAATAAGAGCTTTGGACAGTAAGCTTAGTGACGAGGTGAAGGAAAACACAATGTGTTATATTGATGATCTTATCATTTCATCTGAGAATGAAAGGGAACATTTGGAACATTTAAAGAAGTTGTTTTTGGATTTGAGAGAGGCAAATATTAAGGTAAATTTTGGCAAGTGCCACTTTCTGAAGGAAAGAATAGATTTCTTGGGTCACAACATTGATCAGTTTGGCTACCATCCGAATGAGAAGAAAGTAGAAGCTATTGTTCGATTCCCTAGGCCTACTAAAGTGAGACAAGTTCGCGAATTTGTAGGTATGTGCCAATTCTTGAGTAATCACTGTAGCCGATATTCAGAGGTCATGGCACCATTGTATGATCTTCTTAAAAAAAATAATAGATGGAAATGGGGTCCAGCAGCAGAAGAAGCGTTTGGAAAAGCTAAAGAAATGCTTAGAAATAATATTAAATTGGAGTATCCAGAATTCGACCGTATATTCTATTTAGAATCGGATGCGTCGAGAGTGGGAATCAGTGCTGTGTTATATCAGAAGGATGAGAGTGGAAATAAGCATTATATTGGATTTTGCAGTAGGAAACTGAGGAAACATGAGGAAAATTATTTTACCACTGAGTTGGAGGCGCTAGCCTTTGTAACGGCGTTGCAGCAATGGAAGAAAGTCCTGCTGGGACATCAAATTGTTATTTTAACTGACCATAAAGCTCTCAATCCTGTAGAGAATATCCAGATAAATGCGATACAATTGGAGCCGAAAGATCAAGAGACTTTGGGGAAACTTGAGAGGATCAATGTATCACAGAAAAGATGCACTCCAATAAGAATCATGTATCGGTTTTTGAAAGGTTATATGGATAATGCTGATCCAGACTATGTGAATGTCCGAAGACGCTCGGATCGATATGTTTTGTCAGGAGACATTGTTTGCAAGTATGTCGATAAGGAGAAGACAAGAGTCAGAGTCATGGTTCCTCCCAATTTAGTAAAACTTTTGGTTTGGTTGACACACCACAGTATAGGCCACGGTGGTTTGGATAAGACTGTCAATACTTTACAGGAAATGTTTTATTGGAAGAAGTTAAGGAACTTGGTGGCTGAGATCATTCGAACTTGTGAGAAATGTCAGAAAGGGAAATATACATCGGAACTTCTTAAGGAAAGACCTAGGTCCATTATACCATCTAAACCCCTTGAACTATTCGCCTGCGACATTTTTGGTCCATGTCCCAAGGGACATAGAGGAAATCAGTTTGTATTAGTAACGATAGACGTATTTTCAAAATTGGTATCTTTGGATCCGATCCAGAAAGCTACAACAAGGCAAGTTTTGAATAGAATTGAGAGATCAGTAATTCCGAAGGCAGGAAAGCCAGAATTTATTTTAACTGACCATGGGCCTCAGTTTACGTCTATGGGATTGAGAAATCCAAGGATAATTTAAGAAAGGCAGCAGACAAACGTATGAAGAGGATTCGGGGAAAACGATTCAGTGCACCATTTAACGTCGGAGATTTAGTCCTGATTAGGAAACCAACGAAAGCTGATGTAGCTCAGAAGATATACACAAAATGTTCGATTGTATACATGGGTCCGTTTAGAGTGGGCACTGTTTTTGGAAACAACTGTTATGAAATTTTGGAAATTGATAGTGATAATTCTGTGGGAAGATTCAATGCTAAGAATCTGAAGAAGTTTTATAAGAGAGTGGATTAACAAACGAATTTAGAATTCTATTTCAAGGTTTGTTTTATGGAACCCGAATAAAAGCATTGGTCACGCTTTGATTCAAGCGTTAAGGGGAATATGAACTCGAATTCTAAATGATTCAGGATGGACAGGATGCTATTTAGGACGTTTTGGTGAAATTTGGGGAAGATTGCGACATTTTTGGAGGAATTACAATATTTTTAAATTTTAATACAGAAGGAAGCTTCAGGTTGTGTTGGACAACAACAAAATGGCGAAGCGAAGCCGCTCTTGGGAAATGCTGCGTAGTATTTTCGCTAGGCTGCCCATAGCAACTTGTAGAGTTCGAAGAGAAATGCGTTGATTGGCTAATCCAATTGCCAGAATCAGTGAAGGAAGGAGACATGAGCGGGATTGATGAGAAGCTTCGTCGATTTATAAACTGCCATTTATTAAAGAAGAGAGAATCTGCACATTTAAAACTATTGAGAAAGGATCTAAATTAAAAGGATTTGTGATAGTCACCCAGAGATGGAAGTTTGATAATCCTGTAAGAAGTTATAAGTAATGATTGGATTGCCGCTCTTTCTCATGAGGCGCCATGCGATTGGTTTTGAGGTGCGTGGGGACGCGCCGCTGATCGAGGTCTTTTGTGTGGAGGTGTCGAGCAGAGCTGACCTGCGAGAATTGAGTTCCTGAAATTAGCGTGTGCGAGATTAGAGTCTCATGCGAAGATAGTTTGTCGGCGATGAAGGCTGTTCCATCGGTCAAACATTAACATGGGAAGTCCGGTGAAGATGTGGGAAACCGAATATCGTCATAGTATCAATTCTCGTGTGAAACTAGTATTGAGAGTTTGACTAAACTAAAGAGAAACATCGTGTGCACTTTATATGAAAGTTTCAAGGCGATATTCGAAAGAATAAGATAGTTTTCTTTGTTGAAAGCACTTTCGTTATACGAGCACGTTTCGCTTGGTGCGTGTCTGCTATACAAGCGAGAAGGCAAGTCCCGTTATCTGCCTGTGCTAACATTTGTAAGACAGCAGCTCTCATTTATTGCAAGTCGAGTAGTGGCAAGCTTTTTATCGAAATGTTCGACATGCAAGCGTTAAGGGGAACAGTTGACGTTGAGTTTAACGCAGTAGTGAACATGTTTTAAGCCAAGTCATGCGCAGGGAACGTGATGTTACAGTGCCGAATTGGGATACCGGGCAACCAGAATTAATCTTAAAATTATAAGATGTGGTGTAACAACTTCAAGGCTACATTCCAACGTTGCGAGATGGAACTTGATTACCGCGTCATGACTAGATATTATCAGACTCGAAGCGAAGCAGTCCATTATACTTCGAGAATGGGGGATTCTTGCAGTTCCGATGATCGAGGCGAGCTCCGTGTTCGAAGCCAGCCAGGGAGAGTGACGATCGGGGAGCAGGGTTCGAGTCGTGGCAAGGCAGTTTTTCCAAGAATGAGGATGAAGATTAGTAAGTGTGGAATTGCTGGTGACGTCAGTAATTCTCTCCATACTTCTTCTACAAGATGTCATCGCAAGGTAGAAAAAGTTATCCTCATTAGTAGCTGTTGGTTTGTCAGTAGATAGTTGTAGACTAGAATATTAGAGAGCATGACACCATTTCAACGATAAATTATTTTGTTGCGTGTGAAATAGTTTAAGCCCAGAAATTATTTTTCCGCATTCGACATTTAAACCTTAATTTTCTTTTAGTGATATTTTCGGATAGTAACATTCGGATTTTTTGACTTATAGGTAATGAGATTTAAGCTCATTTTATTAGTAATTTCGTTTATCGAATTTCTTTCGATCCACGTATCTTTGGGAATTTTATTGAATTTTATTTGAATTTTATTGTATATTATTGAATTTCATTGGGAATTTTATTGAAGTTTATTGAACATTATTGGAATATTATTGGAATTTTATTGGATATTATTCAATATTCTAGAAAATGGTAGTACTTTACCCAAGCAACTTAGACTTTGAAAGGAATGCTTATTTGGAAATGAATTATCATTTGGACATTTCCAAGACTTTATAGTTATCTTCATGTCCGACTTCGTTCAAGTAATTATTTAATTAAACATTTTGAATTGGTGGAAGGATGAAACATTATTTGGACATTCCACTTTAGCCAGTTATAATTAATAATAATTTATCTGTGGATAAATTATCTTATTTTATTTGAGAGATCTTATCTGCTCGGACGAATCAGCACGTTTGAGGATTCTACGGAATTTTACAACACTCTTGGAGATTGTTATTGACTTTAATTGCATTAACGCAATATTTTGGAAAGACCAGAGAGAAGTAACGAATGTTTATATTTATTAAATGTTAACAACAATTATTTGAAATCTAAAGTAACTTATACTTGTAAACCATTACGTCATCACTGTTTAATAGAGTCGATTTTATGTATTTTCACAACATCTGAAAGAGTTATACGCTGTAATTATTATAAGCGAATTTATTATGAAAGCAAGGCATTATATGCAATTTTAATACGTTGTTATGGCAGAATACTGTATTAAGAGATTGAAGTAAAGAATTATAGCAGCTATATTTGTGTAATATCAAGCTGAGGAAAATGTTATACGGAATTTACGTATGTAATTGAGAGAAGTTGTTGTTTAAATATTCTGTGGATATTTGTTCAGTCTATTAGAGAAGGGAAGGTCATTATACGCATTGTGAGCGTTTATTTGAAAATTATAAGTAAATACAGTACAGTAAAGAATTAAGTAAGACCTCAGTTGTCCAGTATTATTGTAAAACGACTCTCAGTTGAATTGATTAGTTCTATTGGCGGAAAATATTTGGGAAACGGATTGAAAGTGAAAATGTTGTTAATCATTATTAAGATATTATCAAGGATAAGACATTAATTATATAAGCTTAACTTAACCGTTCGGCGATGTATGTATGCCCAATTATGAAACGAAAGATCTTTACTATGATGATAGCGATAATGTAACAGTGATACTTTATTTAAGAGCATAAAAATTTGGAATTGTCAGTAGTTAACCAGAGAAGGAAGGTTGGATGATTGAGAATCATCACGAATTATGTAAATAACATAAGATATGTGTTAACAATATTTAAATACAATACTATTAAGAACTAGGGGAATTTAACGATATAATAAAGTTAACTGAATAACTTTCTTAATAAACATCTGACCCTAAACAATAATAATAATATGGTTTATTATTTGGATTAAAATGATTAATAATTATTTCTAATAATTAATAAACATTTAAATAACGAACATTTTACAAACTAATTAATAATTTGGAAATATTAATAGTCTTTAATTAAATTATTTAATAATAATTTCTACCATTAATCATTAAATAATTTTGGGAACCTTTGTTGACAATTAAACGAAAGTTTAATATACTTAAATGTTTTTAAACGTTTAAACCATAAATTGGAGTGACGTTTAAAGAACGCGACGACGTTCTTTAAATACAGTGAGGTTGTTTATTGTTGTGTAAAGGTGATCTCATGGAAGATCAGTATAAAATTAATTTTTATTGATTTTACCAATGGAGTACATTGGAATAGCAAGTAGAAATGTCATGGGAAGACATTGGATGTATTAAAATCGATCTTTGTTCATATATTACTAGGGAACAAGAGTAAAATTTAAGAGCTGTTATGCAAACAGCTGATTCATAATTTGTTTATTTAATTTTATTTAAGAAGTGGAGTACTTCTAACGTCCATGGGACGATAATTTAATTTCAGAATCTTAATATAGGAATTTTCGCAGAATCATTTGCGGATTACATGTAATTATTATGAAAATATTTACTAAATTGATTTCATTTATTATCACTTCGTTAATAAATTTATTTGTTAAATTTGTAACTGCGTGTTGATGATTTATATAAGTTATGAAGAAGGATTATGTTTTGGTGCATTTGAGGTTTTGTTGAACCACTAATTTCGCCCTCTTAACCGAGAATAGTCAGTATCTCGAGCTCTTCGTTTATTTAGTTTATATGCCCATTTTGCCTTACCAAAACATGATCTTAGAAAGTGTGCACTCCCCATTTAGCTATTGTTGGTAGGATTTCCAGGTTTTTGAGCCGGGGACCTCGAGATTCTACAATCCAGCTGATCTTCGGATACGACAAGCAGCTCAAATGGTTTAAACGGGTACAGTACCTCCTCCATGTCCGAACAACATCGCTTTGGTTCACTCTGAGACGCCTGGAAACTTCCCTTGTTGAGAGCCCTTCTTGACACAAAGTAACAATGCGGACGCGATCGAACTGCGGTATTGACCTTCTAGGCATGGTAGAACTACAGACAACATGAGCAGCGTACCTTCGTCCTGGTGGAATGACTGGAACTGATCGGCTGTCGTACCCCCTCCGTCTAATAGGCCCTGCTCATGCATGGTTGTTTACATCTTTGAGCAGTTTTAGTGACATCTATGAACAGTCAAAGGGACTGTATCTTGGATACAATATACACAGTCAACGTCTATATGCCGGAGATCTGGGAACCGAGGTGATGCAAAACTTTTTTTGATGTGTGTATTTGATATATCTGTATAATGATAGTCCGGTAAAATTTGCTAAAGGACGCATGGGAAAACTGAACGATTGACAATCAAGGATTGTTTTGGACTGTAGTATCCTCTATGCTTTCGTATGCTCAGTTAATATTTCATTTGCGGGGCTTGGACATCGTGGTAATGTTTCCCCGTATACATGGGTGTGTTTGTAGAATTATTGTGATAGCCTGCGTTATTGTGATTGTTGCACTAGAATGTGTAAATCTTATATATAAAAGTGAAAGTCTGTATGTATGTGGATGTGTATGTGGGTTTGTTCCGTATACAAATCTACACCGTTCCACCAATCTCAACCAAATTTTTCATACTCATAGTTTAGGACCCAGAAGGAACGGCTGGCCACATGAATTTTCGATAGTATTTCTCATTCTTCTGATTTCGGTCCTTTTGTACTCGAGCAAAGACTAATATAAAGTCATAAAATATACTCATGAAGGAATGGCAAGGCAGATTATTTCCATGGCAACATAGCTCAAGTCAAGACACGGCCGACTGGATGCGAGTTGCGCTCTGCACTACCGGTATAGAAAATGAGGATCTTTACTTGAAATCCCGTTAGTTACTCAACTGCTCACACAGCACTTTCAACCGAGTATAGCATAACAAAGACTTGACAATATTTGTCAATATAATTTCCGCAATATCAAAATGCAAATTATATCACAAAATAATATAATAATAATAACCCCTGGCAATACAACCCATGAAGGGCCTAGGCCTACCAAGTGACCGCTGCCCAGCCATTTAGCCTGCAGATATTGGGGTGACACTTGTTCAGCGCATCGGGTCCCCTCGGCCGTTAATCTTGGTTTTCGTGATCGGGACGCTGCCTCACTGTCTGACAGCTACTCAATTGTCCTCACGAGGCTGAGTGCACCCCGTTCCAGCCCTCACGTAAGTTTCTAAAATCTCTGACGGAGCAGGGAATCGAACCCGAGGCTACTGGGTGAGAGGCAGGTACGCTACCCCAACACCATGGGGCTGGCCATAAAATACAATAGCGTGATATTAAATGGCAGAAACTAAACATACCTTTGCTCCTTATTAAAATAGAATTCCATTAGACTCACTCGATTTTAATAAACCTTTATGAACTTTCCTGCTGAGTGGTTAGTACATGAGGTATTTGGAAGCAACCGGTACTTCGGCTTCCGCAATAATAATCGTAATCGATGATACCAATTTCTCTGCAATGACGCTGGCAAGACCGCTGCTGCGGTCAGGTTAATGAGTGGAGAGGATTACAGTTCTGGATATGCAATCCAAACATTTCATACAATAAATTCTTTCCACTGTGAATACAACTATCAGACTTTCAGTTTTCATTGTCGAAAAAGATATTGCTGAAATTGAAATTTGATGATGATAGTTGATGTTAAAGGGTCTAACATGGAGGCTATAGGTCTCTTAATTCTTTGGGATGAAAATGAATAATGATGATAAAATGAACACTAGAACTAAAAGTAACTACAACTTACAACCAAATTATGGATTAGGAGAACAAAAGGACAAAAAGGAAGGAATAAAGGAAATAAAATGCGGGCAAATGAAATGCTCTCAACCCTCAAAAAATGAGAATTGACGGATTTGTTAAGGTGTGCCATGAAAGGCAGATAGGAAAGGAAATAGGTGAGAGACCGCCCCAGAATCACTGGAAAAAGGAAAAAAAAACAGATCCAGCTCAGGTATTCTCCCAAACTCAACAGCCGTGAGCCCTTGAGGGTGGCTTCACACACCCTGGCTCCTTTATGACCTCGAGCAGAAGGGAGGAGATATGATGCAAAGAAAAACAAGAGATCTGACCCTTCGAAGAATGAGGGTATCAGGAAAAATGAAACAAGGTCCAATTAAGGCGGGAATTTGAAAGACTCCTTAGACCTCGGATATCCTAATACCGTCAGGGTCGGAGGAGAAAAAGAGTTGACCAAGGGAGGCCGACAGTAAATATGGCAGAGAGGACCCCGGCACAATTAAGTGGAAGCAATCACGAACTCAGCTGGGGTCCCCTGATCGCTAACCAGCGTCCCACAAGTTGTAAGCCCCTGAAGGAGCAGGAGTGTCGTAATGTCGTTAGTGAACGAGGGGTGACCAAGGGTGGTCGACAGGAAAGATGACAGAATGGAGCCCGGCACAAGTAAGTGAAAGCAATACCGCACTCAGGTGGGGTCCCGAGGTTACCAAACCCACATCCCATTAGTCGTGAGCCCCTGGGGGATGTACTGAAGAATGATTCAACAGAATCGTAAGAAAACATTATGATACTCATTTTTCAAAAGACTTATGGATATGCACTGGACGGTTGATTCCGTAGTTAATTGGATATCATCGTAGGTATCAGAGGCAAAGAAGTCCCTATCATGTACGTTACTAGCATTGGTCAAGTACTATCCCGGTATTTGCCTGAACAGAGTGTAGAAAAACCACACTCAGGATAGTTTCGAACCTACGATGTCTGGACTTGCTACAGCTGCCCTCGCAACCGTGGTGCACGATTAAACGATCACAACTACGGTGCGGGACTCTCAAAATGACGACTACACACAACAGACGAAGGAGTGTTTGTGTCCGGAACAAAGTTATCACCGGAAATCACGTAAGACAATCATCACACCTAACTCTGTCTCACGCAAACTCGGGAAATGAAAGCACACCTCCTGTGGGGAACCAAAAGTAGTGTTGAAAGCGACATCTACCATCGGTACTTGAAAATGGCATAAGTAATGCAATTGTAGATATGTTTTGTTCTATTTGATAATAGCTTTAAGCTGCCTGTTCATTTAACACAAGACAAGATAGGTTGCAGCACCATTTTCACTGCCAGCTGGATCGCATCCCACCTGGCTGCTTTAAACTGCCTGCCCATTCAACACTCTGACGCGTACAGGATGTTTTCACAGTAGCGCTCCATTCGTATTTACGTCTTTTTCCAGAACTAGCCCTGACGTTATTTTATTTCTTACTGCCGTCTATTTGATTTTTTGGACTTGGCTACACCCATAAAATATTAAACGATAGACAAATCATTTTCTAAAAATGAAACATTGTCTTAACCTGAAGTAAGTTATCGTATTGATTAAATTTATATTCATTCAATGTCATTTAAATTAGAATTGCATAATGATTTTTATATATTTTATAATCTTAGTCACATTTATAATTATATTTGTTTATTCCATTGCTTTGTTTTTAGACACCATATACCTTGAGTTAACCTCTTTACTTTCCACCACGTCGTGTTACCTAAAGCCGCTTTGATTAGGAAAGACTTATGGATCTTTAAGCATACAGGCTCTTCATTAATTATACACGGATTGGTGAAGTATTGATATTCCATGTCTGCCATTTCAAGCTTTTGACCTATCTTACGAAATACTTTAGGGGCTAAAAAAGAAGCCCAGTGTGTTCTCAATCAATGCATCTCATTTGACATTATACTGGGATTATACGTTGTTGTATTTACTTTAACAAGGTGAGATAGATTAGTTGGTTTCTCTGTTTAGGGGCTGCAACATCGCGGTCATGCAGCCCCGTGTACTTTGGATGTGTGTAGAATCTGCCTGATAACCGGTGTTAATTGTGATGGCTGTATTATTGTGTGTTATTTGTAATTCAGGTAAGGACTACAGACAGTCAGTTTTAAGCAGTTCCAACTTTTTGTACCAAATGCTACCGTCAACGACACCTAGCTGCAAGCTTGGCTAATAGATACCCCCGCAACCACACGGTGACCATTGGAACTTAATAGCGTTAATCAAAATTTACTTTCACTCCAATGTAGTTAGTGGAAAGTTTTTTACATCACATAAATCTATGTCCTATGACATGGCCCACTGTCTTTACTTCCCCTCCGAAGGAAGGCATACTGAGGGATTTTTAACGCTCTTCGAAACTCCGATGACTTCGGCCGGGTTTGAAACCGCGACCATGGGCATAGAAGCTCAGCATGCTACCAAATACGCCACCAAAGCTGCCCAATATGAGATAATAGGCATGGAAATACAGCAATACTATTCCCTAATATGCAGCTATAGTAGCCTACACATTGCCTATGTTACACGAATAAGCCATTTCTCATTAATCACACCATTTGTGCGGGGTTAAAAATCGTAAGTATATTTGAATCCAGAATGATGACTTTATATTCAAATATTGAATAATTTAAATATTGTTTCCTTTTTAGAAGGTAGATGCAACAATTTAACAAGTAGTTCCGTGAAGAACTATACAGCCTATTTTCATATATCCTACTTATGTTAATTGTCACTATCAACATTCAAAATTTCAGTTTTATTGCTGTAATAGATTCGTAGATATTGAGAACCGACTAAATAATTCGGATGGTCGTCATGTTGGATTTTATATATGTAGGTCCTAGAGTTATGTACTGTTACATGAAGATTATTGTGTACGTGTAGCATTCAAATTTCAATCGCATGATTAGGACACAAGACGTAACAAGGAGATTTTATAATTTCGCACAGCTGCCATCTTGTGGTTATGGAAACAATTGAAATAAATTAGATGCCTGTGGATTAACAATCGTATAAGGATTTACTGTACCAAGTTTCACTGCACTAGGATGGTTAAATTGGGAGAAACATCCATGTGAATATTTATATTTCTTGTCGCCGCCATGTTGGATTTGTGATCACCAGGTTATTTAAAGTCCTATAGATGAACTTATGATCATAGCCCCTATGAACATAAGGAAATTCAGTTTGATTGCTATAATAGATTCGTAGATATTCAGAGCCGTCTAAATATTTCGGATGGTCTTCATGTAGGATTGTTATATGTATAGACCACAGAGTCATGTACCATTAAAGGAAAATTATTGCGTAGGTTCATTATTCAAACTTTCAATTCAATCGCATGATTACGACACAAGGAATAAAAACTTAATTTTAAAATTCGCATAGCCGCCATTTTGAAGTTACGTAAACAATTGAACTAAATTGAATACCAGTGCATTACAATGTGTATAAACATTTCCTGTACCAGATTTCATTGCGTTTGGAACATTAAATCGCGAGAAAGGTCTATTAAAATGTTTAATTCGCTTGGCCGCCATGTTCGTTTTGTAGTTAACCGGTTTTTGAAAGTCTTATAGATGAACTTCCAGAATTGCCCTTTATCTCCGTACAAAAATTCAGGATGATACCGCTAATAGTTTCAGAGATATAGAATGCCGGTGAAATATTCGCACATCCGCCATCTTGTGGTTATGTAAACAATTGAATGAAGTTTGATGTCGGTGCATTACAATGTGTATAAACATATACTGTACCAAGTTTTATTGCGTTTGGTTGGTTAAATAGCGAGAAACGTCTATATAAAAGTCGCAAATTCACGTGGCCGCCATGTTGGTTTTGCAGTTACCAGTTTTTCAATAGTCACATAGGTGAACTTCTAGTAGTTCTCTTTATCACCGTTAAAAATTCCAGGGTGATATCGGGAATAGTTTCGGAGATATTGAATGCTGGTGAAATATTTCGCACAGCCGCCATGTTGGATTGGTGAAACGTAATAAAATTTGAAGGGCACGGTCGGGGTCGCCCGGAGTAGTGCTATGAACTTATCGAGTTTCATTGAAATCGCTCCACCCGTATAGAAGTTATTAAGGGGGGACAAACACACACCTCTCTCTCACGCACACACACACACACGCACACACAGACACACGGACAAAAGGTGATCTCATAAGCCTATTTTTTTCAAAATTGAAAATAGGCTAAAAATGAAAGAGAATTGTGAGAACAAGACGTCTAAATTACACCCATTACCAAAAAATAGAGACTATCAGGAAAGTACTGTAATTGTGAGACTAGGTCCTTGAGAAATGTGCATATACAGCCCTTGTTTTTATTGATGTATTCTCTACTACGTTATTGTACTCCATAGTGCCTTTCGCCTAGATTTACAGTGAGTTAATATTGTACTTTATTAACTTCAGAGCCCAGGATAACTATGTTTTAAACTCACTTCGGGGCAAAGTGTATATACCTTGCGTAATATATTGGCATGTATCTTTCTATAACATGTAAATACACCTCTCGGGCAACGCCGGGTAAAGTAGCTAGTACGGTATAAAGCTCAATGTTGGTTTGTCTGTCAGTTATTTATACAAATCTACACCGTTTCACCGATCTGAACCAAAATTTGTATACTTATCCTTTGTGATCCTGCGAGTAACACTGTTTATTACATGAAATTTCGGACAGACCTCTCCATTCCCTGCATTTAGGCCCTTTGGCACAAGTCTATATCGTTTCACTGATCTTAACCAAACTTAATGTACTTACCCTTTGGAACCCTGCGGGTAACACTGTCCACTTGCTATTTTGGACAACTCTCTCCATTCCCTACATTTAGAACAACAGACAAATTGAACTTGAAAACTACGTTTTAAGGTCCTAGAACCATTCATGTCCGTATAGTGCAACTGAAAGAATATTTTAGTAAGTCAATTGTTGGCTGGCAATGCGATCTGCATCACGTCACCCCTACCAGAATTGAGAAAATAGTTACAACTTGCGCTGCTTATAAATTGGAGTCACTGGGAATAATTATTGCAAGAAGATTTCTTAGGCCCCTTAAAACAGTTATCATCATGAAAATATTAAGCCTCTGTATAGGCCTAAGTGCGATAGTGTTGGTGCAGTACATAGAGGCAATCAGCTGCAATAAGCGTTGGTGCTTTCAAATTTACTTTCATTTATTCAGTTCTTATCCTTGAACAGTATGTGGCGATAAATGCCACTATTGCTACTTCAGGAGTTCGGGACAGCCGAAGTCTTCCAAAGTGCTCTGATTATTTTCCTATGGCAGTATGTGACAAAAGACGACACTATTGATCTCTACTTTGCTAACAGCCAATGAGATATAGGCCCTAGGCAGTGTCTTTTATTTCAAATACTCCTCTTTCTAATCATATTTTTCAATCCGTTTGTAAATTACATGTGTCTGTACTGTAGTTAGTAAATAGCCGTTCCCCTTTTCATGACCTGAATGTTACGACCATTATACTGCACTACTTATCACCCCCAGCACCACTACCACCACCACAAAAGTTTTATTTTAAAAATATTTTTTCTGTTAGTTTAAGTATTATGTGCCAGTTCTGTAGTAGTATTCATTATCATCTATAAAACAACTAATCCACCGGGCGAAGCCGGGCACTACTGCTAGTACTTGATAAAAGTGCGTTGGATAAATTGTTTTCCAATGTTACAACTCCGATTGTAATGGCTTCCCTGTCGTTGTGACAAATCCTTTTTCTACTGTCGAAGCCATTGACCGATTTCTTTCTCTTCTTAGTTGATCCACTGGTGCCGATTTTGCAAATCATGATTCATACCTGTCCTGTATATGTACAGAAACTGCCACTATCGGCCATAGGGGTGCTGTGTGTCACAGTTGAAGTCCCCCACCTCAGTCTCTAGCACAAGGTTATGCCCAGCCTTTCCTCTGTTTGGAATCGAACCTCATTCAAGCTGAAAAATGTTGTCGTATTGTTATTGTATTAAGTGGCGGTGCAGAAAGGTCACCTGCCCTTAGCTGAAATTCAGAAACTGAACAAACGGTGGATGGAAAGAACAAGACACGCTACCTAGAGGGAAAATGCAAGAATTTTGATATGCAAAAGAGCATCTAGAATCATGTAATTGCTATTTAAAGTGGTCTTCAATTGTACAAACGAATACATAAGTAAGTAAAAAAAACAAATAATAAATAATAACATATGAGAAATTAATTAACTAATGAATCGAAAGCTCACGTTTTTCGTTCCATTGCAGAAGCTTGACACGCAGCTGTTTGAAGAAAGCAATCTTGTGCTAATTTAAATGAGTGTGCGTCCTTTGTTCAGGAGGCCTGTACATCGCAATTAGTGAGAAATTGTGGCTTTGTCTGGAAGACAATTAGCAAGTCTTAACTGGTGCAGTGACCTGAGAAATTAGCAGAAGGCCTCTGTATTCCAACAGATGTCTCTAATCTCAGTTGATGAGGAAGTAGGATTTCTTTCTTTCATTTCTGTAAGATTGGACAATAGAGTTATGTGCTGATGACAATGCTGAACTCAAAGGTACATTGTGATATGAATCCTTTGTTCTTATCTCTCTTGAAAACAAACTGAGATATACATAAGGTAATGTAGTCGTAGTAGCTATTACCTGGCTGATGAATTCTCGACAGCGGTTGGTAGAGGAACTATAAGCAGTAAGCCAGGACCTTCTATACTACCGGACCTGACACTGCAATCGAAGATGGCCGCCGTAGTTGGTGGTCGGACATCAAACGCCTGACGTGTGTCACAATCCAACACAACACAAAATAACATCATGACGTGATTTTGTCTGCTGTTAATTCATTTTATGGGCTTGGGACATCTTGGTCATCAGCCCCGTGCAGTTGTGTGTGGGTTGAATTCCTCCGATTACGTGATGAATGTAGTAGTGTGTGTAGCTGTGTAAGGGACAGGCATGGGGAGGTGCCCTAGGAGTTGAAGTAAGGTACCACCGTACTTTCATCAGGAAAGGAATAAAATAAAATAATATTGAGGTCCACAGGAGAGATCTGCAGAATATCTTGGCTGAGTGAACAGGGAAAGTTGTAAATGTTCCTGTAGGAATTTCAATCCCTTTTTAGTAAGTTACATATTATTCGGGGCATGTTTGCCATCTCTTGATGAATGCAGTACATTTCCATTTTTCTGTTGGCACAGGCTAGAGTAAAATGAGGCTTTCCGCCGATGTCTCAATCTCACTCATGGCTGTGATTATATGGAAGCTACTAAGGTATGGGTGGTGCTTAGTAATGACATTCAGGGCACAGTAAGTGCCTGTGGATGCTGTGAAAGGTTCTACTCATAGGGTTAGTACTGCTGTACTGACTCAGTGAGGAAAGCAATGACAAACTACCTCACTCCCCTTCTTGCCTAGTACGCCTCAATATAGCGCTGCCATGGGTTTTTGTGGGTATCTACCCACATAACCTAACGGCAGTGCCTTTTGAGGATCCAACCAGCTTTCGGGCTGACTACCTAACAGACATACATATTATTCTTAAAAACAAGATGTTCGGGAAAGAACATATAGCCTACTTTCTCCTAAATGTATGGGTACAGTTATAACTCTCTGTCCTTATCATCTCCTAATTTCTTCCTATTTGAAGTGCAAATTGGCACACAGGATTTGAACAGTGGCGTTCAAACCATAGTTTATAATTTACCCCAGCATTTTGCATTTTTCATCAGCAAACACTCCAAACACCGACTACTTACAATAATTGAAACTTCGTTGCTCTAATAAGGCCCATCTACAATGCGCAGTCGGCAGTCCGTAGTTGGTAGTCCTCGGTCGGCAGTCGCGATCGACTCCGTGTATACTATAGGCACCATACACAACATGAAGTTGCAGTCGGTAGCTGGCAGTTGGCAGTCACGAATTTTATCCTTGACTGCCAACTACCCGACTGCAGCAATGTAATAGCCAATCAGAGCAGATCAGAAACTGACGTCACGTTGTTGTTCTGTGTCATATACGAATGATATAGGACTAAGTGAAGTAACTTCGCAACCCGTTAATTTATAGGCTAATCTTAAATACACGGTATAACAAAATAATCCATCTCCAAATCATCCATATTGCAAGTTTTGAGGTTATCAACAACGCCTCTGTGCACAAGGAATAAACGAATGTTACTGTATTATTACTCCTAGCAGTCGTTAAGACTGGGTTCACTAACTGGCCGGTATAGAGCGCTGCTCGAATCTATAGTTTCTGCATAGTACAACTGAAGGCTGGTAGATGTCACTCCGGTGGAGAATGTCGTTTTTTATTATATATAATTTCCATTGCAAAACGCACCATATAACGATTTATTTTATAACGTCTCAGTACTCAAGAAACAATAAATATAAAAAAATCAAGCAAAAAAGTCCTACTCTGATAGGATTTGAACCCCGGCCAGCCACATGAGAGACGGGAGCTCTAACCACACAGCCAATCGTACACTCATAACTCACGCGTTATCGATTAAATACATATAACGTACTGTATTAGCAAATAATCATTTGGACTGAAGATTTCTTTACTGGAGTATATTTCAAACCTAGTTCATTTCATATTAAGTTCATATAATTTTTATCAGTAGGTTATATTGCATGCAACATACTGAAATTAGTAAAATATAGGTCAGAACGAGAGATCAGCTGCCATCTTGTCAAATAGCCGAGACGATTCAGATTTTTAAAGTCACTTCTAGATTATAATATTACAATATAAACTTTTAATTTCGAACGAACCACGTCGCTTAGAACAGATTAAACGATTCTTGGTTCGATAATCGGAACTGGTGGGTCCCATGTTATGGATTATAAATTTTGCATAATTCACACGGCCGCCATCCTGAAATGGTACGTTTGATGACCTTGTAGTTTGGGCACAAGACGCGTCCCATATGAAGGTAGGTTGTTACCAAATTTGGTAAAGATCCGATGATTAGTTTGGTCGTAATGCATTATTAAGTTTTGACCATTCGATTGGCCGCCATTACCTTTTGGTAAAGATGGCGGCAATATTAAACATGACACTGAGGTGCCCTTTGCCAGTGCTACCTCTGTACCAAATTTCGTTCAATTCGGTTCAACCGTGTTCGAATTGATAGGGGGGACAGACATTCAGAGTACACACACTCACACACACACACACACACACACAGACTCACACACATACACACACACAGACAGACACACTTTTTTCGCCCTGTAGTGATCTCATAAGTCTACTTTCATTTTTTGCAAAAATCGAAAGTAGGCTAATAAATGTGACCAACCAGATGGTGTAGATCCTGGTTGTCACTTCTGGGGTCCAAGTTTGATTCCTGACTGTCAAGAAATCTCAATTCTAGTCTGAGGGTAAGAACGGGCTACACACAGCCTAGGGAGGTAAACCGAGAAAATGTTGGGTTCGATTCTCCGCTTAGCAACCCAGCAAGTGGTTTACCATGGGTTCCCACACATACTGAAGATAAATGCCTAGGTAATTCCTATCATAATGTCACGACTGCCTCCTGTAAATCCGTCAACAAGTAGGCTAGTCGTATTCATTCATTCCTATTCATGAGATTAAATGGAACTCTGTCAAACGGGGCGGCTTCGGTGGCGTAGTTGGTAGCATGCTGAGCTTCTATGCCCAAGATAGTGGGTTCAAACCCGGCCGAAGCCGTAGGATTTTTTAAGAGCGTTAAAAATCCCTCAGTATGCCTTCCTTCGGAGGGAAAGTAAAGCCGGCGGTGCCATGTCATAGATTTATGGCTTGTTAAAGAACCTTGCACTAATTACACCCGTGTGAAGCTAAATTGGATAGGTTAAGAATGTAAACAACGCTCTTAGGTTTCTACGTTCGTTGCCAAGAGCCGACTGCGGTGGCGTCTAGTATCTAAGTTCTGAACTAGGCCTAGTAGTCATTGACGGTGGCGTTTGGCGGCAAAAGTAGGAACTATTTGAAAAATTCTAAGTTGCAGTCTGTACTTAAATTAAAAAACAGATACACACACTAATACAGTCATCACAATTAACACCGGTTATCAGACAGATTCTACACACACCCAAAGTACACGGGGCTACATGACCTCGTTGTCGCAGCCCCCAAACTTAAGAACCAACCAAACACTGTCAAAGACATGACGTGTGTCAGAATCCAACCCAACCCAAAATATCATCATGACGTGATTTTGTCTGCTGTTAATTCATTTTATGGGCTTGGGACTTCTTGGTCATCAACCCCGTGAAGTTGGGTGTGGGTTGAATTCCCCTGATGGGAAATTAGAAAATAGGCACCAAAGGCTTATCTTCATAATAATTGGATTTGGATCCAGTCACACAACAGTTTCAAGGCATATCACCACAATTTTAGCATAACCTATGTATGAGTGCAGCCTCCGTGGCTTAGGCGGCAGCACGCTGGCCTCTCACCGCTGGGTCCGTGGTTCAAATCCCGGTCATTCCATGTGAGATTTGTGCTGGACAAAGCGGAGGCAGACAGGTTTTTCTCCGGGTACTCAGGTTTTCCCTGTCACAAATTTCATTCCAGCAACGCTCTCCACTATCATTTCATTTCATCTGTCATTCATTTAATCATTGCCCCAGGGGAGTGCGACAGGCTTCGGCAGCCGGCACAGTTCATATCCTCGCCGCTAGATGGGGGCTCCATTCATTCCATTCCCTGACCCGGTCGGACGACTGGAAACAGGCTGTAGATTTTCATTTCTATGTATGAGTAAGCCTACTGGTAGTTTATTAAAACGGAATCCTCACCAAGTACGTGATAAGATTGATATCCTTGGACAAGCAGGCGTATAATTGGATGAGAGAACACTGCAGATAATTTAAAAAGTAGGTTATGTTCCTACGTACGGTAATCAATTTTCAGATCTTCTTAAACCTTGAATTGGAATACGTTAATTATTGCTATGCTTGCTCATAATGAATTACCATTACTAATAATTTATAAACTCTAAAGAGAATAATAAATAGACCAAACTTACCCACTGATTGGCAATAGTATTGATGGTATCACAAGCGTAACAGAAGTCACTGGTATCTCGTATTTAAGAAGCACTATAGCAGACATTTACTTACACGAACGTGTAATATAATTAAGCAATAATCAATAAGCACAGATAATCAAGGGAGACGATTGCTAACCGAAATTCACATCGTAAACAAAACAACTCAACTAATAAACAAAGCATGTAACCACCAACAGCGACAGCCATCTTTCATCAGTCCCGCCGCCAGTGTCAGGTCCGGTATTATAGAAGGTCCTGTGTAAGCGATGTGACACACTCTGTTTTCCAGGAGATATTGGTGCAGTTGGGTACTTCAGGTTTGTGTTATGTGGGTGTTTTTAAGGCATTAGTCCATATAATTGGTCAGTGGCTTGCATTCTTCGATTCTCGGCTCTCCAAGAAATATAACTTTAGTCTGAGATTTGGAAAGGGCTCCACTCAGCCTCGCGAGGTAAAACTGAGAGGAGGTAGGTTCGATCCCCATCTCAGCCAACCTGCAAATGGTTTTCCTTGAATGCCCACTTCTACTGGGGGCAAATGCCGGGATGGTTCCTGACTTAACGACATGGCCGACTCCTTTTCTATCCTCATTCGCATTACAAATACACTTACGAATACAGCCAGCACAATAACATAGGTTAGAAGAGAAAATTCCACACTCACCTAAGTACACGGGGCTAAATGACAACAATGTCCAAGACCCTCAAAAGAAGCAATAACTTTTAAGCAGTTCATACGCTTAACGGACGAGCAGTTCTCACAGTTTCGTGTAACACTGAAGCGCCTCCAAAGAAATCACACGAAGTGTCTACACAGCTTAACGTTATCCACATTTAGATTATTATATCTAGTTCAGTGGTAGTAGTAGATGACAGTGTGTACAATTCTTGGTCCTGTCACTCTCAAGCTTGTCGACTGGCCAAATAATAGTTCCAGTTCATATACTGAAACAAATGTACATACCTTTCCAAGCGTTTGAGTGTTTATTGAAATGCCGATAACAAGATACTTAATTATCTCTAAATTATGAAGGATAATGATTGAAACGATATTTGTGAGTGTACCTTATAATATGACTACACTAGAAAATATACTTTTTAACCTATATATTGAACAAGCAATGAAGGCAATTAGAGAAACATTTAAAGTAGGGGTAAAGATTCAAGGAGAAGTAATGTCAACATTGAGATTCTCTGATACCATTGTCATATTAGCCTATTCACCAGACGTTTTGAATGCATTTTAAATGGTAAGGACTCCGTCCTGAATAAAGAATTTATGATGAAAATCAATAAATTTAAAACACAAATAATGTAATGCAGCCGAAAGAATTCAGAAACCTCTATGTATGTTCAATTGGATGGTACATAACTAAAAGAAGTAGGAGTCTTATGTTACTTAGGAAGGAAAATAACCAGGTTATAAAAATTTGTTTGGCTCGGGCTTGGAAAGAATTTATACAGTAAAGGAATATGTTGACATCTAATATAGAATTAGGTATGATGAAGTCATTTTTGATAGCCTTTTTCTGGAGCGTGGCATTCTATGGAAGTGAAATTTGGATTGTTGGAGCAGGAGAAAAGAGGAGAATAGAAGCGCTTGAAATGTGGTGTTACAGGAGAATGATGAAGATCAGAGCAACAAATGAACAGTTATTACTGTATAACAAGTAGGAGAGGAGAGATGTTTTTGCAAATAAAGGGAAGATATAGGTTGGAAGGACACCTTCTCGGTTATGGAAGGAAGGGTCGAGGACAAGGACTGTAGGGGTAGACCAAGGTTAGAATATGTTAAAATAAGGACACAAATGGAAAGTCTCTAACAGATAGGGAAGAAAAGGTTGAGAGATGGAAAGCTTACATAGAGTGTTTGTATAAGGGAAAGGAGATTGCGAATCGTGTAATGGAAAGGGAGGAGGAAATTGATGAGGAAGCAAAAGGAGATTTAATATTGAGATCAGAATTTGACAGTTCATTGGAAGACTTAA
The DNA here is from genome assembly GCA_946902985.2 of Meconema thalassinum. Lineage (NCBI taxonomy): Eukaryota > Metazoa > Arthropoda > Insecta > Orthoptera > Tettigoniidae > Meconema > Meconema thalassinum. Next base: position 344,483,278 of record OX336394.1, read on the forward strand.
GCAGGGACAATGCACCAGGCATAGATAATATACCGATTGAGTTGCTACGCTGCATAGGAGATGAAGGTCTGATCAGGTTATATCACTTGGTGTGTAGGATTTATGAGACAGGTGAGGTAGCCCCTGATTTCAACAAGAATGTTATCATCCCTATACCGAAGAAAGTGGGAGCTGACAGATGTGAAGATTACCGTACAATCAACTTAATTACTCATGCTTCAAAGATCCTGTCAAGAATAATTTACAAGAGGATGGAAAGCCAGATAGAAACGGAGTTGGGTGAAGACCAGTTTGGTTTTAGGAGAAATGTAGGAACAAGCGAAGCTGTACTAACTCTCAGGCTGATTTTTTAAGGTAGAATAAGAAAAGATAAGAGAACAATCATGACATCTGTAGACTTAGAAAAGGCTTTTGATAACGTTGACAGGACTAAATTGTTTGGCATTTTGAAATCTATTGGAAGAAAGTACAGGGATAGGAAGGTGATCTACCATCTCTACAGAAACCAGACAGCAGTCATTCGAGCTGAAGGACATGAGATAGAAGCTGGTATTCAGAAAGGTGTGAGGCAAGGCTGCAACTTATCACCCATACTTTTCAATCTTTACATTTAGCAAGCAATGAAAGAAATTGGAGAAAAGTTTAAAGTGGGAGTGAAGATTCAAGGAGAAATAATTTCAACTCTGAGATTTTCCGATGACATAGTCATCTTGGCCGACACGCCTGAGGATTTGAATGTGCTTTTGAATGGTATGGACTCCGTCTTGAGGAAAGAATTCATGATGAAAATTAATAAATTTAAAACAAAAATACTGGAAAGCAGCCGAAATAAATCAGAAACCTCTATGGACATCAAATTGGCAGGTGAAAAACTAAATGAAGTTGGAGATTTCTCTTACTTAGGAAGCAAAACAACCAGTGATGGACGAAGGAAAGAGGATATAAAAAGTAGGTTAGCTCAGGCAAGGAAAGCATTTCAACAGAAAAGGAATTTGTTGGCATCGAATATAGATTTAGGTATTAGGAAATCATTTTGAAGGCCTTTGTCTGGAGCGTGGCGCTCTATGGAAGTGAAACTTGGACTATTGGGTCAGCAGAAAAGAGGAGAATGAAGCATTTGAAATGTGGTGTTACAGGAGAATGATGAAGATCAGATGGGTAGATCGGGTTACAAACGAAGAGGTATTAAGACTAGTGGGAGAGGAGAGATCTTTCTGGCGACTGCTAATGAAGAGAAGAGATAGGTTGGTGGGACACATACTAAGACACGCAGGAATAGCAAGCTTAGTTATGGAAGGAAGGGTCGTGGGCAAGAACTGTAGGGGTAGACCAAGGTTAGAATAGGTTAGATTGCCTCAGATGTAGGGTGTGGTAGCTATGTAGAGATGAAACTATTAAATCAGGACGGGGAGGCATGGAGTGCTGCATCAAACTACTCAAAAGACTGAAGACTCAAACAACAACAGTTTTTTATATGTAAGATGTGGTAGCTATGAAGAGATAAAACGATTAGCTCAGGACAGGGTGATGAGTGCTGCATCTAACCAGTCAAAAGACTGAAGATTCAAACAACAGCAACAATAACCACAGCGGAAACCACATTTGACATGTTGTGTTAATTTTTCCTGTTAAATGACTTAATAGAAGCAGTACTGTCAGCAATAATTTGCGTACATAACTTTAAAAGCGAGTTTTACTTTTTTATTCTACACATTCCTGATTTGTTATTGAGACAGTCTATGAATAGACACCTCCTACAGTACATATCAAAGCAGTTAACATCTTAAATCCAACTAGATTTTCGTGTTTTCCATTTTGCCATTCTCTCAGAGACCAGCAGTGAATGCGGTAGCTTGTTAAATAGAGATTGCAGCGTGTAAGCTTATGATATTTTGCCCTCTTTATTATGTTTTAAGAACTACAAAGTAGGAGTGCTTGAAACTTGTTTCATGTTGACGTTGAATTTTCTTTAAAGTACTATTAACTGGCAACGGTGTTCGAGAGTGCTAACGTGCTAATTCGTGACTCACTATAATCGGAAGAGCGTGTGTTTGAATCCCACCTCGGCCGTCCAGAAAATAATTTTTGTGGTTTCTCATGTTCACCACCAAGTAACAATGCTTGAATGGTTCCTTCAAACTGGTGAACGACCGAATTGCCTTCCACAATACCTTCCCTGTCACTTCCTTAATTAGACTCAAGTTAGCGGTCGTCTGGGCAATCAGCTGGTCCTAATCCCCAGTTGGTAATGTGCCCGTTTGGACCAAGATACAAAGACCACATTTTGTAAAATACCGAAATCAGTTCAACACGAGAAAATCTATCTCAGGGTCTATCTAGGTGAATATTAGGTCTATATCTGGCATCCCTGACCTCTGTAATTCACAAGTAAGGTAAGGAAATAAAGTATTTTGTATATAACACACTTCTTAAAAATCTCAATTTATTTATAATTAAAATGTTAAATTGTGTGGCAATAACCTCAAAAACACAAAAAAACAATCACACATAAAAAATCAACAGTCCCTAAAAATACCCTTGAACTTCGCAGAATTGATATTCAGAAAATTAGTAGTCCATTCTGATATCAACAAAAACGAAAACTCCTAATTATTTACACTCGGGTAATCACTAATCAATGAAGAGTTCGAGTAATCCTCCTATTTACATATTTGTAGTTTCACTTTCCAGAAGATTTGCATTGATTTTTCAAGTACACGTTGAATTGATATTTTGAAAAATTATCACTTGGTTAATTCGATGATGTTTTCAAAGAAAAATATTGGAAAAAATTATTTCTCTTGATTCATTGAAATATAATAACAACCTCATATCAATATTCGGCTAACATAAAGTCGAATGTTAATATTGTTGTGTCTGTAAAATTTTTGTTTCCAAGAACAAAAATTATTTATAAATTTTTCATTATCATAATTATTTCTTTCTCATATTCATTTGTTTCAATATAAACAAAATTTAAATTTACTCGTTTCAAAATTTGTAGTAAACGTTAGCATAAATTGTTGTTAACAATATAAATTGTTGTTATCCACTATCAGTGTATTAAATCACTTTTAACAAAACTTTTCTCACATTCAGAAAATCTACATAATATCTCACAATAAACAACAATGTTATTCCCAGAATTTATTATTATTATTATTATTAATTTCAAAATTTCTTATCAATTTATTTACAACAAGTTTTCTCACCCTCTCATATTGAGAATATTTAATACTCATTTCCATTGTTATTATTATTATTCCAAGCACAAAATAAAAATATCTTAAATTATTTATTTTATTTTTGCATTTGCAACTATTCATTTTCTTGATATTCTTTTCTCGGTCAGGTTCATGAAATCTAAACTCATGTTCTTCAATTATTTAGGCATACTATTGGAAATTCAAGTTGATCCAGAAAAAAAAATGCGGTTTGACAGATCAATGGAATTTGACTAGAATATGGGGCGGTCTACTTGCCTAAACTTCTTTTACAACTGAGAGCCCACATGCTCTTCTAATAATACACGCACAACCATGCGTGCCCATAACTACGGGAACAAATGCCCTCTTGGCCCCTCGGCCTCCACACAACTTTAAGTGTCGACAATTCGCACCCTAAAATCATATTATTTGACTTCAAATAATCCTCTCCTTAAAACATTATTTTTTAATTATATTTTTTTTTTCTGTTTGTAATAATCTGTCTTACCACTGTACTGCGTGTTCTTCAATTCTATTTTTCCAATGAAAAGATGTATGTAATTCTGGCCAATTTGTCCTTGCCTCCCATTTACACAATCTCTCCCTAAATTTATACATTTTAATACCTGCCGCTTTATTTTCTTAATTTAATATTTATAGTGCTTTTGGAAAATTTTACTGATCTCAAAATCTTACTATTTCACTTCGTTCATAAACTCATTTAAATTTATTTATAAATCCAAATATCTATTTCACAAATGAAAAAAGTTATTTTATTAAACTCTTCCAATTGTTTAAATTCTTCCACGAAATTATTATTATTATTACTACTGGAAAACATATTATTTAGGCATCGTTGCTTCACTACAACATAATGATTATTATCGTCCTATTTCATCCATAAATAAATAAATGTTTAACTCCTCATTGCAAATGATTATTAGTAACATCTCACTTTCTGATTATTAATGCAGTAATTATTTAATCACAATTAATAATTAAATTTAATTTATAAATTGGTGGTATCACCTCCCTAAATAAATTATTTATAACTTTTAAATGGTGTCTTCATTTTTTATTCATAATTAACTTATTTGTTTCACAGTCATTTATTATTATTAATAAATAAATCAAATTATTTAAATAATCCAAGTTATAATCGATCCTCTTCTCTAAATAAGAGTTAAAGAAAAAATATTCCTATCCCTTGGAAATAACTTAAACGTTTCATGTCGAAACACATGAACTTAACTGTCGTCCTGACAAAGCAGTAAAATCGAATAATAAATTGTCGGACTACAATATGTCTCAATTTGTCATTCGGGACAAATATAATAGACGTTCTCATAACGATGATAAATATGTTGATTTCTTATTGTGACAGTATAAAAATGGAATTCTCAAATACTACTATAGGCTAGTGGATAGTACAAGTATAGTTGGCTTACTTCATTCTTGATACGATGGTAATGCGTGTCCTACGGTGTTCACTATTCCCATAGCGTCCTCCCATGGCTATCTGCAGTTCCATATCTTTTCGTTCCCTTCCATATCACACCTACCTTCGAGTAGTTTTAATGGCACATGTCGGTGTTTAACATAGCTCGTTCAAAAACACTTCCGTTGTTCTCGGTACAATCTAACATGTTGAACTATTGTATAGACTTATACTGTTGTAATACTCTTGAATAGTTCGACTTAAGAACAAGTCCCATAACTGGAAAATGCGGTTTCATTCGCCTGCTATCACAGGAACACCTGTCAGCAGCGTAAAATGAACTATAAGTATAAAGTCTTCCTGGTATTATTGAAGTGCCTGATATACAGTTTCACCACAAGAAACATACTGTTATTTGTAGGCTAACTTCTGTGAATGGTATTACAAAAATCACCACCACTTGATCAGTTAGAATAGTTGACCATAAAGTCATCCAATATTCTAAATCTTTCGATGATACTGTAAATGTTTGTTCACCTGACATAAACTAAGTCCACTGACAACTCGTCCAGCGACTAAGTTCCTTTCGGCGGTCAAAATTACGGCGTAATCACTCGTTCCCGATGTGTCGTAGATGCGCACTCGAGCAAGTGCTCTGATGGAATACATAACTGTCTCGATTCTCTGGCTCGTTATATAGTCCTAGCGGCATAAGTGTATCATAATGAGGCTCATTATAACGCTATTTTTAGCCTACTTTCGATTTTTGAAAAAAATGAAAGTAGACTTATGAGATCAACACAGGGCGAAAAAAGTGTGTCTGTCTGTGTGTGTGTATGTGTGTGTGTGAGTCTGTGTGTGTGTGTCTGTGTGTCTGTGTGTGTGTGTGTGAGTGTGTGTACTCTGAATGTCTGTCCCCCCCCCCCTATCAATTCGAACACGGTGAATGCGAATTGAACGAAATTTGGTACAAAGGTAGCACTAGCAAAGGACACCTCAGTGTCATGTTTTATATCGCCGCCATCTTGACGGAAATGTAATGGCGGCCACACAAATGTTCAAAGCTTAAATCAAATTACGACTAACCTAATCATCCGACCTCTACCAAATTTTGCAACGACATACCTTTATGGGGGGAGCATCCTTTGACCAAACCAATAGGTAATCAGCGTAATAGTTTGCGGATGGCGGCCATCTTTGTGTGAAAATCGATTCCCCCTATTAATTCGAACACGGTGCAACCGAATGGAACGAAATTTGGTACAGAGGTAGTACTAACAAAAGGCACCTCAGTGTCATGTTTTATATCGCCGCCATCTTGACGGAAACGTAATGGCGGCCACACAAATGTTCAAAGCTTAATGCAACAACATACCTTTATGGGGGAAGCATCCTTTGACCAAACCAGTAGGTCATCAGCGTAATAGTTTGCGGATGGCGGCCATCTTTGTGTGAAAATCGATTCCCCCTATTAATTCGAACACGGTGCAACCGAATGGAACGAAATTTGGTACAGAGGTAGTACTAACAAAAGGCACCTCAGTGTCATGTATTATATCGCCGCCATCTTGACGGAAACGTAATGGCGGCCACACAAATGTTCAAAGCTTAAATCAAATTACGATTAACCTAATCATCCGATCTCTGCCAAATTTTGCAACTACATACCTTTATGGAGGGAGCATCCTTTGACCAATCTAATAGGTCATTCACCTAATAGTTTGCGGATGGAGGCCATCTTTATGTCAAAATTGATTCCCCCTATTAATTCGAACACGGTGGAACCGAATGGAACGAAATTTGGTACAGAGGTAGTACTAGCAAAGGGCACCTCAGTGTCATGTTTTATATCGCCGCCATCTTGACTGAAACGTAATGGCGGCCACACGAATGTTCAAAGCTTAAATCAAATTTCGATTAACCTAATCATCCGATCTCTACCAAATTTTGCAACTACATACCTTTATGGAGGGAGCATCCTTTGACCAATCTAATAGGTCATTCGCCTAATAGTTTGCGGATGGCGGCCATCTTTGTGTCAGAATCGATTCCCCCTATTAATTCAAACACGCTGAAACCAAATGGAACGAAATTTGGTATAGAGGTAGCACTAGCAAAGGGCACCTCACTGTCATGTTTTATATCACCGCTATCTTGATGGAAACGTAATCGCGGCCACCCAAATGTTAAAAGCTAAAATGTAATTACGACCAACCTAATAATCTAGTCTCTACCTAATTTTGCAACACCATATCTTTATGTGGGAAACATATTCTGACCAAACTGCAAGAACATCAGCCCAATAGTTTGCAGATGGTGGCCAAGTATGTGTGCAAATCGATTCCCCCTATCAATTCAAACACGGTGAAACCGAATTGAACGAAATTTGGTACAGAGGTAGCACTAGCAAAGGGCACCTCATATTCATGTTTAATATCCCTATAGCACGTTGTATTTCAACAAGCTCCTGCAACCAACATTCAATCATACTCCTTGAAAAGGACAAAGAGTTATTACAATACCCATGCATTTAGGAGAAAGTAGGCTATATGTTCTTTACTGAACATCTTATGAAACAGTTTCTTCCACCAATCAGAGCTCAAGAAACAGTTGTGTGACCAATTAGGAAAGGATACCTTCGCCCATGCGCTCAAAATCCAACATATTTCTGTGTTGGCAAGCAAAGTCTCTGCTTACGGAGTGCCTTGACCACGCATGCGCTCTGTTCAGTCAGCAAAGCCAGCGCGCCCTGTTCACTAACTGAATTAACTGAATCCCACAAATATTTATGAATATTTATGTTAAAACATATAATAAAGTTATAATTATCGTCGAACATAAACAGTCGCATGCAACTCGCCTATAATGGTAATTAAGACACTCGTATATTTATAAAACAACCGTAAGCGAGTTTTATAATTACCATTATTGCCATTATAGGCTCGTTGAATAATGTACTACTATATTACGATGTCATTTACATTTTACTGATGTGAAATTGCCATACGATAAATAAATAAATACATAACTGAAAAGTTAGTAAAATGTTGATGAGCCCTTCTTTCCCTGTACCCATCATGTGTGTTCACTCATAGTTTCCACGCAAGTATGAATGGTTACTTGGGTAATGAGTGAACAAGAGTGCGACCGCGGGAGTGCCCTCCAATAGACCTGTGGCACAAGCTGTGAGAGCAGATATAACAATCACTGCATCCATGTGACCAAGACCAAAACACACTTATTAGTCGAGCCAATTATGTGCACAACATCATCAGCATATAACGCTCCAGGGCCGGTGTGTTACCCATAATTCACTACCTAGTTCCCGGAACTCAGTCATCTCGTGATTTTGCGCCGTTTTTTTCCGCCACTCTATAGTTTCCTTCAGTTGAGTGTTGAATGTGTAGCGGAAGAGACGTGTGCAAGCGGTGACTGGAAAGTGGGCAAAAGTGCTCGAATGAGTCCCGGGGACTCATGGCAGATATTTATGTTACAACTTCTATTCATGAGCTTGCAGTATATATGCTTAATTTATATTTGAGTATGGACCATAATCATGCTGGATGTTTTTCAGTAAGTATCACTGATCCTGATCTAGAGTCTGTTGTAAATTAATGGCTCCAAGAAGAAGATAACCAAAGTTAAAAAATGTTCGAAAAGATTTGCAGATCCTGTGTAACAGAGACCCTTGCTGGATCTTCACTGTCATACAATACATGTGATATTTGTTTTGGTGTTGATTACAACAGTAATTGTCGTTCTAAAATGATGCTGATGATATTTGTGAATTATAGAGTTTCTGATATTTTTTATCATTTTGAAAAAATGTGATTGTTTGATGTTTATTGAGATCATTGTGAGAATATCTCATTATTTGTAAATATTTCTAATTTACTGTATTAGTAATTAACTGTCTTAACATGACATGTCCATATCAAGTCAAGTGCATTTCTTTTTTTTTCTTAATTTTGATATTTAAAAAAGTGAGTCCGTGGGACTCAGGGTAGGAATATACGTAACATTATTTTGAGAATTATTTTTTGAACGTACAACACACCACTAACACAATATTTATTAAATTCCAGGTCATTCCAGTGTGCCAATCTAAACTAGTAGGTTGTACCAACCTTTGAAAAACTTGCAAACGTTTCGCCTCATTTTGACTATCATTAAAGTATTGACAAAATATTAGATCATTTCTATGTTGCCATCTGTAAGTCATAGTTGGTACCAACCTTACAGTTAATCTCAAATACCTCGCAGAAGACTAATACAATTTGAACAAAGAATCAAAGCACACCAAACATGCTAGAATTTCCCAGTTTTATCGTTAGTGGTTGATAATAACAATTTTACAGATACCCTTTTTCAAACCTTGCAAAAACTCTTCCGATTTCGACTAGATATTGTACTATAGAATTAGGTCTAATCACATCAAAAATATGAATTATCAAGTTTTGGTGACTTCATTATTAACAATAGCAGTTAATAGGAGTTAATAACATAATAAATTCGTTTTAATAATACGCAAAGGACATAGTACTTTAACATGAAGGAAACTATACTGTTTAGCAATCTTTCTAAATACACAACAACCATTAAGGCTACGGGATAAGCCAAATGCAGATGTAACACACACTAGAGCGTTCATCAACACCCCTCCCCCCACCTTCTCTTCGTTAAACCATTATTTAGACCCTAACCCCCTCCTCAAACTCATGCAACAATGCAAATAAGATAATCCTTTAACCTTTTTTTCAACAATTAATTTGGCATATACAGTCACAAATTAAATATAAGACATGACTAGGTTTACGACTGCACTACCCACTATAAAGACACAAGCACCGTCAAGCTCACTAATACCAGTGCTTACACGGTCATCATAACAATGGTTATTATTATTTGCTACTATTACCTCGTATATCGTACGAATATCTTCAAAATTAATTCAATAGACGATGGAGAAGATAAATGGATAAAAAATATAATGAAGAATAAATGAATGATGATTATCACAACATATTACACGTGTACTATCATATTGTACTGTACTTATTTTACGCAAGCAAAAAACACATACGCGAAGGAGAAAATATAAGAGAGAAATTCGACTGTACAAGAAAATAAATATGAAGAAATAAGAAATATGGAAATACATCAACGCAAATCCCTACTATTATCTCTAATTTTATTGAGGGGCACCATTGGGCTATTAATTATTATATATTACAAAATAACATAGAGACGAAAGAATTATGCATCAGAAAATAAAACACAGAAGAAACATTATTGAATATTAATCTATTGATATATTTACCACACTGTGCACACTTCAGTTTCTAATATTGAAGACAACACATCACAGTGTGTTATAGCTATCATTACACTAATTTTTATCGACACAAACAAATATACACGTGAATAAAGCAGAATAATACATAATTGAGGATAAAGAGGAAGTAAATGAGGGAAAGAATTATGCAGAAATACATCAACGCAAACATTTATTAACATTGTATTTATATCAAGTGGCAACATTATTAACTATGATATATCACAAACACACAAACGAGAAAGACTTCGTACAGAGTCTAATCTATTTATTACTACTAGCCGACACGTGCGATAACTCTCGAATAACGGGTTGTGTGTGCCCCATGTGTACACATTACCCGCCCGGCCCCAGTGCTATGTGGGCTTTACGCAACGCTGCTCAATCAGGGGCTATCGTCTGGTTTATTTGTTTAAAAGCACTGAAAAAACAAATAAATATATTTCCGTTTTCTTTTTTCAAGACATGCAAGATTTTTCCTATACTGTTGAGACGATTTGGAAGATTTTGGTACAAACCACACCTTCCAACTCGTTGTGATTTAGTAGCTTGCGTTTTGTAAAACATACACCTTAGCGTATTAGCCTATATAATAAGATTGTTTTTCACACTTAGTTGTACACACACCGCTTATTAGTATGTAATGAACCCTTTTAACCTCTGATGGTTAAATGATTCGACGTTTTATTTCTTCAATTAATAAATATTTCTACAAGCATCATGAAAATAGCCAGACGGAGATGAGGAAATTTCAAGCAGTTGCTGGAGACAGTGGGGACATACCTGAAGCTGTTTGACAATAGGCTAAATACTTAGGATTGTGAGAAGAATGACCATAGCTATGATTCAGAAGGACAGGTGGTGGCTACCTCAAAATAGAAGCGACGCGCAGTGAGACACGGCTCTGGTATGTTCATTGTAATATTCGCGCCTAGAAGAAAGATGATGCAGTAACGTGAGTGGCTGATGTACATGCTAGACACTCCTACTAGCCAAGGTCTGAATAAAAACCGCCAAGTTACAGAAAAGGTGGGAACCAATGGGAGAAGAATGCTTATTTAGCGCGGCAGGTCTAGCGTGGGCACGCTACGGTTAGCATTCACGCGGGAGATCGCCTAGACAACATCTCTACGATCGATTCTAGGATTAATGGGCATATTCTTGACCTGCGCTATTTTTCGAGTTCAGTGATATTTATTTCATTCCTGTATCACTAATATTTTGTGAAATTTTTATCTAATTTCCCCCTCTATCTACACCTAGGACTGGTTCATTTATAAGTGGTGTGAAGTGCCAAGACATTGCTTATTATTACTTTGGTGTGTCGAGGACATAGTTTATTACTTGTTTTCGTCTGAGGACGGGAGGCTGTTATTTTGTGTGTCAGTGGACACAGGCTTTTAGACTTTGCGCGTCTAAGGACGTAAACAGTTATACTTTGCGTGTCATGAAGGACACAGAAATTATTATTAAAAGTGTTAAATTCAGTGTTAGATAGTCACAGTACTATATTTGTAGGGGCAGTATCTTCGATAATTCGCCAACAGACTGTTTTGGGGAAAGAAGTACCCGAACGGCGAATTTAGTAGTCAGACATCAAGTGTATAATAATTTAATTTTTGAATCAGCACGAGAGATGACATCATTGACCATGGAGGAAGCCTGGAAATATCAAGACTCCGTCAAGATGGTTGAGATGATATAAGAAGAATCCGGTTGGGAGATGGCTGCGGATGTTCTTTGACGGGTGGCTGACTGAGGATGAGTACTGAATAATATTTATTATTATCTGATAAATTAACTTATGGTGTATGGGACATATTTTGTTTTTGTAAATAATTTGCTTGTGTGATTAACGTAGTTTATTTAGTTTTGGTCTGACACACCTTTTGCATGGAAACAGCTCGCATATATTTTTAGTAGAAGGTTCTTTTCTTGTTTATTGTTTTAACTAACATAGCTATGTGGACGATCGTGTTTGCATATGCTACGCAATGCGGTTAAAAAACGTCTCTCGGAGATATGTTGTGTTTCAGAAGTAGGACTGAAGTAATATAATTATAGAGTAGATTGGAGGGTAATTGATTTCTTTTGTTTTATTATTGATCAGATTCAGTGAGATTATTGCCTTTGGAGCAATGTGATTTTTGACGAAGAGCAGTCAGCTCTATCGTAGGTTTTAATATTTTTTTAAATTGTTGGTGAGCATCCATTCAGCCGATCTGTGTGAAAAAAAGTATTGTCATTCCCAGAAGTGTGTGTGTGAGTGTGTGTATTTTGTGTCATTACAAGCGGGAATTTCAGCGTAGACTGATTTCTGGCAGCTTGATGACGAATCCATATTGTGACCTCGCAAGGGCAATTCTGGATATTTTGATTAATGTCTGACCATAGTGGTTGAGTTTGTTGCTGTTGATTCCTTGAGATAACGGCACAGCTGGTCAGTTATATTTATACACACTGGAGTGGGACGATGACAGGTGATTGAGGAAGAGGGGAGATGTTTCACAAGACGGACTGAAGGTTGCCAGCCAGGTCATTAGTGGAGAGTGCCTGTGTGGCTCAGTAATAACTTGAAATACAGAATTAAGAACTGATCAATGATAATTTTTTTTTAAATAAATGGGAGTTGCCTACGAATCACGATAATCTCCGAAGCGTTAGCTTAACATGCAGTTTCGTTCATATAAAGTAATATCAGCCAGTCAGGCTTTTGTTGTTGTTGGTTTATTCCATGTTTATATTCCATTCAGTGACCCGTGAGTCACGTGCTATGCTGTATTTCCTTGTTTGTGTTGAGCAATTTGGCCAATGTTGGCAGCTCATAGTCAAGTGCGTCTTCGCGCTAATGAGGGTCCCGAGAGAGATTCCTGTAAATAGTAGATTTAGTGCGTGTGTCAGCATTACTTTTTAAGGGTTTTTATTAATGTCATGTTCCATATCCGTAAACGTTGATTTACGAAATGATTGTTCGTAAGCATCGTGGCTGTTAACCCGTTGTAAACGAACAGTCATCCAAAGTACTCATTCCTCGTAGTTAGTCATTACGCGCACATAAAACCCAAATTGCAAGGTAGTGGAACCAGGATTCACATTTTAAATAAAGGGGAGATCCATCTGACTCCTCAGATTTGAAAGATATTCCTGTCACGGGAAATTCAGGGAGGATTGTTTTTATTTTATTGTTGTTTATTTCTTTTTATGCACTATTAGTCATTAAATCATGTTATTATTTTACATCTTGTCACCTTTCTTTCTTAATTTATAGTTTGCATCCTATGACCCTTGCCTCAGTAGAGCATGTTGTTTGGCGAACGTAAACATCATATAGGAACTGAGCGCGACCCCTTGATTAAGATTCCTTACATTAAACACTGCTTTTCTGAAGGGTTCAGTAAGAAGATATAGATCACAATGCTGACAATCATTAATATTATCTGCGGAAAGACAAAGGAAAAGTACAAGATCACCGAGAAATATATTTATTATTATTATTATTATATTTGAACCATTGTCATCATAATCAAACTATATGACGACAATCCTTCATTACAGATGGAGAACGAGTACCTGGGTAAGAACCACCCAAAGATGGACAGACTATAATACTACTCTCTGATTACAGAAACCACGGAAACCCCAAACTCTCCATAATAGCACGTGACGATAAGATTACCAGGAAGGAGAAGAAGAAGAAGACGACGACAACGAAGACGACAAAGAAAAGGAATATAGCCACAACAGTGAAGAAGACAGTTGATTAGCATGTAGAAGCCGTATATAGGTAGGATAGTTTGTAGTCTATCTTCAACATACTCACATGAATATTCATCACATAACTCATTGTTAGACATCTATTTCACCTAATAATATAAACAATCATCCATTCATCATTATCACACACTCCAATCATACATACTTTCTAGGGAAATTAACGTTCCAAATGTACCCCCACGGCAGGATGTGAACTGAGGAGTAATACACAATTCATGGACGAGTCCAGAAGGGGTAGGCTATACCTTAAATTCCCTGCACGTACATTCATACCATGTTTAATACTTAAACATATTATTTTATTCATACAAGATCCTCAAACTCCGCCAACGATATTACTTAATACTGCCAGTCGCAAGCCTGGGGCCTCATCTTGCAAATGGGGAAGGAGGAACGGGAAGAGTAACAACCTCGTTAAAAACCAGGGTTCAGCTGGCCCGGCTTATAGTTACCTGTGAGGGCCCCTGTCTAGGGCTACAAGTGAAAACTGGTCAACGGCCTGGAAAGCAGAAGAGGAAGGAATTCCCAACGGTGTACAGGGCGGAAGAACCCTAAAGTCCAGACCCGTCTGTTCTCGTATCGGACGGAGTTCTGGTCAGCGTCTGTTTTCCCATGTGAGACGGCTGCTTCGACTTACAATCATAGTTATAATTTCGCAAAGTATAACTTAATTTGCCCAGTCTAATGATTAGACAGTTGTTGCGTTATGGAAAATATATTCAATATTGAAACTACTCCAGGTGGTAGCTCGGTAGAGGAATCCACCGCCACGACCAGTGGCGCAAGTGGGCCGAAGGGTTCTGGAGAGCCTGCACTGCAACGCGAGGGGTAGTCGGAGTCACCTGGAACTCACAAACTCAAGACAAAACGCCGATACTGGTTTGGAACTCCAAATGTGCAATCACTTCTTCAAGTGGGGAAACTCAATGAGCTAACAAAAACTATGGGAGACCGTGATAACAAGGTCATGGCCATTCCGGAAACAAGGTGCGGAAATGAGGACCGAGTTGAAAGTGGGCAATACAGGATATACAAAGGGAAACCAGTGATCGGAGTAGGTAATACAAAATCCCCACCGCTTCTTGGAACAGCGTTTATAGTGGACAAGTGCTTAGTAGACTCTGTGGTAGGCTTTGAAAGTTCATCCCCAAGACTGTAAATTCTGCACTTAGGATGTGGCAACAAGACCTACACTCTCATAAATGCTCACAGGCCGATCAACGAAGATAATCGCAAGAATCCAGACAAAGTCGAACAGTTCTGGGAAGAGCTAGAAGATGAGATGTCTCAGATACCATAGAAGAACATCAAAATGCTAATGGGTGACTTTAATGCGCAGATCGGGAATGAGAGAAAATATCCGAAGATAGTAGGAGAATATCCTGCACATAAACGTACCAATAGAAACGGCGAGAGACTCTTAGAACTTTGCCGAACCTTTACTCAACAGCTTATGTCAGCAACTTTCAAGCATTTACCCAAGAAAAAAAGACTTGGCGATTCCCCAATCCTCTATTGGGAGAATTTCAGATCGACCTTGTCACTATTTCTACGATGGGAAAGAAAGAAATCATGAATGTGAAAGTAGCAAGGGGAGCGGAAGTAGATTCCGATCACTACTTGACCAGAATTAAATTGAAGTTTCTACCAACCAGGAAAAGAAAAAGGAGACAAAATATCCCTCGATATCACGTCAGAAAATTAACATCCAATAATGCGGCAAGGGAAAGTTACTGAGATGAACTGAAGTGCCTTGCGTCAGGAAATTGGGATGAAATCCGAGACAAGATGCAAGGTGCCGCTGAAAGAACAATTCCCCAGACAAAGCGAATAAGACAAAATTGGTGGAATGCAAAATGTGACGACGCACTGAGACGTCGGAAAGAGGCATGGAAGAAATGGAGCTTAACGAAAAAAAAAGATGATGGTTTGTTAATCTTCCGAAATCAGACGAAACATACAGCCCGGACATTCAGATGGACTAAGAGGCAATATGAACAAGACCAGCTGAAGAAAACGCAAGAAGATTGCCAAATGAACAATACACGAAACTTCTACCGGACGTTCAGATCGCGGTTATGGGGTTCTCAGGCATCTGGAAGGTGCTTCAAGAATGAAGAAGGGAGGTTAGGAATGACCGACAAGCAAAACTGTGACATCCTTGCCAGATATTTTGACTCACTGAACTGTGATGATCCGCAAGAAAACCTGAAAGTGGGACCACCAGAGTTATCATCTCCCAATTCATTGCCTCCTGACGAAGACGAAGTTTTCTGGATTATTTAAGGGCGTAAGGCCAACAAAGCTGCTGGTGCAAATGGTATCGTCGCAGAACTCCTACAACTGGGATCTGCGGGAGTCGTAAAACCTTTCACATGGTTACTTGAGAACACATGGATAACTGAGAGGATCCCTGCTGACTGGCAAATGGCTCTGATCCATCCCCTTCATGAGAAGGGTGACAAGATGGATGTTAACTATAGAGGCATCTATGTTGTTTCGGTTCCCTACAAGATTTTCTCGAAAGCGTTACTGATAAGAATAGAAGAGATATTGGATTCTGAATTGGGTGAATACCAGGCAGGCTTTCGGAAAGGGAGATCTTGCGCGGATCAAATCTTCAACCTGAGGAGTATATTAAGTTACAAGATGTTGGGACAGAATAAATATGTCGCCGTCCTTGTGTTCTGACGGAAAGCCTATGACTCCATTGACCAAAAACCTTATTGGCAGTTCTCGAGGAATTTGGATTGGACAACAAGACGAGGAATCAAATTCTAGAGACGATAAGCAATACTTTCTCCAAAATAAAGTTCAGGGAAGAGTTGTCAGAGCCTTTTGAAATCAAAACTGGCGTATGACAAGGCGACGGTCTATCACCAATATTATTCAAGTGCGTCATAGAAAAAGTTATTCGAGAATGGACGAAGGGTATTTCGGATAAAGAGGCTTTCATGTTTGGGAGAGGTAAAGAAAGTATAAGAACGGATTGTTTGGCATTCACTGACGATGTTGTGATACACACTACCGGTGTTAAAACATCGATATAAAGGTCTCAAGAACTCCAGATGATAACCAAGAAGACTGGCCTATAAATTTCTTTTGAGAAGACTGTGTTCATGACCAACATAAAAACGCTCTTCTCCACTTGGAGCTGAGAGAAGCCAAGATAAAGCGAGTTAAGTGTTTTAAGTACTTGGGAGAAAATTTGCAGGACAATGGGTCGGAAAAGGATGCTATCAATGAGTGGGCGAGAAGAATGAAAATGACTTATCAACTAACGAAGGATACGTTCAACAAAAAGGGTCTATCCTTTAAGGCTAAATTCCGACACTTCGATACTGTTGTTAAACCTGAATGTTTGTATGCAGCAGAAACGCTAGATAAGAATGGGAAGGGTGGCCTCGAAGACATCCGAATGAGGGAAAGGAAAATGCTCCGAAAAATCCTAGGCCCAAATATCAAGGATGGAGAGAGGAGACTCATACCTAACAAAGAACTATACCTGAACACAGAAGGAGTCGTAGCCCTAATGAGAAAAAGGAGAATACAGTTTTATGGACACTTGGTGAGGATGAACAATGTCAGATTGACGAAGAGGATTCTTGAATTCTTCAGGAAGAGGAAGGTGGAGCCGAAATGATTTCGGGAAGTGAGATTGGACTTGGATCAAATGGGGGTGAAAGATGAGGGCATAATGGAGAGAGAGCGATTTAGACGGCTGGTTAAGGAGTTTGCAGGTTTCCGTGAAACAGGGGAGTTGTCAGTGAGGAAAGGAAGATCTTACATGGAGCAACAGAAGAAGGAAGTGGGAGAGAGGATGAAGAGATATTGGCAGAGAGTGAAGACAACACATAATGTAAAAGCTGTCAAACGTGGTCCATAGTTGGCCTAACGAATAAATATATACAAGACCCTCACTCTCATCCACACTACACCTGAAATAATATACAACCACACACGCACATCTGTATTTGTAATCATCCCCCATAATCAACCTCACATTTCAGAACCACAAATTAAATGATAAACAATCCTATACTAAATGCACGAAGAATAATTGCAACATGTTAATATGTAAAATGACTGTATACGCTACAAACCCATACCATAACACACCTACCTACCCCATAGATAGCACGGCACACTTAGCCTACCTAACTGACTACGAGAATAAATCAAAAAGCCACTACACAACGACAACAACAGTCCAACATAAGAAAAGAAGGAAAGAAGAAAAGAAGAAGACAAGAAATCAGAAAAGAAGAGAAAATATAAAAGGACCTATATATCTACCCTTAACGACGCCTCAGACAATGTCCGCGGTCGCACATTTTCGGGGAAGGGGAATTCTTATGGCTCCTCAGCCCATTTAAGCCAAAACCACAGACTTCTAGTAAACTACAGAAACCCATGAAATCACCCAGTTGGGGAACATGAGGCAAGCCTCAAGGCGCGAACAGCATCAAACATTGTTACTAACAATGACACGGCATCTTACGACATAACTGTAACATTGAGTACCACAAGGTAGCAATACTGATGACTAGCATGGCCCACTAGAGCAGCTCCAAAATAAATAAGCAAGTAGCCTACGAGCCCGGGGCTGTTGGACAATTCTACGGCAGCTAGACGGACAGGCCGAAGACCCAGTGACGTGATGACGCTTCCGGGGAGGCGCCGCTTCAGCATGGGCGAGGATTCGACGGGAGGACTCCACAACCATACTCCATGGCAAGTGTGACTTAGCTATCCCTATCTCCATCATCCATACCTCTCAGTACAGACCTGCTACTGGACTGCCATACCTCTATACAATGTGCTCTCATCATTAATTTCGCACGCGACAGTCAGCCAACCTTTTATCCTCTTGTCTTCGTAGTCCAAACCTTGCCAACCACGGACTTAGAAGTCTCAATCCGCAAGTCAGCACCCAGCTCGTACGGTCTCCGCTCGCGTGCTGACCGTGCAGATACTTCCAACATGACATTCTCTGACCCTTTTCTTCCGGGTGCTACACCCAAATCTGTAAAGAGTTTGAAGCGCTGTATCCCTGTAGGAAACGCTTCAACTACAACACTCCAACCCACATGTTGGGAAACAACTTTCAAAGCAATAATGTGCTTATCACTCTATAATCAGGTTTATTTTAAAGAGAACACAACACAAAAACACATATTTCGTTATTTATTGCTAAATATGTAACATGGAAATTTAATAACAATGCCGCTAATCGGGTGCCTCTACGTTCAACCGTTCTCAAGTTATGTGCGAAACTAGTAACTGCTCGTGATGTCACTGCGCTGTCGAATCTGCATGGCAGGCTTGATGCTGTGCATAAACTCGGGCAGTCTTTTCCCGCACTCCATCCTTTGGTGTCGTGTTCTGCTCTTGCCATTGTTAGTGGGCGTATATTGACTTATAATGGATTTAAATAGCATTCGTTCCTAAATCCAGCTGACGCACAAAACCGGACAAAATGGAGGTCAATGACCAAAAAAAGCTGACCCTGCACCAGCGGGACAACGCTAGGAATAATAAGAAGAAGAAGTTTGAGCTAGAACGAACGACGTTTGCTGATGTCCATTCAGATAGCGATCATGACATGGATATAATAAACACTGCAGGTCGAGCCAGCACGCGAAATTAGTGTCATTAGACTTTTTAATATGTGCCAAACATGAATTCATGTTCGATAACGGGATACTGCGTTCTCTGTAAATACACTCCTTTGTGTCTATCGGAATTTGCGCTCCCGGCAGACACATAGTAGGATAACATGTCACATGTTACAAATCATATGCGACTACTGTAAGGCTCTGAGTATTTTCACACCAAAGAACGACAAATTGAAGATGATTTATTGTAGGAATATCTTTAATGGAGCCTCCAAACCTTGAAGTAAACCGTATGGGATATACATTCCACATAGCCACATGGCCGACAGTACGTCGTGGTAACAATCTCCGCCACCGCGCGCGCTCATTGTTTCCATCCCATTTCCGTCCCTTTTCCAAAATCACTCCCACAAAAATATCCAGCTACCGAGTGGAAAGTTGTTACACATCAAAAATACTAATAATAACATTTGAGTCATGTCTAATCTGAAATAGATTAATAACTATTCATGGATACTACTTAGTGTGTGAAGCCCCGTAACACTCTACCTGAAATTGCACAAATTAAGACTTTATGTAAGACTCAACATGTACGAAATTGTAAGATTTATTTCTTGTGATTTTGTCCCATGTTCCTCAATCGTTAATTAACAAGTAGTTCCGTGAAGAACTATTCAGCCTATTTTCATATATCCTACTTATGTCAATTTCCTCTATCAACAAATAAGGAATGAGGAGGGAGTGGTGCTCCGAGAGGAAAGCAGTATTAAGAAAAGATGGGGGCAATATTTTGAACATCTGTCTAATGAGGAAAATCCAAGGTCAATTTTTGAAGAGGGTGTACCATCCCAGACCATGTTAACGGGTATAAGGAGAGAACTGGTAACAGCTGTGAAGAAAACGAAAGGTGGAAAATCGCCCGGTCCTGATGAAATCCCTGTAGAAGCTTAGAGGTGTCTCGGTGAGGAAGGGTTGGATATGCTCTGGAACTTGATGCAACAGATATAAAAAGAAAGGATTCCGGATGAATGGAGATATATGTCAGTAATCCCCTTATATAGGGTGCGTTCAAAAAGTAACGAGCCGGAGGCATAATTACAGAAACCAGTGCCTGTATGTTAGAAGTATTGGCTCTGGCTGTTGAGGCACTTGTCCCACTGTGACTCGAGGCGGTGAATGGCTGTCTCATAAAATTCCCTGGGCTGCGATGTGAACCAGTTCCGCACGTACAGCTGGTCGTCGGCGTCCGAGGTGAATGGTTGGCCGGCGTCCGAGGTGAATGGTTGGCCCCGCAGAGCCCTTTTCAGGGGACCAAACATGGCGTAATCACAAGGAGAGAGGTCCGGACTGTATGGAGGGTGGTCGAGAAGCTCCCATTTGAATTTCTGCAGGAGTACCGCGACTGTGTTGGCCGTATGAGGTCGTGCATTGTCGTGGAGCAGAATGACCCCACACGTGAGATTGCCTGGTCGTTTTGTTTTGATCGCTTGGCGAAGGGTGGTCAAGGTTTGCGAGTAACGCTGGGCATTCACTGTTGTCCCGTGCGGCATGAAGTGTATCAGAAGGAGGCCATCTTGGTCAAAGAAGAACGTCAGCATTACCTTTCCTGCACTCGTGTGAATGGTCTTGCCTTTTTTGGGTGGTGGTGACCCTGGATGCTTCCACTGGAGCTTTGTCGTTTGGATTCTGGTTCGAAGTGATGACACCGTGACTCATCTCCAGCCACCACTCGTGCTAGGAACCCATTCCCTTCCCTCGCATTGCGCTTCAGATGACCGAGACAGTGGGCCATTCGACATGCTTCCTGGTGTGGTTGAAGACTGTGCTGCACCCATTGGGCACACACTTTGCGCAAGTGCAGTCGTTTCTTCATGATGGTGTGCACACTTCAGACGCTCAATCCGACCACGGTGGCTGTGGCGTTCACTGTCACTCGGCGGTCCTGGGTAATGAGTGCATCATCCAGCTGGACGTTGTCATCGGTAATGCAGGGGGTGCCCCAGACCAGGCATCATCGGCTAACGACACCCGTCCTTCCCCGAAGCGCTTGTGCCACGCCTAGACCCTTGCAAGGGACATGCAGGGTTCGCCGTACACTTGTGACTTTCGACGATGAATGTCCGTTCCCCCTACTCCTTCCACTATCAGAAACCGAACAACACCTCTTTGCTCTTCGTTTGACGCCTCCATGTCACTGTTTGCAATGCGACTGGCAGCGTTGGACGATTGATGCATGCTGCTGCTCGCTTTTTATCATCACGTGACGTGCACGCGTACCCTCTAGCGACGGGTTGTGACCTTCCACCCTCTGGTCGGAACCACACCTCGTTACACACGCCACGATTAGCCGATGTCGTCACTGGTTTGCGCATTCCAGCATCCGGCTCGTTACTTTTTGAACGCACCTTATACAAGGAAAAGGGTGACATCCAGGATTGAGGTAACTATAGAGGAATGTAAAACTAATGACTCATACTGTGATAATCTGGGACAAGATAATAGATAGACAACTCCGAGAAGAAACAGTAAGAGGGAATGAACAGTTCGGGTTCATGCCGGGGAGTGAAACAATGGATACTATTTATGCACTCCGGCAACTTTTGGATAAACATAGGGAGAAAAAGAAGGAATTGCATTATTTTCTTTATAGACCTAGAAAAGGCTCATGACAGAGTGCCGCGGCAAGACATCTGGAGGTGTATGAGAGAGCGGGAAGTGCCAGAGATATATGTATGGCTAATTCAGGACATGTATAATGTTGCTAGAATGCGGGTGAGAAGCACTGTAGGTCTCACAGACTGGATACCAGCGCAAGTTGGGTTGCATCAGGTGTCTGCGCTCAGCCCTTATATCTTATATCTGGTCATCGATGTATTATCAGAAAACGATACAGGGCAACCTTCCTGGTGTCTGATGTTCGCAGATAATATAGTTTTATGTAGCACCAAAAAGGATGAGCTGGAAATAAGACTGGATATTTGGAGGAAAGCTTTGGAAAACAAAGCAAAACCAACTCCGTACAGGCCATGGAGGCCCTGGGAGTAGTGGAAGGTAGAGGCTTCCACATTTTGTGACAGCGGCACTACATGGGATGGAAATGTCAGCTCCACGCCCGGCCGTCTTTGCTCCCAGGAATTACCCTGGTACTAATTTCTGGTGTAGGCTGAGTAAACCCCAGGGCTATTTGCGTTTCCGAAAGTGGTAGTTTTGTTTCTAAAATCCACTACTTGGGTGGGGATCGAACCCACTCCCTTTCAGTTACAAGCTCAGCGCCTCTGCTGACTGCGCCACGCAGCCCCCAATTGGAAAACAGAGGGATGAAAATCAATAGGAAGAAAACGGAGTACATGTGCCTAGGAGGACAAGGAGAAGAAACAATCCAATTGGTTGAGCAAGACTTGAAGACTTAACTACTTAGGTTCAACAGTGTCCTGTGATGGCAATTCAGACATGGCAATAGCCCGCAGAGTGCAGGTAGGATGGATGAACTGGAAACAGACGCCAGGTGTATTGTGTGATAGAAGGATAAACCTGAGGACTAAAGGAATGGTGTATAAGTCAGTAGTGAGATCTGCAATCATTTATGGAGCAGAGACATGGACACCAACTAAGGAAATGATTGTGGCTGTGATGAAAATGTTACCAAGAATTTGTGGCGTCACCAGAGCCGATAGGATTAAAAATGAGAGACCAACAATAAGAGGCAGTGTTAAAGAGATGGATATATCAAAGAAGGTTCATGAGAGAAGACTACAGTGCTGTGGACAGGGACGACACTTATGTTGGCAAGAGAATGACAGTGGAAAGTGACAGAAGAATGGGAAGATCAAGAATAAGACGGAGGGACTGTATGGAGGTAGATACATCTACAGGAAGAGGACGTATGGGACGGAGGGAAATGGAGAACAGTTGCCAGGAACGTCGACCCCACTTGAGTGGGAAAAGACGAAGGAAAATATGAAGGAGAGGAAAATACCAATTTTCAGTTTGATTGCAGTAATGTATTCGTATATATTGAGAATCGTCTAAATATTTCGGATGGTCACCATGTTGGTTTTTTTTGTGTCGTGTAGTATTCAAACTTCAATCGCATGATTAGGACACAAAAAATTAAAACCAGATAAAAAAAATCGCACATCTGCCATCTTATGGTTATGAAGACAATTGAAATAAATTAGATACCAGTGGATTATAATTTGAATAAGCATTTACCGTACCAAGTTTTCCTACGCTCGGATGGTTAAATCGCGAGAGACGTCCATTTAAATATTTATATTTTGCGTCGCCAACATGTTGGATATGTGCTCATCAGGTTATAGAAAGTATAACTTTTATCATCGTACAAATAAAAATCGATTTGATTGCTGTCATAGATTTGTAGATATTGAGAACCATCTAAATATTTCGGATGGTCTCCATGTTGGATTTTTATATTATGTAGGCCGTTGAGATATTCATTATTAGATGACGATTATTGCGTTGGTTCATTATTCAAACGTTGACATCTTTCGCACGAATAGGACACAGGAAATAAAAACTTAATTTTAAAATTTCACACAGCCGCCATTAGGGTTATGAACACAGTTGAACTAAGTTAGATGTCAGTGCATTACTATGTGTTTAATCAATTGTATATAATTAGAAATGCACACAAACCGTGCAAGGATTACAGCAAAGATTATATATAGACCTTATCTATATATATAAAAATGAATTGCTGTTCGTTAGTCTCGCTAAAACTCGAGAACGGCTGGACCTATTTGACTAATTTTGGTCTTGAATTATTTGTGAAAGTCCAGAGAAGGTTTGAAAGGTGAATAAATATGAAAGTTGTAGCGCACGAGTAGATTCAACAAATGAGTGACGGTACGCGAATCGCTTGAACAAAGTCCCGTATGCGTTCATATACCATTCATCCGATTGCTATGAAACTTTGGTTGTATTGTTGAGCACTCTCCAGGAAAGGATTCTGACTTAGTAAATCCCTTTTACAATAGATAGCGCACGAGTAGATTCAACAAATGAGCGACAACAGCCGAAGCTTTTCAACCAAGTCCTGTATGCGTTCACGTACCATTCGTCCGATAGCAATGAAACGTGGGTGAGAGGTTGTGTACACTACAGGCAAGGTTTCTGGCTTAGTAAATCCATGTTATAATTGGTAACGCACGAGTAAATTCAACAAATGAGCGACGACGAGCGAAGCGGTTCAACAAAGTCCCGTATGCCTTCATATACTATTCGTCTGATTGTGATAAAACGTGGGTGAGATGTTGTGTAGTACACCTCAGGGAAGGTTTCTGGTTTAGTAAATCGACTTAACAATAGGTAGCGCACGATTAGATTCAACAAATGAGCGACGATGGCCGAAGCGTTTCAACCAAGTCCTGTATGCGTTCACATACCATTCGTCCGATAGCGATGAAACTAGCGTGAGAGGTTGTGTACACTACGGGCAAGGTTTCTGGCTTAGTAAATCCATGTTATAATAGGTAGCGCACGAGTAGGTTCAACAAATGAGCGACGACGAGCGAAGCGTTTCAACTAAGTCCCGTATGCGTTCATATACTATTCGTCTGATAGTGATGAAACTTGGGTGAGATATTGTGTACACTTCATGGAAGGTTTCTGGCTAAGTAAATCCACTTAACAATAGGTAGCGCACGAGTAGATTCAACAAATGTGCGACGACGGACGAAGCGTTTCAACAAAGTCCTGTATGCGTTCACATACCATTCGTCCGATAGCGATGAAACTAGCATGAGAGGTTGTGTACACTACGGGCAAGGTTTCTCTCTTAGTAAATCCATATTATAATAGGTAGCGCACGAGAAGATTCAACAAATGAGCGACGACGAGCGAAGCTTTTTAACCAAGTCCCGTATACGTTCTTACTATTCGTCTGATAGTGATGAAACTTGGGTGAGATGTTGTGAATACTTCAGGGAAGGTGTCTGGCTTAGTAAATCCACTTAACAATAGGTAGCGCACGAGTAGATTCAACAAATGAGCGACGACGGGCGAAGCGTTTCAACAAAGTCCTGTATGCGTTCACATACCATTCGTCCGATAGCGATGAAACTTGGGTGAGAGGTTGTGTACACTACAGGCAAGGTTTCTGTCCAAGTAAATCCATGCAATGATAGGTAGCGCATGAGTAGATTCAACAAATGAGCGACGATGCGCGAAGCGTTTCAAGAAAGTCCCGTTTGCTTTCATATACTATTCGTCTGATAGCGATGAAACTTGGGTGAGATGTTGTGTACACTTCAGGGATGGTTTCTGGTTAGTAAATTCACTTTACAATAGGTATCGCACAAGTAGATTAAACAAACGAGCGATGACGCGCGAAGTGTTTCAGCATTGTCCCGTATACGTTCATATACCATTCGTCTGATAGCGACTAAACTTAGCTGATTTGTTGTGTACACTCCAGGGAAAGTTTCAGGCTTAGTTAATCCATTTTACAATAGGTAGCGCTCAAGTGGATTCCACATTTGGGCGAAGGCGCGCCAAGCGTTTCAACCAAGTCCTGTATGCGTTCATATACCATTTGTCCGAAAGCGATGAAACTTTGGTGAGATGTTGTGTACACTTCAGGGAAGGTTTCTGGCTTAGTACATCCACTTTAAAATAGGTATCGCACAAGTAGATTCAACAAATGAGTAACGGCATGCGTATCGTTTTTTAAAAAAAATCCGTATGCATTCATATACCATTCATGCGATTGCAATGAAATTTGGAGAAATGTTGTTTCCACTCCCGCAAAGATTTCTGATTTAGTAAATCCATTTTACAATTGGTAGCGCACGATTAGATTCAATTAATGGGCGACAGCGCGAGAATCGTTTCAACCAAGTCCCGTATGCGTTCATATAACATTCATCCGATTATCATAAAACTTTGGGGTGTTGAGCACAGTCCTGCGAAGGTGTATGAATTAGTAAATCCGTTTTACAATGGGTGACGCACAAGTAGATTCAACAAATGAGTGTCGTCGCGCGAATCGTTTAAACAAAACCCATAGGTGTTCATATGCCATTCATCCGATTGCGATGAAACTTTGATTAGTTGATGGCAGCAGCAGTGTTGTTCGCAGATCTTCTATTAGGAACGTCTCCCTGGTAAGTTCATACACCAGTCTCGATCTCGTACCATGTTTCTCTGCGATCAGATGCTTAAATTACAAGAAATGTCTACATAAATGGTTCAACTTCGCTTGGCCGCCATGCTCGTTTTGTACTTAACAGGTTTATGAATGTCTCATAGGTGAACTTCTATTGACACTCTTTATCACCATTCTAAATTTCAGGGAGGTATCGGTAACGGCTTCGGAGATAAAGAATGCCAGGGAAAAATATTTCGCACAGCCGGCATGATGGATTGGTGAGACGAAATAAAAATTCAAGGTCACGGTTGGGGTTGTAGAAAATAGTACTAGAATTTCATCGAAATCGCTCCAGCCGTTTAGATTTTATTAGAGTGACACACTTACACACGCACACACTCACACGCACACACTGACAAAAGGTGATCTCATAAGTCTAATCTTATATATAAAAGTGAAAGTCTGTATGTATGTATGTGGGTGGGTGGGTGGGTGGGTGGGTTGTTTCCGTATACAAATCTACACCGTTCCACCAATCTCAACCAAATTTTGCATACACATAGTTTAGGACCCAGAATGAACCGCTGGCTACATGAATTTTCGATAGTCTTTCTCATTCTTCTGATTTCGGCCCTTTTGCACTCAAGCACAGGCTAATCAAATCATAAAATATACTCATGAAGGAATGGCAAGATAGATAGTTTCCATGGCAACATAGCTCAAGTCGAGACACGGCCGTCTGGATGCCAGTTGCGCTCTGCACTACCGGTATAGAAAATGAGGATCTTTACTTGAAATCCCGTTAGTTACTCACCTACTCACACAGCACTGTCAACCGAGTTTAGCATAACAAAGACTTGACACTATCTTCTACTATATATTTGTCAAATACCACTCACTCACTCACTCACTCATTCATTCATAACGAAATCTCAGAAACCACCCAACGGATTGGAATGAAATTTGGTATGCTGCTTCTACAAGGGCCACAAATGCCCACTAAGAGAGGATTTTTGTATATTCAGGTTCTAAAGGAGTGTTAAGGGGGTGGACCTGCATTTCATTGAATAGCAATATCTCCCGATTGGTTTCATTGGGGGATGTGATATTCGGCACATAAACTCATCATAAGAAGACACGAGTCTGAGGGTTTTTCGATGTGGCGTATATTATGAGGTGAAAGGGGATGAAAAGTGGGGATTGAAAGATTCCTAACGGAGCGTGTATCTCTTAAACGACATAGGCGAGGAGTTTGAAACTCGGCGAAAAAAAATCAGCATAAAAGTAAGTAAATATGTGTTTGACGTTTTTTTTTCATAAATCCAATTTAAGGGGCCCATGGGGAGGGGTGAAATTCAGGGGGGGGGGGGCAGGAAAGAAAGTGTCCTAACTGATTGACTGACTGACTCACTCATCAAACTCAGGGGGAAAAAACTGCTTTAAAGTAAGTAAATAGCTGTTCGACAGTTTTTTTCATAAATCAAATTTAAGGAGTTCATGGGGAGGGGTGAAATTCTGAAAAAAAAAATTGAAAGAAAATGTCCTGACTAACTCACTCACTCACTCACTCATCATCGCCCAGGCTAAATTATGGAAGTTAGAAACATGACAGTTTGGGGATATGTTAATTGTATATCAAAACCGTCTACTAAGGGAGGAATTTCGGATATTCAGGTTCTAAAGGGGTCTTAAGGGGGTTAAACCTGCATTTCATTGAATAACAATATCTCCCGATTGGTCTCATTGGGGGATGTAATACACGGCATATAAACTCATCATTAAAAAGTAAGAAGACACGTTTCTGAGGGTTTTTCGATGTGGTGTATATTATGAGGTGAAAGGGGTGAAAAGTAGGGATTGAGAGATTCCTAATGGAGCGTGTATCTCTTAAACGACATAGGCGAGGAATTTGAAACACAGCGGAAAAAAATCAGCATAGAAAATAAGTAAATATATGTTTGACCGTTTTTTCATAAATCCAATTTAAGGGGCCCATGGGGAGGGGTGAAATTCTGGGGGGGGGGGGGGGGAACAGGAAAGAAAGTGTCCTAACTGATTGACTGACTGACTCACTCATCAAACTCAGGGGAAAAACTGCTTTAAAGTAAGTAAATAGCTATTCGACATTTTTTTTGATCAATCAAATTGAAGGGGTTCATCGGGAGGGGTGAAATTCTGAAGAAAAACAAATGAAAGAAAATGTCCCGACTCATTCACTCACTCATCATCACCAAGCCAAAAATATTGAAGTTGGAAACATGGCATTTTGGGGATATGTTCGTTGTATGTCAAAACCGTGCACTTAGGGAGGATTTTTGGATATTCAGGCTCTAAAGGGGTCTTAAGGGGGTTAAACCTGCATTTCATTGAATTACAATATCTCACGAGTGGTTTTATTTGTGGATGTGATACTCGGCATATAAACTAATTATTAAAAATAAGCAGACATGTGTCTAAGGGTTTTTCGATGTGGTGTATTATTATGAGGTGAAAGGGGTGAATAGAGGGGGTTGAAGGATTCCTAACGGAGCGTGTAGGCCTATCTCTTAAACGACATAGCCGAGAAATTTGAAACTCAGCGAAAAAAATCAGCTAAATAAATAAGTAAATCGGTGTTCGTCGTTTTTATTTCATAAATTAATTTAAGGGGCCAATGGAGTGGGGTGAAAGTCTGGGGGGGGGGGGGGGGGAAAGGAGAGAAAGTGTCCTAACTGACTGACTAACTCACTCATCAAACTCGGAGGAAAAAGACAGCTTAAAATAAGGTAATAGGTGTTCAAGAGTTTTTTCATCAATCCAATTTAAGGGGCCCATGGGGAGGGGTGAAAATCTGGTAAAAATAATTGAAAGAAAATGTCCTGTCTGACTCACTCACTCATCACGCCCAGCGAAAACTATTAAAGTTGGAAGAATGAAATTTTGGGAATATGTTCGCTGTATGTCGAAAACGTCAAATAAGGAATGATTTTTGTTTATTCGGGTTTTAAAGAGATGTTAAGGGGGTAAACGTGCATTTCATTGAATAACGATATCTCATGAGTTGTTTCTTTGGGGATGTGATATTCGGTATATAAACTAATCATTAAAAATAATCAGACATATATCTAAGGCTTTATTGATGTGGTGTATATTATGAGATGAAATGGGTGAAAATTGGAGGTTGAGGGATTCTTAACGGAGCGTGTATCTCTTAAACGACATAGGCGAGAAGTTTGAAATTCGGCGGAAAAAAACAGCTTAAAATACAAGTAAATAGGTGTTCGACCGTTTTTTCATAAATCCAACTTAAGGGGCCCTTGGAGAGGGGTGAAATTCTGGAGAAAAAAAAAACAGGAAAGGAAGTGTCCTAACTGACTCACTTACTCACTAATCAAACTCAGGGCGAAAACAGTTTTAAATAAGTAAATAGGTGTTCGACCATTTGTTTCATAAATCCAATTTAAGGGGTTCATGGGGAGGGGTGAAATTATCAAAAATAAATGAAAGAAAATGTCCTGACTCACTCACACACTCATCATCGCCAAGCCAAAGTTATTGAAGTTAGAAACATGATATTTTGGGGATAAGTTCGTTGTATGTCGAAAACGTCCACTAAGGAAAGAGTTTTGAATATTCAGGTTCTAAATAGGTGTTAAGGGGGGGTAAACGTGCATTTCATTGAATAACAATATCTCACGAGTGGTTACTTTTGGGGATGTGATACTTGGCATATATACTAATCATTAAAAATAAGCTGACACATGTCTAATGGTTTTTCGATGTAGTGTATATTATGAGGTGAAAGGGATGAAAAGTGGGGGTTGAAAGATTCTTAACGGAGCGTGTATCTCTTAAACGACATAGGCGAGGAGTTTGAAACTCGGAGGAAATCAATCAGCTTAAAAATAAATAAATAAATAAATAAATAAATAAATAAATAAATAAATAAATAAATAAATAAATAAATAAATAAATAAATAAATAAATAAATAAATAAATAAAATAAATAGGTGTTCGACCGTTTTTTCATAAATCCAATTTGAGGGGCCTATGGGGAGGGGTGAAATTCTGGAAGAAAAACGTCCACTAAGGAAGGATTTTTGGATGTTCACTCTCATCGACCAACCCAAACTATTAATGTTAGCAGAATGATATTTTGGGGATATGTTTGTTGTGTGTCGAAAACGTCTACTAAGGAGGGATTTTTGGATATTCAGGTTCTAAAGGGGTGTTAACGGGGTTAAACCTGCATTTCATTGAATAACAATATGACACGACTATGACGCGAGCGAAGCGAGGCTAAAAATGAGATGGTGTGTGTCTGTGTATTACTCAATCACGCAAGTACTGTAGAGTGTAGAGGCAAAAAAAACGCAAAATGGAATTTAGATACACGGGGGTCCATTTAACAAAAACAGTGCGGGAATCTTAAATAGCAAAGGAAAGAATTTCCAGAGATTTCATGATGTTAGATGGTTTAATCTACAAGTTTGCAGATCCTGACCATACGAAGCTGAGAGTAGTGATACCTCCACGATTGCAAAAACCCATTATTTGGATGGCACATCGAATCGCAGGTCATGCTGGAGTAGATAAGACAGTCAACATGATTCAAGAGAAATTTTCGTGGGAGCAAATGCGACAAACTGTCAGAAACACTATTCGAGAATGCGACTTATGCCAAAGGAGTAAACATAATTCCAGATTATTGAGAGAATTACCAAGGCCTATTATTCCTTCTAAGCCTTGCGAAATCTTCGCGACTGATTTATATGGTCCTCTCCCAAAGTCTAAATTAGGTAACCGATATATTCTGGTGACCATGGATGTATTCAGCAAATACACCATGTTACATCCAATTCAGAAGGCAAACGCAAAGTATTGTGCGAAGAGAATTAGAGACAGCGTAATTCCGGAAGCAGGCAAACCGGAATTCCTTTTATCAGATCGTGGACCTCAATTTACATCTTTGGAATTTCGAACCATCATGAATAATCTTGGGATTAGACAATTGTTTTGTTCTATTAGACATCCAGAGAGCAATCCAGCGGAACGCGTGATGGCTGAGATAGCAAAATTTTGCCGCCTCTATTGTCCAAATGAGCATTGGAAATGGATGGATGTTCTTTCTTTAGCATCCGAATCCATCAACTCTACTATTCATGAGAGTACTGGACAAATTCCTATGTTGCTACATCATGGAATTAAACCAACACGATTATGGGATCGAATCATCTCTATTCCACCTGAGATTGAACCAAGTCGTCAGATGAGGGAAACTCTAGCTTTAGACAAGTTAAGGAGTCAAGCTGAGAAGAGAGAGCGCA
The DNA here is from genome assembly GCA_946902985.2 of Meconema thalassinum. Lineage (NCBI taxonomy): Eukaryota > Metazoa > Arthropoda > Insecta > Orthoptera > Tettigoniidae > Meconema > Meconema thalassinum. Next base: position 344,515,063 of record OX336394.1, read on the forward strand.
GAGTGAGAGGAAAGCGTTTTCGCAGACCCTTGCGCGTAGGAACTCTTGTTTTAGTGAAAAGACCTACACCCTCTGAAGTGCAAAATCGAGTGTACTCGAAATTTGCAAGCCTTTACGCTGGACCCTACCGTATTGTGGAAGTACACAATAATGGAAGCTATGAAGTAGCCAATACACGAACTGGTAACATCGTGGGAACTTATAATGCATCGAATTTGAAGATATATTATTCAAGAACCAGATGATTTAATGTGTAGATAGGAAAAATAAAAATTTTTCAATTTTTATTTTTTGCTAGGTGTGGGGTGGATGTGCCCAAATCTAGGAATGGGTATTCCAAGTTTCAGACACCTAGATATCAAGGGAAAGGCTGTAGCAGCTTTTGAAAGTTCAGATATTTGAATATCGCGCTACATTGCTTCTCGAAGCATTTAGAAGAATTTTACCGATAGTTGGATGGCAAGTGACGTAGCGAGTCATAGCAGAGGTGGAGGCTATTTATTGATTAAATAGTTAACTATGGAGCAGAGACTTGAGACTGGGATCAGATTACTGGCACGGCCAAAAGAAAGAGAACGCAATTAGTATCAAGTAAATCGGACCAGGGATTCAAGAGATATGAGGATTTCCAGATATCAGGCGATGACGCGTGACCCTGACCGTTTTGTATAAAAGCCAGCTGGAGCAGGCATAGTTAGCTCACTTCAACACAAGCACTTGCAGAGCAAGTTGCGTCTACGCTGAGCCAAGGCACATGGTTGCCGTATCTACGCAGAAGTTCTGTTCAAATCGTGATAGTCACGAGAAGTGCTGCGCAAACGAGTTGGAACTTAGTAAGTTTCTGGTGAGGAGAATCACTGAGGTGATTGTTTTTCGACAGACATTGGTGGAAATATTTATATTTCTAAAAGGACATATGCTAGACTCTGTCTAGAAAATAGTATTTTGTCACAGTCCAATAGTAACTTAATACTTGGATGTTTAAATCCATTGCAAGTCAGTTTTCATATTTTGTAACTAGTTAACCACTTCGATCTGTCAGTACACTGAAGACTAGTCTATAACGGTGGCGTTCATTAGTCTACGCATGGGAAACTGCAAATTGTCTAGCGCATGGCAGATGGTGATTTTAATAAACCATGCCCAGGGAACGATCTTCAGAACAGCCGTTAATTGCTTAGACTGTCAACGTTTTTCTTGTACTGATGAGATTACAGTGAGTTATGTTACAACTGACATATTTAAGAAGAGATCGCTTAGATCTGACCCTATTTCAACAAACTGTTATGGCTTTGTTAGAAGCTCATATTAAAATGGAACCACAGTTTATTCAAACGTCGAAAGATACTACCACTATGTCTGACTAGACGATTTGTGGGTCTACAATGGCGGTCGATACAAGGATTATACGTGCTTGTCCGATAGGGCATGTTTACGGATAAATCTGGTATAGACCAGGTTTACTACACTTCAAGACCATCAAGAAATGTAAGCCACATTTGAATTATATTATGCCTAGCTAATTGGAACAAACTATTTTTCTGCAGATGACCAACACATTTTTTTTCGTCGTATTTAAAGCTTGTAATGATTTTCTCAAGACTTGTTAGAGTTATTCTGAGCATTTTCAGCACTCAGAACAGTTTAGGATCGATTACCGAGCATTTCGAGCATTTATTTGAATTTTTCATATTTTTGGGAAATCACGGTAATCAGCCGATGTAACTGTAAAAGTTAAATTTATTTTTGTTGAGGAATGGATATTTTTTCCATATTCAAAGGTTCGAACATGTGGATTCTCACATAATGAGATGATAATTAAACATATTTGAAATAATAATAATAATAATAATCCACTAATAATAATAATAATAATTTTCATAATTTTTCTAAATAATTCTTGGATATTATATATTCTAATAATCATATGTATTGAGAAAGAGCCTATGAAGTAGTTGAAACATTTCTAGTCTGGAACAGGAGATTTTCCGAAGGAGAGTGGTTAGCGCAAGCCCGCATTCAACCAACATTTCAGTTCTGGTTGAACAGTTGATATTTGCTATGAGCAAAGTATATGTTTCATATAACACGGAGAGGCATGAAACGGGAAGCAATTGATATTTGTATCAAATAGGATATTGTTGTATTTATATAAAATCATGACGTAAATACACTCGAAAGTGAAATAAAGCTTTTCATAAGTATGGTAAATTCACGGGTTGAACTGAATGGGAAAATAAAATAAACTTGTTAGTTTATTAATCTTCCAGTGTTGATAACAAGCAGAGGCTTGATTTATTGTATACATTTTGGGAAGATAATTTATGTGTGTGGAGTAGTTGAAATGCCATTCCCAGGTGCGCATGTTTAAGTCGCAGGAATGAAGGTTTTTTCGAGCATCAATCAAATAGCAGGTTCGATGGCTCAGGTTTATAGTAGGAGTATTGGAGCCACACATTTCGTCGTATGAATAACCCGAAGGTTATTTCTTTGAAACCATCAGTTCTTATTTCAACCTTGTTTACGAATTCCATTTAGACTTTGATTTTGCTAGAACCCGGATTTGTCATGATAGTAGTTTATTCTTCTTCAGAGGAAGACCTTTGCCGTTGTTGTTATTGTAATATTGTGTTCTTACACAAATAGTAGAATGGGCCACTGCCAATTAAAAATAATTCTTTAACCACGAATAATAATTTTCAAATCCTAGTGCCATGAACTAAATGAATTCATTATAAAACTACAATTCTAATTTCCGCATTCTGTCGAAGAATTGCAAGTTGTGAAAGTTGCTAAGAATGGCCATAAATATAAATATTTTTATAATAATATTTCCAAGTGGATAATTTAATAGTTGAATGGTTCAACCATTTATTGATCAAGTTAATGATTCAGAAATCATATGTTTTGTTTGGAACTTGAAGTTCATAATCGAGTCACTTCTCGAAATGTTTAATGTCAGAAGAACAATTAATTGTTGTTGTGCTTCGCACAGTTCTTCGATGCTATGCTCAATGGTCAAATACTTTTCAGATGTTATTGATATGTATAAATAATTTGTGTTGCTACGATGATAATAATATTTTCAACGATATATTTTTGAAAACTGGAAAACAAGTGAAAGTTTAAGAAATTCTATAAACATTTATTCTACGAGTGTTAATATCATGTAAATAGTCAAACAGTGATCTACGTTATTTCCAGTATGGACAATCAATTTTGAGCTGGAATTAAATGTTAATAATTTTGGAACACAGTCCACAGGACTAACAATCGGACTAGTGTTTCCAAAAAGATTGTCAAATGTGTTTGGAAGATTTCTGTATATTGTGTGTAAATAAGGGTGTGGATCGCCACACGTGGATGATGCTGCTTTGAGCATTCTTGCAGTCAGATTTTAACTTTAAATAAACTGAGATAATTTTACCAGATGTGTTTCACCCAATTAAATCTCCTTCTATCCTTATTGTTGCATTGAGCCAAAAATCAGCAAAGCATTTTATAAATTTGATGTCGTTTTTGCGATTTGCTTTAACCCATCTGGCGCTCCGGGATATTTTGATTCTCGTGCTGACTGATTATTGGTAAAATGCATATGTGGTCGTGCGGACTCCGGTCTAAACGGGCACAGTACCACTGGTCCGATTTACATGAATTTTACATGGAAGTAGCTGATTTACCAGGTTAACATATAGGTTACTTTTGATTTCAATACTCTGCATTATTTAAAGATTGCGACCATTTTAGTGACGTCACTACACCCTTTGGTTTAAAACTTTCATATTTCCATTTCAAAGAAAAAGAGAACGCTAAGAAATAGCAAACTTTTGATGGCATACACGAGGTTTAAAATTACATTTTCTATCCGAAAGGTATCTCCAACCGTTAGCGAGTAAAACCTAAATTTGTGCTATTAACACGGTCAACGCCGAGCGGTGTAGTTGGGCAAAATGTTCCATCTTTAATCTCCCTCTGCGCAGCACCTCGCCTATCCCCTGTTTTAACTGTCACCTTCACATTTTAATTTATTTATGACGCGTGGCGAAGCACGGGTACTTCAGCTAGTTTTTCATAAATGTAAATAGGCTAAAAATAATCAAATTATTAATTTAAATTTGAAATTAGAATAAAATAATGACTATGAAAGAAGTTCATTTAAGAGTAAAGTGAAACATATGGAAGGGTTTCAAGATGCAGGAAAACCTAAGAGAAGTGGACCAGCTTGGACAGAAGATCAAAGGAAACACGCCAGTGAACGCATGAGGGAATATTGGAGACAGAGGAAACTTCAGGCAAATGAAAAGAAAAATAATAACGTTGTTGCGTGATCCTAAGTGGTTGAATCACATAGGAAAAGAAACAACCGCCTATGCCAAAAATCAAACAAGTAGTTCCGTAAAGAACTCTACAGCCTATTTTCATACGTCCTACTTATGTTAACTGCCACTATCAACATACAAAATTTCAGTTTTATTGCTGTAATAGATTCGTAGATTCGTAGATTCGTAGATATTGAGAACCGACTAAATATTTCGGATGGTGGCAATATTGGATTTTATGTAGGTCCTAGAGTTATGTACTGTTAAATGAAGATTATTGTGTACGTGTAGCATTCTAACTTCTATCGCATGATTAGGACACAAGAAGAAACAAGGAGATTTTGAAATTTCGCACAGCCTCCACCTTGTGGTTATAGAAACAATTGAAATAAATTAGATGTCAGTTGATTGACATTCATATAAGGATTTACTGTATCAAGTTTCACTGCACTCGGATGGTTAAATTGCGAGAAACGTCCATGTGAATATTTATACTTCGCGTCGAAAATTTTCAAATTCACATGGCCGCCATGTTCGTTTTGTAGTTAACCGGTTTTTGAAAGTCTTATGGATGAACTTCCAGTAGTGCCCTTTATCTCCGTACAAAATTTCAGGGTGTTACCGCCAATAGTTTCAGAGATATAGAATGCCGGTGAAATATTTCGCACATCCGCCATCTTGTGGTTATGTAAACAATTGAACGAATTTAGATATCGGTGCATTACAATATGTATAAACATATACTCTACCTAGTTTTATTGCGTTTGGTTGGTTAAATCGCGAGAAACGTCTATTTAATAGTCGCAAATTCGCGTGGCCGCCATGTTGGTTTTGTAGTTACCAGTTTCTCAAAATTCACATAGGTGAACTTCTAGTAGTTCCCTTTATTACCGTAAAAATCCAGGGTGATATCGGGAATAGTTTCGGAAATATTGAATGCTGGTTAAATATTTCGCACAGCCGCCATTTTGGATTCGTGAGACAACAAAATTTGAAAGGAACGGTCGGGGTCGTCCGGAATAGTGCTATGAACTAACCGAGTTTCATTGAAATCGCTCCAGCCGTTTAGAAGTTATTAGGGGGACACACACACACACCTCTCTCACACACACACGCACACACACGCGGACAAAAGTTGATCTCATACGCCTATTTTTTCAAAATTGAAAATAGGCTAAAAATTAAGAGTTATAAATCGTGATCGAACAATTTTTATTTTATTACTAAGATTATTTGGTGTTGGCGTGTTAGTATAATTCAACGTAGGATGTATTATAAAGTACTTTATTTTACTTTAAAGGGATGGAACAGCGAGGTCATCTGCCCCATATGTAGTATTGTCTACGTCATCCCAGACATTGACACCTTATCATCGCAAAAAAGTAGACTACGTCGGAGGTATTTTCTGAAACATGGTAATTATTTACACGAAATATCCGATTCACTGAGTCATGTTCCCATAGGAATAATAATAATATTTGAAATAAAATGAAAATAACGTCTGCAATGACTATACGTATACATCCTATAAAGAACGAAACTACAATATCCATTCTACCCGCCAGCAATGGGAAAAACCTTTTACTATCTTGAGTACAGAGGTATGGAAAAGGACTTAAGATGAGAACCTCCTGATACACTGTAGGATCAGAATTATTCAGATTAATTGCTGTTGAAAATCGCCGTGATATTTACAGAAAATATGAAAGCATTTCCTTTAATTTTAAATTTATGGACCTAAGAGGCAAAAACAATTTCCCCCGTGAATATTATCGTTGAAATGGCCAGCCCTAGCAATAAAATAATGAAAATTCCCTCAAAATGCTTTAGAGAAAGAGAAGCTTTGTCGTCGGATTCTTTTACTATGCGTAAAGCTGAGAGCATCTTCTCTGCTTTCAAATCTGAAAGCCATTTATAGTAAATACCAGACTGTCTGATCCTAGAAAATATAATATTAAAGCGACGTGTGTGAGGACTGAACCTACTAAGATAAAATGTAACTTCATAATTCATTGTACCTCCTTCCAGAGGAAAGAACTTTTTCTTACCTTCACTCGATAGATAAAGGAAATCAAGTGCGAAGCCAGTATCAATGGAACAATAGAAATATCCGAAATTATCTACCTCATTCAATTTAATTATGCCCGTATCACCCTCATCACTTAAATCACATGGTATGAAATTGTCGTATAATTGCTTGGCGATATGATCGTCCTTATCCTCAAATACATGTGCATCCCATATAAGAGATCCGTATGAAAATTCTGAATCTATGAGTTCTTCAACGGTCGTGATTTGTCGTTCTCTCCCTGGATTTGTAAGTAAACTGAACATTACAGATTGATATCCAGAATTGATTACAAAGCAATATAACACCCAAAGAATTAGGATCAATCGTTTTCTCGTAGATCTTCCTAAACTAGGTAAGGAAATACCAAGCAAAACAGACCATGATAATAGCAGATACCTTCCGAGCCCTTGCTGTCTTCTCTTAGCCAAGAAGAATGTAAGTGATATGAGCAAAAACGAAAACATTATAAGCAACCAAATTTCCCAGTTGAATGCAATAAACAATGCTTTCCAGGGAGGAATTACTTTAGAAACAGGGACGAACCAATGACATGTATCTTTAGAATACCCATCAGTTATATCAACAAGTTTTGTAATACCATATTCTGGTCTGAACCCAGCAAATGCAACATCAGCATCGTTAGTTATCAAAAGACCTAACGCTCCACCAATTGTTCCATTTTTCCCGAAATGACCCCAACGGTCCCTCGGGTCTATTGATCTAAGATCCAGAAATTGTTCACGATAACCAGACGATGCTGCCACAGCATTGAACAGAAGCACTTCGAGACCACTAGTGTATGAAAGTTCTTCATTCTCATTTGTCGAGCTTTTAGGAGCAGATATAAGCGGTTCGTATTCAAATGTGGCAATGCGCATGGGGCAATTTAGTAACTTACTCGGAACTTTATTGGGGAAAAGTTCGCATTCCTTGAAGTTGTCCTTCGTCACCAATTCATTTATAACAACCATATCTTCTAGTCGAGTTCCACAGTTTCCTGATTCAGAAAAAGGAAACCAGGTGTAGAGCTGTAATGCTTGACGATCGTGAACATATATAGTGATAATAATATTCAGCACGTACCACTTCCAGAGTTCTGCTACAATACGCCGCGCTGTCTTCTGACAATCATGGAATTCAACAGGCTCTGAAATTATGACGAAGAATCGTGCCTCGTGGTTCCAAAATGAACTCTCAATCAAATGGTTGACCTGATCGGTGAAATCTACCGATTCTTCACTGCCTGATAGAATGAAGAAGCACTGTGTCTTGTCCAAATCACGTGTCTTAATTGGAAATTCTGACAGTGGTTGCTCGACGTGAAATATTACAAGTGATTGATTGGACCGTGAATTGAAGTATTCCAATAAACGTTGGAGAAAACTTAAATCATTGTCAAAATTGTCCTTGGAAGGTCTGGCTGAGATCAGTACGTTATGAAAATCTGCACAGTGGGTATCGTAAACAGCCTTCATAAAACTAAGAACGTGATCCCTTGCAGTGCTCATCACTAACGTGTTTGGGACGAAAAAATTGGCTGCACACATCAGGGGAGCCACCGAATATAAAACAGAAATAAGATTCAATTCTCCTTTCATCCTGTTTGGTAATGGACAGCGTCTGGAACAAAGCAGAATACAACAGTATAGATACTTGCTATCTTGTGTATCCAGAGATTGGAAAGAGAATACAGTATGCAGGGTGTTTCATGCATAAGTACCAACATTTTCTTCTTTGTTGGTTGTAGGCGGCCCTGAATACACGTGACGTGAAAATAATTTCCTATTTCAAAACTTGCAGATATAAATTAAAACGTAGAAAGTATGATGTTTGTAGCTCAGGTAGTATAATGATGAATGTTGTAGGGCTTTGCTGACATTCATTACAATATATTCCGGTGTGAAACCTTATGGTGATTTTACGTGCCTAGGTAGAATGTACCCGTACACTTTATGCTTCCATACTACCAGAAGCTCTAATGCAGTGATGTTCTTACGAAATGTTTCATACATATTGGGCTAGTACGCGTCGTGAAATATCTGTGAACTGATGTGTTTGAAGATAAATACAATTAATCTTACTGAAGGTAGAAATGAATGTCCACATTTAATGAACTAGCATTCATTTGGTAAGAACAGAATTTCATTACAGCTCCTCGTAGTATGCATGCATAAATTGTATGTAAACGTTCGACGTACAAGCAGTAATCGATCTTACACAGGAACATATCGTAATGTATGCCAGCAAAGTCCTAAGTAAGTCATCATTAAATACTATCTGAACAACAAACATCATAATTTAAATAAAGGTGCATTGTGCAACAAGCCTACAATGGCAAAAATCAAGACACGAGTATGTTTATAAAACGAGTGAAGCGATTATTATAATGACCATACGAGTGTGTGAATTACCGGTACCATTATAGGGGAGATGTATACGACTGTTAATATCCGACGATAATTATAACTTTATTTTAAGTTCGAACAGAAATATTCATAAATATCTGTCGTGATTTCGTTAGTTGCGTTTACTGAACAGAGTGCATGTGCTGGGTTCCCAGTTGTTTACTGAACTGAACAGATGTAGATCAAAGACCTTGACAATGTCATATGTTTCCAAAGTTTTGAAACCTTGTTTATTGTCCGTACAATAGGAATATCCTGAACTAGCACCAACAGATAGCACACAAGTACTATGTGGAATCAGTTTGTTCATTATTTCAATTAACAAACAAAAGTTCGTTACAAACGCTTTAGAATGAAAATTTGTTGTGTTATCAACGTGTCATTCTTCAAATTCTATGCGTATAAAATGCCAATGGAATCAATTGTGTCCTACATATAACAGTCATGACATCTAGCTAACAGTTTCGCACAAGATAACCCTAACGGTCAAGTGAATTTGTGGGAATGTGCCGTGTGGTTGTGGAATATTGGAAGTAGAAGGTGGATTAATGATGATATGAGTGTTTTGATTGTCTAGTGAGTTTAATATTGTGTTTGAGACTTCAATTAGTTGGGTTTCATTTGAAAGCTAACTATTGCAATAGGTACCATGTTGTGAGATCCGGACAATTTCGACATATCTTCGCGTTTCACTTCCCCTAGACCCCAAAACCACTGTCAGTCAAAAGTTTATATATAATTAGCCTACTTTTCACATTTTTCAACAAGATGTTCAGTAAAGAACATATAGCCTACTTTCTCCTAAATGCATGGGTATTGCTATAACTCTTTGTCCTTTTCAAGGAGTATGATTGAATGTTGGTTGTAGTAGATTGTTGAAATACAACGTGCTATAGGGATATTAAACATGAATATGAAGTGCCCTTTGCTAGTGCTACCTCTGTACCAAATTTCGTTCAATTCGGTTTCACCGTGTTTGAATTGATAGGGGGAATCGATTTTCACACATACTTGGCCACCATCTGCAAACTATTGGGCTGATGTTCTTGCAGTTTGGTCTGAATATGTTTCCTACATAAAGATATGGTGTTGCAAAATTTGGTAGAGACTAGATTATTAGGTTGGTCGTAAGTACATATTAGCTCTTAACATTTGTGTGGCCGCCATTACGTTTCTGTCAATATGGCGGCGATATAAATCATGACACTGAGATGCCCTTTGCCAGTGCTATCTCTGTACCAAATTTCGTTCCATTCGGTTTCACCGTGTTTGAATTAATAGGGGGAATCGATTTTGACACAAAGATGGCCTCCATCGGCAAACTATTAGGCGAATGAACAATTAGATTGGTCAAAGGATGCTCCCTCCATAAAGGTATGTAGTTGCAAAATTTCGTAGAGATCGGGTGATTAGGTTAATCGTAATTTGATTTAAGCTTTGAACATTCGTGTGGCCGCCATTACGTTTCAGTCAAGACGGCGGCGATATAAAACATGACACTGAGGTGCCCTTTGCTAGTGCTACCTCTGTACCAAATTTCGTTCCATTCGGTTCCACCGTGTTCGAATTAATAGGGGGAATCAATTTTGACATAAAGAAGGCCGCCACCCGCAAACTATTAGGCTAATAACCTATTAGATTGGTCAAAGGATGCTCCCTCCATAAAGGAATGTTGTTGCAAAGTTTGGTAGAGATCGGATGGTTATGCTAGTCGTAATTTAACTTAAGCTTTGAACATTTGTGTGGCCGCCATTACGTTTCTGTCAAGATGGCTGCGATATAAAACATGACACTGAGGTGCCCTTTGCTAGTGCTACCTCTGTACCAAATTTCGTTCATTCGGTTCCACCGTGTTCGAATTAATAGGGGGAATCAATTTTGACATAAAGATGGCCGCCACCCGCAAACTATTAGGCTAATAACCTATTAGATTGGTCAAAGGATGCTCCCTCCATAAAGGAATGTTGTTGCAAAGTTTGGTAGAGATCGGATGGTTATGTTAGTCGTAATTTAACTTAAGCTTTGAACATTTGTGTGGCCGCCATTACGTTTCTGTCAAGATGGCGGCGATATAAAGCATGGCACTGAGATGCCCTTTGCTAGTGCTAAATCTGTACCAAATTTCGTTCCATTCGGTTTCACCGTGTTTGCATTAATAGGGGGAATTGATTTTCACACAAAGATGGCCGCCATCCGCAAACTATTAGGCTAATGACCTAGTCATTTGGTGAAAGGATGCTTCCTCTATAAAGGTATGATTTTGAGAAATTTGGTAGAGATCGGATGATTAGGTTAATCGTAATTTGATTTAAGCTTTGAACATTTGTGTGGCCGCCATTACATTTCCGTCAAGATGGCGGCGATATAAAACATGACACTGAGGTGCCTTTTGTTAGTACTACCTCTGTACCAAATTTTGTTCCATTCGGTTGCACCGTGTTCGAATTAATAGGGGGAATCGATTTTCACACAAAGATGGCCGCCATCCGCAAACTATTACGCTGATGACCTATTAGTTTGGTCAAAGGATGCTCCCCCCATAATGGTATGTTGTTGCAAAATTTGGTAGAGATCGGATGATTAGGTTAGTCGTAATTTGATTTAAGCTTTGAACATTTGTGTGGCCGCCATTACGTTTCTGTCAAGATGGCGGCGATATAAAACATGACACTGAGGTGTCCTTTGCTAGTGCTACCTTTGTACCAAATTTCGTACAATTCGCATTCACCGTGTTCGAATTGATAGGGGGGGACAGACATTCAGAGTACACACACTCACACACACACAGACACACACACACACACACACACAGACTCACACACACACATACACACACACACAGACTCACACACACATATACACACACACAGACAGACACACTTTTTTCGCCCTGTGTTGATCTCATAAGTCTACTTTCATTTTTTGCAAAAATCGAAAGTAGGCTAAAAATGAGGAAAAAGTAGACTTATGAGATCGATCCGGGAAAATGTGTGTCTGTCTGTCTGTCCTTCTGTCTGTCTGGCTGTGTGTGTCCCCCCCCCCCCTATCAACTCCTAAACGGCTGCAGCAATCAAAGCCAAATTTAGTATGAGTAAAGATGTTCACCGGAATAGCTCACGTCCATATTTGAAAATGATGTCAGTGCTACCAACTGCTGAAAAAACGCACTAGAAATTTGAGCTCCATGTTGGATATCTTGCAAGGTATGCATGGGAGCTATTCCAAAATTGGCACACATGTAGATAATACTATTTCAGATTAATTTCCAGGAGGCCAACCATGACAGTGTTGCCAACATAATTTTAAGCCTTCTGATAGGTCCAATGTTTAAATGCATATAACTTCTACACTATCAATTGGATTTCAACCAAATTTGGTATGTAATATCTGTACAAAAACAGATATGACTGAGCGTATTCTTAAGAGCCACCAGGGCTGCCAACTGTTAATAATTGCTCTCTCTATTTTTATTAATCCAAATACCAATATATCAGAAAGTATGCAAGCCAACAGCTTTAAACTATGCACACGTATATTCTGACATTTTAGATTAATTTGGAGTAACTTATATACGTCAGTTCTACCAACATGATTATAAGCCTGCTGATAGTACCAATTTTTAAATACATGTAACTTCTATACTATTAGTTGGATTTCAACCAAATTTCGTATGTGCTATGTGTACCATAACAGATATGACTATAAGTATTGTTAAGAGCAATCAGGGCTGCCAACTGTTAATAAATGCTTTCTATATAATTTTTACCCTAATATCAATATATCAGAAAGTATGCAACCAACAGCTCTATACTTTGCACACGTATAGCACCTGACATTCTAGATTAACTTGGAGTAATTAATACAAGGCAGTGCTGCCAACATGATTCTATGCCTCCTGATATGTCCAATTTTAAAATACAAGTAACTTCTATACTAACAAATGGATTTCATCCAAAATTGGCACAACAAGATACCATAATAATTCAGATTATTTCTGACCAGTGTCTAACTGCATGTAACGTCCATTGGACTTCAACCAAATTTTGTATTCTGTACCTTAAGAGGCGGAATTAAGAATATATTCAGCCACCAGGGCTGCCAACTGTAGTGCTCTATTAGGCTACATTATACCAAGTATATTTTGAACTAATTTGGTATTTCGATATTACCAACTTAATTTCGTCATTATTCTGGATAGGTTCATATACTGTAGAATAATCATTGGCATGAAAAGTAGGCTGTATAGTTCTTCACGGAACTTCTTGTTTATATATGTATCCATCATCATATATATTATTTCAGTAGTATAGGTCCCTCATGCGGCACTCACAAGTGACCGATCGTGAAAATGAGCATTCAAATGAAAGATAATAAACATTATCAGTGACGAAATGCACTTTAATTCCATTAATATGAATAATTTCTTTAAAAATAACTTTTAAAAAATGTACTAAGTGTACGATTTGCAGATACTTTTGATGTATGAACATACGCTCCATAATTGCAGTCCACTCCACATTTTGGTCTTTGTGACGCCCGTTTGATGTCATTTTAACATTATGAGGTCTTTCCTTTATCATTTTGCATGGATTTCAGAAACCGTAAATCAAAGGAATGAGTACTCAAATCGTATAACTTCATAAATATCGAATAACCGGTGAGTGTTACAGCACACTCAGCACACAAATGACATTATCAGTGACAAATTGCATTCTAATTTCTTAAATATCAATTTTTGTAAGAAGTGTTCCATCTGCAAAACCTATTTGGAAAGTGTGGTTTATGAACTTTCGAGATTTCTCGCACGGGTCCGCTAGTCTACCTATATACAACAAATACCACCTCTTGCAATTAATTATCCAAGGGAAGGTTGATGGCATTAGGGGTCCAGGACGCAGACGAATATCCTGGCTAAAGAACTTAAGCCAGAGGTTTGGACTTAATACAGTGTCACTGTTTAGAACAGCAATGGAAAAACAGCAGATCATGCTACTGATCGCCAATGTTCTTGGAGGACGAGGCACTTGAAGAAGAAGAAGAGGAAGAAGAAGAAGAAGAAGAAGAAGAAGAAGAAGAAGAATTGATATATATATATATATATATATATATATATATATGAACCCCGTTAAACTGGAGATAGAAGAGACTATTCTAAGCACTCTAGGTGAAAGAATCGTCATCTATCTTTAAATTGAAAATTAAACATTAAAGAGTCAATGTTTGTAGGTTTTACAGTAACTCTTCAGACAGAAGGTGCAAACGAAATCTGCTTTAGAAAGTGGGGATCAGGGTGGAGCAAAGAAGATAAGGAAGTTGTTGCGTAATCGATGTATGAGGTTACCTGTTGAGAGGGAGGGGGGGGGGGGGGTTGTTGTTAGCTGTTATATGCGAATAGCGGTGTTTTTCTTGTGAAACCCATAAGTAAGGGAATTGTGTTTGTGGTTGTTCTTTTTCTAGTTGAAATTTCACATATATTCTTGGGATATTAGAACCGGTAGTACTGTGTAACCTGCCTGGTAAATGTGGAAGGATAACATAATTTCGACAATCAGCCCCGGAGTGGAAGGATGTTTGAAATCGTATGTAAATGCGTTGTCTCTCAATCTCTGTCCTATATACAGTATGCCACTTGGTCCAAACGATTAGTCATTGTCTTACTGAGTCCAAGTTCACGGGTTCAAATCTGTCTCAGGTCAGTGGCTTTTAAAGAGTATCTTAAAGAAATGCTATGGGACATATTCCGATATCCCGTCGTCTGTTCAGATCTAGCAATTAAGATGAACGTAAAATACTTGATGTTTTTCTTTGAGAGGCTTGGTCAATGTGGTCATTTAGCCCCATGTAGTTGGGTGTGTGTAGAATGTGTCTGATAACCTGTGTTTCTGTGGTGGCTGTAGTAGTATGTGTCGGATTATTACACTCAGAAATGGGACAGGTGCCCCGAGACTTGAGTTAAGATGTTATCCCGGCATATCCTTGGAGACAGGACTTTGTAATAGCCTCTACTGAAGCCATAAGATGGCTAGAAAATTTAGACATTGATCTTTGAACACCCTTTCCCTTGAATGATTGAAACAGTTGTAATGTGTTACCTATTGTATGTATGTATGTATATTCTTTATGTTGTTTGTTTTGTGTTGTACCATACGCTAATAATAATAATATAATCCTTGGAGAGAGTGTGGAGATCCCGCGATAAAACTTATTTAGCCATTGTCAGTGCCGTAATTTGGACCTCCAATCTTTGAAATTTCTGCGATCGTAGTGTACGATTAAACGATTGAAGAAAGCAGCCGTGGCCTTATTCAAGTATGCCACATGCACATAAATATAATATTAATAATAATAATAATAATAATAATAATAATAATAATAATAATGATAATATCGTACTATTATCAAATAGATATTCACGATGTACAAGTGTGCCGAGGTGCTAACATCGATTCGGATCATTATTTAATCAGAGTCAAAATCAAATTCACACCCAAAAGAAAATTCAACAAAATTATTATTTATTTATTTATCGTATGGCTTTTAGTGACGGGAGTGTCCGAGGACATGTTCGGCTCGCCTGATTCTGTAGCTGCTTCCAGCGGACACCCTAATGGGTGAGCTACAAGTTCCGTTCAATTTCAAGTAGTTCCAACTTTCGCCACTAGATATCAATGATACCTAGTGGTGAACGTTGGAACTTTGATAGAGCGTTCTGACGAAATCTAACCTAACAATTTTGCTTTACACAAGTTTAGTCTGTGAAAGGATCTTTTACATGCCATAAATCTATGACATGGGACCGCCGGCTTTACTTCCCCTCCGAAGGAAGGCATACTGAAGGATTTTTAACGCTCTTAAAAATCCGACGACTTCGGCCGGGTTTGAACCCGCTATCTTGGGCATAGCAGTTCAGCATGCTACCGACTACTCCACCGAAGCCGCCAATTCAACAGAAAAACACTGGTGATCCCAAAATTTGATCTAAACAAAATCAAAGACTCTGAAATAATATCAGATTCTGAAAAACAAGCTACCAAAAATACGAAGGAATTTCAAACCAAAATCATGAAAACTGCGAAAGTCTTAATCCCTCTTCACGAAAATCCAAAACACCCTTGGTGGAATCATGAATGAGAGAATGCGCTAGAAGAGAGAAAAAACATTTCAAATATATAATTATTTGCAACAAATGAGTAGAAACACAGAAGAAATTCTTCAAAGTACACAAACAAACATCAAATATTTTAGGAAAAACTAAAAGGTGATACTATGCCCGGATGAGACTTGGCCGCATGGTAGGCGTGAGTAAATGTTTGAACTTGGCGCGGGGAACCTAGACAACAGCTGCACGCTGCTTGCCTTGTTAATTTCAACAGTGCGCGCGGCCCCAGAACCAATACCAACAAGCGCATTAGAAAAATATAATATCTGAAAAGTGAGGCAATAGGTATAGGAATTTATGGGATATTGTGTAAGTCTACATATTCGAGCTACTCTACAGAACTTGTGCAGGAAATTGATAATGCAGGAGAATAGCATGCCATTACGTAATGTCGAGTATCGAGCTTCAGGAGCTACAGTATATAAAGTGGAGGTGAGGACGGATTTGTCAGAATTGTACTCCAGCTGGTCTCGTATTTGTGGAGATTACGCGACGTTCGGCTATACACCACGTGATTATTATTAACAAAAGTGCCGCGATGTTTGAAGCTGTGATAGTCCACGTGACTATGGTGCCGTGAGTGATACGTATACAGTATCATTCATATAAAGTAAGAACGGCAAGCGGCAGTTTTGTTATTCGCTGCAGCGGTGGCCTTGGCCGAGATTGTGGCGCGCCACGGCCCCCTGCTTTAAGCGTGTTTACAATCATGTATGAAATATTACCTTATCAAAGATGCTGGAAGTGTCGTCCTTCCTGGGTTATATAGGCATTGTATCTGGTAACCACATTCTGGCTGTCGCGAGTGAGTTCTGCCACTGTAATGTTTCTGATTTTTAATTTTATGCTATTTATTGAGCACTGAGTCAGTAGTGTCAAACTTATTTACAATTACGTGAATCTGTGCTAGTGAAGGTGGCACTTCATTAGGAAATTGCTGTACAAATGCATCACGTACCCGCCGAGCCGACTCGTACTTAAAATAAATTTTACATACAAAAATACGATGTTGTAATGATAACTGTCTCATGTTAACATCTGAGGTTCAGACTGGCCACTGAACACCTGCACGTTTATTGCAAGGTCGTGTACAGTATATACTATGCGCGCGCTTTCAATAATAGAGCATGGGGCCGTGGCACGCCACAAGCTCGGCCAAGGCCACTTCAGCAGCGGATAACAAAGCTGCCGCTCACCCTTCTTACTTTATATGAAAGACCCTGTATTCGAAACATGCTTAGCTGACTATAATATTACCTCGAAGTGAAAGGTACGTTATCTTATGTAAGACGTCCAAGGTCGCAGAAATTGAAGTATGCCACCGAACAACGCTGTACAGCACAATTTTGGCAAATTGAGTTTATGGCCAAACAATGTTGTATGAGGCATTCTCCACGTGCTGACGTGGAAAACACGGTCAAATTACATTTTGAAGCACCTCGTTTCCAGGCTTTAAGTTTGTCACCAGGTGGAAAAAAGCTGTACAGCACAAAGGTGTGTACAACATGGCAAGCGCGGGAGGTGATGTGTTGAGTCCTAGTAGTGTAAATCGATTGAACAGATCAAGAAAACGTAAAGTAAAGGTGAGTGAGTGGAAGTATATTAAACGCAAGAGTTGAGGGATCAGCAGGGAAAGGGAAGAATAACCCTGCTTAACAGCCTCCAAACCAGGTAACTGGAACAACGCTGTATGCTACTGTCATAGCTATGTGGTTAATGATTGTGTGTTGTTGTTGATTTATTTTGGGGCCCTGAGACATCGCTGTTACGTAGCTGTCATGTGTGTGTGTGTGAAATTGGTCTGATAACCTATCTTATTGTTATGGCTGTATTAGTGCGTGTAGTTCTAATTGAGATGAGTATTGGGAAGGAGGCGGCCGTGGCTGGAATTCCCCGGAGTAGGATTGGGAAACCACGGAAATCCACTCACAGGATGGCTGAACTGGGAATCGAACCCACCTCTTCTCAATTTTGCCTCACGATGTCGAGTGTACCCCGTTCCATCCCTCAGACCAGAATTAAATTTCTTGGCTTTCTCTAGGGTCCATATAGAGTATGTAAAAGATAACAATAATAAATGGAAATTATAGATTGATATTATGTTACGCAGATGGAATTAATGTATTCTCTGTGTAATATTCCGCGATGTAACCGATATCGTTAAATCCTGCACCACGGCCGCGAAGGCAGCTGCAACAAGTCCGGAGATCGCAGCTTTGCATTCCGGCACTGGCAGGGGCAATCTTGAGTTTGGTATTTCCTCACTCCCTCAAGGCGAATTCAGGGACATAACATTACTTCAAATCCCGGGGCGCCTACCTCATCCTCGTCCCTCATACCGTTACACACACTACTACAGTCACCACATCAATACAGGTTATCAGACAAGTACAGAACACATCCAACTACACGAGGCTGATGAACCAAGCTCCTGAAATGTGCCAACAACAATAAATATCTTTGTAATGGAATAGATTAGAAAATTATTTCTGGTTATTGTTCACGTATCTTTTGTCTGTAATGGAACAACGCTGTAAGAGCAACCGCATACAGAGTTATTTCACCATATTGAGAATTCAAACGGGTATTGCACAGGCATTGGAGGAGCATTATGGCACTTTGAGACAGAGCATGGTTGGTAATTCACCAATAATTATGTAGAATTGTTTTAAAGTCAAAAATAAATGTATATACGATGAGGAAATGTTTTATTTGTTCCTGTACATTTTGATAAATGTCGGTGGCGTGCTTCAATTAGTAATTGTGACACTTATAACCAATCATGTGAATATTTTTGAAGTGTAGTGTGACTAATTCAGAGATCGTGGACATTGAAAATAGAGATATTCAATCTGACCATATTTCTACATTGTGGACTGAAGAATAAGTCAGTGCGTATGACTTGATATATTGGAATATTACGGACTTGAAAGCAATCAGGCGCATATTAAAGTGACTGAATATAATAAGTAGGGGTCTAGGGAGGATTTAAAGCCATAGCGACAGCAGTTTTTAAATTTGCTGATATTTGCAGCGCTATTTATCGGATTTGAACATATGAGGTGTCACATAACTCGGGGTGACGTCCCCGTTCGTATGGCGCATGACTTTACCCAAATAACCCAAAACGAAAAGGTCATTGATTTCCCTCCTTAATATCTTTAGAGGAACGTTTTAGGACTTGTTTTAATCGACATGATGCCCTCTTTTGTCATGGGTCATGGATTATTTTGATTTTTGAAAAAGGATTTAACGAAATGCGAGGGTGACTATTTTTATTTGCATGCAACAGTACCTTGCTTGGGCCACGTTACTAGAGGGCAAGTCCCTGTTTTTGTTGTTGTCATGTGACTAGGGGCAAAGCTTGTGGCAATTTTCTAAAATAATTATTTTATTAGTAAATGAACCATGGATTATTTTACAAATTTATTCAAGGGACTTAACGAGATGTGAGGGTGGTTATTCTTTTTGAATCCGACTGTACCTTGCTTTGGCCACGTGACTAGAGGGCAAAGCTGTGTTAACAGTGGATGAATTTCTTTTTTGATTTGTTGCAAAAGGGCGTAACCGATAATGATTATTGGTTAATAATGGATTGGTGGGCAAGGTAGCAAGAGCTAGGAGGGAGAAATGGTGAAAGGAGTAGTTATCATGGGTAAAGATAACGTTGACAAGCTGTAAGTATTGACTATTTTTATAGCAGGGGTTCTTTACTATGCACAGCCGTGGATATTGGGACATGAGTGAAGAAGGCCGACAATACTTGTAGTAGAAAATGACACACGCACGGCCATGTGACCGTGGATAAAGTTCTAGGGAGCGGCCTGCCATTTTGGTTTATGTACAACAAATGTTTAGAGACCGAACGCTATTAGATAACCGAATGATTTAATTTAAAATTGTACAAAGATTTTCACAACAAAAGTTTAGAATATTCTTTCACTTACCCCGACAAGCATTTTCTTTGTTGATATTTGTTGGGCATCAGTTATTTTTTCACAAAACCGACGGTATTAGGATATATAAGGCCTAATATATTAATACTGTAATGGCATTTAAGGCTCTGCAACCTGGCATAGTGTAACGGTAAATGCTATTTAACTAGTACCGACGGACAATGTACACTTGAACATGGCACTTGTAAAGTAGCCAATATACAATTACATTTCCTAAAATTATTTAAAAAGTCACTAACCCTTTTTAAAGAGCAAGTACACGGGAATATATGACCACGATGTCACAATTTCTTTTTACATGCCGAAGTATACGGGGCTGACATCCTATCTCTACTTAGTATAAAACAAAGTCCCCGATTTTTGGATGTTACGGGTGAACTCGAGAACCATTGGATGGATTTTGATGCGGTTTTCACCATTCTGTAAAGGATATATCGAGGATGATTTCTGTAGAAAATTATTTATTTATGATCAAAGGAAGCCGAGCACTAACGATTTCAGTGGATAAGTTTAAAAAAACCTGGCGTCCGAGCGTTTTGTAAGCTTACGCTGTGCAAACCGTTAAATATATCTAAATACAATGAGTGTAAGAATTGTTCAGCATGAAAAGTTCTACAAAAAAAAAAGTCCGTGAGAGCATATGTCTATCTTCAATACATCGCCCACTATAAGTGTTTTTACGTTTTAATTTATTCCAACCATGTCCATTCAACTACAGGCCGGACGTTTGTTTTAGACGATTGCCCTTGACCTTGAAGCCTGCGGGTGAGCCTACACACATTCACTCTCTCACCCTATCGCTTCACACTTGTCACCACCGATCTGATGTAATGGAATTCCAGACATGAGCAGACCGTACAGTCCACGTCGAAGTATTATGTGACGCGGAAGTACACGTTACGTTGTTACGAATAGAACGTCATTATATTTGCCAATGACTGTAATTCAGCAGTACGCAGTGTGAAACACCTTTGTCAATCATCGGACTGTTTGGGGCAGCTGACAACAACACAGGTACTGTATTAACTCGCCTCCAAGCTTCCATTATGATTTTTCACTCGTCTAAATCAAACGTCCGGCCTATTCTGAGGCGACAGTTTACGAGCTAGCTAAGGGCGAGTCTATCATCCCTGTTACAGCCTAGATAGCGGGCGAAACTATTGCCCCAAATACAGCCAGCAGAAACCGTTGAGTCGTGTTGAGTTATGACTTCTGAGAAGGGTGGTTGTGTTTGGAGTCTCCCTGGAAGTGAAACTCGGGTTTTCTTAATTTCGCCTGTGAAACACTGTCAAGTTAAGATTGGACGGAAGGGGGATTTGGGTTTCATTCACCTCTCCATTCCCTGGAAGTGCAACTCTCATTTCGCCTGTGAAGTTTTCGTTCCGCAAAATTCACAGTCAATTTAAGATTGGATGGAAGGGGGATTATATTTAAAGCCCTGCGCGGATGCGGATATCCGCGGATAAACCCGCGGATATCCGCAACATTTTTCGCCATGCGGATATACTTTGCATGACTTTGCGGATAGCGGATAAGCTGTGGATAATGTTTTTAGTAAATTTTCGGATAGCTTTTAGAATACAGTCCGAACTTTTTGAATATCATGGGGAAAGTGGGGTAATTGTGCGCAGCGGGTAATCGTGCGCACGTATGTTTTTCGAGTTGGTAGTACAACTAGCAACTCAGTTTACTGCTACCCTTAAGCTGTCATCGTAACTATCAGATAGGGACAGTCAGCATGATGCCAGTTGCTATGTGATATCCGTGAGGCTTGGATGAAGAAACTTTACACGTTGCATGTTATTTTCTGTAGCCAGCAAAT
Source organism: Meconema thalassinum (assembly GCA_946902985.2). Lineage (NCBI taxonomy): Eukaryota > Metazoa > Arthropoda > Insecta > Orthoptera > Tettigoniidae > Meconema > Meconema thalassinum. Next base: position 344,536,795 of record OX336394.1, read on the forward strand.
GAGAAGGTACGCCTACAGTTGTGATTCAATATTATTTAAAATTAAATGTAGTTTTGAATGCCAGTGTTTACAGTAGTTTTGCATGTAGGCTATTTGTTTTTCAATATAATTGATTAGTTTACCGGTATTCCGTGAGTTACGTTTTAAAAGCAGAGTAGGGTAATGGTGCGGACAATTCCCGCACTCTCCCTTACTAGGGCCCGGATGTTTATGACATATCATATTTTTCCGTTATGTTTTTTTTTCATGACAAATGTAAGATGAAGATTTACGCTAATCCCATTCAAATGATGTCATTAAGCAGAATTAACACTCCAAACTGAAAGGGTTGCAATTCTGGCTGTGTAACATTCATTTTAGACATAGCACATGACATAGTGTACAGTACATAGCCTAAGGGTTCGACTTGCTGCTCAAATGTCTAAAAGATAAAGTATAAAGCAACACATTGAAAATATTATTGTAATGCCAGTAGATTCGGATAACAAACTTGTGGATAAACGTCGGGTGGATGCGGGGCGGATAAAAGTCGTGCGGATGCGGGGCGAATGCGGATAACAGCCGTGCGGATGCGGGGCGGATGCGGATAACGTTTCATCTATCCGCGCAGGGCTCTAATTATATTATATTAAATTATACTGATTGGCGTAAAATCTCTACTCAGTATATAACAAAGTCCCCGATTCTTGGATGTCACGGGTAATCTCGATAACCACAGAACGGATTTTGATGCAGTTTTCACCATTCTGTAAAGGATATCTCGAGGAAGATTTCTGTAGAAAATAATTTATTGATGACCAGAGGAAGTCAAGCACTAACGATTTCAGTGAAAAGGTCGAAAAAATGGGCGTCCTTGTGCTTTTTAAGCTTACGCTGGGCAAAACGTTACAAATATCTATATACTATGAGGGTAAGGATGTTTCAACATGAAAAGTTCCAAAAAAATCCCGGGAGAGCATATCTCTATCTTCAATACATCGCCTACTATAAGTGTTTTTACGTTTTCATTTCTTCCATCAATCTCCATTCAGTTACTGAGGCGACAGTTTACGAGCTAGCTAGGGGTGAGTATATCACCCCAGTTACAGCTTATCTAGCGGACGAGCTTATTGCCCCAGATACATCCAGCAGCAAACTGTCGAGTGGTGTTGAGTTAAAAACTTTTTGAGAAGTGTGGTTGTGTTTGGAGTTTCCCTGGAAGTACAACTCGGCTTTTCTTCATGTCACCTGTGAACTTTTCGTTCCGCAAAATTTACAGTCAAGTTAAGATTGGACGGAAGAGGGATTTGTGTTTCATTCACCTCGCCATTCTTAAATTACGTCTGACAAGAATTTGTTGCACATGCATATCCATGATAATATAATTAATAGTCCAGTCAGGGATTTTAACCCATTATGCCGAGACGTAAAACGGATATTGGTCGTTGTTCATTGACATTGAAAAAAAAAAGAAAAGATCTTATCACGTAATGCATTCATAACTGTTCCCGGGCGAAGCCGGGTCGGGTTGCTAGTATATATATTAAGCTACATGCGACTAACGACAGAAAACGTAAAAACACATGCACTCAACACACGGGGCTAATGACAAAAATAACCCTTAACCTAAACGCACTCACATACATGTAATCACACAAATATTTCCTTGGCAAGCCTGGAACCATACAAGACTGAACATTTGCCTCTGGCAGCACTACCTTGCTCGACATGCACTGTTGATAAGTTTGCAGTAATATAATCCGTTTCCGCTTGTATTTAAACTGTTCATATTGCCTCTTAGTAGCAGCTGTTACTAAGACACAATATAGAAAATGGAACACTTTATGGGGTACTGGTTAACCGTTTAGGCTGCTGTACTTGAGATTATAGCCGGCCCCGTGGTGTTAAAGTAGCGCGCTTGTCTCTCACTCAGAAGCCCCGGATTTGATTACCGACTCTGTCATGGATTTTAGAAACTGACGTGAGGGCTGAAAAAGGGTGCACTCAGCATTGTGAGGACAATTGAGTAGCTGTCAGAGAGTGAAGCAGCGCCCCAGTCACAAATCTTTCTTTATTCGTGTCAGAAGTATCAATATGAAAATTGAATACAGAATATCTACATTTCTACCATACATATATACTGTGCCCGTTTACAAACGGGGAATGCTTGGTCATAACCTGGCTTAGCTCCTTTGGCTTCGGGGGTGTACCGTTCATCCCACTATATGACTGCACATTCAGATATGAGACACGACACTACTAGGTCAACAAGACTATAAAAAATACTCACATATTACAATTTAATATTAGTTTATTATTCTTAGGAATGCACCCAAAAACAAAATACAATAATGAAAATAAAATTTACTTGGAATCAATCCCATCAAGTAAAAAATCAATAAAATCAAAACAAAAATCACTCAAAAATCACTCAAATTATCTTGCTTAGATTCTCTAATTATCATCATTAATATTTCCTTCATAAAAATCTACATTCATTTAAACACAAAGCGAGCCTATCGCTTTTACAAAATTTCGTCTAATGCTTGTAAAAATTTTCTTTACGTTATTCCCGTCAGGGTTTTCCCTTTCCTTATACCTTTATTTATTAACATTTATTTAGTTCTTTTCAACTGAAAAATTCTCTCTCATTCAAGCCTTGGGTATTTCTTCTATAAGACACAATACATAAATTTCAACATGTCATAAGTCGAACCCAACACCTTCTACTTGTTTCTCATGCTATAAGGTGGTTTTCATTATGTTGTATCATGCACTATTATTCATTGATTTTCAGTGGATTTCTTTACAATTATCTTTAAATCAATATATTCATTACCCGTATAGTTTCCCTTATATTTCTAGACAGAAATCGATTATTTTTCAACAAAATTACTTTGACTATTATCGTCAAATATTACATAATTCATTAAAATTTTAGCTGGGGACCTTCGTCTCACTTTCAGCATTACAAATATCAACTTTATATTGTTCTAGCACCTTTTAATCAAAAATATTACATAGCACTCGTTAATTGCTAGTACAAGCTCAGACCCTTCAAAACTCTCTTCACTAAGCCTCCATTATATAGCTCCCTTCGCCTTCTCACAAACCAGGACAAGGTCGGTTAGTAACCTCCCCCTTCCCTTCAAGCTATTAGTTTAAGATTTAAGACGGCATCTAGACTATTCATTGCTTCCTCGCGGAATTCAGTATTTACTTAATTCCTTTCTCCACTATACGGATATCCAAGATTTGTAAATCATCTCAATTACTGCTTCCTCATTATTCTAAACATTATTTCGTGTTTCCATACCACTATGCATTTTATACGGAGATGACATGCGACGCATAAGGTTATTGGCGAGAACCTTGCCTCCCTATAAATACAACAATTCAATTTCTTGTCGGATATAAACAATGCTGGTTACTTAGGATCGGTCATACATATCTTAGGCTCGGACACGGCAAACTTTCGCATCCCCAGTCGCTTGTATATCGAAGAAACCGCTGTTCTCCCACCAGTCTTATATAACTTTGGCAACGCCGCGTAGGAGATTCTCAGTCCTGCCCAACCGGTCTTACTTGCAATTACCATAATACACACAAATATACCATACCATACCATAAGCTGACTTGGCTGGACCTTGCCCACCAATGGGTGCTACCCTAAAATACACCGATGAATCCGACTTACTTACTTCCGATCTCCCGAATAATGCATATAATGGATCACGTATATATCTCTAGCTTGAAGCTATTTCATTAACTCATTATTAACTTGGCCCATTATGGCACTACAACATTCACTTGGATTTCCATCACACATTTAGTTTTTAAACAACTTTACTTTCATCGCGGTATAAATTTACTGGTCTTCCTATTGACTTACTCTCACAATAAAATCTCAAGGTGTTCCAAAATCACCATTTAAGTTAATCACTTCAACATTTACGGTCTGTACAAATCATTATCCCTTTATCAACATTTAAGGTATCCAAAAACCCTTTCATTACTTATTACTCTCAAATTTGAGCTCATTATTATTATTATTATTATTATTATTATTATTTCAATTATTATTTATTCATCAACGAATTATTATGGAATGCAACAATTCATTATTTAACCATTATTTTAGGGGTATAAAACTCAACAATCATTATTATTATTATTATTAATTCTGGTGCTCATTTACTTTAATACTTTGAAATTCATTTACTTGGCATAAAAACTTGCCAATGGTACAAATATATTCGATTTCTCCTCTCAGATATTATTTGTTATTGCTTATCATTATTACAGGTTCCCATTACTTAACTTTGCATAATGCAATTATATCTTCCACAATTAACAAAATTATATTCATGGTCAATATTTACCATCATTTCAATTAATATCCGCTCGTTATTTTACATTTCTTTAATTATTTAACGCAATTCTTCAATTATTTAGTCAAATCAAGGCATGATCTCCCTAATCAGTGCATGATTTCAATTATTCAGTACATGATCAAACATAAGATTTAATGAAAATTTAATGACTCAACTCATGTGCTGTCTCGGTAGATGACCATATCTTTGAATGGGCTCACCCATCTTAATACACTTTTCAACAACCCATTTTTATACTCTTCTTTAACATCTTCATATCATATTCACTTTGATTACACTGATACATATTTAAACACATTATTTCACTTTTCTTAACACTTATAAAAAGAATACATTTCATTTATCTATTTACACTTCACTTTTGAAACACACGGATCGTATCTCAGCGATTTGGCGATTTTTCTTTCCCGCTGGCGATTTCCTGATGCTACCTCTACTTCCCCGCATCGAACGTGTGATCTACTCCTTTAAGTTCCTTTTCGATTCCTGGAAAACTCTTGGTTTTCTATCCTTAAGTACTGTCTGTACTGTACGTTGCTCTGATTACTTAAACGGTTCAATTAGGCGATAAATGTTCTTACAATGCACCGTCACTTCGTTTTTTTATATCTGTCTATCGCAACTAGCAATTTCTATGCTGTGGCCTCCAGTTCGAGGACCTTAAACTGTCTTGCTTATTTGCCCTGACGAATACTCCCTTGAGTACGTCTATCGATTTGTTACGAACCAACAATCTCCTAGGTTCTTTTAGTAGAGTTTCCTTACTACGCGATTATAATTACTGCTTCTGTTGATGTCCTCTCTGGGATCCAATGTCTTTAAAGTGTCTTTACTAGATGCAACTTGTTTTTCGAGTCCCAATGACTTCTGTTAACTGGTTTCGAGCTAGTGTTCTTTAGAACTCAAAGTGTCCTGCTGACCGCTATACTGAACTTAGCGTACTTCTTCAAAATTTCGTAATTTAAATGTTCTTTACAAGTCCGTATGACTCCTCCGAGTCTCAAACCGTTGACTATCGGCGTAGCGCAACGTAATGTAATTTGTAGCGTAACTTGTCTACCAAGAAGAGTACTGAATGAACTTGTGTTGCCGCATGTAGCGTGACCTCCCACCAGGGTCTGCATGAACTGTTGTAACTCTGGCTTCGCTCGGAGCCTATTTATTTGATTTCATATAAAACATAGTCCCTTAATGACTTCGGGAGCTCGATTCCTGAAGCCGTGCTCCAATCTGCTTCTAATTTTATTTACTGGTGTGAGACATTATAACTGTAAGATTCCTCTGATCGTTCGCTAATTTTTAATTAATAAAAATGTTATACTCGTTGAAGGGCCGATCGACTTTACACTTTCTCTCCAGGGTAGCGATCCGCGCTCTTCAAATTACGTCATTCGTGTCAGCAGTTTTCTTCTATGTTTATTTTCCAGGCATTAAACCTACACAAGCATCTTGTTCCTGCTTACCCTTCTGATTCTGGCCTCTTAAAAATGGTTCTTTTATATTTTCAAGTTGTTCTCTCTCGATTCTCAACTGTTAGACGGGGGCTTCCCATTTTATATAATCATATTTTATGCTAAATTGCATTACTTGGGGCCCTATCTATTAGGTGTAATAATCGTTAATATTCAAAAATAGTTCCACATTAGTGTCACAAATCACTGGCCATTAATACTCCTGAAGTTGCTGCGTTGACGAATGTTGAATGCTCTTAGTTTCCCCAATATCTTCAGCTGCAGGCTCTTTTATTGCCCTCTTTATTGCCTCCAAAGTTTATGTTATATAAAAAACTGTCACTTCAATGTAAACTTACAGTTCCTGTGGGTTTCCAATTAGCAATCTGCTCGCTCTTAGCTTCGTTCTAAAGTCCGTTTTCAATAAAATCTTTTATTGGCTAGCGATGATTTCCTTACATTTTTATCAAATGGTTCTGTGTTCGAATTGTATCAACCTCCAGTTGGGTACAATACAGGTATATTATTCAAAACAAATCAAATATTGAGCAACAAATTTAAGGGCTAGATGATTTTGCCCAGTATTGAGCGACGTCAATAGCGCTGGAGGAGGCTGCAATAAAATCAATCATAGTGCATTTTGAAGGACATAAGTCACACTGACATAAATGTTGGATTGTCTGCTGCTCTCCACTGTCATAGAGTGATGAGTCTCTTGAGAAACCCCACTTCCGCAGTTTTAATCTTGTTCCGCCGACTCCTGTACGGAGTCTATTAAGGGCTTTCCAGGTTATCCAGTTCTCCTGGTGTCCACACGGAAGACGTTCCTTTGGCTCCATCCAGGTCGTTAGTTCTTTCTTTCCACACTTTGATCCTAGAATTCTCCGCTTTCCCTTGAAGCTTAACTGATGTGCGGAGAAAACACCTTCTAGATTTCAGCCTTCCTGTGGCATGATGGTGTCCATAGAGGGGATGTGCTTCTGAAGTAGATGATCGGAGCCTCTCTTTGTTATCTGTTACCTCCCTACGAATCTCACCATGAGCAATACCAGCTAGAAGTTGGATATTCTAAATAGGTGTTAGTTTTAAGCATCCTGTAATGATCCAGCACCTTTCGTTGAGAGTGATGTCGATATACTTCGCATGGACTGAACTGTACCAAACCGGGGAGGCATATTCGCCTGCAGAGTAGCATAGAGCTAGAGCTGATATTCTGATTGTTTGTGGTTGTGTTCCCGTTGTTCCTGACAATTTGCGTAGGATGTTGTTTCTAGCAGCTATCTCATGTTTTATATTTTAGCAATGTTTCTTGTATGTTAATGTGCGATCCAGCATAACTCCCAAGTACTTTGGTGTAAAGCAATGTGCCAGTGAACTGCCTTTCCAGAATACATTGGGCTTCTGAGAGGCCTGTACGTGCCGTAGATGGAAGGCGCAAATTTGGGTCTTAGCTGGATTTGGTTTCAGGTGATTTTCCTCATAATAAATACCTAGCTCTTCTAATGCTACAGTTAAAGCAATCTCAGCTTCATCAAAGGTATCAGTCTGAGTAGTAAGTGCAAGGTCATCGGCATGGATAAATTTTAGTGCCTTCTGGTAATGGCCGGTCATTTGTGTAGATGTTGAAAAGTATAGGAGCCAATTCACTGCCTTGACGGAGACCATTCCTTTGGTTTCTTCATCTACATTGTGCCCAACTCTAGGAATGGGTATTCCAAGATTCAGACACCTAGATATCAAGGGAAAGGCTGTAGCCGCTTTTGAAAGTTCAGATATTTGAATATCGCGCTACATTGCTTCCAGAAGCATTTAGAAAGAATTTACCGATAGTTGGATGTCAAGTGACGTAGCGAGTAATAGCAGAGGTGGAGGCTATTTATTGATTAAATAGTTAACTATGGAGCAGAGACTTGAGACTGGGATCAGATTACTGGCACGGCCAAATGAAAGAGAATGCAATTAGTATCAAGTAAATCGGACCAGGGATTCAAGAGATATGAGGATTTCTAGATATCAGGCGATGACGCGTGACCCTGACGGTTTTGAATAAAAGCCAGCTGGAGCAGGCATGGTTAGCTCATTCTAACACAAGCACTTGGCAAGCAAGTTGCATCTACGCTGAGCCAAGGCACATGGTTGCCGGATCTACGCAGAAGTTCTTTTCAAGTCGTGATAGTCACGAAAAGTGCTGCGCTACGGGTTGGAACTTAGTAAGTTTCTGGTGAGGAGAATCACTGAGGTGATTGATATTTCTACAGACATTGGTGGAAATATTTATATTTCTACAAGGACATATGCTAGACTTTGTCTAGAAAATAGTATTTTGTCACAGTCCAGTAATAACTTAATACTTGGATGTTTAAATCCATTTCAAGTCAGTTTTCATTTTTGTAACTAGTTAACCACTTCGATCTGTCAGTACACTGAAGACTAGTCTATAACGGTGGCGTTCATTAGTCTACGCAAGGGAAACTGCAGGTTGCTTAGCGCATGGTAGATGGTGATATAACAAACCATGCCCAGGGAACGATCTTCAGAACAGCCGTTAATTGCTTAGACTGTCAGTGTTTTTCTTGTACTGATGAGATTACAGTGAGTTATGTTACAACTGACATATTTAAGAAGAGATCACTTAGATCTGACCCTATTTAAACAAACTGTTATGGCTTTGATAGAAGCCCATATTAAAATGGAACCACAGTTTATTCAAACGTCGAAAGATACTACCACTATGTCTGACTAGACGATTTGTGGGTCTACAATGGCGGCCGATACAAGGATTATACATGCTTGTCCGATAGGGCATGTCTATGGATAAATCTGGTACAGACCAGGTTTACTACGCTTCAAGACCATCAAGAAATGTAAGCCACATTTGAATTATATTATGCCTAGCTAATTGGAACAAACTATTTTTCTGCAGATGACCAACACATTATTTTTCGTCGTATTTAAAGCTTGCAATGATTTACGCAAGACATATTAGAGTTATTCTGAGCATTTTCAGCACTCAGAACAGTTTAGGATCGATGACCGAGCATTTCGAAGATTTATTTGAATTTTTCATATTTTAAGGAAAACACGGAAAACCCCGATGTAACTGTAAAAGTTAATAATTTATTTTTGTTGAGGAATGGATATTTTTTCCATATTCGAAGGTTCGAACATGTGGATTCTCACATAATGAGATGATAATTAAACATATTTAAAATAATATAAATAATAATAATAATCCACTAATAATAATAATAATAATTTTCATAATTTTTCTAAATAATTCTTGGATATTATATTTTATAATAATCATATGTATTGAGAAAGAGCCTATGAAGTAGTTTAATCATTTCTAGTTTGGAACAGGAGATTTTCCGAAGGAGAGTGGTTAGCGCAAGCCCGCATTCAACCAACATTTCAGCTCTGGTTGAACAGTTGATATTTGCATTGAGCAAAGTATATTTTTCAGATAACACGGAGAGGCATGAAACGGGAAGCAATTGATAATTGTATCAAATAGGATATTTTTGTATTTATATAAAATCATGACGTAAATACACTCGAAAGTGAAATAAAGATTTTCATGATTATGGTAAATTCACGGGTTGAACTGAATGGTAAAATAAAATAAACTTGTCAGTTTATTAATCTTCCAGTGTCGATAACAAGCAGAGGCTTGATTTATTGTATAAATTTTGGGAAGATAATTTATGTGTGGAGTAGTTGAATGCCATTCCCAGGTGCGCATGTTTAAGTCGCAGGAATGAAGGTTTTTTCGAGCATCAATCAAATAGCAGGTTCGATGGCTCAGGTTTATAGTAGGAGTATTGGAGCCACACATTTCGTCGGATGAATGACCCGAAGGTTATTTCTTTGAAACCATCAGTTCTTATTTCAACCTTGTTTACGAATTCCATTTAGACTTTGATTTTGCTAGAACCCGGATTTGTCATGATAGTAGTTTATTCTTCTTCAGAGGAAGACCTTTACCGTTGTTGTTGTAATATTGTGTTCTTACATAAATAATAGAATGGGCCACTGCCAGTTAAAAATAATTCTTAACCACGAGTAATTTGAAGGATATTTTCAATCCTAGTGCCATGAACTAAATGAATTCATTGTAAAACTACAATTCTTATTTCCGCATTCTGTCGAAGAATTGCAAGTTGTGAAAGTTACTAAGAATGGCCATGAATATAAATATTTTTTTTCATAATGATTCCAAGTGGATAATTGAATAGTTGAATGGTTCAACCATTTATTGATCAAGTTGATGATTCAGAAATCATGTATTTTGTTTGGAACTTGAAGTTCATAATCGAGTCACTTCTCGAACTGTTTAATGTCAGAAGAACAATTAATTGTTGTTGTGCTTCGCACAGTTCTTCGATGCTATGCTCAATGGTCAAATACTTTTCAGATGTTAATAATATGTGTTAATAATTTGTGTTGCTTCAATGATGATAATATTTTCGACGATATATTTTTTGAAACTGGAAAAAAAGTGAAAGTTTAAAAATTCTATAAACATTTATTCTACGAGTGTTAATATCATGTAAATATTCAAACAGTGATCAACGTTATTTCCAGTATAGACAATTAACTTTGAACTGGAATTAAATATTAATAATTTTGGAACACAGTCCACAGGACTATTAATCGGACGTGTGTTTCCAAAAAGATTGTCAAATGTGTTTGGAAAATTTCTGTATATTGTGTGTAAATAAGTGTGTGGATCGCCACACGTGGATGATGCTGCTTTGAGCATCCTTGCAGTCAGGTTTTAACTTCTAAATAAACTGAGATAATTTTACCAGATGTGTCTTACCCAATTAAATCTCCTTCTATCCTTATTGTTGCATTGAGCCAAAAATCAGTAAAGCATTTTTTTAATTTGATGTCGTTTTTGCGATTTGCTTTAACCCATCTGGCGCTCCGGGATATTTTGACTCTCGTGCTGACTGATTATTGGTAAAATGCATATGTGGTCGTGCGGACTCCGGTCTAAACGGGCACATAAAATAAGAAAGAGAGAGAAATGGCTTCGAACGTGGGTCCCGATTTAGACATGGTCAATCGCATGCCGATTTGAAATTGTGATAATTTTTATAGAAATATTTTGGGAGTTGAGAGATGTCTGGTTTGGATGAATAAATTAGTAGGAAACCCAATTAGTGGGGAAAATTTAAAATTTAACTTGATTAATAATTAGAATGGGTTTGATTATTTTTGATAATGGCTTAACCATTAGGGCGTCAAGTAAATTCAGTAGTAAACGTTCGATGACTGGACATACACATTATTAGAATCCAGGTGGAGGATATTTGAGAACTTGCATATTTTTCTTGTGATATTGTGGTAAATGTAATTCGTAAAAGTAGAGACTTTTGTTTTTCCATCACGTCGATATTAGGACAAATCTCATTTTATTATAGTGTTCCAATTAGCTATTCATATTTCTTGTTCTAGTTATAAGCTTGTGTTTGCCACTGTTGTATACCCCTAAGTTTTGAATAATAATTGAAATTATGGAAGAAATGATGAGGATGATGAGGAGTTTGGAGGAGAGTTCAAAAGAAGCTGGACTGCGTGTAGCAGCCATTATGAAAGAAAATACCTAGGCTTTGGAAAAGAAACTTAAAGAAAATTCTGATAAACTTAAAGAAAGTTTAAACGATAAACTTAAAGAAAATTCTGATTCTTTAGAAAATAAACTTAAAGAAAATTCTGACTCTTTAGAAAATAAATTTAAAGAAAATTCTGATTCTTTGGAAAATAAACTTAAAGAAAGTTCTGATTCTTTAAAAGGTAACTTAAAAGAAAGTTTAGAGGATAAACTCAAAGAAAATTCCGATTTGTTAGAAAGCAGGTTAAAAGATAACTTAAAGGAATATTTAAATAGTAAATTTAATTCAATGGAAAGTAAATTTAAAGAGAATTCTGAAGTTTTGAAAATGACACTTGAAAGTAAAATGAATAAATTATGCGATAAAACACATGAGCTCGAAACTTCATTAGCTACTAACGCAAGTTTAATGGACGATAAATTTCGCGATGCCGATCTTCGATCCCAAAGCTTAGCTGATAGGATAGAACATGGTCTTAGGAAAGTTGGTGAAGACATGGTCAACCTGGAAGTCAGAGTGAAGAAGGAGAGTAACGAGATGGGAATTCTAGTTGTTCAACGTTTAACGGAACAATTCAAAGAACTTGTCATGGGAGAAATAAGAGAAGGTGTGATTAGTGAATTGCAAACTGAAATCAAAACCACAGTTGTCAATGAAATTAAAGACACACTCAAGCTGGAGAATCAAGAAGGAATCAAGGAGATTAGGGAATCTTTGTCATCCCATATTGAAGTAATTGCCAAGGATATTCAAGCAACTCAGAAGGACATATCAGATATGACAGGGTCATTGAAAAGTCATGAGGCTGTTATGAACCAGATATCCACTGATGTCAAGGAAAATTGTAAAGAGACTGAAGCAATTAAGAAGATGGCAGAAGAAAACCAGAAGGAACTTGAGGCTATGAAAACTCAAATCAAGGATGAGAAACAGTCTGATCATCTGTTGAAAATGCCAAATGTAAGGGGAAAGGAACAGATACAGATAAATCTAGGAGGAGCTAGAGAGACTGATAGACAGGATGAGGTCAGGAGAGTATTTCAATCCAACCCCATAACTGTATTTAAGAATATAGAAGATAAGCCTTCTAAATTTTCAGGGCGAGATTCTGTGACACCCGTGGAATTTTTGAGAGAAGCAGGTGATTACCTGAAAGATTCTAAGATCCCTAAAGAAAGACAGATCCGAGTGATAGGGAAGTTTTTGGAAGGTCTTGCACTTCTTTGGTTTAGAGCATTTAGATCCACTCTAACCACTTTTGAGGAGTTTTCTCGTGGGCTATTGAAGAAGTTTTGGTCCCCGGAAACCCAACAGCAAGTCAGAGCAGAGTTATATTCGAAGAGATTCTCGACGTCACAACCTACTCGATACTCTACGTACTTTTCTGGACAGCTGTCTAAACTTCAACATTTAGATCCGCCGATGCCAGATAACGAGTTGATTACTGCATTGATACGTCAATTTCCAGCAGACGTCCAGAGGACTTTGATCGCTGCTGATATCTATAATATGGAACAATTTGATGAAGTATTACAGAAGCTGGATCATACAAACGCTCAATTCTTCCATCAGAAGGGAGGAAAAAATAACAACGCTGTGTATGCTGTTATGGCTGACAGTTATTCTCAGACACCTCGAGAGATTCGAGAGGAGCGAGAAGAGAAAACGCCGAGGGAAGATTCCAATAAGAGAGGATGGAACCAGTACAGTAACAGATACAGTTACAAGCCATATGCAAGACCGGATGGTGGTAATCGATACAATACTCGATGGAGAAGACCACGAGATACTCAAGGAAGGTACCAGGAAAGAAGATATTATGGTCGAAACAACTACAATAACCGAGGGAATGTAGATACTCGTCAGTCCAATGAAGAGTTCAACAAGGAGACGAGGAAAAATTTGGAAGCAAGACACCAAGATAACTTGCAGTTTTTGGAGCAGAGACCCAACGAACCAGGTCCATCGGGAACACAACAATCCCGGGGGAATGGTAATGAAAAAAAAACCAACTTCGAATTCACAGTAGAAGATAGAATTTTGAACACTTTCACTTCCAGAATTATTAAATGGCAAGCAGAGGATGATGACTTAATTCAACAGAATGACGAACGAAAAGAGATGGGTACCAGAATTAGAATGCCAATCATATCATGCGAAGTATTCGGTATGCCTGTCGATACTTTGATCGATACTGGGGCTATGCTTTGTCTGGTGAGTGAGAAGCTTTATATTCTGTGGAAACTCAAAGAGTATTTAGAGGAGATTCCAGTATCAGGAATTAAGATCCAAGGAATAATACCCAATAAAATATCTCTGTGTAAAACACAATTATACTTATGTATTACGATTGGAGGACATGATTTCCGACATGTGTTTATTGTAATGAAGGACATGGCTTTTGACATGATATTGGGAGCAGATTTCATTCAGAAATATCAAGCAGTGATAGACATGAAGACAGAGACGATCAGATTCAAGAATACCGAAGAGATTAACTTCGAGGGAAAAGAAGAGGAAGACATCGAGGGAGATGCTCAATGGTCTCTGATTTTTCATGAAGCTGAAGGAAGAGAAGTCTACACTGAGAAGGAGTCCCCAGAGCTAGGGAAAATTTTGGAAGAGTATCACGATATTTTTGATATTAAGCCTGGTGAAATTAAAGATTTTGAATATCATATTCGTGTAAATGATGATGCACCTTTTCATGCTAAATTGTATCCAGTAGCAGAAAAGCATCGAGAAAAAGTAAAAGTGCTTATCAAGGAGATGGAAAGCAACAATGTGATTGAAAAGTACACTACATCTTATGTCAATCCATTAGCAGTAGTGTCTATGCAAGATGGAAGTCTGAGACTATGTTTAGACGCGCGAAATTTGAATTCAAGATTACTGCCAGAGTATGACAGACCACCAATCATTAGGGAACTGTTAAGGAAATTCCAAGGCAAGGTCTGGTTCTCTAACATTGATCTCACTTCGTCCTACCATCATATTAGGCTTAGTGAAGATTCTAAGAAGTTTACAGGATTTATGTTTGACCAGCAGACATATGTATTCCGCCGTTTACCATTTGGAGTCAAAACATCTGGATCCATTTTGATCAGAGCACTGGAACAAAATTTGAGTCCTGGAGTAAAAGAGATAGCAATTCGTTATATTGATGATATCTTAATTGCATCTGAGACTAAGGAGGAACATTTGCTACATCTTCAAATGTTATTCGCAGATTTGAGAAAAGCGAACTTCAAAGTAAACCTTCGAAAATGTCAGTTCTTTCGAAAGGAAATAAAATTTTTGGGTCACATTTTGGATGGAGAAGGATACCGTCCCAATGAGACGAAGATACAGGCAATTGCAAATTTCCCTAGACCTACTAGAGTGAAGAATGTCCGCAGTTTTCTCGGGACATGCCAATTCTTTGCAGGGCATTGTCCGAACTTCACCAAGACAGTTGCGCCATTGCAGGAATTGTTAAAGAAAGGAAATAAATGGAAATGGGATAAAGATTGTGAACAATCATTTCAAGATGCCAAGAGGTTATTGGTAAACAGTGTGAAATTGGAGTATCCTGACTTTACCAAGAATGTCATCATAGAATCTGATGCATCCACCGTAGGGATTGGAGCTATTCTACTTCAAGAAGATGAAGACCACAAGAGACATTACCTGGCGTTCATTAGCAGGAAACTTCGTCCATCAGAGAGGAATTATTACACCACAGAGTTAGAAGCACTTGCTGTAATATTCGCATTGGAGTCGTGGAAGAAAATGTTAATTGGACATTCAGTCATTGTGAGGACTCATCACCACGCATTGGAGTTCATTTTGAGAACAAACTTTGCCAGCGATAGAATAACTAGATGGTCACTTTTTATTCAGCAATTCAACCTAGTTATTGAACACACTCCTGGAAAGTTGAACGTGGGAGCTGATTTATTGAGTAGAGCAGTGGAGTCTACATCTAAGGTTTTTCAAGTTAACCTGACGCAGGAGGATGAAGATACCTTGAGAAGGTTAAGGTTATTGCATTTATCCCAGAGGAGAGACCGACGTCTTAGGAACATTTTTCGTTTTCTACAGGGAAACATGGATCCCAATGATGATGATTTTGTGGAAACTGAAAGAATTTCCAGAGATTTTATGATGTTAGATGGTTTAATCTACAAGTTTGCAGATCCCGACCATACGAAGCTGAGAGTAGTGATACCTCCACGATTGCAAAAACCCATTATTTGGATGGCACATCGAATCGCAGGTCATGCTGGAGTAGATAAGACAGTCAACATGATTCAAGAGAAATTTTCGTGGGAGCGAATGCGACAAACTGTCAGAAACACTATTCGAGAATGCGACTTATGCCAAAGGAGTAAACATAATTCCAGATTACTGAGAGAATTACCAAGGCCTATTATTCCTTCTAAGCCTTGCGAAATCTTCGCGACCGATTTATATGGTCCTCTCCCAAAGTCTAAAAGAGGTAACCGATATATTTTGGTGACCATGGATGTTTTTAGCAAATACACCATGTTACATCCAATTCAGAAGGCAAACGCAAAGTATTGTGCGAAGAGAATTAGAGACAGCGTAATTCCGGAAGCAGGCAAACCGGAATTCCTTTTATCAGATCGTGGACCTCAATTTACATCTTTGGAATTTCGAACCATCATGAATAATCTTGGGATTAGACAATTGTTTTGTTCTATTAGACATCCAGAGAGCAATCCAGCGGAACGCGTGATGGCTGAGATAGCAAAATTTTGCCCTCTCTATTGTCCAAATGACCATTGGAAATGGATGGATGTTCTTTCTTTAGCATCCGAATCCATCAACTCTACTATTCATGAGAGTACTGGACAGATTCCTATGTTGCTTCATCATGGAATTAAACCAACACGATTGTGGGATCGAATCATCTCTATTCCACCTGAGATTGAACCAAGTCGTCAGATGAGGGAAACTCTAGCTTTAGACAAGTTAAGGAGCCAAGCTGAGAAGAGAGAGCGCAGAGTGAGAGGAAAGCGTTTTCGCAGACCCTTGCGCGAAGGAACTCTTGTTTTAGTGAAAAGACCTACACCCTCTGACGTGCAAAATCGAGTGTACTCGAAATTTGCAAGCCTTTACGCTGGACCCTACCGTATTGTGGAAGTAAACAATAATGGAAGCTATGAAGTAGCCAATACACGAACTGGTAACATCGTGGGAACTTATAATGCATCGAATTTGAAGATTTATTATTCAAGAACCAGATGATTTAATGTGTAGATAGGAAAAATAAAAATTTTTCAATTTTTCTTTTTTGCTAGGTGTGGGGTGGATGTGCCCAACTCTAGGAATGGGTATTCCAAGATTCGGACACCTAGATATCAAGGGAAAGGCTGTAGCCGCTTTTGAAAGTTCAGATATTTGAATATCGCGCTACATTGCTTCCAGAAGCATTTAGAAAGAATTTTCCGATAGTTGGATGTCAAGTGACGTAGCGAGTAATAGCAGAGGTGGAGGCTATTTATTGATTAAATAGTTAACTATGGAGCAGAGACTTGAGACTGGGATCAGATTACTGGCACGGCCAAATGAAAGAGAATGCAATTAGTATCAAGTAAATCGGACCAGGGATTCAAGAGATATGAGGATTTCTAGATATCAGGCGATGACGCGTGACCCTGACGGTTTTGAATAAAAGCCAGCTGGAGCAGGCATGGTTAGCTCATTCTAACACAAGCACTTGGCAAGCATGTTGCATCTACGCTGAGCCAAGGCACATGGTTGCCGGATCTACGCAGAAGTTCTTTTCAAGTCGTGATAGTCACGAAAAGTGCTGCGCTACGGGTTGGAACTTAGTAAGTTTCTGGTGAGGAGAATCACTGAGGTGATTGATGTTTCTACAGACATTGGTGGAAATATTTATATTTCTACAAGGACATATGCTAGACTTTGTCTAGAAAATAGTATTTTGTCACAGTCCAGTAATAACTTAATACTTGGATGTTTAAATCCATTTCAAGTCAGTTTTCATTTTTGTAACTAGTTAACCACTTCGATCTGTCAGTACACTGAAGACTAGTCTATAACGGTGGCATTCATTAGTCTACGCAAGGGAAACTGCAAGTTGCTTAGCGCATGGCAGATGGTGATATTAATAAACCATGCCCAGGGAACGATCTTCAGAACAGCCGTTAATTGCTTAGACTGTCAGTGTTTTTCTTGTACTGATGAGATTACAGTGAGTTATGTTACAACTGACATATTTAAGAAGAGATCACTTAGATCTGACCCTATTTAAACAAACTGTTATGGCTTTGATAGAAGCCCATATTAAAATGGAACCACAGTTTATTCAAACGTCGAAAGATATTACCACTATGTCTGACTAGACGATTTGTGGGTCTACAATGGCGGCCGATACAAGGATTATACATGCTTGTCCGATAGGGCATGTCTATGGATAAATCTGGTACAGACCAGGTTTACTACGCTTCAAGACCATCAAGAAATGTAAGCCACATTTGAATTATATTATGCCTAGCTAATTGGAACAAACTATTTTTCTGCAGATGACCAACACATTATTTTTCGTCGTATTTAAAGCTTGCAATGATTTACGCAAGACTTATTAGAGTTATTCTGAGCATTTTCAGCACTCAGAACAGTTTAGGATCGATGACCGAGCATTTCGAAGATTTATTTGAATTTTTCATATTTTAAGGAAAACACGGAAAACCCCGATGTAACTGTAAAAGTTAATAATTTATTTTTGTTGAGGAATGGATATTTTTTCCATATTCGAAGGTTCGAACATGTGGATTCTCACATAATGAGATGATAATTAAACATATTTAAAATAATATAAATAATAATAATAATCCACTAATAATAATAATAATAATTTTCATAATTTTTCTAAATAATTCTTGGATATTATATTTTATAATAATCATATGTATTGAGAAAGAGCCTATGAAGTAGTTTAATCATTTCTAGTTTGGAACAGGAGATTTTCCGAAGGAGAGTGGTTAGCGCAAGCCCGCATTCAACCAACATTTCAGCTCTGGTTGAACAGTTGATATTTGCATTGAGCAAAGTATATTTTTCAGATAACACGGAGAGGCATGAAACGGGAAGCAATTGATATTTGTATCAAATAGGATATTTTTGTATTTATATAAAATCATGACGTAAATACACTCGAAAGTGAAATAAAGATTTTCATGAGTATGGTAAATTCACGGGTTGAACTGAATGGTAAAATAAAATAAACTTGTCAGTTTATTAATCTTCCAGTGTTGATAACAAGCAGAGGCTTGATTTATTGTATACATTTTGGGAAGATAATTTATGTGTGGAGTAGTTGAATGCCATTCCCAGGTGCGCATGTTTAAGTCGCAGGAATGAAGGTTTTTTCGAGCATCAATCAAATAGCAGGTTCGATGGCTCAGGTTTATAGTAGGAGTATTGGAGCCACACATTTCGTCGGATGAATGACCCGAAGGTTATTTCTTTGAAACCATCAGTTCTTATTTCAACCTTGTTTACGAATTCCATTTAGACTTTGATTTTGCTAGAACCCGGATTTGTCATGATAGTAGTTTATTCTTCTTCAGAGGAAGACCTTTACCGTTGTTGTTGTAATATTGTGTTCTTACACAAATAATAGAATGGGCCACTGCCAGTTAAAAATAATTCTTAACCACGAGTAATTTGAAGGATATTTTCAATCCTAGTGCCATGAACTAAATGAATTCATTATAAAACTACAATTCTTATTTCCGCATTCTGTCGAAGAATTGCAAGTTGTGAAAGTTACTAAGAATGGCCATGAATATAAATATTTTTTTCATAATGATTCCAAGTGGATAATTGAATAGTTGAATGGTTCAACCATTTATTGATCAAGTTGATGATTCAGAAATCATGTATTTTGTTTGGAACTTGAAGTTCATAATCGAGTCACTTCTCGAACTGTTTAATGTCAGAAGAACAATTAATTGTTGTTGTGCTTCGCACAGTTCTTCGATGCTATGCTCAATGGTCAAATACTTTTCAGATGTTAATAATATGTGTTAATAATTTGTGTTGCTTCAATGATGATAATATTTTCGACGATATATTTTTTGAAACTGGAAAAAAAGTGAAAGTTTAAAAATTCTATAAACATTTATTCTACGAGTGTTAATATCATGTAAATATTCAAACAGTGATCAACGTTATTTCCAGTATAGACAATTAACTTTGAACTGGAATTAAATATTAATAATTTTGGAACACAGTCCACAGGACTATTAATCGGACGTGTGTTTCCAAAAAGATTGTCAAATGTGTTTGGAAAATTTCTGTATATTGTGTGTAAATAAGTGTGTGGATCGCCACACGTGGATGATGCTGCTTTGAGCATCCTTGCAGTCAGGTTTTAACTTCTAAATAAACTGAGATAATTTTACCAGATGTGTCTTACCCAATTAAATCTCCTTCTATCCTTATTGTTGCATTGAGCCAAAAATCAGTAAAGCATTTTTTTAATTTGATGTCGTTTTTGCGATTTGCTTTAACCCATCTGGCGCTCCGGGATATTTTGACTCTCGTGCTGACTGATTATTGGTAAAATGCATATGTGGTCGTGCGGACTCCGGTTTAAACGGGCACAACATTGGCGTCCTCGAAATTCAATAAAAACGACGATTTTCCACGAGAGTAGCGATCATCTTGGTATCTTGATGCCTTTAATCATTCTATAGAACTTGTGAAATAATATTCTATGATTAACCGCATCGTAGGCTGTGGATAGTTCCACAAATACCACACAATTGATCTTCTCCGTCTCAAAACCGTCCTCAATATGCTGAGTCAAATGTATAACCTGTACTGTGCAGCCCTTACCTGGGCGGAAGCCACAATGCTGTGGGATTAGTACTCCATTAAGCGGTTGAGTATCATGCTTACCATTATTTTGTATAGGTGGCAGAGTAAGAAAATTGGTGTGAAATTCTTTGGATCCGAAGGTTCCTTTCCAGGTTTCAATAAAGCGGTCACCCTGGATTTTCTCCATATTTTAGGAATTTTCAGAGAAGAAAAACAATTGTTCAAGACGTTCAGAAGCCATACCTGTGTAGTTGAGCTAAAGTGTTTTATTTGCTCTATTGTGATGTTATCTAATCCTGCCGCTTTTCCATTTTTAGCCATTTTTTCTGTCTGTCTGTCTGTCCTTCTGTCTGTCTGGCTGTGGGTGTCCCCCCCCCCCTATCAACTCCTAAACGGATGCAGCAATCAAAACAAAATTTGGTAGGAGTATACCTGAATATCTCACGGCCATATTTGAAAATGATGTCAGTACTACCAACTGCTAAAAAATCGCAATTGAAATTTGAGCTCCATGTTGGATATCATGGAAGGTATGAATGGGATCTATTTCAAAATTGGCACACGTATAGATAATAATATTGCAGTTTAATTTCCAGGAGGCCATATATGGCAGTGTTGCCAAAATGATTATAAGCCTGCTGATATGTCCAAATTTTAAATGCATATAACTTTTACACTATCAATTGGATTTCAACCATATATCGTATGTGGTATTTGTACGTAAACAGATATGACCGAGCGTATCCTTAAGAGCCACCAGGGCTGCCAACTGTTAATAAATGCTCTCAATTTTTATTAATCCAAATACCCATATATCAGAAAGTATACAAGGCGACAGCTTTAAACTATGCACACGTATAGTACCTGACATTCTATATTAATTTGGAGTAACTTATATACGTCAGTGCTACCAACATGATTCTAAGCTGCTGATAGGTGCAATTTTAAAATGCATGTAACTTCTATACTAACTAATGGATTTCATTCAAAATTGACACAACAATAGATCATATTATTTCAGATTATTTCTGACCATTACATGAATGTCATTGTTGCCAACATGGTTTTACGCGCGCTGTTAAATCCAATGTTTAACTGCATGTAACGTCCATGCTATCCATTGGACTTCAACCAAATCTTGAATTCTGTACTTTAAGAGATGGAACTAAGAATATATTCAGTCACCAGGGCTGCCAACTGTAGTTTTCTATTAGGCTACATTATGCCAGGTATACAGTATTTCGAACTTATTAGAAATGTCGATATTACCAACTTAATTTCGTAATTATTCTAGATAGATCCATATAGATTAATCATTGGCATGCATCTTAAATTTCAAGAAAAGTAGGCTCTTTAGTTCGTCACGGAACTTCTTGTTGTCACATTGAATTGCCTTTTGTAATTCCTTTATTTCAAATGGCCGAGATAGGTTACTGGACATCATCTCTTCATTTTTCAGGGTATTGTGTTCCATTTACCTTGTTTGGTTATTGGTTTTCCCATTGATGACAAGCTGATTTGCAATTTGATTTGAGGTAACATTTGCATGGATTGGTCCTTTGGTTGGATCGTTGTTAAGTCGCTTGCGAAGGTTCCAAGCATTACTACTGTCCCTTGACATGTCTGTTTCCTCCAAGAGTTTGATCCAAGCATCTTTCCTTGCCTCTGCAATTGAGGTAAGCAATTCCCTTCCAGCTGAGACAGTGTCTTCACTTAGTGGATCTTCCTGAAATAATGAAATATATGTGTTCATTTTAGCAGCTGTATCTGAAGTTAGGCCTTGTATATAAATAGCTCTACATCCCCGTGTTATTTGTTACGCGGGAAGCTTCCTTCACAGCTTCAACAAACTGATCATAATCCTCTGGTGTTGGGTGGATATCTGATTATGATTGTATCAAGAGTCGGGCTGTACTTCTGCTAGTCTGCTTTTTTTTGATATTATACCTACTTTATTGGTCGAATTGCTGAGAAGAGTTGACACATTAAGGGCCGGTGTTGGGTAATTGGAATGGGATTACACATTGATTTCATACATTGCTGTGCCACGTGCTCACTTGCAAATATCAGGTCAGGGTTGAAGCCTTGTCGCCATCTACTGCTGCTAAATGATGGAGGTAGTTTGGGATCATGAATAAGTTGTAATTGGAGGTCATCAGCCCATTCTAACACAGCCTCTCCGTTATTATCATCTTCTGTATATCCCCATGCACTACTGTGGCTGTTGAAGTCTTCAACTACAAAGTTTGTCTTTTACTTGTTTGGAATTTGGAAGGAGAAATTAACATGTGGTGGTTTGTAGACACCCGAGACGGTGCAGTCACTGAGTTCCACAGTTATTATCTCGATTTGATTTTCGTTGGTGACAGCAACAGACAGAATATGTAGATCTGGTTTGACTTATATACAGCGCTGCCATACTGTCTGTGGGGAATTTCGGCCTCGAGTCTAATCTCCGCTATTTTAGGTCGCCGTGGTTGCTCATCTCTGTGGGTTTCTTGAAGACATAATACATTTATATGACAAGCGTGTGTTTGACAAATCTGATATAAGCCTTCAATATTTACAGATATAATGGTGAGTTTTGGTCTTGATAAAGACCTTTCTGTAACAAGTCATTGAGTCATGATACATCTGGAATGATGACGTTCAGTTCAGTAACGGAAATTCAAATCTGATTACCTATGGAGGGGCACCTCAGCAGGAAATCAATTTCACCCACCGGTCACAAATACCAAGATTAACGGCAGAGAGGGGGCCGCATGCGATATCCATGCATTACACCCAATATCTGCAGGCCAAATGGCTGGGCAGCAGTCGCTTGGTAGGCCTCGGCCTTGAACGGACTGTAGTGCCAGGGGTAATGTTATTGTTACTTGATGTTTCAACTTGTTTTCTAGCTCTGGAACTAGAACAGACCACTCTATAGAAAGAAAAGGCGCTATAGTTTATAATGACGCTGAGCGCTTGACGACGCTGATTGCAACGCAGCTTTTTTTCACCAATTTTAGCGAACCTATAATGCTAGAGACGTGTATGGTGTATTACATTACTCGAGGCAAAGTCCTATTTTTTATGGACTACTAGCAGAAGTACCCGCTCTTCGAACGGTCTTTGGTATTAATAACCAGACGCTATCAATTGAGCTACTGTTGCAATGGTTAGAGGCTTGTCATTCCTTCATAAGTTTATCAGAACGAAGTTAGTTTTCTGGGTATATCGCAGACACTGTTAAGTTAAGGGCCGTAAAATGTGGATTTCGGAGACCCTTTATAGACTCCCTAGTTTTGTATCACACATTGAGAAGCGCAACATATGTTTATGTCGTCCTTCTAGGAGAAATTTTATTTTTCGCCTTTTTTTAGCATGTATTTTGAAAAGTTGTTCCTTATACCCACCCTTCTATGAGAAGTACGTTGAAGAGTTTTCTAAATGATTGGTGTATTGACTCATGGTTACAATACCTAATTTTACAATTCTCAAAGCACCCGAACATGAATTATAGGCGTACAAAAACATAAATGTATATCAACAACACAGTATCAAACAAAATCATCTTTTCGATGCTCCAGTTTGCCGACAAAAATATGATTAGTTAAAATGTGCTCTCAAACTAAATTCACCTAACGTGTACTTCCTGACGTGAAAATAATATTGCATACGTCGTAGACGAAACGCAATATATCTCAAATTAAAACTGACCCTGACCGTTGTGGAAAGTCCCCATCCCAAGGAAGACCCCTTTAATAAATTATAAAGGCTTGTGGTGCGTGGAAATTCAGGATTTTAGCCTCAAATTGCCCAAATTCCCAAAAGCTGCAAAATACACTATTCCAATCCAGGAATTTTTGAAAATAATGTTGCTGTTTGGAGATAAAATAGACCTTTTGTACAACATATCGCATATCGCACGTGTAGGCCACGTGTAAAATTGTAGGGTACCTCTTGACCCCCTCAATCGCATTGTTGAATTTTTCAGTCTATGTTTGATTCCACGATAACCTTATAGCCATTTGCAAACTTTCACAGAAATTTAATTAATTGGGTGGCATTGCTTCTGACAGAAATAGATGGAAAGTTGGAGGTCACCTCTTGTGATAGACCTACTGTTCTCATGGTTACCGGCTTGCATTACTTCATTCGTTTCTTCTTGTTCGTCTTCTTTCGGAAGGGCCAGCTAAGGACCACGACGTTCAACTTTTCAGCTTGGCGAGGGACTTGATGTTTGCCCAGTATTCGCGCATTCTCTGGCTATGTTGCTCCTTTCTGTTTTTTGTCCAGATGATGCCGGTTTTCTTACAGGGTGGTCTGTCCTGAATACTCTTCTGTTTAAGTATCTTTCTGAGATGTGATCGGCTTCTAATATCACTTTTCATTATCTTCAGTTCTTGGATATCCTTGTTAACTACTGTTAGCGACGGTGTCACGCTCTTTCTAATCCCCCAGTAGTTGAGAAGCCGGTTGGTTAGTCTTGTTGGGTTCATCGATGAGTCATGTCCGTAGAAAGCCAGACGTCTCTTCCTGGTCACATATGTGATTTTCTCAGTATATCTATATAGCTCCTGATTTGGTCTTCTTCTGTACTCGTCATCTATTTATTAGTTTATCTCAGAAACGTGGTTTTAGGGCCTTAAAGTATAGTAGCCACCGAGGGGCTGAAAATGAGTTTTGTCTCGTCCTTGTACGCCATAATATAATCATAATCTTAATAATAATTTAATAATATGGGGATAGGGATATAATAGACTTTTAGTACAACACCCGCCCGTGTAAATCATGTGAAAAAAATCAAGAGTACCCCTTGACCCCCTTAAGCGCATTATATACGTATTGATGAATTTTACAGCTTAAGTTGGTTCCGCGATAACCTTATAGCCGTTTGCGAACGTTCACAGTAACATAATTGCGTCTTACAGAAATAGATGGACTTCTGAGATCGTGTTACCATGGTTACCGGCTCGCATCATTTCAGTAGCTTAATACATGAAATTAGTTTTCTGGGTATATCTCAAAAACAGTTGGTTTTAGGACCTTAAAATGTGGTTTTCGGGGCCCGTAAGGCTCCCGAGTTTTATTTCTCACATTGATACGCTGAAAACGAGCTTTGTCTCGTCTTTCTACGCCCATTTCAGCATGCATTTTAAGGGGGTAGGCCCTCTTTTATGAGAGGTAGGGAGAAGAGTTACATCAATGATTACTTTCGTGCCTCTGATGGACTTCTGTACCAAATTTTACGTTAATCCACTCAGCCGTTCTCGAGAGATGCGCGTGCCAAATTGTGCACAGACAAACAAACAAACAGACAAACAGACAGACAGACAAAAATTTTGTTTCTGCGCGCAACCGTCATAGACCAGTCTGAAACGCGTTAATAACTCAAATTTCCGTGGAAATTCAGAAAAAAACAGACAAACTTTCATTGTTATATATAGAGAGATTTACTTTACCCTAAGATAAAAACTACCCTTACTCGGGAGTGAAATAGTGATATTTTAATATGTATTCGCACTTGCGGCTGTTGCAAATTGCTAGGCTGTTTAAATTATTATAATTTTATTTAAGCACTTAATTCTAAGGTGAATTAGCTCGGATTTCACGAACCCATAATTTTAAGAAACCTGATTTTGGATTTAAATTAATGCATGTAATATTTTTAGCCTATTTTCATTTTATGAAAAAATAGGCGTATGAGATCACCTTTTGTCCGTGTGTCTGTGTGTGCGTATGTGTGTGTGTGTGATGGCGTGTGTGTGTCCCTAATAACTTCTAAATGGCTGGAGCGATTTCAATGAAACTCGGGAAGATCATAGCACCATTCTGGCAGACCCCGATCGTGCCCTTCAAATTTTATTGTCTGTCACCAATTCAACATGGCGGCTGTGCGAAATATTTCACCAGCATTCAGTATCTCCGAAACTATTACAAATATCACCCTGAAATTTTGAAAGGCGATAAAGGGAACTGGTACAAGTTTATCTATTGTTGCATCCGAGGGATGCATCCCCATCCCTTCCTTATAACTATAAATTATACACCTAACTTTACACGGATGCCTGCGACATACTTCGCATAAGCTTATACCAAGGCCAGGCCTAGTGCATAGCAACGACCTCCAGTAACCCAGGCCAGCACCTCACTTCCTAAAGAATCCGCAACTAATGCAAACTCGGCAGGCGGGTTCTATAAAGCACCAGAGGAAAGGTGACTGGGGGTCAGGCTTCCACAAGTGTAACCAGGTGTCGAGACGCTGCCCTAAGCCGCCAAATCCAGATCGGTGAGTGTCAAGCGAGTCAACACACTATTACACTAACACTTACAAAATCCCCATAATTGTTGTAAAAGATCACAAGTATCTGCTCTGCGTAGTTTCACTGTACTCCACTTTGGGAGTACGAATTAAACATTAGAATCTATAAGTTCACTGGTCTTTTGGTTCATTTATTTAATTAGTTGATAAGATCCTACCCCTCAAATCACTTCCCGGTAGGATCCTAAATTAGTACTTAGTTAATTGCTTGTTGGCTACTGTAGTCAGCCGCGGGCGTCACATTACATTGCCTACGTGCGCGATACACATTAGGAGCACGGCCAGTCATTCAACATCAGCAGGAATCCGAGCGGCCGCATAGCTGCTCCTGCACTCAATTAGTAAATTACCCCTTGTAACCATCCCTTTGAACTACCCAAGTAGACTGTACAATTGGGTGTTCTCCCGTCGAGCTGCGTTCACGCCCGAACCAATCAAACCCACACCTTTTTATACCAGAGCCCCGAGCAGCCTTCAGCTACTCTCCTTTCAACCCCCTTTTTACACACTTTGTAGAGGCTACCCTCACAGGTACCCTACACTATGGAACGTTCTTAAACCTCGAAAGTACAAAATGAACATGGCGGCCAAGCGAATTTGAAACATTTTAATAGACTTTTCTCGTGATTCAACTCTCTGAGCGCAGTGAAATGTGGTACAGTAAATGATTATACTTATTGTAATGCACTGGCATCTAATTTAGTTCAATTGTTTACATAACCTCAAGATGGCGGCTGTGCAAAATTTTTAAATTAATTTTTTATTTCTTGTGTCGTAATCATGGGATTGACGTGAAAGTTTGAATAGTGAACCTACGCAATAACTTTCCTTTAATGGTATATAACTCTATGGCCTACACTTATATCAATCCAAAATGGCGAGCATCCGAAATATTTGGACGGTTCTTAATATCTACGAATATTTTACAGCAATTAAACTGATTTTTTTATGTTCATAGAGGCTATGAAGATAAGTTCACCTATAGGACTTTCAGTAACCTGGTGAGCACAAATTCAACATGGCGGCGACGCGAAGTATACATATTTAAATGGACGTTTCTCACGATTTAACCATCCGAGTGCAGTGAAACTTTACACGTTAGATGCTTATACAAAATAATATTAATCCACTGGCATCTAATTTATTTCAAATGTCTTCATAACCATAAGATGGCAGCTGTGCGAAATTTTAAAATCTCGTTTTTACCTCTTGTGTTCTAATCATGCGATTGAAGTTTGAATATCACATGTACACAATATTCTTCGTGTAATAGTAGTACATAAATAACAAGAAGTTCCGTTAAGAACTATACAGCCTACTTTTCATGCCAATGATTATTCTACAGAATATGAACCTATCTAGAATAATGACGAAATTAAGTTGGTAATATCGAAATATCTAATTAGTTCAAAATATACCTGGTATAATGTAGCCTAATAGAGCACTACAGTTGGCAGCCCTGGTGACTGAATATATTCTTAGTTCCATCTCTTAAGGTACAGAATACAAAATTTGGTTGAAGTCCAATGGACGTTACTTGCAGTTAGACTCTGGATCTATCAGCACGCGTAAAAGCATGTTGCCAACAATACCATGCGTGTGCTGGTCAGAAATAATCTGAAATATTATGATATCTTGTTGTGCCAATTTTGGATGAAATCCATTTGTTAGTATAGAAGTTACATGTATTTTAAAATTGGATATATCAGCAGGCATAGAATCATGTTGGCAGCACTGCCTTGTATTAATTACTCCAAATTAATCTAGAATGTCAGGTGCTATACGTGTGCAAAGTATAGAGCTGTTGGCTTGCATACTTTCTGATATATTGATATAAGGGTAAAAAATATAGAGAGCATTTATTAACAGTTGGCAGCCCTGATTGCACTGAAGAATACTTATAGTCATATCTGATATGTTACACATAGCACATGCGAAATTTGGATGAAATCCTACTGATAGTATAGAAGTTACATGTATTTAAAAATTGGCCCTATCAGCAGGCTTAGAATCATGTTGGTAGAACTGACGTATATAAGTTACTCCAAAAAAATTAATCAAACATGTCAAGTACTATACGTGTGCATAGTTTAAAGCTGTCGGCTTGCACACATTCTGATATATTGGTATTTGGATAAAAAATAGAGAGAGCAATTATTAACAGTTGGCAGCCCTGGTGGCTCTTAAGAATACGCTCAGTCATATCTGTTTATGTACAGATATTACATACAAAATTTGGTTGAAATCCAGTTGATAGTGTAGAAGTTATATGCATTTAAACATTGGACCTATCAGAAGGCTTAAAATTATTTTGGCAACACTGTCATGGTTGGCCTCCTGGAAATTAAACTGAAATAGTATTATCTACATGTGTGCCAATTTTGGAATAGCTCCTATGCATACCTTCCAGGATATCCAACATGGAGCTCAAATTTCTAGTGCGTTTTTTCAGCAGTTGGTAGCACTGACATCATTTTCAAATATGGACGTGAGCTATTCCGGTGCACATCTTTACTCATACTAAATTTGGTTTTGATTGCTGCAGCCGTTTAGGAGTTGATAGGGGGGACACACACACAGCCAGACAGACAGACAGAAGGACAGACAGACAGACAGACAGACAGACAGACAGACAGACATTTGCCCGATCTCATAAGACTACTTTTTCCTCATTTTTGCAAAATGTGAAAAGTAGGCTAATAAAAATCCAACCTGCGAACAATCTGAAATATTTAGACGGTTCTCAATATCTAAGAATCTATCACGGCAATCAAACTGATTTTTAGCCTACTTTTCACATTTTGCAAAAATGAGGAAAAAGTAGACTTATGAGATCGGGCAAATGTGTGTCTGTCTGTCTGTCTGTCTGTCTGTCCGTCTGTCTGTCTGTCTGTCCTTCTGTCTGTCTGTCTGGCTGTGTGTGTGTCCCCCCCTATCAACTCCTAAACGGCTGCAGCAATCGAAACAAAATTTGGTAGGAGTAAAGATCTATACCTGAATATCTCAAGGCCATATTTGAAAATGATGTCAGTGCTACCAACTGCTAAAAAATCGCAATTGAAATTTGAGCTCCATGTTGGATATCTTGGAAAGTATGAATGGGAGCTATTTCAAAATTGGCACACGTACAGATCATAATATTTCAGTTTAATTTCCAGGAGGCCAAACATGGCAGTGTTGCCAAAATGATTATAAGCCTCCTGATAGGTCCAATGTTTAAATGCATATAACTTCTACACTATCTAGCGGAATTCAACCAAATTTCGTATGTTGTATGTGTACATAACAAGATATGACTGAGCGTATTCTTAAGACCTACCAGGGCTGCCAACTGTTAATAAATGCTCCTAATTTATTTTATCCAAATACCAATATATCAGAAAGTATGCAAGCCGACAGCTTTAAACTATGCACACGTATAGTACCTGACATTCTATATTAATTTGGAGTAACTTATATACGTCAGTGCTACCAACATGATTCTAAGCCTGCTGACAGGTCCAACTTTAAATACATGTAACTTCCATACTATCATTTGGATTTCAACCAAATTTCGTATGTGCTATGTGTACCATAACAGATATGACTATGCGTATTCTAAGGAGCAACCAGGGCTGCCAACTGTTAATATGTGCTGTCCCTATTTTTGTTACCCTAATATCAATATATCAGAAAGTATGCAAGCCAATAGCTCTAAACTTTGCACACGTATAGTACCTGGCATTCTAGACGAATTTGGAGTAACTAATATACGTCAGTTCTGCCAACATGATTCTAAGCCTGCTGATTGGTCCAATTTTAAAATGCATGTAACTTCTATACTAACTAATGGATTTCATTCAAAATTGGCACAACAATAGATCATATTATTTCAGATTATTTCTGACCAATACATGCATGACATTGTTGCCAACATGATTTTACGCGCGCTGTTAGATCCAATGTTTAACTGCATGTAAAGTCCATGCTATCCAGTGGACTTCAACCAAATTTTGTATTTAGTACCGTAAGAGGCGGAACTAAGAATATATTCAGTCATCAGGGCTGCCAACTGTAGTGCTCTATTAGGATACATTATGCCAGGTATACAGTATTTCGAACTAATTGGAAATTTCGATATTAGCAACTTAATTTCGTCATTATTCTAGATAGGTTCTTATTCTGTAGAATAATCATTGGCATGAAAAGTAGGCTATATAGTTCTTCACGGAACTTCTTGTTTTATGTTGATAGAGGCAATTAACATGAGTAGGATATGTGAAAATAAGCTGTAGAGTTCTTCATGGAACTACTTATTAGATTCTGATTGGAGTTTTTGCGAACCCAAGATTAGTTGAATTTATATTGTAAAATCTGATTTAGGATTTAAATTAATGCATGTAAGATTTTTAGATTTTAGATTTTTAGATTTTAGAATTTTGATGTTTGATTTTTGAATTTGAGGTTTGATTTTTGATTTTGAGTTTTTGTTTTAGATTTTGATATTTGATTTTTGGTTGTTGATTTTATATTTTATATTTAATATTTAAGATTTAAGTTTTAAGATTTAAGATATAAGATTTCATTTTTAGCCTACTTTTCACATTTTGCAAAAATGAGAAAAAAGTAGACTTATGAGATCGGGCAAATGTGTGTCTGTCTGTCTGTCTGTCTGTCTGTATGTCCTTCTGTCTGTCTGTCTGGCTGTGTGTGTGTGTCCCCCTATCAACTCCTAAACGGCTGCAGCAATCGAAACAAAATTTGGTAGGAGTAAAGATCTACACTTGAATATCTCACGGCCATATTTGAAAATGATGTCAGTGCTACCAACTGCTAAAAAATCGCAATTGAAATTTGAGCTCCATGTTGGATATCTTGGAAAGTATGAATGGGAGCTATTTCAAAATTGGCACACGTACAGACCATAATATTTCAGTTTAATTTCCAGGAGGCCAAACATGGCAGTGTTGCCAAAATGATTATAAGCCTCCTGATAGGTCCAATTTTTAAATGCATATAACTTCTACACTATCAATTGGAATTCAACCAAATTTCGTATGTTGTATGTGTACATAACCAGATATGACTGAGCTTATTCTTAAGACCTACCAGGGCTGCCAACTGTTAATAAATGCTCCTAATTTATTTTATCCAAATACCAATATATCAGAAAGTATGCAAGCCGACACCTTTAAACTATGCACACGTATAGTAACTGACATTCTATATTAATTTGGAGTAACTTATATACGTCAGTGCTACCAACATGATTCTAAGCCTGCTGACAGGTCCAACTTTAAATACATGCAACTTCCATACTATCATTTGGATTTCAACCAAATTTCGTATGTGTTATGTGTACCATAACAGATATGACTATGCGTATTCTAAGCAGCAACCAGGGCTGCCAACTGTTAATATGTGCTGTCCCTATTTTTGTTACCCTAATATCAATATATCAGAAAGTATGCAAGCCAATAGCTCTAAAATTTGCACACGTATAGTACCTGGCATTCTAGACGAATTTGGAGTAACTAATATACGTCAGTGCTGCCAACATGATTCTAAGCCTGCTGATAGGTCCAATTTTAAAATGCATGTAACTTCTATACTAACTAATGGATTTCATTCAAAATTGGCACAACAATAGATCACATTATTTCAGATTATTTCTGACCAATACATGCATGACATTGTTGCCAACATGATTTTACGCGCGCTGTTAGATCCAATGTTTAACTGCATGTAACGTCCATGCGATTCATTGGACTTCAACCAAATTTTGTATTTTGTACCTTAAGAGATGGAACTAAGAATATATTCAGTCATCAGGGCTGCCAACTGTAGTGCTCTATTAGGATACATTATGCCAGGTATACAGTATTTCGATCTAATTGGAAATTTCGATATTAGCAACTTAATTTCGTCATTATTCTAGATAGGTTCATATTCTGTAGAATAATCATTGGCATGAAAAGTAGGCTGTATAGTTCTTAACGGAACTTCTTGTTATGTTATAAGTTTTAATTTTAAGATTAAAGATCAAGGAGGTTCAAGGTT
This sequence comes from Meconema thalassinum, assembly GCA_946902985.2. NCBI lineage: Eukaryota > Metazoa > Arthropoda > Insecta > Orthoptera > Tettigoniidae > Meconema > Meconema thalassinum. The sequence continues at coordinate 344,569,442 of OX336394.1, forward strand.
TGAAGATTTAAGATTTAAGATTAAAGATTAACGATTAAAGATTAGTGATTAGAGATTAGAGATTAAAGATTAAAGATTAAAGATGAAATATTTAATATTTAATATTTAAGATTCAAGATTCAAGATTCAAGATTCAAGATTTAAGATTTAAGATTTAAGATTTAAGATTTAAGATTTAAGATTTAAGATTTAAGATTTAAGATTTAAGATTTAAGATTTAAGATTTAAGATTTAAGATTAAAGATTAAAGATTGAAGATTGAAGATTGAAGATTTTAGATTTTAGATTTTAGATTTTAGAGTTTAGAGTTTAGATTTTAGATTTTAGATTTCTGATTTTAGATTTTGCGAAAATGCCAAACCATAATGTCATGACTTGAAATTTTCGAAGACGGCTATGTAGGTAAGACTATTTTTAGCCTACTTATCACATTTTTCAAAAATGAGGAAAACGTAGTCTTATGAGATCGATCCGGGAAAATGTCTGTCTGTCTGTCAGTCTGTCCTTCTGTCTCTCTGTCTGTCTGTGTGTGTGTGTGTGTGTCCCTATCAACTCCTAAACGGCTGCAGCAATCGAAACCAAATTTGGTATTAGTAAAGATCTATACCGGGACATCTCAACGTCATACTTGAAAATAATGTCAGTGCTACCAACTGCTGAAAAATCATAATTGAAATTTCAGCTCCATGTTGGATATCTTGGAATATATACATGGGAACTATTCCTAAATTGGCACATGTATATGTGATAATACTTCAGTTTAATTTTCAGGAGGCTATACATGACAGTGTTGCCAAAATGATTCTAAGCCTACTGATAAGTCCAAGTTTAAATGCATATAAATCCTACACTATCAATTAGATTTCAAGCAAATTTCGTATGTACTATGTGTATATAAACTGATATGAATGAGCGTATTCCTAAGAGCCACCAGGGCTGCCAACTGTCAATAAATGCTCTCTTTTTTTATCCAAATACCAATATATCAGAAAGTATGCGAGCCAACAGCCTTAACCTTCGCACACGTATAGTGCCTGACATTCTAGATTAATTTGGAGAAACGAATGTATGTCAGTGCTACCAACATGATTCTAAGCCTGCTGATAGGACCAATTTTTAAATACATGTTACTTCTATACTATCAATTGGATTTCAACCAAACTTCGTATGTGCTATGTGGACCATAACATATATGACTATGCGTATTGTTAAGAGCAGTCAGGGCTGCCAACTGTTAATAAATTCTGTTTATAATTTTTACCCTAACATCAATATAGGCTATCAGAAAGTATGCAAGCCACCATCTCTAAACTTTGCATACGTATAGTACCTGCCATTTAAGATTAATTTGGCGCAACTAATGTACGTCAGTGCTACCAACATCATTCTAAGCCTGCTAATAGGTCCAATTTTAAAATACCAGTAACTACTATACTAACAAATGGATTTCATCCAAAATTGGCACAACAATAGATGATAATATTTCAAATTATTTTTGACCAACACATGCATGACATTGTTGCCAACATCATTTTACGCACGCTGTATTAAGTCCAATGTTTAACTGCATGTAAAGTCCATGCTATCCATTGGACTTCAACCAAATTTTGTATTCTATACCTTAAGAGATGTAACTAAGTATATATTCAGTCACCATGGCTGCCAACTGTAGTGCTCTACCAGGCTACATAATGCCAGGTATATTTCGAACTAATTAGACATTTCTATGTTACCAACTTTATTTCGTCATTATTCTAGATAGCCTAGGTCCATATAGATTAGACACTGGCATGAATTTTACATTTTAAGAAAAGTAGGCTCTTTAGTTCGTCACGGAACTTCTTGTTTCAGGTCTTGAGCGGCCTTGCGTTAAGAATTTGCTAACCAGACACGAGTTAGGTACCAGGGAACACTTAGACGACTATGCCTGTTTTTGATTAGTAAATAGAGTTCAAGACTGTGGTCAGCTATTTTGTGTTATATACAGTACAACAGATGCTTAGGTCTACAGTATATATAACCGAGCGACCATGATAGTTTGAAAACTGACGAGACATTATATCCGAAACGATTAGGATAGCTGTGTAGAGCTTATCAAAACGCCGTTGTGTAACGGTAAATGCTAATTAACAGGCACTGACTAATTACTATACATATGAACACCATCCCTGTAAATTAGCTAATATTCAATCAAATTTCCTAAAAATATTTTAAGATGCCCATAACCGTATATTTTACACAAAGTTCACGGGACTGCCACGATACGCAACACACTTAGGTAAATATACCTAATAGCCAAAATATTGAAATACCCTAACTAGACGGTTCTATCAACTTTGATATAGGTTTAAAAGCATGACTATACTTGTAGTAGTAAAATCCGTTTAGTGTATGTTAGACTCACTCTAAGTGGTTGCGTGGACCCATTAAACAATAATTTTGGCACGACGAAGTTCATTTTCTATATCCAATAGTTCTTCCTCTTATCCAGTATAACCAGCCTTTTTACGGGCACGCAATTTCTGAAGCCGCCGGATAAGCTTACTGGGATTGTTCCAGTAGAGAAATTTAACAAATGATTTTTAGCAGTAAACAGAGCATTACGATTATCATCATTATTATAGTTACGGTTATATTTGACCCATGTCCACAACCTTCCAATTGGATATTGTTTACTTGATTAAAACAGGTCTTATTCATTCTGATACGAACCTAAAAGACGGATAACTGATTTTTGAATATGTAAGACTTGGCTCCACCAATGAGCCGGTTAAGAAAACCTACGAAGTGTATTTGTTTACTGTCGTCCCACCTAGCAGGTAACTTGGAACTGACCTTATGTAATACTAAGAAATCCGCTAGATGGCTCGTGCTGCTTGAAAAACGATAGTTTTGTGTTGATCACATAATCCAGTAAGCATCGACTTGGTTCGAGATTATCGATTATGAGTTGCCAACAGCTACGAAATTCGAGCTTTTGTTGCCGTTAATTATTTACTTTTGGATCTTCGAAGAGGAAAGTTGCACTAAATATTTTGAGAAGGTGTTCTAAGCTCAGGCTAGCCCATGAGGCTACGCTATAGACCGCTTCACATTCAATTAACATCTGATGAAAAATAAGAAAAGGATCTTCGAAAAGTTAATTATATATAGGATATAAATTTTTATATATACTGTATATATAATTTTATTTTGGACATGCACCAGTAATAGGTGACCACGGAAAGGTACTTTATTCTTTGTAATGGTAGACAAAATTGGTTATTGAAATAAACTACTGTATTCGTGAATGATGCTTGGATGAAATTTGAAAGTAGTGTTTATGGATTTTTACTGTCTTTCGTGCATTTGATGATGGATTGGCAATGTAGTAGACCACGCACGCTCTTACTATTTGTAGTGGTGTTGTATTTTACTTCTGAGATTGTGATCTATTTCATTACGGTTGATTTCCCTGAATGAAGTTGGTACTAATTATATGTGGTAGGCCTCGCTTTAGACCGTCTTTGGTTTGTTGGTTACTTCTGATGTCTTTGGCCTACTGTCGACCAAAGTATTATGTGCACTCGAGTTTGAAGGTTGTTTGTGAAGTAACCAATAGACATACATAAAATCCAATAACATCAACATTTTCGTCATTCTATTCTACGTTAGTTCATGCAGGTTTGGAATTTTTAATTTATATTTTAATATTTTTTATCGCAGTTGGAACACAAAATGTGCCCGTTTTTAAGCGTGTTTCAACCATGCGTCACTTTTAAGAATTATTATCTCAAAACCCCGTCATCAGATAGAATGAAAATTTTAACACAATATACACTGGAATATTGTTTAACTGGTTTATTAATTTCAAAATTTTGTGTGTCCAAGAAACAAAGTTGTTGTCATATTTGTAAGGTACCTTTTTCTCGGCTCGGGGTGGTTGGAAAATATAGCTCTTGGTCGCGTTGTAATCTTTATACATCAAGAAGTTATGCTGTATGACTGTGAAATACGTAAATTAATTCACTTATTTCATATCGGTTTGTATTTGTTCGTGGAAATAAGGCATGATACACCAGCCGGCCGCTCCGGGGTAAGCTGTACAGCGTTGCTGAGATGGAGCCCATCACTGCCGAGCGAGGCGAGGTCGTATTTCCCCGTTCAAATATAAACCGATATAAAATAAGTTAATTAATTTACGTATTTTAAAGTCATACAGCATAACGTTTTGATGTATAAGGATTACAACGCGACCAAGAACTACATATTCCAACCACCCCAAGCCGAGAAAACGTTACCTTACACAAATGATAACAACATTGTTTCTTGGACACGCAAAATTTTGAAATTAATAAACCAGTTATACAACAATCCAATGTATATTGTGTTCAAATTTGGATTCGATCTGATGACGGGTTTTGAGATAATAATTCCTAAATGTGACGCATGGTTGAAACACGCTAAAAACGGGCACTTTTTGTGTTCCAACTGCGCTAAAAAATATTAAAATATAAACTAAAAATTCCAAACCTACATGAACTCACGTAAAATAGAACGACGAAAATGATGATGTTATTGGATTTTATGTATGTCTATTGGTTACGTCACAAACAACCTTCAAACTCGAGTACACATAATACTTTGGTCGACAGTAGTCATATATTATGGGTTTGTCGAGTGTATGTTGTGTATGTTTTGGTTATGTGAGTCCTTTATTATTCTATATAGTTCATGAAGTAATCAGTTTCGTCTCCCAAGGTGTTATTGTGTTCTGATATTATGAAGTAGGTTGTATTTTATTTAGCCGATCGAGGCTTTTCCGTCTATCGATTACGGTGATAATATTGTTTCAGTTCGAGCCAGTTTCCATGATTATTTTATTACGTAATTAAATTTTAATGCTTTTCCTCTGTGCTCGAACAAATGAGTATATCCCTTATGGCTCTGCATTAGACATCTGTGAAGTTGAATTGATTTTATTGTCACTGGTTACCATGATAACCATCTCGGATTGTTTCTCTATAATCATTATTGGGTTACCAATATTTTGTTTAAACATTTGAAAAGAGGACTCCATGTTTCATCTTCTTGACGACAGGTCGCGGAAAGAATTAGCTCCGTGTTTAAATGATTTATTTTGATTTTTGTTCAAGAATAACTTCGTGGATGTTGGATAATCATGACAGTTGGTCACTGAATGAAATAGGCTCTGTGTTAACATTTTATTTTGAGTTTCTTCGGAAATAACTTAGTGGATTTTAAGAAATAACTGATGTGTGGTACATCTCAGTAGGGGTAATTATTTTATTCTTCATTTTGGTTAATTTTCCTCGATATCTATTATTGTATTGGAATTTTGTTGCATGTTAATTTATTAATTTGTGTATTATGTATGATTATAGAATATATCACGTAACCTGACTTTGGTGTTTTCTGTTCTCGTAGGCTCTGTGCTTGGTATTATCTCATTAGAATTAACCTTTGAGAAAACACTGGGTAGCACATATTCCACAAGGGGTTAGGACCCTAGTACGTGTCAACTGGTACCAGAGCGTTGTTATGTTTCATGTTAATAATACCGCATTTTATTATTTTGAGAGATTCTCAGGCATAGAGTCTGGTGACAGAGAATGGTAAGGTTATTAGGTCTGTTTAATATGATAAAATTCTAATGCTTGTGAATTTTCTGTTTAATATCTGAAGTACATGACACATATCAATGGAAGAAATAAATATTGTGGGAGCTTACTATCTGAACCAAAATGAAGTCGCACATGAGGTTTTGATAAGAGGAAAATCTCCTGCTTATCACAGAGAAATTGATCTAGCAACCTTGAAGGAATTGAAGTCTTCTCTAATTGTCGTCCCCAACTGGAATTATCATCCATGGTCAATTGGTAAGTTGTCTGTTCTATCTGATCTTGGTAATCTTTTAAATCTTGGTGATTTTATATGTTGTGCAAGTGATAATTCTGTGTCTCAGTTGAGAAGATTTAAGGCTCGTATTGTTCATTGGTACTATCGTGTTTTGGATATTATTGAATTGAGCATGTGCTTAATACTGTGATACCTTGAAAAATCTACGTTCTCGTTTGATTCAGTGTTACTATAAATTTCTTTCTGAAGTGAAATCCATTAATTCTCCTATCTCGAACTTGTGGTCTCTAAAAGAGTTGTTGCCTTATAATGCTTCTTCTCTTAATATTCGTTCTGTTTGGAGTAAAGCCAAAACATAATATGAAATAGCACATGACAGATTGAGAGAAAGATAAAACAGAGGACACCGATCCACCTTACTTCAAATCGGTGATGAGGGTTTAATTACGAATCTTTCTTCGAAGGAATCTAGTAAGCTGCTCAAGAAATTTCGTGGTCCGAGTAAATTAATTAGTTTTATTACTCCTGTTACTGTTCTTGTAAGCGATTCTCAGAGCAAAGGATATTCCGAGTTCACCTATCTCAGGTTAAAAGAGGTGGTGAAAGTTCAGAAAAGAATTGTTAAAATGTTAATAATTATGTTTGTAAAGAAACGAGGAAACTTTGTGGGGGGGATTTTAATTTTAATTTTAGGTTATGTATTATTTTCTGTATGTCATTATTTATTTGTATCTACTGGATTGTAAAAGGTAATGATTCGTTGCTGAAAATGTCAGCCGTGGTGTGGAAGAAACAAAGGAACAAATTCTGTTCGTAGTTCGATTTACTTACAGAAATATTGCTGGAACCACATCATCATTTGAAGTTGTGGGACTTGTCCTTGTCGTCCATGGGCGCCCGGATGTCATCGTCAGTTCTCCACTCAATAGAAACATGCCTGTCTCCAGAAGAACGAAACTTCTTAACCTGTTCTCGGTTACTGGATGATAAGATGACCAATTATGTAGAACAACAAAAAATCTATGCATGGGGAAACTGGAACTGTATTTGTTATTCTTGTACTAATCATCTTTTGAAGTGACATTTGTGTGCATGAAATAACTCTTAATTTACATTTCATGTAAAGAAAACTTCTTCGATTCTTCGGTAACTTCTCGTCTCGATTTTGCCCTGGTGATCATTTAGTGACCCCAATGATAACAATTGTGGACGGAGAGATCTGGTACGGTTATATTTGACCCATGTCTGCATCCTTCCAAATGGATATTTTTACTTGATTAAAACAGGCCTTATTCATTCTGCATACGAACCTTAAAAGTCTGATAACTGATTTTCAAATATGAAATACTTGACTCCACCAATGAGCTGGTTAAGAAAACCTACGGAGTGTATTTGTTTACTGTCGCCCCACCTAGCAGATAACTTGGAACTGACCTCATGTTATACTAAATTTTCCGCTAGATGGCTCGTGCTTCTTGAAAAACGATAGGTTTGTGTTGATTACATAATCCAGAAAGTATCGACTTGTTTCGAGATTATCGATTATGCGTTGCCCATAGCGATGAAATTTGAGGCTTTGTTGCCGCTAATTATTAACTTTCGGACCTTCGAAGGGGAAAGATGCAATAAACAATCTGAGAAGATTATAAATGCTTAGGCTAGCCTATGAGGATACGTTATAGTCTGCTCCACATTCAATTAACATATGATGAAAAAGAAGAAAAGAATCATCAAGAAGTTATATAATTATATATATATTTATATTATATATATATCCTTTTATTTTGGACATGTACTGGTAATAGGTGACCACGGAAAGGTACGTTCTTCTTTATAATGGTAGACAAAATTGGTAATTGAAATTAACTGTATTCGTGAATGATGCTTGGATGACGTTTGAAAGCTGTGTTTATGGACTTTGACTGTGTGTCGTGCATTTGCTGATGGATTGGTAATGTAGTAGATCACGCCCTTACTATTTTTAGTGGTGTTTTATTTTACTTCTGAGGTTGTGATCCATTTCATTACGGTTGATTTCTCTGAATTAAGTTGGTACGAATGATATGTGGTAAACCTCGCTTTAGTCCGTCTTTGGTTTGTTGGTTACTTCTGATGTCTTTGGCCTAGAGGCCCAGACATATGTTATGGGTTTGTCACGTGTATGTTTTGGTTTTGTGAGTCCTTTATTATTCCATATAGTTCATGAAGAAATCAGTTTCGTCCCCAAGGTGTTATTGTGTTTTGATATTATGAGGTAAGTTGTATTTTATTAAGCCGATTTAGTCTTTTCAGTCTATCGATTACAGTGATCATATTGTTTCTGTTCGAGTCAGCTTTCCATCATTATTCTATTTTTCGTACTTTAATTTTAATGCATTTCCTCTGTGCTCGAACAAAGTAGTATATCCCTTATGGATATGCATTAGATATCCGTGAAGAAGTATTTATGTTATATTCACTGGTTACCATGTTAACCATCTCGGATTGTTCCTCTATATTTATTATTGGTCTATTAATTTTTTGTTTAAACATTGAAAATATGGCTCCATGATTGATATTCTTGACGATAGGTCGTAAAAAGAATTAGCTCCGTGTTTAAAAGATTTATTTTGATTTTTGTTCAAGAATAACTTCGTGGATGTTGGATATTCATGACAGTTGGTCATTGTATGAAATAGGCTCTGTGTTAACATATTAGGTAGATTTCATTAGAAAGCTAACTATTGCAATGGGTACCATGTTTCGACTTCCAGAAAATTTCGACATATCTTCACGTTTCACATCCCCCAGACCCCAAAATCACCGTCAGTTCAAACGTTTATATATAATTTATGTATATATGTATATATATATATATATATATATATCAGTTTCTTGTGGACACGATAACTGCCGTAATTTTGCGCACCAATCACTTTGATTTTTTTACATAATATGTATCCCTATAATATCTCGGTCGAGTTCGTTAATGGACAAAATCGGTTGAAGGGGGTGAAAATGGGGGGCTTTTTTCAAAAAAGTGAAATTTCGCTATAACTCTCTTAATACGTGAAATATCGAATCCCTTCAAAGTTCATAATATGTGCCGGATAAGTGCCAAAAATTTATGTCAAATAAGTTTTTTGATAGCACCAACCATTGACCAAAAGGGTGGAAAAAAGTGGGTTTTTCGGGAAACATTAATCATATCTCTATTAATAGGCACAATATCAAAACCGTACAAAATGGAAAATATTCCCCTAATAATTACCTAAAACTTTTGTCTGAAAGAATTTTTGATATGACCCACCATTACGCCAAGGGATGAGAAAAATGATTTCGGAATTTTAAAAAATGCCAAGTTCCATCAGAGGTTACCATAACAACGCTTTTAAATTGATAAGGGATGATCTATCAGAGGTTGCCAAGACAACGCCATTGACGAGATCGCATTCATTTTTAGCCTACTTCACATTTTGCAAAAATGAGGAAAAAGTAGACTTATGAGATCGATCCCGGAAAATGTGTGTGTCTGTCCTTCTGTCTGTCTGGCTGTGTGTGTGTCCCCCCCCTATCAACTCCTAAACGGCTGCAGCAATCAAAACAAAATTTAGTATGAGTAAAGATGTGCACCGGAATAGCTCACGTCCATATTTGAAAATGATGTCAGTGCTACCAACTGCTGAAAAAACGCACTAGAAATTTGAGCTCCATGTTGGATATCTTGCAAGGTATGCATGGGAGCTATTCCAAAATTGGCACACATGTAGATAATACTATTTCAGTTTACTTTCCAGGAGGCCAACCATGACAGTGTTGCCAAAATAATTTTAAGCCTTCTGATAGGTCCAATGTTTAAATGCATATAACTTCTACACTATCAATTTGATTTCAACCAAATTTTGTATTTAATATCTGTACATAAACAGATATGACTGAGCGTATTCTTAAGAGCCACCAGGGCTGCCAACTGTTAATAATTGCTCTCTCTATTTTTTTAATCCAAATACCAATATATCAGAAAGTATGCAAGCCAACAGCTTTAAACTATGCACACATATATTCTGACATTTTAGATTAATTTGGAGTAACTTATATACGTCAGTTCTACCAACATGATTATAAGCCTGCTGATAGGACCAATTTTTAAATACATGTAACTTCTATACTATCAGTTGGATTTCAACCAAATTTCGTGTGTGATATGTGTACCATAACAGATATGACTAAGTATTGTTAATAGCAATCAGGGCTGCCAACTGTTAATAAATGCTGTCTATATTCTTTTTACCCTAATCTATTATATAAAACTAAGTGTCCTGACTGACTGACTGACTGACTGACTCATCATCACCCAGCCAAAACTATTTAAGCTAGAAACATGAAATTTTGGGAATATGTTCGTTGTAAGTCGGAAACGCCCACTAAGGAAGGGTTTTTCGATATTCAGTTTCTAAAGGGAGGATAAGGGGGTACACCTGCATTTCATTGAATAACAATTCTCCGGATTGCTTTCATTGGGGGATTTGATACTCGGCATATTAACTCATCATTAAAAATAAGAAGATACGTGTCTGAGGGTTTTTCGATGTGGTGTATATTATGAGGTGAAAGGGGTGAAAAGTGGGGGTTGAAGGTTTCCTAACCGAGCGTGTATCTCTTAAACGACATAGGCGAGGAGTTTGGAACTCAGCGGAAAAAATCAGCATAAAAAATAACAAAATAGGTGTTTGACCGCTTTTTCATAAATCCAATATAAGGGGCCCATGGGGAGGGGTGAAAATATGGGGGGGGGGAACGTAATATGTCTGAGTGTAAAATTATACATGGCCTATGTTGTAGACAATAACACATTACATCTTTTTTGTCTCTTGCTATTTCATCATACGACGAATACTTAGGGAGTTATTAATGATTTTGTACTTTTTGGCCGGAATTTTCTAAGTCCCAGGAATGACATAAAAATTGATTCGAATGAAATTTCGAAAAATAGTTTTTTTAATACTTTTATTATATTTTTCACGTCTTTTAGGGTCCGGAACCAATATGATATTTTGATGTTTTTTTTTCGTCCCATGCATTTTTGGTTTCAGGTGATAGAATTATTTTCCACTAGGACCGATGCTTATCTCTTATATAAAAACAAGTGTCCTGACTGACTGACTGACTCATCATCGGCCAGCCAAAACTATTTAAGTTAGAAACATGAAATTTTGGGAATATGTTCGTTGTAAGTCGAAAACGCCCACTAAGGAAGGGTTTTTGGATATTCAGTTTCTAAAGGGGTGTTAAGGGGGTACACTTGCATTTCATTGAATAACAATATCTCCAGATTGCTTGCATTGGGGGATTTGATACTCGGCATATAAACTCATCATTAAAAATAAGAAGATACGTGTCTGAGGGTTTTTCGATGTGGTGTATATTTTGAGGTGAAAGGGGTGAAAAGTGGGGGTTGAAGGTTTCCTAACCGAGCATGTATCTCTTAAACGACATAGGCGAGGAGTTTGGACCTCAGCGGAAAAAAATCAGCATAAAAAATAACAAAACAGGTGTATGACCGTTTTTTCATAAATCCAATATAAGGGGCCCATGGGGAGGGGTGAAAATATGGGGAGGGGGGAGGAAACGTAATATGTCTGAGTGTAAAGCTATACATGGCCTATGTTGTAGACAATAACACATTACATCTTTTTTGTCTCTTGCTATTTCATCATACGACGAATACTTAGGGAGTTATTAATGATTTTGTACTTTTTGGCCGGAATTTTCTAAGTCCCAGGAATGGCATAAAAATTGATTCGAATGAAATTTCGAAAAATAGTTTTTTTAATACTTTTATTATATTTTTCACGTCTTTTAGGGTCCGGAACCAATATGATATTTTGATGTTTTTTTTCGTCCCATGCATTTTTGGTTTCAGGTGATAGAATTATTTTCCACTAGGACCGATGCTTATCTCTTATATAAAAACAAGTAGTTCCGTGAAGAACTATACAGCCTATTTTCATATATCCTACTTATGTTAATTGCCACTATCAACATACACAATTTCAGTTTGATTGCTGTAATAGATTCGTAGATATTGAGAACCGACTAAATATTTCGGATGGTCGCCATGTTGGATTTTATATATGTAGGTCTTAGAGTTATGTACTGTTACATGCAGATTATTGTGAACGTGTAGTATTCAAACTTCAATCGCATAATTAGGACACAAAAAAAAACAAGGAGATTTAAAAAAATTTCACAGCTGCCATCTTGAGGTTATCGAAACAATTGAAATAAATTAGATGCCAGTGGATTAACATTCGGATAAAGATTTACTGTACCAAGTTTCACTGCACGCGGATGGTTAAATTGCGAGAAACGTCCATGTGAATATTTATAATTCGCATCACCGCCATGTTGGATTTGTGATCACCAGGTTATTTAAAGTCCTATAGGTGAACTTAAGTCCATAGCCCCTATGAACATTAAAAAATTTAGTTTGATTGCTAAAATAGATTCGTAGCTATTCAGTATCGTCTAAATATTTCGGATGGTCGCCATGTTGGATTGTTAAATGTATAGGCCATAGAGTCATGTACCATTAAAGGAAAATTATTGCGTAGGTTAATTATTCAAACTTTCACTTCGATCGCATGACTACATCACAAGAAAGAAAAACTTAATTTTAAAATTCGCACTGCCGCCATCTTGAGGTTATGTAAACAATTGAACTAAATTAGATACCAGTGGATTACAATGTGTATAAATATTTCCTGTACCAGGTTTCAGTGCGCTTGGAACACTCAATCGCGAGAAAGGTCTATTTAAAATTTTCAAATTCGCTTGGCCGCCATGTTCGTTTTGTAGTTAACCGGTTTTTGAAAATCTTATAGATGGACTTCCAGTAGTGCCCTTTATCTCCGTACAAAATTTTAGGGAGATACCGCTAATAGTTTCAGAGATAGAATGCCGGTGAAATATTTCGCACATCCGCCATCTTGTGATTATGTAAACAATTGAACGAAGTTTGATGTCGGTGCATTACAATGTATATAAACATATACTGTACCAAGTTTCATTGCGTTTGGTTGGTCAAATCGCGAGAAACGTCTATTTAAAAGTCGCAAATTCGCTTGGCCGCCATGTTGGTTCTGTAGTTACCAGGTTTTCAAAAGTCACATAAGTGAACTTATAGTAGTTCCCTCTATCACCATAGAAAATGTCAGGGTAATATCGGTAATAGTTTCGGAGATATTGAATGCTGGTGAAATATTTCGCACAGCCGCCATGTTGGATTGGTGAGTCGTAACAAAATTTGAAGGGCACGGTCGAGGTCGCCGGGAATAGTGCTATGAACTTTCCGAGTTTCATTGAAATCGCTCCTGCCGTTTAGATTTTATTAGGGGGGGACACACACACGAATCACACACACACACACACACACACACGCACACACACACGGACAAAAGGTGATCTCATAAGCCTATTTTTTCAAAATTGAAAATAGGCTAACAAGTGTCCTGACTGACTGACTGACTCATCATCGGCCAGCCAAAACTATTTAAGTTAGAAACATGAAATTTTGGGAATATGTTCGTTGTAAGTCGAAAACGCCCACTAAGGAAGGGTTTTTGGATATTCAGTTTCTAAAGGGGTGTTAAGGGGGTACACTTGCATTTCATTGAATAACAATATCTCCAGATTGCTTTCATTGGGGGATTTGATACTCGGCATATAAACTCATCATTAAAAATAAGAAGATACGTGTCTGAGGGTTTTTCGATGTGGTGTATATTTTGAGGTGAAAGGGGTGAAAAGTGGGGGTTGAAGGTTTCCTAACCGAGCGTGTATCTCTTAAACGACATAGGCGAGGAGTTTGGACCTCAGCGGAAGAAAATCAGCTTAAAAAATAACAAAACATGTGTTTGACCGTTTTCTCATAAATCCAATATAAGGGGCCCTTGGGGAGGGGTGAAAATATGGGGAGGGGGGAGGAAACGTAATATGTCTGAGTGTAAAGCTATACATGGCCTATGTTGTAGACAATAACATATTACATCTTTTTTGTCTCTTGCTATTTCATCATACGACGAATACTTAGGGAGTTATTAATGATTTTGTACTTTTTGGCCGGAATTTTCTAAGTCCCAGGAATGGCATAAAAATTGATTCGAATGAAATTTCGAAAAATTGTTGTTTTTAATACTTTCATTATATTTTTCACGTCTTTTAGGGTCCGGAACCAATATGATATTTTGATGTTTTTTTCGTCCCATGCATTTTTGGTTTCAGGTGATAGAATTATTTTCCACTAGGACCGATGCTTATCTCTTATATAAAAACAAGTGTCCTGACTGACTGACTGACTCATCATCGGCCAGCCAAAACTATTTAAGTTAGAAACATGAAATTTTGGGAATATGTTCGTTGTAAGTCGAAAACGCCCACTAAGGAAGGGTTTTTGGATATTCAGTTTCTAAAGGGGTGTTAAGGGGGTACACTTGCATTTCATTGAATAACAATATCTCCAGATTGCTTTCATTGGGGGATTTGATACTCGGCATATAAACTCATCATTAAAAATAAGAATATATGTGTCTGAGGGTTTTTCGATGTGGTGTATATTTTGAGGTGAAAGGGGTGAAAAGTGGGGGTTGAAGGTTTCCTAACCGAGCGTGTATCTCTTAAACGACATAGGCGAGGAGTTTGGACCTCAGCGGAAAAAAATCAGCATAAAAAATAACAAAACAGGTGTTTGACCGTTTTTTTTCATAAATCCAATATAAGGGGCCCATGGGGAGGGGTGAAAATATGGGGAGGGGGGAGGAAACGTAATATGTCTGAGTGTAAAGCTATACATGGCCTATGTTGTAGACAATAACACATTACATCTTTTTTGTCTCTTGCTATTTCATCATACGACGAATACTTAGGGAGTTATTAATGATTTTGTACTTTTTGGCCGGAATTTTCTAAGTCCCAGGAATGGCATAAAAATTGATTCGAATGAAATTTCGAAAAATAGTTTTTTTAATACTTTTATTATATTTTTCACGTCTTTTAGGGTCCGGAACCAATATGATATTTTGATGTTTTTTTTCGTCCCATGCATTTTTGGTTTCAGGTGATAGAATTATTTTCCACTAGGACCGATGCTTATCTCTTATATAAAAACAAGTGTCCTGACTGACTGACTGACTGACTCATCATCGGCCAGCCAAAACTATTTAAGTTAGAAACATGAAATTTTGGGAATATGTTCGTTGTAAGTCGAAAACGCCCACTAAGGAAGGGTTTTTGGATATTCAGTTTCTAAAGGGGTGTTAAGGGGGTACACTTGCATTTCATTGAATAACAATATCTCCAGATTGCTTTCATTGGGGGATTTGATACTCGGCATATAAACTCATCATTAAAAACAAGATGTTCGGGAAAGAACATATAGCCTACTTTCTCCGAAATGTATGGGTATAGTTATAACTCTCTGTCCTTATCATCTCCTAATTTCTTCCTATTTGAAGTGCAAATTGGCACACAGGATTTGAACAGTGGCGTTCAAACCATAGTTTATAATTTACCCCAGCATTTTGCAATTTCATCAGCAAACACTCCAAACACCGACTACTTACAATAATTGAAACTTCGTTGCTCTAATAAGGCCCATCTACAATGCGCAGTCGGCAGTCCGTAGTTGGTAGTCCTCGGTCGGCAGTCGCGATCGACTCCGTGTATACTATAGGCACCATACACAACATGAAGTTGCAGTTGGTAGCTGGCAGTTGGCAGTCGAGAATTTTATCCTTGACTGCCAACTACCCGACTGCAGCAATGTAATAGCCAATCAGAGCAGATCAGAAACTGACGTCACGTTGTTGTTCTGTGTCGTGTACGAATGATATAGAACTAAGTGAAGTAACTTCGCAACCCGTTAATTTATAGGCTAATCTTAAATACACGGTATAACAAAATAATCCATCTCCAAATCATCCATATTGCAAGTTTTGAGATTATCAACAACGCCTCTGTGCACAAGGAATAAACGAATGTTACTGTCTTATTACTCCTAGCAGTCGTTAAGACTGGGTTCACTAACTGGCCGGTATAGAGCGCTGCTCGAATCTATAGTTTCTGCATAGTACAACTGAAGGCTGGAAGATGTCACTCCAGTGGAGAATGTCGTTTTTTTTAATATATAATTTCCATTGCAAAAAGCACCATATAAAGCTTTATTTTATAACGTCTCAGTACTCAAGAAACAATAAATATAAAAACTAGTCGTGATATCTAGTTGTGAAATATCGAACAATATAATCCTAACAGAGCGAGTGCATTCTAGCGGCCAGAAGAAGAAACTTTTCAATAAAATCTGTTACCTTTTTGTCAGCTAGATGTCTCGATTAAATCTGCTGGCGAATTATGTTTTAATTAAGTATATGTTTTGCACCGTAATATGCACAATATAACGCTTAATTTTAAAACGTCTGAGTCATTACAAAGCAACAAATATGTAAAATGTCAAGCAAAAAACATATCTCTGATGGGGTTTGAACCATAGGCATATGAATGACAGACTAACGCTTTACCACTGAGCCATTTGTGCCAACGAACATTGATCCATATAAAATGACTTACATAGAACTTGTTAGCAAATAATGATTTATACTAAACGATTTCATCACTGAAGTATATTATTTATATATAAAGCATTTCATACAAAGTTTATTTATTTTGTTTCAGTACGCTATATTGCATGGAATACTCAAATTAGTGAAATATAAGTCAGGCACAAGATATCCGCTGCCATCTTGTCTTATTAATGAATCAGCTGAGCTTTTTAAAATCACGTCTGCACTATAGTATTACAAAATAAACTTTTAATTTCGTACGTGCCTCTTCCTTTAGAACAGTTAAAACGATTCTCGGCTCGATAATCGGAACTGGTGGGTCCCATGATATGGATTATAAAGTTTGCATAATTCGCACGGCCGCCATCCTGAAATGGTATGGCGGACGACCTTGTAGTTTGGTCACAAGACGCATCCTATACGAAGGTATGTTGTTACCAAATTTGGTAGAGATTGGATGATTTGGTTAGTCGTTATTTGATTTTACGTTTTGAACGTTTGAGTGGCCGCCATTCAGTTTTAGTAAAGATGGCGGCGATATAAAACATGACACTGAGGTGTCCTTTGCTAGTGCTACCTTTGTACCAAATTTCGTTCAATTCGCATTCACCGTGTTCGAATTGATAGGGGGGGACAGACATTCAGAGTACACACACTCACACACACACACACAGACTCACACACACACATACACACACACAGACTCACACACACACATACACACACACAGACAGACACACTTTTTTCGCCCTGTGTTGATCTCATAAGTCTACTTTCATTTTTTGCAAAAATCGAAAGTAGGCTAATAAGAAGATACGTGTCTGAGGGTTTTTCGATGTGGTGTATATTTTGAGGTGAAAGGGGTGAAAAGTGGGGGTTGAAGGTTTCCTAACCGAGCGTGTATCTCTTAAACGACATAGGCGAGGAATTTGGACCTCAGCGGAAGAAAATCAGCTTAAGAAATAACAAAACAGGTGTTTGACCGTTTTTTCATAAATCCAATATAAGGGGCCCTTGGGGAGGGGTGAAAATATGGGGAGGGGGGAGGAAACGTAATATGTCTGAGTGTAAAGCTATACATGGCCTATGTTGTAGACAATAACATATTACATCTTTTTTGTCTCTTGCTATTTCATCATACGACGAATACTTAGGGAGTTATTAATGATTTTGTACTTTTTGGCCGGAATTTTCTAAGTCCCAGGAATGGCATAAAAATTGATTCGAATGAAATTTCGAAAAATAGTTGTTTTTAATACTTTCATTATATTTTTCACGTCTTTTAGGGTCCGGAACCAATATGATATTTTGATGTTTTTTTCGTCCCATGCATTTTTGGTTTCAGGTGATAGAATTATTTTCCACTAGGACCGATGCTTATCTCTTATATAAAAACAAGTGTCCTGACTGACTGACTGACTCATCATCGGCCAGCCAAAACTATTTAAGTTAGAAACATGAAATTTTGGGAATATGTTCGTTGTAAGTCGAAAACGCCCACTAAGGAAGGGTTTTTGGATATTCAGTTTCTAAAGGGGTGTTAAGGGGGTACACTTGCATTTCATTGAATAACAATATCTCCAGATTGCTTTCATTGGGGGATTTGATACTCGGCATATAAACTCATCATTAAAAATAAGAAGATACGTGTCTGAGGGTTTTTCGATGTGGTGTATATTTTGAGGTGAAAGGGGTGAAAAGTGGGGGTTGAAGGTTTCCTAACCGAGCGTGTATCTCTTAAACGACATAGGCGAGGAGTTTGGACCTCAGCGGAAAAAAATCAGCATAAAAAATAACAAAACAGGTGTTTGACCGTTTTTTCATAAATCCAATATAAGGGGCCCATGGGGAGGGGTGAAAATATGGGGAGGGGGGAGGAAACGTAATATGTCTGAGTGTAAAGCTATACATGGCCTATGTTGTAGACAATAACACATTACATCTTTTTTGTCTCTTGCTATTTCATCATACGACGAATACTTAGGGAGTTATTAATGATTTTGTACTTTTTGGCCGGAATTTTCTAAGTCCCAGGAATGGCATAAAAATTGATTCGAATTAAATTTCGAAAAATAATTTTTTTTAATACTTTTATTATATTTTTCACGTCTTTTAGGGTCCGGAACCAATATGATATTTTGATGTTTTTTTTTCGTCCCATGCATTTTTGGTTTCAGGTGATAGAATTATTTTCCACTAGGACCGATGCTTATCTATTATATAAAACTAAGTGTCCTGACTGACTGACTGACTCATCATCGCCCAGCCAAAACTATTAAAGTTAGAAACATGAAATTTTGGGGATATGTGCGCTGTATTTCGAAAGGGCGCACTAAGAAAGGATTTTTGGATATTCAGGTTCTAAAGGGGTGTTAAGGGGGTAGACCTGCATTTCATCGAATAACAATATCTCCCGATTGGTTTAATTGGGGAATGTGATACTCGGCATATAAACTCATCATTAAAAATAAGATGACACGTGTCTGAGGGTTTTTCGATGTGGTGTATATGATGGGGTGAAAGGGGTGAAAAGTGGGGGTTGAAGGATTCATAACGGACCGTGTATCTCTTAAACGACATAGGCAAGGTGTTTGCAACTCAGCGGAAAAAAATCAGCTTGAAAAATAAGTAAATAGGTGTTCAGCCGTTTTTTCATAAATCTAATTTAAGGGGCCCATGAAAATGGTGAAATTATGTGGAAAAAAACGGGAAAGAAAGTGTCCTAACTGATTGACTCACTCACTCACTCATCAAACTCAGGGAAAAATATAGCTTAAAAATAAGTTAATAGGTGGTTGACAGTTTTTTTCATAAACCCAATTTAAGGGGTTCATGGGGAGGGGTGAAATTCTGAAAAAGGAAAATTGAAAGAAAAAGTCCTGACTCACTCACCACCGCCCAGCCAAAATTATTGAAGTTAGAAACATGACATTTTAGGGATATGATCATTGTATGCCAAAACCGTCCACTAAGGGAGGATTTTCGAATATTCAGGTTCTAAAGGGGTCTTAAGGGGGTTAAACCTGCATTTCACTGAATACCAATATCTCCCGATTGGTTTCATTGGGGGATGTGATACTCGGCACATAAAGTCATCATTAAAAATAAGAAGACACGTGTCTGAGGGTATTTCGATGTGGTGTATATTAGGAGGTGAAAGGGGTGAAAAGTGGGGGTTGAAGGATTCCTAACGGAGCGCGTATCTCTTAAATGACATAGGCGAGAAATTTGAAACTCAGCGGGAAAAAAATCAGCTTAAAAAATACGGGAAGTAAATAGGTGTTCGACCGTTCTTTCATAAATTCAATTTAAGGGGCTAATGGGGTGGGGTGAAATTCTGGAGAAAAAAAAGGAGAGAACGTGCCCTAACTGACTGACTAACTCACTCACTCTTCAATCTCAGGGGAAAAAGACAGCTTAAAAATAAGTACATAGGTGTTCGAGCGTTTCTTCATAAATCCAATTTAAGGGACCCATGGGGAGGGGTAAAATTCTGGTAACAATAATTGAAAGATAATGACATAACTGACTCACTCACTCATCATCGCCCAGAAAAATAATAAGAAGTTGGAGAGATGAAATTTTGGGAATATGTTCGCTGTATGTCGAAAACGTCAACTAAGGAAGGATTTTTGTTTATTCGGGTTCTGAAGAGGTGTTAAGGGGGTAAACGTGCATTTCATTGAATAACGATATCTCATGAGTTGTTTCTTTGGAGATGTGATATTCGGCATATAAACTAATCATTAAAAATATCGATGTGGTGTATATTATGAGGTGAAAGGGGTGAAAATTGGGGGTTGAAGGATTCTTAACGGAGCGTGTATCTCTTAAACGACATAGGCGAGGAGTTTGAAACTCAGCGGAAAGAAATCAGCTTAAAATATAAGTAAATAGGTGTTCGACCGTTTTTTCATAAATCCAATTTAAGGGGCCCTAGGAGAGGGGTGAAATTCTGGGGGGGAAACAGGAAAGAAAGTGTTCTAAATCATTAACTCACTTACTCATCAAACTCAGGTCGGAAGATCAGCTTAAAAATAAGTAAATAGGTGTTCGACCGGTTTTTTAAATCCAATTTAAGGGGTTCATTAGAGGGGTGAAATTATTAAAAATAAATGAAGGAAAATGTCCTGACTTACTCACTCACTCATCATCGCCCAGCCAAAATTATTGAATTTAGAAACATACAATTTTGGGGTTATGTTCGTTGTATGTCGAAAACGTCCACTAAGGAAGGATTTTTGGATATTTCTGTTCTAAAGGGTTTTAAGGGGGTAGACCTGCATTTAATTGAATAATAATACCCCCGATTGGTTTCCTTGGGGGATGCGATAATCATCATATACTCTCATCATTAAGAATAAGATGACACCATGTCTGAGGAATTTTTGATGTAATGTATATTATGAGGTGTAATGTGTGAAAAGTGGGGGGGTTGAAGGATTCCTAACGGATCAAGTATCTCTTAAAAGACAGAGGCATAAAGTATAAAACTTAGGGGGAAAATAAACTTGATAAATAAGCAAATACAGTAGGTGGTCGACCATAATTCATAAATCCAATTTTAGGGGCCCATGGGGAGGGGTGAAATTCTGGGGAAAGAAGTCCACCAAGGAAGTATTTTTGGATATACACTCATCATCCTCCAGCCAAACCTATTGCAGTTAGAAGCATGAAATTTTGGGGATATGTTCGTTGTATGTCGAAAACATCCACTAGGGATGGATTTTTGGATAATCATGTTCATTGATTAACAATTTCTTACGAGTTGTTCCATTTGGGGGTGTGATATTCGGCATGTAAATTAATCAATAAAAATAAGCAGACATATGTCTAAGGGTATATCTATATGGTGTATATTATGAGGTGAAAGGGGTGAAAATTGGGGGTTGAAGAATTCTTATCGGAGCGTGTATCTCTTAAACGACATTAGCGAGATGTTTGAAATTCAGCGGGAAAAAATCAGTTTAAAAAATAAGTAAATAGGTGTTCGACCGTTTATTTCATAAATCCCATTTAAGGGGTTCATGAGGAGGAGTGAAATTCTCAAAAATAAATGAAAGAAAATGTCCTGACTCACTCATATTCGCTCAGCCAAAATTATTGAAGATAGAAACATGAAATTTTGGGAATATGTTCGTTGTATGTCGAAAACGTCCACTAAGGAAAGATTGTTGGGTATTCAAGTTTTAAAGGGGTGTTAAGGGGGGTAAACTTGCATTTCATTGAATAACAATATCTCACGAGTGGTTTCATTTAGGGATGTGATACTTGGCATATAAACTAATCATTAAAAATAAGCTGACACATGTCTAATGGTTTTTTGATGTGGTGTATATTATGAGTAAAAGGGGTGAATTTTGGGGGTCGAAGGATTCCTAACGGAGCGTGTATCTCTTAAACGACATAGGCCAGAAGTTTGAAACTCAGCGGGAAAGAAATCAGCTTAAAAATACGGTAAGTAAATAGGTGTTCGACTGTTTTATCGTAAATCCAATTTAAGGGGCCCATGGGGAGGGGTGAAAATCTGGAAGAAAAACGTCCAATAAGGAGGGATTTTTGGATATTCACTCTCATCGACCAATCAAAACTATTGAACTTAGAAGAATGATATTTTGGGGATATGTTTGTTGTGTGACGAAAACGTCTACTAAGGGTTTTTGGATATACAGGTTCTAAAGGTGTGTTAACGGGGTTAAACCTACAATTCATTGAATAACAATATGACACGACTATGACGCGAGCGAAGCCGCGGGTACCTGCTAGTCTATTATATAAAACTAAGTGTCCTGACTGACTGACTGACTGACTGACTCATCATCACCCAGCCAAAACTATTTAAGCTAGAAACATGAAATTTTGGGAATATGTTCGTTGTAAGTCGAAAACGCCCACTAAGGAAGGGTTTTTCGATATTCAGTTTCTAAAGGGAGGTTAAGGGGGTACACCTGCATTTCATTGAATAACAATATCTCCGGATTGCTTTCATTGGGGGATTTGATACTCGGCATATTAACTCATCATTAAAAATAAGAAGATACGTGTCTGAGGGTTTTTCGATGTGGTGTATATTATGAGGTGAAAGGGGTGAAAAGTGGGGGTTGAAGGTTTCCTAACCGAGCGTGTATCTCTTAAACGACATAGGCGAGGAGTTTGGAACTCAGCGGAAAAAAATCAGCATAAAAATAACAAAATAGGTGTTTGACCGCTTTTTCATAAATCCAATATAAGGGGCCCATGGGGAGGGGTGAAAATATGGGGGGGGAACGTAATATGTCTGAGTGTAAAATTATACATGGCCTATGTTGTAGACAATAACACATTACATCTTTTTTGTCTCTTGCTATTTCATCATACGACGAATACTTAGGGAGTTATTAATGATTTTGTACTTTTTGGCCGGAATTTTCTAAGTCCCAGGAATGACATAAAAATTGATTCGAATGAAATTTCGAAAAATAGTTTTTTTTTAATACTTTTATTATATTTTTCACGTCTTTTAGGGTCCGAAACCAACATGATATTTTGATGTTTTTTTTCGTCCCATGCATTTTTGGTTTCAGGTGATAGAATTATTTTCCACTAGGACCGATGCTTATCTATTATATAAAACTAAGTGTCCTGACTGACTGACTGACTGACTGACTGACTCACTCATCATCACCCAGCCAAAACTATTAAAGCTAGGAACATGAAAAGTTGGGAATATGTTCGTTGTAAGTCGAAAACGCCCACTAAGGAAGGGTTTTTGGATATTCAGTTTCTAAAGGGGTGTTAGGGGGGTACACCTGCATTTCATTGAATAACAATATCTCCGGATTGCTTTCATTGGGGGATTTGATACTCGGCACATAAACTCATCATTAAAAATAAGAAGATATGTGTCTGAGGGCTTTTCGATGTGGTGTATATTATGAGGTGAAAGGGGTGAAAAGTGGGGGTTGAAGGTTTCCTAACCGAGCGTGTATCTCTTAAACGACATAGGCGAGGAGTTTGGAACTCAGCGGAAAAAAATCAGCATAAAAAATAACAAAATAAGTGTTTGACCGTTTTTTCATAAATCCAATATAAGGGGCCCATGGGGAGGGGTGAAAATATGGGGGGGGAAACGTAATATGTCTGAGTGTAAAATTATACATGGCCTATGTTGTAGACTATAACACATTACATCTTTTTTGTGTCTTGCTATTTCATCATACGACGAATACTTAGGGAGTTATTAATGATTTTGTACTCTTTGGCCGGAATTTTCTAAGTCCCAGGAATTACATAAAAATTGATTCGAATGAAATTTCGAAAAATAGTTTTTTTAATACTTTTATTATATTTTTCACGTCTTTTAGGGTCCGAAATCAACATGATATTTTGATGTTTTTTTTCGTCCCATGCATTTTTGGTTTCAGGTAATAGAATTATTTTCCACTAGGACCGATGCTTATCTATTATATAAAACTAAGTGTCCTGACTGACTGACTGACTGACTGGCTCATCATCGCCCAGCCAAAACTATTAAAGCTAGAAACATGACATTTTTGGAATATGTTTTTTGTAAGGCGAAAACGCCCACTAAGGAAGGGTTTTTGGATATTCAGTTTCTAAAGGGGTGTTAAGGGGGTACACCTGCATTTCATTGAATAACAATATGACACGACTATGACGCGAGCGAAGCCGCGGGTACCTGCTAGTATCAATATATCAGAAAGTATGCAAACCAACAGCTCTATACTTTGCACACGTATAGCACCTGACATTCTAGATTAATTTGGAGTAATTAATACAAGGCAGTGCTGCCAACATGATTCTATGCCTGCTGATATGTCCAATTTTAAAATACATGTAACTTCTATACTAACAAATGGATTTCATCCAAAATTGGCACAACAAGATATCATAATAATTCAGATTATTTCTGACCAGCACACGCATGGTATTGTTGGCAACATGCTTTTACGCGTGCTGATAGATCCAGTGTCTAACTGCATGTAACGTCCATTGGACTTCAACCAAATTTTGTATTCTGTACCTTAAGAGGTGGAACTAAGAATATATTCAGTCACCAGGGCTGCCAACTGTAGTGCTCTATTAGGCTACATTATACCAGGTATATTTTGAACTAATTAGATATTTCGATATTACCAACTTCATTTCGTCATTATTCTAGATAGGTTCATATAGTGTAGAATACTCATTGGCATGAAAAGTAGGCTGTATAGTTCTTCACGGAACTTCTTGTTAGCCTACTTTTCACACTTTTCAGAAATGAGGAAAAAGTAGACTTATAAGATATATCCGGGAAAATGTGTCTGTCCTTCTGTCTGTCTGTCTGTCTGGCTGTGTGTGTGTGTGTGTCCCCTATCAACACCTAAACGGCTGCAGCAATCGAAACCAAATTAAGTATGAGTAAAGATGTATACCGGAATATCTCAGGCCCATATTTGAAAAAGATGCCAGTGCTACCAACTGCTAAAAAATCGCACTAGAAATTTGAGCTCCATTTGGATATCTTGTAAGGTATAATAAAATTGGCACACATGTAGATAATACTATTTCAGTTTAATTTCCAGGTGGCCATATATGACAGCGTTGCCAAAATAATTTTAAGTCCTCTGATAAGTCCAATTTTTAAATGCATGTAACTTCTACACTATCAATTGGATTTCAACCAAATTTCGTATGCAATATGCGTACATAAACATATATGACTGAGTGCATTCTTAAGAGCCACCAGGGCTGCCAACTGTTAATAATTGCTCTCTATTTTGTATCCAAATATATCAGAAAGTATGCAAGCCGACAGCTTTAAACTATGCACACGTAAATTAACCTACATTTTACATTAATTTGGAGTAACTTATATACGTCAGTTCTACCAACATGATTCTAAGCCTGCTGATAGGACCAATTTTAAAATACATGTAACTTCTATACCAACAAATGGATTTCATCCAAAATTGGCACAAAAGTATATAATATTTCAGATTATTTCTGACCAGCACTCGCATGACATTGTTGCCAACATGCTTTTACGTGTACTAATAGATCCAATGTCTAAATCCATGTAACGTCCTTTGGACTTCAACCACATTTTGTATTCTGTACCTTAGGAGATGGAAGTAAGAATATATTCAGTCACCAGAGCTGCCAACTGTATTGCTCTATTAGGCTACATTATGCCAAGTATATCTTATTTCGAACTAATTAAGACATTTCGATATTACCCACTTAATTTCGTCATTATTCTAGATAGGTTCATATACTGTAGATTAATCTATGGCATGAATCTTAATTTTAAGAAAAGTAGGCTCTTTAGTTCGTCACGGAACTTCTTCTTCCATCTGACTATGAGGAAAGCGGCTAACTGGTAGCATGCTGAACTTCTATGCCCAAGGTGCTGGTTCAAAGCCGGCCAAAGACGCCGGATTTTCTAAGAGCGCTAAAAATCCGTCAGCATGCTTTCCTTCGGAGGGGAAGTTACAACGTTCGTTGCAAGTTGCTGGTTGCGGTGGCATCTAGCAGCAAGTTCACAGCTAGGTGTCGTTGAAGTTAGTATTTGGTACAAAATTAGGTACTACTACTTAAAATTGACCGTCTGCAGACCTTACCTGAATTACAGACTAATACAGTCATCACAAATAACACCGTTTATCAGACAGATTCTACACACACCCAATGTACACGGGGTTACATGACCACCTTGTCGCAGCCCCTAAACTGAGGAGCCAACCAACATCTCTGCGGGAGATAACATTTTGCGTGAAGAAGTAACAGACTGTTAGATAGTTACACATTAATTCCAAACCTTGCATAAGGACAGTGTGATCACAAGTATAAAAATTAACCCCAAATGACAAGAAGGTTACCATCCCCATAAGACAGTAAAATGTTAAAAGTATGCATAGAAAGACGAAAAAATGTTAACTAACCTCCAATTGTAAAATACTTTCTCGCAATAAATGAGGTCTGATCCTCCTACGAAAACCCGCATATTTTGCCTATTATAGCCTATCCCCTAGTTTGCCCGGTGAAATCTACCTCCGCCTTCCGGCGTGCCGAGAGGAATTTTTTTATTTTGAATTTCTCAGTGGATTTTAAGAAGGAACTGATGTGTGGTACATCTCAGTAAGGGTAATTATTTTATTCTTCGTTTTGGTTAAGTTTCCTCAATATCTATTATTTTATTGGAATTGTGCAACATGTTAATTTATTAATTTTGTATTGTGTATGATTATAGAATATATCACCTAACCTGACTTTGGTGTTTTCTGTTATCGTAGGCTCTGTGCTTGGTATTATCTCATTAGAATTAACCTTTGAGGAAACACTGGGTAGCACATATTCCACAAAGGGTTAGGACCCTAGTACGTGCCAATTATCATCATCATCATCATCATTATCATCGTCATCATCATTATTATTATTTTCATTATCATCATCATATTCATCATCACTATTACTATATGGTCCTTTTTGATCCTTTTGCAATGCCACTTTTTGTATAATCTGTGTTGCCTTTGATAGTGTTGGGAATTTTTCGGACGTTGACAACTGTCCCAACATAAATTTCTGAGGAGAAAATACATGCTTTATAACAAACAATGCACTATCTTGAGCAGCAATATTTTTTATCGGACTAACATTTTAGAATTTTAAGGAGTTTTTTTTAAACAGCAACCATGATTCATCTGGCACACCACAATGATGAACAGTCACACTTAAGACCTCACTATTTTTACTTTATAGGTCACCTCGACAATGTTTGGATGTTGTTTGAACCACACCAAATAACAGTTCCATTTTTATTGGTTCGTTTTACAATATATGTATATCCTTAATAGTACATATGGCTTACCATAGCTAGTCGCTGATACTTCCATATCAACTGTCATGCATGAACTAATATCTATTAATGTTAACTCGGTAATAATAATAATAATAATAGTTTAAAGTGAGAGCATAAGTGGGTGCAAAAGAGGGTTAAAAGTGAGAGCAAATGTGAGAGCAAACTTGAGAACAATGTGAGAGCAAAAGTGGGAGCAAATATGGAAGGGCAGTTTATAGTGAAAGCAAAAGTGGTAGCAACGTGTTATTAGTATATAGTAGACATAAATTTTACTAGAATGAAATTAGAGTAAATGTGATTTTTAAACCCGAATAGACAGTAGTCAGATGGCTTTGGTCCAGGCAACCACATCTAACCTAACTTTACCTAACCTAACCTAACTTTACCTAACCTAATCTCAACTCACCTAACCTAACCTGACCACACCTGACCTGTCTATATTAAACCTTTCCTAATCTAATCCTAGCTTACCCTCCTGACTTGATTTCACCTGTTTGTAATCAACAACAGCAACAACATACCAAGATTCCAAGAATTCCAGATTAATTTAAGGTTAATTATTGACTCCCACCTCCTACACCTATCTCTATCGAACTCTATAAAATACATGGTATTTTTTCAATGTTTTCTTGATGCCACCACTAAAGTGATAATCAGTCTTCCAGCCCTATAATTATAAATTCATTATCCCCTCTCTTTTTTATGTAACAGGTTTTAGCCTGCTTCGACAACAACCAAGCCTCTTAGTAATACGTCATATGCCATATATTCTCGCTTGTTCATACAGCATGTTTCCATGCTTTACTATTGTTACGTCATCATATGCTACGTTATTACACTTTATGTTCGACCCCCACTATTATGTGTCAGGAAACTGTATCATAATGATGGTCATTATAACACTCTTTTTCATTATGATACAGTTTCTCCAGCCAATCAGAGCTCGTTCATTGAACAAATAGGTAACGATACCTTCACGCGTGCGCTCAAAATCCAACATGTCTATATAAATTACCGAAAATGCACCGTCCATAATGTTCTCGTAAATAAACTGGTGAATATGAGACACTGTACCTTAATATCCTTAAATCCAATTTCTACACAGCGGGTTGTTTTCAAACGATTTCGGTGACATTTGTACTGAATACTGATGCTCAATCTGCACATACGGCATTGACGCTCACAGAGCGCATGCGTCGGTCGGTCAGTGAGCTTGGACATCAGAGATATCCTACCCTGCGCAGCACCCGATCACAAAATTCTAGTGACAATCTCAACAGATATTTATGAATATTTATGTTAAAACATATAATAAAATTGTAATTATCGTCGAACATAAACAGTCGTATGCAACTCGCCTATAATGGTAATTAAGACACTCGTATGGAAATTATAAAACTCGCATACGCTCGTTTTATAAAAAATACTCGTGTCTTAATTATAGCCATTATAGGCTCGTTGCATAATGTACTATTTTAACATTTCTTTTGATGCGACGTTCTCACGATTTGACAAGTGAGTTCATGATTCGCTGACTTTAGCTTATAAGTTACCACAACCACTATAACATTTCATGCTTGTAAAGAGCTTCACATAATGGTAAAAAGAGAGCTTACCATAATGATGGATTGTAGGTATTAGTCTTTACACCTTATATCACTGTTGAATTGCTCTCTCACACAAGTTTTCATAATTAAAATAAAATGTAATTCTTTTGCTTGATGCCAATACTAAAGCGATGATCAGTCTTTCAGTCCTATAATTATAATTTCATTACCACCTATACTTTTTCTGTAACAGGTATAATCCTGTCTCGACAACATCCACGCCTCTTTCTATTACGTCATATGATGCAACGTTCTCACGATTTGACAAGTGAGTTCATGTTTAGCAGACGTAATCGTAGAATAATAAACACCTGCGTCGCGTGCGTGTCAATGGTTTACTAATTCATCAGATATAAAGATCACAATGGCTTATACGAAAAATACTACTACAATGAAGACCGACAAGATTATTTCATCACAAAGTTGTCAGGCGTTCTATTCTGAGAATACAAAGGAAGGATGGAGATCGGAATCGAACCGAGCGAAGGATCCAGAACGAGGCGAAGGTGTTCCAAAATGGGATCCAACCGAGGGCAGTCGTGGAATTCAACACGAAGATTTTAGGCGAATTTCGAGGTACGAGAAAGGTGATCCTGGACCAGACAGGAAGACATATTCCGGCATTATCACTATTCAACTAAGATCGAGATGGACCTCATCCAGACAACTTTAAGTCGGCAACAGGTAGAATGAATCCAACAGGTAGTGTTTTCGTAGAATGAAGGCATTTTTTTAGCCTACTTTCGATTTTTGCAAAAAAATGAAAGTAGACTTATGAGATCTACACAGGGCCAAACATTGTCTGTCTGTCTGTCTGTGTGTGTGTGAGTCTGTGTGTGTGTGAGTGTGTGTACTCTGAATGACTGTCCCCCCTATCAATTCGATCACGGTGAAACCGAATTGAACGAAATTTGGTACAGAAGTAGAACTAGTAAAGGGCACCACAGTGTCATGTTTTATATTGCCGCCATCTTTACCAAATCTGAATGGCGGCCACTCAAACGTTCAAAACGTAAAATCAAATAACGACTAACCAATTCATCCGATCTCTACCAAATTTGGTAACAACATACCTTCATATAGGACGCGTATTGTGACCAAACTAAAAGATCATCCGTCGTACCATTTCAGGATGGTGGCCGTGCGAATTATGCAAACTTTATAATCCAATTCATGGGACCCACCAGTTCCGATTATCTAGCCGAGAATAGTATTAAACAGTTCTAAAGGAAGAGACACGTTCGAAATGAAAAGTTTATTTTGTAATACTATAGTGCAGAAGTGATTTTAAAAAGCTGAGTCGTCTCAGTTACAAGGCAAGACGGCAGTGGATATCTTGTGCTTGACTTTTGTTTCACTAATTTGAGTATTGCATGCAATATAGCGTACTGATACAAAATAAATAAACTTTGTATGAAATGCTTTATATTAAATAACATACTCCGCTGATGAATTAATTTAGTCCAAATCATAATTTTCTAACACGTTCTATGTAACTCATTTAATATCGAACGATGTTCGTTGGCACGTTTGGCTCCGTGGTAAAGCGTTAGCCTAACTCTCTTATGCCTATGGTTCAAACCCCATCAGATTTGGGGTTTTTTGCTTGATTTTTTTATATTTATTGTTTTGTAATGACTCAGATGTTTTAAAATTAAGCGTTATATTGTTCATATTATGTTGGGAAAAAATATTTAATTAAAACAAAGTACACCAGCAGATTTGCACGAGACATCTAGCGGCAAAAAAGTGAATTATCATGGTCAACTGGCGGCGAACTGCACGCCGGCCTTCAGATTAACTTACAGATTTTATTAAAAAGTTTATTTTTATGGCCGCTAGAATGCACTCGCCCTGATAGGATTATCATGTTCGATACTTCTCCACTAGATGTCACGACTGGTCTACGCTGGACTCCAGTGTTTAGTATACCATTGGCATTCTTCTTCTTTCTTTCTTCCGAATTTGGCCGCCTGTGGACCGCATGGAACCTAAGGCTTTCTGGTTAATCTCCTCTTCTCTTCCCAAAACCTCTTCATTCGTTCATTTCTGATTTTTCGCTCCTCCTCGGATATTACCGGTTTGGTTCTAATTTTAGGTGTTTTCTCCTCGAACATCTTGATGTTGTCAATTCGGTTTCTGAACTCTTTTCTGTTGTGGATCACACCCACTGTGTGTCCCCTTTCCTTGGCGTCTCTTTTAACCTCTTCTACCCACTTGGTTGTAGCCTTCAGCTCTGTAATATACTTGAATATCCTCTTAGTCAGTCGGTTCTCGTCCATTCTCACCAAATGTCCGTAGAATTTCAACCTTCGCTTCCGCATTGTGACAGTAATTTTTTCAGTATATTTATAGAGGTCATCATTCCTTCTGTTCTTCCATGTCCCATCGGCAGTTTTCTGTGGTCCTAAAATTTTCCGCAAAATTTTCCTCTCCTTTTTTCCAGTTCCTGGCATTCTATGCGCATCGAATTTGAAGAATGACAAGATGACACTACGATACATTTTTACTTTTTATTTTAAAGGGTTTGTAACAGCCTATTGTGCGTTATTTGAAAATGTTATTTGAAGTAAAGAACAAAACGATTTCACATAGTACCTGAACTCTAGCCGTTGGTGCTAGTTCAGGATATTAATTAATACTTTTATTTCAGCCAAATAGCAATCGAAAATATCCACATAGTTGGTATACATACGTCTCTGTGGGGTCATGGAAAGATTTGTTAATTCAATTAGGGTTGTGAAAGCCATGCACAACCAGACGTGTAAAGACATGCCTCAACTCAAAGTTGGATGTTGCCCACGGAAGGTCGATTGTGTAATAATAATAATAATGTTATTGGTTTTACGCCCCTTTTAACTACTGCTGCTTTTAGAGACGCCGGGGTGCCGGAATTTTGGCCCGAAGGGGATCTTTAACGTGCCAGTAAAAGTACTGACACGGCTCCCTCACATTTGTTCACCCTCAAATGCCAGCTGACTGCGCCAAGATACGAACCTGCAACCCAGGGCCCAGCAAGCGAGAACGTTACCGCTGAGCCACGCAGCCAGTCTGGTCGATTATGTCTCCAGATCCATAACATTCTTGAGATATTTATTATCTTTCTTCCTTCAATGATGGTAGCAGTTTTTATCTAGGTAGTGGCGTTTGGTAAAGGTAAATAGTTTCTAAGGTCTTCATCCAAGAAATGATTCTATTATACTCTTTGATAAAAACGAGTTATAACTATACTCATACATTTAGGAGAAAGTTGGCTATATGTTCTTTACTGAACATCTTGTTTATTTTACCTGAAGTAACATTTTCGATATTTGTCTGTAGGATTTGTGTTCTCTGCAATTACGAATATTTTAGATATTTTCTTCGATTTTGATTTTAATTAAATTTCATATTAGAATTTGAAAGTTGCGAAATGTTGAATTTTTAATTTTAGTCATTTACGATTTTTAATTAGATGTCGATGACCGTTTTTTTTGGATGTTTAGGATTTGCGATTTTATTGTGATATCTAGGATTTTTGTGATATGAGAATTTAATTTTTATTCTTCGAGTTATTAGAAAAGATGATAATTTATTGATCAAATTTATGTGTGGCAAATTTCGAGAATTGATACGAATTTGAGCTGAAGACAAATTTTTGAGATAGGATTCTGTTATGAAATTTCAAGGGAAAGAATGCTAATAAGAAATTCTTCCAGTAATAATGTACAAAACCTTATTGTTATGGTTTGTAAGATTTCTACAATGAATTAAAAATCTTTGTAATGAGGAGAAGGAAACATTATAGAAAAGTATTGTGAAAACAGTGAGACTTGTGGAATGCATTTGTTGCATTCTAAAACAAGGAGACACCAGAGCTATTATTTTTGTTATAGGCATTTTTGAATTACATTGTAGAAGAGATTTAAGATCAGTAAATAATTTAACATGTATGGCAAATATCTGTATGAAAATATTTAAATACTGAAAGCTGAGAACTTACGTTAAGTTGTTGAATTTGTTGAGAGTGTTGAAACGCAGATTGAATTCATCATGTATATTAAAGCTGAGCGATGGCATTTCAGCTTATAGTTGCAAAGGTTTTCATTATGGAGTAAATGTGGCAAAGGACGAGTTGGAAATTGTTCCACGATAGAATAGTATATTAATTTTTTTGATAGTCTGCGTAATATTTTTGTTGATATGTAAGTGCACAATACATTGAGGAAAACAAATTACGTATTGGAAGAGATGGTATCTTGTTATAAGGTTAGACAGGTTGCTAACTGAGATCAGCTGTTTTGATGTGATGTTGATTGATGCTCATATCTAAATTACTGATGGCTCATTAATATCAGAGCAAGTTGAAGCAATGTTAATAGATATTTAAAATGGAACGAAGTTTTTATTTTTTTCATTTTTATAATCGTTTCGGTCCTAATAGACCAAGTTATTTCAAACTTTTTATTAGTAGTATTATTATTTTGATATAAGGCACTAGAGTTGATATTATCGTGATATAGACTTTATTGTACGGATCATTTGTACTTATTTTGACATTAGAAACGATTTAGGCCGAGTTTAGTGGCTGAATTCACAAGTTGTATAGATAGGTTATTGAGTCGAGTGTGAATATGTAAGCATTTTTAGCCTACTTTCGATTTTTGCAAAAAATGAAAGTAGACTTATGAGATCAACACAGGGCGAAAAAAGTGTGTCTGTCTGTGTGTGTGTGTATGTGTGTGTGTGAGTCTGTGTGTGTGTGTATGTGTGTGTGTGAGTCTGTGTGTGTGTGTCTGTGTGTGTGTGTGTGTGTGAGTGTGTGTACTCTGAATGTCTGTCCCCCCCTATCAATTCTAACACGGTGAATGCAAATTGAACGAAATTTGGTACAAAGGTAGCACTAGCAAAGGACACCTCAGTGTCATGTTTTATATCGCCGC
Source organism: Meconema thalassinum (assembly GCA_946902985.2). Lineage (NCBI taxonomy): Eukaryota > Metazoa > Arthropoda > Insecta > Orthoptera > Tettigoniidae > Meconema > Meconema thalassinum. The sequence continues at coordinate 344,603,265 of OX336394.1, forward strand.
CATCTTTACTAAAACTGAATGGCGGCCACTCAAACGTTCAAAACGTAAAATCAAATAACGACTAACCAAATCATCCGATCTCTACCAAATTTGGTAACAACATACCTTCGTATAGGATGCGTCTTGTGACCAAATTACAAGGACGTCCGCCATACCATTTCAGGATGGCGGCCGTGCGAATTATGCAAACTTTATAATCCATATCATGGGACCCACCAGTTCCGATTATCGAGCCGAGAATCGTTTTAACTGTTCTAAAGGAAGAGGCACGTTCGAAATTAAAAGTTTATTTTGTAATACTATAGTGCAGACGTGATTTTAAAAAGCTGAACTGATTCAGTAATAAGACAATATGGCAGCGGATATCTTGTGCCGGACTTATATTTCACTAATTTGAGTATTGCATGCAATATAGCGTACTGATAAAAAATAAATAAACTTTGTATGAAATGCTTTATATATAAATAATATACTCCAGTGATGAAATCGTTTAGTATAAATTATTATTTGCTAACAAGTTCTATGTAGCCTAAGTCATTTTAAATAGAACGATATTCGTAGACACAATTAGCTCAGTGGTAGAGCGTTAGACTATCGCTCAAATGCCTATGGTTCAAACCCGATCAGAGCTAGGTTTTTTGCTTGAAATGTTATATGTTTATTGTTTTGTAATGACTCAGATGTTTTAAAATTAAGCGTTATATTGTGCACATTATGGTGTAAAATATATATTTAATTAAAACATAATTCGCCAGCAGATTTACTCGGGACATCTAGCTGCCAAAAAGGTAACTTCCAGATTTTATTGAAAAGTTTCTTCTTCTGGCCGCTAGAATGCACTCGCTCTGTTAGGATTATATTGTTCGATATTTCACCAATAGATGTCACGACTAGTCTACGTGGGGATCCATTGATTACTATACCATTATCATTCTATGCGCATCGAATTTGAAGAATGACAAGATGATACTACGATACATTTTAACTTTTTATTTTAAAGGGTTTGTAACAGCCTATTTTGCGTTACTTGAAAATGTTATTAAGCGTTATATTGTGCACATTATGGTGTAAAATATATATTTAATTAAAACATAATTCGCCAGCAGATTTACTCGAGACATCTAGCTGCCAAAAAGGTAACTTCCAGATTTTATTGAAAAGTTTCTTCTTCTGGCCGCTAGAATGCACTCGCTCTGTTAGGATTATATTATCGAAAATATCCACATAGTTTGTATACACACGTCTCTGTAGGGTCATGGAAAGATTTGTTAATTCAATTAGGGTTGTGAAAGCCGTGCACAACCAGACGTGTAAAGACATGCCTCAACTCAAAGTTGGATGTTGCCCACGGCAGGTCGTAATAATAATAATAATAATAATGTTATTGGTTTTACATCCCTTTTAACTACTGCTGATTTTAGAGACACCGGGGTGCCGGAATTTTGGCCCGAAGGGGATCTTTAACGTGCCAGTAAATGTACTGACACGGCTCCCTCGCATTTGTGCACCCTCAAATGCCAGCTGACTGCGCCAGGATACGAACCTGCAACCTAGGGCCCAGCAAGCGAGAACGTTACCGCCGAGCCACGCAGCCAGTCCGGTCGATTATGTCTCCAGATCCATAACATTCTTGAGATACTTCTTATCTTTCTTTCTTCAATGATGGTAGCAGTTTTTATCTAGATTGTGGCGTTTGGTAGAGGAAAATCGTTTCTATGGCCTTCAACAAAGAATAGTTCTATTATACTCTTTGATAATAACAACGAGTTATAACTATACTCATACATTTAGGAGAAAGTAGGCTATATGTTCTTTACTGAACATCTTGTTATTAATGTTAATTATAGACCGAATTCCACTTGAGGGGGTCTTCATCCGAAAAGTCCCTGCGGTCAAGTACCTAGGAGAGTGGATCTCGGCAAACCAGAGTGAGAATCTGGCCATAGATACCAGGTGCACCAAGTTTGAGAGGGCCTACCACTCCTGCCGCAGCATCTACGCATCGAAGTTCCTCTCCAAAAACCTAAAACTCAGACACTACAATTCAGTAGTAAAACCATCCGTTCTGTACGCCTCTGAATGCCTCGTGATGGCCAGGAAAGGCCCACTCAGGAAACTTTAACTCAAGGAGAGGAAGATCCTGCGGAGGATACTAGGACCTATACGGGAAGATTGAGGCACCAACAGTATTCGGAACAATGATGAGCTTTACAGCCATCAAGAAGACATTGTGACTTGTATAAGAAAGAGGCGCTTGGCCTTCTATGGACACTTGACCCGCATGATCCCTTGCCGGCTCACCAGTAAGATCTTCACAGTGGCAGGAAGAGGGAAGGCCTCTAGGACCAAGTGGATCTCTACGTTCAGGATGGATTTAGACCACCTAGGCATCCCACTTAATTCCATACAGGACCGCCAATAATTCCGGCAAGCTATCCGACAGGGAGTTTTTCCTGTATCACTGACAGCTATGAAGAACACTGGTGTCAGCAGACCACCATGGAAGGAGGAATGAAAGCTGGCTCATAGTCAGATGATGAAAGAGTACTGGAAGAAGAGAAAAGACAAAGCGACGAGGAGATACGAGCCCCGTGGTCCTCAGTAGGCCCAAACGACGACGAAGAAGAAGAAGACCGATTATTTAGTAAATTCACAACCTAGGGATTAATAAGGTTTAAGTAGACTTATACATAGTTCAATATGGTAACTGTAATAGCGAATGTCCATCGCTAATTTCTATTTTTAGCTACAGTAGGTAATTTTAAAATCCATTTAATTTTTACTCCTTAAACTAGGCCACATCAATTTGCTTAGGGTTTCGATTACTCCACCGATTAATGATTATAGACAAAATTTGATAGACTCCTTATTATTGTTATCTTCAAAGAGGAATCAAGATTTTGTCTTTAATTGTAACTGTTAATTTTCTGAGTAAATCAAACAGATACGTGGTTACGTTTTTCTGATGTTTTATAGAATTGTGGAGTTATAATTTGCAATTAATCAGGGATATATTTTGCTATAGTGGAGAGATAGGACCCGTTAGCCCACATATATCAGGCAATCCCCCGAGTGGTTAAAGGGGTTTCTCACTCTCCATTTTTATACGAATTTCCAACCAACCCATTAGTTTAGTCCTGTAGCACAATGATGATTAGACGTATCACTCCTGAGTTGTTTGCCAGTAGTTTCATCGTAGATTTTCTAGCCATAGACCACAAGTTGCTGCGATCCATCTTCATCGTCGGATTCTGGCAGATATCTCTGGATACGGGTACAGTATATTAGGTTATTTTCTTTTGGACTTAGTCTCCATATCGGTTTAGACACTTGTCGCTTCGTGGGATGAGTATGAATATTCCATCGTTGTAAAACTCCTGTCCTTGAGTGTTCAGCTAAAGTACGTTGTCGCCAAGTGTTTCACCTCGTCGTCTGAAGGGAATAGTCGACCTCCTAAGTGCTTCATCAAGTGAGGGACCAAGTGAAAAACGCTTGAAAAGAGGCCCGGGTTGTAGGGAGGGGGGTCAATGATGTCCCAGCGAAACCACTTCAACAGCGTGGTGATTTTCTTGGCTGTGTGAGGTCGCGTGTTGCCATGAAAGAGGATGACACCCTTGGTGAGAAGTCCTGGCTTCGGTTACATGTTTCACCCATGGAAATCGAATAACTGATGGGATCTCTCCGTGGAACCATCTTTGCAAACGGGTCGCCCTACAACTAGCACTGTAGGTGGTGGGTGGCTGAAACTCTGCACAGTTACCAACCGTATGTATTTGAATTACCCCAAACTAATAATTTCTTTATAACAGACGAAATTCCAATAATACCATTTTTAACCATAGATTATGATCACCCCTCATCTTTATGCATCAAAAACCAAAACATTTTCTTTTGGTAGGCCTATAAGAATTAAGCTGTAATCTGGAAACCAAAAAAAATTAAAATTCCATACAAACCATATGACTAGTTTTCTTTGGAAGATTGCATCTTTCGTCCTCAATATATCTTGAGCGCGATTAACAATGTCTCCCTTCTCTCTCGTTAAGATTGCCTTCTAAGGTTTAGTAGCCGACTTACTGGTTGAAAAGATCTATAATTAACTATATGACATGTAACAGACATCCCTGCTGAGTCTAGGTCACTTCGGAATTCTTGAGCCAAAGGCTCCCAGCCTTATACGTTTTAATCAAGGAGAAGATCTTCTTTTTAGGTCAAATGCCGCTGAATCATTAAAGGTGTCCGTAGAAATTCAGCAGTTTACATCGCATGCCGGTGTTAGCTGTTTTTAACTTCCGATACATCTCGAACTAATGTTTGCCTATGCAGAGATTTTAGTCGGAGGTCAAAGATGAGTATACAGTGCATAATCTTTATCCATAAATATTTTTACATCGGGGAGGAAAGTGACATGAGAAGGTTGGGATTTACACGTAGTTACACGTATTTCCGTTAAGATGGGCTGGGTTCGTTCATTGGTTAATGCGTGTGAAAGTTTTGAAATGAAGTCACGTCGGAGGTTCGGATTTGTAAAGAAAAGCATATTTATTTTTGAGGATGGGGATCTCTAAAACCACTCATAATATACAATGCGTATATATTGATCATCTTATTGAGGTAATAGTTATCCGCATTGAAGAAAGAAGATTGTAGTTTTACGTGACCGTGAATCTTAAGATTATGAGCCACGGGACCTCCTTTTTACGTGGAATCCGAACCACAGAAGATGCATTTCACTTCGAAAATCCCAATTGTATAGACCGGGAATCGAACCCAGTCTACCTTGGTGATAGGCCAACAGCTTGACCGCTGTGCCACCACGCCCTTTATCCGTATTGACTATTGATATCCATACATAATACATAGTACAGTCGGTACGTTTTCTCTGTCTGTCTGTCAGTCTGAAATCGCTAATCTGAGAAAATAGCGAACGGATGGTTTTCAAGTTTTCACCAATAGGTACAATGCCTATCGAGGAACATTTGTGTGTATCAATTAAGAAGTGCTGAACGGATTTTATTCAAGTGCCGTAGGGGACAGGAGTGTCCTTCAAATGATACTAATTAAAATGACGATATTTTTAACGAAGCTTTGCTGGAGATAAATAAAATCGTAGAATCTACCTTTGGAAGGACCGTCAAGGAATGTAGATTACCTCTCTCAAACAACACAAGCGTGGATGCCAACCGAGTCTATTTACGAGAGAGGTCCTACAATATTTCCCGTCTGTTAAAAATGGTTAGAAATGAGATTCGGTACCATAAAACGATTTATGATACAGTAGTGGCCTCAATTATCAATCAAAACAAAAGGCAAAATTTTCTTCCTTCATGACCCAGGAGCTACAGGCAACCGTTTTTAAGCAAATCTTTGCAAACCAAATAAGCTGGCATTGCAGCTACGCTCTTGGAAGGTGGACGCACTGCACACGCTACTTTCAAGATCCCACTTAAGATTTGCCCTGATGACGCACACGACGCATATGACATACCAAAACAAATCAACACAGCTAAGTTAATACGGGATTACAAGTTGATTGTTTGGGATGAAACTTCCATGTCACGTAAAGGCTCTATTGAGATGTTAGATAAAAATCAACACATTAATGGGTGGTTGCACTGTCTCATTTTCAGCTGATTTTCGCCAAATACCACCAGTTGTAGCAAGAGGGACGAGATATGAAGAAGCCAACGCATCACCAAAGTGGTATTTACCTTTAGGCAGATGTAACCAAACTGGAACTAAAAGCCAATATGAGTTTTTTTCATCTGGATAAAATAGGCACTGGTGAATTACCTACCAAAAACGGGAAACGTAGTTTCTGTGATCTATATGCCTTATCCTCAAATAAGCAGGACTTGATAGAACATGTTTACCCGGATGTATCAAATATTTTTATTAATGAAACTGATTACTTATATTCTTTTACTCCAACTAGAACTCTTCTTTACAAACGGATGTTAAAGGTACATTGTCTGCAACCTAAACAAACCAAAATTATGCAATGGCTCAAGATTGCTAATAAAATCGTTAAACATTTCCTACTTGAGTACACTATCCTCACTGGTTGCGCAGCCAGTGAAACTGTTTTGGCCCTTCGAATAACAACGATACCCACCGAACTACCACTTCAGTTCAAATGGTTTTTGTTTGGAGTACGAGTTGTTTCAGTAAAGTAATAAATCACAGGTCCAAGTCTAAACGTGACAGGACCTGAAAGTTGAATAGTTTTCTCTACGTGACCCTGTCGCGTGTTACATCTAACGTGACCGTAAATTGGAACATGGAAAGTGAAGAGGCAATAGGTAAGGCCACCAAAGTTCTGGGGTTCTTGTACAAAAACCTGAGAGGTTGTACACCCAAAGCTCTAAAAGAACGGCCTACCTATGCATGGTACGTCCGATAATACCGTAGGCCTACGGCTTACGTGCTTGGCATTCCACTACAGCGGAAAACATGAACAAGCTGCATCGTGTAGGCCTACAGCGCTGGCCAGAGGGGCTAACATATCGTCGCTCCCCTTCTTTTTGTCAAAATGTCCATCTATAGAGGCAACAGCCAAACAAACTGATTTGATTTTTCCAAAAAAAAAAACTCACAGGTTACATTAATATTGACCCATTTTGCCAATTGTTATTGGCATATCGCTCAGCTCGAAGAGGACTAGGTGTAACATTTTCTAGTTCCAGCCTTCGCTCGTAGCGATGCTTATCTGACAGGTTTCTGCGGCCGTTCTGCGCGGTTGTGGAACACGCTGCCAGGGGATTCCAAGATCTTGCCTCTTCGGTAATTCAGGCCGTACATAAAGAAGTACATTGTATAAAAAACTTCTGTATGAGTTATTTATTTAGTGTGTGGTCCATACAATCAAGCTATTTAGTGTACCCATATTACGTGGATAATGCTCGATCACGACCTGGCTTGCTACTGCGGCTTTCGAGGTATGTTACGTTCAGCCCACAACATGATCTCACATTCAGATATGAAAGCGCTTTAGGATCTACAAGACTACATTGAAAACTAAACATGTTACAATTTAATATGGGTTTATTTATTAAAACTCCCAGGAACAAATACAAATTACAAAAACATCAATATTTTTTGAAAATCTAAAAATCATCATACTCAAAAATCCACAAATTTAAATAAAAATCATGTAACTCTCTATTATAGCTTTATCTTGCTTAGCTGATATCTATATTTGAATATCAATGCAGAATTCCCTTTCTTACAACATTTCATTAAGACATAGAGCATGCCCATCATTTCATAAAAATTATATACACTAAGGCTTCACAGACATATACCGTATTACTATAATCCCTTCTGGGTTTTTATTTACCTTTATTTTACTTTGAATCACTTTCAAGCTATATCAACTCTTCCAGTTAAGCCTTAGGTTTAAACAAATCAACAATTTTTAAACATGCCATGGTCCCGAAGTCACGTCCTTCTAGCTTATTTCTTTCATGCTTTAGGGTGGCCTATTAATGATGTATCATGTGCTATCATTTTTCATTACATAGTTTGCTTACAAACTCAATTATTAGTTTGCCCGTACTGTTAAATACATTTTTCTTTAATCAGGAATCGAATATTTATCAACAAACTTACTCCTTGACTACAATGGTCAAATATTATAGAATTTCTTCAAACTTAATGTGGGGACGATTGTCATAGACCCACTAACACATGTATTGACTTCATAACCCTGTGGCAACTTTAATTAACAAATTTTCATATTCCGTTATCATTTACTAATATCCATTCAGCTCTTACTACTTCCGTACGCAAAGTGTCTATTGTATTCGTTCACCCCTCGCGGTCTAAGAGGTCTGCTCGGTAGCGAGACTTCCCCTCACTCTAACTTAGTTGTGATTTATGACTCTCCGCCCCATTCAATCTCCTCGTGACTTTTCAACTGTTTACTTCCTTCTTAAAAGGCTTATGATCATCCAAGTTAACATATTATTTCAACTTTTTATTCCCTACCTTACTCATCACTCATTTCACTATAACTAATGCCATAATTAGAGATCACGACGCATTACATATTTATTAGGCAGATAACAATAGATCTCAATCATACCTTGTTTCCGTCCTTTTATAGGTAGAACACGAGGGATCCCTATCACTCCTCGCTTCAGTCCTATTAATTCATTCATTTCATATACTTTTATTTAGTCGGATACTACAACGATACTGGCAAAAGGATAGGTTATATGATACTAGGCTCGGAAGTCCTCTGCGTTTCCCCAGTCATATCATATCCCGTAGAAACTCTTATACCTTCCAGATTAATACACACACATTTAACAAATCCATAACAGGTCTTACACTGCAATATACTATCTTGGGCGGAATCTTTTGTCCCCCAAGTGGGTCATACCCTCGTAAACAACAATAATACCGACGATTTCCAGCAATTGATACTTTTATTTTTGATCTCTCAAATTATGCATGTTATAGGATATATACATTTGGTAGCTTGATATTACTTTTTCTTCATTACTTATAGGCCCATTTTTGGCAACACAACTTTAGAATAACTTGGACTTTCATTGCATCCTACAAATCTCTTCGACACTTCAACTTCAGTTGCATCGCGGCATTTACTTTTACTGGTCTTTACTTTGACATTTTACTTTCAACATAGCCCATGGCTCACAACTTCACAATACATTTCCAAGGTGTTCGATTATCACCAATTACTTTAACTCATTACGTTTATTAGCTGAATAGCATTATTAGTTTATTATTTTTAAGGTATCTCAAAGATCCTTCAATTATACAATTACTTCAATTACTTCAATTATTTCAAGTGTTTTAATTATATCAACACGAGTTTATTATTATCGTTCTCAATAACACTTATAGTTTCATTATTTAATTACGGAATGCCATTATTCAATTCAATACTTATTTTCGGAGTATAAAAACTCAAACTTATTATTTTCGGAGTATAAATACTCAAACTTATTATTTTCGGGGTATAAAAACTCAAACTTATTGTTTTCGGAGTATAAAAACGCAAACTTATTATTTTCGGAGCATAAAAACTCAAACTTATTATTATTATTATTGTTATGGTGCTCTTTTCATTTTACTTTACTTTTCATTTATCTGGCGTAATTTGCTTGCCATTAACATTATTATATTCGATTCCTCCTCTCAAATTTGACTTTTTATTGTTAATTATTCATTTTACGGGTTCTCATTATTAGCCTACTTTCGATTTTTGCAAAAAATGAAAGTAGACTTATGAGATCAACACAGGGCGAAAAAAGTGTGTCTGTCTGTGTGTGTGTATGTGTGTGTGTGAGTCTGTGTGTGTGTGTGTGTGTGTATGTGTGTGTGTGAGTCTGTGTGTGTGTGTGTGTGTGTCTGTGTGTGTGTGAGTGTGTGTACTCTGAATGTCTGTCCCCCCTATCAATTCGAACACGGTGAATGCGAATTGAACGAAATTTGGTACGAAGGTAGCACTAGCAAAGGACACCTCAGTGTCATGTTTTATATCGCCGCCATCTTGACGGAAACGTAATGGCGGCCACACAAATGTTCAAAGCTTAAATCAAATTACGACTAACCTAATCGTCCGATCTCTACCAAATTTTGCAACAACATACCTTTATAGGAGGAGCATCCTTTGACCAAACTAATAGGTAATCAGCGTAATAGTTTGCGGATGGCGGCCATCTTTGTGTGAAAATCGTTTCCCCCTATTAATTCGAACACGGTGCAACCGAATGGAACGAAATTTGGTACAGAGGTAGTACTAACAAAAGGCACCTCAGTGTCATGTTTTATATCGCCGCCATCTTGACGGAAACGTAATGGTGGCCACACAAATGTTCAAAGCTTAAATCAAATTACGATTAACCTAATCATCCGATCTCTACCAAATTTTGCAACAACATACCCTGATAGAGGAAGCATTCTTTGACCAAATGAATAGGTCATCAGCCTAATAGTTTGCGGATGGCGGCCATCTTTGTGTGAAAACCAATTCCCCTATTAATTCAAACACGGTGAAACCGAATGGAACGAAATTTGGTACAGAGGTAGCACTAGCAAAGTGCATCTCAGTGTCATGTTTTATATCGCCGCCATCTTGACTGAAACGTAATGGCGGCCACATGAATGTTCAAAGCTTAAATCAAATTACGATTACCCTAATCATCCTATCTCTACCAAATTTTGCAACTGCATACCTATATGGAGGGAGCATCCTTTGACCGATCTAATAGGTCATCAGCGTAATAGTTTTCGGATGGCGGCCATCTTTATTTCAAAATTGATTCCCCCTATTAATTCAAACACGGTGGAACCGAATGGAACGAAATTTGGTACAGAGGTAGCACTAGCAAAGGGCATCTCAGTATCATGTTTTATATCGCCGCCATATTGACAGGAACGTAATGGCGGCCACACAAATGTTCAAAGCTTAAGTTAAATTACGACTAACATAACCATCCAATCTCTACCAAACTTTGCTACAACATACCGTTATGAAGGGAGCATCCTTTGACCAATCTAATAGGTTATTAGTCTAATAGTTTGCGGATGGCGGCCATCTTTATGTCAAAATTGATTCCCCCTATTAATTCGAACACGGTGGAAACGAATGGAACGAAATTTGGTACAGAGGTAGCACTAGCAAAGGGCATCTCAGTGTCATGATTAATATCGCCGCCATATTGACAGAAACGTAATGACGGCCACACAAATGTTTAAAGCTTAAATCAAATTACGACTAACATAACCTTCCGATCTCTACCAAACTTTGCAACAACATACCTCTATGGAAGGAGCATCCTTTGACCAATCTAATAGGTCATTGGCCTAATAGTTTGCGGATGGCGGCCATGTTTATGTCAAAATTGATTCCCCCTATTAATTCGAACACGGTGGAACCGAATGAACGAAATTTGGTACAGAGGTAGCACTAGCAAAGGGCACCTCAGTGTCATGTTTTATATCACCGCTATCTTGACGGAAACGTAATCGCGGCCACCCAAATGTTAGAAGCTAAAATGTAATTACTACCAACCTAATAATCTAGTCTCTACCAAATTTTGCAACACCATATCTTTATGTGGGAAACATATTCTGACCAAACTGCAAGAACATCAGCCCAATAGTTTGCAGATGGTGGCCAAGTATGTGTGCAAATTGATTACCCCTATCAATTTAAACACGGTGAAACCGAATTGAACGAAATTTGGTACAGAGGTAGCACTAGCAAAGGGCACCTCATATTCATGTTTAATATCCCTATAGCACCTTGTATTTCAACAAGCTACTACAACCAACATTCAATCATACTCCTTGAAGAGGACAAAGAGTTATAACAATACCCATGCATTTAGGAGAAAGTAGGCTATATGTTCTTTACTGAACATCTTGTTTTTATTATTGTCATTTTTGCACTTTAATAATTATCCTTAACATTTTTGCAAACAATCTTTGCGGGTTTTCCTTTACATTTTAACATTACATGTTCTTTCACTAGTGCATACATTTTATACATTTTCAGCCTACTTTCGATTTTTGCAAAAAATGAAGGTAGACTTATGAGATCACTACAGGGCCAAAAATTGTGTGTCTGGCTGTGTGTGGGTATGTGTGTGTGTAAGTCTGTGTGTGTGTGTGAGTGTGTGTACTCTGAATGTATGTCCCCCCTATCAATTCGAACACGGTGGAACCGAATTGAACGAAATTTGGTTCAGAGGTAGAACAAGCAAAGGGCACCTCAGTGTCATGTTTTATATCACCGCCATCTATACCAAAACTGAATGGCGGCCACTCAAACGTTCAAAACGTAAAATCAAATAGCGACTAACCAAATTAACCGATCTCTACCAAATTTGGTAATAACATACCTTCATATAGGACGCGTCTTGTGACCAAACTACAAGGTCATCCCCGTACCATTTCAGGATGGCGGCCGTGCGAATTATGCAAACTTTATAATCCATATCATGGGACCCACCAGTTCCGATTATCGTGCCGAGAATCGATTTCACTGTTCTAAAGGAAGAGGCACGTTCAAAATAAAAAGTTTATTTTGTAATACTATAGTGCAGAAGGGATTTTAAAAAGCTGAGCCGTCTCGGTAAGAAGACAAGATGGCAGCGGATATCTTGTGCCTGACTTACATTTCACTAATTTGAGTATTGCATGCAATATACCGTACTGATACAAAATAAATAAACTTTGTATGAAATGCTTTATATATAAATAATATACTCCACTGATGAAATCGTTAGGTCTAAATCATTATTTGCTAACAAGGTCTATGTAAGTCATTTTATATAGATCAATGTTCGTTGGCACAAATGGCTCCGTGGTAAAGCGTTGGTCTATCATTCATATGCCTATGGTTCAAACCCCATCAGTGTTAGGTCTTTTGCTTGAAATTTTATATATTTGTTGCTTTGTAATGACTCAGACGTTTTAAAATTAAGCGTTATATTGTGCATATTACGGTGCAAAACATATATTTAATTAAAACATAATTCGCCAGCAGATTTGCTCGAGACATCTAGCAGCCAAAAAGGTAACTGCACGCCGGCCTACTTATTAACTTCCAGATTTTATTGAAACGTTTCTTCTTATGGCCGCTAGAATGCACTTGCCCTGTTAGGATTATATTGTTCGATACTTCTCCACTAGATTTCACGACTGGTCTACATGGGACTCCATTGATAGTATACCATTGGCATTCTATGCGCATCGAATTTGAAGAATGACAAGATGATAGGCTACTATGATACATTCTTACTTCTTATTTTAAAGGGTTTGTAACAGCCTATTGTGCGTTATTTGGATATGTTATTTGAAGTAAAGAGCAAAACGATTTCACATAGTAACTGAATTCTAGCCGCTGGTGCTAGTTCAGGTTATTAATACTTTTATTTCAGGCAAATATCAATCGAAAATATCCACATAGTTTGTATACACACGTCTCTGTAGGGTCATGGAAAGATTTGTTAATTCAATTAGGGTTGTGAAAGCCATGCACAACCAGACGTGTAAAGACATGCCTTAACTCAAAGTTGGATGTTGCCCACGGCAGGTCGATTATGTAATAATAACAATAATAATAATGTTATTTGTTTTACATCCCTTTTAACTACTGCTGCTTTTAGATACGCCGGGGTGCCGGAATTTTAGTCCGAAGGGGATCTTTAACGTGCCAGTAAATCTACTGACATGGCTCCCTCGCATTTGTGCACCCTCAAATGCCAGCTGACTGCGCCAGGATACGAACCTGCAACCTAGGGCCCAGCAAGCGAGATCGTTACCGCTGAGCCACGCAGCCAGTCCGGTCGATTATGTCTCCAGATCCATAACATTCTTGAGATACTTCTTATCTATCTTTCTTCAATGATGGTAATAGTTTTTTTCTAGGTTGTGGCGTTTGGTGGAGGTAAATAGTTTCTAAGGTCTTCAACCAAGAAATGATTCTTCGGTACTCTTTGATAATAACAACGAGTTATAACTATACTCATACATTTAGGAGAAAGTAGGCTATATGTTCTTTACTGAACATCTTGTTAAATTCACTGATTAGCTCATGACACAATCATTTAATATAATAAACCTTTTTACTCACCCTTTCTGCTGTTCGGCTCATGAGCTGGCCTTTGGATATCTTCACCCATTTTCATTTCTTAGCAACACATTTCTACACTAAAATAGACCTTTTCCATTTTGTGGTCTTCCAATTTACACACGTATATATCTTGACACATCATTTGTATGCTTTTTCTTATCACGTATTATAATACAAAAATTCACTAAACTATTATTTACACTTGCACACGAACCCAAATCTCAGCGTACTGTGGTGAAAAAACATCACGGCGCTGGTGATCCTGATATAATCTCCCTATCCTGCATTGGAGGTGTGATTGCTCCTATAGATCTCCTACTTCTAGGTAAGTCTTTCTTTCTTCTATTCTTCCTAATATAGTGTCTATATCTTTTGCTTAAATGTCTTTCTTATTGAGCTTCTCCCTTGTAAACTGAATGTTTATTTGTTTATTTACAGTAGCTCTGTGCTCTCGATTCTACGGTTGCTTCTAATGCAATCCTATAGTTCTCAATCTATCTTGGACTTCCATGAAGACCATACACTCCTATCTTTAACACTCTATGATTTGTGTTCTTTCAAAATGTTCCGTTCTGTTCGAACCTATTTCGTCTGACGTTCAACTCGTTAACTTTTTACTGCAATAACTTGTTTTGGAGCTCCCCTCTGGGATCTCTAGATATATTGTCTCTGTTCTGCGTGGCGTAGCTTTCTATCGCTCACAAATTATTTGTATTTGTCTCGAACCTATATGTTCTTAGATATGAGTCCATCCAATATTTCAATGTCTCTTTACTTCCGCACTCTGCTTCCTTTAAAGTCTTTAACGTGCTTTTCGTATTGTAGCCTAACGTATTTTAACGCGCCTTGGTCCCGAACCAATGTGACTTTACCAAAGTACACAACTTCTCTCGAACTTTATAACTTGTCTATCGCGACTTGTATTATACTGTGCCTCTTCCGAGGTTTGAATTCTAATGTCTTTGAACGTTACTTCCTCCACTGAGGTTGTGATGATATTGCTTACTAGCGTAACCTCTTCTAAAGCTCGGATCTAACTGATCGTACTGATGAACTTCTGTATAATGTCCCACCTCCACCGAGGCTTGACCCTGACTGATCAACTTGGTGTAACGCACCTTCTCTATCAAGACTTCTCGATCAACTGAGGTACTTCATGTTACTGACGTGCGTACCTCCCCGAGGCTTGGATCTAACTGACGAATTTTGTGTAGCGTACCTTCTCTATCAAGGCTTCTCGATCAACTAATGAACTTCATGTCTTGGCTTGAGCTTAAGGCCTTATTTATTCGTTTTGGGACAGAAATTAGTCCCTGACAACGTCGGGAGTTCAACTACTGACTCCTGGCTCTAATCTAGTCTATATTTAATTTCCAAGTGTAATTTGTAATGACTTTACAATTGCCTACTAGGGGAACGGAATTTGTTCACAGGTTAATTTTTAATTAAGTAAAATAGTTCTTATTCACTCTGCAAGGCCGGCCTTATTTCTCCTGCCTCCGCTTGTATTATTCCGCTCTACATTCCAATGACGTATTTCTTAGCTTGCATTTTCTGAAGTGCCTTATTTCATGTTTACCAACCTTCCGATTTATGCTGTCCCTAATTCTGTTTCGACTTTAGATTTAATTAACGTGGGGAGTTTATTTTGTTAAGTTTAATATATTTGAATTCTCGCTGGCTCATCATTTTCTGGGGCCTCGTTTCAAGTAGGCTCTTGAGAAAATAGTTTTCTCATAAATGTCACGCTCGAAAAGTGATAATTTCATGCTGGATCGCTTACTCGTTGGAATGTCGAGTGTTAGTTATTGCCCTTCCACTGTGCATTTCTTAGCTCTTTTAATGGCTTCTATAACGACGCTTTTACTTAAGCTGTCAGACCTAATGCCACTTTATGTGATTAATAAGACACCTGCGTATCCTGCAGTGTTTCTGTAGCTTCTTCCCCAACGAAATCTCTCTCTGACTTCTTACAGTGTTCATAAAATTCCATCATATTTTCCTATAGTTGGTCCAGAGTTCGTTTGTGCCAATATCCACATGGGCTCAATAGGCTACAGTCTGTATGATTGATTGGTTGTCTCTCTGAGTGAATGAGTATCCGAATGAAATGAATGAATGAATTAATGAATGAACGAATGAATGAATGTATGGAGGGATTGAGGTTACGGAAGTTCGTGCGTGAGTGAACTATGTTAATACTCTAAAAATGTAAATAATGGAAATAACTTTGTAAATATTGTAAAAACAAATGTAGATAGTAAGTTCCTGTGAAACATGAAATATGTATGTGGGTCTTGCCTTTTCCAGGAGGCCTTCCATACCTCCAGTACGATTTATGGTAAATAAATAAATAATAATAATAATAAAATATTTGTGATAGTCCCAGATAGAGTCACGTAACCGAGTACTGTATATACGGAGATTTTAATATGTAAGGCTACTCATGCGATACCGGGGTGGGTCAGTTATTATTTATTATTTATTTATTTATTTATTTATTTACGAAACGACGGACATTTTTGATATTTCATTGATATCTTCCTCAACGTCAGCATAATTGGATGCTAAACTAGATTAACAAGTGTTGTAAAGAGAAATAGATAAATACATTTGATTATAGTTCCTTACTAGTTCGTATTTCAGATATTTTCAAATCCTTCAAGAGTGATATAGTATTTGATTGCCAATTACTTTCAATTTGTTGCATCTAGACCAGGGGTTCTCAAAGTGCCCCCACCCCCACGGGGGCGCAGATGGTGATAAAAGGGGGTGCCGACTGTGATTGAAATATTTAGATTTCATATTCTGTAACAAATATTACTATCCTCATAATCATGAACCAATCATAGGCAGGTAGCTCCCAAGACCATTCAAGAATAATAAACTCGTACCTTTGCTGTCTCATTTCACAAGTACTGACCAGTAGATCCTGCCAGCAGGAATTCTGAGAAAAGGTGGCGAGTAACATTTCCCACACAGCTCCGTTTCACTCGCCACCCGCAGTGACATCTCCTTACCAAACACTTATAGGCGATAAGCCGCCTGACAATGTGACCGCCACATCCTTTCGAGAATGGATTCCAAGAATGGATTCTTCTAGTTCTGCCGTTGCCGATTCGAATTCGCCTAGGCCTTTCCAGTCAGTTCAAAGACAGTGAGTGAGCAGGTGAATTCTAGTGCGTGGTTAGCCAACTTTACAATAAACTGATACGAGTGACGCCATTACCCATGGATAAGTGGCTTATTAGAAGTGGTAAAAAGATACCCCATGAAAGAGATAGTGCTTGCCCTCCTTCGGAAAAAGAACAAGGTTCGAATTTAAACAAAGTCCATTGTTCTTCCCCGTCTACTTCTGCTCCCATCAGGATTAGTAATTAAACACAGAAAGTGGAAGTGCGTAAATAGCAAGACGATTATCTGACATTAGGAATTACCAGCATTCTTTCGAATAATAATCAGGAACAATCTCAATTGCGTTCTTTGTTTGGATATTTCAGCAAACGACAGTTTGAAGCCTATGAAACTTAAGAGACACTGCAGACTAAACATCCAGACTGTGCAAGCGCCAGGAAATGTTAGATTCCTAGCAAAGCACGCAACAGTTCATAAGAAAGCGCTAAGAGCATCCTTCGAGGTATCCTATTTTATTGCAAAATCCAAAGCACCACATATTATTGGTGAGAAATTACGTCTTCCTGCAGCCGTGAAAATGTGCGTGATCATGCATCGAGAAAAGTTCGGTGAGTGTTTGAAGTCGATACCGCTCTCAAATGATACAATAATTCGTCGAATTGATGTAAAAATCAATTGCTACCACGTCTTCATGATAGCCCAAAATTTGCCCTGCAACTTGACGACAGTACTGACATCGTAAACAGTGCCGAGCTTCTTGTTTTTGTACGCTACTGTCATGAAAATGAAATGCACGAGGATTTTCTATTGTGTAATGCTCTGGAATGGCGGACTACTGGCGAATATATTTTTTCTCTTGTGAATTCATTTTTTATTGACAATCTCTCATGGACAAATTGTGTTGGTATATGTACTGTGACCGAAATCCACCATGTTGGTGATCTTTAATTGCCGAGATTCGTAAAGCAACCTTGGAAGTGGTTGATGAATGTAACATATTGTAATGTATTCCAGCATGTGTTTGTAGCAGACCTAGAGCTAAAGAAACATTCTTCATAATTATTCTAGCTGCTAAATGGACCCATCCTTATGGCATTGAGCTAAAATTTAGCACAAGCGAGTGTCGAACATCTTCAACTACTATCGAGTTTGACAAGTCATGACGCAATATATGAGGGGTGGAAATTCTCCACACTCCTACGGATCAGGTGACCAGGGCAACTGGTGTGCTATGTGTAACACGTGCGGAGAGGTCTTTCCATTCTAGTCTGTTCTATTGCTGATTTAAAACACATGTGCGCGGAGACGATCATTCTACCTTCGGGAAGCGTGTGTCCACACTATGATATTAGCATTACAATTTGCTTGTGAAATACTGGTACTTGTTATAACTTATTTACGAGTGACAGGTAAAATTAAAATTAGTGATTTCTCCAAGAGGCTGATGTAGGTAGAAACAGTATTTTTATCAAGTGAACACATTAACACAGCTACAAATCGGACTTGACAAATTCACCGTGGAACGCCAGAATACGGAGACATTAATATGCAACATGTTAAAGCACACGATATAATAGCAGACCTTGTCGTGCTACGGAACCCGGCATATAGTCAGTCAATGTTGAACATTTCTACAATAGTAATTGCATCTTATTCTACATAATACATTGAACAAATAACCGGATTGCCAGCAAGAGCATTAATACATTATTAACAGTATCGAAACAACACCGTCCATTCCATATCAGTGAAATACATGGAACATTTCTTCAGCAGTGGCGTACACCTAATTCTTTTTAGGGGGTGTCTGATGTCATCCACTATGATACTTTCACTCAAGAATAAGAATATGGGAACATTTATGGAACTTTTCATATACTTCAAGATAATGGTTTAAGCATTTAATAGGGAAACTTGATGGTGAGGACGAATCCGGGATTCGGAGAGGCTGAATACACTGTAGACCAGGCATCACGATGATGTTGGCGTTAAACGATTTTCTTAAACGCCGATCTTGAAAATTAAAGAACAGAATCACGATTAATTCGTCATGGGAAAATATGGGAAACACATTCATCGTCAATTTGGGCATATATTCACACCACACCCTTCTGAACATTTAGGGCAAACCAACAACATGATTTAATTATGTTCTTTCTTCCAGGTGGCTAAAATATATTTCGAATGAATTTCCAAACTTGGAGAGCAAATTATTTTCAAGATTTTGAGATCTTTCACACACACAAATTCCGATATTTATTAATTATTTTGTTTTATAATATTTAACAATTCTAGGATTTTTTTTCCTCATGGCGATTTTTACCATGAAGGCGATTGCGAACGGAACGTTTGACTTTTGCAGCGGTAATGATTGTAGCATATTCATTAATTTATGGAATTGAGACTATGATTATGGTTCATGATCTATGATCCTAGACTTTACAGTAATTTAATTCAGATTGCACAAGAATACAAAGCCTATGATGCTGAGTCACATTAGGGAAATTTTTGATCAGATTTAGGAATGCAGATTACGACAGTTTATAATAATTTTAGGATTATTTGTCATTATGTCAAATGGATTTGGAACTGCACTTTGAGTATAAGCACAATGAATTATGAGATGTAGACACATTATAGTGGTCTTATGGTGGCAACTGTTGGACATGAGAAATACCATTCCAACTTATTAATACGATTAATAAATCAATTAATAAATTTCTTCGAGGATATAGTAAATGATTATGATCATGCCAGGATGTATAGGGGCTTATGCAGTCCTAGGTTCAATGGACTTAGAATGTTCTTTATATTGGTAATTATATTAAGTAGTTCCAACTGTGGAAAACAGTGCAATGGCAGTTACTGCATTACTGTTCAATTAATCGTCATAATAAATGCAATGTTATCAGAGTTACATGTGCTGGTCAATTTAAAATTAATAATTCCTGCAGATCACAGGTGAATCATTTGTATCTTAATTTAATATATGCTAAAAGTTATAATATCGCAATCTGAATAATTAAATTGATCCCATATGGATATGATAAACTCAGCTAATGATTTGAAAATGATATGAGGGATTAGGATGTCATTTGAAGCCAGTTATTGTGCGGCTATAACAAGTTATTGTTATGTATAGCTGATATAATTTCCATAAGGAAACTTTAAATTATGTTGATAAAAATTAATAATAATAATTTCATTCCACAAGTTCATTTAGTCAAATTAAATGATTGACAGTCATCATTGACAATCGTAAGTCTGCAAATATTAGAAATGTGTGAATAATTTATGTGTAAATTATTAATTCAGTTAACATTCATGGGAAGGAAAAATGTATAGTGAATTTTATTCTAATTTTTCTTCTTTTAGAAGCTGAAAGTGAAAGTGAAGTGTTTTTTATCATTATTATTCAGCTAATCATCGAACACTTGAACTCTAATAGTTTCTTTTGCGAGTACTTCCCTGATTAAGTCAAACAGGGTAGCTCAATGACATTGATGGACATTATGGATTTTTATGATCCCAAACTAATAATATTTATTGAGTAATAGGAGTGTTAATTTTTTTTGTCCGTCTGCTCAAAAATAAATTTAGGATCTCGATTTTTCAAGTTCTGGTTATTCTTGTAGTTGGGAACTTCTCCTGAGTCAGTGATACTTTTTTTCTTTTTCCTGTTTGTGAAGTATTTGTCCTTTTGGACCTTGCATGCCTCTCCCTTTAATCGACCCGAGATATTCGATCTCTTGCCTGCCCGAGCTAGTTGTTTTGATTTTTTTATTGGACCAATATTTCCAGGACTTAATTTTTGTATCGCCTGTGTCCCTTCTTCGGTTTCTCGTTGAAATCGCCGGACCAACGTGACGTCGGGGAAACGGGCACAGCGATTTGGCACCCTATACGTGTGGGCAACGTTACGTAAGGCAGCAATTTGATGCCGAGCGTGATTAGCTCGACGGTTTGGTAATTTTTTTTCCAGTCCATTAAATTTTTTGGGATAGTTGGATAGACAGACGAGTTCTGATAACTTGCAATGTCATTGAATCGGGATTTTTTTTTTTAATTCAAATCTAGATGTTGTTTGTTTAACTTATCAGGTAAAGATAAATGTCAGGATAATTGGAGGTTTGAGAAATCGTTGTGCTGGATTTGTTAGACGTAAAACATGTTTGGAATTCATTCGAATATATTCAGTCGCATGGTCTTGGTTCGTCATCTTACTATTAAGTTTCCCTAGTCTTAAGTATCTTTATATATATTTGTGCAATTATAATGACTGATGCAGCAGAAGCAGAAGGACCCCAGGACATTCTTGCTCAAATCCAAAGGGGCTTTGACAGACTGTATGAGGATTTGAATGTGGTAAAGAACACTTTAGCTACTGATAAGCAGGAACTTAAAGATAATTTGGCTGCTGATAAGCAGGAACCTAATGCACGAATAACCACATTAAATGAAAGTTTAGCTACTGGTAGGCAGGAACTAAAAGCCGATATTGACAATTTATCAAGCAAAGTGCAGTTGATTAAAGATGATACACAGGATATTCATGCTGATATATTAAATGTAAGAACCGATATATTAAAAGCCAATATGGAAATAGAAAGTATTAACTATTCTATAATAGATATTAAATCAGATATTCAATCTTTAAATACAGATACTCAAATGGTATCTAGCGATGTAAACAGTTTAGATGTCCGTTTGCAAACGCAAATTGCGCAAGTGCAGGCAGATGTTGAAAAAAGTAATTTAGCCTTAGACAAAATGTTAGATGCTTGTGATACAAGACTTACCCACAATCTCAAAGTTCTTAGAAAAGAATTGCATACCCACGTATCAGGTCAATTTAACGCTGTCAAAGCACAATTCGTAGACAGATTGCATGGTTTAGAAAAGAAGTTGACCGACAATTTAGATGGTTTAAGTAAAGATTTATCAGAACATAATGAAAGGGTACAGCAGAAAAATGAAACAGTAGTTAAGAATTTGCTAACAGTCACTGACACTAATTCTACGGAGATAGCTGATATCAAGGAGAAAGTAAACCAGCTAACAGAGAAATGTAACAACGATTTCGAGCACGTGCGTAATGAGCTACAGACACAGATGAGGAATAGTGTAATTATTACAGCGGCAGATATGGAAAATAAACACAAGTTAGAGCACGACATGACCACAATTCGGATATCGAATCTGGAAACCGAACTATTAAACATGAAAAATAATGTTAGCCACACTTATGAGCAACCAGGACAAATATTACAATCAGATAGTCCCAATGTTTTAGTAACATCAGATAGTCCTAATGCTTGTGGAACGTTAGATACGGAAGGGAATAGAGCCAATTCAACTACGAAGGGACACGTCACAATAATTCGAAACATTGATGATCGACCACGCAAATTTAATGGGGGTAATAACTTGACACCGATGGAATTCCTGAGAGATATTCGGGAATACACGGATGAAAACAGGATATCCAAGGACAGAGAGCTCAGAATAGTTGAAAGACACTTGGAAGGAGTTCCTTTAAATTGGTTTAGGGCATTTAGATGTTCGTTTGTTAATATAGAAGACTTTAGTCAATCATTTCTACACCGTTTTTGGAGTTCAGATGAACAATTGGATATTAGAGCGGAAATGTACTCTAAGAAATATGCCACGTCCCATCCGACTAGATATGCGAATTACTTCACAGCGCAGCTCGCAAAGCTACAATTTCTAACTCCACCTTTACCACGCCAGGATCTGATAAGAGCCATAACGAGGCAATTTCCCATTGAAGTACAGCGCATGCTCATAGTATCCGGAGTAGAAACCCTGGAAGATTGTGAAGAAGTTCTTAGGCGTATGGATCACGCTACTCTAGGCAATAATGGTAGACATGACAGAAAGGAAAGTCGGGAAATAAATGCAGTCTTATTGGATAGGACAGCCCAAACAGAAAGACCAGCGCAACAAGAAGAGAAGACATCGAGGGATTCTGACCACCTGCAAGATGATTATCACTACAATCGTAGAAACGATAATAATAATCAGAGAAATACCCCGTACAATCGATGATATTCGAGGTATCGTAACAGAGGACAAAATAACTGGTACCAACGCGGGAGGATTAACAGCTACTCCAACCAGAATAGGTCTCAAGAAGAGAGGAACAAGCAAAACAGTAACAATTTGGACACCAGGTATCAGGAAAGCCGAGAATATATAGAACAATTAAGAAATACTCGACCTTCAGCACCAACAGAAGAAGAGTTAAATCAGCCTAGTATTAGTGGGCTGAACCAAGAAAAAAAACGTCCAATCAACAATAGGTAATGAAATTCTAATCAACTCGGACATTGTACAAATTCAGGAATTATACGAAATAAAGGATGAAGACCTCATATTTGAAAATGAAGAAGTACGCCGAGGGATCAGACATGAATTACCGACTATTTCTTTAAATATAATGGGATGCCAAATAAAGACGTTAGTGGACACAGGGGCCATGGTTTCCATTATATCACAGTCATGTCTGGAATTGCTCCAGTCAAAAGGAAAACTTGACATTCTTCCGGCATCAACTGTAAAGATTAGAGGAGTTATTCCAGACAGGATAATTAAATGTAAACAACACGTAATGTTGGAAATGGAACTTGCTGGAAGGAAGATACAACACATCTTCCTAGTCTTATCAAATTCAAATTTCAATATCATAATCGGAGTTGATTTCATATCTGACAATGGTCTGGTCATTGATATGAAGAACCGATATATATATTTTACTTCCACCGAGGGACTGAAAGAAGAGGCTCGTGAAAGCGTAGTATGGGAGTTTGGAAATATGGATGTTATGGATGAAATAATCAATTCAGTGGAAACAGAGCATAGGAATATAGGAGGAAAAATCAATCCAGAAACTCAACAGAAGTTGAATGATTTATTAGAAGAATATGATGATATTTTCAATAGCAAACCTGGACTAGTTAAGAAATTTGAGTATGAAATCCAGTTAACAGTGGCAAGCTGAAGTTGAAGACATGATCCAGAAGAAGGAAGATGATGACATCATTTGTCAAATGCCCACGCCTTTCCTAAATCCACTGGCGGTTGTGCAAAAGGCGAATGGACAACTACGCTTATGTCTGGATGCGAGGGGATTGAATGAACGTCTGCTCTTGGAACATGATAGACCTCCAAAATTCGGGAAATTTTGAGGAAATTTGAAGGAAAAACATATTTTTCTACCATCGATTTGACTTCATCATTTTATCACGTAGCGTTATCTGAAAATTGCCGCAAATACACTGGTTTTCTATTTAATAACATAACCTATGCTTTCAAGAGAATGCCTTTCGGTTTAAAGAACAGCGGTCCTGTGATGATAAGAGCATTGGATTCCAACCTAAAACAAGAAGTCAAAGCGAATTTGATATGCTACATAGACGATATAATAATTGCATCTACAGACGAGGAACAACATTTGCAACACCTCAGATTATTGTTTGATAATTTGAAAACAGCCAACTTCAAAGTCAACCGTGACAAATGCAGTTTTTTTCAAACTGAAATAAAGTTTTTAGGTCACATCATCGACGGACACGGATATAGGCCTAATCCTACGAAGATTCAGGCAATTGCGGAGTTTCCTCAACCGAAGAAAGTACGTCAAGTTGGACAATTCGTAGGAATGTGTCAATTCTTTTCGACGCACTGTCCTAACTATACGGAGGTGATGGCACCACTCCAGAATGTGTTGAAATTAAACAATAAATGGAAATGGAGCGAAGCATGTAGTGAGGCGTTTGATAGAGCTAAAGAAATGCTGGTTGATCATATTAAATTGGAATACCCCGATTTCTCTCGGAATTTCTTCATAGAATCGGATGCGTCAAAGATTGGTGTGAGTGCTGTATTGTATCAAATGGATGCCGAGGGAAAACATCACTATCTTGCATTTGCCAGCCGCAAACTTAAAAGCCATGAAGCCAATTACACTGTGACAGAATTGGAAGCATTAGCTGCCATATATGCTTTACAGACTTGGAAAAAGATACTGATAGGATACAAAGTCACAATAATCACCGACCATCAAGCTTTGCAATTCATGTTGAAAACAGACCTCGCTAATGATAGAATTACCAGATGGACCTTATTCTTGCAGAAATTTAACGTGGATATAGTTCATGGATCTGGCAAATTGAACATATTAGCCGATGTTCTAAGTCGTAATCCTTGTGGGGAAGACATACACTTGATTGAGGATGTTCCAGAAGATGCGGATACGTTACATAAACTTAGAAGAATCGCAGCATCACAGAAGAGATATGAACCCTTGAGAAACATGTATCGTTTCCTAAAGAAGAGAATGGACCAGCATGATCCGAATTTCATCCCAACTTCAAGACAAGCGGGAGAATACCACATCGTGGGAGACATTGTCATGAAATATGCGGACAAGGATCATACGAAGTTGAGAACAGTCTTACCACCAAAACTTGTTAATAAAGTAATCTGGCTAGTCCATCGTTCAACGGGACACTCCGGACTGGACAAGACTCTGCACGCAGCTAAAGAAGCTTTTATTTGGAATTGTATGAGGGAAACCATACGTAAGGTTATAAGGTACTGCGATAATTGCCAGCGGAGCAAATACATTTCGAAGCTTGCTAAAGAACCACCGGTTGCTATAATTCCGTCCCGACCGAGAGAATTATATGCGACGGACATTTATGGCCCACTTCCAAGATCATTTAGAGGAAACCAGTATATCTTGGTTACAATAGATGTATTCTCTAAACTGGTAATGTTGCAACCGATTCAGAAGGCTACATCGCGATATATCATTAGACGGCTAGAGAATTGTGTTTTCAAAGAAGCAGGCACACCCGATTTCTTATTAAGTGATCATGGGAGTCAATTCACAAGTCAAGAATTTCAGCAGGCAATGGTAAGGCTAAATGTAAAGCACATCCTCAATACTATCAGATATCCTAAAGGAAATCCTGCAGAAAGAATAATGTCTGAAATTGGAAAATTCTGTCGACTTTACTGTTCGGATAATCATGATAAATGGATGAAGGTTATACCCATCATTGAAGAAAGCCTTAATTCGACAATACATGAAAGTACATCGCAAGTGCCATACATGTTACATTATGGACGTAAACCAGAGAGAGTATGGGTTGGAATTATTTCCACAGCACCGGAAATAATTCAATCAATTCCCACGCGCATTGACATGGCTAGAGAGAGCTTGGAACGCCACGCCGAAAAGAGAAAGAAAAGACAGGCAGGAAGAAAATTCAGAGAACCTCTACGGGAAAACGATTTAGTCTTGATAATGAGACCAGTATCATCCAACTTACCCATGAGAGTCTATAACAAATTCGCTAAGCTTTATTATGGTCCAGTAAAGATTGTAAGAGTTTTCGGCAACAACAGTTATCGTTTGGCAGAAATACACACCGACCGAGTGATTGGAAACTACATAGCTGGAAATCTCAGAAAATATTTCAAACCTGAAAATTAGTACTGGACAGACATGTTTGATTTCTTCACAAAATCTTAGCATAATGATGTTTTTAAAGTTCTCTGACCAAAACTTATAAAAGAACAGGAGAGGGGAACATGTGACCGAAATCCACCATGTTGGTGATCTTTAATTGCCGAGATTCGTAAAGCAACCTTGGAAGTGTTTGATGAATGTAACATATTGTAATGTATTCCAGCATGTGTTTGTAGCAGACCTAGAGCTAAAGAAACATTCTTCATAATTATTCTAGCTGCTAAAAGGACCCATCCTTATGGCATTGAGCTAAAATTTAGCACAAGCGAGTGTCGAACATCTTCAACTCCTATCGGGTTTGACAAGTCATGACGCAATATATGAGGGGTGGAAATTCCCCACACTCCTACGGATCAGGTGACCAGGGCAACCGGTGTGCTATGTGTAACACGTGCGGAGAGGTCTTTCCATTCTAGTCTGTTCTATTGCTGATTTAAAACACATGTGCGCGGAGACGATAATTCTACCTTCGGGAAGCGTGTGTCCACACTATGATATTAGCATTACAATTTGCTTGTGAAATACCGGTACTTGTTATAACTTATTTACGAGTGACAGGTAAAATTAAAATTAGTGATTTCTCCAAGAGGCTGATGTAAGTAGAAACTGTATTTTTTATCAAGTGAACACATTAACACAGCTACAAATCGGACTTGACAAATTCAACGAGGAACGCCAGAATACGGAGACATTAATATGCAACATGTTAAAGCACACGATATAATAGCAGACCTTGTCGTGCTACGGAACCCGGCATATAGTCAGTCAATGTTGAACATTTCTACAATAGTAATTGCATCTTATTCTACATAATACATTCAACAAATAACCGGATTGCCAGCAAGAGCATTAATAAATTATTAACAGTATCGAAACAACACCGTCCATTCCATATCAGTGAAATACATGGAACATTTCTTCAGCAGTGGCGTACACCTAATTCTTTTTAGGGGGTGTCTGATGTCATCCACTATGATACTTTCACTCAAGAATAAGAATATGGGAACATTTATGGAACTTTTCATATACTTCAAGATAATGGCTTAAGCATTTAATAGGGAAACTTGATGGTGAGGACGAATCCGGGATTCGGAAAGGCTGAATACACTGTAGACCAGGCATCACGATGATGTTGGCTTTAAACGATTTTCTTAAACGCCGATCTTGCAAATTAAAGAACAGAATCAAGATTAATTCGTCGTGGGAAAATATGGGAAACACATTCATCGTCAATTTGGGCATATATTCACACCACACCCTTCTGAACATTTAGGGCAAACCAACACCATGATTTAATTGTGTTCTTTCTTCCAGGTGGCTAAAATATATTTCGAATGAATTTCCAAACTTGGAGAGCAAATTATTTTCAAGGTATTGAGATCTTTTACACACATAAATTCCGATATTTAATAATTATTTTGTTTTATAATATTTAATAATTCTAAACTTAGGATTTTTTTTTCCTCATGGCGATTTTTACCATGAAGGCGATTGCGAACGGAACGTTTGACTTTTTGCAGCGGTAATGATTGTAGCATATTCATTAATTTATGGAATTGAGATTATGATTATGGTTCATGATCTATGATCCTAGACTTTACAGTAATTTAATTCAGATTGCACAAGAATACAAAGCCTATGATGCTGAGTCACATTAGGGAAATTTTTGATCAGATTTAGGAATGCAGATTACGACAGTTTTTAATAATTTGAGGATTATTTGTCATTATGTCAAATGGATTTGGAACTGCACTTTGAGTATAAGCACAATGAATTATGAGTTTTAGACACTTTAAAGTGGTCTTATGGTGGCAATTGTTGGACATGAGAAATACCATTCCAACTTATTAATACGATTAATAAATCAATTAATAAATTTCTTCGAGGATACAGTAAATGATTATGATCATGCCAGGATGTATAGGGGCTTATGCAGTCCTAGGTTCAATGGACTTAGAATGTGCTATATATTTGTAATTATATTAAGTAGTTCCAACTGTGGAAAACAGTGCAATGGCAGTTACTGCATTACTGTTCAATTAATCGTCATAATAAATGCAATGTTATCAGAGTTACATGTGCTGGTCAATTTAAAATTAATAATTCCTGCAGATCACAGGTGAATCATTTGTATCTTACTTTAAAATATGCTAAAAGTTATAATATCGCAATCTGAATAATTAAATTGATCCCATAAGGATATGATAAACTCAGCTAATGATTTGAAAATGATATGAGGGATTAGGATGTCATTTGAAGCCAGTTATTGTGCGGCTATAACAAGTTATTGTTATGTAAAGCTGATATAATTTCCATAAGGAAACTTTAAATTATGTTGATAAAAATTAATAATAATAATTTCATTCCACAAGTTCATTTAGTCAAATTAAATGATTGACAGTCATCATTGACAATCGTAAGTCTGTAAATATTAGAAATGTGTGAATAATTTATGTGTAAATTATTAATTCAGTTAACATTCTTGGGAAGGAAAAATGTATAGTGAATTTTATTCTAATTTTTCTTCTTTTAGAAGCTGAAAGTGAAAGTGAAGTGTTTTTTTTATCATTATTATTCAGCTAATCATCGAACACTTCAACTCTAATAATTTCTTTTGCGAGTACTTCCCTGATTAAGTCAAACAGGGTAGCTCAATGACATTAATGGACATTATGGAATTTTATGATCCCAAACTAATAATATTCATTGAGTAATTTGTAGTTTGGAACTTCTCCCGAGTCAGTGATACTTTTTTTCTTTTTCCTGTTTGTGAAGTATTTGTCCTGTTGAACCTTGCATGCCTCTCCCTTTAATCGACCCGAGATATTCGATCTCTTGCCTGCCCGAGCTAGTTGTTTTTATTTTTTTTATTGGACAAATATTTCCAGGACTTAATTTTTTTATCGCCTGTGTCCCTTCTTCGGTTTCTCGTTGAAATCGCCGGGCCAACGTGACGTCGGGAAACGGGCACAGTACTGATGGGGCGTCGGCATTTACTGGAACTAAAAAGGGTTTCAGCGCAAGAGTGAGTGCTGTTACTTTTGTAAAATTCACACATTGCATGATACAGAGGGAGACATTGTCTTCAAAAGTACTACAACCGGAAGTCAATAAAGTGCTGAACGATGCAATTAGTGTTGTAAATTTTGTGAAAGCAAGAGCTTTAAATAGTCGGCAATTTTCCATTCTTTGCGAGGATATCGGATCCACACATGATTCGCTTCTATTGCACACGGAGGTACGTTGGTTCTCTCGTGGTCGAGTCCTTCGTCGCGTTGTGAAGTTGAAGAATGAACTTCGTATTTTCCTATTGGACAGCAGTCCTACACTCGCAACCCTTTTTCTGGATTAGAAATGGCTTCTAATACTGTACTACTTGGCTGACGTATTTGAAAAACTGAATGAACTTAACGTGTCACTTAAAGGACCAAATAGTAATATTAGGTAGATTTCATTAGAAAGCTAACTATTGCAATGGGTACCATGTTTCGACTTCCGGAAAATTTCGACATATCTTCGCGTTTCACATCCCCCAGACCCCAAAACCACCGTCAGTTCAAATGTTTATATATAATTTATGTATATATGTATCTATCTATCTATCTATCTATCTATCTATATATATATATATATCAGTTTATTGTGGACACGATAACTGCCGTAATTTTGCACCAATCACTTTGAATTTTTTACATAATATGTATCCCTATAAAATCTCGGTCGAGTTCGTTAATGGGCAAAATCGGTCGAAGGGGGTGAAAATGAGGGGCTTTTTTCGAAAAAGTGAAATTACGCTATAACTCTCTTAATACCTGAAACATCGAATCCCTTCCAAGTTCATAATATGTGTCGGATAAGTGCCAAAAATTTATGTCAAATAAGTTTTTTGATAGCACCAACCATTGACCAATGGGGTGGAAAAAAGTGGGTTTTTCGGGAAACATTAATCATATCTCTCTTAATAGGCACAATATCAAAACCGTACAAAATGCAAAATATTCCCCTAATAATTACCTAAAACTTTTGTCTGAAATAATTTTTGATATGACCCACCATTACGCCAAGGGATGAGAAAAATGATTTCGGAATTTTAAAAAATGCCAAGTGCCATCAGAGGTTACCATAGCAACGCTTTTAAATTGATAAGGGATGATCTATCAGAGGTTGCCAAGACAACGCCAATGACGAGATCACATTCATTTTAGCCTACTTTTCACATTTTGCAAAATGAGGAAAAAGTAGACTTATGAGATCGATCCGGGAAAATGTCTGTCTGTCTGTCCTTCTGTCTGTCTGGCTGTGTGTGTGTGTGTCCCCCTATCAACTCCTAAACGGCTGCAGCAATCAAAACCAAATTTAGTATGAGTAAAGATGTGCACCGGAATAGCTCACGTGCATATTTGAAAATGATGTCAGTGCTACCAACTGCTGAAAAAACGCACTAGAAATTTGAGCTCCATGTTGGATATCTTGCAAGGTATGCATGGGAGCTATTCCAAAATTGGCACACATGTAGATAATACTATTTTAGTTTAATTTCCAAGAGGCCAACCATGACAGTGTTGCCAAAATAATTTTAAGCCTTCTGATAAGTCCAATGTTTAAATGCATATAACTTCTACACTTTGGATCAATTGGATTTCAACCAAATTTTGTATGTAATATCAGTACATAAACAGATATGACAGCGTATTCTTAAGAGCCACCAGGGCTGCCAACTGTTAATAATTGCTCTCTCTATTTTTTAAAATCCAAATACCAATATATCAGAAAGTATGCAAGCCAACAGCTTTAAACTATGCACACGTATATTCTGACATTTTAGATTAATTTGGAGTAACTTATATACGACAGTTCTACCAACATGATTATAAGCCTGCTGATAGGACCAATTTTAAGTACATGTAACTTCTATACTATCAGTTGGATTTCAACCACATTTCGTATGTGATATGTGTACCATAACAGATATGACTATAAGTATTGCTAAGAGCAATCAGGGCTGCCAACTGTTAATAAATGCTGTCTATATTCTTTTTACCCTAATATCAATATATCAGAAAGTATGCAAGCCAACAGCTCTATACTTTGCACACGTATAGCACCTGACATTCTAGATTAATTTGGAGTAATTAATACAAGGCAGTGCTGCCAACATGATTCTATGCCTGCTGATATGTCCAATCTTAAAATACATGTAACTTCTATACTAAAAAATGGATTTCATCCAAAATTGGCACAACAAGATATCACAATAATTCAGATTATTTTTGACCAGCACACGCATGGTATTGTTGGCAACATGCTTTTACGCGTGATGATAGATCCAGTGTCTAACTGCATGTAACGTCCATTGGACTTCAACCAAATTTTGTATTCTGTGCCTTAAAAGGTGGAACTAAGAATATATTCAGTCACCAGGGCTGCCAACTGTAGTGCTCTATTAGGCTACATTATACCAGGTATATTTTGAACTAATTAGATATTTCGTTATTACCAACTTAATATCGTCATTATTCTAGATAGGTTCATATACTGTAGAACAATCATTGGCATGAATAGTAGGCTGTATAGTTCTTCACGGAACTTCTTGTTAGCCTACTTTTCACACTTTTCAAAAATGAGGAAAAAGTAGACTTATAAGATATATCCGGGAAAATGTGTCTGTCCTTCTGTCTGTCTGTCCTTCTGTCTGTCTGGCTGTGTGTGTGTGTGTGTGTGTGTCCCCTATCAACTCCTAACGGCTGCAGCAATCGAAACCAAATTTAGTATGAGTAAAGATGTATACCGGAATATCTCAGGCCCATATTTGAAAAAGATGCCAGTGCTACCAACTGCTAAAAAATCGCACTAGAAATTTGAGCTCCATGTTGGATATCTTGGAAGGTATACCTGGGAGCTATTCTAAAATTGGCACACATGTAGATAATACTATTTCAGTTTAATTTCCAGGTGGCCATACATGACAGCGTTGCCAAAATAATTTTAATCCTTCTGATAAGTCCAATTTTTAAATGCATATAACTTCTAGACTATCAAATGGATTTCAACCAAATTTTGTATGTAATATGTGTACATAAACATATATGACTGAGTGTATTCTTAAGAGCCACAAGGGCTGCCAACTGTTAATAATTGCTCTCTATTTTGTATCCAAATATATCAGAAAGTATGCAAGCCGACAGCTTTAAACTATGCACACGTAAATTACCCGACATTTTACATTAATTTGGAGTAACTTATATACGTCAGTTCTACCAACATGATTCTAAGCCTGCTGATAGGACCAATTTTTAAATACATGTAACTTCTATACCAACAAATGGATTTCATCCAAAATTGGCCCAAAAAAATATAATATTTCAGATTATTTCTGACCAGCACTCGCATGACATTGTTGCCAACATGCTTTTACGTGTACTAATAGATCCAATGTCTAAATCCATGTAACGTCCTTTGGACTTCAACCACATTTTGTATTCTGTACCTTAGGAGATGGAAGTAAGAATATATTCAGTCACCAGAGCTGCCAACTTGAAACGGTTCTTAGTGCCCCATGTTGGTAGCGACAAATGAAACGTTTTGCTAGCCCACACTGTTGGGTGATAAATGTAACTGTTTTCCTTTGCCTAAGCTATGTTGTTTTAATGGGCGCCAAGACTTCAACGCAATGCTGAAATCTAAATTTGTATTTAACAACGTCTAGCTCTGGTAGAACACCTTCAAGAATCTATTCACTCAGATCGTGGTATGATTTGATCATTAACCCAACAAACAATTGTATCAGGAGAAGGAATTGGTCTATATCTAATGTTACCTACTGAAAGCAAAGATTGCATTGTAAAAGAAAAGAATTTATTATATAAAACAAGTATAGCAAAATTAATAATCATAATAAGTTTAAAATTTAAATTGGAGCGTTGCGATTTTAATATTACCGATAGAAAATTACGTGAAAACGGAGTCTGATAAATTGATTTTACTCTTATTTCCAAGCTATGAAGTTACTGAAATATGAAATGTAAAACAAAGAAAAATGAGAGATTGCGTATTTCTGCGTCATTTGCGCTTACCATTGGAAATTGCCAAGGCATTTCCCTCGTACTTGCTGATGCTGTGTGCTTCCCACAGTCTCCTGGACGTCGTCATCTCCGTCGAAATTTGATGATATTCTGGTAGATTAGATAATTCTATGGTCCGTACCTCGGACCCAAACACTCGTATAACCACACTGGTTAAGTTTTACAAAAGTTAGTCCTCCAATCCACGGAACATCGGAGCGACTCCCCGCGTATAACCACACTCGGCAAGAACTATACAGATTGTCCTTAACTCCACCGAACATCGGAGCCACTCTCACGCGCACCCATACTCGTCAAGTATTTCACAGATTGTCCTCGTCTCACGGCGCGTCGAACGATATATTCACCCGTCGGCTCCCCCACTCTTCAGTCCAACTAGCTTACGTCGTCTCCACTGATTGGCTGAGCACGCCGCTAGTTCCCCTCCTCAGCCTCATTACACTCGGCGCGCGAGAGGGAGAAGTCGATTTCCGTCCCAACAATTCGCCTTTTCTTGACGATGCGACCCAAGCTTGCGTCATACTTCTCGACAGGAATCAGCTTGTATTTGAATTCCCAGTGAGTCATCTCTCTCAAATACCCTAACTGACAAAACTCCGTAAAATTCCGTAATCAGATAATTTTCTATGATATCGTCGTTCGTAATAATTTGCTTGATAGCGTTTTCTAAGACATAGAAAACCTATCTGTATGCTTATAATTTTTATAAAATGCTCCGAAAATATCTTAATAATAATTATAATAAATTAATAATAATAATAAATTAACATGAAAAATTCTCTTGGCTGAACAATTTGCCGCGTAAATAAATATAGAATGGCTTCCTACTGACTTATGCCAGTGGCATAAAAACCCCTCGAAAAACACGTTACAAACTGTATTGCTCTATTAGGCTACATTATGCCTAGTATATCTTATTTCGAACTAATTAAGACATTTCGTTATTACCCACTTAATTTCGTCATTATTCTAGATAGGTTCATATACTGTAGATTAATCTATGGCATGAATCTTAATTTTAAGAAAAGTAGGCTCTTTAGTTCGTCACGGAACTTCTTGTTCCATCTGACTTTGAGGAAAGCGGCTAACTGGTAGCATGCTGAACTTCTATGCTCAAGGTGCTGGTTCAAAGCCGGCCAAAGTCGCCGGATTTTCTAAGAGCGCTAAAAATCCCTCAGCATGCTTTCCTTCGGAGGGGAAGTTACAACGTTCGTTGCAAGTTGCTGGTTGCGGTGGCATCTAGCAGCCAATCTCACAGCTAGGTGTCGTTGACGTTAGTATTTGGTACAAAATTAGGTACTACTACTTAAAATTGACCGTCTGCAGACCTTACCTGGATTACAGACTAATACAGTCATTTCAAATAACACCGTTTATCAGACAGATTCTACACACACCCAACGTACACGGGGTTACATGACCACCTTGTCGCAGCCCCTAAACTGAGGAACCAACCAACATCTCTGCGGGAGATAACATTTTGCGTGAAGAAGTAACAGACTGTTAGATAGTTACACATTAGTTCCAAACCTTGCATAAGGACAGTGTGATCACAAGTATAAAAATTAACCCCAAATGACAAGAAGGTTACCATCCCCATAAGACAGTAAAATGTTAAAAGTATGCATAGAAAGACGAAAAAATGTTAACTAACCTCCAATTGTAAAATACTTTCTCGCAATAAATGAGGTCTGATCCTCCTACGAAAACCTGCATATTTTGCCTATTATAGCCTATCCCCTAGTTTGCCCGGTGAAATCTACCTCCGCCTTCCGGCGTGCTGAGAGGATTTTTTTTTCATTATAAGTGACAAAGTGCTTGCTTTAAAGAGAAAACTTGAACTTTGGAAAGCCCAGATGGACAAAGGTAACTGTGAGATGTTTCATTGTCTGAATGAATTCCTGGAAGAAAATGAGTTAGATATTTGTCAAATTAGTGGAATTGTCGTAGAACACCTCCAAAACCTTCGTCAAAATTTCGAGGGTAGATTTCTACAACCTTCAACTGAGAATGACTGGATTGGCAGTCCGTTTGAAACGAACGTAACAGCCCACCCGTCAACGGCAGAACAGGAGGAACTAACAGAACTCTCAAGTGACAGAATAGGCTACTTCGAAATGAATTTAAGTCGAAGTCTCTTGAAAACTTTTGGGTGCAGATTTGGAATAAATATCACATTTTATCAAGGAAAGCAGTGGACCTGTTATTACCCTTCGCTTCAACTTACTTGTGTGAGTCAACATTTTCCGCAATGGCATTCGCCAAGACGAATCATCGGTCTCGGCTGCAGCTGGAAGGGGATCTGCGGGTTGCTATTTCAAACATCCAACCAAGACTGGATTTACTTTTATCTCAAATTCAAGCTCACACATCTCACTATCTCCGTAAGTGTCTGAGAATTACCGAATTCAGATCCATGTACACGTTTATTCTCCTGTTTTACTTTTTCATGGGTGAGGAGTTTTAACATGACATTTTTCAAATTCATAGTGGAATGTTGAAAATGTTATGTATTATTTCTATTGTCATTTATAAGTCACGAGATTTCAAATATGAAAAGCATTACTGAACATAGGTGTCACAGCTAAAGAGCTAATTAGACAAACAAACAAGATTTGCTCAATTCCAATAACTGCACGGGCAGCAGTTGTTTTTATTTTTATAAGCAACACATGCATGACATTTTTTTTTACAAAAAGTTGTTGTACTTTGATGTGCTATGAATAATGAATTGTGTGTTATTATTATTATTATTATTATTATTAATGTAACTGGTAGTTGAAATCCTAATTAGGCAGTAGCATAAACAGTAGATCTTGTGTGATCTTTTTTGTGGGAAGTAGTCTATGAGAAATGCTAAGAAAGGAAATTAGAATAGGGGTGGAGGGGGGTGGGGGCAGGGGAGGGTGCTAGATATTCCATGTTTAAGAAGGGTGGCGCGAAAGAAAAAGTTTGAGAACCCCTGATCTAGACTGTCATTTGAGTTGCGATGGGCTGTGGTGAAAATCGATAGAGAGAATTGAGATTTCTACGTTCGATATTTGCCAATGTTAAACCATTACTTGCTGGCTTATACTCGTTGTAATTGTTCGAATAGCTTCAAAAGAAATACACTGATGAAAATGGAAATTGCAACACCCAGAAGGAGTGGTGCTACATTGCTGCAATTGAATACGCAGGACGAGTGTTCGGTTGTGATTCGATGATTACACTTTCAGGTCCCTCTGACCACAAGTATGGACAACAATCAATGCAGGATGTGTCCACCACGACCTGCAATACATTGATGAATTCGGCGAGGCTTGGAGTCAATAAGGCCCTTGATCGCTTCCTGAGAAATTGTGACCCATGCTTGCTGCACTGCACGGGTCAGTTGTTCCAGAGTTGTGGGTGGGTGTCTCACACATGCTCAATAGGACTGAGCTCCGGGGATCTGGCGGGCCATTTTAAGGTTGTGATGTCGTGGAGAGCTTCTCTGGAGATGCGTGCAGTGTAAACCCGGGCAT
This sequence comes from Meconema thalassinum, assembly GCA_946902985.2. NCBI lineage: Eukaryota > Metazoa > Arthropoda > Insecta > Orthoptera > Tettigoniidae > Meconema > Meconema thalassinum. The sequence continues at coordinate 344,640,162 of OX336394.1, forward strand.
TGTCCTGCTGAAATATCCCATTAGCAATGTTCGCCATCATAGGGACCACCACTGGATTGAGTACCCTATCAACGTACTGTCGAGCAGTCATAGTGCCCTCAACAAGCACTAATTGTGATTTCACATTAAAGCCAATAGCTCCCCAGACCATAATGCTTGGTGTTGGCCCAGTGTGCCTCTCGACAATAAGGTCTGGGCGGCCCCTCTCCCCGGTACGTTGGCGCACACGATTCCGGCGATCACTGCAGGCAAGACAGAAGCGCGATTCATCACTAAAGACGACCCTATGCCATTCGTCGACCCATGTCGATCGTTCTCGACACCAGGCCAGCCTTACACGTCGCTGTTGTGGGGTCAATGGAACACCTTTTGCAGGGACACGGGATCGTAAGCCAGCTGCACGCAGGCGATTACCTACTGTTTGCTGTATAACGTGGGGTGCCACAGCTGCTCGAATTTGCGCTGCTGTTGCATGGGGTTCCATCCGGGCCATCCGAATGATGCGGCGATCCTATCTCACAGTTGTCTTTCGCGCTGGGCCTGTGCCAGGTCTACGAGTGTGAGGTGCCTTCATTTGACCACTGCTGCCATACACGTTGTACCGTAGATGCATGTCGGCCATCACGTGCGGCGACAGTCCTTAGTGATAATCCAGCCTCACACAGCCCAATTATCCAAGCCCTCTCAACGGCGACAGTTGTTGATAGCGTGCTCTTCTCTGTCGTCGAGGCATGTTTGACGGGGAACACTTCACTGCACAGACTGCAAGTCAACTACGCTAAACCAGAGTCCGTATACTGGAGTTGATTCCTCCGCGACCAATCACGTGGGGAGACCTGTAGCAACAATCCAATGGGTCTGAAACTTTGATCGTTTACATACCTACATGGCATCGTTCTATATCTTGAAAATCAACACAAACGGCCAAAAACTTCATGGTGTTGCAATTTCCATTTTCGTCAGTGTATTGTTATAGGCCTACTCCACAAAGATGTTAATACGTTTATCATTTCGTGTAGATAATTCAACCATTCCTTGTATTAAAAGATTCAATCGTATTAATGCAATGCTCTCTTGTGTCACCACTCATAAATTCAACCTTTCTTTATAGAACTGTAGCTCATTAGATTCTGAAACAATCTCGTTACTAAACTGCATAGATAAAAATATCGAGGTATATACTGAATGAGTTTTTTAGTGGTATGGACTCCGTCTTGAGGAAAGAATTCATGATGAAAATCAATAATTAGGCCTAATATAAAACAAATAAATGGAATGCTGCTGAAGGAAATCAGAAACCCAACTTAGCGTCAAATTGGCAGGTGAAAGGCTAAAGGAAGTAGGAGACTTCTACTTAGGAAGCAAAATAACTATTGATGGACGAAGAACGGAGGATACGAAAAGTAGGTTGGCTCAGGCAAGGAAAGAATTTCTATAGAATATGAATCTGTTAACATCAAATAAAGATTTAGGTATTATAAAGTCATTTCTGAGAGCCTTAGTCTAGAGCGTGACACTCTTTGGAAGTAAAACTTGGACTGTTTTCGCAGCAGAAAAGAGGAGAATAGAAACGTTTGAAATGTGGTGTTTTAGGAGAATGATCAAGATCAAATGGGTAAGTAGAGTAAAACAAATAGTTCTGTGAAGAACTATACAGCCAATTTTCATATATCCTACTTATGTTAATTGCCACTATCAACATACAAAATTTCAGTTTGATTGCTGTAAGAGATTCGTAGATATTGAGAACCGACTAAATATTTCGGATGGTCGCCATGTTGGATTTTATATATGTAGGTTCTAGAGTTATGTACTGTTACATGAAGATTATTGTGTACGTGTAGCATTCAAACTTCAATCGCATGATTAGGACACAAGAAGTAACAGCTTCGCACAGCTTCCATCTTGTGGTTATGGAAACAATTGAAATAAATTAGATGCCAGTGGATTAACATTCGTATAAGGATTTACTGTACCACGTTTCACTGCACTCGAATGGTTAAATTACGAGAAACGTCCATGTGAATATTTATACTTTGGGTCGCCCCCATGTTGGATTTGTGATCACCAGGTTATTTCAAGTCCTGTATGTGAACTTAAGATCACAGCCCCTATGAACATAAAAAATTCAGTTTGATTGCTATAATAGATTCGTAGATATTCAGAGCCGTCTAAATATTTCGGATGGTCGCCATGTTGGATTGTTAAATGTATAGGCCACTAGCAGAAGTACCCGTTCTTCGAACGGTGTTCGTAGTTAACACCAGACATTATCAATTGAGCTACTGTGCAATGGTTAGCGGTTTGTCATTCCATCAAGTTTATCAGAACGAAGTTAGTTTACAGGGAATATCACACACACTGTTAATTTAAGGCCCTTAAAATGTAGTTTTCGGAGACCCTTTATAGATTCCCGAATTTTCTGTCTCACATGGAGAAGCGCAACATAAGCTTTGGTCGTCCTTGTAGGATAATTTTTATATTTCGCATATTTTAGCATGTATTGAGAAGTTTTTCTTTATATCCACCCTTCTACTGTATGAAAAGTACGGTGAAGATTTTTATAAATGATTGGTGTATTGACTCTCATGGTTACCATACCTAATTTTAAGATGCACCAAGCTTCCGAACACGAGGTATATGCGTACATAAAGATACACAGAAAGGCAGACAGACAATTCTATTGTCTACAACATATTACCCAGATATCCAAATATGGGTATATCTACCACACAGTATCAAATAAAATCATCCTTACGATGAACCCGTATGTCGACAAAAAACATAATAGTTAAAATGTGCTCTCAGACTAAATTCACATAACGTGTACTTCCTGACGTGAAATACAATTGAAAGTCTTGTAGACGAAACGCAATACACGTCACATAAAAACTGACCCTCTACGTTGTGCTAGGTGCCCATACACAGGAAGACCCCTTTCATAAATTATAAAGGCTTGTGGTGCATGAAAATTCAGGTTCTCTAGACTCAAATTGCCCAAATTCCTAAAAGCCGCAAAAAATGCTAGTTCAATTCAGGAATTTTTGAATATAATGTTGCTGTTTGGAGATATAATAGACCTTCTGTGCTATATGTCGAACGTGAAAATTGCATGAAAAAATTCTAGGTTACCCCTTCACCCACTTAATTGCATTGATGAATTATACGGTCTACGTTAGTTCCGTGATAACCTTATAGCCATTTGCAAACTTTCACAGAAATGTAATAAATATAGTGTCATTGCTTCGTACAGAAATAGATGGAAAGTTGTATGCCACCCCTTGAGATAATGTTCTCATGGTTACCGATTTGCATTCCTTCATTAGTTTGTTAAGTTAAATTAAATTAGTTTTCTGGGAATATTTCAGAAACTGTTGGATTTAGAGCCATATAATGTAGTTTTCGAAGACCCTTTAGGGCCCCCGAGTTTTGTTGCTGGCACCGAGGGGCTTTGTCTCGTCGTTGTACGCCATTATATAATACTAATAATAATATAATATAGGGAGAAATTATAACACCTATTTTTTTATTAATTTTTATTCAGCCAATGGCCATGTACTTTTCTTTTCAGGACGGGTCAGGGAAGGGATATTATCAGAGAAAGAAGCATTCACATCGCGCTTGAGAAAAATGGAAATGGCCTACCATTTAACTAAGGGCATCTATAAGAAAAGGTCAATATCTTTCAACGCAAAACTAAAACATTACTGCAGTGTCATCCGTCCGGAGGTCTTGCATGCTTCTGAATGCCTCACGATGAACAAAAAAGACTTGGTCGAGAAACTGGAGGCCAAAGAAAGGAAAATTTTGAGAAAGATATTGGGTTCCATCAAAGACAATGGGAATACAGAAGACGGCATAACCATGACCTATATACTCATGTGGAGAATATAAGCAACGTCATCCGGAAGAGAAGGTTGCCTTTTTTGGGCATGTGAAATGAATGAGCCCAGCGAGACTGACCAACCGCAACATAACTTACTTTCAGGAGAGGAAAACAAAATGGGCCCGGTTCATTGAACTGGATAAAGATCTGAAAGAAGTGGGGATTACACCAACAGACATTCAGGAGTGCGTCCCACTCAAAGGGAAACTTCAAGCTTGTAAAGGTTTCCAAGGAAAACCGAAGCTGAAAATGGGAAAGATTTGGACCCAGGAACGGAAGGAAGTCCACCGAGAACGAATGCGGGCGTACAGGGCAAACATCAAAGCCAGTAGGAGACGTTTGGAATGACGCGGTCCATAGATGGCCTATACGAAATGAATGAATGAATGAATGAATAATATGGGGATAGGAATATAATAGACCTGCCGTACCACACCCGCAGGTGTAAATCGCGTGAAAAAATTCTAGAGTACCCCTTGATCCCCTTAAGCGCATACATATTGATGAATTTTACGGCTTAATTTGGTTCCGTGATAACCTTCTAGCCGTTTGCAAACTTTCACACTAATGTAATTAATGGAATTGCATTGCGTCTTACAGCAATAGATGGATCTCTGAGAATCCGTTGGCATGGTTACTGGCTTACATTCGTTTATTAGTTTATTAAATTAAATTAGTTTTCTGGGAATATCTCAAAAACGGTTGGTCTTCGGTCCTGAAATGTGGTTTTCGGGGACCCGAGTTTTGTCTCTCACATATAGGGGCTGAAAATTAGTTTTGTCTCGTCCTTCTACGCCTATATCAGCATGTATTTTAAGGGGGGTAGGCCCCCTTTTATGAGAGATACGGAGAAGAGTTACATCAATGATTAGTGTCGTGCCTCTGATGGATATCTGTACCAAATTTTACGTTGATACACCCAGCTGTTCTCGATTTATAAGGGAACAAAGTCCACAAACAAACAAACTAACAGACAGACAGATAAAAAAATATTTTCGCGCGCATCCATCATAAAACAGTCTGAAACGCGTAAACAACTCAAATTTACGTAGAAATTCAGAGAAAAACATACAAATTTTCATTTTTAGCCTACTTTTCACATTTTGCAAAAATGAGGAAAAAGTAGACTTATGAGATCGATCCGGGAAAATGTCGGTCTGTCTGTCTGTCTGTCTGTCCTTCTGTCTGTCTGTCTGGCTGTGTGTGTGTCCCCCCCTATCAACTCCTAAACGGCTGCAGCAATCAAAACCAAATTTAGTATGAGTAAAGATGTGCACCGGAATAGCTCACGCCCATATTTGAAAATGATGTCAGTGCTACCAACTGCTGAAAAAACGCACTAGAAATTTGAGCTTCATGTTGGATATCATGCAAGGTATGCATGGGAGCTATTCCAAAATTGGCACATATGTAGATAATACTATTTCAGTTTAATTTCCAGGCGGCCAACCATGACAGTGTTGCCAAAATAATTTTAAGCCTTCTGATATGTCCAATGTTTAAATGCATATAACTTCTACACTATCGATTGGATTTCAACCAAATTTTATATGTAATATCTGTACATAAACAGATATGACTGAGCGTATTCTTAAGAGCCACCAGGGCTACCAACTGTTTTTTTTTTTTTTGTCGTGTAGCCTCCTGAGAGGCCGAGTGCAGGTCTTTCTAGTCGACGCCCGTGGGCGACCTGCGCGTCGGGATGAGAGATAGAATTGATGAAGATGAATGAAACTGGGCAAGGATGTGGAAGGAAGCGGCCGTGGCCTGTCAGAAGGTACTGTCCCAGCATTTGCCTGGTGTTGAAAATGGGAAACCACGGAAAACCATTTCAAGGACAGCCGACGGTGGGGCTCGAACCCACGCGTCTACCGAGTCAGCAGAGAGCTTGGCCCCTTGACCTACCGCAGCGCTTTAGCCCGCGCAGCCACTACTGTCGGTTACCAACTGTTAATAATTGCTCTCTCAATTTTTTTTATCCAAATACCAATATATCAGAAAGTATGCAAGCCAACAGCTTTAAACTATGCACACATATATTCTGATATTTTAGATTAATTTGGAGTAACTTCTATACGTCAGTTCTACCAACATGATTATAAGCCTGATGATAGTACCAATTTTTAAATACATGTAACTTCTATACTATCAGTTGGATTTCAACCAAATTTCGTATGTGCTATGTGTACCATAACAGATATGACTATAAGTATTGTTAAGAGCAATCAGGACTGCCAACTGTTAATAAATTCTGTCTATATTCTTTTTACCCTAATATCAATATATCAGAAAGTATGCAAGCCAACAGTTCTATACTTTGCACACGTATAGCACCTGACATTCTAGATTAATTTGGAGTAATTAATACAAGGCAGTGCTGCCAACATGATTCTATGCCTGCTGATATGTCCAATTTTAAAATACATGTAACTTCTATACTAACAAATCGATTTCATCCAAAATTGGCACAACAAGATATCATAATAATTCAGATTATTTCTGACCAGCACACGCATGGTATTGTTGGCAACATGCTTTTACGCGTGCTGATAGATCCAGTGAATAACTGCATGTAACGTCCCTTGGACTTCAACGAAATTTTGTATTCTGTACTTTAAGAGGTGGAACTAAGAATATATTCAGTCACCAGGGCTGCCAACTGTAGTGCTCTATTAGGCTACATTATACCAGGTATATATTGAACTAATTAGATATTTCGATATTACCAACTTAATTTCGTCATTATCCTAGATAAGTTCATATACTGTAGAATAATCATTGGCATGAAAAGTAGGCTGTGTAGTTCTTCAAGGAACTTCTTGTTATATATAGAGAGACTAGCAGAAGTACCCATTCTTCGAACGGTCGTCGGTATTAATAACCAGACGAAATCAATTCAGCTACTGTTGCAATGGTTAGGGGCTTGGAACCTGTTTGTTGACAAAGATAAATGATTAGTTGAAATAAGCTCTGAAACTAATTTACCTAACGTGTACTTCCTGACGTGAAAATAAAATTGAAAACCTCGTAGACGAAATGCAATTCACGTCACATAAAAACTGACCCACACTGTTGTGTCAAGTCCGCATCCAGAGGAAGACCCCTTTAATGAATTATAAAGGCTTGTGGTGCATGAAAATTCAGGTTTTTTAGCCTCCAATGGCCCAAATTCCTAAAAGCAAAAAAATAAAATAAAAAATAAACTATTTCAATTCAGGAATTTTTGAAAATCATGTTGCTGTTTGAAGATATAATAGACCTTCTGTACGACATATCGCACGTTTAAGTCTTGTGAAAAAATCCAGGGTACCTCTTGACCCCCTTAAGCGCATTGATGAATTTCACAGTTTTTGTTGGTTCCGTGATAACCTTATAGCCATTTGCAAACTTTCACAGAAATTTAACAAATGGAGTGGCATAACTTCTTGCAGAAATAGATGGAAAGTTGGATGTACCTTTTTGAGACACTGTTGTCATGGTTACTGGCTTGCATTCCTACATTAGTTTATTAAATGAAATTAGTTTTCTGGGAATATCTCAGAAACTCTTGGTTTTAGAGCATTAAAATGTAGTTTCCGGGGACCCTTTACGACTGTTTAGGGGCCTCGTGGTTTTTTTCTGACACCAGGGGGCTGAAAATGATCTTTGTCTCGTCGTTGTAGGCCGTAGTATCATCATCATCATCCTCTTGCACAGTTTCCAGCCGTTGGCCGGGTCTGTTTGGAACACAGGCCACTCCAACGACTTCTGTCTTCCCACCATCTCTCAGCTTCCACCCCTGTCCAGTCTTCTCCTCTCTTCTTCACGCTTTCTTCCATCCCTTTCAGCCACCTGTCTCTCGGTCTTCCTCTCGGTCTTCCTCTCGGTCTCTTTCCTTCCCACTTCGTCTCGTGTATCCTCCTGGGTATCCTCTTATCCTCCATTCGTTTTACATGCCCATGCCATCTAAGTCTAGATTTCTCTATACCATCCCGTAATGGTTCCTCCTGTATTAATTCTCTGGTCCTCTCATTTCCTATTCAGTCCATCTTTGTAGCTCCAATACTGCTTCTCAAGAACCTCATCTCACTGGCCTGTATTTTGCTCTTCTCCCTTCCTTTCATAGCCCAGGTCTCCGAGGCATACGTCAGGATAGGGGCATAGAACGTCCGTTATATGATCTTTTTCTGTTCTGAGGGACATCCTTGCTCCATAACATGCTTCTCACACTCCTCCGGAATGCTTCTGCCTGTCTCCCCCGCTCATTTTTTCTCTATAGTTTCTTCCATTATCTTGTATCAGGCTTCCCAGATACTTGAAACTCTCCACTTTCTTCAGCTGTTCCCCACCAATTGTTATTCCCGTTGTGGTTCTTTCCTTCTTCTTTGTTGTGATCACTATCTCACTCTTATTTATGCTAAATTTCATCCCATATCCTTGTATTATTCCTTCCCACACGTCTAACTGTTCCTGTACCTCCTCCTCCTCCTTGTTTCCCCAAATCATCAAATCATCCGCTAACACCATTGCTTTCATCTTTCCTTCCCAAATTACTTGTGCCACTCGGGTCATTATGTCATCCATCACCACAATGAAAAGTAACGGTGCCAGTGCACTTCCTTGTTTCAGGCCGTTTCTCTGTTCCACCCAGTCCGATCTCTCTCCTCCCACTTTCACACAGCTCACGCTTCCCTTGTACATCTCCATTATCCTCCTTATAGTCCATTTTTCTACTCCTCTATCCTCCAGGGACTTCCATACTTTGTTTCTGCATACACTGTAATATGCTTTCTCAATGTCCAGGAAGGCCATCAGTAGATCTGTTCCATACTCACAGTGCTGTTCTTGTAACTGCCTTACAGCAAAATTCAAATCCACTGTGGACCTTCCTGCTCTGAAGCCATGTTGTTCTTCCCTCATCCCTCCTCCTATCCTTGTCCTAATTCTCCTTTCCAAAACTTTCTCAAACATCTTTGCACAATGACTTATCAGTTTTATTCCCCGATAGTTTCTGCATTCTGTTCTACTACCTTTCTTAAGGATCGGGACAATTATTCCCCTTTTCAAGTCCTCTGGGGTCTTCCTTTCCGTAGTGTAATAATAATATTAATTATAATAATAATATAACAATATAGGGTTAGGGATATAATAGACCTTCCGTAGCACACCAGCACGTGTAAATCTAGTGAAAAAAATTCTAGAGTACCCCTTGACCCCCTTAAGTGCATTATATGTATTGATGAATTTTACAGCTTAGTTCGGTTCCGTTATAACCTTCTAGCCGTTTGCAAACTATCTCAGTAAAGTCATAAATGGATTTGTACTGCGTCTTATATTACAGCAATAGATGGATCTGTGAATTTCTGTTGCCATGGTTACCGGCTAGCTTCCTTTCATTATTGTATTAAATGAAATTAATTTTCTGGGAATATCTCAAAAACTATTGGTTTTAGGGCCTTAAAATGTGGTTCGAGTTTCGTTTCTCACATTGAGGGGCTGAAAATGAGCTTTGTCTCGTCCTTCTACGCCTATTTCAGCATGTATTTTAAGGGGGTAGGCCCCCTTTTATGAGAGGTACAGAGAAGGGTTACATCAATGATTGGTGTCTTGCCTCTGAAGGATATCTGTACCAAATTTTACGTTGATCCACTCAGCCGTTCTTGAGTTATAAGGACACAAAAAATTGTCCACAGACAAACAAACAGACAGACAGACAGACAGACAAAAATTTCATTTTCGCGCGCATCCGTCATAAAACAGTCTAAAACGCGTAAATAACGCAAATATCCGTAGAAATTCAGAAAAAACAGACAAACTTTCATTCTTATATATATAGAGATATACTTCACCGCTCGGTGTTGACCGTGTTTTATTGCACAGATTTTGGTTTTACTCGCTAACCGTTGGAGATATACGAATAGTGATAAGAACCTTTCGGATAGATAATTAAATGTTAAAGCTCATGTATACCATCAAAAGTTTGCTATTTCTTAGCGTTCTCTTTTTATTTGAAAAGGAAATATGAAATTTTGAAACCAAAGGGTGTAGTGACGTGACAAATGTCGGTTTTACTCGCTAACTGTTAGAGATACACGAAAAGTGATAAGGACCTTTCGGATAGGAAATTAAATTTCAAAGTTCGTATGTGCCATCAAAAGTTTGCTATTTCCTACCGTTCTCTTTTTATTTGATATGGAAATATGAAATTTTGAAACCAAAAGGTCTAATGACGTCACTAAAATGGTCGCCATTTTTTAATAGTGCAAAATTTCGAAATCAAAAGTATCCTATGTGTAAACCTGGTAAATCAGCTACATCCATGCAAAATTTCATTTAAATCGGACCAGTGGTTCTTGAGTTATTGAGTGACAGACAGACAGACAGACAGACACACACCATCTCTTTTTTTATATATTAGTATGATAGAGTCATGTACCATTAAAGGAAAATTATTGCGTATGTTCATTATTCAAACTTTCACTTCGATCGCATGATTACGACACAAGAAATAAAAACTTAATTTTAAAATTCGCACAGCCGCCATCTTGAGGTTATGTAAACAATTGAACTAAATTAGATACCAGTGCATTACAATGTATATAAACATTCCCTGTACCAGATTTCATTGAGTTTGGAACATTAATTCGCGAGAAAGTTCTATTAAAAGTTTTCAAATTCGCTTGGCCGCCATGTTCGTTTTGTTGTTAACCGGTTTTTGAAAGTCTTATGGATGCACTTCTAGTAGTGCCCTTTATCTCCGAGCAAAATTTCAGGGTGATACCGCTAATAGTTTCAGAGATATAGAATGCCGGTGAAATGATTCGCAAATCCGCCATCTTGTGGTTATGAAAACAATTGAACAAAGTTAGATGTCGGTGCATTACAGTGTGTGTAAACACATACTGTACCAAGTTTTATTACTTTTGGTTGGTTAAATCACAAGAAACGTCTAATTAAAAGTCGCAAATTCGCGTGGCCGCCATATTGGTTGTGTAGTTACCAGTTTTTTAAAAGTCACATGGATGAACTTCTATTAGTTCCCTTTATCTCCGTAGAAAATTCCAGGGTGATATCGGGAATAGCTTCGGATATATTGAATGCTGGTGAAATACTTCGCTCAACCGCCATGTTGGATTGGTGAGGCGTAACAAAATTTGAAGGGCACGGTCGGGGTTGCCCGGAATAGTGTCATGAACTTACCGAGTTTCATTTAAATCGATCCAGCCGTTTAGATGTTATTAGGGGACACACACACTCACGCACACACTCACGGACAAAAGGTGATCTCATAAGCCTATTTTTTCAAAATTGAAAATAGGCTAAAAATGGAGAAGTATTCAGACGATTGGGTGAGAAAAGATGTTTTTGGCGACAGCTCATGACGAGAAGAAATAGGTTGGTAGTACCCGTACTAAGACACCCAGGAATAACAAACTTAGTTATGGAAGGGAGGGTCGAGGGCAAGAACTGCGTTGGTAGACCAAGTTTAGAATATGTTCAACAGTTTGCCTCGGATGTAGGGTGTGCTAGCTATGTAGCAATGAAAAGATTACTCAGGACAGGGAGCCATGGAGCGCTGCATAAAACCAGTCAAAAGGCCGAAGACTAAAACACACACTGTATATGCTGGGGTTTTGGTTATACTGTACTACAAAATAATTATCACACAGACAACACTTCAATTTACTCACCTTTAATAAGGTATACGTTCTGAAGAACGGCAGACAGATCCCCCTCCTGACCTGCTTTGTTTGCGTGGATAGTGAAATGTCCACCAGTTCCGTTATCATTCGTCGGTTTCGTGTGCTTTCTCTACTAATATAAAATCCCGTGGCTCAAGATCACGAGATTAACGGTCACGTTAAACTACAATCTTTCATTTTTCCTTCTATAAATTACATTATTGCCTGATAGCAGATTGACTTCACAAATGCGGGAATACAGCAGGCATGTCGCTATTGTAAAAACAAATCAACAGGGGGTATAATTATTTTTCGGCTAATTATCAATATTTTTTATTTTTATATTTTACTAGTCCTCAAACAGTCCATTTCTATTAAATTGATTTATCGTGATGGACTAAATATCTTCTGGTTTATGGTATACATTGTTGCTAAATGAAGTAGGAGACTACTGCTTCATAGGAAGCAAAATAACCAGTGATAGGCGAAGCAAAGAAGATATAAAAAGTAGGTTGGCTCAGGCAAGGAAAGCATTTCTACCGATAACAAATCTATCGATATCTTAATGTAGATTTAGGTATTAGAAATACATTTTTGAAAGCCTTTGTCTGGAGCGTGGCTCTCTATGGAAGTAAAATTTGGACTGTTGAAAAGCAGAAAAGAAGAGAATAGAAGCGTTTGAAATGTGGTGTTATAGGAGAATGATGAATATCAGATGAAATAAAAATGAATAAATATTAAGACAAATGGGTGAGAAGAGACGTTCCTGGCGTTTGGTAGCCAAGGGAAGAGATAGGTTGATATGTCACAATTTAAGACAGCCAGGAATAGCAAACTTAGTTAAGGAAAGAATGGTTGAGGACAAGAACTGTAGGGGTGGACCAAGGTTAGAAATGTTAAACATATTGCCTCGGATGTAAGGTGTGCTAAATAAGTAGCTATGAAAAGATTAGCTCAGGACAGGGAGGCATGGAGCACTACATCAAATCAGTCAAAAGAGAGAACACTCATACACACACTGGTGATACCACAGAAATTATCACACAGCTAACACTTCAATTGACTCACCTTTGGTAGGGTATAAGTTCGAAGAATGGCAGAGAGTTCCTCCTACTGACTTTCTCTGTTTGCGAGTAAAGTTACATTATTATAATATGTCGAAGCAATTACGTTCTGATTTTAGTCAATGCCAGAAGTAATAATTAAAACTGAAATTAAGGGTCCATTAGCCGTATAGGCCATAAGTTACAGTGGTGCCAACATAGTTCTACGCGTGCTGATAGGTTCAATGTTTAACTGCTTTTATATTCCATGACATTTTAATGGATAACTTAGAAATTTTATACTTTGTATGAATGCCGTATTTGCATATTTTCAGAGACAGCAGACGAACTACCTAATAACTCGCTCTGAGTATTTAAGGCGTAGACCTCTGCCATCGTAATGTACAGGCCATCATGCAGCGACTCTTAACGATTGATCAGCTGATCGGTAGGGGGTAGGGATGGCGACCATTTTGCTTTGTGCTGTGTTGTTTATATCTTTTATGAATGTGTATCCGCGTGAAAAGTGATACTTGAGAACGCTTCTACTTACGTCATCTAGAATGAGGATTATTTATTTTCTGAAACAAATGTTCATTTTGTAGGTATGTTATTGTATCTACGGCTACGCAAATTTTGCGTTGCATGTTTGCCATCACACAGAAGGTTATGTTTTAGTTAGGACCTCTATATCACTTATTATTTAGACTCATACAAGGTTTTTTGGATGGTAAAAAAATGTTGTTAGTTCAGGAAACCTCCTTACCAGGTCGCAGGTATGTCAAAAGTTTGTTTATAGCAACTACCGGCATTATGAAAGAAATGATAACGTGGCTTGCTTCTCCTTCCCCACCACGACAATTTAAGAACGCTATGCATACACAACATTCCTAGAAATTATTTGGTCATTACTGGGAATACAAGAGTGAGTGTTAACATTTCCCTGAAAGTAAGATACCATTCTTCGGAAGAGAAGAGCTAATCGCCTTGATGGTAGGTTCTTAGTTAATATGGTTTCAATTATTGTACGAAGTTCCCAAACTTCAGCCTATGCTAGGACTGGAAACATTTCTAATATGATAATGCTGAGGTTAAGTTACTTACCGTATGTAAATCAGAGAAGGGATATCCAGTATTCTGTATCTACTGAAGTCAGTCCAAGTTACATTATTTGTGAGAATGGTCTCTCGATCAAGCTCAAGTGAATATGATAATGTTTTCGTGGCAGCATTTGTGTAGGCTACTGTATTTACATTAATGGGATTGTTAGCACCTGGTGTATGCACTGTAGGTTATTGATACCTGATTTAAAAATTACAACCCGTTGTAAATTCCTGATGCAAGAAAAAGTTAGATTGAGTCATAGGAAATAAGTGCTGTTAGGATAGGTGCTGTTTAAGTCACCTTGAGAGTGGCCTGTGCATTGATTACAGTTAGAGATAGGTCACATTGTGCTTTGTCATCCACGAGCAGTTTAGGAAGTGATCTGTTGAATAGCCATGAGTTATGTGGGGTTTTCTCAGGCGTCTACCATAAACCTTTTCAAACAACGAGAAAATGGCCAAGAATAGATCTTATTCTCGACGTCAAAATACTGCAATTTAGTCCCGTTTGTGTGTTTCAACGTCCTAGTAAATGTACCGGTAATGTACCACTTTGTTCACTCGCAAAATGCCAGCTACATAGACCGTATTCGAACAAGCGGAGCGATAATTAGGCGTATGGAGTGGTAACGGATGGAAGTGCCAATCAGCCCTATATAGCATTGCTATTTTTCTACGTCTTGAAGCGGGAGCGTAATTTATATTAGGTTTGAAGAGACTGCGTGTGAAGGGAGCTATCTGACTTGCTGCTGCGACTATAACGACCCTAGGCGTGACGTCACAGTGAGAGCCTTACGGCCTGTACATTACGATGGCAGTGCGAAGACCCTCAGTATCGTTTATTCCATGGAAGAAATCTATTTCAAAGAGATTGTAGTGTACACTATTTCAGACCTTCCGTACCACACCAGCACGTGTAAATAGCATGAAAAAATTCTAGAGTACCCCTTGACCCCCTTAAGCGCATTATTGATGAATTTTACAGCTTAATTTAGTTCCGTTATAACCTTATAGCCGTTTGCAAACTATCTCAGTAATGTAATAAATGGAATTGTATTGCGTCCTACAGCAACAGATGGACCTGGGAATATCTCAAAAACTGTTGGTTTTAGGGCCTTCCCGAGTTTCGTTTCTCACATTCTACCCCTATTTCTGCAAGTATTTTAAGGGGGTAGGCCCCCTTTTATGAGAGAAACAGAGAAGAGTTACATCAATGATTAGTGTCGTGCCTCTGAAGGATATCTGTACCAAATTTGACGTTGATCCACCCAGCCGTTCTCGAGTTATAAGGGAACAAAATTGTCCACAGACAGACAAACATTTTATTTTCGCACGCATCCGTCATAAAACAGTCTGAAACGCGTAAATAACGCAAATTTCCGTAGAAATTCAGAAAAAACAGACAAACTTTAATTCTTATATATATAGAGATAGAGATATGTTGTGGCTTTATAACCTACTAGCTGTACCAGGTATGCGTTGCAATGCCAATCAAAGAAAGTGTTGGCGTTGTAATTTTGTTTCTTGAAGTGCTTTTGGATACACAATACGTTTTTCAATATCCGTCAAGTGCCTCTAAACTATCATAAAATGATTTAACTCACCAATGTTTCATCGCAATCCGATGAATGGCATATGAACACATACGGAATTTTGTTTTTTAAGATTCATGCGCTCTAACTCATTTGTTGAATCTACTCGAGCGCTACCTACAGTGAAATGGAATTACTAAGTTGGAAACCTTCACGTAATCGTACACAACAAGTAGTTCCGTGAAGAACTATACAGCCTATTTTCATATATCCTGCTCATGTTAATTGCCTCTATCAACATACAAAATTTCAGTTTAATTGCTGTAACAGATTCGTAGATATTGAGAAACGTCTAAATATTTCAGATTGTCGCCAGGTTGGATTTTTATTTTTGTACTATTACATTAAGATTATTGTGTACGTGTGGTATTCAAACTTCAATCGCATGATTAGAACACAAGAATTAAAAACGAGATTTTAAAATTACGCACAGCAGCCATCTTGTGATTATGCAAACAATTGAAATAAATTAGATGCCAGTGGATCAGCATTTGTATAAGCATTTAACGCGCAACGTTTCACAGCACTCGGATAGTTAATTCGCGAGAATCGTCCATTTAAATATTTATACTTCGCGTCATGTTGGATTTGTGCTCACCAGGTTAATGAAAGTCCTATAAGTGAACATATGTTCATAGTCTCTATGAACATAAACAAATTCAGTTTGGTTGCTGTAAAAGATTCATAGATATTGAGAACCGTCTAAATATTTCGGAAGCTCGCCATTTAGGATTGTTATATGTATAGGCCATAGAATTATGTACCATTCAATGACAATTATTGCTTAGGTTCATTATTCAAACATTCACTTCGATCGCATGATTACGACACAAGAAATAAAAACTTAATTTTAAAATTTCGCACAGCCGCCATATTGAGGTTATGTAAACAATTGATTTAAATTAGATGGCAGTGCATTACAATCTGCAAAATCATTTACTGTACCACATTTCACTGCGCTCAGAGAGTTAAATCACGAGAAAAATCTATTAAAATATTTCAAATTCGCTTGGTCGCCATGTTCGTTTTTTACTTTACAAGTTTATGAAATATACATAGATAAACTTGTACCAGTACCCTTTATCACCGTACAAAATTGCAGGGTAATATCTGTAATAGTTTCGGAGATATAGAATGTCAGTGAAATATTTCGCACAGCCGCCATATTGAGGTTATGTAAACAATTGAACTAATTAGACTCCAGTGCATTACTATGTGTATAAACACTTTCTGTACCTAGTTTCATTACGTTTGGATGGTTAAATCGTGAGAAAAGTCTATTTAAAAGTCTCAACTTCGCTTGGTCGCCATGTTCGTTTTCTATCTTTACAAGTTTATGAAATATACATAGGTAAACTTGTATCAGTACCCTTTATCACCGTACTAAATTGCAGGGTGATATCTGTAATAGTTTCGGAGATATAGAATGTCAGTGAAATAATTCGCACAGCCGCCATTTTGAAGTTATGTAAACAATTGAACTAAATTAGACTCCAGTGCATTACAATGTGTATAAACATTTGCTGTACCAAGTTTCATTACGTGTGGATAGTTAAATCGCGAGAAAAGTCTATTTAAAATCTCAACTTCGCTTGACCGCCATGTTGGTTTTGTAGTCACCAGGTTTTTGAAAGTCTCATTGGTGAACTTCTAGTAGTACCCTTGATCACCGTACCCAATTTCAGGGCAATATCGGTAATAGTTTCGGAGATATTGAATGCTAGTGAAATATTTCGCACAGCCGCCATTTTGCATTGGTGAGACGTAACAGAATTTGAAGGGCACGGTCGAGGTCGCCGGGAATAGTGCTATGAACATACCGAGTTTCATTGAAATCGCTCCAACCGTTTAGATTTTATTAGGGGGACACACACACACGAATCACACACACACACACACACACACACACACACACACACGCACACACACACGGACAAAAGGTGATCTCATAAGCCTATTTTTTCAAAATTGAAAATAGGCCAACAACTCATCAAAGTTTCATCGCAATCAGATGAATGGCATATGAACGCATATGGAATTTTGTTGAAACGATTCGTACGCTGTCGCTCATTTGTTGAGCCTACTCGTGCGCTACGTACTGTGAAATGGATTTCCTAAGTTAGGTACCTCCACGTAAGTGTACCCAATAACTCATCAAAGTTTTATCGCAATAGACGAATGGTATATTGACGCATATGGGACTTTCTTGAAACAATTCGCCTGCCGACGCTCATTTGTTGAATCTACTCGTGCGCTACCTATTATAAAATGGATTTACTAACTCAAAACCCTCCCTGGCGTGTACACAACAACTCATCAAAATTTCATCGCAATCGGATGAATGGTATATGAACGCATACGGGACTTTGTTGAAACGCTTCGCGCGTCGTCACTCATTTGTTGAATCTACTCGTGCGCTACCTATTTTAAAATGGATTTACTATCTCAAAATCTCCCATGGAGTGCACATAACATCACACCCAAGTTTCATCGCTATCGGACGAATGGTATTTGAACGCATAGGGGACTTTAGTTGAAATGCTTCGCGCGTCGTCGCCGCTCATTTGTTGAATCTACTCGTGCGCTAGGTATTGTAAAAATGATTTGCTAAGCCAGGAATCTTTCCTAAAGTGTGCACAACATCTCACCCAAGTTTCGCGCCGTCGTTCATTTGTTGAATCTACTCGTGCGCTACCAATTGTAAAATGGATTTACTAACTCAAAAACTTCCCTCGCGTGTACACAACAACTCATAAAAGGTTCATCGCAATGGGATGAATGGTAGCCTATATGAACGCACGTGGGATTTTGATGAAACGAATTGCACGCCATTTTGTTGAAGCTACTCGCGCGCTATCTATTTTAAATTGGACTTACTATGCCTATAACTTTCCCGGGAGTGTGCACAACAACCCTCCAAAATTTGGTCAATCGGATGAATTGTAGGCTATATGAACGCTTCACCAACACTCATTTGTTTAAATTACTCGCGCGGTATCTATTGTAAATTTGATTAACTAAGCCTATAACCATCCGGGAAGCGTTCGCAACAACTCGCCGAAATTTGATCGCAATCGGGTGAATGGTTTATGAACGCATGCAATCGTATCGAAACGCTGCTCGATTCAAATCAGCACTTGATAAATCTCTTCTTGTGCGTCGAAAATTATCTACTTCTTGATCTCTGTTGTTCGCTCGACGATTTCGCATTGTCAACCGAGCCGTATCACTGGCTGCCTCACTTTGCACTTGTGATTCAGAAGCACGAAGTCGAGCCATACTAACGAGGGCAATTTCTTGTTCTTATTTAGTCCTTTCATTCGCAATGTTTCGTATCCTTCTTGCATTAGTGCTTTGCGGGAAAGATTCGATCGTCTTCGTCGCGGCATTGCTAATGATGATTCAAAGAGAATACAAATTACGTTGAGTAACTAACGGGATTTGATGTCAAGAGCCTCATTTTCTATACCGGTAGTGGAGAGCGTTACTCGCATCCAATCGGCCGTGTCTCGTCAAGAGTTACTGTTGCCTGGAAACGACTTGCCTTGCCATTCCTTCATGAGTTGATTTTAGCTGTCATTTGCGTTACGTTTAATAGTGAGTTGTATTCTCTTTGACGTTTTATGTCACGTCACGGGATAAAATGTATCCTATGTCCGTCTCCTGGTTCTAAGCTAACTCCAGACCAATTTTCAGCCAAATCGGTTCAGTCGTTCTTGAGTTATAAATAGTGTAACTAACACGACTTTGTTTTATATATATAGATACAGCAGACCTAGATTCTGGCGCACAGGAAAGTATGATTAATTTATATTTCTCTTGCATTTCGACCAGTACCGGGACTGGGAAAAATTCGTTAAGTTAGCCCAGTGGAGAGGAGACGTGGGTTTAACTCCATGTGGTCACATGGCATCAAACTGGCGTATATAACAGTAGCGAATGCACGAGGAATAATATTTTCGGGGCAAATTTATGTTGTTTATGTTGATTCATTTAGAGAAATGTGACATCATGGTCATTCATCACCTCTATTGAGTCGGTAGGATCGCACTGATAACCTATCTTATAGTGGTACTGCCCCCGTAAATTGAATTATACTGAGACCACGGTGGTTGTATTGGCATATATGAATAAAGTTATGGCTGTCATAGTTGTGACGTGGATATTCATGACGTAGGCACGGATGACGCAGACTTTATGCAAGTAGGCTGGTTGAGCTGAGATTCTTGGTGACGTCATGATTTTGTTCGAGAAAGATCTGAGATTTACGACGCAGTCGCAGGGAAACAAGGAATTGTGCTAAGGAAGAAGTTACGCTATTGGAGGAAAGGCTCGAACCAATGAATGATAGTTTGGAGGGAGACTGAGATTACTGAAATTACCATATTTAATTATTTTGGAATGCAGAATTGTGGAAAACTATTTTCAGTTATGGCATTGATTTGGAATTTTGAAGAAATTAATTTTGAGTTTTTGAAATTTGAAAATCCGTCAAGTATAGCCAAAGTTAGAACTTCTAGCAATGACGGAGGAACAAGCTATGGAAGGGATGGATACGCCCCTTAAGAAGTTGATAAAAGGTCTTGCACAGCAGAGAGAAGCTCTCTTTTCTCATTTCTCATGTCGCATAGTCGTTTTTCTGATTCTCATATTGTCAGACTTTGAGTTATTTAGTGCAGCAAGTCGTCATTATCTCGTGTGGTAGAGCCCACCGCATCGAACAAGCACGGAGCGTGCAGCAGTTCAATTTTACGGTTTCTGAAACTAGGCGAAGTTGGAGTGCACACATAAACGAGTCTACAAGATTATCTATCAAGAGTTAGCTACTGCCTTTATGCTAATTCAATTGTGCATTACAGTATTGAGGTGTGTAGGAAAGTTGAACATTTTCACGATTATAATTTGGAAGATATTGGCATTTTAAGACTGCAGACAAAAGTGATTTTCTCGCCACCTGAGAAGCACTTTTATACTATCACATTCTACACTACGGCTGACACGTGTATTGCAACCGTGATACAGAAGATTACGTTTGGTGATACAACGCTACGTTCTACAATGGAACAGTATAATCTGGCAGTACTTTCAACTATTATTATAACGGAAGTGGAGATGGAAGACTAAAAACTTTAATGCAATTGGGACATATATCAATGGAGTGAAATAGCAGCATGGAACTTCGTTAATTGTCATTCTACAAAAGCGAGCATGTAGTGAACATCCAACTACACTCATGCATCGTAGTCCAACGCTGAATTATATCAAATGGCAGTGGAAATATCTTCATACTCTACAATTATGAACATTTGTGCGGAAATAATTGCAATAAACTTCATGGCGAATTTCTACCAGAACTTCAGGGAACTATCAAGAGAGGCCAGGGTGGACCCGGCTCACAAAGAAGAGTTTTTCCAGATGGATGTCTATCGTCTACACGGAGCAGTGCAATTTCCGGAGGAGGAAGCAGTTCTATTCTCCGAGGGCGCTGGTTCCAGGTTCGAGGTCGGAGCACATCTTTACGGTGGTGAAATGGAACTATCAGCAGTCTTCTTTGGAAATTTTCCTCTAGAACTTCAATCAACAGATAAGGTAGTCGTGAACGTTTCTTGTTTTATTTGAGCCATTTAGCGGTATCTGAGCAACCATTTTTCTCATATTTTCTGTCCCATATATTTTGCCCCATATTCTTGCTTGAAATTTCTGTACTCCGTACACTTTGATGATTTATGCCTTTTTCTACGATTTATTGAGACATTGTTATGTCATTGGCATATTTAAATAATTTTGGATCAGTTGATACTGATAATTATATATTCTTTCAGTAATTTGCATATTTTTGTAGTCACGATTTGACTGTAAAGTTAACGATTTTCTATGGCAAATTTGAATTCAGACAGCGTGTCATTTTATTAAAGTAATTCTATTCAGTAAATTACTTTGACCAATTTTCTGTCATCCTCAAGAAAGAAGAATGATTAAAAGATTTTAGAGCGTTAAAATCTATTACTGTATCGACGATCTTGGAAATACTAGTCGTTTTATGAACATGATTGCAACATAGACATTTATCGTCAGTTCTGAAATACCATTGCATTATAGACAATTTTGTGAAATATGAACTTTGATTACGATTTATTGAGTACACTATAGTAATGAACATTTGATAGGTGTTTTTCTCAATTCTAGATTGGGACAATAATGTTTGCATTCCACAGTCTAATTGTATTCTATTCGATTATTTATGCAGTTTAGATGAACTTTGATTGAAGATAGTATTTTTATACTGCAATACTTTGAAGATATTAATCTCAATTTTGATAGACCAGGGAGGCGTGTCTAATCGTATTTGCTATTAAATTTATTTGTGATTGGCAAATTTTTACTTCATATCGATTCATGAATGAAACCCACGAAGGTTAAATATAATAACAGTTTTTGATACAATTAATGAATATAAGAATTTTTAAAGAGGAACTATGGATGTATAATCGTTAGTTCAGTGGACGTGTAAAAGTCGCTGATGAATAATGCCCTTGAATAAGTGAAGGAGGTTCCCACAGTAATATTAATGAAGTTGATGAATTTATAAGTGGAGTTTTTTTTGTATGTATTGTGGAAGATTTTGATGCCATATATATTGAGATATATGATGAATTATGGGCAATTTGGTGCAATTTTGTGCGTTTTGAGCGAGGTATTTTCCGCTGAATGTATTGTCCAGGTCCTTTGAAAATTAATCATGTGAAGTTACTGTTAAAATTAACAAGAGTGTTTAAATAATTTGAGATAACGATTTTGAATGGAGGTTACCGTCACAAATAATAATAATAATTATTAAAGCTTATTAAACCTGAATCTAACATTTAAATATAACTAACCTTCATTGGTCGATTATATCACCACGATTTAAGTAATTATCAACCGGATAAACGTGTGGTTTAATGTATTTCTAAAATAAATAATATACATATTGTAAATAATTATGTAAATATCTTTAATAATAATTTGAAATGAACGTGATTAATAGAGGCGTGTATAAATTTTTCAATTGTCGTTTGACAATGTTATAAACAATTTATAATGTTATAAATATTTAATGAACATTTTGTTATAAACATTAAACGTTTTTGTTATTATACTCCAAACAACGCTAGTTAAGCAATTGGATTATGCAATTAAATAAGTTTTGGGATTATTAGAGTAATCCATTGATATTTGAATAAAGCATTTAAAAGATTTGAGTGATAATATTTGAGTTGAGTTGTGGACATTTAAAGTGTTTTGAAAAGGAGCTAGGCTCTGAGGTAACTAGCATATGCTAACGTTGGCTGGACAGGTGGGTCCATTTGACGATGCAAGCATGCGACATGGTGCAGGTGGCCTGACAACTGTATGATAGAGGCCAAGGTCGTCTACATAGCAGCCTTGCGGTTATAAATAAAATGTGATGTTTATGAAAAAGGAAAACAATTGCTATATGTCTCGTTCCAACTCCCTTGTCCATTCCAAGTGTATTATTATTATTATTACGTTCTTTTGAGCTAGAAAGCTGAAATTTTGTATGTAAAGTCTACAAGTCCTACAGGAGGACATGGTCACATGGACAATGGCTTCTGATCGCCACGTATATTTTGTTGTTATAATTTTGTTAAATTATTCCTTTATGTGAAATAAATTATTGTACAGTTTAAGTTTCTTGTTTCCGTCTTGGTTCATTTTAAATATCATGGTGGAGGTTATTGTGAGGGCATACTTTTAAGTGATCCTGTTGGCAACCCAGACCCGAGATTAATTTGAATAGGTAAGTAAAAGGTAAGTATGAACCCCCGTATATTTTGGTGTGTTCCACAATAATTTCTTGTTAACTACTGTGCTCTAATCTCGGTAGTATCTGTCAGTGCCATTTTCATTGATGTAGCTGTGCCGGTGCGATTGATTATTGGCAATCCGATTGAGCGGGTGGATATCTGACAGCCTACTATCCGGATTATCGGGGACAGTAGGATTGGCGACCCTAATCCGTGGGGATCGATTGGCTCGATTGGCACAATCGAAGTTCGGAGTGCTTGAATAACATTGGATTACCAAGTTATTGCAGTAGAATTGGCACCGCAATTTCGTGTGGAGTGCTCGAATAACATTGGATTACCAAGTTATCGATGTCATTGGGATTGTGAAGACTCAAATAAAGAGGTTGATTCTTTGTTAGATGTCTTGGCCAATTGTAGAATTTGAGAGTGTGATTATATAGGGATTAAATGTTGTGTTGTATTAGGAAAATTACACTCAGAAAAGATCAGATCTTATACAACTTGAGAGAGGTTAAATAGGCTGGAAACATAGAAAAATCGCCTATGATCTGGAGTCTTATTTTATTTGACCGGCTTATGACATGTTTAGTCATATTAAAAATAAAATTAAACTATTTGGATTGTAAATGTAAATTATTTGTGTTAGGATATTTTAAAATGAACCAAAGAAATTTGAACATGTGCTTGAGTTTATTTCAACATGAAGTGTCTACGAAGGTTAATTATAAGGTAATTATAAGTTAGATTTAAGACAGAAAATTGCTCAAACTTTATATATGGTGAAAGATGTTGCTCAGATGTTGTTATCTTGCTCTGTTTGATGTATGTCCCTAAAGCAGTCTATTATTGAAATATTATTGAGATGGCAGAGGAGAGTATAAGAAAGATGTTGGAGGAGATGGAAGCTAGGAATACTAGTCGAATGGAGGAGAATGCTAGTAATTTGTCTGCTAGTTTGAAAGCTAGCATGAATAACAGTATGAAGCAGATGCTGGATGAAAGTTTGAAAGTTCTTCAGACCAGTTATGCAAACTTAGAAAATAATGTGTCGCGTTTACAGACCAGTACCCAGGGAATCGAGAAAGCTGTAACTGACATGCGCACAGACGTGTCCAATGTCCATAAAGATTTATCCAATATGCATAAAGATGTCTCAGATGTTAAAGTAGATGTTTCCAAGGTACAGAAAGACCTTACTATGTTGAATCTTGATGTTGCTAATGTTCGGGGTGATATTTCATGTGCTAGAGCAGAAGTAATCGTTGTTAGGAATGATGTTGCTACTGTACAAGATAAGGTAGAAGAAGTTCAAAGAGAGATTAAAAATGTTCGAACCGATGTGTCAAACGTTCAAGTAGACATAAATAATATTCATTCTGATGTAAATGAGATGCAAAGCGATATCAATAAGATACAAGTAGAAGTTAATACAGTTTTTGTAGACATTGCCAAAGTTCAAACTGATGTTAATAAAGTTAGAGAAGAAATTGAAACTTCAAAAACGCTTTGTGCTCGTAACATTAGTGCTTTAACAACTAGGTTGGTTGACGAGTCTGTTAGGACAACAGCTTCTCTAACTGGATTAAAATATGATGTAGAGGTCATGAGAACCCAAGTCTTAGATCATAATCGTTTACTTAAGGAAGACATTGAAGTAGATATTGCGGAAATGTTAACTGCAAATGTAACGGTTTGGAAAGATGAATGGAACAGGTCAAGTGGGGAACATGTCACTCAGATTCAGGAGCGAATTGAACGAAAACTTGCCAGTACACAAGTAGGTATAAATAATGAAGTAGTTCAAATTAGAAAGGATTTGAGTTATAAGGATGGATTCGCTATCAGAAAAGCAGGTAGAGGATAGAACTCAAATAGGTCAGGACGTGCAAGCATTAAAAACCGCGTTAGAGGAAAAATTTATAAGGTTGTCTCTGATGTCAATGAAACTACGAGCAAACTTCAGAATTTAAAACTAGGAGAAGCTAGCATGATGGAAACGTATAAAGAAGAGTTGATTAGGAAAGTCATCACGGAAATCACAGATAAGGATGCAGAAGGGTTGACTTGTGAAGAGAATAGAAATTACGTGAGAAGATGTAACCTCGCTACAGAAGAGAGAGATATTAGTCCTGAGGAACGTATATTCAGATTCTGGGAAGAAGAAGAGGATAGGAATATTGACCCTGAATGGAAATATCGTGATAGTGGGAAGAATTACATGGATTCTTATCCAAGAAATGTGACAGTCATCCGAAACTTTGAGGACAAACCTCAAAAATTTAGTAATACTGATAGTCTAACACCGATAGAGTATATCAGGAACCTTAAAGACTATTTTATTGAAGCTCATATTCCTAGAGAAAGAGAGATGAGAATCGTAGAAAGATTTCTAGCTGGAGGACCCCTTGAATGGTTCAGAGCATTTCGGTACACTTTTAGTAATTTTGATGAATTTGCAGAGGCACTGATAAAACGATTCTGGTCAATAGAAGCACAGAATTCATTAAGAGCTGAGGTATACTCGAGGAAGTATTCAGGTACTCTTCCAACACGGTACGCTGATTTCTTCACGAGCCAGTTATCGTGCTTGAGATTCTTGCAACCCCCATTGTCGACAGAGCAGTTGATAGATGCTATTTCTCTTATGCTGCCTGTGGAGGTAAGAAGACTTATCATATCGTCAAATATCAGGGATTTGACCAGTATGGACGAACTATTGAGAAGGCTTGACTACACGAGTCCGATGCCAAATTTGGTTCAAAAAGGTCAGAGACACGAATTCAAAGACATTAATACAGTCTACATGGATCAAGTTCAGCAAACGGATAAGCCTGATGAAGAGAAAACTGAAAATGTAGGTCCTCACAGGAACAATTATTTTCGCAACAACAGATCACAAGGTTACCGTCCATATCAGCAAAGACGAGGCTGGAACAACAATAGAGGGAATTATAATAACGGAAGAGGTAGATACTATAATAACATTGGGTATAATAGGAACTACAACAGAAATAACCAGTACCAGACCCGGAATCAGAATTCTCAAGGTCAGGTTATGACACCGGACAAGTATCAAGAGAGAGAGAAAGAAAGTCAGCAGTATTTGAAGGAATTACGAGAGAAGGAAGCTGAAAACCAGAAGAAAAGACAGGATGTAGTGATCGATCCTGGTCCTTCTACAAGCCAGCAGGGGAACTTTGAGATTGGTAACACAAAAAAAAACGCCGATTTCTCAACGACAGTGAGAAACTATGAATGCATTAGCCACACACAACCCAGAGTAGAAGAGACTTATGATTAAGGAACATAGAGGAAATATCATACAAGAGTAAGCCAATAATAATTCAATTTCGTGTTTAAGTGAATTCAGATATTTATAACACAGAGAGTTTAAAAACAATTTGCAACTGTTTTTAAAACGTGATGAAGGGAGAATGCCCCCGTAAATTGAATTATACTGAGACCACGGTGGTTGTATTGGCATATATGAATAAAGTTATGGCTGTCATAGTTGTGACGTGGATATTCATGACGTAGGCACGGATGACGCAGACTTTATGCAAGTAGGCTGGTTGAGCTGAGATTCTTGGTGACGTCATGATTTTGTTCGAGAAAGATCTGAGATTTACGACGCAGACGCAGGGAAACAAGGAATTGTGCTAAGGAAGAAGTTACGCTATTGGAGGAAAGGCTCGAACCAATGAATGATAGTTTGGAGGGAGACTGAGATTACTGAAATTACCATATTTAATTATTTTGGAATGCAGAATTGTGGAAAACTATTTTCAGTTATGGCATTGATTTGGAATTTTGAAGAAATTAATTTTGAGTTTTTGAAATTTGAAAATCCGTCAAGTATAGCCAAAGTTAGAACTTCTAGCAATGACGGAGGAACAAGCTATGGAAGGGATGGATACGCCCCTTAAGAAGTTGATAAAAGGTCTTGCACAGCAGAGAGAAGCTCTCTTTTCTCATTTCTCATGTCGCATAGTCGTTTTTCTGATTCTCATATTGTCAGACTTTGAGTTATTTAGTGCAGCAAGTCGTCAATATCACGTGTGGTAGAGCCCACCGCATCGAACAAGCACGGAGCGTGCAGCAGTTCAATTTTACGGTTTCTGAAACTAGGCGAAGTTGGAGTGCACACATAAACGAGTCTACAAGATTATCTATCAAGAGTTAGCTACTGCCTTTATGCTAATTCAATTGTGCATTACAGTATTGAGGTGTGTAGGAAAGTTGAACATTTTCACGATTATAATTTGGAAGATATTGGCATTTTAAGACTGCAGACAAAAGTGATTTTCTCGCCACCTGAGAAGCACTTTTATATTATCACATTCTACACTACGGCTGACACGTGTATTGCAACCGTGATACAGAAGATTACGTTTGGTGATACAACGCTACGTTCTACAATGGAACAGTATAATCTGGCAGTACTTTCAACTATTATTATAACGGAAGTGGAGATGGAAGACTAAACACTTCAATGCAATTGGGACATATATCAATGGAGTGAAATAGCAGCATGGAACTTCGTTAATTGTCATTCTACAAAAGCGAGCATGTAGTGAACATCCAACTACACTCATGCATCGTAGTCCAACGTTGAATTATATCAAATGGCAGTGGAAATATCTTCATACTCTACAATTATGAACATTTCTGCGGAAATAATTGCAATAAACTTCATGGCGAATTTCTACCAGAACTTCAGGGAACTATCAAGAGAGGCCAGGGTGGACCCGGCTCACAAAGAAGAGTTTTTCCAGAAGGATGTCTATCGTCTACACGGAGCAGTGCAATTTCCGGAGGAGGAAGCAGTTCTATTCTCCGAGGGCGCTGGTTCCAGGTTCGAGGTCGGAGCACATCTTTACGGTGGTGAAATGGAACTATCAGCAGTCTTCTTTTGAAATTTTCCTCTAGAACTTCAATCAACAGATAAGGTAGTCGTGAACGTTTCTTGTTTTATTTGAGCCATTTAGCGGTATCTGAGCAACCATTTTTCTCATATTTTCTGTCCCATATATTTTGCCCCATATTCTTGCTTGATATTTCTGTACTCCGTACACTTTGATGATTTATGCCTTTTTCTACGATTTATTGAGACATTGTTATGTCATTGGCATATTTAAATAATTTTGGATCAGTTGAGACTGATAATTATATATTCTTTCAGTAATTTGCATATTTTTGTAGTCACGATTTGACTGTAAAGTTAACGATTTTCTATGGCAAATTTGAATTCAGACAGCGTGTCATTTTATTAAAGTAATTCTATTCAGTAAATTACTTTGACCAATTTTCTGTCATCCTCAAGAAAGAAGAATGATTAAAAGATTTTAGAGCGTTAAAATCTATTACTGTATCGACGATCTTGGAAATACTAGTCGTTTTATGAACATGATTGCAACATAGACATTTATCGTCAGTTCTGAAATACCATTGCATTATAGACAATTTTGTGAAATATGAACTTTGATTACGATTTATTGAGTACACTATAGTAATGAACATTTGATAGGAGTTTTTCTCAATTCTAGATTGGAACAATAATGTTTGCATTCCACAGTCTAATTGTATTCTATTCGATTATTTATGCAGTTTAGATGAACTTTGATTGAAGATAGTATTTTTATACTGCGTCTACATAGCAGCCTTGCGGTTATAAATAAATTGCGATGTTTATGAAAAAGGAAAACAATTGCTATATGTCTCGTCCCAACTCCCTTATCCATTCCAAGTGTATCATTATTATTACGTTCTTTTGAGCTAGAAAGCTGAAATTTTGTATGTAAAGTCTACAAGTCCTACAGGAGGACATGGTCACATGGACAATGGCTTCTGATGGCCACGTATATTTTGTTGTTATAATTTTGTTAAATTATTCCTTTATGTGAAATAAATTATTGTACAGTTTAAGTTTCTTGTTTCCGTCTTGGTTCATTTTAAATATCATGGTGGAGGTTATTGTGAGGGCATACTTTTAAGTGATCCTGTTGGCAACCCAGACCCGAGATTAATTTGAATAGGTAAGTAAAAGGTAAGTATGAACCCCCGTATATTTTGGTGTGTTCCACAATAATTTCTTGTTAACTACTGTGCTCTAATCTCGGTAGTATCTGTCAGTGCCATTTTCATTGATGTAGCTGTGCCGGTGCGATTGATTATTGGCAATCCGATTGAGGGGGCGGATATCTGACAGCCTACTATCCGGATTATCGGGGACAGTACCCCTAGGAGTGCGTGCATTTGTAATCTTGAGTAGGGTTTGGAAGAAGGCGGCCGTGGCATTAAGTTAAGAATCATCCAGTCTATAGCCTGTAGTAGAAGTGGGAAGACGTGGTGAAGTGGACTTCACTAGATGAACAGCCGCAAATCAGCTAAGTCTACTAAACCACATTGTTAACTCAGTTACATTTAAGTATTGGATTAAATGTTCAACGTAACTAACCAACCGCAAAAGCTCACCAAGTAAATAAGAAATGTGAAAAGTAACAGTTAATAACAAAACAATGTAGAACACAATCACTTCAATAACTAACTACGGTAGAAGTTTGTGATTCAAAAGGGTGTTAAGGTCATAGATGTAAAAAGCAACACTTACAGACGTGTAAAGAACAAGAGGAATACAAAATAGTATTGGTTAAAAATACGATTTGTTAAAATTTTTAATAAATTCTGTAACCTAATAATTGGAAATATCGTTGTACATGAGTGCTTATTCACTTAACCTAAATTAAGCCTAAGTTAGAAGGAACTAATTATGTTCGCTTGATGAACGAGCCCCCCACCCCATTTTGTGAGACGTGTTTTATCTTTACTTGTTATAAAACAAAGTCCCCAATTCTTGGATGTCACAGGTAATCTCGAGAACGGATGGATGGATTATGATAATTTTCACCATTCTGTAAAGGATATCTCGAGAAAGGTTCCTGTGGAATATAATTTATTTATGATCAAAGAAAGCCAAGGAGTAATGATTTCAGTGAAAAAGTCGAAAAATAACCTGGCGTTCTTGCGCTTTTTAAGCTTACACTGGGCAAACCGTTAAAAATATCAATATACTATGAGTGTAAGAATTGTTCACATGAAACGTTCTACAAAACAAGTCAGCGAGAGCATATCTCTATCTTCAATACTTTGCCCACTCTAAGTGTTTTTACGTTTTCATTTCTTCTAACAATCTCCATTCAATTACTGAGATGACAGTTTACGAGCTAGCTAGGGGTGAACCTATCACCCCAGTTACTGCCTAGCTAGTGAGCGAGCCTATTACTCCAGATACAACCAGCAGCAAACTGTCGAGTCGTGTTGAGTTAAGACTTAAGAGAAGAGTGGTTGTGTTTGGAGTTTCCCTGGAGGTGCAACTCGGCTTTTCTTCATTTCGCCTATGAACGTTTTGTTCCGCAAAATACACTGTCAAGTTAGAATTGGATGGAAGGGGGGGGGGTTGTGATTCACGCACCTCGCCTTTCCTAAATTACGTCTCACAAGAATTCGTTGCATCTCCATGATACTATAATTAATAGTCTCGTCAGTGATTTTAACCCATCATGCCGAGACGTAAAAGAGAAATAGGTCGTAGTTCATTAACATGGAAAAGAAAGCGCATGAGTCATATTTAGACATTTTTAAGGTCATATTTGCTTGCAAATTCGGGTTATTTTTAGGTCTTAAACATCCGAGCGTGTCTTATGACAATGAAATTATAAATGATGATACATGTTACTACTACCAAAATAGAATAGTGAAATTAAGAAACGAGAAAACGATGCGGGATTCGAACTCTTTCCAGTTCTCCATATCTTTTCAAAAGCTTGACTAGACATGTTCGTATGGTTGTCTTTGTTGGTCAGGCCCAGCTTTCATATCTAAAACAGAGGCTGGGGGAATGATACCCTTTCAAATTAGACTACAGCGTTTGATACAAGTCTCTGGCATTGTTTTTCATGAAATCCTGATCAATCTCATCTAACTGCTGTTTCTCATTATAATCGCTTGGCCCTTCGGAATGTTCTGGCAACTTCTTTTCGAGCTTCACGGAACACATTGAAATGAAATTATAAAAGATGATACATGTTACTACTACCAAAGAAGAATAAAGAAAAATACAGCTCTCCATAATGAACTGATGAGTCCGTAGCGTAACCACTTACACTACGAAGACAACGGAGAGAGCGTGGCTTATTACCAAAGTAATCAATGTAAACACATTGCCATATCAATACAAGCTTTTGCATTAATAACTTCTTCTGTATTTAATAATATTTTAATGCAGCCAATAGCCATTTGTTATATTTTCAGGTCGGGTCAGCGAAGTGGACCTACTGAATGACAAAATCCCAACATTTACCTGGTGGTGAGAATGAAAACCATGAAAACCATTCTAATTTGGCTGAAGTGGGATTCAAACCCATGCTCTCCCAATGCCAGCGAGGCACGGTATTCCTGTATTTCCTTTCCTTTATAATGTTCCACGCTTCTTGATATATCCACCAAGTTTCTCCAGGATGGAACCTAGTCTATGAATGCGCGAGAGCCGTAAAGCGTATAAGTAATTACGAACTGGAATGGGCTCGTGAAATGCATCGACCATAACCTCTTATTAACTCTTGTGTTTAAAGTCAATAGGAATTAACTAACTAATCGTTAGTAAAGAGTAGGTGAAAACGGCTCTAGGAGAACAAGTGGAACTCTGATACATGGGCGGGGTTGTCATAACATTGTAATTATCACCTCGAATCTATCAAGCTGCGACCATGGAACTTGGCGACGGTGTTAGTCGTTTAAAAAGTTCATTATATTTTATTATTAATTTCTGTTGTTGTTATTGTTGTTGTTGATAGATTTAGGCAACATATTGCTCATGTCAAATGAAGCATCATACGCTAAATAAATAAAATTAATTTCTGTTGTTATTGTTGTTGTTGATAGATTTAGGCAACATATTGCTCATGTATCCCCGTTTACTTGAGTGTGTGTGTCTCTCCCTCCCTCCCTGGAATTTGTCTGTTAACCTGTGTTATTGTGATGACTGTATTGGTGTGTGTATTTGTAATTCAGATGAGGATTGGGAAGGAGGTGGTCGTGGCTTCAAGGTAGGAACCATCCCGGCATTTGGCTGGAGTTGAAATGATAAACCACGGTACCACTACTAAGATGACTGAGGTAGGAACTGAACCCGCCTCTTCTCAGGTTTGCCTTATGAGGCTGAATGTAAATCGTTCCAACTTTCAGACCAGAATCGAAATTTCTTGGCAGAGCCGGGAATCGAGCCCTGACTTCCGGGCCGACAGTCAAGAATGCTAGCCACTACACATCGAGGTGGACTTGTTTGTAATCTGTTGGGTGGTCTAGAAACTTTGGTAGGTCATAAGTCTAACATCTTCTTCTTCTGTCTATCTATAAAACTCAATGTTGGTTTGTCTGTTATTTATAAAAATCTACACCGTTTCACCGATCTGAACCAAAATTTGTATACTTACTCTTTGGAACCCAACGGGTAACACTGTCCAGTTAAAATTTTGGACAGACCACTCCATTCAGGCCCCTTGGCAGCAAAACAAAAAAGGTCACCAAAAATACGCAACTGGGACAAAATATCAAAGTTGTCGCATAAGGACCGGACATAGCTCATTTTACGCCCCTCGATGCGAGAAACAATACTCGGTACGTCCCTAAGGGACACCGAAAACCACATTTTAAGGCCTTAAACCAACAGTTTAAAAGTTATTCGCAGAAAACTATCTTCGCTCTGATAAACTGATGCACTAATGGCAAGTCCGTTTCCATGGCAAAACTACCTCAAGGTATGACATCCGATTTTCTATATATTCCTGTAGGAGGCAATGCCAATCCATTTATTATCTTTTTCAAGATACATATAAACACAATAAGAACAGGATAGCACGCCCGCCCCTCATCCGGAGGCGCCGGGTTCGATTCCCGGCTCCGTCAGAGATTTTAGACACTGACGTGAGGGCTACAACGGGGTGCACACAGCTTCGTAAGAACGATTGAGTAGCTGATTGATAGTGAGGCAGCGCCCCAGTCACGAAGAACATGATTTACGGCCGAGGGAACACGATGCACTGACCACGCGTCACCACAATACCAGCAGGTCGAATGGCTGGGAAGCAGTCGCATGATAGGCCTAAGCCATTCATAGGCTGTAGAGCCAGGGGTAAAACAAATAGGGAAAGCGCCTTCTAATAGCACCTTAAATTTTTAAACACTACAGTAGCGGCTACTAAATAAAGGTAGCGATATAGCTACGTTCAATTTCATAAACACTGGGCTCACAAATCCCGTGTAGTTAAGTACAAATATCAGTCTGGTCGTTATTTCAGTAGTAACGAAGGTCTATGGCGGCTATTGCCGTTTCCGGAACACTTAAGGCATCCCGCCGAACATACCTCAATGTGAACCAGTCTATTTTACTGAAAAGAATTTCTACGAGCGAGTATCCACTCCGGCAAAAACCACACACTCACTACCTTTTCCAAAATTTACACAAGGCATGATTTATAAAGCACTCTTCTGTATGTTGAGGTACAGAGATATACCACATGGAAAGATACAATACAATGTTGGCAAATCTGAGTTCAAGGAACTGCTGTTCGGAATAGGCCTTGTGTTAAATCTGCAGAAGCTTTCAGTACAGGTTATGTGGCCCATGATCGTAACATGGAATGTTTTCCTTCGACAATGCATCTACACAATGTGCGAGGGCAACGCATTTCAAAGATCTCTGAGACACAATAATCAGGAAATTGGAGAAAAAATTAAAGTGCGAGCGAAGATTCAAGGAGAAATAATTTCATCTCTGAGATTTTCTGATGATATCGTCATCTTGGCCGATACGCCAGAGGATTTGAGTGAGTTTTTGAATGGTATGGACTCCGTCTTGAGAAAAGGATTCTTGATGAATATCAATAAATGTAAAACAAAATTATTGGAATGCAGCCGAAATAAATCAGAAACCTCAAATTGGCAGGTGAAACGCTACGTGAAGTAGGAGACTTCTGTTACTTAGGAAGCAAAATATCCAGTGATGGACGAAGCAAAGAGGATATAAAAAGTAGGTTGGCTCAAGCAAGGAAAGCATTTCTACAGAAAAGGAATCTGTTGACATCGAATATACATTTAGGTATTAGGAAGTCATTTTTAGAGCTTTCGTCAGGAGCGTGATACTATAAGGAAGTGAAATTTGGGCTAATGGTGCAGCAGAAAAGAGGAGAATTGAAGCGTTTGAAATGTGTGGTTACAGGAGAATGATGAAGATCAGATGGGAAGATAGGGTTACAAACGAAGAGGTATTAAGACGAGTGGGAGAGGAGAGATGTTTCTGGCGACTGCTAATGAAGAGAAGTGATAGGTTGGTAGGACACATTAAGACACCCAGAACTGTAGGGGTAGACCAGGGTTAAACAGATTGCCTCGGATGTAGGGTGTGGTAGCTATGTAGAGATGAAACGATTAGCTCAGGAGAGGGAAGCATGGATAGCTGCATCAAACCAGACAAAAACTGAAGACTCAAACATCAACAATCGGGAATTTTAATTACTTAGAGAGGCATGTGAGGCAAAAGGGATGTTGGAGATTTCAATCCCTGTTATGTAACACTGGAAGAGACTGCATAATGTACATCAGTGGCCAAGGTGAGAGATATTTTGCTATAGGTCTATTAATAGCGACATGTTGACGTCCAAATCATCAATAAGTGTGGCAAAATGACACCCAGAATAGCTTAAGGAAAAATACTTTTAATTCCCCATATTCCGATAGATTTGCCATTCCAGTGTGTAAGAGTGCAGTTCCCTCTTCAAACAATATTCGCAATTTCTATTAACAAAGCGCAATGACTCACACTTAACAGCAGCAGGTGTGCATTTAGACAAAACCATATTTTCCCTCGCGCAACTGTGTGTGGTGTGCTCGCGATTATCCGGACAACAAAATCGTTATGTCCCTGCAGAAGATGGCAAAACCAAAAACGTAATTTTCAAATGTGATCACATAATGTAACATCGTACCCTGCAGACGTTCACAACTCTATAAAATTCCCACTTTGCTGCTCATTTCAATATACTGTATGTATCAGAATTTTCAGAATTATAATGGACCCACCTGTAGCCGCGATTGCTGTAATAGAATATACCTATTATCAGCAATAATGTATCGTCACCATTGTCTTGATCGCGAGCGAAGCTGTGGGTAACTGCTAGTATTCTTATAAATTTTGAATTTTGAGCAGAGTCACGTGGATGCTGCTTTTAGTCCCTGTGGAATTACAGTGAGTTGCATTGCTTGCCCCTGTGATCTTAAAAGTCCATTGATGCTGTAGTCTAGTGTGTGAGGACTTAAAATCTGTTATTGATTCTAACCAGATAACTGATAAAACATTACAGTGTAAACTAAAAAGGACAACATTACTTGTTACTGAGTACTTAATGAGTCAACTTTCAGCAAGAAAATAAATTCAATTTATTTCGTCTTCATTTTTGGAAAGTGATTAAGTTATGTGTACGGGAGTTAAGGCAACTCTGACTCAAAATGTGTAACGTAACTACACTGTACAGTCACATTAGTGTGACCACTCATCAATAGCCTGCATAACCACCTTTTGCAGCGAGGACCGCTGCGAGGCGTGGAGAAAGAGGGAGATAACCCAGGGAATGCCACGAAAACATTCCGCACACCATTACGCTCCCTCCTCCGGACTGGACCCGTCGGGCGATTGTTGCAGGGTGTTTGCGTTCAGTGGTTTCACGCCATAGGCTATACACCAATGGCCATATGTCCGATGGAGCATAAAACGAGATTAATAGGAAAAGGCCTCTCGTTTTGCTCATTTATAATTGGGAGTAATAGATCAGTGGTCCTCAAAGGGGGTGAGGGTGGGGAGGGGGGTGGGATAGAGTGATAAAGGGGGGTGCCGGCTCTGATTGAAATATTTCTATTTCATATTCTGTAAAAAATATTGCCATCCTCATATCCATGAACTTATCATAGACAGGAAGCTCCAAGGAGCAATCAAGACTATTAATCTCAAACTCTTGCTGTCTAGTTTCACAAGAGCTGACAAATAGATCCTGCTAGTGGAAAAGGTGAGAAAAGGTGAAAAGAAACATTTCCCACACATCACCCTTTCACCCGGCACCCGCAATGATACTAAAACCAAACACTTAACAGCCACTAATGACAATAAGCCCCGTCACAATGTGACCCCCAATTCCTTACAAGAATAGATTCTTCAATTTCTGCAAATGTCGACTCTAATTCAGCCAGGACTTAGCAGTCAGTTCAAAAACAGTGACTCAACAGGTGGATTATAGTGTGTGTTCAGTGGAAGTGGTTAGCCTAAATTACAATAAACTGATGCAAGTAACGTAACTCAAAAAGGAACGAAGGGAGAAAATAAGAAAGCGAGAGAGTAAGTAAATCAGAAGTTAAGTAGGTCAGAAAGTAACGAAGGGAGAAAATAAGAAAGCAAGAGTGTAAGTAAATCCGAAATGAAATAAGCCAGAAAATAACCTAGTGAGAAAACAAGGAAGCATGAAAGTAATCAAATCAGAAAGTACGTCCCCAAAGTTAACCTTTACCCCAAACCGTACATTGTTTTCTTTTATTTTTTGTTTTGTTTATTTTGTTTTATTTTATTTTGTTCTGTTTTATTTTTATTGTGTTTTGTTTATTTTGTTTTATTTTGTTTCGTTTCATTTTATTTTGATATTCCAGAAAACAAACACAAAACCAAAACAAGTAACACGAATCAAAAAGTAAAATAAGTGGCATATCAGCAGTGGTAAAAAAAGGCCCCATGAAAGTGATAGTGCTTGCCATCCTTCAGAAATATTCAGTCGTAATAAAGAACATGAATAAGGGGAGGGGCGCTAGAAGGGGAGCACGACAGACAATGTTTAAGAACCCATGTAATAAATCAGTAGGAATATGCAATTATTTTTTGGGTGTGGATTCTATTATATGAAATACTAGCAGAAGTACCCATTCTTCGAACGGTCTTCGGTATTGATAACCAGACATAATCAATTGAGCTACAGTTGCAATGGTTAGGGGGTAGGAAACCTGTTTGTCGACAAAGATAAATGATTAGTTGAAATAAGCTCTGAAACTAATTTACCTAACGTGTACTTCCTGATGTGAAAATAAAATTGAAAACCTCGTAGACGAAACGCAATACACGTCACATAAAAGCTGACCCTCACTGTTGTGTCAAGTCCGCATCCAGAGGAAGACCCCTTTGATAAATTATAAAGGCTTGTGGTGCGTGAAAATTCAGGTTTTTTAGCCTCCAATGGCCCAAATTCCTAAAAGAAAAAAAAGAAAAAAACTATTTCAATTCAGGAATTTTTGAATATAATATTGCTGTTTGAAGATATAATATACCTTCTGTACGACACGTCGCACTTTAAAGTCTTGTGAAAAAATCTAGGGTACCTCTTGACCCCCTTAAGCGCATTGATGAATTTTACTGTTTTTGTTGGTTCTGTGATAACCTTACAGCCATTTGCAAACTTTCACAGAAATGTAATAAATGGAGTGGCATAACTTCTTGCAGAAATAGATGGAAAGTTGGATGTAACTTTTTGAGACACTGTTGTCATGGTTACTGGCTTGCATTCCTGCATTAGTTTATAAAATGAAATTAGTTTTCTGGGAATATCACAGAAACTCTTGGTTTTAGAGCCATAAAATGTAGTTTTCGGGGACCCTTTATGGCTGTTTAGGGGCCCCGAGTTTTGTTTCTGACACCAAGGGGCTGAAAATAAGCTTTGTCTCTTCGTTGTAGGCCGTAGTATAATAATAATAATTATAATAATAACATAACAATATAGGGATAGGGATATAATAGACCTTCCGTACCACACCAGAACGTGTAAATTGCCTGAAAAAAATTCTAGAGTACCCCTTGACCCCCTTAAGCGCATTATATGTATTGATGAATTTTACAGCTTAATTTAGTTCCGTTATAACCTTATAGCCGTTTGCAAACTATCTCAGTAATATAAGAAATGGAATTGTATTGCGTCTTACAGCAATAGATGGACCTGTGAGTTTCTGTTGCCATGGTTACCGGCTTGCTTTCTTCCATTATTGTATTAAATGAAATTAATTTTCTGGGAATATCTCAAAAACTGTTGGCTTTAGGGCCTTAAAATGTGGTTTTCGGGGGCTCTTTTCGTTTCTCACATTGAGGGGCTGAAAATGAGCTTTGTCTAGCCGTTCTACGCCTATTTCAGCAAGTATTTTAAGGGGGGTAGGCCCCCTTTAATGAGAGGTACAGAGAAGAGTTACATCAATGATTAGTGTCGTGCCTCTGAAGGATATCTGTTCCAAATTTGACGTTGATCCACTCAGCCGTTCTTGAGTTATAAGGGAACAAAATTGTCCACAGACAAACAGACAGACAGACATACAGACAAAAAATTTATTTTCGAACGCATCCGTCATAAAACAGTCTGAAACGCGTAAATAACGCAATTTTCCGTAGATATTCAGAAAAAACAGACAAACTTTCATACTTATATATATAGAGATGGGATGGGAAATTATTATCCCACTGGGCATACCCGACAGTAGGTTTTCTTATATGGGCAATAGGGTAATAATTTAACACCTACAAATTAATAATGCTGATACTATGCTTATCACTCTATACTGAGGTTTATTTAATATTATATAGTATGTCCTATACAAAACACACGCTACGCTCTATAATGAAAAAACATGGTGTCTGAATCATAACTTGGTACCTTATACCCCAGGTTCTAGTTTTTCTGGACATATTCAGGATTGAGTGGTAATCACCCTACAGTGATAATCAAAATAAATATCATCCTCAAAATCACCACATTTCTACTCAATTTATTTAGAAACCAATTCTTTTAAGAAACACTTCTATGCTACATGAGCACTCGCACACACAAATTGGACCCGGGCATTACAACTAACTCCCTCGGCACACAAGTTCAGTGACCTATAACGATTTTTCCGAAATCTGTGAAAAGAAATAAAAGTGAGTTTGGAAAGTAGAAGTTAGTATGTTTGATATACAATTCAATAAATACAAAATACAAAAACACTGAAAATTCATTTTAAGAAATCTTCTATTCTAGGGTAAACGTGCACTGTTGAGACTACTGGTATATATGCTTCCCACCTTTGGTTTCAGATGCCAGTATACATCAAATTAATGGGTTTCCTATGTTTCTGTGCAGCTAGTTTGTGGAAGCATGTTGAACAGCTTGAACTGAAGTAGGTATGAAGAGCGTATCCCCAGCTCCGTTATGTACATATATGGCGTAAAGATATTATCCCAAATATCCATAAAGAGTTGTGTAGATATTCCCTAAGAGTTGCGCATGGCAAGAATACAACAGGATTTTGCATGATGCGATTGGTTTTCAAAATACTGATGCTCTAGTTTACGAAAAACTCAAAGTAGTGCAGAAATGGAATTTTTTCACACGGAGCAGAGGTTTGATTCTCGAGGAAGAATCACAATTGGATTAATGATTACGTTAATACTTTGTTACAGAAATTCAGAATTTTATTGTGTTCAGTAGAATTCTTTTTGTGGCTATTTTGGATATAACCCCTCCAGTTTTTCTTAAATATTAAGATTTACAGTATCTTGGGGAAAATGTATACATCTAAATAGTTCCCAGAAAAACGAAGTGATCTTCCAATTAGGTGATGAAGGCATGTTTCTGCAAATAAAATTATAACTTTCAGGAAAGCAACTTCAGAAGTTCAACGTACGGTTTTCTTTGCATGTGTCTTCTACGATGACATCAATCACCTTCTCAATAAAATCCAAATGCCTCAAGAACTATTGGAACTGTTCCCATCAAAATTCGCGCACACACAGTATCAATAATAGTCATAAAAAACAATAATAATATTATGTGTGTCGTGTCATATCTATAAGAGATAAATAAAAAATCATTAAAAATTCTTAGTGTCTGAAGCTTCGTAACATTCTACCTGAAATTTCGCAAATTAACATTTTTGTGAGACTTTAAAGGTACGAAATTTAATTATATATTTCTTGTGATTTTGTGATATTATTACCTGCTCCTCAATCGCTAATTAAAAGTTATAAAAAAGAAATACAAATTAATATTTAAAATTCAAAATTCTCAATATAGCGCTGCCTTGCGTTTTTGTGGGTATCTACCCACTTAACCTAACGGCGGTACATTTTGAGGATCCAACCAGCCTTCGGGCTGACTACCTAACAGACTGTCAAATTCAAAGTTCAACATTTAAAAGTCTAAATACAGAATTTAAATTTATAAAATAGAAATAACAAATTAATTATTTAAAATTAAATGTTATATAATAACAAAATGTATGAAAAGGAATCAAAAACTTAAGAATTATAAATCGTGAACTATCAATTTTAATTTAGTTACTAAGAACTACTTTTTTCATTCATTCATTCATTTATTTGCAATGGGAGGAGTGTCCCCCGGTGGCAAATTGGATACACATAACAAATAAATAATTATACATAACAATTCAATAACAATTATACAACAATTAAACTGGAATATTTACAGAAATAGTCAGTCTTTTCTTAAACACGCCTATATGTTTGGGAAAAGGCTCGAAGACTGCGGCAGGTAGAGAGTTCCAGTTATCAATGGCACGGTTTACAAAAGAATATTTACCATAATTTGTTCGCTGTGGTTGGCCCTTAACTTTGAAAGGATGATCGCTCCTACCCATGTAAGTGGGCTTTCCCAATCGTTTGCTAAGCTCACCCCATGCTGGTTGATTTGTATACGTGTTGTACATAGCGCAGAGTCTAGATTTCATCCTCCTAGCCTCCAGTGATTCCCACCCAAGTTTCTTTAACATACGGCTCACACTGCTCCTGGGATTAAAGTCACTGAGCACAAATCTAGCGGCCTTTCTTTGTACCATTTCCAACTCATTGATGAGCCCTACTTGATATGGATCCCAAACCGCCGAGGCATATTCCAGAATAGGTCTTACATGTGACAAATAGCCTAATTCTTTAGCAGAGGTACTACTTCCTTTTAATACCCTCATTACAAAGTGCAGGGATTCGTAAGCTTTTGAAACTACACATCCTACATGACTACTCCATTTCATATCATTCCTTACGTGAACGCCCAAATATTTGCAAGAATCTTCTTCTACAAATATTTCCGAGCCAATGTTATATTGAATATCCTGCCTCCGCACTTTCCCTATTTTTAAGAGACTACATTTTCTTGTGTTTATTTGCATTTAATTTTCAATCGCCCACTTATAGACCAGGTTCAGGTCCTCTTGAAGCACTGCATTGTCTCGTGAGTCATGTATCTTTCGATATATTACACAATCATCCGCAAACAATCGAAAGTCACTGCGAATCCCATTTGCTAAGTCATTTATAAACGCCAAAAATAACAAAGTTCCGATTACGCTGCCCTGAGGGATACCCGACGTTACGGTAATTTCATCCGAGAATATGCCTTCGACTTTCACTTTCTGTGAACGACCCGTCAAAAATTCTTGGATCCATAAAATTACTCTTCTATCAATCTTCGTCGAAGCTAATTTATGGAGTAGCATGTCATGCGGCACGACATCAAATGCCTTCGCAAAATCTATAACCACGGCGTCGACTGAAACTCCATGGTCTAACGATTCGCTAATGTCTTGAAAAAGGGATAGCATCTGACTCTCACATGAGTAACCTTTCCGAAATCTATGTTGCCTATCATTAAACCATGATAATGTTTCCCACTCTTCCCTCAAGTAGTCGCAAATGAGATGCTCCATCTGTTTACAAACGATGGACGTAAGGCTAACCAGCCTGTAGTTGCCCAATTCAAGTCTGCTCCCTCCTTTAAATATTGGGACTACCGTAGCTCTTTTCCAGTCATCTGGGATTTGCGCATTGTTTATGGACATATTAAACATCACCTCCAAGTATCGTGCCACGGCCCTACCCCCTAGTTTAAGTACTTCACTAACAATATTATCAGGACCCTTTGATACATTGAAACGTAGTTTTTGTATTAGCTTTACAATTGCTGACTGGTTTATTTGGAACAGGGGAGCCCATGATTCGTCGTTAAGGTCCAACACACAGCTATTGGATTTATTGAACACACTACCGTAAAAGACATTTAATTCGTTAGCAATGGCCTGTTTCTCAGTAATTAATTTACCGTCACCGGACATTATCATCGACAAATTATTTGTATTTCCCTTCCTTCTCCTAACATAACTGTAATTTTTTTTTCCACCCATCACCTCCCGAACCAAGTAAACCTTGCATATAATATTGTCATGAGCATCCCTCTTTTTTAAGACGAGCTCTCTTGATAAGGACTTAAACTTCAACATACTCTTGTCACTATCATGTCTTTTATTGTATAATTTCCTAATTTTCCGTTTTAGACTCCTAATTTCTCGTGTGTAATACTCAGGATCTGGGTTTTGTTTCAGCATTTTAAATGGGACAAATTTATCAACAGCGCTATTTAAAATTTTCAAAAAGTTAGTCCACAGGATATTAATGTGATTTCCTTCCGATGCCCATCCTACAAATAGCTCATTAAAATACCCCTGAAACTTGCCCTGATCCGCCCTGCGATACTGGAATATGATCTTTTTTGCTACAACAGAGTCTAATTTTGTAATGTTACCATATCTAATATTTAATTCAACCCCAGAATGGTCACTAATTCCTGGTACTTTCAGACAGTTAATATACAGCTCTACAGGCCTTACGAGATAAACATCTAAGGTATTATTGTCTCTAGTTGGGAAGTCAAGTTGGGAAAATCCCCCCTCCCTTAAGAATTTATTTGCAGCGCTCTGAGCTTGACTACAGCTGGTTGACTCACCAGACCAGTCTACTTTGGGGAGGTTTAAATCTCCAGCAATTATTATGCTCTTTTTCTTAGCATTACCCATACAAGTTTTATCATACAGTGTTTCGAGGAGAGAAACGTTATCTTTCGGTGCTCTATACGCCCCTATCACCTGAAGAGGGAATTTATTTCCTTTATCCGAAATTAGTACACATAATATTTCATGATCCATATCAGCCCATTTTAAGAAACTACCTATATTTTTGCGCACACAAATAAATAGCCCACCACCTCGCTTCCCCCGATCCCTTCTGTACATTTCGTAGGTCCCTTGAATTATTTCGCTACTATTTATATCCTCATATAACCATGATTCAGTTGCAATGACAATGTCCGGAGAATACGTCTCTACAAGATTCCAAAATTCAATTAATTTATTTCCTAAACTCTGACAATTAACCTGCAGTAATCTTAGAGTCTTACCTCCGCAGCAAATATCTGTTCCCATCGGCTGGCAACCTCTGGACCTGCCCCTCCTCACAAAAGCCGGCACGAACTGATGACCCTGTCATTTAGGCTCCCTAGGTTAAAAGCACCCCGTCGATTTAGATGCAGCCCGTCTCGGGCGAAGTCACGGCCACCAATCCAGCAGTCAGATTCTACGTACACTAAGCCCAGTTGTGCACATACCCAGTCCATGCGGTCATTTACAGTCTTAACTCGCCTTAACGGAACATCTCCCCGCCGAACAATGCCACTCATTATAATTTTTGCATTTCGAAACTTGCTTTTAGCTTTTCTGCCTAGTTCGTAGAGCTCCCCCATTATGTAATCAGCTGTAGCCCTCTTCTTCAAATCGTTCGTCCCAACATGCAGCAACAACACTTTAACTTTGTCACAGTCCTCTTCATTTGATTGTTCCACTTGTTGGGCAAGCTGGTCAATTTTAATCCCCGGATAACACCGCACTTTCGCACCTGATTTCCTCGAGATATTCGCACTCCATCGTATCATTGAATCACCCATTATGATAATGTCTACGTGTGAGTATAATTCAGAGTAGGAGGTATTATTAGGTAATTTATTGTTCTTTAAAGAGGAGGAACAGCGATTTCATCTGCCCCCTATGAAGTATTGCCTACGTTTTCTCAGATATTGACACCTTATCATCGCAAACAAGTAGACTATGTCAGAGGAATTTTCTAAAACATGGTAATTATTTACACTAAATATCAGATTCCCCGATTATGAAATAATATTGTTATTATTATTAATAATAATAATAATAATAATAGCAATAGTATGGAAATGACGTCAGTAATGACTATACTTCCTATAAATAACGAAACTTCATTGCACCCGCGAGCAGTGTGAAAAGCCTTTTATCTACCTTGTGTCCACAGGTATGCAAAAGAACTTATGATGATATCCTCCTGATACACTGTGGAATTAGAATTATTCAGATTACTTGCTGATGAAAATCGTCGTAATATTTATTGAAAATACAGGGCACTTGGAAATGTTCTCCGCAGTGCCTACATGAGTCTGCGAGTTACGTTGGCAGCACTACTGTCGCTTGTATCAAAACAAACAAACAAACAGTAAACGTTGTACTCACCACAGCCATTCATAACTGATGCTTGGAAGTCCTGTTGACACCTACGCTCGCTTATTGCAATACACACTGACGATTTAGACAGATCACACGTGTGGGATTCACCCTGTCAAGGACACCGCGCTGTCAACAAAACTGCTGATGCTAGCCCTGGCAGAAGCCGGCAGTCACTGCGGAGAACATTTCGTGGCGCCCTGTATAATTTAAATTTTAAATTATTAGATCAAACTGACAGAAATGATTTCCCCAGTGAATATCAGAGTTGAAATGGCCAGCCCTAGCAATAAAAAAAAGAAAATTCCCTCAAAATGTGTTAGAGAAAGAGGAACATTGTCATCGGCTTCTTTTACAATGCGTAAAGCTGAGAGCATCTTCTC
Organism: Meconema thalassinum; assembly: GCA_946902985.2. NCBI lineage: Eukaryota > Metazoa > Arthropoda > Insecta > Orthoptera > Tettigoniidae > Meconema > Meconema thalassinum. The sequence goes on from OX336394.1 coordinate 344,685,118, forward strand.
TGCTTTCAAATCAGATAGCCACTTATAGTAAATACCAGCCTGCCTGATTCTAGAAAATATAATATTAAAGCGACGTGTGTGAGGACTGAACTTCCTAAGATAAAATGTAACTTCATAATTCATTGCACCACCTTTCAGAGGCAAGAATCTTTTCTTACCTTCACTAGATAGATAAAGAAAATCCAGTGCGAAGCCAGTATCAATAGAACAATAGAAATATCCGAAATTATCTACCTCATTCAGTTTAATTATGCCCGTATCACCCGGATTATATAATATGAGATTGTCATATAATTGCTTGGCGATAGGATCATCCTTATCCTCAAATACATGTGCTTCCCATTTAATAGATCCATATGAAAAATCTGAATCTATGAGTTCTTCAATAGTCGTGATTTGTCGTTCTCTCCCTGGATTTGTAAGTAAACTGAACATTACGGACTGATATGCAGAATTGATTACAAAACAATATAATACCCAAAGAATTAGGATTGATCGTTTTCTCGTAGAATTCTCTAAACTAGGTAAGGAAACACCAAGCAAAACAGACCATGATAAAAGCAGATACCTTCCGAACCTTCGCGGTCTTCTCGTAGCCAAGAAGAATGTAAGTGATATGAGCAAAAATGAAAGCATTATAAGCAACCAAATTTCCCAGTTTAATGCAATAAACAATGCTTTCCAGGGAGGAATTACTTTAGCAACAGGGACGAACCAATTACATGTATCTTTAGAATACCCATCAGTTATATCGACAATTGTTGGATGAAAATATTCTGGCCTGAACGCAGCAAATGCAACATCAGCGTCGTTAGTTACCAAGAGACCTATTGCTCCATAAACACTACCGTTTTCCAATACATAACCCCAACGGTTCCCCGTTATTGATCGAAGATCGAGAAATTGTACACGGTAACCAGACGAAGCTGCCACAGCATTGAACAGAAGCACTTCGAGACCAATAATATATGAAAGTTCTTCATTCTCATTTGTGGAGTTTTTAGGAGGGCATATATACGGTTCATATTCAAATGTGGCAATACGCATGGGGCAATTTGGTAACTTACTCGGAACTTTATTGGGGAAAAGTTCGCTTCCCTTGAAGTTGTCTTTCATTACCAATTCATTTATAAGAACCATGACTTCTAGCCGAGTTCCACAGTTCCCTGATGCAGAAAACGGAAACCAGGTGTAGAGATGTAATGCTTGACGATCATCAACATATATCGTGATAATGATATTTAGCACGTACCACTTCCAGAGTTCTGCTACAATACGTCGCGCTGTCTTCTGACAATCATGGAATTTAACAGGCTCTGAAATTATCACGAAGAATCGTGCCTCATGGTTCCAAAATGAACTCTCAAGCAAATGGTTGACTTGATCGGTAAAACCAACTGACTCTTCACTCCCTGACAGAATGAAGAAGCACTGTGTCTTGCCCAAATCACGTCTCTTAATTGGAATTTCAGACAGTGGTTGCTCGACGTGAATTATTACAAGTGTTTGATTGGACCGTGAATTGAAATATTCCAATAACCGTTGGAGTAAGCTCAAATGATTGTCAACGTTTTCCTTGGAAGGTCTGGCTGAGATCAGTACATTATGGAAATCTGCACAGTGGGTATCGTAAACAGCCTTAATGAAATTAAGAACTTGATCACTTGCATTGTCTGTCACTAACGTGTTTGGGACAAACAAATCCGCTGCACACATCATTGGAGCCACCAAATATAGAACATAAATAAGTTTCAGTTCTCTTTCCATCCTCTTTGGTAATCTTTGGCTTCTGGAACAAAACAGAATACAATAGAAGAGAAGCATGAAATCTTTGATAACCAGAGATTATAGAAGAGAGTACAGTATACAGGGTGTTTCAGACACAAGTACAAATATGTTTTCTATCGGTTGTTGGTGGCCCTGAATATACGTGCCGTGAAAATAATGTCCTATTTCAAAAATTGCAGAAATAAAAAATATAGAAAATATGATGTTTGTCGCGGAGGTAGTATGAATAACGAGGGTTTGCTGATATTTACTAAAATATATTCCTTTGTACGTAGAATGTTTCCGTACACTTTATGCATCCTTACTACCAGAAGCTGAAATAAAATGATTTTCTTATGAATTGTTTCATACGCATTGGTCATGCACAGGTCGTGAAATATTTGTGAACTAATGTGTTTGGAGAAAAGTACAAGTTATCTTACAGAAGGTAGAAATGAACATCCGCATTTGATAAACTAGGATATTTTTATCATAAGGAACGGTTATCCTAAGTGAAGAGCAATAAGCATTTTTTGTATGACATATTTTGTAAGAATGTCACTTCATTACAGCTCCTGGTAGTAACCATGGATAGATTCAGTGTAATCGTTCTACGTACAATCAGCAAACGGTTTCACATAGGAATGTAATTGTAATGTATGTCAGCAAAACCGTAAGTCAGATATCATTAAATACTACCTTTATAACAAACATCATAATGCAAATAAAACAGTTTTGCCATCAGAATGGATCATTTAAAAAGTGAAGTGTGTCCAGAACTTCATTTTATGAAACAAAATTGGAATTTATTTTGATCACCTAGCAACTTCCACAATGAATTTATACCGATTTTTCTTTCACAAGATCAACACAATTGTTCCCAATTGTGAAAAACATTTACATGACAATAATAAATGCACTGTTGTATTTATTAATTTCGTGTTAAGAAATTATACCAAGAAATATGACTAACTCTTTCAAAAAACAAATGTTTACTTATATGCTCTTTATTCATTCAAACGCAGTTTTTGGTGGACACATATTTTTTCACATCATTAGTACGTGGCATTCTCAATTTAACTCATTAATAGGCACAATGTTATTGAAGATATTTTATTTGTATTGATATTCATTTAATTTTAATTATTTTAGCAGAATTAAAATTAATGGTAATTTTAACTATTGTTTCCTTTAGCATTTTATTGGTCATACGAGTAGCTATGTATTGTACCCATTTGTAACAATGGACCATATGATTGCTGTCAGGCAGCTCCGTTCCTCAGTTCACAACCATATGATTTGGATTAGGGCAAGGACTCTAGCTACACAAATTATTGTAAGTATACAGTTTCTAATTAAGGTACTATTTAATTTTCAGAAGAAGAACACAAACAGATCTGAGGATCTACAATTACACAAATGCAGTACGCTAGTTACTTGAATATCCCACTCAACTCTACACAATAATCTAATTTCTCAAAATTTTCGGATTAATTCAATATGTGGTTCTGCCAATGGCCGCCCCGGAAATCTACCTGTCTCCAGTGCCCCGTTCACCTGCGTATGCTCATGGCCAAACTGTCCACTCATGAAGCATGTAAACCTTACGAGGTCAGCCTTCATTACAAAAACTTACATTTCACATAATTCTATTCATGACTTTCCTAGCTTTAACTTTCCTTCTGTCCACATATGGCAACATGCTTACCTCCTTGCCAATTACAGATAAGCTTTTTGTTCACTTTCTTGCTTTACCTTCATGTGTGATCGAATGGCAACTTAATATCTATATTCCTAAACATTAGAGATAAGTGAAAAACCTCCACATATTTGTTAAACATCAAATCTGATTTACATTTCTTTAAAATTTGTGGCATTATCGTTCTTGTAATTTGATTTTTTAATAATTTGAATTCTTCCTGATTCCCTAAGTACATAATGTGAGTACATATGTGTTTTATATTGGCGGGTTATTCACATTTACATACATATCATTGTTACCCGGTCTGATCTATTTTAGTGATGCAAGTCCCGAAGGTTAAACCTTCCATATGACATATTATTTATGCGAGGGCAAATATTATCCTCGAATTTCTAACGTAACAATGGACCAAGTGTCGTGATTCATATTTCCTTACGGAATATTATTCCAAGACACTCACTTCTATTAAATTTCATGGTCTACACACAATGACCCCAATATTCCTTCACACTTACAAGGGCTTCTTTCAAAGGCCATAAAGCTGTCACCCTCACCCAGCAAGTCATGTATCCCTGGAGAGAGAGGTTTCAAATAGGGTCGGTCAACCCCTTCCACCTTCTGGCCTAGCCCTAGCCTACAGCTGAAAGGCATAAACGCCTCACACTGATCGATAAGGTACGTCAGTCACTTTACAAACAAAAATTGACATGCATGTCAATTATTACGCCTATTTACCTCTCAGAATGATACTGATCTCAAATCTGGAGTAGAATTTACTGGGGAAGAGAAACGTCGGAACATATATTTATTAAAACCTTGCTTCTTTTCCCAACTTACTTTATTCTTGTCTCACAGGACAGGATAAAACAAATACTTCGATGTTTAAACATGAGACTCGGTGAGATTTAGCAGACCCGGCTTATGGAGCGTACAAGGACCACCTTGCACCTCCGTTTACATATTATCTCGTGTGGTGATCTCAATAACATCAAATTCACTGGCCGTATTTCATGCTCAGTTGAATTTTAGCACGCCTCATGCGGCTATTACGCAGAAAATATCACCCAAACAGCATACAACACGACAGTGATCAACCGGCCCTATTGTCCGTCTCAACTGTCTTCACATACCGACGAATTATCCTCACTACACACACCTCACATTCTCCTGGCATTATAAACTCAGGGAACAATATTAATCTCAGCACCTTTCAATCTCAACCGCACGTTTCACCAGCGAAAGTATATATCCCTTATCTAACTTCTTCCTATCTCTATTATCCTCATTAAAAGGAAATATCCGGGTTCAAATGTCTCCCATAAGTCCAACCCCTCAATAACGCCGTGGGAGACGGGCAACGGCAGAAAGTAGGGGATGGCCTCTAGGGGTGAAATACAGTGGGGACTTCGTGTGCCCCAGGGCCGTTACGGTAGCTCAAAGGAGAGGTTAATATATACACTCGTTTATTAATAATCACAGCCCCAGCATCGTACATAAACAGAAGACATTTGAAAAAGGTGAATAGAAATATTCAATCGTGGTATTGATAATTAGAATTCATTTCCTGCCTCAGTCTTTGAGCCTTTCCACAAACATATTGATATGTTTAAGAGAAGATTTATAGTTCCTTAATTGCAAATTGTGTATATTGTGTTTGATTGTTGGTGATTTTCTGTATTTCTGTATTTGTACAATTTGTCTCCAGGGTATTACCCCCATTTGCAAATATTATGTATAATAATAATAATAATAATAATAATAATAATAATAACAGACACAAATCATCAACCACAGCCTTCTTACTGCCTCTGTACGGTGTTGTCCCCTTGCGGATTACGTAGGTAATTGTTCCAAACATTCTGCTTTTTGAATCCCTTTGCTAGTGCTACCTCTGTACCAAATTTCGTTCAATTCGGTTTCACCGTGTTTGAATTGATAAGAGGGATAGCCATGCAGAGTAAACACACGCACACACACACAGACAGATACATACTTTTTGGACCTGTGTAGATCTCATAAGTCTACTTTCATTTTTTTGCAAAAATGGACAGGCCAATATCCTTGTTGTGTCACCTGCTTAAAATATTTGAGCGAATGTTACTGAATTGCTTAAGTCAAGTTGTAGAGCCTCTTCTCATACGAGAACAAGCAGGCTTTAGACCAGGGAAAAGCTGTACATCTCAGATCCTTAATCTCAGTTCACTGAGGATGGTTTTGAATCCCGGAAAATCACTGGAGTAGCTTTTATCGATTTTATTTCTGCCTATGTCACTGTCAACCATCGTGGATTGTCACAGAAGATCTATGGGATCACAAAGAATTACGGTTTCACAAAACTTATTGAAAATTTCCTTCAAAATGGGAGACTATATGTGGATTTCCAAGGACAGCGCAGTCGATGGAGATATCAAAGAAATGGTTTACCACAAGGTAGTGTTCTATCACCAATGCTGTTTAACGTCTGCACTAACGATCAACCACTTCCAATGAACACTAGAAGTTTCCTGTATGCCGACGATCTAGCATTAGCTAGTCAGGGGAAATCTTTTGAAGATGTTGTAGCTCACCTAACAGAAGCAATTACAGAGTTGGATACCTATTCCTATGACAATCAACTTCGTCCAAATCCAGCAAAAACTCAGCTGTGTGCATTTCATCTTAAGCACAATCAGGCTCGTCGCGAACTTAATATCTCATGGAAAGGTTCACGTTTAGTAACCACTATTCACCCAAAATATCTGGGAGTCACTCTCGATCGTACTTGACCTACAATCAGCACTGCCGGAATATCAGAATGAAGGTGGAAGCTAGGAATAACATGCTTCGTAAGATCACTGGTGGGACCTCGGGCTCTCAACCATTAAACTTGAGAACGACAGCACTTGCCACATGTTTCAGTGCTGCTGAATATGCATGCCCAGTTTGGTGCAAATCTACGTATGCAAATCAAGTTGACAACGCCCTAATGAAGGATGTAGGGCCTATAGGCTTATTACAGGTTGTTTGAGGCCAACTCTCGTTGTAGAACTTTACCAGCTTGCAGGGATAGCACCACCAGATATTCGTCGTGAGGTAGCTGCCAATGCAGAGAGAGAGTTAAACATGTTCATCAGCATTCCCACCCGCTATATGGTTATGTACCTGCCATCCCTAGCTTGAAGTCCAGGAGAAGTTTCCTTAAAACCGCTGCAGTCTTGAAATATACACTATTTATAGTAAAAAAGAATTGTGGATTTCTAGGCTTGGGTGTAATTCTCTATGGTGTCACCTTCGGAAAGCTTTCCGCCAGGTCGTGAACAGAAACGGTTTGTGTGGAGGGCACTTAATCATCTGCGTTCTGAGTTGGAAGATCAAAGAACAATTTGCAGAAATGGCACTTCCCCTTCGACACCATCAACTGCGACTGTGGCATGATCAGGCCATGGAGCATCTACAGAATTGCCTGCTGTGCTCTGCCACTTGTACAACGGATGATATCCTTCTGGCAACACAAAATGCTTTACTGGTTGCATGTTTTTGGTCAATAATAGTGTGAATAGACATTGCATGTTTGTATGGTTGTAATTAGGTAATTTTGTTTTGTAAGCTTTGTAATTTGTTTGCTTCTGACTCATATATATATATTATTATTATTATTATTATTATTATTATTATTATTATTATTATTATTATTATTATTATTATTATTATTTCCGATTATTCCCCTTCAGGAGAGCGTGACAACTTGAGCCAATCACAGCTTCACTTCCTTTTCCTCTCTTCTTTTCTTCCCAAAACCTCTTATTAGTTCACTGTGCTTTTTCTCCCTTTCCTCTGTCCATTTTTTCCCCTGATGTGTCCTTCCTTGAAACTTGTACAATCTTCGTGTTTCTGATTTTATTTCTAAATTGTTCTCTGTCCTTAATGTCGTCTTCAGATATTTTAAGTAATTCCATGTCTTCATGTACTTCTTTTATCCAACTAGTCTTAATTTACTTACATTCACGATATTGAAAATCTTCTTAGTGAGTCTGTTCTCATCCATCCTATATATGTGTCCATAGAACTGCAGACGTATCTTCCTAAATGTATCTATAATGGTGTCTGCATTTTCATAAAGTTCCTTTGTTGGTCTCCTAACCCAAAATCCATTACGGAAAACAGCGCCATGGATTTTCCTAAGAATTTTTCGTTCCTGTTTCTCAATATCATGAATTCTTGTCATTCCTCTAATGACGGTGGTTTCTGCCGCGTACAAGGATCCAGGCAAGACAACTGTGTTATAATGGCGCAGTTTTACATTGCGAGATACTGCTCTTTTGTTGTAATGATTCCATGTCAGCTTGTACGCCTTCTGCAATTTTACTATTCTATCTGCATTAGAAAAAGCCTCCGTGGCTTAGGCGGCAGCACGCTGGCCTCTCACCGCTGGGTCCGTGGTTCAAATCCCGGTCACTCCATGTGAGATCTGTGCTGGACAAAACGGAGGCAGACAGGTTTTTCTCCGGGTACTCCGGTTTTCCCTGTCAAAATTCCATTCCAGCAACACTCTCCACTATCATTTCATTTCATCTGTCACTCATTTAATCATTGCCCCAGAGGAGTGCGTCAGGCCTCGGCAGCCGGCACAGTCCATATCCTCGCCGCTAGATGGGGGCTTCATTCATCCCATTCCTGACCCAGTCGGAGACTGGAAGCAGGCTGTGGATTTTCATTTTCATCTGCATTAGAAATTGTGTTCAATCCTGTGGGTTGGATGGCTTCTCCTAAATATTTGAAGTGAGTGACCTGCGAGATTTTTCCATATTGCGTTCGCAAGGTGATGTTTCCTGTTGATTTGGTATCCATATACTGTGTTTTTTTCATAGGAAATATCAAGTCCTGTTTTACTGGAGATTTCATGTAATTTCTCTAGCGCTAATATGGCTTCATCCTCGTTGTTTGTTAAGATAGCCAGATCATCTACAAAGGCCAAGCATTTCACAGTGGCTCTTTTCCCTTTCTCCTTTCCAATTTGGATACCTTTCACATGCTTTTCCCATTCTGTGATGATTTTTTCCAGTACGATGTTGAACAAGAGTGGTGATAAACTATCCCCTTGTCGAACTCCAGTATGTATTGCAAAAGAGTTAGAGATTTCTCCCATGAATTTCACCTTTGAGGTAGTTCTATACATATATAGATATATATGTATGTATAATCATTCATTCGATCATTTATTTGCAATTGGGGTGTGTCCCCCGGTGGCAAATTGGGTGTACATAACGAATAAATAATTATAAATAACAATAAAATTCAATTCAATAATCAATAACAATTAACCTGGAGTATTTACACTAATCGTCAGCCTTTTCTTAAATATACCTCTATGTTTGGAAAAAGGGTCTAAGACTGCGACAGGTAGAGAGTTCCAGTTATCAATGGCATGGTTAACGAAATAATATCTTCTTATATATAAAAGTGAAAGTCTGTATGTATGTGGGTGGGTGGTTATGTAGATTTGTTCCGTATACAAATCTACACCGTCCCACCAGTCTCAACCAAATTTTGCATACACATAATTTCGGATCCGGGAGGAACGGCTGGCTACATGCATTTTCGATAGTCTTGCTCATTCTTCTGATTTCGGCCTTTTTGCTCTCGATCAAAGGCTAATAAAGTCAGAAAATCATACTATTATATAACAAGAAGTTCCGTGACTACTTTTATTAAAATAAAGATTAAAGCCAATGTTTAATCGACAGTATATGATCCTACCTAGAATAATGACGAAATTAAGTTGGTAATATCGAAATGTCTAATTAGTTCGAAATATACCTGGTAAAATGTAGCCTAATAGAGTACTACAGTTGGCAGCCCTGGTGACTGAATATATTATTAGTTCCATCTCTTAAGGTAGAGAATACAAAATTTGGTTGAAGTCCAATGGACGTTACATGCAGTTAGATATTGGATTTATCAGCACGCGTAAAAGCATGTTGGCAACAATGTCATGCGTGTGCTAGTCAGAAATAATCTGAAATATTATGATATCTTGTTGTGCCAATTTTGGATGAAATCCATTTGTTAGTATATAAGTTACATGTATTTTAAATTTGGACTTATCAGCAGGCATATAATCATGTTGGCAACACTGACTTATATTAATTACTCCAAATTAATCTAGAATGGCAGGTGTTATACGTGTGGAAAGTATAGAGCTGTTGGCTTGCATACATTCTGACATATTGATATTAGGGATTAAAATATAGACAGCATTTATTAACAGTTGGCAGCCCTGATTGCTCTTAAGAATAGTTATAGTCATATATGTTATGTTACACATAGCACATACGAAATTTGGTTGAAATCTAACTGATTGTATAGAAGTGACATGTATTTAAAAATTGGTCCTATCAGCAGGCTTAGAATCATGTTGGTAGAACTGACGTATACAAATTACTCAAAATTAATCTAAAATGTCAGGTACTATACATGTGCATAGTTTAAAGTAGACGGCTTGCATACTTTCTGATATACTGGTATTTGAAAAAAAAAACATAGAGAGAGCAATTATTAACAGTTGGGAGCCCTAGTGGCTCTTAAGTATACGCTCAGTCATATTTGTGTATGTACACATATTACATACAACATTTGGTTGCAATCCAATTGATAGTGTAGAAGTTATATGCATTTAAAAATTGGACTTATCAGAAGGCTTAAAATTATTTTGGCAACACTGCCATGTTTGGCCTCCTGGAAATTAAACTGAAATAGTATTATCTACATGTGTGCTAATTTTGAAATAGCTCCCTTGTATAACGTCCATGATATCCAACATGGAGCTCAAATTTCTAGTGCGTCTTTTCTGCAGTTGGTAGCACTGATATCATTTTTAAATATGGGCTTGAAATATTCCTGTATACATCTTTACTCATACTACATTTGGTTTCGATTGCTGCAATCGTTTAGGAGTTGATAGGGGAGCACACACACAGCCAGCCAGCCAGCCAGCCAGACAGACAGACAGACAGACAGAAGGACAGACAGAGAAACACACATTTTCCCGGATCGATCTCATAAATCTACTTTTTCCTCATTTTTGCAAATTGGTAAAAGTAGGCTAAAAATGAGATGGTGTGTGTCTGTCTGTCCGTCTGTCTGTGTGTTACTCAATAAGCAAGAACCACTGGTCCGATTTAAATGGAATTTTGCATGGATGTAGCTGATTTCCCAGGTTTACATATAGGATAATTTTGATTTCGATATTTTGTACTATTAAAAATGGCGACCATTTTAGTGACGTCACTACACCCTTCGGTTTCAAAATTTCATATTTCCATTTCAAATAAAAAGAGAACGCTAAGAAATAGCAAACCTTAGATGGCACATGCCAGCTTTAAAATTTAATTTCCTATCTGAAAGGTCCTTATCACTTTTCGTGTATCTCCAACGGGTAGCGAGTAAAACCTTATTTGTGCAATAAAACACGGTCAACTACGAGCGGTGCAGTATATCTCTACATAATTATATAAAACTAGCAGAAGTACCCGTTCTTCGAACGATGTTCGGTGTTAACACCAGACAATATCAATTGAGCTACTGTTGCAATGGTTAGCGGTTTGTCATTCCTTCATAAGTTTATCAGAACGAAGTTAGTTTGCTGGGAATATCACACATACTGTTAATTTAAGGGTCTTAAAATGTGGTTTTCGGAGACCCTTTGTAGACTCCCGAATTGTGTGTCCAACATTGAGAAGCGCAACATATTACAACATATCACCCATATATCCAAATATGGGTGTATCTATCACATAGTATCAAAAAAAAAAACATCATCCTTACGATGAACCCGTATGCCGACCAAAAAAGGGAAAAAATTGTTAAAATGTGCTCTCAAACTAAATTCACCTAACGTATACATCCTGACGTGAAATAGAATGAAAGCCTTGTAGACGAAACGCAATACACGTCACAGAAAAACTGACCCTCTACGTTGTGTTAGGTCCCCTCACACAGGAAGACCTCTTTCATAAATTATAAAGGCTTGTGGTGCTTGAAAATTCAGGTTCTTTAGCCTAAAATGGCCCAAATCCCTAAAAGCCGCAAAAAATGCTGATTCAATTTAGGAATTTTTGAAAATAAATTTGCTGTTTGGAGATATAATAGACCTACTGTACTATATGTCGCAAGTGAAAATTGCATGAAAAAAATTTAGGTTATCCCTTGACCCCCTTAATTGCATTCATGAACTATACAGTCTACGTTGGTTCCGTGATAACCGCATAGCCATTACTTGCACATAAATGTAATAAATGGAGTGGCATTGCTTCTTACAGAAATAGTTGGAAATTTGGATGCCACCTGTACAGTATCCCAGGGGTATGCACCCCTTGGAGACCATCCCCCCCAATCATCTATCTAAATCTATCTAAATCTCCTAAATGGCAAACCCTTATAAAGCCAGACCAACATCCAGCAACATCGCAAGGACAGCTTGCCATTCTAGAAAGCAGCTCAATCCTTGCACAATTATTACACATTATTAACTGGGGCAGCTATGCTATCAGAATGCTAACAGCATAGCGCCCAAGAGTATAAAAGGCGTCCTAAGGAGGTCACAGGGATCTCTCCATTATCAGTCTTTCAGTGGTACGGCCGGAGGCTACGCTGGTGTCATCAGAGGTGAGTCAGTCGTGTTCAGATATCCTACATTTGTAACCTTTACCCACAGCTTGTACTTTACATTGTGACCACTATTACATTCCCTACAAGGGACTCATAATTCAGCATCACAGACCAATAAACACTTGGTCAACACATCACACTAGTCTTACTGTTTATACGCCTCTTTACATCCCAACGCCCTTCCTTATTCCCGTCACGGTTAGACGTGACATACGGTAGCACAACAGTGCCAGCTCAGGTGTCATTGTATTTCTCGAGGCGGCCCGGCTACTGAGAGCAGCACGCGCCGCTTAGCTGACACTATCACGTTCAGTTATATAACAAACCAGTCAGCTGGATGACTAGCGCATTGACCTGTACAACAAACTCCATCCCCTAGGATACATCTACGTCCTTTAATAGGAGCGCCCCCTAGCTCCTAGCACTAAACAACACTTCACACTGGTCAGCTTACCCTGCTACGGGAAGCTACCCTTTTTAGGCACTGCTTTATAAATTAATACAATAACTCTTCCTTTTAGATCCTACCACCCCCAAATAAGGGATCTAAAACACTGGTGGAGGCGGGGTACTACGCACAGAAGAACGGGACTCAACCAACGAGCCCTCGTAGTCAAAACGGTCCTAAGCCGCACGCAGCCAAGCAAATAGTGGATTTTTTTTCCCCAGACAAAAAACACCATTTTTGCTCCAAACTAGCTACACAGGGGAGATTCTTAGTAAACCAACCCCCCCCCCCAGCCCCAGAAAGAATCAAACAGATACGAAAATACACTGTCAAACACGCACAGATTTTTTATTTTTATTTTATTCGCATACACTTCAGTCAGAATGGCGCCTCATGCAGAGATTGCAAGCCATAGAGGCAATAGGGGTACGCCAATATTATTAACATTATTAATAAGATGCCAAAGGCATATACAAAGGCGACAGACACAAATACGGGCACTCCAAACAAAAGTCGGGGCAATACAGGGCAAACAGCCATACACTCCGTCAGAGGGTAGGACAACGCAATTAAGATGCGCACATAAGCACTTGAGGAACATACATGAACACCTCAATAGGATCCATGTCCAAAGAAACAAAATATACGAACAATTAATCACCACACATGGTCCCGTAATAGATAATGCAACCCTCGAGAGAATGAGGGTGCATTACACAGGTTTACACACCCATTACAGGGAGTTAATTCGCGTGCAAGCGTTTCTCCAATTGGCGGCTACAGAACTGTATAGGACACAGAAACATTAATACAGTAATTTGCAAACAGGCCATATGCCTCAATAGGTAGTACACCCAGATTTGGGACGAATACCGTGAGCTCCAAGCCAACAAGGCCATTTTTGAGTTCATGGTAGGGCCACCAGCCCAGACGAGAGAGGACGTAAGCGTGGATACGCTGACTCGACAATTTGCGAGGATGTCCCTCTCGCCATGTACTGCCACACACGGGAAGGAGGTCACCATGGCTACAGTCCAGAAGACGGCCAGGTTAGGCTCCAATAGGCTACAAGCACAAAGTTACACAAACACACGTCCTTCAGCTCCGGATCGGAAGGCAAATTTGCCAAACCGAGGGGCAGAACCTAGAACAACCCCCTCGGAACAAAAGGACGAGAGGGAGTTGAAGCCAGGACCCTCAGACACATATGACATGACAGGGAGACAACGGGACGCAACCACGTCATGGGCTGACGACGTAGAGCCCGCCCTACAGTACATAAAGCCTACATACACCCACACAGATAGGCTAACGCAATGGCAGGAGTCCGCCGTGGCCACAGGCCGGAAAGCGGGCAGGCTACACGCCACCACATTGCTAGGGCAGACACAAGCCATTAAGCGACCTTTACCGCCAGTTCAAAGGGCAAGTTTGCCAGAACAAAGGCGAACACCGGCATTAGTACCCCAGGTGCGAATGCATAGGAGGGTGTTGCACCCAGTCCCTCAGGATGCACGATACACGCACGCACATTTTGACCAGGCACTACCACACAGTACACGGGGATTAGGAAAAGTGTTATTACCTACCCCACAGAACAGATCAGTCGAAAATACACACACCCCCGTCAACTCTACTAGAGTAGCACAGAGCGCGAGTAGTTCCACGAACACAGGTACACTTAGACCAACGGTCAAGCGATACGGTGAAAGCAAGCCCGGTCGCATTTTGCTACAAACTCCTCCGAAAAGTAGCAGAGGGGCTCCTCAGTGGATCCCAGGGGCTTACACCCTAGTGACGGGGCGACGGTATCCACCTTCCTGAGCAATGACGCTCGAAAAAGGATAACGACTTTCACCAGGAATACAATATATTCCGACATCACTTGCACCAATAGTATGGTACACATAGGTTCTTTTACACGGGGGAAACAAGATAATAGACAAACAAGTACTCACAAACATAAACTGCACATTTTTTTTCTATCTTCCTTCTTTCATGTATATGCAGTGCAACATAGCTAGATCAGAAGTGCATGATTCTAAATCCTTGTTTTTTTGTTGGTCCCTGACATTTTTACTCATAGGCCATCAATGATTATTGGTCGGAGTGGTTATCACCATAAATTGGATAACGTAAAATTTCTAATATCCAAAGCCAAGTAGAAGCCCATCAGGTGAGCTACGCGGCTTAAAGCCGGAAAGAGATATTTTGAACATAGCTTAAACATCAAGTCACAGCATAGAGCTTAAGCGAGTCTTTCCAAGCAGAAATGACTAAATGTTCTATGTTCCGGTTCAACAGTTGGACAGATTCTCTTGTAGCGGGCAAAAGCCATAAGCGTGGCAAGAATTAAGAATCGCAAACTAGTTTTCAAAAATTTGGTGAGGTGTGCTTTAACCAACTGAAAAGCCCAATTGCACACCGGGGCGAGACACTGTCATTTTGTTGAGTTACAATTGCTTTAGAAGGGAGGTTCAACTCCCACGGTGCACTGGCTTTGCTCGTGACGTGGATACAAATGTATCAATTACGTCTTGCAATGGCCTTCCCAATATGTACCAGACAGTGTCGGTAGATTTCCCTGAGACGTAACTAGATTACTATAGTGCTAACGTCACCTACTAGGTGGATAGTACGGTCAGGACCTACTTACCATTTTTAAGCATTTTTTTTTCATAGTGGTTACGACACAATTTTGGCAGACTATCGCCATCGGGCAACCCGCTTTAATCAGCATAAAGCAGGGTGCTAACGAGATACAGCATAGTCTTTCTATTATTTTCTTTCAAAGTGCTCTCTTAATTCAGAGCGGGGCATGACACATTTTTTTTGCCTCACGCATTTGGCCCGAGAAAGGAAGGTGGCCAAGTTAAGCTGTATATATTTAACACATAGGCATACGTTACACATAACACTGCCTCTAACATGACTTTTTCTCACCGGAAAATAGTCACCAAACACGCGACTAGCGGCCCGGAGACACTCGTGTATCACGACATTTTGAACAATGGATGGGAATATACTTGACCCACGATACAGTAACACAAAATTGGGGACACGAATGTAGTTAGTGGGAGGTTCTTTTACAGTGCGGCCAAGGCATGTGAGACTTTCGAAGTGAAATGCCATGGCATGTGGTTTGGATTCCACGTAAAAACGGAAACCCCGTGGCTCATGATCCACAGAATAACGGTCACGCTAAACTACAAGTTTTCTTTCTTTTACAGTGCGGGAAGCACTACTCGCAATTACTACAGACAGCAATCAAGTTCACACACACGCGTGGCGAGAACATGAGAGTAAGCAAGTAAAACAAAAGAAAGCCCACGACATCGTAATTCAACACCATCGCGTCAGCAGGAACACGCGCCTCAATGGGCAAGGCTGGTCGGTACGGACGAACTCAGCCAACTCCTAGTGAACAGAAACAAACGCATCATTCACGTCCGATCTAAGGACCCTATATCTTCCAAATTTACACTACGAGGAGAGTTCAAAAATATACAAACTCCTCACAGAAACACGTACTTTCATTTGCGCACAACAAATACACGGGGAACATATGCCATAATATATGCGGCACAGAGAGGGTCACACCAAGGCTTTACAGCACCCCGGGTCCGAACCCATGACCACACACCACACTCGTACCAAAAACTAACTATCCAACGGTATTTTTGGTACGCGAAAGACAAGCAAAAACCACACTGGGGACGCCTCAAGCCCTGAAACACAACGCAAACATAGAACACAGAGAATGACATAAGGTCACGGGTTCAAATCCCAGCGAAAATCGGACACCAAGAAAACAGTTATCCAGGCTTCCAATCACACTGAAATTAGCCCACACAACCACACAAGCAGGGAATACCACATTTCCTCCCGCCAAAAGACAGGCATAAAATTTCAAATTACACCAGACATGGAAAATACATTTCCCACACAAAGGCATAGAAATCTCGCAAGACAAAGGCCTTACGGAATAGTGACCACACAACATCATTAGCAAATAGTATGAATTGCTACATTATTCCGCCAGGAATCTAGGACAATGACAACACTTGCATACGTGCAGGAAAGCACTTGCCAGCGGATGACATACATAACATCCCAGCCTGACATTAAACATACAAACTGCTGACTGGCAGACTTCATCATATCGCAATACCGCTGGTGACAGGACACTATTGTTTACCGGCATTGACAATGAAATTAGAGACGCAAAGCAATCATAATAACATACATTTTTTTAACACTGCAAAAGCACTTAGCAATGGACAAGACGTTGACAGGCCACGGGCGTCTCCCGCCCATACACGCGATACATATTACGACTTAGCCTGTAACAGACCAACCGTCCGCATGGCGTAGCGGAACATAGGCACACACACACGCGCTCACTAATTAGAAGCGAACACAGATAGGGGCTCTGAGAAAACAAGACCTCCCCTCTAATAACTTCTTTTCTCGATTGTAAGTCATAGGAATCATTATAGGCGATTAGGACATGACCAGGCGCACTACGACCACTGGCCACATTCACACTACAAATGGCAGACCAGATTAGGTCATGAGGCTTTACTATCCCAAGGCGCGGATAGAAAGCCGACATGGACCAAGGGAGGATGACAAAGCGTAGGTGGATAATCCCAGAGGGATTACCGACATACTACAGCAGGCTACCATGATTAATACCCAATTCCCTACCATGACCTTCCCACGTCCAACATAAACCAACGCAGACACATGAACACGACCAAAACAGCTACACTACATTACAGAGTACACACAAGGGGTTGATAGACTTCATGCGTCTAAAGAGAAGGCTTGCTACGCCTTGGATCACGATGCTACCACCTGAGTATTAGGGGTGGGTCGGCAAACATTAATTAAGCATAATGCGCATCTCCAAATGAGAGATGAGGCCACAACTATATATATTAACCATTTTTTGTTAATTAAACACTCCCGCATGACAGGAATATATTGGTATTATGCCTCACCCTACACCTATCCGTACATGAAGGCAGACGCCTCATACCCAGATACATGCATGACTATCCCATCCATTTACCGGGGATATTGATATCAGACCTGCATGGAATTTTCATATTTTTTGCAATCCCGGGAATTACCTGCCCCAGTCCACTCACTATAGGAGCATCCCAGCGCCACCACCGGTTCCAGGCCACCACTTACGTGGAACCCAAAGGTGCGCAACCCCTTCCTGCCTTGTTTCAGCCCACTCTACAAATAACTACCCCCAGATCCTAAATAACAGGGTACCTGACGCCACAGACCCTACTAACACCTCCATTAAGGTAAAAAAAGAGAGCATTATTGCTGGAAAGCTGACATAGCAATGGTAGACCAGAAGTAGTCTATGTACTTAGAAGATCTACAACCCCACAACACTGGAAATATTTTACATTTTACACGGAGATTAAACTATTTACACAGGTTACGCCCACATTTTTTTTTCTCACAAAGGAATCTGATACGCTCTGATTGATGATAACGGCGTAAGCTGAAGACCAAAGGCACCACACTTTGAGAGCGGGGAAGGCGATGTGGACCCTTACCCCAGTTGGCTCAACAAATCACTGACCCGACCAAACAGACGAACCACGTAAGGTCAAAGCATTCGCGGCCTGGCCGGGCAAGCTCTGGAATCCTGGGTGCGCATACACTGCCCCTGGGAGGAAGGGATGCTACACCCACTTTGTGCCACGGTCGTCGAAGCCAAGACCTGCAGGGAGACTTTCTGAGAATGGCGGGAGAAATAGCTCACTCAGCGCCGGACTCGGGAACTATCCCTAGAGACGACCCCATTATGACTAGACTTCTAGTTAAATTTAAGTAGGTACGGCTTCCATAGCGGGAAGCAAAACTCCTGTGCGTTGGAGGGAAATGTTACTGCGAGATACATAATACTGCGGCCGATACAGGCGAATATTACTGCGAAAAGCAGACCACGATTGCCGACAAAGGCGAAGAGATTCTTATACTGCGTAAAGCACACTACTGCGGCCGATAAAGGCGAAGAGATTCTATTACTGCGAAAAGCAGACTACGATTGCCGATAAAGGCGAAGATGATATTATGCCATTGGACGACAATGTCCAATGCCCACATAAATGGCGACGCATCGGGCAACCAATGGGCATTAAGAGAGGAGCATTGCGAGCGCCTCATAAGGGTTACGTGGGCGGCCCAACTACGACTACATACGCAATGGCAACGGTAAAGGACTGATAAGTACAGCGGGCGAAACGGTTTGCTCAGGGGCACCGTAAGCACCTGCGAATAGGGTAGTACTAGTTCATAAGCGTCGACACCTAGAATTAAGGGAACGGAATCCAGCGATCCTGGAGACAACCGGTGTTTCTAGGACTCGTGCGGGTGGTGTCCTGAGGAAGTAAA
This sequence comes from Meconema thalassinum, assembly GCA_946902985.2. NCBI lineage: Eukaryota > Metazoa > Arthropoda > Insecta > Orthoptera > Tettigoniidae > Meconema > Meconema thalassinum. The sequence goes on from OX336394.1 coordinate 344,704,107, forward strand.
TTGCCTCAGGCGATCGTTCTAGGCCAAATTTAGCTGTAAGACGGTTGCATTTGACACGCAACCTAGGATTAAGCAAATTTATTAACCGCTGTTGCCAGGTATGGCACAGCACATTTCGGCAGTAGATTAAGGCCACCCTTTCGGCTTAGAAATAGCATTTTTTTTAGACCATAATTAGAATAGATAGCGTTAAGTAACGCCACTCGGCGCCTGATGACCCACAAACCCGGCATCAGGGTAAGTCCGACAACTCATGACAAATCATGGCAAATCATGACAACTCATGACAACTCATGGCAAATCATGACCACTCATGGCAAATCATGACAATTCATGGCAACTCATAACAACTCATGGCAAATCATGACAACTCATGATAACTATTTTTTTTTTTCGTGTAGCCTCCTGAGAGGCCGAGTGCAGGTCTTTCAAGTCGACGCCCGTGGGCGACCTGCGCGTCGGGATGAGAGATGGAATGGATGAAGATGAATGAAACTGGGCAAGGATGTGGAAGGAAGCGGCCGTGGCCTGTCAGAAGGTACCGTCCCAGCATTTGCCTGGTGTTGAAAATGGGAAACCACGGAAAACCATTTCAAGGACGGCCGACGGTGGGGCTCGAACCCACGCGTCTACCGAGTCAGCAGAGAGCTTGGCCCCATGACCTAATGCCGCGCTTTAGCGAGCATAGCCACTGCTGTCGGTATGATAACTATTGATAATTAATTATAATACAGCATAAGTCTACATTTAAGGCAATTTTTTATATATATACATTAAGGTAAAATTTCGGCACTTGGTGACTAAAAATCCGTTACCAAGGTAAGCCCGACAATACTTAGGCTAAACTAGACTAACATAGGCTAACCTAGATTAAGTTAGACTTAAGTGGCGCCATAATTGATTTTGTCTACTATGCGCAGCGATGGAACTGCTATATGTATTAATATACTCTATTTGCAGGAAAGCAAGGAAGCGACGGAATGTACATGTTTCCAGATAAATGGCCATTAACACATTTTGTTTTACAGATGACGAGGATTGTACACAAACCTGTTGTAAATATGTAGCCCAACACAGAAATACCACACTCTCTCCCTCTTGTACAGACTCATACACCCTTTGGCAATTTCAGTTGCACCTCCTAAAGGTGACAGCGTAGCGACCACCGAGGCACGGTATCCGTGGGATACTGGGCATCGATGAACGCCGAAAAACAAGATGACACGCAAATAAGGCGTGACTTCGGCATCTAAGGGCGGCACAAGTATTGTAAGGGCCGAACCTTCGACGCCAGGGTGGAATTTCCCAACCCACGGCGGGAAAACCACTAGTACATAAGCTCAATGGAAAAAGAATTAGCGACCTAGCCACTAAACTACGGTAAGACGGCCGAGTAGAAAATGGCCAAGAAAGAATCGGCGAATGGTATACAAAGGCCAGGTAAAGAGTTCTACGAAATGAAAGGTACCAGGCTCATGAGCAAACCGGTCTAGTAGTAAGATTCTTATATTTTTTTATATATTATATCATGCCTGTAAATTAAATGTAAATTAATGCTCAAGTGTACGCCTATGCGCGTAAAATCACAATGTGTCACGCCATTTAACACTGCCATAATGGCAACACTGAATACACGTTTTTTTTTCCTTTCTGCTCTACTAACGCCCAAATTTGTCAGGGTGTTCCGTTTTAGCCCAAACCAATAAATACTTTGAATATTTCCCTTAAATTATACCTTGGAACACCCATTTTTCTATTCTCTTCTATCTTTCTCTTAGCAGGGAGCACTTTTTCCCCAAAATAAAGCCAGACGGCACAATTCCTCGTCTAGCTGGGTTTTTCCTCCCTGCACAACTATGTAACGGATAAATATCAAAACCATGTTTCTTTTCTTTTTTGAAACTCGCAATATGCCAACAATGGCAATGTCAATTTTTTTCAATGTCAATTTTTTATCAATGTCAATTTTTTTTCAATGTCAATTTCCATTTTCACAATGTCAATGTCAGTGTTATACATATATCTGTACATCCCATAACCCTCCCCTCTGAACACGGGCTGATCTCACACCTCCATTCCAACACGACATCACCCATTCTATACGACGACGCTGACAACGACGAGGTAGACATCACCAGATGATACGAGGGGGCTTCAAGAACTACTACATCAACATCCCAACCTCAAGTTCCGTTCCCGTTCGCGGGGACGCGAACTAAATAGGGAAGGAGGCTTGTACAGTATCCCAGGGGTATGCACCCCTTGGAGACCATCCCCCCCAATCATCTATCTAAATCTATCTAAATCTCCTAAATGGCAAACCCTTATAAAGCCAGACCAACATCCAGCAACATCGCAAGGACAGCTTGCCATTCTAGAAAGCAGCTCAATCCTTGCACAATTATTACACATTATTAACTGGGGCAGCTATGCTATCAGAATGCTGACAGCATAGCGCCCAAGAGTATAAAAGGCGTCCTAAGGAGGTCACAGGGATCTCTCCATTATCAGTCTTTCAGTGGTACGGCCGGAGGCTACGCTGGTGTCATCAGAGGTGAGTCAGTCGTGTTCAGATATCCTACATTTGTAACCTTTACCCACAGCTTGTACTTTACATTGTGACCACTATTACATTCCCTACAAGGGACTCATAATTCAGCATCACAGACCAATAAACACTTGGTCAACACATCACACTAGTCTTACTGTTTATACGCCTCTTTACATCCCAACGCCCTTCCTTATTCCCGTCACGGTTAGACGTGACATACGGTAGCACAACAGTGCCAGCTCAGGTGTCATTGTATTTCTCGAGGCGGCCCGGCTACTGAGAGCAGCACGCGCCGCTTAGCTGACACTATCACGTTCAGTTATATAACAAACCAGTCAGCTGGATGACTAGCGCATTGACCTGTACAACAAACTCCATCCCCTAGGATACATCTACGTCCTTTAATAGGAGCGCCCCCTAGCTCCTAGCACTAAACAACACTTCAAACTGGTCAGCTTACCCTGCTACGGGAAGCTACCCTTTTTTAGGCACTGCTTTATAAATTAATACAATAACTCTTCCTTTTAGATCCTACCACCCCCAAATAAGGGATCTAAAACAAACCCCTTGAGATAATGTTGTCATGATTACCGATTTGCATTCCATTAGTTTGTTAAATTAATTTAAATTAATTTTCTGGGAATATTTCAGAAACTGTTGGATTTAGAGCCTTATAATGTAATTTTCGAGGACCCTTTAGGGCCCCCGAGTTTTGTTTCTGGCACCGAGGGGCTTTGTCTCGTCGTTGTACGCCATAATATAATACTACTACTAATAATAATATAATATAGGGATAGGAATATAATAAACCTGCCGTACTGTCCCCGATAATCCGGATAGTAGGCTGTCAGAAATCCGCCCCCTCAATCGGATTGCCAATAATCAATCGCACCGGCACAGCTACATCAATAAAAATGGCACTGACAGATACTACCGAGATTAGAGTACAGTAGTTAACAAGAAATTATTGTGGAACACACCAAAATATATGGTGGTTCATACTTACCTTTTACTTACCTTTTCAATTTAATCTCGGGTCTGGGTTTTCAACTGGATCACTTAATAGTATGCCCTCACAATAACCTCCACCATGATATTTAAAATGAACCAAAACGGAAACAAGAAAATTTAAACTGTACAATAATTTATTTCACATAAAGAAATTAATTTAACAAAATTTAACAACAAAATATACGTGGCAATCAGAAGCCATTGTCCATGTAACCATGTCCTCCTGTAGGACTTGTTGACTTCACATACAAAATTTCAGCTTTCTCTAGCTCAAAACAACGTAATAATAATAATGCACTTTGGAATGGATAAGGGAGCTGGGACGAGACATATAGCAATTGTTTCCTTGTTTATGAACTTCACATTTATTTATAACCGCAAGGCTGCTATGTAGATGACCTTGGCCTCTATCATACAGTTATCTGGCCACCTGCGATACACCCTGCACCATGTCGCATGCTTGCATCGTCAAATGGACGCACCTGTCCATCCAATGTTAGCATATGCTAGTTACCTCAGAGCCTAGCTCCTTTTCAAAACACTTTAAATGTTACGTCTCAATTCAAATATTATCACGCAAATCTTTTAAATGCTCCGTTCAAATATCAATGGATTACTCTAATAATCCCAAATCTTGTTTAATTGTATAATCCAATTGTTTAACTAGCGTTGTTTAGAGTATACTAACGAAAACGTTTAATGTTTATAACAAGAAGTTCATTAATTATTTATAACATTTTAAATTGTTTATAACATTGTCAAACGACAATTGAAAAATTTATACATGCCTCTATTAATCCCGTTCGTTTCAAATTATTATTAAAGATTTCTACATAGTTATTTACATTACTTATATTGTTTATATAAAAATACATTAAACCACACGTTTATCCGGTTGATAATTACTTAAATCGTGGTGATATAATCGACCAATGAAGGTTAGTTATATTTAAATTTTAAATTCAGGTTTAATAAGATTTAATAATTATTATTATTATTTGTGACGGTAACCTCCATTCAAAATCGTTATCTCAAATTATTTAAACACTCTTGTTAATTTTAACAGTAACTTCACATGAATAAATTTCAAAGGACCTGAACAATACACTCAGCGGAAAAATACCTCGCTCAAAACGCACAAAATTGCGCCAAAATTGGCCCATAATTCATCATATATCTCATTATATATGGCATCAAAATCTTCCACAATACATACAAAAAAAGTCCTCTCGGCACGCCGGAAGGCGGAGGTAGATTTCACCGGACAAACTTGGGGATAGGCGAAAATAGGCAGAATATGCAGATTTTCGTAGAAGGATCAGACCTCATTTAATGCGAGAAGGTATTTTATAATTGGAGCTTAATTAACTTTGTTTTTCGTCATTTTATGCTTATTTTAAACATTTTATTGTCTTATGGGAACGGTAACCTTCTTGTCATTTGGGGTCCATTTTTATACTTGTGGTCACACTGTCCTTATGCTAGGTTTCGACACTGATGTGCAACTATGTAACGGTCTGTTACTTCTTCACGCAAAATTATATCTACCGCAGAGATTTTGGTTGGTTCCTCAGTTTAGGGGCTGCGACAACGCGGTCATGTAACCCCGTGTACTTTGGGATGGCTGTATTAGTCTGTAATTCAGGTAAGGACTGCAGACGGTCAATTTCAAGCAGTAGTTACTAATTTTGCTACCAGGTACTACCGTCAACGACACCTAGCTGTGAACTTGGCTACTAGATGCCACCGCAACCAGCAACTCGCAACGAACGTTGGAACTTCCCCTCCAAAGGAAAGCATACTGAGGGATTTTTGGCGCTCTTAGAAAATCCGACGACTTCGGCCGGCTTTGAACTCGCGACCTTGGGCATAAACATTCAGCATGCTACCAGTTACGTCACCGAAGCCGCTTCACACTTAGATGGAAATCTGAATCTGATCTCGTGCAAGTGCGTTATCTTGGCAACGTCTGATGGCTCATCCCTCATCAATTTAGTAGTGTTGCCATGGCAACCACTGATAGGTCTTGGCATTTTCTTATAATTCCGAAATTATTTTTCTCATCCCTTGGCATAATGGTGGGTTATATCAAAAATTCATTCAGACAAAAGTTTTAGGTAATTATTATGGGAATATTGTCCATTTTGTACGGTTTTGATATTGTGCCTATTAAGAGAGATATGATTAATGTTTCCCGAAAAACCCACTTTTTCCCACCCCTTTGGTCAATGGTTGGTGCTATAAAAAAAAACTCTTCAAACATACATTTTTGGGCTTTATCCGACACATAGTATGAATGTTGAACGGATTCGATATTTCACATATTAAGAGAGTTATAGCAATATTTCACTTTTTCGAAAAAAAAGCCCCCCATTTTCACCCCCCAACGACCGATTTAGCCCAGTAACGAACTCGACCGAGATTTTATAGGTATACGTATTCGGTAAAAAATTCAAAGTGATTGGTACAAAATTACGGCAGTTATCGTGTCCACAATAAACTGATATACATATACATACATAAATTATATATAACTTTTGAACTGACGGTGGTTTTGGGGCCTGGGGATGTGAAACGCGAAGATATGTCGAAATTTTCCGGAAGTCGAAACATGGTACCCATTGCAATAGTTAGCTTTCTAACGAAATCTACCTCTGGTTGGTTCCTCAGTTTAGGGGCTGCGACAACGCGGTCATCTAACCCCGTGTACTTTGGGTGAGTGTAGAATCTGTCTGATACACGGTGTGAATTGTAATGGCTGTATTAGTCTTAATTCATGTAAGTACTGCAGACGGTCAATTTCAAGCAGTAGTTCCTAATGTTGCTACCAGGTACAACCGTCAACGACACCTAGCTGTGAACTTGGCTACTAGATGCCACCCCAACCATCAACTCGCAACGAACGTTGGAACTTCCCCTCCAAAGGAAAGCATACTGAGGGATTCTAGTGCTCTTAGAAAATCCGACGACTTCGGCCGGCTTTGAAACCGCGACATTGGTCATAGACATTCAGCATGCTACCAGTTACGTCACCGAAGCCGCTTCCCACTTTATCAGGCGGCTTTGGTGGCGTAGTCGGTAACATGCTGAGCTTCTATGCCCAAGATACCGGGTTCAAACCCGGCCGAAGCCGTCGGATTTTTTAAGAGCGTTAAATATCCCTCAGTATGCCTTCCTTCGGAGGGGAAGTAAAGCCGGCGGTCCCATGTCATAGATTTATGGCAAGTTAAAGATCCTTCCACTAATTGCACCTGTGTGAAGCTAAATTGGATAGGTTAAGAATGTATACAACGCTCTTAGGTTTCTATGTTCGTTGCCAAGAGCCGACTGCGGCGGCGTCTAGTAGCTCAGTTCTGAACTTGGCCTCGTAGTCGTTGACAGTGGCGCTTGGCGGCAAAAGTAGGAACTATCTGAAAAATTGTTAGTTGCAGTACTTAAATTAACAAACAGATAACACACACTAATACAGTCATCACAATTAACACCGGTTATCAGACAGATTCTACACACACCCAAAGTACACGGGGCTACATGACCGCGTTGTCGCAGCCCCTAAACTTAAGAACCAACCAACCAACCACTTAATCAGATGGAAATACTGAATCTGATCTCGTGCAAGTGCGTTGTCATAGCAACGTCTGATGGTCCATGCCTCATCAATTTAGTAGTGTTGCCATGGCAACCACTGATAGCTCTTGGCATTTTCTTATAATTCCGAAATCATTTTTCTCGTCCCTTGGCGTAATGGTGGGTCATATCAAAAATTCTTTCAGACAAAAGTTTTAGGTAATTATTAGGGGAATATTGTCCATTTTGTACGGTTTTGATATTGTGCCTATTAAGAGAGATATGATTAATGTTTCCCGAAAAACCCACTTTTTTCCACCCCTTTGGTCAATGGTTGGTGCTATCAAAAATCTTATTTGACATAAATTTTTGGCACTTATCCGACACATATTATGAACTTTGAATGGATTCGATATTGCATGTATTAAGAGAGTTATAGCGAAATTTCACTTTTTCGAAAAAAGCCCCCCATTTTCACCCCCTTCGACCGATTTAGCCCAGTAACGAACTCGACCGAGATTTTATAGGTATACATCTTCGGTAAAAAATTCGAAGTAATTGGTGCAAAATTACGGCAGTTATCGTGTCCAAAAGAAACTGATATACATATATATATACATATATATATATATATATACATAAATTATATATAAACTTTTGAACTGACGGTGGTTTTGGGGTCTGGGGGATGTGAAACGCGAAGATATGTCGAAATTTTCCGGAAGTCGAAACATGGGACCCATTGCAATAGTTAGCTTTCTAATGAAATCTACCTAATAGCTTTCTAATGAAATCTACCTAAAACCTCCACTTACAAATTCATCATCATCATCAATATTACTGTGGGAACCTCCTTCACTTATTACAGGGCATTATTCATCAGCGACTTTTACACGTCCACTGAACTAACGATTATACATCCATAGTTCCTCTTTAAAAATTCTTATATTCATCAATTGTATCAAAAACTGTTATTATATTTAACCTTCGTGGGTTTCATTCATGAATCGATATGAAGTAAAAATTTGCCAATCACAAATAAATTTAATAGCATATACGATTAGACACGCCTCCCTGGTCTATCAAAATTGAGATTAATATCATCAAAGTATCGCAGTATAAAAATACTATCTTCAATCAAAGTTCATCTAAACTGCATAAATAATCGAATAGAATACAATTAGATTGCGGAATGCAAACATTATTGTTCCAATCTAGAACTGAGAAAAACTCCTATCAAATGTTCATTACTATAGTGTACTCAATAAATCGTACTCAAAGTTCATATTTCATAAAATTGTCTATAATGCAATGGTATTTCAGAACTGACGATAAATGTCTATGTTGCAATCATGTTCATAAAACGACTAGTATTCCCAAGATCGTCGATAAAGTAATAGATTTTAACGCTCTAAAATCTTTTAATCATTCTTCTTTCTTGAGGATGACAGAAAATTGGTCAAAGTAATTTACTGAATAGAATTACTTCAATAAAATGACACGCTGTCTGAATTCAAATTTGCCATAGAAAATCGTTAACTTTACAGACAAATCGTGACTACAAAAATATGCAAATTACTGAAAGAATATATATAATATATGTCTCAACTGATCCAAAATTATTTAAATATGCCAACAACATAATAATGTCTCAATAAATCGTAGAAAAAGGCATACATCATCAAAGTGTATAGAGTACAGAAATATCAAGCAAGAATATGGGGCAAAATATATGGGACAGAAAATATGGGAAAAATGGTTGCTCAGATATCGCTAAATGGATCAAATAAAACAAGAAACGTTCACGACTACCTTATCTGTTGATTGAAGTTCTAGAGGAAAATTTCCAAAGAAGACTGCTGTTGATTCCATTTCACCACCGTAAAGATGTGCTCCGACCTCGAACCTGGAACCTGCGGCCTCGGAGAATAGAACTGCTTCCTCCTCCGGAAATTGCACTGCTCCGTGTAGACGATAGACATCCTTCTGGCAAAACTCTTCTTTGTGAGCCGGGTCCACCCTGGCATCTCTTGATAGTTCCCTGAAGTTCTGGTAGAAATTCGCCATGAAGTTTATTGCAATTATTTCCGCAGAAATGTTCATAATTGTGGAGTATGAAGATATTTCTACTGCCATTTGATGTAATTCAGCGATGGCTTACGATGCATGAGTGTAGTTGGATGTTCACTACATGCTCGCTTTTGTAGAATGACGATTAACGAAGTTCCATGCTGCTATTTCACTCCATTGATATATGTCCCAATTGCATTAAAGTTTTAGCCTTCCATCTCCACTCCCGTTATAATAATAGTCGAAAGTACTGCCAGATTATATAATTCCATTGTAGAATATAGCGTTGTGTCACCAAATGTAATCTTCAGTATCACGGTTGCAATACATGTGTCAGCCGTAGCGTAGAATGTGGTATTATAAAAGTGCTTCTCAGGTGTCGAGAAAATCACTTTTGTCTGCAGTCTTAAAATGCGAATATCTTCCAAAGTATAATAGTGAAAATGTTCAACTTTCTTACACGCCTCAATATTGTAATGCACAATTGAATTAGCATAAATGCAGTAGCTAACTCTTGATAGATAATCTTGTAGACTCGTTTATGTGTGCGCTCCAACTTCGCCTAGTTTCAGTAACCGTAAAATTGTACTGCTGCACGCTCAATGCTTGTTCGATGCTGTGGGCTCTACCACACGTGCTAATAACGACTTGCTTCACTGAATAATATAAACTCGAAGTCTGACAATGTGAAAATCAGAAAAATGAGCCATGAGACATGAGAACTTCCTCTCTGCTGTGCAAGGCCTTTTATCAACTTCTTAAGGGGCGTATCCATCCCTACCATAGCTTGTTCCTCCGTCATTGCTAGAAGTTCTAACTTTGGCTATACTTGACGGATTTTCAAATTTCAAAAACTCATAATTAATTTCTTCAAAATTCCAAATCAATGCCATAACTGAAAATAGATTTCCACAATTCTGCATGCCAAAAGTAATTAAATATGGTAGTTTCAGTAATCTCCGTCTCCCTCCAAACTATCATTCATTGGTTCGAGCCTTTCCTCCAATAGCGTAACTTCTTCCTTAGCACAATTCCTTGTTTCCCTGCGACTGCGTCGTAAATCTCAGATCCTTCTCGAACAAAATCATGACGTCACCAAGAATCTCAGCTCATCCAGCCTACTTGCATGAAGTCTGCGTCAACCGTGCCTACGTCATGAATATACACGTCACAACTATGACAGCCATAACTTTATTCACATATGCCAGTACAGCCACCGTGGTCTCAATATAATTCAATTTACGGGGGCATTCTCCCTTCACCACGTTTTAAAAATAGTTGCAAATTGTTTTTAAACTCTGTGTTATAAATATCTGAATTCACTTGAACACGAAATTGAATTATTATTGGCTTATATGATATTTCCTCTATGTTCCTTAATCATAAGTCTCTTCTTCTCTGGGTTGTGTGTGGCTAATGCATTCTCTCCTTTCTACTTTCTCTTCTGTCCTGTATTCCTGTTTTCCAAATTCTGCTGGCTTGTAGAAGGACCAGGATCGATCACTAAATCCTGTCTTTTCTTCTGGTTTTCAGCTTCCTTCTCTCGTAATTCCTTCAGATACTGCTGACTTTCTTTCTCTCTCTCTTGATACTTGTCCGGTGTCATAACCTGACCTTGAGAATTCTGATTCCGATTCTGGTACTGGTTATTTCTGTTGTAGTTCCTATTGTACCCATTGTTATTATAGTATCTACCTCTTTCGTTATTATAGTTCCCTCTATTGTTATTCCAGCCTCGTCTTTGCTGATATGGACGGTAACCTTGTGATCTGTTGTTGCGAAAATAATTGTTCCTGTGAGGACCTACATTTTCAGTTTTCTCTTCAGCAGGCTTATCAGTTTGCTGAACTTGATCCATGTAGACTGTATTAATGTCTTTGAATTCGTGCCTCTGACCTTTTGGAACCAAATTTGGCATTGGACTCGTGTAGTCAAGACTTCTCAATAGTTCGTCCATACTGGTCAAATACCTGATATTTGACGATATGATAAGTCTTCTTACCTCCACAGGCAGCATACGAGAAATAGCATCTATCAACTGCTCTGTCGACAATGGGGGTTGTAAGAATCTCAAGCGCGATAACTGGCTCGTGAAGAAATCAGCGTACCGTGTTGGAAGAGTACCCGAATACTTCCTCGAGTATACCTCAGCTCTTAATGAATTTTGCGCTTCTATTGACCAGAATCGTTTTATCAGTGCCTCTGCAAATTCATCGAAATTACTAAAAGTGTACCGAAATGCTCTGAACCATTCAAGGGGTCCTCCAGCTAGAAATCTTTCTACGATTCTCATCTCTCTTTCTCTAGGAATATGAGCTTCAATAAAATAGTCTTTCAGGTTTCTGATATACTCTACCGGTGTTAGACTATCTGTATTACTAAATTTCTGAGGCTTGTCCTCAAAGTTTCGGATGACTGTCACATTTCTTGGATAAGAATCCATGTAATTCTTCCCACTATCACGATATTTCCATTCAGGTTCAATATTCCTATCCTCTTCTTCTTCCCGGAATCTAAATATACGTTCCTCAGGTCTAATATCTCTCTCTTCAGTAGCGAGGTTACATCTTATCGCGTAATTTCTATTATCTTCACAAGTCAATCCTTCTGGATCCTTATCTGTGATTTCCGTGATGACTTTCCTAATCAACTCTTCTTTATACGTTTCCATCATTGCTAGCTTCCCCTAGTTTCAAATTCTGAAGTTTGCTCGTAGTTTCATTGACATCAGAGACAACCTTATGACTTTGTTCCTCTAACGCGGTTTTTAATGCTTGCACGTCCTGACCTATTTGAGTTCTATCCTCTACCTGCTTTTCGGATAGCGAATCCATCCTTATATTCAAGTCATTTCTAATTTGAACTACCTCATTATTTATATCAACCTGTGTACTGGCAAGTTTTCGTTCAATTCGCTCCTGAATCTGATTGACATGTTCCCCACTTGTCCTGTTCCATTCATCTTTTCAAACTGTTACATTTGCAGTTAACATTTCAGCAATATCTACTTCAATGTCTTCCTTAAGTAAACGATTATGATCTAAGACTTGGGTCCTCATGACCTCTACATCATATTTTAATCCAGCTAAAGAAGCTGTTGTCCTAACTGACTCGCCAACCGACCTAGTTGTTAAAGCACTAATGTTACGAGTACAAAGCGTTTTTGAAGTTTCAATTCCTTCTCTAACCTTATTAACATCAGTTTGAACTTTGGCAATGTCTACAAAAACTGTATTAACTTCTATTTGTATCTTATTGATATCGCTTTGCATATCATTAACATCAGAATGAATATTATTTATGTCTACCTGAACGTTTGACACATCGGTTCGAACATTTCTAATCTCTTTTTGAACTTCTTCTACCTTGTCTTGTACAGTAGCAACATCATTCCTAACAACGATTACTTCTGCTCTAGCACATGAAATATCACCCCCGACATTAGCAACATCAAGATTCAACATAGTAAGGCCTTTCTGGACTGAATCAACCTTTCCCTGTACATTGGAAACATCAGTCTTAACATCTGAGACATCTTTATGGACATTGGATAAATCTTTATGGACATTGGATAAATCTACTTTAACATCTGAGACATCCTTGTGAATGTCACTCGCGGCATTCTGGATTCCCTGGGTACTGGTCTGTAAACGAGACACATTATTTTCCAAGTTTGCAGAACTGGTCTGAAGAACTTTCATATTCTCCTCCATTCTAATAGACAAATTACTAGCATTCTCCTCCATTCGACTAGTATTCCTAGCTTCCATCTCCCTCACACTTTCATCCAGCCTAATAGACAAATTACTAGCATTCTCCTCCATCATCTGCTTCATTCTACAAGCATTCCTAGCTTCCATCTCCCTCGCACTTTCATTCATGCTAGCTTTCAACTCCTCCAACATCTTTCTCATACTCTCATCTGCCATCTCAATAATATTTCAATAATAGACTGCTTTAGGGACATACATCAAACAGAGGAAGATAACAACATCTGAGCAACATCCTTCACCATATATAAAGTTTGAGCAATTTTCTGTCTTAAATCTAACTTATAATTAGCTTATGATTAACCTTCGTAGACACCCTATGTTGAAATAAACTCAAGCACATGTTCAAATTTCTTTGGTTCATTTTAAAATATCCTAACACAAATAATTTACATTTACAATCCAAATAGTTTAATTTTATCTTTAATATGACTAAACATGTCATAAGCCGGTCAAATAAAATAAGACTCCAGATCATAGGCGATTTTTCAAAGTTTCCAGCCTATTTAACCTCTCTCAGGTTGTATAAGATCTGATCTTTTCTGAGTGTAATTTTCCTAATACAACACAACATTTAATCCCTATAGAATCACACTCTCAAATTCTACAATTGGCCAAGACATCTAACAAAGAATCAACCTCTTTATTTGAGTCTTCCCAATCCCATTGACATCGATAACTTGGTAATCCAATGTTATTCGAGCACTCCACACGTTGATTACACCAATCCAACTGGCGTTCAACCTGGTAATCCAGTTTTGTCGAGCCCCACGAAATTGCGGTGCCAATCCTACTGGCGTTCAACCTGGTAATCCAGTTTTGTCGAGCAGGCCCCACGTAATTGCGGTGCCAATCCTACTGTCCCCGATAATCCGGATAGTAGGCTGTCAGAAATCCGCCCCCTCAATCGGATTGCCAATAATCAATCGCACCGGCACAGCTACATCAATAAAAATGGCACTGACAGATACTACCGAGATTAGAGTACAGTAGTTAACAAGAAATTATTGTGGAACACACCAAAATATATGGTGGTTCATACTTACCTTTTACTTACCTTTTCAATTTAATCTCGGGTCTGGGTTTTCAACTGGATCATTTAATAGTATGCCCTCACAATAACCTCCACCATGATATTTAAAATGAACCAAAACGGAAACAAGAAAATTTAAACTGTACAATAATTTATTTCACATAAAGAAATTAATTTAACAAAATTTAACAACAAAATATACGTGGCAATCAGAAGCCATTGTCCATGTAACCATGTCCTCCTGTAGGACTTGTAGACTTTACATACAAAATTTCAGCTTTCTCTAGCTCAAAACAACGTAATAATAATAATGCACTTTGGAATGGATAAGGGAGCTGGGACGAGGCATATAGCAATTGTTTCCTTGTTTATGAACTTCACATTTATTTATAACCGCAAGGCTGCTATGTAGATGACCTTGGCCTCTATCATACAGTTATCTGGCCACCTGAGATACACCCTGCACCATGTCGCATGCTTGCATCGTCAAATGGACGCACCTGTCCATCCAATGTTAGCATATGCTAGTTACCTCAGAGCCTAGCTCCTTTTCAAAACACTTTAAATGTTACGTCTCAATTCAAATATTATCACGCAAATCTTTTAAATGCTCCGTTCAAATATCAATGGATTACTCTAATAATCCCAAATCTTGTTTAATTGTATAATCCAATTGTTTAACTAGCGTTGTTTAGAGTATACTAACGAAAACGTTTAATGTTTATAACAAAGAGTTCATTAATTATTTATAACATTTTAAATTGTTTATAACATTGTCAAACGACAATTGAAAAATTTATACATGCCTCTATTAATCCCGTTCGTTTTAAATTATTATTGAAGATTTCTACATAGTTATTTACATTATTTATATTGTTTATATATTAGAAATACATTAAACCACACGTTTATCCGGTTGATAATTACTTAAATCGTGGTGATATAATCGACCAATGAAGGTTAGTTATATTTAAATTTTAGATTCAGGTTTAATAAGATTTAACAATTATTATTATTTGTGACGGTAACCTCCATTCAAAATCGTTATCTCAAATTATTTAAACACTCTTGTTAATTTTAACAGTAACTTCACATGAATAAATTTCAAAGGACCTGAACAATACACTCAGCGGAAAAATACCTCGCTCAAAACGCACAAAATTGCACCAAAATTGGCCCATAATTCATCATATATCTCAATATATATGGCATCAAAATCTTCCACAATACATACAAAAAACCTCCACTTACAAATTCATCATCATCATCAATATTACTGTGGGAACCTCCTTCACTTATTACAGGGCATTATTCATCAGCGACTTTTACACGTCCACTGAACTAACGATTATACATCCATAGTTCCTCTTTAAAAATTCTTATATTCATCAATTGTATCAAAAACTGTTATTATATTTAACCTTCGTGGGTTTCATTCATGAATCGATATGAAGTAAAAATTTGCCAATCACAAATAAATTTAATAGCAAATACGATTAGACACGCCTCCCTGGTCTATCAAAATTGAGATTAATATCATCAAAGTATCGCAGTATAAAAATACTATCTTCAATCAAAGTTCATCTAAACTGCATAAATAATCGAATAGAATACAATTAGATTGTGGAATGCAAACATTATTGTTCCATTCTAGAACTGAGAAAAACTCCTATCAAATGTTCATTACTATAGTGTACTAAATAAATCGTACTCAAAGTTCATATTTCATAAAATTGTCTATAATGCAATGGTATTTCAGAACTGACGATAAATGTCTATGTTGCAATCATGTTCATAAAACGACTAGTATTTCCAAGATCGTCGATAAAGTAATAGATTTTAACGCTCTAAAATCTTTTAATCATTCTTCTTTCTTGAGGATGACAGAAAATTGGTCAAAGTAATTTACTGAATAGAATTACTTTAATAAAATGACACGCTGTCTGAATTCAAATTTGCCATAGAAAATCGTTAACTTTACAGTCAAATCTTGACTACAAAAATATGCAAATTACTGACAGAATATATATAATATCAGTCTCAACTGATCCAAAAATATTTAAATATGCCAATAACATAATAATGTCTCAATAAATCGTAGAAAAAGGCATACATCATCAAAGTGTATAGAGTACAGAAATATCAAGCAAGAATATGGGGCAAAATATATGGGCCAGAAAATATGGGAAAAATGGTTGCTCAGATATCGCTAAATGGCTCAAATAAAACAAGAAACGTTCACGACTACCTTATCTGTTGATTGAAGTTCTAGAGGAAAATTTCCAAAGAAGACTGCTGTTGGTTCCATTTCACCACCGTAAAGATGTGCTCCGACCTCGAACCTTGAATCTGCGCCCTCGGAGAATAGAACTGCTTCCTCCTCCGGAAATTGCACTGCTCCGTGTAGACGATAGACATCCTTCTGGCAAAACTCTTCTTTGTGAGCCGGGTCCACCCTGGCATCTCTTGATAGTTCCCTGAAGTTCTAGTAGAAATTCGCCATGAAGTTTATTGCAATTATTTCCGCAGAAATGTTCATAATTGTGGAGTATGAAGATATTTCCACTGCCATTTGATGTAATTCAGCGATGGCTTACGATGCATGGGTGTAGATGGATGTTCACTACATGCTCGCTTTTGTAGAATGACGATTAACGAAGTTCCATGCTGCTATTTCACTCCATTGATATATGTCCCAATTGCACTAAAGTTTTAGCCTTCCATCTCCACTCCCGTTATAATAATAGTCGAAAGTACTGCCAGATTATATAATTCCATTGTAGAATATAGCGTTGTATCACCAAATATAATCTTCAGTATCACGGTTGCAATGCATGTGTCAGCCGTAGCGTAGAATGTGGTATTATAAAAGTTTTTCTCAGGTGTCGAGAAAATCATTTTTGTCTGCAGTCTTAAAATGCGAATATCTTCCAAAGTATAATAGTGAAAATGTTCAACTTTCTTACACGCCTCAATATTGTAATGCACAATTGAATTAGCATAAATGCAGTAGCTAACTCTTGATAGATAATCTTGTAGACTCGTTTATGTGTGCGCTCCAACTTCGCCTAGTTTCAGTAACCGTAAAATTGTACTGCTGCACGCTCAATGCTTGTTCGATGCTGTGGGCTCTACCACACGTGCTAATAACGACTTGCTTCACTGAATAATATAAACTCGAAGTCTGACAATGTGAGAATCAGAAAAATGAGCCATGAGACATGAGAACTTCCTCTCTGCTGTGCAAGGCCTTTTATCAACTTCTTAAGGGGCGTACCCATCCCTACCATAGCTTGTTCCTCCGTCATTGCTAGAAGTTCTAACTTTGGCTATACTTGACGGATTTTCAAATTTCAAAAACTCATAATTAATTTCTTCAAAATTCCAAATCAATGCCATAACTGAAAATAGATTTCCACAATTCTGCATGCCAAAAGTAATTAAATATGGTAGTTTCAGTAATCTCCGTCTCCCTCCAAACTATCATTCATTGGTTCGAGCCTTTCCTCCAATAGCGTAACTTCTTCCTTAGCACAATTCCTTGTTTCCATGCGACTGCGTCGTAAATCTCAGATCCTTCTCGAACAAAATCATGACGTCACCAAGAATCTCAGCTCATCCAGCCTACATGCATGAAGTCTGCGTCATCCGTGCCTACGTCATGAATATACACGTCACAACTATGGCAGCCATAACTTTATTCACATATGCCAATACAGCCACCGTGGTCTCAATATAATTCAATTTACGGGGGCAGTACCACACCCGCAGGTTTAAATCGCGTGAAATAATTCTAGAGTACCCCTTGACCCCCTTAAGCGCATTACACGTATTGATGAATTTTACAGCTTAATTGGATCCCGTGATAATCTTCTAGCCGTTTGCAAACTTTCACAGTAATGTAATTAATGGAATTGCAATGGGTCTTACAGCAATAAATGGACCTCTGAGATTCTGTTGCCATGGTTACCGGCTTGCATTCTTTCATTAGTTTATTAAATGAAATTACTTTTCAGGGAATATCTCAAAAACGGTTGGTTTTAGGGCCTTAAAATGTGGTTTTCGGGGACCCTATAGGTTCTCCGAGATTTGTCTCTCACATTGAAGGGTTGTAAATGAGCTCTGTCTCGTCTTTCTACGCATATTTCAGCATGTATTTTAAGGGGTAGGCCCCCTTTTATGAGACTTTTATGAGAGGTAAGGAGAAGAGTTACATCAATGATTAGTGTCGTGCCTCTGATGGATATGCTATCAAATTTTACTTTGATGCACTCAGCCGTTCTCGAGTTATAAGGGAACAAATTTATCCACAGAAAAAGAAACAAATAAACAGACAGACAAAAAAAATATTTTCTGGCGCATCCGTCATAAAACAGTGGGAATCGCGTAAATAACTCAAATTTCCATAGAAATTCAGAAGAAACAGACAAACTTTCATTTTTATATAGGCTATATAAAGATATACTGCACCACTCGGCGTTGACCGTGTTTTATAGGTTTTACTCGCTAACCGTTGGTGATACACGAATAGTGATAAGGACAATTCGAATAGAAAATTAAATTTTAAAGCTCGTTTGTGCCATCGAAAGTTTGCTGTTTCTTGGCGTTCTTTCTTATTTGAAATGGAAATATATTTTGAAACCAAAGGGTGTAGTGACGTCACTAAAATGGTCGCCGTTCTTAAATAGTGCAAAATATCGAAGTCAAAAGTAGGTTATGTGTAAACCTGGTAAATCAGCTACATCCATGCAAAATTTCATTTCTATCGAACCAGTGGTTCTTGCGTAATTGAGTAACAGACAGGACGACAGACAGACACACACCAACTTATTTATGTTTATTGGTATGATAGCTCATTGTTTCATTAGACTGTGATGTGTGAGGGTGTATGTGAGTGATCCTGGTGACAGATTGTTTTAGTGGTAGTATTTCGTTGTTGGTGGAACTTAAGTATTTTTCGTTAGTAGAATTTTGGTATTTAATTGTTAGTAGAAGGTTAGTATTTTTGTTGGTAGAATTGTTCTATTACTTATTCTGAAAGGGAGTAGCAGCCTTTCAGATTAAATCAACTCTTTGCCTGTCTTATAGACGGTTCAATTATTGATAATATAAGCCAACTAACGGCTACACTGCGTTCCGCTGCACGACTGAAAGCAACGTGAAACTACAGATCTTCCCGAGTATAATCACCTCTCCATGCATAACTACATGTGATTTTGGCTTCCTCCCTTGCAAAATTCCAATCCGGAGGTAAAGTAGTCCCCAGTTCGGATATCCGGGTGGTGACTACTCGAGAGGGGGTTAACATCACAGAAGTGACAAAGAGGAAATCTGACATTCCACGGATCGGAGTGTGGAATGTTAAAAGTCTGCTGGGAATAGGAAGGTTAGAAAACTTAGAAAGGGAAATGGATAGGTTGAGGTTGGATTTGGTTGGGATTAGTGAAATGCGCTGGCAGGAAGAACAGGACTTTTGGTCAGGAGACTATAGGGTCATTAGCACTAAATCAAACAAAGGCCTAGCAGGGTTTGGTCTCATATTGAGTAGGAAACTTGGACAGCGGGTGGAATATTATGCGCAATATAGTGAACGGATTATTGTAGCAAAATCAATACAAAACCTACGTGCACCACAGTGGTACAAGGCTATATACCTACCAGTCAAGCTGATGATGAAGATGTTGAAAAGGTCTACTAAGAAATAGATGAAATTCTGAGGTATATCAAGGATGATGAAAATGTTATTGTATTGGGAGATTGCAATTCTGTGGTAGGAAAAGAAACGGAATGGAAGATAGTAGGAGACTTCGGGTTAGGTGAAAGTAATGATCGGGGAAGCAGGCTGATGGAATTCCTCACCGAGCATGAGTTGGTCATAGCTAACGCCTTATTCAATAACCACAATAGAGGAATATACACATGGATGAAACCAGGAGATACAGGGCGTTACCAAATAGAATTCATTATGGTCAAGCAGAGGTTTCGAAACCAGATTTTGGATTGTAAAACATATCACGGTGCTGACATAAACTCTGACCATAATCTGGTTGTGATGAAATGCAGATTAAAGTTTAAGAAACTGAAGAAAAGTCAAAAGCCAAAAAGGTTGGCAATAGACAGACTGAAAGAGAAGGATGTAAACGAAAGCTTCAAGAAGAGTATAAAGGAAGGAATAATGAGAAACCCTTAAAAAAACTTCAATTGCAGACGAATGGGCACTTATGAAGAATGAAATAACATAATCCTCAAAAGAAAATATTGGTAGGAAAGAAAGAATAGGTAGAAAACCGTGGATCACTCAGGATATACTAGAATTGATGGAGGAAAGGCGGAAACACAAGAATGTAAGAGATAAAAGGGGGAAAGCAGAATACAGATGACTGAGAAATGAGGTTAACCAGACGTGCAAGGAAGCGAAAGAAGAATCGTTGAAAGAGAAATGTGCAGGTATAGAAAATTGTCTGAAATTAGGAAAAGTAGACACAGCTTATCGAAGGATTCAGAATACTTTTGGGGAAAAGAAGACTAAGTGCTGTAATATTAAGGACACAAATGGAAAGCCTCTAACTGATAGGGAAAAAGATGTTGAGAGATGGAAATCTTACATAGAGTGTTTGAATAAGGGAAAGGAGATTGAGAATCATGTAATGGAAAGGGAGGAGGAAATTGATGAGGATGCAAAAGGAGATTTAATATTGAGATCAGAATTTGACAGAGCATTGGAAGACTTAAGCAGGAACAAAGCACCAGGCATAGATGATTTACCGATTGAGTTGCTACGCTGCATAGGATATGAAGGTCTGATGAGGTTATTTCACTTGGTGTATAGGATTTATGAAAGAGGTGAGGTACCCTCTGATTTCAAGAAGAATGTTATCATCCCTATACCGAAGAAAGTGGGAGCTGTCAGATGTGAAGATTACCGTACAATCAGCTTGATTACTCATGCTTCAAAGATCCTGTCTAGAATAATTAACAAGAGGATGGAAAGTCAGATAGAAGCGGAGTTGAGTGAAGACCAGTTTGTTTTCAGGAGCAAGGGAAGCGGTACTAAGTCTTAGGCGGATTTTTGAAGGGAGAATAAGGAAATATAAGAGAACGTTCATGGCATTTGTAGACTTAGAAATGGCTTTTGATAACGTTGATTGGACTAAATTGTTTGACATTTTGAAAACGATTAGAATAAAGTACAGGGATAAGAGGGTGATCTACAATCTATACAGAAACCAGACAGCAGTCATTCGAGCTGAAGGACATGAGAGAGAAGCTGGTATTCAGAAAGGTGTTAGGCTAGGCTGCAACTTATCACCCATACTTTTCAATATTTACATTGAACAAGCAATGAAGGAAATTGTAGAAAAATTTAAAGTGGGAGTGAAGATTCGAGAAGAAATAATTTCAACTCTGAGATTTGCCGATGACATAGTCATCTTGGCCGACACGCCTGAGGATATGAATGAGTTTTTGAATGTCATGGACTCCGTCTTGAGGAAAGATTCATGATAGAAATTAATAAATGTAAAACAAAAATATTGGAATGCAGCCGAAAGAAATAACAATCCTCTAAGGACATCAAATTGGCTGGTGAAAAACTAAAGGAAGTAGGAGATTTCTGTTACTTAGGAAGCAAAATAACCAGTGATGGACGAAGCAAAGAGGATATAAAAAGTAGGTTAGCATAGGCAAAGGAAGCATTTCTACAGAAAAGGAATCTGTTGACATCGAATATAGATTTAGGTGATAGGAAGTCATTTTTGATGGACTTTGTCTGGAGCGTGGCATTCTATTGAAGTGAAACATAGACTATTGGTGCAGCAGAAAAGAGGATAATTGAAGCGCTTGAAATGTAGTGTTACAGGAGAATGATGATGATCATATGGGTAGATAGAGTTATCAATGAAGAGGTATTAAGACTAGTGGGAAAGGAGAGATGTTTCTGGCGACTGCTAATGAAGATAAGAGATAGGTTGGTAGGACACATACTAAGACACCCAGGAATGCAAGCTTAGTTACTGAAGGAAGGATCGAGGACAAGAACTGTAGGGGTAGACCAAGGTTAGAATATGTTAAACTGATTGCCTCGGACGTAGGGTGAGGTAGCTATTTAGAGATGAAACGATTAGCTCAGGACAGGCAGGCATGGATGGCTGCATCAAACCAGTCAAAATACTGAAGACTCAACAACAACAACCACTGTTATTAGTTTAACGTGGGAACCCTTACACAAAATGCATTACCTGCACGTTACTGGAGCGTTGACTGCTTTCTTGGTTGATGGCTGTATGTATATGCAACTGGCTCAAGACCATAGTGGGTGTCAGCCCAAAAATTACTAGGGCATGTTTGATTTTTTTAAACAAAATCCTTATATTTACAAACACTAAGGTGTTTTTTGTTACCACGAGATTGTGAAAACGACATAACCGATTGACTTGGTAAGGCATTCTAACGAAAGCTCTTGGCATGCAGATTTGCCGAGTGTCTTTAAAAGGAATATATATGTTAGGGTATAGTTTTAAATGATTAAAGAATTAAGTAATATACGCCACTCCCACGCATGCGCACAATGGCCTTTTTCAACAAGGCAAATGGCGCTTCCGGCTGCGTCTAACTGAGATCTTAGTTTATGAGAATTAAAAGGGGTCTCCAATATTGTTAATTATGTTTTTACAATATACATTGAAATAGAATAATTATAAAATAAGCGAAATTTTGAAGGACTTAAACTACAGGTTGAGTGTGTCTGTTGGTTAGGTAACTGAATATTGCATCGATACATGATTGTCTGGAAGGCCGAGGGTCAGTTGGTCACTAGTCGTGGCCGAGTGAGGTGCTCGTGTACAGATTTGTGTAATCGCATTGGAAGAGTGAACGTTTCATAATAGCGGTGCTTCCGTTAGTTCCACGGGTGTACTGATCTTCCGTGTGTCATTCAGACAATACTTTTTCAAGTAGTGTTCCAGATAGGAAATCAAAACAATAAAACAAGAAAACTCCGCTGGAAAATCATGTGCGCATACCAGAGGAAAAACCCCGTACGCTGTCAATGGGACAGGCAGAGTTCTCGCCCCACACCAGGGGAAATTCACCGCTGGATTAGCGATACCCTCCGGTTGACTGTCGACCAAGTAGAGGCCATCCAGTTAAATGCGCAAGAAAGAACCATACACATCAAGGTAATCAACATATCTACTTATCAAAAATTACTAAATACTTTTGAAACCCCCATTACATTTCAGTATGACTCTGGTGTGGTGACTAACGTTAAGCTCTCCACAGCGGATTCAAACTTTACCCAGTGCGTATATTTAATGTTCCAGTCGAAGTTCCCCCTGGAATTTTCAAATCCGTCCTGTCGAAATATGGCACTGTGAGTGACGTCAGGAAAGAACAATGGTCTTCCGCTTATCAGTTCCGGTGTATAATTACAATGAAATCCGTGCAGATGCTGTGGAAATCAAACAAGATATCCCCTCGACTGAGACCTTTGGTGGCCATTCTGGCAATTTATATTATAATGGACAGAAACAGACCAGTTTGATTTGCAATGCCAACACTCATCTCCTTATCAATTGCGCAAAGAAAATGATTCCCTTCGGTATTACTCCTACAAAACAGTGACGTGTCCAATACTCTGTTGTTGTGACACAGCATATATCACCAGATCACATGCTTATTGATCAGTCAGCTGGGACACCAGCTGAAGTGGCTTCAGACACACATGACGCAGACAACATACGAGTCCCTTGAACTGAATAGATCGCAGAGCTTCATAGCATAGCCCCTGCGCTATCGGCACCCGTATTACAGCCATAGAGCCAACTCAGCCACTACTACAGGCTGCACCAGAAATGTTGTCTTCACTGCCTTCACATACTTCGGCACCTACCGACTCACTGAAGCAGGTTGATTCGGGATCTGAGAACGTAACTAAGAAGATTAAAACAAATGCCTCGATCGTTGCCCCAGCCCAAAAAAATCAAACCGGTCCTACACATGTTCCAGCAGCCGTGAAAAAGAAACAAAATATTCCTTCTACGTTATCTAGGGATCCAAGAACACACTCAAACGCTGACAGCCGGTCCATTCATGGCCCTCATCAGGAAATATCTCACCCTAATCTGAACTAGCGCAGCAGTATATTACTCACGCGTGTCTTTCTTCATTTTCTTCTTTCATCTTTTTCTCGAGTCGACCTTACAGTATGTCTAGCACAGCATTTATACTCCTTTTAATGGCGCAATTTCTCACTGTGGCCGCTGTGAATATCATTGTAATAGAATGTCCCATGAAATTTCAACTGTTGGTGAAATTCCTTCGAGATGCGGACATTGACATTGCTTTCCTTCAAGAAGTTTCTCTACCCTGTCTTCCCATATCCGCCATTACAACCAAAACATCAATACCTGTAATAATAATAGAGGGACCGGATTCCTCATAAGATATGATATCCCACTCGAAGGTGTGCTATGTCATCCATCAGGACGAATAATATCTGGACACATACACAATACCACCCTGATAAATGCATATACCCCGTCGGAGTCCAACAAACGTGTGGAACGGAAAATATGTTTTCAACACAGTATACTGCCTCATCTGCACGACGTTAAAGAACAACTTATTCTTGCAGGAGATTTCAATTGTATTCAACGCTTAGAATATTCCACTAGTCCATACTATGGTGTCAACCCGGCTCTCAAGAACCTCCTTACTTCCTTACACCTCATTGATGCTGTGGATAATTTAAGGGTGCCCCTGCCCCGTTAAAACTGTATAAGTCACATCTTCTCATCAATAATTGACCGAATCCCAAGCACTTATCCACCCCAGAACATATGATGTTTCACTAACCATCATATGTACAATCTCTTACCCCCATCTCGTTTTTCACCTAGGAAGAGGTTATTGGAAATTGAATTGCTCGCTGTTACTTGAGGAGGAATGCCAATATATTTTCAGACAGCACTGGAATCGATTGGTCCAACAAAAATGTAACTTTAGCGACTGTGCAGATTGGTGGGATATCATAGTTAAACCGGGAATCCGCTGCGTCTTAAGAACATATCCTATCAACGAGGTCGTGAACGACGGGATACAGTTGCATTTTATTATACTATCGAGTTATTCGCCAGCTACAGCACAGATCTGATGATGGGGAGCGTATCTATGATCAGATTCGGGAAGTTAAAACCAAGCTCCTGTCTCTACAGCAACGAACGCTCGCTCATATAAACGTTGCTTTAAAAGATCGTACAGATCGACGAAAGTGCAAGTGTTTACCATATCGCCAAAGGACAACGTGCGCGGCAACGCGAATATATCCGCCGCCTCCACACCAGTACTGGAAGTGTCATCACCTCCCCTGACGCTATACGTAGTGAAATATCTTTATTTTATCAACGGTTCTACGCTAAGGCTCCAATTGATCCACAGCAGGTGAAACTATTCCTTTCATCCTGCACTACCCAGCTTTCCCCGGACAACAAAATTCTGCTCAGGGTGGACATTACGGATGAAAAAATTCACTCAGTGGTTACACACCACTCAAATAAGCGCTCCCCTGGTACTGATGGACTGCCATATGAATTGTATAAACACTTCTGGCTTATCATTGGCGAATAATTTTGCCAAGTCTTGCGTACCATTCTCCAACGTCGTGCTATTTGTCAATCACATCACGAGGCTACCATAGTCCTAATACCAAAACATCCTCTCCACTGGAAGTTGGTGACTTCCGACCAGTTACTCTGCTCTGCAGTGATTATAAAGTTCTCACTAAAGTAATTTCATGCCGATTGAAGACTGTTCTACATGACATGATTGGTGATGAACAATGTTGTAGTATTCCTGGAAGAACTCTGCTAACGAACTTAGCGATACTACGGGACCTACACTTAAAAGCTGAAGTGCTCCCCACTGAGCCCATGAGTTTGCCCACCTTAGATCTTGATAAAGATTTCGACTGCATCAGTCATGAATACTTGTACATGATCTTGCAGCACTTTGAATTTCCTACAATCCTTATTGACTTCATTCGTATGATAATTGCAATGCTACGTCTCGAGTGCTCGTCAACGGCTTTCTTTCCCCTCTGATTCCAATACAACGATCAGTTAGGCAAGTATGTCCCCTTTCCATGCTACTCTTTGTCATTGGCCTTGAACAGTTCATTCGGACTACCCAGTCGAAGCTACAGGGTTACAAACTGTCCACACATGTTTTTGGCATGTGCGCCTATGCTGATGACGTATCAATATTGATCCGCAATAATGAAGACATCTCTCACATCGATAGCGTCCTTCAGCTCTACCACGTCGCCTCTGGAGCACAATCGAACCCCATGAAAACTGCTTTGCTTCAGCTCAATACTAACTCAGTGATTACCCAGCAGCCCTGGTTCCGGATAGTTCATGAAGTGAAAATTCTTGGCATTACCCGGAAGCAAGCGCTTCTGGACACAGTGCAATCAAACTGGAGTAAGGTCATTGCCAATGTTAGGGGAGTACTGATCCAATTTGGTCAAAGAATCCTCAATATAGTGCAAAGGGTCATGGTCCTCAACGTGTTTGCGCTCTCTAAAATATGGTATATCGCACAACTTTTCCCCCTTCCCAAAATGTTTGAGAGCCAATTGTCAAAATATACAGGTTGGTTTATTTGGCAATGATTTTCGTTTCGAGTACAACGGGAACAGTTGTATCTCCCATCCCGGCAAGGCGGGCTAGGGCTAACAGCTCTTGGCATGAAATGCCGTGCACTCCTCTGCAAGGACGATATCATCATCCTTTCCCAACATAACGCCTTTACAAATGTGCTATACAAAGACGTTCGAAACACAGCCCGTGGTTGTGACAGAGCTTTGCCAAAGATGTTTAGAGACCATCAACAACACTTCTGGAAACTGTTCGCCAACTGCCTTCAGGGACTGTCCAACGACTAAAAGTATTTATATCATATTGCGGCAAGTGGTACACGCCAAACCGCGCATCGAAACCACCGCCCTCTATGTCCATTGGCTCAATGTCTGGAAAACGTTGGTGCTATGACCATTTATTCTGCTGTACACTCCCAGGTTTTTATCTTCCTCAACAATCACATCCCAACGGCTTTACGGAGATATAACATCCATCTCGAATCCTACCCATGGTGTACTATATGTAGTCAAGATGATACAGCGATACATTGCTTCACAACATGCGAGTGAGTTGCCTCCACATGGCTGTGGTGTAAAATACAAGTATGTCAACTATTGAATGTGCGGATGGGTTACCTTGATGACAGGAAGTTGATTCGTTTGTCGGTGACCGCCTTTCCCCAAATTAAACAGACTGCCATTGTGTGGATAACTGGCCAGTATGTAAACTTTGTGATGGACAATGACATACATTTCTCGTTACTGTATCTAATGTATCACCTGCAGAAAGAGCGCAGGAAACTTAGTGTAAATGGACAATCGTACGACAAATATGGCCCATATTTGGATTTTCTTGTGAACAAATTGTCTGGTTTTTCTTATATCTGAAAATTCTATAGAGAACTAATAATAAACAAGTCGTTCCGTGAAGAACTATACATCCTATTTTCATATATCCAACTCATGTTAATTGCCTCCATCAACATACAAAATTTGAGTTTGATTGTTGTGATAGATTCGTAGATATTGAGAAACGTCTAAATATTTCAGATGCTCGCCAGGTTGGATTTTTATTTATGTACTATTACATGACGATTATTGTGTACGTGTGGTATTCAGACTTCAATCGCATGATTAGGACACAAGAAGTAAAAACGAGATTTTAAAATTTCGCACAGCTGCCATCTTGTGGTTATGAAAACAATTGAAATAAATTAGGTGAACATATGTTCCTAGCGTCTATGAACACAAAAAAAAATCACTTTGATTGCTGTAAAAGATTCGTAGATATTGAGAACCGTCAAAATATTTCGGATGCTCGCCATTTTGGATTGTTATATGTATAGGCCATAGAGTTATGTGCCATTAAAGGAAAATCATTGCGTAGCTTCATTATTCAAACTTTCACTTCGATCGCATGATTACGACACAAGAAATAGAAAACATAATCTTAAAATTTCGCACAGCTGCCATCTTGAGGTTATGTAAACAATTGAACTAAATTTGATGTCAGTGCATTACAATATGTATAATCATTTACTGTACCACATTTCACTGCGCTCAGATGGTTAAATCACGAGACAAGTCTATTAAAATGTTTCAAATTCGCTTGGCCGCCATGTTCGTTTTGTACTTAACAGGTTTTTGAAGGTTACATAGATAAACTTGTAGCAGTGCCTTTGATTACCGTACATAATTTCAGGGTGATATCATAAATAGTTTCGGAGATAATGAATGCCAGCGAAATATTTCGCACAGCCGCCATTTTGAGGTTATGTGAACGATTCAACGAAATTAGACACGAGTGCATTACTAGTAGTTTCCTTTATCTCCGTACAAAATTTCAGGGTGATATCGGTAATAAGTTCCGAGATACTGAATGCAGGTGAAATATTTCGCACAGCCGCCATGTTGGATTGGTTAGACATAATAAAATTTGAAGGGCACGGTCGGGGTCAGCCAGAATGTTGCTATGATCATACCGTGTTTCATTAAAATCGCTCCAGCCTTTTTGAATTTATTAGGAGGGGGACACACACCATCACACACACACACACGCACACACAGACAGACACATGGACAAAAGGTGATCTCAAAAGCCTATTAGCCTACTTTCGATTTTTGCAAAAAATGAAAGTAGACTTATGAGATCACTACAGGGCCAAAAATTGTGTGTCTGTCTGTGTGTGTGTGAGTGTGTGAGTGTGTGTAATCTGAATGTCTGTCCCCCCTATCAATTCGAACGAAATTTGGTACAGAGATAGCACTAGCAAAGGGCACCTCATATTCATGTTTTATATCCGTATGGCACTTATTTCAACAAGCTACTACAACCAACATTCAATTATACTCCTTGGAAAGGACAAAGAGTTGTAACAATACCCATGCATTTAGGAGAAAGCAGGCTATATGTTCCTTACTGAACGTCTTATTTTGAAATGTGATTTTGATGAAAAGTACCTATAAATGTATATGAAATGAATTTGCCCATATACGACAATTATGCATTCTATCTTCAATCTGTCAGCGACTTCTACATGGCCGATTTTCATGCTATTTGCTTTAAATTAAAGATACATATTTCTACATACCCCATCAATACGTTTTTTGTTTTTTTACCATTGCATTACAGCATGTGATCAAAAGAGCCAACTGTTGTCCCCAACACGCCATTTCAAAATCTGCAATCAGTTCCAGTAACTGACAACAGACTCCAGTACCTCACCAATATAGTTCCAGTAACTGACAACAGATGACAGTACCTCAACCATATACGAAAATTCTTTCAATATCTGCAGTCGGTTACAGTAACTGACAAGAGATGGCAGTACCTCGCCCTTATAGTTCCTGCAACTGCCAACAGATAACAGTACCTCACCCATATACGAAATTCTACAATCTGCCAGCTACCCTCACAATGATAGCAACCTTCCTATGGGCAGTTATATGTTTTAAAATTTTCCGAAGCTAACCAATTCCGTCTTATGAAACTCCCAACAATAGGGCCGATATCACTGTTCGTGTATTCCATGCCAAAGTGAAGGAACTGTTACGTTTAATAAACCGAACACAAATATTTGGTGAAGAACAAACTTTTTTGTGTAGTGTTCAATTTCAAAAGAGAGGTTTGTCCCATGTCCATTTGTTGCTGTGCCTAAAAGAAACTTCGATGCCTATTGTCAAACTCATTTATGCGGAAATACCCGATCCCAGTGATACTACCTTATACAATGTAGTGAAGTCTCATATGGTGCATGGGCCTTGCGGTAATCTCAATCCCAAATCTATTTGTATGGTAGACGGAAAGTGTAGAAAGGACTTCCCAAAGGATTTCATTGCCGAAACAAAGGATACGATTATGTGAACGGCTATCCTATTTATCGAAGGTGGGACAATGTCAGAACTATTATCAATCGCGTTCAAGGTTATGACGTGAAAGTTGACAATCGTTTCATAGTGCCTTATAATCCTTCCCTTTTATTGTACTTTCATGCTCATATTAATGTAGAAATGTGTGCTAATTTTAAGAGTATAAAAATATGTCCACAAATCTGTTTACAAAGGACATGACTGCGCCAATCTACAAATATCAACCAAAGAGAGTTTACTTCACCATGATGAAATACTGTATCTACCTTTCTGAACATCCTAAATGTAAGACTGAGTGAAGCTACCTATAGAATATTTTCCTATCGAAAGCATGAACAATCTCATACTATTCGCTTACCTGTTCATTTACAAGATTAACAGCAGGTGTATTTTTTTGTAATGACAATGCTGCTGAAGCTCTACTTCGAGCGGAGTTGAAAAGCACAGAACTGATTGCATGGTTTAATTTAAATAAGAATCCGGTGGAAAAAGTCCTTACATACCCAGAAAAGCCAGTTCATTATGTTTGGGAAAGTAACAAACGTGTCTGGAAAAAAGTGTAAAATCTGGAAAAGTAATAGGTAGAATGTTTAACGTTTCCCCAGTGGAATCAGAAAAATATAAACTTGGAGTGCTGTTACTTCACGTAGTAGGCTAGATGCCACCTGTTTTCAAGATGTAAAGACAGTAATTAATGTGTGCTGTTCTTCATTCAAAGAATCAGCAATGGAACGTACATTAATTCAGGACGATGCTGAATGGCATCAGTTCTTCATATGCCATTTCAATTGAGACAATTATTGTCCTTCATTTGGTTATTTCAACAACCATCAAATTCGGTTGAGTTGTGGGAGGATTACTTACGTCTTTACAACCAGCAAACAGCCTATCAAATGACTCACGCGATATCAGTAGGGTTACAAAATTACATGGGTTTTCTCTTTCAACTTTCGGGTTGCCAGTTATCAGTGACTTGCCACGTACTGAAAGGAATGAATCTCCCATGCTTCCTGATGCCGATTATGACTCAATTATTCTGAAAACGAATGATGAAGAAAGATTCATCATAAATAAAATTATTAACCCTATGCTACAGAACAATACAAATGAAATTAATTCTTACTTCATATATAGTCCTGACGGTACTGGCAGGACATTCGTGTACCAATGTCTCATTAAAAGGCGCACTGATTTGGGTTTCGATGTGATGCCAGGGCATGGATTGGAATTGCTGCCATGCTATTACCCAATGGCCGCTGAAATTATACGAAGCTTCCTGTTTCATCTTAAAAATGAACAGTAAAGGAGCACATGATATCAGTTCAACAAGACTGATTATATGGAATGAATCACCAATGGCTAACGTGCATGCCCTGATGTGCGTTAGCAGACTTTTGCAAGACATCATGGGTAATTCCATCTCTTTTGGAGAGAAAGTTATTGTACTAAGTGGAGATTTTAGACAAGTTTTGCTGTTGTTCCGCATGCTTCCAAGCAAGCTGTTATTCAGAACTGTATTAAATTTTCTCCTCTTTGGTCAGAATTCAAAATATTTCCTCTGTTTAAAATTATACGAGCAGGACCAGAAGAACTAGACTTTGCTGATTTTTGTTCAAAATTGTTAATGGAGATTACCCTTCCGTGAATCAGGAATCGGAAGAGCAATCTGTTATTGATTTACCACCCTCTGTCATCGTGAAAGAAGACATCGTCTCTAAAATGTACGCGGATAAAGTTCAGTCACCAGAAGATGCTATAAGTTTCTCCAAAACTGCCATTACTGACCCTTAAAACGAACACTGTGATCAAATCAATTCAAAAGTAATATATCTTCTATCCGGAACGGCAGAACGTACATCAGTGTAAATAACTTAATTACTGAAGACGAAGATGAAACTCTCCAATTTCCCATAGAGTTTCTGAACAGCTTAGAATTAAGTGGCTTGCCTTCTAATGTCCTGAACTCAAAACCTGGAGCGATTGTAATATTATTAAGAAACTTAAATGCTACACTGGGGCTTCTAAATGGAACAAGATTAATTGTGCGAGAAATGCGTGACAGTTGTTTAGATCTTGAAATCATTACAGAGTTACGTGTGGGACAAAGAGTTCTGATTCCTAGCATTGATTTAACACCATCCAATACTACTCTTCCATTTAATCTTTAAAGACGCCAGTTTCCTATCTGCCTTGCATTCAGTATGACAATTAACAAAGCTCAAGGACGGACTTTAGACCGTGTTGGTGTATATTCACCCCAGCCTGTATTTTTCCATGGTCAGCTGTACGTAACATTTGACAGTTTGAAAGTACAAATTGTGCCGGCGAGTCATAGGACAATAAATATTTTATTTAAGGAGGTACTCACACATCAATACATTTAAGAGATATTGAACCAAAATTTCTCTACAAATAGCTACTACACACTTCAGTCTATAAGTTAATTTCTGGAGTATGATTTAGCCACTGCAAACTACATGAAGCCAATGCTGCCACACAAGAGTTATAAGTGCCAGAAAAATGTACTTTACCTACCCAGGGTCTTAGTATTCCGTTGAATGTCAACGGGTTCAACTAGTATAAATTTAATTTACGTGCCATTGTCTAAGGAATTAACTAATATCCACAGGTTTTAACAGGATAATACTGACTATTCTTTTATGGTTTATGGCCTGAACGGTGATGAAATTATGTCTTCTTTATGCTACGAAAGAACCAAAACTATTCCTCATTTATTTGTTTTAATTTTTTGTTAAAGGGGGTGTGAATGAATGTTGGTTTATTAAAAAATTAAGTCGATTGGTTACTGTTAGTGGCAACATACAGTTTAGTTTTTAAAGTAAGTTTATTAATGATGTTTTAGTCTTTTAATGCTTATTAACGTTAAAGTTCTATTTACAAGTATGTATTGATTGATTGATTGGTTATTTTGTTTTGTTTTAGGTGCGGTGATGCGCCACTAACGTAGTGAACAGACTGTGACCACGCATACATTATGCTTAATACTCTGTGCTCTTGTGCAACGTTAATAACTTACAATAAAAAGTTTTATTGTAACACATGGCTTTAATACCAAATTCAAGAAGTGAGCAAGTTGGTTTACCACCTGGGTGAAATTTAAAATCGGAAAACGATCGTTGGTTGACATTCGAATCTTGGCCTGTGCGCTTTCTATCAGCACATAAACTTGCTGCAGCTGATTTTATTATTTGAACCGAGAAGATGTTGTGTGCTGCGTCTTTTGTAGTGTTGAACTTCCGCACTGGGAAGAAGGGGACGATCCCTTTCGAGACCAATTGTGATGGTCTCCTAGTTGTCCTTACATGCTTAGAAAGAATTTGGGTAATATACCAGTGCATCCATTTTACCGAACCACAAGTCCATCCGCTACTATATACTTTGCTCAATCACAGTCAAATAATAATAACAAGAAGTTCCGTGAAGAACTATACAGCCTACTTTTCATGCCAATGATTATTCTACAGAATATGAACCTATCTAGAATAATGACGAAATTAAGTTGCTAATATCGAAACTCCCAATTAGTTGGAAATACTGTATACCTGGCATAATGTATCCTAATAGAGCACTACAGTTGGCAGCCATGATGACTGAATATATTCTTAGTTCCGTCTCTTAAGGTACAAAATACAAAATTTGGTTGAAGTCCAATGAATAGCATGGACGTTACATGCAGTTAAACATTGGATCTAACAGCGCGCGTAAAATCATGTTGGCAAAAATGTCATGCATGTATTGGTTAGAAATAATCTGAAATAATATGATCTATTGTTGTGCCTATTTTGAATGATATCCATTAGTTAGTATAGAAGTTACAAGCATTTTAAAATTGGACCTATCAGCAGGCTTAGAATCATGTTGGCAGCACCGACGTATATTAGTTACTCAAAATTCGTCTAGAATGCCAGGTACTATACGTGTGCAAAGTTTAGAGCTATTGGCTTGCATACTTTCTGATATATTGATATTAGGGTAACAAAAATAGGGACAGCACATATTAACAGTTGGCAGCACTGGTTGCTCCTTAGAATACGCATAGTCATATCTGTTATGGTACACATAGCACATACGAAATTTGGTTGAAATCCAAATGATAGTATGGAAGTTACAT
The DNA here is from genome assembly GCA_946902985.2 of Meconema thalassinum. Taxonomy (NCBI): domain Eukaryota; kingdom Metazoa; phylum Arthropoda; class Insecta; order Orthoptera; family Tettigoniidae; genus Meconema; species Meconema thalassinum. The sequence goes on from OX336394.1 coordinate 344,738,247, forward strand.
GTATTTAAATTTGGACCTGTCAGCAGGCTTAGAATCATGTTGGTAGCACTGACGTATATAAGTTACTCCAAATTAATAGAGAATGTCAGGGACTATACGTGTGCATAGTTTAAAGCTGTCGGCTTGCATACTTTCTGATTTATTGGTATTTGGATAAAATAAATTAGGAGCATTTATTAACAGTTGGCAGCCCTGGTAGGTCTGAAGAATACACTCAGTCATATCTGGTTATGTACACATACAACATACGAAATTTGGTTGAATTCCAATTGATAGTATAGAAGTTATATGCATTTAAAAATTGGACCTATCAGGAGGCTTATAATCATTTTGGCAACACTGCCATGTTTAGCCTCCTGGAAATTAAACTGAAATATCATGATCTGTACGTCTGCCAATTTTGAAATATCTCCCATTCATACTTTCCAAGATATCCAACATGGAGCTCAAATTTCAATTGCGATTTTTTAGCAGTTGGTAGCACTGAAATCATTTTCAAATATGGCCGTGAGATATTCAGGTATAGATCTTTACTCCTACCAAATTTTGTTTCGATTGCTGCAGCCGTTTAGGAGTTGATAGGGGGGGACACACACACAGCCAGACAGACAGACAGAAGGACAGACAGACAGACAGACAGACAGACAGACAGACAGACAGACAGACAGACACACATTTGCCCGATCTCATAAGTCTACTTTTTCCTCATTTTTGCAAAATGTGAAAAGTAGGCTAAAAATGGTGTATTACGCCTACAGTAGTGTTGAAATAAGTGGTCCATATGCAATAGACAGTGTTGAATTGGCATCTGCTTTTGAAAAATTGGGAGATCGCAAGACTAAAGCGCTAGCACATCCAGCGTACTGGTCTGTTGAAAAACGTTTAGAATATTATAGAAATGTTTGGCCATTAATATTAAAACACCTCAACAGCTCAAAAGAGCTAATTGACGCTGGATTTTTAATACAGGTGAAGGGGACAAAACAATATGTTTTCATTGTGGATTTGGTTTAAAGGATTAGCAAATGACAGATGACCCTTTTGTGGAATATGCTCGTTTGTTACCTAACTGGAGATATATTGTGTTGCTTAAAGGTCAGGAATTTTTGAACACTATTCGTGAAGAAAACGTAATTGCAGCACAAGACATAAAAGTGCCTTCTGAGCTAGAGCAAGTAGTAAAAATACATCAGGCTGAAGAAAAGATGTGTCTCACCAACAGATACAAAAGTGTGACCAACAATTATGTAAAATTTGTTATCATAAAGAACTAGGTGTTGTATTTTTGCCTTGTGGACACATTGATAGCACGTGTCAAGTGTGTAATAGCAATTTACACTCGTGCTATATGCAGAAAAGTAGTATCTGCTACAGTTAGGGCACTTCTTGCCTAAATAGAATAATTTATTAACAATACATGCAACAATGAATAATACCTACATCCACATTATTATTTCAAGCTGTTCTAGAGTGAAATGGATATGCTTTTCTTTTGTTTATAGAATGTTCTTAATGCTATGGGGCAAGCATTTGGCTTGGAGACAAAGAAGCTCGGCGAATTACAAACGCATATTCCATTTCGCATTATGAAGATTCAAAAATTGAAAACAGAATATTATGGTGATCGTGTACTTTGTGTAAGTGATAATTTTGAGACATTTCTTCCTACACGGTTTAATGATTATGTCGGAGAGTGTTTTTCATGTTGTGAATAATGCTATACATCCTGTACACCTATATTATGAAGGTTTTAAAATCAATAGGTGTATTGTACGTTTTATTGAAATAAAAACACAGATGTCGAATAATAATGAAAATATAAATAATGACAATAGATTGAAAAAAGAAAATATATCTGTATAAAACAATAATGATTGTATAAAGATTTACTCTACCGAGTTTCACTGCACTTTTATGGTTAAATAGCGAGAAACGTCCATGTGAATATTTATAATTCGCATCACCGCCATGTTGGATTTGAGATCACCAGGTTATTGAAAGCCCTATAGGTGAACTTATGTTCATAGCCCCTATGAACATAAAGCAAATTCAGCTTGATTGCTGTAATAGATTCGTAGATATTCCGTCTAAATATTTCGTATGGCCGCCATGTTGGATTGTTATATGTATAGGCCATAGAGTAATGTACCATTAAAGGAAAATTATTGCGTAGGTTCATTATTCAAACTTTCACTTAGATCGCATGATTACGACACAAGAAATAAAAAAAAAATTAAAATTCGCACAGGCGCCATCTTGAGGTTATGTAAACAATTGAACTAACGTAGATACCAGTGCATTACAATGTGTATAAACATTTGCTGTACCAAGTTCCATTGCGTTTGTATCATTAAATGGAGAGAAAAGTCTATTTTAAACTTTAAAATTTGCTTGGCCACCATGTTCGTTTTGTAGTTAACCGCTTTTTGAAAGTTTCATAGATCAACTTCTAGTAGTGCCGTTTATCTCTGTACAAATTTTCAGCATGATACCAGTAATAGTTTCAGATATATTGAATGCTGGTGAAATATTTCGCACAGCCGCCATCTTTAGGTTATTTAAGCAATTGAACGAAATTAGATGTCGAAATATTTCAAGCTGTATAAACATATTCTGTACCATGTTTCATTGCGTTTGGTTGGTCAAATCGCGAGAAACTTCCATTTCAAAATCGCAAATTCGTTTGGCCGCCATGTAGGTTCCTTAGTTACCAGGTTGTCAAACGTTACATAGCTGAACGTCTGGTAGTTCCCTTTATCACAGTACAAAACTCCAGAGTGATATCTGTAATAGTTTCGGAGATATTGAATGCTGGTGAAATGTTTCGCAAAGCCGCCATGTTGGATTGGTGAGACGTAATAAAATTCGAAGGGCACGGTCTGGGTCATCCGGAATAGTGCTATGAACTTACCGAGTTTCATTGAAATCTCTCCAGCCGTTTAGGTTTTATTAGGGGGTGGGGGAACACATACACGAATCACACATGCACACACACACGGACAAAAGGTGATCTCATATGCCTATTTTTTTCATAAATGAAAATAGGCTAAAGATGTATTATTTATTTACGAAACGACGGGCATGGTTTGATATTTCATTGATATCTTCTTCAACGTCAGCGTTATTGGATTACAAGCTAGGTTAACAATGTATTGTTGTAAAGAGAAAATGATAAATAAATTTGATTTAAGTTCCTTACTGGTTCGTATTTTAGTTATTCGCAAATCCTTCAAGATATAGTATTTGACAGTCAAATACTTTAAAACTGTTGCATCTAGACTGTGTCATTTGAGTTGCAATGGACTGTGGTGAAAATAATATCATGGATAGACAGACTTGTGATTTCTTCGTTCGATATTTGCCAATGTTAAACCATTATTTGCTGGCTTATACTCGTTGTAGTTGTTCGAATAGCTTCAAAATAAATATTGTTATTCTCCACAAATATGTTAATATAATTATCATTTCATGTAGATAAATGGACGATTCCTTGTATTAAAAGTTTCAATTGTGTCACCACTCATAAATTCATAAATTCAGTCTTTCTTTATAGAAGTTTAGCTCATTAGATTCTGGAACGTTCTCGTTACTAAAGAATGAAGTTAAACATATCGAGGTATATATTGAATGAGTTGTTAAGTGGTATGGAATCCGTCTTGAAGAAAGAATTCATGATGAAAATTAATTAATAAAAACAAAAAAAACGGAATGCTGCCGAAAGGAATCAGAAACCCCAATCGGCGTCAAATTGGCAGGTGAAACGCCAAAGAATGAAGGAGACTTCTACTACTTAAGAAGCAAAATAACTAGTGATGAACGAAGCAGAGGGGATATAAAAAGTAGTTTGACTCTGGCAAGGAAAGAATTACTACAGAATATGAATCTGTTAACATCAAATACAGATTTAGGTATTATAAAGTCATTTCTGAAGGCCTTAGTCTGGAGCGTGACACTATTTGGAAGTGAAACTTGGACATTTGGCGCATTAGGAAAGAGAAGAATATAAATATTTGAAATGTGGTGTTATAGAATAATGATGAAGATCAAATGAGTAAGTAGAGTAAAAAATGAAGATGTATTAAGATGAGTGGGCGAGAAGAGATGTTTCTGTTGACTGCCAATGAAGAGAAGAGATAGGTTGGTAGTACCCGTATTATGACACCCAGGAATATCAAACTTAGTTAAGGATGGAAGGATCTAGGACAAGAACTGCGCAGGTAGACCAAGGTTAGAATATGTTGAACAGTTTGTCTTGGATTTAAAGTGGGCTATCTATGTAGAGATGAAACGATAAGCTCAGGACAGGGAGGCATGGAGCGCTGCATCAAACCAGTCAAAGGACTGAAGACTAAAACACACACTGTAGATGCAGAGGTTTTGGTTATACTACAAATAACTATCACACAGACAACACTTCAATTTACTGACCTTCAGTAGGGTATACGTTCCGAAGAATGCCAGACAGTTCCCCCTACTGACCTACTTTGTTTGCGTTGATAGTGAAATGTCCACCAGTTCCGTTATCATTCATCTGTTTCATGTGCTAGTTGTATAAAATCCCGTGTCTCATGATCACGAGATTAACGGTCATGTTATACTACAAGCTATCATTTTGTCTTGCATAAATTATATTAATGCCCGATAGCAGATTGACTTCGCCAACGCTGGAATACAGTAGGCATATCGCTATGGTAAAAACTAATAAACATGGGGTTTAATTGTGATTTGGCTAATTATCAATAATTTATGTTCATATACTCGTATTCTACTAGTACTCAATACAGTCCGTTTCAATTGAATAGATGTATCGTGATGGATTAACTATCTTCTGGTTTATGGTATACATTGATGCTAAAGTTAGTAGGGGACCACTGCTACGGCCGAAGACGTCGGATTTTTAAGAGCGTTAAAAATCCCTCAGTATGCCTTCCTTCGGATGGGAAGTAAAGCTGGCGGTCCCATGTCATAATTTATGGCATGTTAAAGAACTTGCCACTAATTACACCTGTGTGAAACTAAATTGTATACGTTAAGAATGTAAACAACGCTCTTAGGTTGCTACGTTCGTTGTCAAGAGCCGACTGCGGTGGCGTCTAGTAGCTAAGTTCTGAACTAGGCCTAGTAGTCATTGACGGTGGCGTTTGGTGGCAAAAATAGGAACTAATTGAAAAATTCAAAGTTAGAGTCCTTACTTGAATTTAAAAAAAGTGATACACACACTAACACAGTCATCACAATTAACACCGGTTATCAGACAGATTCTACACACACCCAAAGTACACGGGGCTACATGACCGCGTTGTCGCAGCTCCTAAACTAAGGAACCAACCAACCAATCAAGACTACTGCTACTTAGGAAGCAAATTAACCAGTGATGGGCAAAGCAAAGATGATATAAAATGTAGATTGGCTCGAGCAAGGAAACCATTTCTACAGAAGAGAAATCTATCGATAACTTAATATAGAATTAGGTGTTAGAAATAAATTTTTGAAAGCCATTTGGAGCGGCTCTGTACGGAAGTAAAACTTAGACTGTTAAAAAGTAGAAAGGAGGAGAATAGAAGCGTTTGAAATGTGGTGTTACAGGAGAATGATGAAGATTAGATGGAGAAACAAGTAGTTCGGTGAAGAACTATACAGCCTATTTTTATATAGTCCATTTATGTAAATCGCCTCTATGAACATACACAATTTCAGTTTGTTTGCTGTATAATAGTTTCATAGATATTGAGAACCGCATACATATTTCGGATGGTCGCCATATTGGATTTATATATATGTAAGACTTAGAATTATGTACTATTGCATGAAGATTATTGTGTAGGTGTAGTATTCAAACTTCATTCCGATGATTAGGACAAAATATTACAATATTTCACTCAGCTGCCATCTTGTGTTTATGAAAGCAATTGAAATAAATTAGATGCCAGTGGATTAATATTTGTATAATCATTTACCATACCAAGTTTTACTTCTTGGATGGTTAAATCGCGAGAAAAGGCCATTTCAATATTTATAGTTCGCGTCCCCGCCATGTTGGATTTGTGCTCACCAGGTTACTGAAAGTCCCATAGATGAACTTATGTTCATAGCCTCTATTAACCTACAAAATTTCAGTTAGATTGTTATGATAGATTAATAGATATGGAGAACCGTCTGAATATTTCGGTTGGTCGCGATGTTGGATTTTTCTATATGTAGACCATAGTGTTATGTACTATTTGAAGACGATTTTTGCGTTGGTTCATTATTCAAACGCTTGCCACGGTGGGTGAGTGGTCAACGTGTCGGTCTACTAACCCCAATATTGCAGGTTCGCTCCTGATCGTGGTAAGTGATGTTTGAAAGAAGGCAAAAATGACGACACCATGTCATACGATGTTGGCATGTCAAAGAACCGATTTGAATTCAGTACGCCGAGTTCATAATGGCAAAATTAATCTTGGTAGTTTCCGCCGACACGAAGTTCCTCATTTCTTTACTAGAAAGCGCTATAGTGTTCAAGGAGCTTAGATATCTAACCTCCTTGACATTCATAGTGCTTCAAGGAACAACGAAATTCGACATGCAAGCTACCATTTGGGTGTCAAATAACAAAGCTTGCACCCGGCACCGAGGCCATACGATATTATATTATTATTATTATTATTATTATTATTATTATTATTATTATTATTATTATTATTATTATTATTATATTATTCAAACGTTCACTTCGATCACATGATTAATACACAAGAAATAAAAACTTTATTTTGAAATTGCGCACAGCCGCCATCTTGAGGTTATGTGAACATTTGAACTAAATTAGATGCCAGTGCATTGCAATGTGTGTATACATTTACTGTACAGTATTTCACTACGCTCAGATGGTTAAGTCGCGAGAAAAATCTATTAAAATGCTTCACTTTCATTTGGCTGCCATGTTCGTTTTGTATTTTACAGGTTTTTAGAAGTCTCATGGCTGAACTACTAGTAGTACTCTTTATCACCGTACACAATTTTAGGGTGATATCAGTGATAGTTTCTGAGATGTAGAATGCTGGTGAAATATTTCGCACAGCCGCCATCTTCAGGCAATGTGGACAATTGAACTGAATTAGTTGCCAGTGCATTACAATGTGTTTAAACATTTGCTTTACTAAGTTTCATTGGGTTTGGATGGTCAAATCGCGACAAAAGTCTAATTAAATGTATAAATTTTGCTTGGTCGCCATGTTCGTTTTGTAGTCAACAGGTTCCTGAAAGTCTCATAGGTGACCTTTTAAGAGTGGCTTTTATCACCGTGCAAAATAACTAGGTAATATAATCCTGGTGAAATATTACGCACAGCCGCCATCTCCAGATTATGCAAACATTTAAACTAAATTAGATGCCAAAGCATTACAATGTGCATAAATATTAGCTCTACCATGTTCCATTGCGTTTGGATGGTTGTTGTTGTTTGAGTCTTCAGTCTTTTGACTGGTTTGATGCAGCCCTCCATGCCTCCCTGTCCTGAGCTAATCGTTTCATCTCTACATAACTACCACACCCTACATCTGAGGCAATCTGGATGGTTAAATCGCGAAAAAGGAATATTTAATAATTAATATTGAAAATAAAGCACACAAATTGTGCATAAGGTTAATAAATTTGAATATACATGCGTATTTTCACCTTTCACCTTCACAATATATCACAATGGAAGGTCCCCGGTTCTTACATATGATTAAGTGGTACCGACTACATTGTTTACCACATGATTTACAAATACGGGATACGTCTATGTCAAGAAAATATTCAGTGACGCACAGCTTATGGTGGTACCCACATACCGCCATCGAGTTAACGAAGTGTCGTAGGTCTTGATTAGTGTCAGTCCATGCCCTATTCGTCATGGCTTTCATTATTTAAAATTCGAGCCAGATTTCATCTCTCTTCTTCACTCTCTTGTGCATTAGTCTTTTCCAGGCGTCCGTAGATGGTAGTCCTCTCTTCGCCCGTAGGTCCTCAATGAAGAAGTTCTCCTTGGCAATTTCGTACACTAGTCTAGATTTTGTATATTTTGATAATACCAGGGTAGCTCTTAGGGAGCGCGACTTCACTGCCTCGAGCGTCCTCAAGTCCGCCAGGGTCTTTTCTCCCAGAGGATTTCTATCCCGTATGTGGCGATAGGCGCTATTTTCGCGTCTAATAATCTCATAGCGGTTCGCAAAGAGAGCTTCGTGAGTGATTTCATGTCATCCCTATATATATTATAATTGTGAAAGTCTGTCCGTCTGTCCTGTGTGTTAGTTTGTTACCTCTTGACACTAAAACGGCTGGACAGATTTGGATGAAATTTGAAATGGAGACAGCTTATACCCTGGGATAACATATAGGGTGCCTTTCATCCCAAAATAAATCATTTTTCCCGAGGAACGGGAAACATAACTGAAAAGTCACCAAAAATACTCAAGTGGGACAAAATATCGAAGTTGTCGCATAAAGACCGGACAAAGCTTATTTTACGCCCCTCGATGCAAGAAAAGTCCGTTTCCATGGTAAAACTACTTCAAGGTATGACATCCGATTTTCTATATATCCCTGTAGGAGGCAATGCCAATCCATTTATTAGACTATCTTTTTCAAGATATATACAAACACAATAATAACAGGGTAGCGCGCCTGCCTCTCTTCCGGAGGCCCCGGGTTGGATTACCGGCTCCATCAGAGATTTTAGACACTGATGTGAGGGCTGCAACGGGGTGAACTCAGCTTCGTGAGGACAATTGAGTACCGGTAGCTGTCTGATAGTGAGGCAGCGCCCCGGTCACGAAGAACAAGATTAACGGGTGAGGGGACACGATGCACTGACCACGCGTCACCACAATATCTGCAGGCCAAATGGCTGGGAAGCGGTCGCATGATAGGCCTAGGCCCTTCATGGGCTGTAGTTCCAGGGGTAACAAATTAGGCAAAGCGCCTTCTAATACCACCTTTAATTTTTTAACACTACAGTAGTGGCTAATAAATAAAGATAGCGAAATAACTAAGTTCAATTTCATAAACACTGGGCTCACAAATCCCATGTAGTTATGTACAAATATAAGTCTGGTCGTTATTTCAGTAGCAACGAAGCTCTGTGGCCGCTATTGCCGTTTCCGTAACACTTAAGGCATCCCGTCGTCACATACCTCATTGTGCACTTAAAAAATTGTGAACCAGTCTATTTTACTGAAAAGAATTTCTACGAGCGAGTATCCACTCCGGCCAAAACCACACTCACTACCTTTTCAGAAATTTACACAAGACATGATTTTTAAAAGCACTCTTCTGTAAGTTGAGGTATAGAGATATACCACATGGGAAGATGCAAAAAAATGTTGGCAAATCTGAGTTCAAGGAACTGCTGTTCAGAATAGGCCTTGTGTTAAATCTGCAGAAGATTTCGGTAAAGGTTATGCGGCCCATGTTCGTAACATGGAATGTTTTCCTTTGACAATGCATCTACACCATGTACGAGGCCGACGCATTTCAAAGATCTCTAAAAACACAATAATCAGGAAATTGGAGAAAAAATTAAAGTGGGAGCGAAGATCCAAGGAGAAATAATTTCATCTTGAGATTTGCTGATGACATCGTCATCTTGGCCGATACGCCAGAGGATTTGAACGAGTTTTTGAATGGTATGGACTCCGTATTGAGAAAAAAAAAATCATGATGGAAATCAATAAATGTAAAACAAAATTATTGGAATGCTGCCGAAATAAATATGAAACATCTATGGACAACAAATTGGCAGGTGTAACGCTACGGGAAGTAGGAGACTTCTGTTACTTAGAAAGCAAAATATCCTGTGATGGACGAAGCAGAGAGTATATAAAAAGCAGGTTGGCTCAAGCAAGGAAAGCATTTCTACAGAAAAGTAATCTGTTGACATCGAATATACATTTAAGTATTGGGAAGTCATTTTTGAAAGCTTTTGTCTGGAGTGTGACACTATAAGGAAGTGAAACATGGACTTATGGTGCAGCAGAAAAGAGGAGAATTGAAGCGTTTGAAATGTGGAGTTACAGCAGAATGAAGAAAACCAGATGGGTAGATAAGGTAACAAATGAAGAGGTATTAAGACGAGTGGGAGAGAAGAGATGATTATGGCGACTGCTAATGAAGAGAAGAGATAAGTTGTGAACCCATGTACCATTGGCTCAAAGGGGGTCGAATCCATGTATTTTTGTAAAAGGAAGGAAGGAAATATACAGTCTTCAGAGGAACATGGAAAGATTTCATGCAAGGATGCTCGCATAACGTTGTGTAAGAAGCTGGACCCAGGTGGCCAGGAAATGAGATCATGCCTGACTCATTGATAAGGAGCCGGTCACGAATATAAATAGAAGGAGTGGAAAGTTCCAGGCGTATGAGAGAGAGCACGTTTCGGAAATCGCCCTTACCTTGCATTAAAACGCCAACAGCGCAACTGTGCCAGAAGAAGAATAATTAAATTTAACCCATTTGCAAGAATAAAAGTAAGTAAATAAATATAGCATTGTGAATCATTTCGGATTAGAGATTTTTGTGTGGAGAAAAAGCTTATAATAATTGCCCAGGAGAGAAGTGCAAACGTAGCATACGTCATCGGGGATTTACTGAGACCCGAGGAGTGGGGAATTAAAAAAATCAACTGCAACACCCACACAGCTGAAGACTAAAAATTATTTAATATCTCAGAAATGCACGATCGATTTTCATGTGCAGTGAGGTCATTTGACGTTTAGAATACGAGCTTTCTGGAGATATAATTTTTATAAATGTGCGACAATTAGTTCAAAAGTTGGCCACGAAAAGGACTAGGATTTTATCTTTTTTTGACTAAATAGTATAAAAGTCCAGGCCAAGCCAGACCAATCATGCAGTTTCGACAGCCCGAGGGGGGCGTCAGGCTGTATCAGTATATGCAGTTATTGTCAGCCTGCGGGCGTGACACTGTGTCACACATCATGCAGTATTATTCCGTCCAGGGGACGTGAAGCTACATCACGCCGTATTCAAACGTATGAACCTCAGGAGAGGTCATACCGTACAACAAGTATAAGCAGTAAATGCAGTTCACGACAGACTCCTTGAGGGGAGATGCTACATCACATCATGCAGTCTACAAGCATTCCTTGAGGGGAAACGCTGTATCACATCGTATAGCCAGTAGCCGACAGCCAGAGGGCGTCGCTGTATCGACAACCAACGTGCATCCATAAGGAGTGGCCGATAAGTATTATAAAAGTATCGCCGTGTGGAGAATTAGGAAAATCCTAATTACAGGATTTAGTTCCGCCAGTAAAAAAAATTTACAGTGAAAATTTCAGGAATTACAGTCAGATTAGGCTGCAAACTTAGAGAACCGGCGATAGGTCTTCAAAAATACAGTCCAAGTAAACGACCGAAAATATCATAGCAGTTTTGAAGTACTATAACAGCGAGATAAACATTATATCAACGTATAAGAATCCGATCAGGGTTGGACCAAAAATAAGGTTCGCATAGGGTTCTGAAAAATAGGAATTCGAGGACAGAATAAGCGGAAAGGAGAAGTAAATTCTAGACATTGTTTCAAGGAAACAAACAAACTATCAAAAGCACTAAGTTACGAGGAGTATTAGTTGCTAGAAATCAATAGGTCACCGATAGATTATCTGGGGGACCGTGAACAAGACAGACTTTCACTAGACAACAAATAGGGCCTAGAAAGAAGCAGTTCGAGCTAATAATAATAATAATAGCTGATCGTCAGGAAGTCAAAATTGAAGGAGTACTATTCCAGGGAAGAAGTAGATGGTTCGAGACTTTCATAGTGGTTAGAAAGGAAGCCGACATTTACGAATTTCACCCTTGGAGACGGGAGGTCAAGAAATTACGTGTGAAAGGTTTAATAGAGCCTTAGTGATTAGAATCTGTGAAGTGAAAATATATATAAAAATTGTGTTAAAGAGTAATATTTTTTAGTGATTTTTATTGTGTATTATAGAAGAATACACCAGTGTATTTTAAAATGTCACCAGTGTTTAATATATCTGAGTTACATGTGTGTCAAGATATGTCAATCTATGAAATGAATTTGTGCAAAATGGAGTAATCACAAATAGTGGGCAAAAATGAAACGTCGTTGGGAGGTACGGCATTGAACCGTCTGAACATGTGAGTAATCATTTTCATTATGTTTTGGTGTTGGGGAAGTGTTTGTGTACAATCCACCGGAGTTTGAGAAGTAGGGATGTTGTTGAGTAACAAATAACAGAATAAGGGCGCGGTCTGAACAAATAAGAATTGAGAAATTATAAAATAATTATGTGAAATGAATAAATCCTTTAGAGGAAAAGTATGAAGTAAAATATCAGTATGTTTGATAAATATTGTAAAAGCAAGCGTAATAATAATAATAATAATAATGGAAAGTATATAAATGAAGATAAATTTGAATTATATGAAAGAAATAGCTTTTGAGCTTTGGTAAGGAATAGAGACTGGATATGAATACATGTTCTTAAAGTATAGTGATTATCGTCACGGGAGAGGATAAATATAAAAATAGAGATGTAGATCAAATGTTGACTTTGAATTTACCAGTTCTTTGGAAGACGCTAGGCTTTAAAGTAATGTGTAGCGCATCATCGCGTATTAAAGTAATTTATCACGCTAGGAACGCGTTGAATCTAAATATACTTGGCAAATTAATTTTGAGGGACAGTTGATTGCGGTAATTGAGCTTGGTTGTAAGTCCTCCAGTATGGGATTAATTCCCGAGGCCATGTGTGTTAGATTGTATTAAATAATAGGGAGCGTATTTGTTGTATTGAAGAGCGCAGGTTAGACTGAGGTCGCCTTAAACGCTGAATTGTTGTAAGTCCTCCAGTATGGAAATGGTTCCCGAGGCAGTTAAGAGAGTCGAACCCAGACTCGTATAGTTATGGAAGCCCCTAAATATCGTCGTTGTATTGAATTATCCTTGCCCATCAATGATGACACTTCATAATTAATAAATGCCAAGGTTACGAAAGTGGTCTATGAACCTATAAAATGTTGTTAAAGATTGAATGAAGGAAACGCCAGGTCTAGTCAAAGAACTGTGGAAATGAAATAGCTGGTTTAAAAGCATGAATGTAGCGGTCTCGAGGCGAGACATAGAGCCTTCCCTCCCTGGCCATAAATCAAGTCAAGTGTACGGTCAGACCCCTTGTTGTGGTAGGGTCGGAGAGAACCGTCTGGAAGAAGTAATAATACACCGTGAGTGTTTAGGAGTTGTTAATGACCCGGGATTTGAACCGAGGTCCTTGTAGATTGAAAGTACCGCTTGCCAGTTCAGATCGTAGCTTTCTTATGTGAAAATGGTCTTTTAAGACAAATAAATAAAAAATCCCTAAGGTAATGTTGTATTGATGTAGGATTTCATGAGTTCACTGAGGACAATTAGATTTCGGGAGTAATCATAATTTTGACTTTGTTCAAGTAGTCTTTGGTAACTCTGGAGTACACAAGTATTTTCCCGATCACTGTAGTGAATTTGTTGTCTTGAGAGAGATGGTAACGTTGAGAACATTGTTGAATGCCCAGAATTTTAAGTAAAGGAATAACATATACTCTAAAGATGATTATATATGGTTTAAATTACAAGAAACTCATAAAATTATTATTGAGGTGTGTAAAAGAATGACACCGTTCATATTGAAATGTATCGAGCCAGAGGAGCTCGTAATTATATTGAACTTTTAAAAGGGATACTTTATGGAAGTGAAATGAATTATAAGTTTGTTGGTTTGAAAGAAACCATTTATTTTAATATAATGTTTGTTTAATTTTTATATCTTCCTTGTTCACTTTGAACAAGTTTAGAAGGATTTGGTCAATAGTTTATTTGTTTTATTTGTTTGTAGCGCCATAATTTTGGTTAATTAAATGTTTTAAAATAGAAGTTGAATTTGTTTTTATTTTGGAAGTGTATCCTCGATTTAATCCAAAATGTGTAAGTCACAGAGTGGGAGAACATACCATAACCCCGAAAATCCCGATTTGAGCATTGCTGGCATACTGTGATTTGCATATTTCTTGCTGGAAGGGCACAGTTGGTAGGACACATATTAAGACACCCAGGAATAGCAAGCTTAGTTGTGGATGGGAGGGTCGAGGACAAGAACTTTAGGGGTAGACCAGGGTTAAACAGATTGCCTCGGATGTAGGGTGTGGTAGCTATATAGAGATCAAACGATTAGCTCAGGAGCGGGAGACATGCAGGACTGTATCAAACCAGTCAAAAAATGAAGACTCAAACAACAACAATCAGGAATTTTAATTACTTAGAGAGGCATGTGAGGCAAAAGGGTTGTTGGAGAATTGCAATCCCTGGGATGTAACACTGGAAGAGACTGCATAATGTTCATCAGCGGCGAAGGTGAGAGATATTTTACTATAGGCCTATTAATAGCGACATGTTGACGTTGAAATCATCAATAAGTGTGGCAAAATTACACCCAGAATAGCTGAAAAATACTTTTAATTCCCCATATTCCAATAGATTTGCCATTCCAGTGTGCAAGAGTGCAGTTCCCTCTTCAAACAATATCCGCAATTTCTATTAACAAAGCGCAATGCCACACACTTAACAGCAGCAGTACATTTAGACAAAACATTTTTTCCCATGGGCAACTGTATGAGGCGTGATCACGAGTATCCGGACAACAACTTCCTTATTTCTCAGAAGATGGCAAAACCAAAAACGTAATTTTAGAATGTGTTCACATAATGTAACATTGTACCCTGCAGACTTTCACAACTCTATAAAATTCCCACTTTGCGGCTCATATCAGAATGTATGTATCAGAATTTTCAGAATTAGAATGGACCCACCTGTAATTGTCAGCAATAATCCATCGTCGCCTTTGTGATCGTGGGTACCTGCTAGTAGGCTATATGGCTTTAGTTGCCGCCATTGCACGAGACATTAAGTGGACTCTGTAGGCTCTAGTTTTTGTTTGCATTGTCAATCCTATGTATGTGAATCTATTTACTGTCTTGAGGGGATTCAATCGTAGGTATATCCAGTCTCACGAGGCCTCTCTGCCACCTATCCGAAACGTCATTTTCACGGTTTTCTCTGTATTAATTTTCATCTTGTTATCCTTTGCCTAACTGTGTAGATTTGTTGTGGATTTTTGCACTTTATGTACGGAACTCGAACCAATGACCATATCGTCAGCGTATAGGTATATTTTAACATTTTCCGATCCTAGCGTAGTCACCGTCTCCACATCGTACGTTGCAATGTTGAACAGTAGGGGGCTGAGTGGGTCTCCTTGCAATACACCGTTGGTTTGTGTTATCAAATTCGAAGTTAAGACATGTTCATCAATTTGTATATAATTTGTGCTCAGAATGTTGCTTATCAGTGTCGTGCTTCGGTGGCGTAGTCGGTACCATGCTGAACTGCTATGCCCAAGATAGCGGGTTCAAACCCGGCCGAAGTCGTCGGATTTTTTAAGAGCGTTAAAAATCCTTCAGTATGCCTTCCTTCGGAGGGGAAGTAAAGCCGGCGGTCCTATGTCATAGATATATGGCATGTAAAAGATCCTTTCACAGACTAAACTTGTGTAAAGCAAAATTTGTTAGGTTAGATTTCGTCAGAACGCTCTATCAAAGTTCCAACGTTCGCCACTAGGTATCATTGATATCTGGTGGCGAAAGTTGGAACTACTTGAAATTGAACGGAACTTGTAGCTCACCCTTTAGGGTGTCCGTTTGAAGCAGCTACAGACTCAGGCGAGCCGAACATGTCCTCGGACACTCCCGGCATAAAAGCCATACGATAGATAAATAAATAAATCAGTGTCGTGAGCTTGTTGTTTTCGCCCATTATGGCTACTAGTTTCGGAATTATTAGCGGCCCTCTTAACGTGTCAAAGGCTTTCGCGTAATTGACAAACACTAGGTGGAACTTGCCACTTGGATGTCTTATGGTTTCTTCGATGTCATTGAGTAGGTTGTTCACCTACTTAGCTGCCCCCTCCTGGAGATCCCATGCACAATGGAAGATGTTCTTAGAGGAAGTAACAAGGCCATCGCAGCTGCAATGTTTTGGAAATGTTGACCGGACACGGAAATGAATGAATGATGATTAGGTTGTTAATGGCGTGGAGAGTGATTCGTCCTTTACGGGATCCAAACTGTTCATCTAGGAGTTTATGGTCTACTGCTTCTGTGTCAGTATCTTCATCATGTTCTTTTCGATAGCGATCTCTCTGTAGAAGTTTGGATCTGATTGATGGCCTTTACCCTTGAACAGCACTTTAATAGTCGAGATTCTCCATGCTGTGGACAGAGGTTCATTAAATCTGAGATTGCCGGAAGCAACATCTCTTTTGAATCTTTCACGTGTTCGTTACAAATCCCGTCAGGTCCTATGGCTTTAATGTTTTTGAGTGACATGATAGCTTCTTCTATCTCCTCCGATGTGAACGGGTTGGTTTCATTTTGATATGTTCCCATTTTAGTTGGTTCAAGATTGCTGACATCTCCGTCTACGTTTAATATGTTCCGGAAGTGTTTTTCCCATTCAGCCATTTCTATTTTTCCAAAGCCATGTGTTTTTCTATGGTTCAATGCTAAAAATGGGACATTGATGACTTATTCTACTATTCTTATCGCCTCTTTTTCCAAATGTTCCTTACGTCTTACCGATAGTAGTTTTTTGTAATCCTTCTTGATGATGCAGTATTGTTGTATTTCCTCCTGGTCCATATGAAATGTTGCTACATGTATGGCCTCGATGACTCTTTTCCTCTTCAGATAGCACTCATCGTCGAACCACATTCGCGATCTTCTTTCCGGCTTATTCACAAGTGCTGCGTATATGTCATTTCTCTTTATGTGTTTATCAAAATTTTTCCAATCCTCCGATTCCTGACTAAGAACAACTTTGTCTATCTGTCGTGAAGGGTTGGTATCCTTAGGTTTTTCTCTTTTGTCCATTTGTGAGATGTTAAATTGTGTCGAGATCGGGCAGTGTTTCTTTATCATCGCCTCCTCTGAAGTGAGACGTACAGTGTAATTTAGTAACTTAATGGTATGGCTGTTATAGAAAACTAAATCTATAGTGCTGCTCCCTGAATGTGCAAAGAACGTTCTATCTTCAACCTTGTTGACGAGGTTGAATCCTTCCTCCGTCATTAGTTCGAGGAGTTCTTTCGCTCTATGGTTGTCGATATCTAGTCTGCAGTTAAAGTCTCCGGCCAATATAATATATTTGTCCTGAGGTACATGTCCTATGGAGAACATGATTGTTGCTATCAGGTCTTAAATAGGTGCTAGTGGCCCTGAATATATGGCAATCACAGAGGTGAATTTGAAGTTTATTATCATTGTGTCTTGTCCTTAGTATGTAGGCTACTTAGAATTTTACCAATGCTTGGTTTGTAGTAACATGAGGTGCAACGCATTGGTCTCCCTATTGGCCCTTGCGTTGCTGGGTTGTGCTGTGCCTAGAATCCATTAATATCTATAGCTTTGGTCAATAGAGTCTCTAGTAGTATAAGTATATCTTGTGAATGCAGGAGGTTATTGTTTGTCAATGCTATGGCGCTCTTAAGACCTCTATATACCAGAGCAAGATGCGCAGCTGGTTTGGCTGTGAGGGAAATTCTTGTTTTGCGGGAGCAAAAAAGCCGGTATCATCTCACGAAAACACCATTCGGCCACGCTCCTGGGACGTTGACCTTTGACAGATCTTGGAAAGGTATAACTACTCGTAGTGCTTTTAGTGTGCTCCTGGTAGGTAGTTCTTCACATTCAATGATATCTGTTACATTTAGGTTGGTTAGACAGTGCCCTACCATTTCTACAGTGGTGTTATGGTGGTGTCGCCCTATGTATATCCATGCTCTTGGTTCTGCTGCTTGTAGTTCCGTTATGTTCGTTGCACTGCCATTTACAGAGCTGATCATGTGTGTGTCTACCGTTGTTCGTTGTGAGTTGGAGTACGTGGGTTTCAATATTGTGCAGTTCGAGAGTCTTCAATAAAATCTTTGTATGTGCGGTATTGATGATTTCTTCTTTGTTCGATTTTGGCCTACTTTGGACTACGGGACACAATTGACTTGCTGATTAGTCATTTTTTCTGCTCCCAGAAACTCTTCATCCTTTCACTGTGGATTCTCTTCCTTTCTTCCGACCAAATGTTCTGCGCTCTTCTCCTTTGATTTTCCTGGAACCCCTTGAATGCATCAATCGTACCTCGAAACACCTCTCTATTCCAGATCTCATTTGGACTGACCCCTACTTCCTCCATATCCTTTCTTATTTCATCTACCCATTTTGTAGTCGCTTTTATCTTGGTGATGTAATTAAAGATCTTCTTCGTTAGTCGACTATCGCTCATTCTCGTAAGGTGTCCATAGAACTTCAATCATCTCATCCGTATGGTATCTGTGATTTTTTTCTGCTTGTCCGTAATGATCTTTGTTTCTCCTCTTCCGCCAAGTACCATCATTTCTATTTTCGGGTCCTAAGATCTTCCTCAAGATTTTACTTTCTCTCTTCTCCAGTTCCTCAAATTCACCTTTCTTGTTCAGTATCAAACATTCTGAACTATACAATCCCTCAGGCTTGACAACCGTGGTTTAGTGTCTTATCTTCGCTCCGTAAGATATTGTTCTTTTGTTGTACCTATTCTGTACTAATTTATAAGCTAATTCCATCTTACTGATCCTCCCTTTGTTTGCTGCATTATCCAGTCCATTAGGCTGTATCCATTCACCAAGATATTTAAACTTATCCGACCTCTTGATCTTCCCATATTTTGTTTCTAAGTGCTTTTCGTTATCATGTTTGTATTCCGTGTATTCTGTTTTTTCATACGAGATATTGAGTCCCGTTTTACCTGCAATTTCGTTTAATTTTTCAAGAACTATTTTTAAAACTTCTTTATTTTCAGCTAGCAATGCCATGTCATCCGCAAACGCTAAGCAATCAACCTTCACACCTTGCTTCTTTGTACCTAAACATATTCCTTCTATCCCTTCTTCTCTCATGGCATTCCTCCATGTTCTCATAATTTTTTCCAGGACAACGTTAAACAGAATCGGTGAAAGTCCATCTCCTTGTCTGACTCCTGTCCGAATTTTAAAGGGCTCCGATATTTCCCCCTGAAATTTAATTTTGAAATCAGTTTCTGTTAATGTTTGAGTTATAATCGCCCTTTATTTGCTATCAATTCCAAATACTTCCAAAACATTGAATAGGGTTTTCCGGTCTATGGAGTCGTAGGCTTTTTTGAAGTCAACAAACGCAACTACCGTATTTCTACTTCGTAAAGCTCTTACTCTCAAGATGCTTTTCAAACTAAAGATCTGCTGCACACAAGATATGCCCTTTCTAAAGCCTCCTTGATATTCGCCTATTTGATGGTCTACCTGAACTTCAACTATGTGTAATAGCCCCTTAGATAGTACTTTATACGATATCGCTAGCAAGGAAATTCCTCTGTAGTTGTTTGGATCGGTTCGGTCACCTTTCTTATGGAGAGGATGTATTAGGGCGCTTTCCCTGTCATCTGGGATAATTTAATTTTCCCAGATATCACAAATGAGGCGATGTAAGTTCTCCACAGCAGTATCTCCTCCAATTTTCCACATTTCAGCTACTATGCCATCTTCCCATGGTGCTTCATTGTTTTTGAGATCCTTGATGGTGTTATTGATTTCTAAGAGGCTTGGTGGGTTGGACGGTGGATTTATACTCATTGGCTGCTCGAAATCCAGCCTTTCTCTTGGCTCCTCACAGTTTGGAAGTGTTTCAAAATAATTAGCCAAAATGTAACAATTCTCCTTGTTACTCACGGCCAATGTACCGTCCTTTCTCTTAAAGCAAAGACTTGGAGGTTGGTATTGTTGTAATTCATCCCTAAATGTCTTATATAATTCCCGGGTATTATTTTTCTTAAAATCTTCTTCTATATTTTCCAGCCGGCTTCTGTCATGCAGTCTCTTTTCTCCTGTGATGATGTTGGCAGTATCTTTCCTTTGTTGCTTGAAGACATTCCAATGTTGTTCTGTGCGGTTGGAGTGCCATCTCCTCCACGCCTTTAGTCTCATATCAAGCGCATCATCGCATCTTTTGTTCCACCATCTGTGTTTCCTTTTTCATTTCCGTTGCCCTAAGTTTTCAGCCGCTCTTGTTAACGATTCTTTCATTTCTTTCCAATTGTTCATCTGTAACTTGGAAAGTTTTTCTTGATATATATTTTTGTTTTGCTGGAGAATTTCTGTGTCAATCCTAGTTTTACTTTGACATATGCGTCGTTGTCTATTCGGTTGAAATTTTACTTTGATTTCCGACAAGAAATGGTCTGTGCCAATGTTACAACTTTTTAGTACTTTGACATTCAGAATCTCGCGACTGTTTCCAGTTGTAATTCCAACGTGATCAATTTGAAATTCGCCTAATAAAGGATTTGGGGAGATCCACGTCTTCTTTTTCTTAGGGAGAGCTTTGAAATATGTAGACATAAGTTTGAGATTGAATTGGTTACAAAAAGCAATTAACCTTTCTCCATTTTATTTGTTCTTTTATGGGCTGGGTAATCTCCAACAATCTTGTTGTATCTCTTTTCTTTTCCTATCTGGGCGTTGAAATCGCCCATCAAGATTTTCACATTCTCATAGTGGATTTTAGAAGTTTCATTTTCAAGTGTTTCTCAGAAGTCTTCTACTTTCTCCTTGTTCCTTTTGTTGTCTTGGTTTATGGAAGCATGTGCATTGATGACCGTGTATAATTTGATTCCAGATTTGAAGGATAAGAACGATATTCTCTCTGACGGTGAACTGAAGTTTACTATCGAATTCGCTATAGTTCTGTTGACCACGAAAGCTGTTCTTAAGATTGGCAGTCTCCCTTTTGAAATGGTATGACCTGGTTTGCCTTTATATATTCTAAAACCAGCCGACTCTATCGTATTTTCATCCAGATATCTTGTTTCTTGTACTGCCAGAATGAGTATGTTTCTTTTCTCCAAAATGGTAGTCAGTCGTGTCAACTTCCCTACTTAATGGAGAGTATTGATGATTAATGATCCCAGCAGATGTTTTCGCTTAGGTCTTATCTTCTGTAAGGAGGTTCCAGGAAGCTCCGACTCTTCCTTACATGACGTTCCAGGCTCTCCAGAATCCAAAGGCCTAGTTGCACCACTATTCCTGGTGAGGGATTTCCGTTTCCGGCTTCCCCCTGGAGTAGTTTCATTCGAAGACGGTTTCTTCATGTCAACTGCTGTAGTCATTGGGAAAACAGGATATCCTGTTTTCGAGGGTAGAACTGAGGTTGTAAGCCCCAGACCCCTTTTCTCTCGGGGCAGGTTCCCAAGCCATTGAGAATCCCTTCTCTACCCACAAGGCAGTGGTTTACCTACTCATACGAAAACCCTGAGTAGAGGGTTGCCTCTTCCGCCATATACACCGTACCAAAGTCCATCTTCTCCGCTGTAGATATCGTTGAGGTCTTCACCGTTACCCTGGCACGGGGCCCAGAACATGGTACTATCAGCCGGAGTCAGCTTACCCAAGGTTTCTTTGAGAGGTGTTACTCCTCTAACACTCACTCTTGGTCCTGGCTTGTATATATTCCATGGGTGTCATATTTGAGGTTGTTGCTTGCTCCGCGTGAGTATTCGTTATGCGCTGGTTATTTATTCGCAAATCGTATTTGCTATTTTGGTTGATACGATCACCACCTTGTATTGAAGATCTTATGTTCATTTCCTCTCGTATAATCTTCTTGAGATTGGCTGATAAGGCCTCCAACATGGATTACATATTCTGTGTTATTTTCCGTGTAATTCTTTCCTCCATTGCTTGTTCTGTGTGAATGTCTCCGTTGTCCAGCTGAAGACTGTCTGGTTGTCCACTAGGTGGCATCCGGCTCTGGTCACGCTGCGGTGAAATCATGGCCTCATCTGTCCGCTCACGAAGTAGATTCTCCGTGTCATCTCTATTTCTCCGAGAGCTGTTCCGTGGAAGTCCGCTAGATGGTATTCATTGCCTCGACTCGTTGGTCGCTAGATGTCGTCTGTGGAATAATTCCGTTGTTCTCTTGACTTCTCTGTGGCCCATCATGGGTCTGCGTATTACTTTTTATTTTTTTGTTTATTCGATTTACCCTCTAAGTTGGTGTTTTCCACGGACTCAGCGAGGGAACTCACCACTCCCGCCACTACGGGCAGTGTCCTGGAGTTTGGAACATTTGGTCGGCGTGGATACAACTGTGGAGGTGTGATCAGCACTTCGCCCAGACGGCCTCACCTGCAAAGAGAACAGGGGCCTCACGAGGGATGGGAAGATAGGGGAAGATTGGGATGGAGAGGCAAGGAAGAGGGAAGGAGGCGGACGTGGCCTTACAGGCGGTACTGTACCATTTCTCTCAAGCGTTTGTTGCAGCACTGAACTGTAGGATTAGTTTTGTATTAAAAAAATCCTCTCGGCACGCCGGAAGGCGGATGTAGATTTCACCGGGCAAACTAGGGGATAGGCTATAATAGGCAAAATAAGCAGGTTTTCGTAGGAGGATCAGACCTCATTTATTGCGAGAGAGTATTTTAAAATTGGCGGTTAATTAAGTTTTTGTTCGTCTTTCTATGCATATTTTTAACATTTTATTGTCTTATGGGGATGGTAACCTTCTTGTCATTTGGGATTCATTTTTATACTTGTGATCACACTGTCCTTATGCAAGGTTTGGAACTGATGTGTAACTATCTAACAGTCTGTTACTTCTTCACGCAAAATTTTATCTCCTGCAGAGATGTTGGTTGGTTCCTCAGTTTAGGGGCTGCGACAACGTGGTCATGTAACCCCGTGTACATTGGGTGTGTGTAGAATCTGTATGATAAACGGTGTTAATTGTGATGACTCTATTAGTCTCTAATACAGGTAAGGTCTGCAGACGGTCAATTTTAAGTAGTAGTACCTAATTTTGTACCAAATACTACCGTCAACGACACCTAGCTGTGAACTTGGCTGCTAGATGCCACCGCAACCAGCAACTTGCAACGAACGTTGTAACTTCCCCTCCGAAGGAAAGCATGCTGAGGGATTTTTAGCGCTCTTAGAAAATCCGGCGACTTTGGCCGGCTTTGAACCAGCGACCTAGGTCATAGAAGTTCAGCATGCTACCAGTTAGCCGCTTTCCTCATAGTCAGATGGAACAAGAATTTCCGTGACGAAGTAAAGAGCCTACTTTTCCTAAAATTATATTCATGCCAATGATTAATCTACAGTATATTGAACCCTTATTGATCTTCGATAAATAAGTATTCATATTTATTATTATTATTACTACGGCCCAGGCAGCACTTAAGGAAGTCGACTTGGATATTAGGGAGGCCAGCATTTCGTAATGATTGCAACAGGAAGTGAGCTGGTAGCTATTCTTGGGGAACGGCCAGAATTAGTCGAGTTCAAGGCCAAATTGTGCAACTACTGTACCAAAATTGAAGACATAAAGGAAGATCACGAGGTACTCGCAACGAACATACGATTGAATCAGCCAATCGCAAGAGACCAAGCCATGACCACGAGGTGGACAGCGTCAGTAGTAAAAAGCCCGCGGAAGTGTGTATCTAAAGAACCGCCGAACGGATTAATCTCCGCTCAAGTGATTTGGGACGTTTGATTTATTTGGAGAAGAATGACACTAGTCCCATCTTTGTGAGACAAAAACTCTGGAAGTTTTTATCCGACTCCGCCCCACTCCTCCGCCCCTGTCAGTTTCTAATAAATAGTTTGGCCTGACGCCACTCGAAGCATTTCTTTGTGGAGCCGTGAGGGGCTGACTTCACGCCAGTTTGTATTGTGATTTTTGACGCTCGAAATTATCTAAGTCATTCTTTGTGGAGCCTTCAGAGGCTGACTTCACGCCAGTTTGTACTGTGATTTTTACAGTCTAAAATTAGTGAAGTTAATTTATTATGTGAGCTTTGAGGAGCTAAAGTCACAGCGATTGCAGTATCGAATTTTTAAAGCTATAATACATTTTGTTTTATTCTGGAATCTACTTTATTTGTGAGCTAAATATTTCACGCCAGTGCGTGATAACCTGTAACATTCATTTAAAGACGACGAGTTCGGCTCTAAGGGGGAAGTATTGTATCACCCTAATTAGCGCTCACCGGAGCCGAAGTCCAGAGTACAGGACGGAAATACCGAGCGAGATAGCGACTGCTAGTGCAGCCAGGATTTTGAACTTGTTAACGAGCCAGTGGCGCGGACTCGAGATGTATATTTTATGTACAAATTGCAGTGTATTTTATATGTGTTTTTATGGTGCGTGTGTGCGATATATTTAGGGCCAGTCTTCGCTATTAATCGCATTAGGACAATTGTGGGTGAATTGAGTAGCCTGCAAGCGATTATAGATAGGCAAATAATTAACATTGAACTTTTCTGCCAAGGAGTCGATACCAAGATGATCAGCACGTGGTTTGAAGTTGGGATGAGCTTCAACAAATCAACGCAGACGACTACTATGGAGTGCTAATTTGTCCATAGGGCGATGGGTTGAGGAGGATGTCCTTAGTTCTACAAGCAGAAGCGGTGATGTACTAAAATTGGATTATTTCAATTATGTAGTTAGATTTGGCCGGGGAACTTTGTAAATAGTCATGTTTTCTTTTCTTGTTGTTTTAGAGTTTTTCTTGCACCGACACTATAATGTTTAAATGTCCGTTGGCGCGTGGCCAAAGTGTTTGTTTGATATTTTGTTTTTCCTTGAGTCATACGTAATGTGCGCGGCGTGCGTGCGTGATTTTTATCCTTGCAAATGCGGAACCCGTTACATTCGATAAATGGTGCTTTATTAACGTTAATATTTGAAATAGGAATGGGAGGAAATTATTGTAAGATATTTTGCTGAACAGGTTATTAGTCATATTAGGGTTGCCAAGCGCACCAACTTAAAAGTAATTTGTAGAACACCTTCGTTCTAATTTTGTTAGATTTTTCTTGAGTCCTTTTCAGGTGACTAGTCACGGCATAGAACGGTGGCGCCAGCATGTGGATAATATTTGTGTCTTTTTATTTCAGGGTCTGTCAAAACCCATACGTGTGATTCTGTGTGTGTTGATGTGTCTAGTGTGTGTTGATTCTACGTGAGGAGGGGGTAGTTGTCCTACCGCTCTCATATTTTTGCTGCTGTTGTATTTTTGATGGAAAGACAGGGTGCTCTTGGGAGACTGCTGATTCTTGTCCATATATTTTTTTTGACACACACACATGTATTGTTGTGCTTTGGGGCACACTTCTTCGAGATTCGACCCCATGTCCTGGGAGGTCGAGGTATTTCACACGTGGGTTGACAGACATGCAGAGTTCCACAAACCGCCCGTTTTTGCCTGTGACTTATTTTTGATAGGCAGTCCTGTGTGTCCGACTGATCCCTGTAAGCTTTCATGTAGCAAACCTGTTCATTGTGATGGTTAATTTTTAAGCCATAATTAATTGGGGAGTTCGCCATGTGTGTAACGGCTTGTTGTACGTTGTATGGGTAAAATATTGTATTATTAACGTAAATGTTGGCTGTTTGCCTATTGCTTTGTTTATGACTCGATTCATGTAATTTTGTGTGTCACACCCGTGTGGTGTAGTGGTAGAGTATTTGTAAATTTTGACAGCGGTCATTTGTGTATTTTTCTATTGGTCACGTGTTAATGTACTTGTGTTGATTTGTGTGAGAAGTCCTAAGTTTTTAGGCAGTAAATGTTGCTATGGCAATTTGATTCCAATTTCACACGGAAATTTTGTGTTTGTTTATAGTAGATTTAGGAAGTGTCGGTTTAATTTTAAGTATTGTAGTTGTGTTCCCCCGTGTCGGTCTAGCTCTAAGAAATGTGGATTCGTTGTCTGAAGGGTTATTCTGGATGATAACGAATCACGCATTCAAAGTACACGTCCTGATGCATGTAGAACGGCGTACACGCATATATGGTCACTTTTGTATTTTATCCTAGGGACACTTGGTCCAGGTAATTAATCTCTCCAGAGATATCGCCTAGTTTTTGGCGTTTTATTAAATGGGAGTCAGTTGGGAGTTTTTGTTGTTAATTTTTTATGTGTAAATATGGTGATTTGTTATTAAATTCAGTTGTTTTAACCCTGGCTTCACTCTTTCCTGCATGTTATTTTGTTATATGTTACCCTGCAAGTTAATGAAGCGCCCTGACAGCAACTTACGAATATGAACCGTTACACCCCCCGAAAACTGAGTCTCATATGCTTCTTTGCAAGGGTTCAATATGAACCTATCTAGAATAATGACGAAATTAAGTTGGTAATATCGAAATGTCTTAATTAGTTCGAAATACTGTATACTAGGCATAATGTAGCCTAATAGAGCAATACAGTTGGCAGCCCTGGTGACTGAATATATTCTTAATTCCATCTCTTAAGGTACAGAATACAAAATGTGGTTGAAGTCCAAAGGACGTTACATGGAGTTAGACATTGGATCTATTAATATTCGTAAAAGCATGTTGGCAACTATGTCATGCGAGTGCTGGTCAGAAATAATCTCAAATATTATGATATCTTTTTGTGCCAATTTTGGATGAATCCATTTGTTGGTATAGAAGTTACATGTATTTTAAACTTGAGGCTATCATCAGGCATTGAATCATGCTGGCAGCACTGACTTATATTAATTACTCCAAATTAATCTAGAATGTCAGCTGCTATACGTGTGCAAAGTATAGAACTGTTGGCTTGCTTACTTTCTGATATATTGATATTAGGGTAAAAAATATAGACACCATTTATTAACAGTTGGCAGCCCTGATTGCTCTTAAGAATACTCATAGTCATATCCGTTATGTTACACATAGCACATACGAAATTTGGTTGAAATCCAACTGACAGTATAGAAGTTAAATGTATTTAAAAATTGGTCCTATCAGCAGGCTTAGAATCATGTTGGTAAAACTGACGTATATAAGTTACTCCAAATTAATGTAAAATGTCAGGTAATATACGTGTGCGTAGTTTAAAGCTGTCGGCTTGCATACTTTCTGATATATTGGTATTTTGATAAAAAAAAATAGAGAGCGCAATTATTAACAGTTGGCAGCCCTGGTGGCTCTTAAGATTACACTCAGTCATATCTGTTTATGTATACATATTACATACAAAATTTGGTTGAAACCCAATTGACAGTGTAGAAGTTATGTGCATTTAAAAATTGGACTTATGAGAAGGCTTAAAATTATTTTGGCAACACTGTCAAGTATGGCCTCCTGGAAATTAAACTGAAATAGTATTATCTACATGTGTGCCAATTTTGGAATAGCTTCCTTGTATACCTTCCAAGATATCCAACATGGAGCTCACATTTCTAGTGCGTTTTTTTAGTAGTTGGTAGCACTGACATCTTTTTCAAATATGGGCCTGAGATATTCCGGTATACATCTTTACTCATACTAGATTTAGTTTCGATTGCTGCAGCCGTTTAGGAGTTGATAGGGGGACACACACACAGACAGACAGAAGGATAGACAGACAGACAGAAGGACAGACAGACATTTTCCCGGATCGATCTCATAAGTCTACTTTTTCCTCATTTTTGCAAAGTGTGAAAAGTAGGCTAAAAATGAATGTGATCTCGTCAATGGCGTTGTCTTGGCTACCTCTGATAGCTCATCCCTCATCAATTCAGAAGCGTTGTCATGGTAACCTCTGATGGCACTTAGCATTTTCTTTAATTCCGAAATAATTTTTCTGATCCCTTGGCGTAATGGTGGGTCATATAAAAAAAATCAGACAAAAGTTGTAGTTAATTATTAGGGGAATATTTCCATTTTGTGCGGTTTTGATATTGTGCCTATTAAGAGAGATATGATTAATGTTTCCCGAAAAACCCACTTTTTTCCACCCCTTTGGTCAATGGTTGGTGCTATCAAAAAACGTATTTGACATAAATTTTTGGCACTTATCCGGCACATATTATGAACTTTGAATGGATTCGATATTTAACGTATTAAAAGAGTTATAGCGAAATTTCACTTTTTCGAAAAAAGCCCCTCTTTTTCACCCCCTTCGACCGATTTTGCCGATTAACGAACTCGACCGAGATTGTAATGGGATACTTATTATGGAAAAAAATCAAACTGATTGGGGGAAAATTACGGCAGTTATCGTGTCCACAAGAAACTGATATACATATCTACATAAATTATATACAGGGTGTAATTGATATGATGGAAGTCCGTTACACTGGTGATAGAATAGACTATTCTAAGCTTCCTAGGTAAAAAATTTGTCACCTATCTTGAAATTGATAATTAATCATCAAAAAGTCAATGTTTTTAATTTTTTCAGAAACTAATCGGGCAGAAAGTGGTGAGGCAGGCTGGGGGAAACGAGGCGGGGCCAGGTGTGACGACACGCCGAGGGGAAGTTGTTACGTAATCGGAGCATTGCCCTTACAGGTTGACTTGAGGGGTGGTAGGCTATCAGCTGTTATGGGGATAAGCGCTACCGTCTCGTAAGAAAATGTGCATTGCCGTTGATCTTGTTGTTGTTGTTGACAACGCACGCAATGGCTTGGGACGTTAGGACCGGTAGTATTGTGTAGCCTACTCTGTAAGTGTTCATGTATAAAATAATTTCGATACTCAGGCCTGGTGTATCATTGGCGTCCGTGTCGGACCTTCTGTTGACTAGTTTCTGAAAATACTAAAAACATTCACTTAATGAAATACAGTGTGACAAAATTCCGACATCCCGTAGTCTGTTCAGAACTAGGCATTTAAGACGGAAGTAAAATACTTGATGTTTTGTTTGAGAGGCTTGGCGATTTTGGTCATTTAGCCCCATGTAGCTGGGTGTGGGTAGAATTTGTGTGATAACCTGAGTTTTTGTGGTTTCTGTAGTAATGTGGGTATTTGTAATTAAGGTGAGGATTCGGAAGAAGGCGCCAGCCCGGTGGTGTAGGGGAAGTGCAACTGCCTCTCACCCGGAGGCCCTGGGTTCGATTCCCGGCTCCATCAGGGATATTAGAAACTGACGTGAGGGCTGGAACGCGGTGCACTAAGCCTCGTGAGGGCAATTGAGTAGCTGTCTGACAGTGAGGCAGTGCCCCAGTCAGGAAAATCAAGATTAATGGCCGAGGTGACCCGATGCACTGACCACGCGTCACCCTAATATCTGCAGACCAAATGGCTGGGCAGCGGTCGCTTGGTAGGCCTAGGCCCTTCATGGGTTGCACTGCCAGCGGTTATGGTTATTGAGAAGAAGGAGGCCGTGGCCTTAAGTTAGGAACAATCCCGGCATTTGCCTGGGGGTAGAAGTGGGAACCCCCGGAAAACTACTTCCAAGATTTAATACCAGTACGGTACCACATGTACATATTGTGAATTGTCCCATCCCATCTCCAGCCCTGGGGTGGCCATAAACTGGAGAAGGGAGGGGGTGTTGATTTATTGGTCAATCAACAATGTACATACATATGAAAATACACGAAAATGAAAATAAAATACAAATACATTGTTATAATACAGTGTTATAATTATAATAGTAATAATAATAATAATAATAATAATAATAATAATAATAATAATAATAATAGTCAGCATGTGTAGTTCTGGTGGCAGAGTGCTAACCTTCCCAAGGGTGCGATCTACGTTCAGTCATGTAGTAAATGAATGGGATCTAATACGATCATGTCCATGGATTTCATGGCATATACAAGAAATCCTACGTACATTAAAGTCTGGCAACTCGACATACCAAAAAGAAACATAAAAGAAGTTAGTGTGTCTAAAAGCCTATTATTACTATTATTAGTATTATTAATATTTTTATTACAGTTGTTGCACTATCTTCACACAAAGATAGACCAACAGTTCCTTAAATTAATTTACCAAATCTTTAGGATTTCTATTTTCTATGCATAGTCCATGAGGCTGGCAAAATCCTAGACAGATCCACCATCACTAGTCATGTAGCCACTCCCCATGAAGGTGTGAAACAGCTGTTCATAGGCTTGGTTTGTGTATTTCAATGTCATTGGCAGACAAGACGAGGAGGTCACTCAACTTCAGACAGTTGTGAACATTCCTCAGCGTTGTAGGGGAGGGTGACGGGGAGAAGTCAGCTGTGCTGCTGAGGGGAACGAAGTGAAAGCCCGTTTCCAAGACATTGACCGTCGATTTTTGTGATTTAATTCCACCTACACTAATTAAGATCCGACTTAATTTCATGAAGATATTTGCTTAGAATACCATCTTCTATCACCAGTGTTAAGGACTTCCATCATATCAAATATACCCTGTATAAACTTTTGAACTGACGGTGGTTTTGAGGTTTGGGGGATGTGAAACGCGAAGATATGTCAACATTTTCCGGAAGTCGAAACCTGGAACCCATTGCAATAGTTAGCTTTCTAATGAAATCTACCTAATACAGCGCATAAGCGGAGAGCTTGTGGCGTGATAGCTGACGGATTCCGTGAGGCTGGCCCGAGCCGAGCAGGGCCGAAGTTTTCCAAACTGGCTGACGCAATAGTAACATTAGGGACTAGTGCGCCGCGCAGATCCAACTTATTGATGAAATATTGAAAGATCACCTCATCTATAATTACGAGGAAGAGGAGTTTATTTATCATTTTCAGCATTTTACCCAAGATGTATTGACATTGTACTGGCTTTGAAGAGTTGATTCCTTTGGCAAGACTTCATGAAATATGACAGCTATGTTGACCATGCGCTATCGCTTTGATTTATCGATATACGCACTGCAAGGGAGGGGATGATTACCCTCGTCAGTATGCGGGCTGTTCGAGCAAGCCAGATTTTGATATATCTCTGCCCAGAGCAGTACGACCTACGAGTTCGAATATTAACAAATATCGCGAAGTGCAACGCTCACTTGAAACCAGGGCTGGCATGCGAAATTAAATTCATGGCTGTGGGGGCGAAAATAATTTAATTTCGCCGTGAGCGCGATATTCGGGAGCGAAATGATAATGATTGTCGGCGCGTAATTAAATCAAAGCGAAACTTAATTCGAAGCGAAATTAATTTCGTTCCAGACTTTTAATTTCGCTCCCGGCGCGAAATTAATTTAGTTCCAGACTTATAATTTCCCTCCCGGCGCGAAATTAATTTCGTTCCACACATTTAATTTCGCTCCCGGTGCGAAATTAATTTCGTTCCACACTTTTAATTTTGCTCCAGGCGCGATATTAATTTCGTTCCAGACTTATAATTTAGCTCCCGGCGCGAAATTTATTTAGTTCCAGACTTATAATTTCGCTCCCGGCGCGAAATAAAATTCGTTACAGACTTTTAATTTCGCTCCCGAGGCGAAATAAAATTCCCAAACGGCATTAACTTGCGCTCTCCGACGTGTATTTAAACTGCATGAAACATTTAATTTCGTTGTTGAAATTAAAATACAGTATATTCGTTTCGAGAATTAAATAATGTTCTGTACGATGTTCAAAGTCCTGACGTCTGTCTGTTAGGTAGTCAGCCCGAAGGCTGGTTGGATTCTCAAAAAGTACTGCCGGTTGGTTAAGTGGGTAGATACCCTCTAAAACTCGAGGCAGTGCTATAGTGAGGTATACTAGACAAGTTGAGGGGTGAGGTAGTTTGCCATTGCTTTCCTCACTGAGACAGAACAGCAGTACTAACCCTATGAGTAGAACCCTTCACAGCATCCACAGGCACTGGCTGCCCCGAATTTCATTACTAAGCACCACCCATACCTCAGTAGCTTCCATATAATCACAGCCATGAGTAAGACTGAGATAGCGGTGAAAAGCCACATTTTACTATAGCCTGTGCCAACAGTCAAATGCAAATGAGTCGTCAAGTCACAAAACTCGTTTAATCAACTTGTGAATAAGGATCATTTTCATGAGAAACGTTTCTCTGGACTTTGCCTCTCTTATCTTTTGTGTTTGTTGTTTTCTACTTTTGGTTGGTGCTTTTGTGTTTGCTTTGTGCTTTTGCTTTTGAATTTGACTTATTGCTTTTCTTTCTTGGTTTTGTGTTTGTGTTCTGCTTTTGCTTTTTTGAATTTTGCTTTATGCTATTTGTTTTTTGTTTTCTGCTTTTGCTTTTGTTTTTGGATTTTTCTTTTTGCTTCGTCTTTTTTGTTTTTGTTTTGTGTTTGTTTTCTGCTTTTGCTTTTTTGAATTTTGCTTTTTGCTTTATGTTTCTTGTTTTATGATTTTGCTTTTTTTTGTGTTCTGCTTTTGCTTTCTGCTTCGTCTTTTTTGTTTTGGTTTTGTGTTTGTTTTCTGCTTTTGCTGTTTTTGAATTTTGCTTTCTGCTTTGTGTTTCTTTTTTATTATGCTTTTGCTTTTGTGTTTGAATTTTGCATTTTACTTCGTGTTTTGTGTTTTTGGTTTTGTATTTGTTTTCTGGGAATTCAAAATAAAACAAAATAAACAAAACAAAATAAAAACAAAAACAAAATTAAACAAATAAAACAAGACAATTTAAAACAAAATAAAACGAAATAAAGTAAAACAAAAAATAAACAAAACAAAATAAAGCAAAATAAAATGAGGTAAAATAAATAAACTAATTAAATAAATAATTTTACGACATGATCCTTATTCACAAGTGGATTAAACGATTTTTGCAACTGGACGACTAAAATGTACTGCACGGGGTCGTTGGGATGAGGGAGATGGCTACCTGGGAGGCTTGTCGTAGTATTCATGTGTGCAGTATATGCATCGATCGTCGTCTGGTTATCCAGTGGGAGATGGTCCGCACGGAGGTGATTGTTGACGTAGGCGCGGTTTGCTGTGCAGAAATTCTGGACCATCCTGCGAGGTGGAAGTGGGGGAAGAGGGAAGTTGAGTAAAACGGGGGCATGATCACCTCCTTTGAGTGGCAGGACAGACACGTCAAACAGATGGAGGAGGGAGTTATGAGCAATGACTGCGTCGGGGTGGTATTGGAGGAAGGACGGGTAGATTCTGGGAGAGGGACGAGGGTGGTGTCGATGTGACGTAGGTAGATGTCTAGGCTATGAAGTTCTAGGGCCGAACGGGAATGAAGGTTGAGGTCGGCCATTAGAATTAAATGGGGGAAGACTTCAGACACGTGGGTAATGCAGTCTTTGGGGATGGGGTGGTAGGGACGAATGTAGATGGTGGCTAGGTGTAGGACGCGGGAACAAATAAGGCTTTCGGGGAAGAAAAGAAACAGATTTCATTTCAGAAACAAAATGAAATGTTCCATGCATTTTAATTTCAGGCCGGAGGGGGGACTAAATGCCGGGAACGAAATTGATGGTCGTTAACACATTTTATATCGCGCCAGGAGCGAAATTAAAAGTCTTAAATGAATTTAATTTCGCGCCAGGAGTGAAATTAAAAATCTGTAACGAATTTCATTTAGCGCCGGGAGCTAAATTAAAAGTCCGTAATGAATTTAATTCCGCGCCAGGAGCGAAATTAAAAGTCTGTAACAAAATTCATTTAGCGCCAGGAGCTAAATTAAAAGTCCGTAATGAATTTAATTCCGTGTCAGAAGCGAAATTAAAAGCCTGTAACGAATTTCATTTCGCGCCGGGAGCTAAATTAAAAGTCCGTAATGAATATAATTTCGCGCCAGGAGCGAAATTAAATGTCTGTAACAAATATAATTTCGCGCCAGGAGCGAAATGTTATTCCATTGAACAATTTCATTTTGCGACGCTAAATTAAATTGATAATGCATTTCGTTTCGCATGCCAGCCCTGCTTGAAACATATGTGAGGCCACCGTTAGGACGTTGGAGTTGTGTGACGAAAAACTCTAACATAGGCATATCAGTAATGAGTGATATTTTCACGCTGAATATGTGCCGTGTAACGTGCATGTTTATTCATGCTACAATCACATTAAGGCAAGCGCTTTACAACGAGCAACGTTAACTTTGGCGAGTGTACAGTGATTCTCGCAGTAGACTTTTCACTTCAGAATCGTGCTACTTCTATGGATACAAGTGTTGTTACACTTGAGCACTAGATGAACTATTTCACTCATACCTCTCATGTTTCTGGCATGATAACCGACAATGTGTCGGGAGGAAGGAATATAATGCACGTACACATTATAGCTATGGCTGAGTAAACATTTTTACATGAATACTGTGATGTAGGCAACGCACTATGCATTCTACGGAATGGACACTGACATTTTAGAAGCGTCATCGCTAGTGCTAAATTTTCTTCTACCATGTCAATCCATTATGGCATGATGACAGTAAGATGCAATTATCGCTTCGGGCGTATGCTACTACTCTGTGATGTGACTCTTACTCGAAATGATATCGTCAGTACGTGGAGAGCGGTAACAACCGGTGATGTTCGTGTGGCTGTCTGGAACCCGAGCGTCGGGGATTGGCAATCCAGGGTTCGATTCCATCAACATTCCAGGAGGACCCAGGGCATTTCTACGTATAAAGGAAGACTGGATATGGGAGGCATATCATTGCTTTCGATTCCATCATCGTCTGGCGATAAGGTACAGCAAATTTACACCCGTCAGTAGTGGTAATGCATAAATATTATAATGTTTTAGTATCTGTCATATTCTCTTTTTCTTAGTATAGTCGATGGATAGGACTTAGACTTGACGTTTTACTCTTGGCTGGTCCTATTCTCGGCTGGATATTGATTCTTTTTAAAAGAATGCATCCATTGTGTAGTGTGTTTTACACAAGTCATGGTAACTCATGGTAATTTATATGGGAACATTTTTGTCGTAGTGAAGAGATTCATCTTAGGGAAGTTTATATTATAGTGATTTTGAATCTCCATCGTGGTTTATATTTTCTTTTTGCCACGTTTATTCGTATTCGCGTTTATCAACGGATCTACTTTAAAGAGATCATTCTGATTGTTAGTTGAATAGTTGTCAATGTTCGTTTGAACATTTTTCTTCGTCGTGTTAGAGAGTTGAGACGTTTTTGAGCTCACTCTTGGCCTGATAGGATTTATTTTTGTTTTTGCTCAGAGAGATTTCCATTTTTGGTGCATTGTGGAGAAAGTAGGGGTTTCTAATCGACGATTTGGTGTTTATCGTTTCGATCACCCTCGTTGATGGTGTAGGAACTCTATATTATTTTCCATAGTCCACTCGAGCAGGAATATTTCTGTTTATGCTTGAAAATCTTGATCATACTGAATTTATTGTTATGACACACGATTGTCATGTTAATTTTGTGCTGATAGAAATCCATTTTATATAAGGTATTTTTCAGACTTTTCAATGCGGATTATAGTCAAGTAAAAACATTCTGAACAGCATTTACCATCGCAGATAATCGAATGTGGAGGTATGTTCTTTAATAGACATGTGATTGTAATAAACTATTGTAAAAGCATTAACTATAAGGCTAATAATCAATTGGAAAAATGAGAGATAACATTTTTAGACACTGTATATGAAATATAACTTCCTGTATAACTCTAGAAACTCAAATATCAAGCAAATTGTAATTATTGAAGTATATTATTGATGAAAGCATTCATATCACCAGTGAGGGTGACATATGATTATAAATGTATAAAAGATAATTTTGAAACAATCAATACTCAGTGGAGTAGATTTATCGTGTGGGTAAGACCATGTTCTGGCACCGTTGAATAATAATAATTAATTAATGTTTGAAATAATTATGATGAAATCCATTGCTGAATGGAAGGTGAATAAGTCAGGTGTGACTTGAAACAATTATAGATTTACAGTTATCGAACTTGATTGCAGTAGTGTACTATCAGGAAACGTGTACTCTTAGGCACGAGCACGTATAATTTATGAAATGATCTTTATCATCCAAGTTCTGAATTTAATTACAATGCCAATAGGTACATAATCATCCCTTTGATGAATTCTCAGATTAATGTCGAATAATTTGATTTTTTCTTGCTTATTCTAGCAAGACATTATTAGGTCCAAAGGACACCAATCGTTTATGATATTGCTACCACGAAACCACTAAACTTATCTCTTATATAAAAACAAGATGTTCAGTAAAGAACATATAGCCTACTTTCTCCTAAATGCATGGGTATTGTTTTAACACTTTGTCCTATTCAGGGAGTATAATAGAATGTTGGTTGTAGTAGCTTGTTGAAATACAACGTGCTATAGGGATATTAAACATGAATATGAGGTGCCCTTTGCTAGTGCTACCTCTGTACCAAATTTCGTTCAATTCGGTTTCACCGTGTTTGAATTAATAGGGGGAATCGATTTGCACACATACTTGGCCACCATCTGCAAACTATTGGGCTGATGTTCTTGCAGTTTGGTCTGAATATGTTTCCCACATAAAGATATGGTGTTGCAAAATTTGGTAGAGACTAGATTATTAGGTTGGTCGTAATTACATTTTAGCTTTTAACATTTGGGTGGCCGCGATTACGTTTCCGTCAAGATAGCGGTGATATAAAACATGACACTGAGGTGCCCTTTGCTAGTGCTACCTCTGTACCAAATTTCGTTCATTCGGTTCCACCGTGTTCGAATTAATAGGGGGAATCAATTTTGACATAAAGATGGCCACCATCCGCAAACTATTAGGCTAATGGCCTATTAGATTGGTCAAAGGATGCTCCCTCCATAAAGGTATGTTGTTGCAAAGTTTGGTAGAGATCGGATGGTTATGTTAGTCGTTATTTGATTTAAGCTTTAAACATTTGTGTGGCCGCCATTACGTTTCTGTCAATATGGCGGCGATATAAATCATGACCCTGAGATGCCCTTTGCTAGTGCTACCTCTGTACCAAATTTCGTTCCATTCGGTTCCACCGTGTTCGAATTAATAGGAGGATCAATGTTGACATAAAGATGGCCGCCACCCGCAAACTATTAGGCTAATAACCTATTAGATTGGTCAAAGGATGCTCCCTCCATAAAGGAATGTTGTTGCAAAGTTTGGTAGAGATCGGATGGTTATGTTAGTCGTAATTTAACTTAAGCTTTGAACATTTGTGTGGCCGCCATTACGTTTCTGTCAAGATGGCGGCGATATAAAACATGACACTGAGGTGCCCTTTGCTAGTGCTACCTCTGGACCAAATTTCGTTCATTCGGTTCCACCGTGTTCGAATTAATAGGGGGAATCAATTTTGACATAAATATGGCCGCCATCCGCAAACTATTAGGCTAATAACCTAGTAGATTGGTCAAAGGATGCTCCCTCCATAAGGGAATGTTGTTGCAAAGTTTGGTAGAGATCGGATGGTTATGTTAGTCGTAATTTAACTTAAGCTTTGAACATTTGTGTGGCCGCCATTACGTTTGTGTCAATATGGCGGCGATATAAAACATGACACTGAGATGCCCTTTGCTAGTGCTACCTCTGTACCAAATTTCGTTCTATTCGGTTTCACCGTGTTTGAATTAATAGGGGGAATCGATTTTCACACAAAGATGGCCGCCATCCGCAAACTATTACGCTGATGACCTATTAGTTTGGTCAGAGGATGCTCCCCCCATAAAGGTATGCTGTTGCAAAATTTGGTAGAAATCGGATGATTAGGTTAGTCGTAATTTGATTTAAGCTTTGAACATTTGTGTGGCCTCCATTACGTTTCCGTCAAGATGGCGGCGTTATAAAACATGACACTAAGGTGCCTTTTGTTAGTACTACCTCTGTACCAATTTTCGTTCCATTCGGTTGCACCGTGTTCGAATTAATAGGGGGAATCGATTTTCACACAAAGATGGCCGCCATCCGCAAACTATTACTCTGATGGCCTATTGGTTTGGTCAAAGGATGCTCCCCCCAGAAAGGTATGTTGTTGCAAAATTTGGTAGAGATCGGATGATTAGGTTAGTCGTAATTTGATTTAAGCTTTGAACATTTGTGTGGCCGCCATTACGTTTCCCTCAAGATGGCGGCGATATAAAACATGACACTGAGGTGTCCTTTGCTAGTGCTACTTTTGTACCAAATTTCGTTCAATTCGCATTCAACGTGTTCGAATTGATATGGGGGGACAGACATTCAGAGTACACACACTCACACACACACAGACACACACACACACAGACACACACACACACAGACTCACACACACACATACACACACACAGACAGACACACTTTTTTCGCCCTGTGTTGATCTCATAAGTCTACTTTCATTTTTTGCAAAAATCGAAGGTAGGCTAAAAATTGAAATGTTTTAAGAGTGAGTGTTCATCAATGTAGTGCTCCAAACAAACCACGGTAGCTGTTTACAGAAAATCATGAAAATGCTAAAAAGCATGTTCAAGAAAACGATATTGGGGCTCAAGATAGTGCAGTGTTTGTTCAAAAGCACTTATCATATCCTCAAAAAGTCATGTTAGAACAGTTGTCAACGTCTAAGAAAACCTCAACACTATCAAAGTCAACCCAGACTATTAAAGGGGTCTCTGTGGAAAAGGAACAAAAGGAATTCAATAGTTTTAGTGATGTTGAGGATAATGTTGATTACAATGATGGTGATTATAATAATAGTGATAAAGATGCTGGGGATGATGATGATGATAATGATAACGGTAATGCTCTGTTTACCCCTAAATATCATTTGTTATTTTTAGCCTATTTTCAATTTTGAAAAAATAGGCTTATGAGATCACCTTTTGTCCGTGTGTGTGTGCGTGTGTGTGTGTGTGTGTGTGTGTGTGTGTGATTCGTGTGTGTGTGTCCCCCTAATAAAATCTAAATGGCAGGAGCGATTTCAAAGAAACTCGGAAAGTTCATAGCACTATTCCCGGCGACCTCGACCGTGCCCTTCAAATTTTGTTACGACTCACCAATCCAACATGGCGGCTGTGCGAAATATTTCACCAGCATTCAATATCTCCGCAACTATTACCGATATTACCCTGACATTTTCTATGGTGATAGAAGGAACTACTATAAGTTCACTTATGTGACTTTTGAAAACCTGGTAACTACAAAACGAACATGGCGGCCAAGCGAATTTGCGACTTTTAAATAGACGTTTCTCGCGATTTGACCAACCAAACGCAATGAAACTTGGTACAGTATATGTTTATATACATTGTAATGCACCGACATCTAACTTCATTCAATTGTTTACAAAATCACAAGATGGCGGATGTGCGAAATATTTCACCGGCATTCTATATCTCGGAAACTATTAGCGGTATCTCCCTAAAATTTTGTACTGAGATAAAGGGCACTACTGGAAGTCCATCTATAAGATTTTCAAAAACCGTTTAACTACAAAACGAACATGGCGGCCAAGCGAATTTGAACATTTTAAATAGACCTTTCTCGCGATTTAATGTTCCAAGCGCACTGAAACCTGGTACAGGAAATATTTATACACATTGTAATCCACTGGTATCTGATTTAGTTCAATTGTTTACATAACCTCAAGATGGCGACAGTGCGAATTTTAAAATTAAGTTTTTATTTCTTGTGATGTAGTCATGCGGTCGAAGTGAAAGTTTGAATAATGAACCTACGCAATAATTTTCCTTTAATGGTACATGACTCTATGGCCTATACATTTAACAATCCAACATGGCGACCATCGGAAATATTTAGACGATACTGAATATCTACGAATCTATTTTAGCAATCAAACTGCATTTTTTAATGTTCATAGGGGCTATGAACTTAAGTTCACCTATAGGACTTTAAATAACCTGGTGATCACAAATCCAACATGGCGGTGACGCGAATTATAAATATTCACATGGACGTTTCTCGCAATTTAACCATCCGCGTGCAGTGAAACTTGGTACAGTAAATCTTTATCCGAATGTTAATCCACTGGCATCTAATTTATTTCAATTGTTTCCATAACCTCAATATGGCAGCTGTGAAAAATTTTTAAATCCCCTTGTTTTTTTCTTGTGTCCTAATTATGCGATTGAAGTTTGAATACTACACGTTCACAATAATCTGCATGTAACAGTACATAACTCTAGGACCTGCATATATAAAATCCAACATGGCGACCATCCGAAATATTTAGTCGGTTCTCAATATCTACGAATGTATTACAGCAATCAAACTGAAATTTTGTATGTTGATAGTGGCAATTAACATAAGTAGGATATATGAAAATAGGCTGTATAGTTCTTCACGGAACTACTTGTTTTTAATGGAACAATCCCAGTAAGCTAATCCAGCGACTTCAGTACTTGCATGCCTGTAGACAGGCTGGTCATACTGAATATGAGGAAGAACTATTGGATATAGAAAATGAGCTACGTCGTCTCAACATTATTGTGTAATGAATCCACGTAACCGCTTAAACATATTCCCAGTCTTTGAGATACTTTCCAAGACCAATAAAAATCCCCTAAATACATTGACAAAATTACTTGTCAAATTATCCAACACAAAGCCAATATATAAGCCAACACAAAAGCCAATACATAAGCCAATACAAAAGCCAACACATAAGTCAACACAAAAACCAATATATAAGCTTATGGTGAGTCACTTGATCACCAAAACAGTTGCAACCTTTGTAGTGTGAACATCATACTGACAGGTCAGTTACTACTATGGAACTTACTACAACCAACAAAGGTAGGTACCTCGCACTCTATCAAGGCTACTCTTATAACTATAAACGACAATATGTAAAAGGAATAATATTCTGGCGATGCTCAAAACAGAGGTCAACAAGATGTCGAGGCGATATGAAAAGTAACAAGATGTTCAGTAAAGAACATATAGCCTACTTTCTCCTAAATGCATGGGTATTGTTATAACTCTTTGTCCTTTTCAAGGAGTATGATTGAATGTTGGTTGTAGTAGCTTGTTGAAATACAACGTGCTATAGGGATATTAAACATGAATATGAGGTGCCCTTTGCTAGTGCTACCTCTGTACCAACTTTCGTTCAATTCGGTTTCACCGTGTTTGAATTGATAGGGGGAATCCATTTGCACACAAACATGGCCACCATCTGCAAACTATTGGGCTGATGTTCTTGCAGTTTGGTCAGAATATGTTTCCCACATAAAGATATGGTGTTGCAAAATTTGGTGGAGACTAGATTATTAGGTTGGTCGTAATTACATTTTAGCTTTTAACATTTGGGTGACCGCGATTACGTTTCCGTCAAGATAGCGGTGATATAAAACATGACACTGAGGTGCCCTTTGCTAGTGCTACCTCTGTAACAAATTTCGTTCATTCGGTTCCACCGTGTTCGAATTAATAGGGGGAATCAATTTTGACATAAAGATAGCCGCCATCCGCAAACTATTAAGCTAATGACCTATTAGATTGGTCAAAGGATGCTCCCTCCATAAAGGTATGTTGTTGCAAAGTTTGGTAGAGATCGGATGGTTATGTTAGTCGTAATTTGATTTAAGCTTTAAACATTTGTTTGGCCGCCATTACGTTTCTGTCAATATGGCGGCGATAATAATCATGACACTGAGATGCCCTTTGCTAGTGCTATCTCTGTACCAAATTTCGTTCCATTCGGTTTCACCGTGTTTGAATTAATAGGTGGAATCGAATCTGACACAAAGATGGCCGCCATCCGCAAACTATTAGGCGAATGACCTATTAGATTGGTCAAAAGATGCTCCCTCCATAAAGGTATGTAGTTGCAAAATTTGGTAGAGATCGGATGATTAGGTTAATCGTAATTTGATTTAAGCTTTGATCATTCGTGTGGCCACCATTACGTTTCAGTCAAGATGGCGGCGATATAAAACATGACACTGAGGTGCCCTTTGCCAGTGCTACCTCTGTACCAAATTTCGTTCCATTCGGTTCCACCGTGTTTGAATTAATAGGGGAAATCGATTTTGACATAAAGATGGCCGCCATCCGCAAACTATTAGGCGAATGACCTATTAGATTGGTCAAAGGATGCTACCTCCATAAAGGTATGTAGTTGCAAAATTTGGTAGAGATCGGATGATTAGGTTAATCGTAATTTGATTTAAGCTTTGAACATTCGTGTGACCGCCATTACGTTTCAGTCAAGATGGCGGCGATATAAAACATGACCCTGAGGTTCCCTTTCCTAGTGCTACCTCTGTACGAAATTTCGTTCCATTCGGTTCCACCGTGTTCGAATTAATAGGGGGAATCAATTTTGTCATAAAGATGGCCACCATCCGCAAACTATTAGGCTAATAACCCATTAGCTTGGTCAAAGGATGCTCCCTCCATAAAGGTATGTTGTTGCAAAGTTTGGTAGAGATCGGATGGTTATGTTAGTCGTAATTTGATTTAAGCTTTGAACATTCGTGTGGCCGCCATTACGTTTCTGTCAATATGGCGGCGATATAAAACATGACACCGAGGTGCCTTTTGTTAGTACTACCTCTGTACCAAATTTCGTTCCATTCGGTTCCACTGTGTTCGAATTAATAGGGGGAATCAATTTTGACATAAAGATGGCCGCCATCCGCAAACTATTAGGCGAATGACCTATTAGATTGGTCAAAGGATGCTACCTCCATAAAGGTATGTAGTTTCAAAATTTGGTAGAGATCGGATGATTAGGTTAATCGTAATTTGATTTAAGCTTTGAACATTCGTGTGGCCGCCATTACGTTTCAGTCAAGATGGCGGCGATATAAAACATGACCCTGAGGTGCCATTTGCTAGTGCTACCTCTGTACCAAATTTCGTTCCATTCGGTTGCACCGTGTTCGAATTAATAGGGGGAATCGATTTTCACACAAAGATGGCCGCCATCCGCAAACTATTACGCTGATGACCTATTAGTTTGGTCAAAGCATGCTCCCCCCATAAAGGTATGTTGTTGCAAAATTTGGTAGCGATCGGATGATTAGGTTAGTCGTAATTTGATTTAAGCTTTGAACATTTGTGTGGCCGCCATTACGTTTCCGTCAAGATGGCGGCGATATAAAACATGACACTGAGGTGTCCTTTGCTAGTGCTACCTTTGTACCAAATTTCGTTCAATTCGCATTCACCGTGTTCGAATTGATAGGGGGGGACAGACATTCAGAGTACACACACTCACACACACACAGACACACACACACACACAGACTCACACACACACATACACACACACACACACACAGACTCACACACACACATACACACACACAGACAGACACACTTTTTTCGCCCTGTGTTGATCTCATAAGTCTACTTTCATTTTTTGCAAAAATCGAAAGTAGGCTAACAAGTGTCCTGACTGACTGACTGACTGACTGACTGACTGACTGACTCATCATCGCCCAGCCAAAACTATAGAAGTTAGAATCATGAAATTTTGGGGATATGTTCGTGGTAAGTCGAAAACGCGCACTAAGGAAGGATTTTTGGATATTCAGGTTCTAAAGGGGGTGTTAAGGGGATAGACCTGCATTTCATTGAATAACAATATCTCCCGATTGGTTTCATTGGGAGATGTGATACTCGGCATATACACTCATCATTAAAAATATGAAGACACGTGTCTGGGGGTTTTTCGATGTGAAGTATATTATGAGGTGAAAGGGGTGAAAAATTGGGGTTGAAGGATTCCTAACGGAGCGTGTATCTCTTAAACGACATAGGCGGGGAGTTTGAAACTCAGTGGAAAAAAATCAGCTTAAAAAGTAAGTAAATAGGTGTTTGACCGTTTTTTCATAAATCCAATTTAAGGGGCCAATAGGGAGGGGTTAAATTATGGGGGGGGGGAAACAGGAAAGAAAGTGTCCTAACTGATTGACTGACAGACTCACTCATCAAACTCAGGGGAAAAAACTGCTTGAAAATAAGTAAATAGGTGTTCGACAGTCTTTTTCATAAACCCAATTTAAGGGGTTCTTGGGGAGGGGTGAAATTCTGAAAAAAGGAAATTGAGAGAAAAAGTCCTGACTCACTCACCATCGCCCAGCCAAAATTATTGAAGTTAGACACATGACATTTCGGGGAATATGATCATTGTATGTTGGAACCGTCCACTAAGGGAGGATTTTCGGATATTCAGGGGGTCTTAAGGGGGTTAAACCTGCATTTCATTGAATAACAATAACTCCCGATTGGTTTCATTGGGGGATGCATTACTCGGCATATGAACACATAAAAAATAAGAAGACATGTGTCTGAGGGTTTTTCGATGTGGTGTATATTATGAGGTGAAAGGGGTGAAACGTGGGGGTTGAAGGATTCCTAACGGAGCGTGTATTTCTTAAACGACATAGGCGAGGAGTTTGAAACTCAGCGGAAAATATCAGCTTAAAAGATAAGTAAATAGATGTTCGATCGTTTTTTTCTTAAATTCAATTTACGGGGCTCATGGGGAGGGATGAAATTCTGGGGGGGGGGGGGAGACCGGAAAGAAAGTGTCCTAACTGATTGACTCACTCACTCACTCTTCAAACGCAGGGAGAGAAAACTGCTTAAATATAAGTAAATAAGTGTTTGACAGTTTATTTTTCATAAATCCAATTTAAGGGGTTCATTGTGAGGGGACAAATTCTGAAAAAAGAAATGGA
This sequence comes from Meconema thalassinum, assembly GCA_946902985.2. NCBI lineage: Eukaryota > Metazoa > Arthropoda > Insecta > Orthoptera > Tettigoniidae > Meconema > Meconema thalassinum. The sequence continues at coordinate 344,782,695 of OX336394.1, forward strand.
AGAAAATGTCCTGACTCACTCACTCACTCACTCACTCACTCATCAACGTCCAGCCAAAATTATTGAAGTTAGAAATATGACATTATTGGGATATGTTCGTTGTATGTCAAAACCGTACACTAAGGGAGGATTTTCGGATATTCAGGTTCTAAAGGTGTCTTAATGGGGTTAAACCTGCATTTTATTGAATAACAATATCTCGTGAGTGGTTGCATTTGTGGATGTGATACTCGGCATATAAACTAATCATTAAAAATAAGCAGACATGTGTCTAAGGGTTTTTCGATGTGGTGTATATTATAAGGTGAAAGGGGTGAAAGGTGAGGGTTGAAGGATTCCTAACGGAGCGTGTATCTCTTCAATGACATACGCGAGAAGTTTGAAACTCAGCGAAAAAAAAAAAAATCTTAAAAATAAGTACATCGGTGTTCGACCGTTATTTCATAAATTCAATTTAAGGGGCCAATGGGGTGGGGTGAAATTCTAGAAAAAAAGGAGAGAAAGTGTCCTGACTGACTGACTAACTCACTCACTCATCAAACTCAGGGGAAAAAGACAGCTTCAAATATAAGTTAATAGGTGCTCGAGCGTTTCTTCATAAATCCAATTTAAGGGGCGCATGGGGAGGGCGTAAAATTCTGGTAAAATAATTGAATGAAAATGACCTGACTGACTCACTCACTCATCATCGCCCAGCGAAAACTATTGAAGTAGGAAAATTAAATTTTGGGAATATTTTCGCTCTATGTCGCAAACGTCAACTAATGAAGGATTTTTGTTTATTCGGGTTCTTAAGAGGTGTTAAGGGGGTAAACGTGCATTTCATTGATTAACGATATCTCACGAGTTGTTTCTTTGGGGATGTGATATTCGGCATATAAACTAATCATTAAAATTTAGCAGACATATGTCTAAGGGTTTATCGATGTGGTGTATATTATGAGGCGAAAGGGGTGAAAATTGGGGGTTGAAGGATTTTTAACGGAGCGTGTATCTCTTAAACGACATAGGCGAGATGTTTGACATTCAGCGGAAAAAAAGCAGCTTAAAATATAAGTAAATAGGTGTTCGACGGTTTTTTCATAAATCCAATTTAAGGGGCCCTTGGAGAGGGGTGAAATTCTGGGGGGAAAAAACAGGAAAGATAGTGTTCTAACTGATTAACTCACTCACTCATCAAACTCAGGGGGGGGAAGAACAGCTTAAAAAGAAGTAAATAGGTCTTCGCCCGTTTTTTTAATCATAAATTCAATATAAGGGATTCATGAGAGGGGTGAAATTCTGAAAAATAAATGAAAGAAAATGTCCTGACTTACTCACTCACTCATCATCGCCCAGACAAAATTATTGAAGTTAGAAACATGACATTTTGGGATTGTGTTCGTTGTATGTCGAAAACGTCCACCAAGGGAGGATTTTTGGATATTCAGGTTCTAAAGGGGTGTTGAGGGGGTAGACCTGCATTTAATTGAATAGCAATATCTCCCGATTGGTTTCCTTGGGGGATGCGATACTCGGCATATAAACTCATCATTAATAAGAAGAAGACACATGTCTGAGGGTTTTTCGATGAACTGTATATTATGAGGTGTATGTGTGAAAAGTGGGGGTTGAAGGATTCCTAACGGAGCAAGTATCTCTCAAAAGACAGAGGCATGAAGTATGAAATTCAGGGGGAAGAATCAGCTTGAAAAATAAGTAAAAAGGTGGTCGATTGTTTTTTTCATGAATCCAATTTAAGGGGCCCATGGGGAGGGCTGAAATTCTGGATGAAAAAGTCCACTAAGGAGGGATTTTTGGATATTCAACCTCATCGACCAACCAAAACTATTAAAGTTAGAAGAATGATATTTTGGGGATATGATGGTTGTGTGTCGAAAACGTCTACTAAGGAGGGATTTTTGGATATTCAGGTTCTAAAAGCGTGTTAATGGGGTTAAACCTGCATTTCATTGAATAAAAATATGACACGACTGTGACGCGAGCGAAGCGGCGGGTACCTGCCAGTACTATATAAAGCTCAAATACCACTCACTGACTCATCCATTCATCACGAAATCTCTAAAACCACCGAACGGATAGGAATGAAATTTGGTATCCAGCTTCCTCAAGGGCCGCAAACGGCCACTAAGAAAGGATTTTTGGATATTCAGATTCTAAAGGGGTGTTAAGGGGGTAGACCTGCATTTCATTGAATAGCAATATCTCCCGATTGGTTTCATTGGGGGATGTGATACTCGGCATATAAACTCATCATTAAAAACAAGTAGTTCCATGAAGAACTATAAAGCCTATTTTCATATATCCTGCTCATGTTAATTGCCTCTATCAACATACAAAATTTCAGTTTAATTGCTGAAACAGATTCGTAGATATTGAGAACCGTCTAAATATTTCAGATTGTCGCCAGGTTGGATTTTTATTTTTGTACTATTACATTAATATTATTGTGTACGTGTGGTATTCAAACTTCAATCGCATGATTAGCATACAAGAAGTAAAAACGAGATTTTAAAATTACGCACAGCAGCCATCTTGTGATTATGCAAACAATTGAAATAAATTAGATGCCAGTGGATCAACATTTGTATAAGCATTTAACGTGCAACGTTTCACGGCACTCGGATAGTTAATTCGCGAGAAACGTCCATTTAAATATTTATACTTCGTGTTGCCGCCATGTTGGATTTGTGCTCACCAGGCTACTGAAGTCCTATAGGTGAACATATGTTCATAGTCTCTATGAACATAAAAAATTCTGTTTGGTTGCTGTAAAAGATTCATAGATATTGAGAACCGTCTATATATTTCGGATGGTCGCCATGTTGGATTGTTAAATGTATAGGAAATAGAGTTATGTACCATTTAAGGACAATTATTGCCTAGGTTCATTATTCAAACTTTCAATTCGATCGCATGATTACGACACAAGAAATAAAATCTTAATTTTAAAAGTTCGCACAACCGCCATCTTGAGGTTATGTAAACAATTGAATTAAATTAGATGGCAGTGCATTACAATCTACAAAATCATTTACTGTACCACATTTCACTGCGCTCAGAGAGTTAAATCACGAGAAAAGTCTATTAAAATATTTCAAATTCGCTTGGTCGCCATGTTCGTTTTTTACCTTACAGGTTTATGAAATATACATAGGTAAACTTGTATCAGTACCCTTTATCACCGTACAAAATTGCAGGGTGATATCTGTAATAGTTTCGGAGATATAGAATGTCAGTGAAATATTTCGCAAAGCCGCCATTTTGAGGTTATGTAAATAATTGAACTAAATGAGACTCCAGTGCATTACAATGTGTATAAACATTTGCTGTACCAAGTTTCATTACGTTTGGATATTTAAATCGCGAGAAAATTCTATTAAAAGTCTCAAATTCGCTTGACCGCCATGTTGGTTTTGTAGTCACCAGGTTTTTGAATGTCTCATAGGTAAACTTCTAGTAGTGCCCTTTATCACCGTACACAATTTCAGGGCGATATCGGTAATAGTTTCGGAGATATTGAATGCTAGTAAAATATTTCGCACAGCCGCCATGTTGGATTGGTGATACGTAACAAAATTTGAAGGGCACGATCGAGGTCGCCGGGAATAGTGCTATGAACTTATCGAGTTTCATTGAAATCGCTCCAGCCGTTTAGATTTTATTAGGGGACACACACACACACACACACACACCTCTCTCTCACACACACACACACACACGCACACACACACGGACAAAAGGTGATCTCATAAGCCTATTTTTTTCAAAATTGAAAATAGGCTAATAAGAAGACACGTGTCTGAGGGTTTTTCGATGTGGTGTATATTATGAGGTGAAAGGGGTGAAAAGTGGGGGTTGAAGGATTCCTAACGGAGCGTGTATCTCTTAAACGACATAGGCGAAGAGTTTGGAACTCAGCCGAAAAAAATCAGCATAAATAATAACTAAACAGGTGTTTGACGTTTTTCCAAAATCCAATTTAAGGGGCCCATGGGGAGGGGTGAAATTAGGGGGGAGGGGGGAAACGTAATATGTCTGAGTGTAAAATTATACATGGCCAATTTTGTAGACAATAACACATTATATCATTTTTAGCCTACTTTCGATTTTTGCAAAAAATGAAAGTAGACTTATGAGGTCCCTACAGGGCGAAAAAAAGTGTGTCTGTCTGTGTGTGTGTATGTGTGTGAGTGTGTGTGTGTGTGTGTTAGTGTGTGTACTCTGAATGTCTGTCCCCCCCTATCAATTCGAACACGGTTAAACCGAATTGAACGAAATTTGGTACAGAGGTAGCACTGGCAAAGGGCACCTCAGTGTCATGTTTTATATTGCCGCCATCTTTACCAAAAGGTAATGGCGGCCAATCGAATGGTCAAAACTTAATAATGCATTACGACCAAACTAATCATCGCATCTTTACCAAATTGGGTTACAACCTACCTTCATATGGGACGCGTCTTGTGCCCAAACTACAAGGCCATCAAGCGTACCATTTCAGGATGGCGGCCGTGTGAATTATGAAAAATTTATAATCCATAACATGGGACCCACCAGTTCCGATTATCGAACCAAGAATCGTTTAATCTGTTTTAAGCGACGTGGTTCGTTCGAAATTAAAAGTTTATATTGTAATATTATAATCTAGATGTGACTTTAAAAATCTGAATCGTCTCGGCTATTTGACAAGATGTTAGCTGACCTCTCATTCTGACCTATATTTTACTAATTTCAGTATGTTGCATGCAATATAACCTACTGATAAAAATTATATGAACTTAATATGAAATGAACTCGGTTTGAAATATACTCCAGTGAAGAAATCTTCAGTCCAAGTGATTATTTGCTAATACAGTACGTTATATGTATTTAATCGATAACGCGTGAGTTATGAGTGTACGATTGGCTGTGTGGTTGGAGCTCCCGTCTCTCATGTGGCTGGCCGGGGTTCAAATCCTATCAGAGTAGAACTTTTTTGCTTGATTTTTTTATATTTATTGTTTCTTGAGTACTGAGACGTTATAAAATAAATCGTTATATGGTGCGTTTTGCAATGGAAATTATATATTAAAGAAAAACGACATTCTCCACCGGAGTGATATCTACCAGCCTTCCGTTGTACTATGCAGAAACTATAGATTCGAGCAGCGCTCTATACCGGCCAGTTAGTGAACCCAGTCTTAACGACTGCTAGGAGTAATAATACAGTAACATTCGTTTATTCCTTGTGCACATCGAACCAAGAATCGTTTAGTCTGTTCTAAGCGACGTGGTTCGTTCGAAATTAAAAGTTTATATTGTAATATTATAATCTAGAAGTGACTTTAAAAATCTGAATCGTCTCGGCTATTTGACAAGATGGCAGCTGATCTCTCGTTCTGACCTACATTTTACTAATTTCAGTATATTGCATGCAATATAACCTACTGATAAAAATTATATGAACTTAATATGAAATGAACTCGGTTTGAAATACACTCCAGTGAAGAAATCTTCAGTCCAAGTGATTATTTGCTAATACAGTACGTTATATGTATTTGATCGATAACGCGTGAGTTATGAGTGTACGATTGGCTGTGTGGTTAGAGCTCCCGTCTCTCATGTGGCTGGCCGGGGTTCAAATCCTATCAGAGTAGAACTTTTTTGCTTGATTTTTTTTATATTCATTGTTACTTGAGTACTGAGACGTTATGAAATAAAGCGTTATATGGTGCTTTTTGCAATGGAAATTATATATAAAAAGAACGACATTCTCCACCGGAGTGACATCTACCAGCCTTCAGTTGTACTGTGCAGAAACTATAGATTCGAGCAGCGCTCTATACCGGCCAGTTAGTGAACCCAGTCTTAACGACTGCTAGGAGTAATAATACAGTAACATTCGTTTATTTCTTGTGCACAGAGGCGTTGTTGATAACCTCAAAACTTGCAATATGGTTGATTTGGAGATGGATTATTTTGTTATACCGTGTATTTAAGATTAGCCTATAAATTAACGGGTTGCGAAGTTACTTCACTTAGTCCTATATCATTCGTATACGACACAGAACAACAACGTGACGTCAGTTTCTGATCTGATCTGATTGGCTATTACATTGCTGCAGTCGGGTAGTTGGCAGTCAAGGATAAAATTCGCGACTGCCAACTGCCAGCTACCAACTGCAACTTCATGTTATGCATGGTGCCTATAGTATACACGGAGTCGATCGCGACTGCCGACCGAGGACTACCAACTACGGACTGCCGACTGCGCATTGTAGATGGGCCTTATTAGAGCAACGAAGTTTCAATTATTGTAAGTAGTCGGTGTTTGGAGTGTTTGCTGATGAAATTGCAAAATGCTGGGGTAAATATTATAAACTATGGTTTGAACGCCACTGTTCAAATCCTGTGTGCCAATTTGCACTTCAAATAGGAAGAAATTAGGAGATAATAACTATACCCATACATTTAGGAGAAAGTAAGCTATATGTTCTTTCCCGAACATCTTGTTGTCTCATGCTATTTCATTATACGACGAATATTTACGGTGCTATTAATGATTTTGTACTTTTTGGTCGGAATTTTCTAAGTCCCAGGAATGACATAAAAATTGATTCGAATGAAATTTCAAAAAATAGTTTCTTTTAATACTTTTATTATATTTCTCCCGTCTTTTAGAGTCCTAAACCAACATAATATTTTGATGTTTTTTTTTCGTCCCATGCATTTTTGGTTTCAGGTGATTATTTTCCACTAGGACCCAAGCTTATCTATCTATATAACTAATGTTATAACAGGATTCCAAATGTTATTGCGGGCGAAGCCGCGGGTAACAGCTAGTATATATATATAAAAAGGAATGTATGTGTGTTCGTCTTTTATGCGTTCATAAACCTTTCATCCGATTGCGATCAAATTTTGGTGAGAGTATTACATAAATTGTTATAAATTATTATAGTTGAACCAATATTTTATAGGTATTTGTTGTTGTAAACACTTCCGGGATGATCATAGGCATAGTTAATCCATTTCACAATAGATAGCGCGCGAGTAGTTTAAACAAATGCGTAATGGCGATGCGTTCATACACAATTCGTCCGATTGCGATCAAATTTTGGTAAGTTGTTGTGCACTGTCCTGGAAAAGTTATAGGCGTAGTAAATCCAATTTACAATAGATGGCGCGCGAGTAGCTTGAACAAAATGGCGTGCGTTTGTTTCAAGAAGGTCCCACATGCGTTCATATACCATTCATCCAATTGCGATGAAACTTGGGTGAGATGTTCTGTACACTTCAGGTAAGGTTTCTGGCTTAGTAAATCCACTCAACAATAGGTAGTGCACGAGTAGGTTCAACAAATGAGCTACGACAAAGTCCCGTATGCGTTCACATACCATTTGTCCGATAGCGATGAAACGTCGGTGAGATGTTGTGTACAATTCAGGGAAGATCTCTAGCTTAGTAAATCCATGTTACAATAGGTAGCGCACGAATGGATTCAACAAATGAGCGACGACTCGCGAAGTGTTTCGACAAAGACCCGTATGCGTTCATATACAATCGTCCGATAGAGATGAAACTTTGGAGAGTTGTTGTGTACACTCCAGGGAAGGTTTCTGATTTAGTAAATCCATTTTACAATTGGTAGCAAGCGGGTAGATTTAACTAATAAGCGACAGCGCGTGAATCGTTTCAATCAAGTCCCGTATGCGATCATATACCATTCATCCGAGTGTGGTAAAAATTTGGAGAGCTGAGTACAGTCCTGCGAAGGTTCATGAATTAGTAAGTCCGTTTCCAATGGGTGGCGCACAAGAAGATTCAACCAATGAGTGACAGCGTGAATCGTTTAAACAAAATCCCGTATGCCTTCATATGCCATTCATCCGATTGCGATGGAACTTCGATGAGTTGTTGTGTACACGCCAGGAAAGATTTTCGAGTTAGTAAATCCATTTTACAATAGGTAGCGTACGAGTGTATTCAACAAATGGGTGACTGCGCTCTAATCGTTTCAGCAGTCCCGTATGCGTTCATATACCATTCATTTCATTGGGATCTAACATTCGTGAGTTGTTGATCACGCTCCCGTGAATGTTTCTGAGATATTAAATAATTTTTTTTATAATAGTTTAGAGGTTGTTAACGGAAAAAGAAGAAAACATTGGGAATCCAAAAGCACTGCAACTAACAAAGTCAAAACCCCAACACTTTCTTTGATTGGCATTGCAACGCATGCTGGGTACAGCTAGTGACTTATACAAGTTACACTTATGGAGGGTGTACAATCTTCGTCTTTTTCTATAACACTCTGAGAGGTGTTAAAACCACTTGTATATATGTATATTCTTTTTCAGGGTTATTATCAACATGTATAGTAGAGAAATTACCCACTGGAACGAGACCATTCTGATATTTGATTTAATATTAGTTTGTTTGAATCAATATATTTTTTTTAATGGGACTTTGCAGCCCATTCTTGTGTGATGGATTTATCCTTGTTTCTGTGTGATTTATTCTCGACCAATGTCGAGTTGATTAATGTTCATCAGATTTTCATTCTGAGGGCATAGCACTTTGCTATGTCATTTTTGTGAATAAAATATTTTCAATTCCTTTTAATTCGACATCGTGGAGATTTATAGAAGTGAGTGGAGGTCACGTTAAGAAAGCCATTGCTGGGTAATTCTAGGTGTTTCTACGCCTGAGATCACACTCCTGTGTAGACCTCGTGTTCTTTGAGCTGTTGCTTTTCAGCGTTTGGCCATTGTTTTCCTTAACGTTGCCTGGTTAGGTTTCCCTGTGCCCTATTATCCCCAACTCTTGCTGGTAGTATCTGGGGGGTTTCAGCCGGGGCTTTTTTGGTTCTACGATCCAGTGATCTTCGTGGGATTTCAGCAAGCTGATGGTAGGTAATTTCGGGTACAGTACTAAGCCAGTATCTTGCTGTATACTTGAACCCTGATACGACAGCGAGACGTATTTTGAAATTATTTTTTGGCATTAATTTGGCTGCAGGCTTGAGGAGGAATACACTCGTCATTCACTTAGGAGATAGATAGGCAATCCCGCCATGCTCTTGATCACGTGGATCACTAACTTATTTCTGCAACTGTCTGATGCATATATAAGATGATAATCGACAGAGTTCGATTGTCAACCTCGATACAAGGAGAGATGTATCATGGGTAGACTGCCAGCTGTGGCGTGTCTGCGAGCAGTTCTGAAATCAAAGACACTTGAGTTTTGTGACACACGGAGTGAACGTGCTATCGGCTCTGTAAGAAAAGTTTCGTTAAACACGCAGTCGTACGAGTGTACTCTAATCACGGCGCAGAGCGAACAGGCGGATTGCTTCATAGCAACATGCGGTTGTTCGTATTTCTGGCGTGTTTGACATAACCCAGAAAATAGATATATGCGAGTGAGCTTAGTTATTTCATGGACTTGTCAGTACAAACTCCACGATGAGGAAATCTACTACATATATGGTGGAAATGCAGGAAAGCGTTAGTATTATCAAGAACAATACGACTGGACTTTATTGTGAGAATCTAGCTGCTGTAGCAATGTTGGGCTAAGCAGATAGTACAGGAATGCAATGCAGAGGCAGGATTGATCATTTGGAATGACAACCTTATAAATACTACAATGAAGAAAAAGAATCGATTGTAGGCGTTCGTTCTGATCCAGTGGTTTTGAAGTACATGAGAATGAAGAAACAACTCCAAATGAACGAAACTACTTTACTGATAACGTCGAGGGAGCCTTGTACAAGTAATATGTAGGAACTTCGTTTCGTAGACAGTGGTTTTCGAGTTAGGAGGAAGTTGGTTCGACGACTTACAGCTCCAGCCATGGACTACTCAGAGATGAGGGTCCAGTTCCTGAAAGGAATGTATATTCCTTTACTTTCTTCAATCTCAACCAGAACATCGCCCAAGGTAGCTGGAAAACTTTTCTTTCTTGTAGACAGTAGACTTTGTCGCTTTTAGTTCGTCATTTTTCACCAATATTTTATTAAATAGTATGAAATTCATTCGAAGACTAGATTTGGTTCCTTGTATCATTTATGTCTGAGAGTGTAATTTATTTAGTAGTTAACAGTAAACGTAATGCTATTTAGAGCATTACTTGTGTTTTTTTTTGAAAATTTTGGAAATTAAACCAAGCATTGAATTTTGTTGGGAAGACATCTGCTGCATAATTAGGACCAAGACGACGATATGTTTGTATAAGAATAGCGATTAGGAAGGAGATGGCCACACACACGTGCACTTGAACTATTCCAAAAATATTTCAGTGATACTCTTCGTTTGGACTTATGACATTCTAGTAGACATTTCTTTCTTTTAGAAATGATAGTTCATTTTCATCATTATTTTCCATGGGTATGGAATCGTAGAAATCGTCCAGCGAGAACAATTGTGAATTGATTGTCGAGGCATTTGTAGCCTACTTTCATATTTCTTTTAGATTAGAGATTTTTTTAAACTGAAACTTTAGTTCGTTCAGTCTTCAGCTTGTGTTATTTTAATTCGTTTTTGGTAGCCTCTTGGCTAGATCATCTTTTGATTTAATAGTTTGCGTGTATCTATTGATACGATAATAGACTCCTTTCCATGGTGTAAATCGCTCATGTTTTCTTCTGAGTAGTTAAGCCGTTTTTCGAGTTTGGATAGGCGAAACTGAACCGACTATTTTACTAGTGTCTATCTACGATTTTTTTAAATATATAAGTTATTATGGAAATAATTATACATATATATAGGAATAGTGAACTAAATTAACAGTTCAAACAAGTATAACAGAATTTGTCATAGACTTAAATGACGATAATTTATGGAAGTAGATAATACAACTTATCTAATAAATTGTTGCAACTTGATGAGTGAAGTTGGGAAAGAGGTACTCTGTGACACTTCTATATTCGTCTACGATAAGGCGTGATGATATCTTCAGAGTAATTATTGAAAGGTTTTGAGTTTAATTACGTTTGGGAAAAATTCATGACAGCTTTGGAAAGCTGAATTAATGTATTGCAATTTAATGAATACGAATTTATTGTGCTAATGAAGCGAATATTTGACATCATTGGATGGTCAACATTAATATTGTATAATGTACCCGAAGTCTTATGTGAAGACATTAACGTAGTCATTTCGTTTTGTAAGAGTGAAATTAGCTTTTGAGCTATCACTAATTTGAATAGGAAGTTGTTGTGAACGTGAATTGGAATCACGAATGTTTCTCTTAAATGCCAGTATTAATTCAAGTAACGCTACGTTTTTATTCTTGCCTATTAAGATTTGCCGGAGATGGATTGCTTATATCGTGACACACATATTTAAGTGACACAGCCACTTTTCGAATAACTTTAATTAATTCATGCAATATAATACATTTGATATTTCAGTGATTTTAATAAAAATATACTGCATTCATTGAAGCATCTGGATAGTTAATAAACTATTTTCTAACTTGTAACATTATTCGATTATTCTAATTGATTGTTGAATGCAACAAATTAAGAGAATTATAACCTTGAGATATACTTGTCGAATTAAATGGAAATGGGCAGCGATAATAACAAAATCCTAACTAAGGATATAATCTGTATATAAAATGTAAGATATGTATAAATTTTTATAAGGGTATAGCATCAGTGCATGATTTAATATTGTATTTTTCATGTAATGTGTTCAATGAATGAGATATTTAAATACTGCGATTTAGAGCGGTAAGTTGGGGCCTTATTATAGGCGTTTATTGAAACTATTTTTGTCATTTGATTTAGAGAAGCTTTCTTCATTTTTGTCTAATTGACAGACATACACCATTTGCCAGTTAATAAACTGAATTTAATTTTTAAAAAAATCTTTGAACTTCTGGTGTTTTCTATTAGAAAAGGGAGTGCGTTAGGAGGACCAGTGGGAGGTTTTTTCTTGAGTTTGCTTAAAATTAACGCCCGAGATACTTTCGTTTAGAGTCTCTTGTTCGAGTTCTTTTAAGAGCTTCGTTTCATTGTAATATATACACCACTGGCATCTTTGTATCGCATTCTTTAATATCGACGTATCCTAATCCCTGGTTGATCCTAGTTGGTAGACTTTTAGGGGTTATTTCAGCCGGGAACTTCCAGAATCTACGATCCAGCTTTTCCATCGGATTTCAACAGGTAAGACCACGTGGATTACGGGTACATCTATGTATGGCGTCCCAACCTATGGGGCTTTCGAATTGGCATTCTCGAGTTCTCCTATGCTAAACCCATGTGTGAGAATCCATTTTATGAGGTTATTGAGTTTAGCAGTTTTCGAACGATGTAGTCGTTAGCAAAATTTTCTTTGGCACTGCTACGATTATACACGTCGAATTCGTTGGGAATTCACGTTTCTTCAAAACGTGAAGATGAGTTTACTCAATCTACCTGGCATACAGATAGAATTATCGCCATTGCTTAAATTTATTTGTTTTGTGTGTGCCTAGTAAAATGTAATTTGATTGATTACGACATGATCATAAAAGACATTTCTAGGAATTTTTTATGGATCAGCGTGGTCAGATGGGACAAGACATGGGGCCATTTTTCACTCCATGCTTGTCGGCCATTTCGTGTTAGTCACCGGCGATGATTATTTGTAGATCATCTGTAATGATATAATAAATTTATTTAATAATAAAATAAATAATTCAGCATCTCAATTTTAATTTAAACCGTTTCTAATATAAATCACCGTCGTTGCATTCCTCCTCTTTTCTTATAGACTTAATTTATATAATAAGTTTAGAAGCAAAACGAAATACAATGCTTGTATTGGTGAAAAGGGTCATTCTAAATGTGTCAATTCTGCTATTTATGTATTGCATTCCTGTGTTTTCTATAATTGTATTTATCATGACAGCTGTGTCAAATGAGGACATTGCCAATATGTTGACGGCAATACAGGAGAAGATGGGCAGTCACACCAATGAATTAGCTGAGATCAGGAGTAATTGCCAAACTAGTTTTGACAATATCAACGCCATTGTCAATAAGAATACTGAATTAGTTCAGGAATCTGTAGGGGAGAATTTGAAGGCAGAGATTAGTCTAATGCACTTGTCCCTCAAATATCTTCAAGATAGTAATCGCAAGATTTCAGCTAAAACTAAAGATATAAATGAAAAGATAGATGATATAGAAACGGGCATCGACAGTGTGACGGCCGATGTCAGGCTTGTTCAACTTGATATTAGTAATATTAATGTAGAAGTTAGCCATGTTAGATCTAATGTTGCATCATTAGAAGTAAGAGCCATAAGCACTGAAAATAAATTAGATTCAACTGAAGGCAAATTAGATGCAGCTCAAGTTGATATAACTGCAATGCAGGATAAAATAAATTCAACTGAAAATAAAATAGATTCGACTGAGAAAAAGATAGATGCCACCCAGGCTAAAATTAACCTAACAGAAGACATTGTAACTGGTATACGATCTAGTATTTCTACCATAAAGGAGGATGTTAGAAATATTAAATCGGAACTAGACAGTAACCAAAAAAAATAGCTTAGATGCATTGCAATTGCAGTTTTCAAACGAAGCAATTACAACGCAAGAAACTCTAGCCAAATTAGAGGGTGATATGGCCCAACTTAAGGAAAAGGTTGAAGAACACGACAAGGTCTTGAGAAAGGATATAGAGATCGATCTCAAGGCTATTGTTAACGATCAAGTGACCATCTTAAGGGGGGAAATCACAAAAATAAATGAAGACGTCATTAAAAGTATTAAGCCAAATTTTGAATTAAAGATTAACAGAACAGAAATAAGACTTAACCAAGATATTTCCCAGGCTAGAAAAGACACTGATAAACGAATCGATTCAGTACAGACTATGCAGGTCGAAAGCGTCACTGTTCTTAGGGAGGATTTAGAAACGCACATTAAAGGCGTAATTCTGAAAGTAAACCAAGTTAAGATAGATCTAAACTCAGAGCGTGAAAAGAAAACATCGGAATTAAACGAGATTAGACAAGAGTTGCAAACGTTCAGTTTAAAGGATCACATTGACATAAATAAATATCTACCTGAAAATATAATGCTTACGGTAATTGAGTTGATCCATAATCAAATTATTCGGAGAAAAAACAAGTAGTTCCGTGAAGAACTATACAGCCTATTTTCGTATATCCTACTTATGTTAATTGCCACTATCAACATACATAATTTCAGTTTGATTGCTGAAATAGATTCGTAGATATTGAGAACGGACTAAATATTTCGGATGGTCGCCATGTTGGATTTTATATATGTAGGTTCTAGAGTTATGTACTGTTACATGAAGATTATTGTGTATGTGTAGCATTCAAACTTCAATCGCATGATTAGGACACAAGAAGTAACAAGGAGATTTTAAAATTTCGCACAGCTGCCATCTTGTGGTAATGGAAACAATTCAAATAAATTAGATGCCAGTGGATTGACATTCGTATAAGGATTTACTGTACCAAGTTTCACTGCACTCGGATGGTTAAATTGCGTGAAACGTCCATGTGAATATTTATACTTCGCGTCGCCACCATGTTGGATTTGTGATCACCAGGTTATTTACAATCCTATAGGTGAACTTAAGTTCATAGCCCCTATGAACATAAAACATTCAGTTTGATTACTATAAGAGATTCGTAGATTTTCAGAGCCGTCTAAATATTTCGGATGGTCGCCATGTTGGATTGTTAAATGTATAGGCCATAGAGTCATGTACCATTAAAGGAAAATTATTGCGTAGGTTCATTATTCAAACTTTCACTTCGATCGCATGATTACGACACAAGAAATAAAAACTTAATTTTAAAATTCGCACAGCCGCTATCTTGAGGTTATATAACAATTGAACTAAATTAGATACCAGCGCATTACAATATGTATAAACATTTCCTGTACCAGATTTCATTGCGTTTGGAACAATAAATCGCGAAAAAGGTCTATTTAAAATTTTATAATTCGCTTGGCTGCCATGTTCGTTTTATAGTTAACCGGTTTTTGAAAGTCTTATAGATGAACATCCAGTAGTGCCCGTTATCTCCGTGCAAAATTTCAGGGTGATACCGCTAATAGTTTCAGAGATATATAATGCAGGTGAAATATTTCGCACATCCGCCATCTTGTGGTTATGTAAACAATTGAACGAAGTTAGATGTCGGTGCATTACAGTGTGTATAAACATATACTGTACCAAGTTTTATTGCGTTTGGTTGGTTAAATCGCGAGAAACGTCTATTTAAAAGTCGCAAATTCGCGTGGCCGCCATGTTGGTTTTGTAGTCTGAGTAGTAAGTGCAAGGTCATCGGCGTAGATAAAACTTTTAGTGCCTTCTGGAAATGGCTGGTCATTTGTGTAGATGTTGAAAGGAATAGGAGTCAATACACTGCCCTGAAGGAGACCATTCCTTTGATTTCTCCATCTATTTCGGCGTCCTTGAAATTCAACAAAAAAAAGCGACGATTTCCCAGGAGAGTAGCTATCATCTTGGTTACCTTGATGTCTTTAATCATTGTATAGAACTTGTGTAATAATATTCTATGATTAACCGCATCGTAGGCGGCGGATATATCCACAAATGTCACACCAGTGATCTTCTTCATCTCAAAACCGTCCTCAAAGACAAAGGTATAACCTGTGTCGTGTAGTTCTTACCTGGGAGGAAGTCACTGCGAGTAACTCTGTCTGCATAAAATTTCGCACAGACCATTCCATTCCCCGCATTTAGGCCCTTTGGCATAAATCTACACCGTTTCACCGATCCGAATCAAAATTTGTAAACTTACCCTTTGGAACACTGAGAATAACACTGTCTACATGAAATTTATGACGGACCAGTCCATTGCCTGCATTTTGGTCCTTTAGCACTGATCTACACCGTTTCACCGATCTGTACAAAAATGTGTATACTTACCCTTTGGAACCCTACGAGTAACACTGTCTACTTAAAATTTCGGACAGACCTCTTTATTCCCTGCATTTAGGCCCTTGGCACAAATCTACACCGTTTCACCGATCTGAACCAAATTCTGTATACTTACCCTTTGGACCCCTGCGGGTGACACTGTCCACTTTAATTTTCGGACAGACCACTCAATTGCCTGCATTTAGGCCCTTATCACAAATCCATACCGTTTCTCCTAATAGCACCAAATTTTACAAACACTTTGAAACCCTGCTGGAAACACTGTCAACTTGACATTTTGGACAACGCTCTCTATTCCCTACATTTAGAATAACAAACAAAATGAACTTGAAAACCACGTATTAAGGCTCTAGAACCTTTCATGTCCGTAGTAGTATAAACGTAAGAGTATTTTAATAAGTCTATTTTTGACTGGCAATTCGGGATGCATCACGTCACACCTACCAGTGTTCTGGTGCAGAATTGAGAAAATAGTTGCATTTTGCGCTGTTTATAAATTGAAGTCACGGGGAGTAATTAGTGTAAATGGATTTTTAGGCCCCTTAAAACAGTTATCATACAGACAATATTATGTCTCTGTATAAGTGCAATGGTATTGGTGCAGTACATTGAGGTTATCAGCTGCAATAAGCGTTGGTGCTTTCAAATTTACCTTAATTCATTCCGTAACTTATCGCTGAGTGCTATTTGGCGATAAATGATACTATTGCTACCTCAGGAGCTCCGGGCAACCGATGTTTTCCAAGGTGTTCTGATAATTTTCCTACGGCGCTATGCGTCAACATACGACACTATTGGTCTCTTCATTTCGAACAGCCAATGAGATATAGGCCCTAGACAGTGTCTTTTATTTCACTTACACCTATTTTAATCATTTTTTAAAATTAGTTTGTAAAATACATGTGTGGGTGCTGTAGTTAGTAAATGGCCGTTTCCCTATTCATTATTATCATTACGGGAAAATGACCAGAATGTTACGTCCATTATACTGTACTACTTATCACCCCCATTACAACCAACACCTCCAACTCCACCATCACCACCACAAAATCTTCATCATCATCATCTTCATCATCATTATCATCATCATCATCATCATCTTGAACTGGCTCCAGTTTCCCGGGTGAGGTGAATGAGCGCTCTCCATTTAGTTATCTCCAAGAATGTCTCCCCCTTCACGATCTGCTACAAATCCAGACCTCTCCCTGCAAAATAATTTCTAACCTTGTCGATTCATCCATTCCTTGGCCGTCCTCTTGGTCTCTGCCCTTCTGTTCTTTCTCAAACCACACTCTAGCTGTTCTCTGTGTGTCCATTCTTTTGAGATGACCGAACCATTTCAGCCTGGCTTCAACACAGATCTCATTAAGAGATTGTTCTACTTGAACAAGATGGCGTATCTCATCATTTTTTATTTTGTCCCTCCTTGTCTTCTGAATCATAGTTCTTAAGAACTTCATTTCCACCGCCTGTAGTTTTCTGGTATTTATCTTGGATTGGCTACAGATTTCTAAGCCATATGTATATAAAAGGTACAAAGCAGCTCCTGTAGAGTAATAGTTTTAATCTTAAAGGAACTTGCTTAATCCAAAGTAGCCCTCTCACGAGATGATAAAATTGTGCTCCATGTTGAACTCTACTAGTGATTTCTTCAGATGGTTGGTTGCCTGTGGACACTACACTGCCATGGTAACAGAACTGATGTACTTGTTTTAACTTTGTATCATTCGGAGTGATGTTTTTAAAGTACGTTTTCTGTTAGTTTAAGTATCATGTGCCAGTTCTGTAGTACCGGTATTATTCATTATCATCCATAAAACAAATAAATCCACCGCTCGAAGCCGGGCACTACAGCTAGTACATCTATATATATAACAAGTAGTTCCGTGAAGAACTATACAGCCTATTTTCATATATCCTACTCATGTTAATTGCCACTATCAACATACACAATTTCAGTTTGATTGCTGTAATAGATTCGTAGATATTGAGAACCGACTAAATATTTCGGATGGTCGCCATGTTGGATTTTATATATGTAGGTCCTAGAGTAATGTACTGTTACATGCAGATTATTGTGAACGTGTAGTATTCAAACTTCAATCGCATAGTTAGGACACAAGAAAAAACAAGGAGATTTAAAAATTGTTCACAGCTGCCATCTTGAGGTTATGGAAACATTGAAATAAATTAGATGCCAGTGGATTAACATTCGTATAAGGATTTACTGTACCAAGTTTCACTGCACGCGGATGGTTAAATTGCGAGAAACGTCCATGTGAATATTTATAATTCGCGTCACCGCCATGTTGGATTTGTGATCACCAGGTTATTTAAAGTCCTATAGGTGAACTTAAGTTCATAGCCCCTATGAACATTAAAAAATGCAGTTTGATTGCTAAAATAGATTCGTAGATATTCAGTATCGTCTAAATATTTCGGTTGGTCGCCATGTTGGATTGTTAAATGTATAGAACATAGTCATGTACCATTAATGGAAAATTATTGCGTAGGTTCATTATTCAAACTTTCACTTCGATCGCATGACTACATCACAATGAATAAAATCTTAATATTAAAATTCGCACTGCCGCCATCTTGAGGTTATGTAAACAATTGAACTAAATTAGATACCAGTGGATTACAATGTGTATAAATATTTCCTGTGCCAGGTTTCAGTGCGCTTGGAACATTAAATCGCGAGAAAGGTCTATTTAAAATTTTCAAATTCGCTTGGCCGCCATGTTCGTTTTGTAGTTAACCGTTTTTTGAAAGTCTTATAGATGGACTTCCAGTAGTGCCCTTTATCTCCGTACAAAATTTCAGGGTTTTACCGCTAATAGTTTCAGAGATATAGAATGCCGGTGAAATATTTCGCACATCCGCCATCTTGTGATTATGTAAACAATTGAACGAAGTTAGATGTCGGTGCATTACAATGTATATAAACATATACTGTACCAAGTTTCATTGCGTTTGGTTGGACAAATCGCGAGATACGTCTATTTAGAAGTCGCAAATTCGCTTGGCCGCCATGTTGGTTTTGTAGTTACCAGGTTTTCAAAAGTCACATAAGTGAACTTATAGCAGTTCCCTCTATCACCATAGAAAATGTCAGGGTAATATCGGTTATAGTTTCAGAGATATTGAATGCTGGTGAAATATTTCGCACAGCCGCCATGTTGGATTGGTGAGTCGTAACAAAATTTGAAGGGCACGGTCGAGGTCGCCGGGAATAGTGCTATGAACTTTCTGAGTTTCATTGAAATCGCTCCAGCCGTTTAGATTTTATTAGGGGGGGACACACACACGAATCACACACACACACACACACACACACGCACACACACACGGACAAAAGGTGATCTCATAAGCCTATTTTTTTCAAAATTGAAAATAGGCTAAAAATGAATTGCTGTTCGTTAGTCTCGCTAAAACTCGAGAACGGCTGGACCGATTTGGCTAACTTTGGTCTTGAATCATTTGTGGAAGTCCAGAGAAGGTTTAAGAGGTGAATAAATATGAAAGTTGTAGCGCACGAGTAGATTCAACAAATGAGTGTCGGCACGCGAATCGCTTAAACAAAGTCCCATATGCGTTCATATACCATTCATCAAGTTGCTATGAAACATTGGTTGTATTGTTGTGCACACCCAAGGAAAGGTTTCTGACTTAGTAAATCCTTTTTACAATAGGTAGCACATGAGTAGATTCAACAAATGAGCGACGACGGCCGAAGCGTTTCAACAAAGTCCTGTATGAGTTCACATACCATTCGTCCGATAGCGATGAAACTTTGGTAAGAGGTTGTGTACACTAAAGGCAAGATTTCTGGCTGAGTAAATCCATGTTATAATATGTAGCGCACGAGTATATTCAACAAATGAGCGACGACGAGCGAAGCGTGTCAACTAAGTCCCGTATGCGTTCATACACTATTCGTCTGATAGTGATGAAATTTGGGTGAGATGTTGTGTATACTTCATAGAAGGTCTCTGGCTTAGTAAATCCACGTAACAATTGGTAGCGCACGAGTAGATTCAACAAATGTGCGACGACGGGCGAAGCGTTTCAACAAAATCCTGTATGCATTCAATACCATTCGTCCGATAGCGATGAAACTTGGGTGAGAGGTTGTGTACACTTCAGGGAAGGTTTCTGGGTTAGTAAATTCACTTTATAATAGGTATCGCACAAGTAGATTAAACAAACGAGTGACGACGTGCGAAGTGTTTCAACATAGTCCCGTATACGTTCATATACCATTCGTCTGATAGTGACTAAACATGGGTGAGTTGTTGTGTACACTCCAGGGAAAGTTTCAGGCTTAGTTTATCCATTTCACAATAGTTAGCGCTCAAGTAGATTCAACATATGAGCGAAGGCGTGCGATGCGTTTCAACAAAGTCCCGTATGCGTTCATATACCATTTTTCCGAAAGCGATGAAACTTGGGTGAGATGTTGTGTACACTTCAGGGAAAGTTTCAGGCTTAGTTAATCCATTTTACAATAGGTAGCGCTCAAGTAGATTCAACATATCAGCGAAGGCGTGCGATGCGTTTCAACAAAGTCCCGTATGCGTTCATATACCATTTGTCCGAAAGCGATAAAACTTGGGTGAGATGTTGTGTACACTTCAGGGAAGGTTTCTGGCTTAGTACATCCACTTTACAATAGGTATCGCACAAGTAGATTCAACAAATGAGTAACCGCGTGCGTATCGTTTAATAAAATCCGGATGCGTTCATATACCATCATGCGATTGGAATGAAAATTTGAGAAATGTTGTTTCCACTCCCGCAAATATTTCTGATTTAGTAAATCCATTTTACAATAGGTAGCGCTAAATTACATTCAATTAATGGGTGACAGCGCGTGAATCATTTCCACCAAGTCCCGTATGCGTTCATATAACATTCATCCGATTATAATAAAACTTTGGGGAGTTGAGCCCAGTCCTGCGAAGCCGTATGAATTAGTAAATCCATGTTTCAATGGGTGGCGCAGAAGTATATTCAACAAATGAGTGTCGTCGCGCGAATCGTTTAAGCAAAAACCCGTATGCGTTCATATGCTATTCATCCGGTTGCGATGAAATTTTCATGAGTTATTGTGTACACGCCAGGGAAGGTTTTCAATTAGTAAATCCATTTTACAATAGATAGCGTACGAGTATATTCAACAAATGGATGACGGCGCTCGAATCGTTTCAACAAAGTCCCGTATGAGTTCATATACCATTCATTTCATTGCGATGAAAATTTGGTGAGTTGTTGAGCCCGCTCCCATGATTTTTTGAGATAGTAAATCAATTTTACAATAGTTTAGAGGTGGTTAACGGAAAAAGAAAAACAATATTGGGAATCCAAAAGCTCTTCAACATACAAAGTTACAATGCCTACACTTACTTTGATTGGCATTGCAACGCATGACGGGTACAGCTAGTCTATATATATACAAATGAATTGCTGTTCGTTAGTCTCGCTAAAACTCCAGAACGGCTGGACTGATTTGGCTAATTTCAGTCTTGAATCATTTGTGGAAGTCCAGAGAAGGTTTAAATGGTGAATAAATATCAATGTTGTAGCGCACGAGTAGATTCAACAAATGAGTGACGGCACGCGAATCGCTTAAACAAAGTCCCATATGCGTTCATATACCATTCATCAAGTTGCTATGAAACATTGGTTGTATTGTTGTGCACACTCCAGGAAAGGTTTATGACTTAGTAAATCCTTTTTACAATAGGTAGCACACGAGTAGATTCAACAAATGAGCGACGACGGCCGAGCGTTTCAACAAAGTCCTGTATGAATTCACATACCATTCGTCCGATAGCGATGAAATTTAGGTGAGAGGTTGTGTACACTAAATGCAAGATTTCTGGCTAAGTAAATCCATGTTATAATATGTAGCGCACGAGTATATTCAACAAATGAGCGACGACGAGCGAAGCGTTTCAACTAAGTCCCGTATGCGTTCATATACTATTCGTCTGATAGTGATGAAACTAGGGTGAGATGTTGTGTACACTTCATGGAAGGTTTCTGGCTTATTAAATCCATTTAACAATAGGTAGCGCACGAGTAGATTCAACAAATGTGCGACGACGGGCGAAGCGTTTCAACAAAGTCCTGTATGCATTCAATACCATTCGTCCGAATGCGATGAAACTTGGGTGAGAAGTTGTGTACTCTACAGGCAAGGTGTCTGGCTTAGTAAATCCATGTTATAATAGGTAGCACACGAGTAGATTCAACAAATGAGCGACGGCGAACAAAGCGTTTCAACAAAGTCCCGTATACCTTCATATACTATTCGTCTGATAGTGATGAAACCTGGGTGAGATGTTGTGTACACCTCAGGGAAGGTTTTTGGTTTAGTAAATCGACTTAACCATAGCTAAAGCACGATTAGATTCAACAAATCAGCGACGACGGCCGAGGCGATTCAACAAAGTCCTGT
Source organism: Meconema thalassinum (assembly GCA_946902985.2). Classification (NCBI taxonomy): domain Eukaryota; kingdom Metazoa; phylum Arthropoda; class Insecta; order Orthoptera; family Tettigoniidae; genus Meconema; species Meconema thalassinum. Next base: position 344,805,096 of record OX336394.1, read on the forward strand.
ATGCGTTTACATACCATACGTCCGATAGCGATGAAACCTGGGTGAGAGGTTGTGTACACTTCAGGGAAGGTTTCTGGGTTAGTAAATTCACTTTATAATAGGTATCGCACACGTAGATTAAACAAACGAGCGACGACGCGCGAAGTGTTTCAACATTGTCCCGTATACGTTTATATACCATTCGTCTGATAGCGAGTAAACTTGGGTGAATTGTTGTGTACACTGCAGGGAAAGTTTCAGGCTTAGTTAATCCATTTTACAATAGTTAGCGCACGAGTAGGTTCAACAAATGAGCGACGACGAGCAAAGCGTTTCATCAAAGTCCGTATACCTTCATATACTATTTGTCTGATAGTGATGAAACCTAAGTGAGATGTTGTGTACACCTCAGGGAAGGTTTCTGGCTTAGTAAATCGACTTAACAATAGCTAAAGCACGATTAGATTCAACAATTCAGCGACGACGGCCGAGGCATTTCAAAAAAGTCCTGTATGCGTTTATATACCGTACGTCCGGTAGCGATGAAACTTGTGTGAGAGGTTGTGTACACTACAAGCAAGGTTTGTGGCTTAGTAAATCCATGTTATAATAGGTAGCGCACGAGAAGATTCAACTAATGAGCGACGACGAGCGATGCTTTTCCAATAAGTCCGGCATGCGTTCATATACTATTCGTCTGATAGTGATTAAACTTGGGTGAGATGTTGTGTACACTACAGGGAAGGTGTCCGGCTTAGTATATCCACTTAACAATAGGTAGCGCACGAGTAGATTCAACGAATGGCTGTCGACGGGCGAAGCGTTTCATCAAAGTCCTGTATGCGTTCACATACCATTCGTCCGATAGCGATGAAACTTGGGTGAGAGGTTGTGTAACTTCAGGGAAGGTTTCTGGGTTAGTAAATTCACTTTATAATAGGCATCGCACAAGTAGATTAAACAAACGAGCGACGACGCGCGAAGTGTTTCAATATAGTCCCGTATACGTTCATGTACCATTCGTCTGATAGCGACTAAACTTGGGTGAGTTGTTGTGTACACTCCAGGGAAAGTTTCAGGCTTAGTTAATCCATTTTACAATAGTTAGCGCTCAAGTAGATTCGACATATAAGCGAAGGTGTGCGATGAGTTTTAACAAAGTCCCGTATGCGTTCATATACCACTTGTCCAAAAGCGATGAAACTTGGGTGAGATGTTGTGTACACTTCAGGGAAAGTTTCAGGCTTAGTTAATCCATTTTACAATAGGTAGCGCTCAAGTAGATTCAACATATGAGCGAAGGCGTGCGATGCGTTTCAACAAAGTCCCGTATGCGTTCATATACCATTTGTACGAAAGCGATAAAACTTGGGTGAGATGTTGTGTACACTTCAGGGAAGGTTTCTGGCTTAGTACATCCACTTTACAATAGGTATTGCACAAGTAGATTCAACAAATTAGTAACGGCGTGCGTATCGATTTTAAAAAATCCGTATGCGTTCATATACCATCATGCGATTGCAATGAAATTTTTAGAAATATTGTTTCCACTCCCTCAAAGATTTCTGATTTAGTAAATCCATTTTACAATTGGTAGCGCAAAATTACATTCATTTAATGGGCGACAGCGCGTGAATCTTTTCCACCAAGTCCCGTATGCGTTCATATAACAATCATCCGATTATCATAAAACTATGGGGAGTTGAGCCCAGTCCTGCGAAGCTGTATGAATTAGTAAATCCATTTGTCAATGGGTGACGCACAAGTAGATTCAACAAATGAGTGTCGTCGCGCGAATCGTTTAAGAAAAAACCCGTATGCGTTCATATGCCATTCATCGGATTGCGATGAAATTTTCATGAGTTGTTGTGTACACGCCAGGGAAGGTTTTCAATTAGTAAATCCATTTTACAATAGATAGCGTACGAGTATATTCAACAAATGGATGACGGCGCTCGAATCGTTTCAACAAAGTCCCGTATGCGTTCATATACCATTCATTTCATTGCGATGAAAATTTGGGGAGTTGTTGAGCCCGCTCCCATGATTTTTTGAGACAGTAAATCAATTTTACAATAGTTTAGAGGTGGTTAACGGAAAAAGAAAAACAATATTGGGAATCCAAATGCACTTCAACATACAAAGTTACAATGCCTACACTTTCTTTGATTTGGCATTGCAACGCATGACGGGTACAGCTAGTCTATATATATACAAATGAATTTCTGTTCGTTAGTCTCGCTAAAACTCGAGAACGGCTGGACTGATTGGGCTAATTTTGGTCTTGAATTATTTGTAGAAGTCCAGACAAGGTTTAAAAGGTGAATAAATATGAAAGATGTAGCGCAAGAGTAGATTCAACAAATGAGTGACGGCACGCGAATCGCTTAAACAAAGTCCCATATGCGTTCATATACCATTCATCAAGTTGGTATGAAACATTGGTTGTATTGTTGTGCACACTCCAGGAAAGGTTTCTGACTTAGTAAATCCTTTTTACAATAGGTAGCGCACGAATAGATTCAACAAATGAGCGACGACGGCCGAAGTGTTTCAACATAGTCCTGTATGCGTTCACATACCATTCGTCCGATAGCGATGAAACTTGGGTGAGAGGTTGTGTACTCTACAGGCAATGTTTCTGGCTTAGTAAATCCATGTTATAATAGGTAGCGCACGAGTTAATACAACAAATGAGCGACGACGAGCGAAGCGTTTCAATTAAGTCCCGTATGCGTTCATACACTATTCGTCTAATAGTAATGAAAAATGGGTGAGATGTTGTGTACACTTCATGGAAGGTTTCTGGCTTAGTACATCCACTTTACAATAGGTATCGCACAAGTAGATTCAACAAATGAGTAACGGCGTGCGTATCGTTTAAAACAAATCCGTATGCGTTCATATACCATTCATGCGATTGCAATGAAATTTTGAGAAATGTTGTTTCCACTCCCCCAAAGATTTCTGATCTAGTAAATCCATTTTAGAATTTGTAGCGCACAATTACATTCAGTTAATGGGCGACAGCGCGTGAGATATTTCCACCAAGTCCCGTATGCGTTCATATAACATTCATCCGATTACCATATAACTTTGGGGATTTGAGCCCAGTCCTGCGAAGCTGTATGAATTAGTAAATCCATTTGTCAATGGGTGGCGCACGAGTAGATTCAACAAATGTGCGTCGTCGCGCGAATCGTTTAAGCAAAAACCCGTATGCGTTCATATGCCATTCATCCGATTGCGATTAAACTGTCATGAGTTGTTGTGTACTCGCCAGGGAAGGTTTTCAATTAGTAAATCCATTTTACAATAGATAGCGTACGAGTATATTTTACAAATGGGTGACGGCGCTCGAATCGTTTCAACAAAGTCCCGTATGCGTTCATGTACCATTCATTTCATTGCGATGAAAATTTGGTGAGTTGTTGAGCCCGCTCCCATGATTTTTTTGAGATAGTAAATAAATTTTACAATAGTTTAGAGGTGGTTAACGGAAAAAGGAAAACAATATTGGGAATCCAAAAGCACTTCAACATACAAAGTTACAATGCCTACACTTACTTTGATTGGCATTGCAACGCATGACGGGTACAGCTAGTACCATGAATTGCTGTTCGTTAGTCTCGCTAAAACTCGAGAACGGCTGGACCGATTAGGCTAATTTTGGTCTTGAATTATTTGTGAAAGTCCAGAGAAGGATTAAAAGGTGAATGAATATGAAAGACGTAGCGCACGAATAGATTCAACAAATGAGCGACGACGAGCGATGCCTTTCAATTAAGTCCCGTATGCGTTCATACACTATTCGTCTGATAGTGATGAAAATTGGGTGAGATGTTGTGTACACTTCATGGAAGGTTTTTGGCTTAGTAAATCCACTTAACAAAAGGTAGCGCACGATTAGATTCAACAAATGTACTACGACGGGCGGAGCGTTTCAAAAAAGTCGTGTATGCGTTCACATAACATTCGTCCGATAGAGATGAATCTTAGGTGAGAGGTTGTGTAAACTACAGGCAAGGTGTCTGGCTTAGTAAATCCATGTTATAATAGGTAGCGCACGAGTAGATTCAACAAATGAGCGACGACGAGCGAAGCGTTTCAACAAAGTCCCGTATGCCTTCAAATACTATTCGTCTGATAGTGATGAAACCTGGCTGAGATGTTGTGTACACCTCAAGGAAGGTTTCTGGATTAGTAAATCGACTTAACAATCGGTAGCGCACGATTAGATTCATCAAATGAGCGACTACGGCCGAAGCGTTTCAACAATGTCCTGTTTGCGTTCACATACCATTCGTCCGATAGCGATGAAACTTGGGTGAGGGGTTGTGTACTCCACAGGCAAGGTTTCTGGCTTAGTAAATCCATGTTATAATACGTAGCGCACGAGTAAATTTAACAAATGAGCGACGACGAGCGATGCCTTTCAATTAAGTCTCGTATTCGTTCATACACTATACGTCTGATAGTGATGAAAATTGGGTGAGATGTTGTGTACACTTCATGGAAGGTTTTTGGATGAATAAATCCACTTAACAAAAGGTAGCGCACGAGTAGATTCAACAAATGTACGACGACGGGCGAAGCGTTTCAAAAAAGTCGTGTATGCGTTGTCATAACATTCGTCCGATAGAGATGAATCTTAGGTGAGAGGTTGTGTACACTACAGGCAAGTTGTCTGGCTTAGTAAATCCATGTTATAATAGGTAGCGCACGAGTAGATTCAACAAATGAGCGACGACGAGCGAAGCGTTTCAACAAAGTCCCGTATGCCTTCAAATACTATTCGTCTGATAGTGATGAAACCTGGGTGAGATGTTGTGTACACCTCAAGGAAGATTTCTGGATTAGTAAATCCACTTAACAATAGGTAGCGCACGATTAGATTAATCGAATGAGCGATTACGGCCGAAGCGTTTCAACAATGTCCTGTTTGCGTTCACATACCATTTGTCCGATAGCGATGAAACTTGTGTGAGAGGTTGTGTACACTAGAGGCAAGGTTTCAGTCTTAGTAAATCCATGTTATAATAGGTATCGCACGAGTATATTCAACAAATGGGCGACGACGAGCGAAGCGTTTCAACAAAGTCCCGTTTGTGTTTAAGTACTATTCGTCTGATAACGATGAAACTTGTGTGAGATGTTGTGTACACATCAGGGAAAGTTTCTGGGTTAGTAAATTCACTTTACAATAGGTATCGCACAAGTTGATTAAACAAACGAGCGACGATGCACGAAGTGTTTCACCATAATCCCGTACACGTTCATATACCATTCGTCCGATAGCGATGAAACTTGGGTGAGAGGTTGTGCACACTCCAGGAAAGGTTTCTGATTTAGTTAATTCTTTTTACAATAGGTAGCGCACGAGTAGATTTAACAAATGAGCGACGACGGCCGAAGCGTTTCAACAATGTCCTGTTTGCGTTCACATACCATTCGTCCGATAGCGATGAAACTTGGGTGAGAGTTTGTGTACACTACAGGCAAGGTTTCTGGCTTAGTAAATCCATGTTATAATAGGTAGCGCAAGAGTAAATTCAACAAATGAGCGACGACGAGCGAAGCGTTTCAATTAAGTCCCGCATGCGTTCACATACTATTCGTCTGATAGTGATGAAACTGGGCTGAGATGTTGCGTACACCTCAGGGAAGGTTTCTGGTTAGTAAATCGACTTAACAATAGACGGCGCACGATTAGATTCAACAAATCAGCGACGATGGGCGAAGCGTTTCCACAAAGTCCTGTATGCGTTCACATACCATTCGTCCAATAGCGATGAAACATGTGTAAGAGTTTGTGTACACTACGGGCAAAGTTTCTCTCTTAGTAAATCCATATTATAATAGGTTGCGCACGAGTAGATTCAACAAATCGGCGACGACGAGCGAAGCGTTTTAACAAAGTTCCGTATGCGTTCATATACTATTCGTCTGATAGTGATGATACATGGGTGAGATGTTGTGTACACTTCAGGAAAGGTGTCTGACTTAGTAAATCCACTTAACAATGGGTAGCGCACGATTAGATTCAACAAATGAGCGACGACGGGCGAAGCGTTACAACAAAGTCCTGTATGCGTTCACATACCATTCGTCCGATTGCGATGAAACTTGGGTGAGAGGTTGTGTACACTACAGGGAAGGTTTCTGTCTTTGTAAATCCATGTCATGATAGATTGCGCACGAGTGGATTCAACAAATGAGCGACGATGCGCGAAGCGTTTCAAAAATGTCCCGTTTGTGTTCAAATACTAATCGTCTGATAGCGATGAAACTTGGGTGTGATGTAGTGTACACTTCATGGAAAGTTTCTGGTTTAGTAAATTCACTTTACAATAGGTATCGCACAAGTAGATTAAACAAACGGGCGACGACACGCGAAGTGTTTAAACATAGTCCTGTATACGTTCATATACCATTTGTCAGATAGCGACTTAACTTGGGTGAGTTGTTGTGTACACTCCAGGGAAAGTTTCAGGCTTAATCCATTTTATAATAGGTACCGCTCAAGTAGATTCAACTTATGGGCGAAGGCACGCGAAGCGTTTAAACAAAGTCCCGTATACGTTCATATACCATTTGTCCGAAAGCGATGAAACTTGGGTGAGATTTTGTGTACACTTCGGGGAAGGTTTCTGGCTTAGTACATCCACTTTACAATAGGTGTCGCACAAGTAGATTCAACAAATGAGTAACGGCGTGCGTATCGTTTAAAAACATTCTGTATGCTTTCATATACCATTCATGCGATTGCAATGTAATTTGGAGAAATGTTGTTTCCACTCCCGCAAAGATTTCTGAATTAGTAAATCCATTGGTAGCGCTCGATTAGATTCAAGTAATGGGCGACAGCGCGTGAATCATTTCATCCAAGTCCCGTATGCGTTCATATAACATTCATCAGATTATCATAAAACTTTGGGGAGTTGAGCACAATCCTGCGAAGGTGTATGAATTAGTAAATCCGTTTTTCAATGGGTGGCGCACAAGTAGATTCAACAAATGAGTGTCGTCGCGCGAATCATTTAAGCAAAAACCCGTATGCGTTCTTATGCCATTCGTCCGATTGCGATGAAATATTCATGAGTTGTTGTGTAAACGCAAGAGAAGGTTTTCACTTAGTAAATCCATTTTACAATAGGTAGCGTACGAGTATATTCAACAAATGGGTGATGACGCTTGAATCGCTTCAACAAAGTCCCGTATGCGTTCATATACCATTCATTTCATTGCGATGAAACTTTGGTGAGTTGTTGAGCACGCTCCCATGATTCTTTTGAGATAATAAATCAATTTTACAATAGTTTAGAAGTGGTTAACGGAAAAAGAAAAACAATATTGGGAATCCAAAAGCACTTCAACATACAAAGTTACAATGCCAACACTTTCTTTGATTGGCATTGCAACGCATGCCGGGTACAGCTAGTATATATATATATATACAGTGGTTTAGTTGGACCGGAACGCCGTTCCGGAAAATATCTTCCCGCTTTAGAATGACGTAACAATTTTACATTCAGTAAGAAAATCGTTTATAATCTATTCATAGCGCTGAAACGTCACGGGTGTAATCTAGCGGACTAATATCAAACCTTAAGGGTTTGATGTTCATAAAATACGGTCGCTTTTACACTCCTGGGCGTTTTTCTGGTTGCTTAAGGTTGGTTACACTGCTATTGGATACGGTGAGTGGGAAGTGAGCACAACAACTTTCTTCCGCTCGTTATGTTTGTGTGAATCCAAGTTTTATTTTATGTTTTGCTCGATGTGTTGCTGTGAAGCAGATATTACCGAATCTCTCTGCAGTTAATGAACATCAGTAGCCCCGTAGTACCTTTTAAGTTTTCCAGTGACTGTGAAAGTGAATTTTGAGTCACAACTTGTGACAATGAGTTTACTTAAGTGGCTGGGTTCAAAAAAACGTGCTGGGGATGAAGATGAAGAATCAAAGAATACTAAAAAGGTGTGTGATGGCTCAAGTAAAAACCAAACTGAATGGATTTCCGAGAACATTAGTTTCATTAAAGACGTGAGTATAGAGATAGACCCTGGGTTAAGGTGGCCATATACACTATTTTTCTGAAATTTCACTTTTTTTTTAAATATCCATTTTGTAGGAATTTTTTCTAGTTTTAGAAAATGTATGGTTCATAAATATACCATTAATCTTTCATGTCAAAATAAATTATTTACTGTAAGAGGGCGCAACCGTTCTGATTGACAGCTGTCATGTCTGGCGAATCAGCAGATCTATAAAATTCCTTTCGAGCCTAAATTGACTTTCTCTTTCTCTATCCCACTTGTTTCGCTCCTGGCCGTGGTAAGTGATTTTTTTAAGGCGACAAAAATCACGGCACGCATGTGATTTGTTGTTGGCATGTTAATGAACCCATTTGAATTGAGTAGGCCGTGTACATAGTGGCAAAATTGACTTTCTCTTTCTCTATCCCACTGGTTTCACTCCTGGCCGTGGTAAGCGATTTTTGATAGGCGACAAAAATCACGGCACGCATGTGATTCGTTGTTGGCATGTTAATGAACCCATTTGAATTCAGTAGGCCGTGTTCATAGTGGTAAAATCAATCTCGGGATTTTCCGCCAACACAAAGTTCCTCCTTTCTCTACTAGAAAGCGCTTTAGTGTCAAGGAGCTTAGATATCTAACTTTCTTGACTTTCATAGCGTTCCAAGGAACGACAAGATTCGATATGCAAGCTGCCCTCTGGGCGCAAATAACACGATGAAGGAGGACCATACAGCTTTCAAGGAAGGATCTGTGTATGTCCCAGGAGGTTTCTGATGTGATCAAAACAGAATGTGAGTGAAGACATACTAAGTAAACTTTAAATGCGATTTACTCATTAATTCGTTTCCTGACATTTGAAGTCATTCGAAGTGCTTTAACTTTTGTCACAGAAATGGTATCTGCTTGATTTTTATTTCAAATTAAATCTAATACATGTATCTATGTTCCCTACCACTAAGAAAATGATATTCATAAAAATGTAATTTTAACAACTTAAAAAAAAAAATATTAAACAAAATTTCAAGGAACTTAAATTGTAATATAATTTTAAAACCCTTACTTGTGACTAATTCAGACAAGAGTGGTAGGGAACATTCCCCATGTAAGTTAGATTGTTTTTGTTCAAGGTTCATGGATTTTGATTAAAATTTGTGAGAGATAGAGGACTTTAAGTACCCCTGTGTAAATAGCAACAAATAATTTTTCATAAACAATTAACATAAAATTTGTGTAAAATGAACTTCAAAATCTCTTAGTTTGATCATGATAAAACAGCAGAAAAATTTTACATTGCTAGAGATTATTCTTTTAAAAATTATTCCTAGTGTATATGACCACCTTAAATGTTGCTGAAACGTGTGATGCAGATTCAAGGGAGAATCTTGGTTATGGTTCTACACCTTCTACCATCGACTGTGAAATTCAAGGACCCACCTACCGAAAACAAGATTTTCCAGACTGTTGGAACGAGTCTCAGTAAGTTAGGCCTACCGTTATTTTTTTTGTCAGAGAACGAGTGGTTATTTGCAGGAAATAAAAATTTAGGCTGCAATATATGTAAAGGGGAAAGTAAATTAGGATTAGGAGTTTCTAAAGGGGCAGGGCTTAAGCTAATGGAAGTATGGGTAGAATGCAAGGTTCATCCCAACGGAAATAATATTAATCAACAACAAACAAGCCTTAGGAAAAAAATATTTGAGCACAAAAATTCAGAATCTCACAAAAAAGCTATGTTACAAAAATCAGAATCCAATAAAAAGATATTTGAAAGTTGCTTGGACACTATGAATATCAAACACCTAGCAACCACCGTTCGAGTATTTCGAACAGCATACTCAATTGCGAAAATAAATAGACCCTTCGTAGACCTACAGGCTTATGTTGAACTTCAACAATTAAATGGTTTAGATGTGGGACGAGATCTTCATACAAATTTTAGTTGTGCTAATATTATTGAACACATTTCACAGGAAATGAGAAATAAAATAGCAAAATCTATAACAGAAAATCAGAGGAAAATCAGTATTATGATTGACGAATCAACAAACAGTTTGTGTAAAATCTGTGTTAGTATTATGTTTGAGATGTGCTCTTTCAAATAACTCTGAAGTTGTTTCCTTTTTCTGGGACTTGATAGAACTTGAATCAACTACAGCTGATGTTATTACTCGAGAGATATTGAAGAATCTTTCTTCATATGGGATGAATGAAACCTTTCTGGCAGAACATTTAGTTGGTCTAGCATGTGATGGGGCCTCTGTAATGTTAGGTAGAAAAAATGGAGTTGGAGCACAGTTTTTAAAGTTATTTCCAGATATAGTAATCTGGCACTGTTTAAACCATCGCTTGGAATTGGCCGTTTCTGATACAAGCAATGAAGTTACAGGTGTTAACCATTCCCATTCTTTCTTTGATAAATTGTATTCTTTATTCAGCATGTCTCCCAAAAATCAAAGGGAACTCAACATTTGTGCTGCTTCACTGGAACAAAGAGTTAAGAAGATTGGGAAAATATTTACAATAAGATGGGTAGTTTCAAGCCAGAGAACTGTAAAAGCTGTCTGGGAATACTACAGTACTCTAGTAAAACATATTAGTGAGGCCAAAAATGGCCACCAGAGAGACTCCAAAGAAAGGGCAAAATTCCAAGGTCTAGAAAATAAGTTAACTTGTGTAGAATTTCTAGAAAATATTGCAATTATGTATGATGCTCTTGTTGAGTTAGCTGATTTGTCATTAGAGTTGCAGAAAAGAGAGACAAATCTGACAGAGGCTCACAATGCAATCAAGCGCACTATAAAAGTGTTTGAATCTATGTGTAACTCAGCTTCTGAGGAATACTTCAGAACAGTTCTTAAATCAGCAGAAAACAATAAGTTTAGAAACATAGGATTACATGATTCTAAAAAAGTTGTAAAAATTGACAGAAAGCAGTTTTTCAGAAGTCTTGTAACCAATTTAAATAACAGGCTTATGGAAAATGTGTCCACATCATCTCATCTTGGTTCCAGCTCTAGTCAGCAGAGACATGAGAGAATGACAAAAGTTATCAGTGATTCAAAGGTACTATACAAAAATAATTGGTCCTCCACTTCTACTTTGGATATCTGCTATGGTGAAGAGAGTGTCGGCAACCTTTGTGACCTTTTCCACATGTCAGACAAGAGGAGGTACATTAATGCTTTTAGAAAGTATGTTGAGACCAAGGAAATTCCAGTGGATCTGATGCCTTTAATCAAGACTGTACAGACCATTCCCATCTCTTCAGCAGAAGCTGAAAGAGCTTTCAGTACCATGAATGAGATCCACACCGAAAAGAGAAATAGGCTGCTGGTTGAAAGAACAAGCGGACTTATTTTCATAAGCAGCGTAGGACCTCCTGTACATTTATTTAACCCACAACCATATGTCAAGTCATAGCTACGAAAGGGGAGACGTTCAGCTGATGAAACAACTTGTCGGAAACACGAGGCCGCTGATTTTGAAACCCAATACGAGTCCATTTGGAAATTGCTGAATTAATAAGGTGAGTTCCTGTAAATATTTTTTTCCAACTAAATCACTGTATATATATATATAGAGAGAGAGAGAGTTATTAAACATTGCAAGTGCTACCAACATAATTTATGTGTCCTTTATAAGTTTCAAGTATAAATACATGTAGCATCCATACTAACTACATAATTTCAACCAAATTTGTTATGTGCAATATATGGCCTTAAGAAATATGAGTAGGCATATTATTAGTGTATGAAACCTAGGGAGCAAGTAGTGGGATGACAGGGGTTCTGCCCACTAACTTATTGAACCCTCCTCGTATTTGCCCTGAACCTGATATCTCGCTAACCAATCATGGGATTTGAACATACAGGGTGTCCTAGCACTCGTAGTGCTCTACTTAGGAAGTTGTGAGCCCCTGCGACCTTGTAATGGAAGGAGTCATGCTAGGAGGGCGTGCTTGGATTCGTTTCTTTTTTTTTTCATCTCGTTGCGCTCTTTACGGGAATGTAGGTGTCAAAAAGCTGAACATATGGTTTTGGGTCTAAAAATGCGCTTTTCACATTTTTGATCACTTTTGGAAAACTGAAAACGTGATGATGACGTGTGTGATAGAATTTTTTCGTCTTGTCCTCTTTACGGGGATGTAGGTATGGAAAAGGTAAAAAGCTGGAAACAAGTTCTTTTTTATGGAAAATGTTTTTTTTTTGTGATTATCCCTAATATTGCGAAAACTGAAAACGTGATGATGACGTGCGTAATAGTATTTTTTCGTCTCATGGTCCTCTTTATGAGGATGCAGGTGTGGTAAAGGTAAAAAGCTGGAAACAAGTTTTTTTATTATGGAAAATGGGGTTTTGTGATTTTCCCTAATATTGCAAAAACTGAAAACGTGATGGTGACGTGCGTGATAGCATTGTTTCGTCATATGGTCCTCTTTACGGAGATATAAGTATGGATAAGGTAAAAAGCTGGAAACAAGTTTTTTGATGGAAAATACGTTTTTGTGATTTTCCCTAATATTGCGAAATCTGTAAACGTGATGATGACGTGCGTGATAGTATTTTTTCGTCTCATGATCCTCTTTACGAGGATGTAGGTGTGGAAAAGGTAAAGAGCTGGAAACAAGTTTTTTTTATGGAAAATGTGTTTTTGTGATTTTTCCTAATATTGCGAAAACTGAAAACGTGATGATGACGTGCGTGATAGTATTTTTTCCTCTCGTTGTCCTCTTTACGTAGATGTAAGTGTGGTAAAGGTAAAAAGCTGGAAACATGTTTTTTATGGAAAAGGTGTTTTTGTTAATTTTCGAGTTATTTGGAAAACGAATTAGGCGATTTTTATGACGGGCATGTTGATGTATTTGTGTCGTTGTCCTCTTTACGGGAATGTAGGTATGGAAAAGCTGAAATCATGGTTTCCGTCATTTTTTCGAGATAGTTGAGGAAAACGGGGAAAAAGTAAGAAACCAGATTTGAAGTTACGTTATGTTAAGCGCTATGATGTTGGTAAAACACATATGCATTATTATTATTATTATTATTATTATAGTTTATTGTTTGACAACATTATCACGGCCAATACCGGCTACATTTTCTTTTACAGCCTGGTTCAGCCTTAGCAAGGAACCATCTGTACTGAGATAATTACGATTACACTGTTCAGAGACCTCACATCCATGTCGTGCCCGCATTCTTCACGAGTCTCCTCCATTTGTAGGATGAGCTAAATTCCCATCTGGATCATCGAGCTTTGCTGAGTATTCGGCCAGGGCATTGTCACCAAGGAACTTCCTAACAATATGGCATGTGTTTAACAGAACTGCCTTCTGAAGTTCAATATATATCTGCGGGTGCAGATTCAATATTGATAGACTACTATGGAGAGTTTTCGGTATAACACCAGTACACGATACAATTATTGGGATGGTAGTCACCGAATCAAGTTTCCACATCTGCTTTATCTCAATGGCCAGCTCTGTGTACTTAGATATTTTAGTAGCAGCTGTTGTTTGGATGTTTTGATTGTTGGGACATGCGACATCTATCAGTAATCCCTCTTTGTGTACTTTATTGATGACAATGATATCCGGCCGGTTGTTACTGACTGCGACATCTGTCACAACTCCTCTGTCCCAATAGAGCTTGTGTGTGGCATTTTCGAGTACTGCAGATGGTGTGTATTTCCAATAGGGGACGGAGCTTTGAAGAAGTTTGTACTTCAATGCCAGTTTCTGGTGGATAATGTTGGCAACTTGATCGTGTCGATGTTTGTAGTCAGTGTTGGCAAGGTGGGAACAACCTGATATGACGTGTTGAATGGTCTCACTACATTTGCCACAGCGGCGACATTTCTCACTCTCTGTTGCTGGATCTTTTATGATAAATTTCCGATAGCTTCGAGTAGCAACAACTTGGTCTTGGATAGCTACAACAAATCCCTGTGTTTCCGGAAAGAGGACCGAGTGGGTCAGCCATGCGTGCGACGCTAACTTGTCGATGTGAGGCTGGTCCAACTCATGTGGAAACTTCCCATTATTATTATTATTATTATTATTATTATTATTATTATTATTATTATTATTATTATTATTATTATTATTATTTGACATGTCTTGACTGGGCTCATACGCAGAGGGAGGACCTGCTTGATGAAATGAGAATTGAAAGCTTTGAGACTGGCCCACGGCGAGCAAGACAAGACAAGGGTTCTTATTGTCGTACGTGACTTGCAGTCAGAGAGATAAGAAGCAGGTGCTATTATACAGTGTGTGGCTTTATACTGAGTATGTCATAGCCTTGGTTCATCATGGACTTATCATGCAGCGCAAAGTTTGGAACGATGGGTGGGTGTATAACATCATGATAAAAGATTGGCATGGGGTTGAACAAAGAGATTCTTGGACATGTAAAAAAACAAAAGGGTGGGATTAATGAAAGGTAATGTGATACATCTTTTTGGAAAGGGAATTTTTTTCTAAATAACTAAATAAATAAATAAATAAATAAATAGGGTTTTATTACAAAAATTATGTTTATTGACCCATGAATTAAACGTGGAAGGAAACCCTGACCACTTTACAAAATATTTTGCACCTTTGACTTTAATTACTCGTTCAATGAGATAATCGTTGGGATATAATATTTTTTGCACTTCTTCATAATAGTATCGTCCTTGAATGGGTTGACCGCTTTGATCCTTTAAGAGATACGTCACTGGTTGACCTAGCTTGACTTGGCGAATTTTAAACATTTCTGTCGACCATTGTGGAGTATACGATTTTGAAAACACACTTCTATGTTTACTGATGCGAACAAAATTTCCAAGGCGATGTCGCCTTGGGTCTACCCTTTTTATAGGGTTAAACAGTCTATTGAGTCTGGGTAGGTTCTTGGTGACAAGGCGAGGTTTCATGCCGATGGTGGAATGAATGGTGTTGTTGTAGCGTGACACAAGTTGAGGTAACCAGTCTATCCATCGATAGGAACCATGTATAGTAAACTCTTTCCACATATAACGTTTTAATGTTCGATTGAAGCGTTCAACTACGCTAGCTTTGAGATTGCTATAGGTGGTGTAATGGTGAATATCTTTTGATTTGAGAAAACTGGAGAAATCCTTGTTGAAAAATTCTTTCCCCTGGTCGGTTTGTAACAAGTGAGGTTGACGTTTGGATTGTTCAATAATATGTTGAAAGGCCTTTGTGACTACGACACCAGTTTTATTTTTTACTGGTTGAACACAAGCCATTTTGGAATAGACATCAATGACGGTCAACATATAGTGTACACCGTCGTTAACGTTAGAATAGGGTATCATTTCAACCAGGTCTGCCTGCCAAAGTTCATCGATTCCTTTGGAAATGACACGACGGCGTTCATAAATGCGTCGAGCTGATTTATGCAATTCATGAGCAATGCCCACTTTGATGGGGGATGGCTTATAAGATAATTTTGAATCTCGGAGTTGTTGTTCAATGTGGGCGATTTCTTCCTCATGTCCAGTGTGACCAGCTTGTTTCGATGCATGAAGCAAATATAAGCGATCTACTAACTGATTGGGATTATTCCAAAAGGTTATATCTAGGTAGGGTTTTAATTTCTTAAACCTTACACCAGAGGCAGAGAGATGTTTTTGCTTACCAGAGATGTTTGCAATGATGGTATTATATTTTTGGGATATATTGGCATTGACCTGCTGAGAGGATTTATAGTTTCTTTTGTGAGCGTTGGTGTCTAATAAAATGGATTTATATTTAGCAAGGTCCTCGGACGTAAAATCTTGTGGCGAGGGGGTGCGAGAAAATAGCAGATTTAACACACCTGGTGTTAATTTATAGTTGATCTTTTTAATGACAGCTTTCGTACGAGCAAATTTAATGGATGAATCCCCAATTATAAAACTATCATTCTCGTAGCGAACACCATACGTGGTATCGGTCTTTCCAATAAATAGAAGGGTCAGATACGGTTCCAGGGTTACCCCATAATGTTTGATTAAAATGTTTTTGAGTTGAGCTTTATTTTGAGGGGTTGCCAAGACATGTGAAAACGGAGACGATGTGGAGGAAGACGGTGTTGCCGCTATGGCGGAAGATTTTTGTTTTGTTTTTAGAAACTGTTGAAGGGGTGAGGATATTTTTCTTCCAGGACTAAATACGCTTTCGCTTTCACTTTCACTTTGTTCATGTTGTTGTTCTTCTTCTTCCTGTTCTTGATGTTCTTGTTCACTAACATTAGAGGAGGAGGAGGAGGAGGAGGATTTTACCTGTCGTGTGGAATCTGTTTGAGTAAATTTTGTACTTGTTAAGGGTTTAGTTTGAGAGGTAGCAGCAGTAGTAGCAGCATAAGCATTTGGTTTGAACCTCATAGGATCAACCGATAATGGAGCAGGTTTTATCATGGGTAAAGGATTGACGTGTTTTAAACGTTGCAATTCACGAAATTTATGTAGGATCGTATTTCGTGCCTCAATAATACGCTGCATGATTTGAACATGTTTCTTGTACGCTATGGCGTTCGCCATGGTGAAGGTAAAGACACACTAACAGGAAATGTCAAACCCTGGGTCTTTTTAAACAGAAATAAAATGATCAAAACCCAAGCGATAACGTCCCTCACATCGTTCACTCTGTTTATTTATGACCAAACAGGCATGGGGATGATGGTTCCAACACGAAGCACACAATTGCGTGAAAGCTGTAAAGGACATATCTGGATTCACATGATCTTGAAAAATATGATAGAGATTTCTAGAGTCTTGGCGGAAGAGAACGATGAGAATGGCATAGTCACGAATCAACTGTTTGGGGATTTTGGAATAGATCTGAGCCAGATAAAACAATCCACTTGTTTATGGCGTCCCATACTAAAATACTCTTGAATAATGGCCTGTCGTTGAGTGGCAATATCATAAAAAATTATAATGGAATCTGGTTGAATGCGGCCTTGTTGAAAGACATTTTGAGGTTAGGTGAATGTAAATTAGCCCATGGCTTCTTTATTTAACGAAGACATAATTTGTTCCAGATACACGTACAGAGGCTGGTACAAGGATTTGGCAAAAATATAAATATTTTGAAATCGTAGGCCATGAGGCGCGGTAATAATGTTCAGCAAAACATTGGTCTTTCCACAATCCGAAGGCCCTACCATAATACACCGAACGGTAGATGGGAATAGGGTGCCATGACGTTTAGGTTCGCACACGGACAGTGATAGCTCTGAAACCAAATCAGAGACGGGCAAAGCATGGGGTTGTTTCATTAATTCCATTGTGTCGACGACTGAGTTTTTACTTGTGTGTATAAGGTTTATATATATATGCAAGCGGTGAGTAGGATAGGTTAGTTAACGTCTATCACCATGGCCGAGTTTGGGCGAGCACGTTTAACCATGGCCACGGCCGCCTCTTTGTCAAAACAGTCTCGAGAGGTGGCTACAAAAAGCTATGTCGATCGCAAAGTGAAAAGTGTCTATCACATGGCCCCGAGACTAACCGCTGAGGGCTATTCAGCCAATCATCATCGTATTATTGATGTGCAAGAGCCTCGAGACGAAAATGATGTCTGCACGAAACGATATGTGACCCATCAAATGAAAAGGCTTTATAAATTTGTCCCATCTGTATTTTTAGTGTATCTGTCAAATCAAAAACTGGACAATGACAGAAACCATTCCCCACCACCACTGATGAATGATGATCTTACCTATATGCTTGCTTCCGGTTTAGGTCGTTATCGATTGCATTATGATAGTGTAATTCATATTAATTATGCCATGCCTGATGAGAAACATTTAAAAATACAAATGAACGGTGATAGTGTGTTGGCCCACAACCATCAAAGAGTAAATGTTGTAGATGAATTATCCTTTCATCTTATGCTTACGTTTGAGGAAAAGGAAGTTGGGAAAACGGTGAATGATTTTCTGCTTTATATAGAATTGGAATATACTGCTATGAAATAAGGTTCTATACGTTAGTTTTTATCGGTTGTTTGCTGTGAAAGGTTCACCAAGTAGCAGCATGGTGAAAAAAAGATATGCCATGAACATGAAAAAAACAAATCTCAAAAAGAGAAAAAAGCCAGGTCGGAAACCAAGTCGATCTGGCTCAAACCCAGTGTTAAAACTTAAAAAACTAAAAAAAAATCTGAAAAGAGCTTTACAAGCGGTGCGATTGTCTACAGCTCCGAAATCGCACCATCATGCATCGATAAAAAGAAAAGAAAGAAAGAAAGAAAGAAAAAACGTGGGCGAGTCATTCCTGTTGCTAAGCGTGGGGGTATTTTGCCGGCTTTATTTGCAGGGTTGGCAGCTTTGGGGTCCATTTTGGGTGGTGCCAGCGCTGTAGCGAAAACCATAAAAGCCGTAGAGCAAGGCAAGCAACAAATCAAAGGAAGCGAGCGACACAATAAAACGTTAGAAGCCATTGCGTTGGGAGCTTGAAATGGCAATCCTTTGAAGCCAGTCAGTGGCCTACCGTCTAAGAAAAAAAATGTCCATCTTCGATAAGCGCTTAAGGCAACTGCCTCGTCATGCCATGAACCATGAAGAAGTGGAAAGCTATGCCAAACAACTAAAGATTTCTAATTTTCGAGGTGTATTTATGCGAAATGAATTACCCAAAGCACCGTGGAAAGAAGAACGAGCCATGATGAATTTAGATGATGATGCAGGCCCAGGAACCCATTTTGTAGCCTATGTGAAACAAGGTTGCAATGCCATATGCAGGCCATATGTTTACATCAGCCGTCCCTCAGTAATATTGTCACAGGAGTCATTTGAAGACAAAGCGCTGTGTAGAAATTAGTGTTGGTGATTTTAAGGTACAGTGCTATTTCTTGTTTCATATTCGCCAGTTTATTTACGCGAACATATGGACGGTGCGTATTCCATGTCGGTAATTTATTATAGCCTAGTTCGATGTTGTGTTTATGTCCGACATGTTGGATTTTGAGCGCAGTATGGTACTTTGACAGTATGTGTGTCTGTGGTAGGTAGCAAGGGGTATTCATGTAGACACCAACTTTGAAAGGCGATAGGCAAGGCTTTATCTTTTTGCACCAAATTTAACATGCTTAGCTTTTTACGATCCGATAGTGTCACAAGGGGCACTTTCCATAGTAATCGAAGCAGTTGAATTATTGAGTCTATCACTTGGTCAGAGGCTCCTTTCAGTGCATTATAATCACTGCGGTCTCTCACTTTCTCACACTCACTCTCTGTTAC
Organism: Meconema thalassinum; assembly: GCA_946902985.2. NCBI lineage: Eukaryota > Metazoa > Arthropoda > Insecta > Orthoptera > Tettigoniidae > Meconema > Meconema thalassinum. Next base: position 344,824,343 of record OX336394.1, read on the forward strand.
TTTCTAACACTCTCGACCTTATATTACAACAACAACAACAACAACAACAATAACTTTGTCTGTACATCAAAGTGTGTTGTTGTTTTTTTTAAGCCTGAGTGTTTATGGCCTAAAGTTGTAGATAGTATTGGATAAATTAACATAAATATAATAATGTTTGTATCATTTTCAGTCAAAACATACATTTGGAAATTATTTAATAGGAAATGTTTTATCAAAATTAAGTGTGAATCATTTTCAAGATCTCTTGGAGGTAAATGTATGTCTCTGTTGTCAATGGGAATTAGCATATCATCCCCTTGTTGAATGACTTGTATTCGTTTGCCCTGTTGTTGTGCAAATTCACACTGCATTCTGTTAAATAAATAGTATCAACAGATACTACCGGGTGAGTTAGCCGTGGTGGTTACGGCATGACTGATGGCAGTCGCTCACATCCGGGAGGCGAGGAGGTTCGAATCCCCCCGCCGGCAACCTTGAAGATGGTCTTCTGTGGTTTCCCATCTTCCTTCCAGGCAAATGCCGGGGTTGGTCCCTAACTATAGGCCACAGCCGCTACCTTCCAACTCCTCGTCCTTACATTCCAACTTCCCTCCTTCCCTCCCCAACGGTACTTGTAGCTCACCCATTGGGTGTCCGTCTCGAAGCAGCTACAAAACTGGCGAGCCGAACATGTCCTCGGACACTCCCGGCACTAAAAGCCATACGCTAAAAAAAAAAAAAAAAAAAAAAAAACAGATACTAGGAGCAAACATCTGAATGCTGTTGGTAACCTATAAAAAGGTAAAGTTAACACGCTATGCATTTAATAACCATGTCTACATCCAACAAACCAAGAAAGAAACAAAATAAAAAACTACAAATTTAAACCAGTGTGTATGTGTTCATCAACGTGAATACAGGATAAACTAAAACAAACAAAAAAAAATAGCCAAATGTATTCTAAACGTCAAGTATGCACCTGAAAGCCGAATGTAAACTAAAAATCCATAATCATGACATGTTGTTGTTAGTTTCTAACAAATCTCATTCTATGAGGCGAATATTGATTGATAGGTAATCTAAGACAAAGTTGGTGAAATGCTTGTTGTCGATACGAAGTGATTCGTTCCTCAGCAGGAAATTTATAAAAATGAATACAAATCATTTGAGAGGTTATTGGAAAATAAACATTAAACAGGGGTTTTGAACATATTGTACACCAGAAATCTGCAAAATGATCCTCGTCAGCTAATTTAACAATCACTTGATTCATGGTTAAACCGTACCATGCTTTATGAATCACTTGCGAGGATACATTATTTTCAAAACCAAAATTTAGCATACAGGATTTACAATAGTGATGACCTGGATCATAAACTATGTCATCATCCGTTATGTTGTCATAAAACAATGTATCAATGCGTACTTTTGTGTTTCTATATTCTGAAGGATAGGCCACACGTTGAGGATTATGAGACACCATCGTGGCATATTCATTGAACGTGGTGTGTTTTGTGACGATAAAACAATCTTCATAATGGCTCATTATTGAATCTGAAAAGTAGTCGTTTCCGTTTACTAAGTGAATAAATAAAAATACTATGTACTATATACACTGTCTGTCCCCTAAGTCAATAGCAAAAATAAAATAAAAATAAGCAAAACACAAATAAATAACCATCTGTCTGTTGACTTCTTTAGCTCATAACTCTAGCCATAAAGTGAGAGATTGTCCACAGTAAAAGCAGCAGATATTTGTTTTTTGTTCTTGCATGAGGCTTACTAAGCCACAACCTAGTGTGGCCTATTAAGCTGTGCCTACTGAGGGTGGGTGCACACTTTGCTGAAACATGAGACCTACTAAGCGACAAAAATAGTGAGGGTGGCTACTTGTTTTTTCCAAACCTAACCTAAAAAAGCCAACATGTTTTTAATCTAGCCTGTGCACAGTGAACCATGCAAACGTTGATGCATGGCTCTCTTTATGCGTTGACAGGCAAATAGCTCAAGACATACAGTTTATGTACAACTATTTACAGGCATTCACACATCCATGCATACATCCATGCACACAGGTTAAATAACAAAAATTATATGATACACTACAATTTTTTATTTTTATTCCGAGGCTCAAGATGGCATCACGCATTTGATAGCAACCAAACCAAACACTTGCCGTGTTGTACAACAACAATAGCAACTACCATTACTGGTTGTAACCAAATGGGACGCTTGTCATCATATCCTGACACCACTGTCTCTTGTCGTCCAACAAAGCGAGTGTTTGTTTTCGCTGTTTCATTAAGAATAAATCATGATTTTTCGAGAGAATCCTAAACTGACTATGTGTCATGCCTGTGTGGGTCTGAAGGACATGTAAAAAAATTCCTCTCGGCACGCCGGAAGGCGAAGGAAGATTTCACCGGGCAAACTAGGGGATAGGCTATAATCGGCAAAATATGCAGGTTTCGTAGGAGGATCAGACCTCATTTATTGCGAGAAAGTATTTTACAATTGGAGGTTAGTTAACATTTTTTCGTCTTTCTATGCATACTTTTAACATTTTACTGTCTTATGGGGATGGTAACCTTCTTGTCAATTGGGGTTAATTTTTATACTTGTGATCACACTGTCCTTATGCAAGGTTTGGAACTATTGTGTAACTATCTAACAGTCTGTTACTTCTTCACGCAAAATTTTTTCTCCCGCAGGGATGTTGGTTGGTTCCTCAGTTTAGGGGCTGCGACAAGGTGGTCATGTAACCCCGTGTACATTGGGTGTGTGTAGAATCTGTCTGATAAACGGTGTTATTTGTGATGACTGTATTAGTCTGTAATTCAGGTAAGGTCTGCAGACGGTCAATTTTAAGTAGTAGTACCTAATTTTGTACCAAATACTAACGTCAACGACACCTAGCTGTGAACTTGGCTGCTAGATGCCACCGCAACCGGCAACTTGCAACGAACGTTGTAACTTCCCCCCGAAGGAAAGCATGCTGACGGATTTTTAGCGCTCTTAGAAAATCCGGCGACTTTGGCCGGCTTTGAACCAGCACCTTGGGCATAGAAGTTCAGCATACTACCAGTTAGCCGCTTCCCTCATAGTCAGATGGAACAAGAAGTTCCGTGACGAACTAAAGAGCCCACTTTTCATAAAATTAAGATTCATGCCATAGATTAATCTACAGTATATGAACCTATCTAGAATAATGACGAAATTAAGTGGGTAATATCGAAATGTCTTAATTAGTTCGAAATAAGGTATACTAGGCATAATGTAGCCTAATAGAGCAATACAGTTGGCAGCTCTGGTGACTGAATATATTCTTACTTCCATCTCCTAAGGTACAGAATACAAAATGTGGTTGAAGTCCAAAGGACGTTACATGGATTTAGACATTGGATCTATTAGTACACGTAAAAGCATGTTGGCAACAATGTCATGTGAGTGCTGGTCAGAAATAATCTGAAATATTATATATTTTTGTGCCAATTTTGGATGAAATCCATTTGTTGGTATAGAAGTTACATGTATTTAAAAATTGGTCCTATCAGCAGGCTTAGAATCATGTTGGTAGAACTGACGTATATAAGTTACTCCAAATTAATGTAAAATGTCGGGTAATTTACGTGTGCATAGTTTAAAGCTGTCGGCTTGCATACTTTCTGATATATTTGGATACAAAATAGAGAGCAATTATTAACAGTTGGCAGCCCTGGTGGCTCTTAAGAATACACTCAGTCATATATGTTTATATACACATATTACATACAAAATTTGGTTGAAATCCAATTGATAGTGTAGAAGTTATATGCATTTAAAAATTGGACTTATCAGAAGGCTTAAAATTATTTTGGCAACGCTGTCATGTATGGCCACCTAGAAATGAAACTGAAATAGTATTATCTACATGTGTGCCAATTTTAGAATAGCTCCCATGTATACCTTCCAAGATATCCAACATGGAGCTCAAATTTCTAGTGCGTTTTTTTAGCAGTTGGTAGCACTGGCATCTTTTTCAAATAAGGACCTGAGATATTCCAGTATACATCTTTACTCATACTAAATTTGGTGTCGATTGCTGCAGCCATTTAGGAGTTGATAGGGGGGACACACACACACACACAGCCAGACAGACAGACAGACAGACAGACAGAAGGACAGACACATTTTCCCCGATATATCTTATAAGTCTACTTTTTCCTCATTTTCGAAAAGTGTGAAAAGTAGGCTAAAAATGAATGTGATCTCGTCAATGGGGTTGTCTTGGCAACCTCTGATAGATCATCCCTTATCAATTTAAAAGCGTTGTTATGGTAACCTCTGATGGCACTTGGCATTTTTTTAAATTCCGAAATCATTTTTCTCATCCCTTGACGTAATGGTGGGTCATATCAAAAATTCTCTCTGACAAAAGTTTTAGGTAATTATTAGGGGAATATTTTCCATTTTGTACGGTTTTGATATTGTGCTTATTAAGAGAGATATGATTAATGTTTCCCGAAAAACCCACTTTTTTCCACCCTTTTGGTCAATGGTTGGTGCTATCAGAACACTTATTTGACATACATTTTTGGCACTTATCCGACACATATTATGAACTTTAAATGGATTCGATATTTCACGTATTAAGAGAGTTATAGCGAAATTTCACTTTTTCGAAAAAAAGCCCCCCATTTTCACCCCCTTCGACCGATTTTGCCCATTAACAAACTCGACCGAGATTTTATAGGGATACATATTATGTAAAAATTTCAAAGTGATTGGTACAAAATTACGGCAGTTATCGTGTCCACAAGAAACTGATATATATATATATATATATATAGATACATATATACATAAATTATGTATAAACTTTTGAACTGACGGTGGTTTTGGGGTCTGGGGGATGTGAAACGCGAAGATATGTCGAAATTTTCCGGACGTCGAAACATGGTACCCATTTCAATAGTTAGCTTTCTAATGAAATCTTCCTAATAATCATCCACACAGAGTCGTTTAACCACATGCTGGCTAATCCCTTTGGCTCACAAAGATTCGCATCGATCCACCTGTCGAAAACTATACACTTTCGGAGCGAGACCTACAAACTCAGTCATCATGGTGTCTGAACACTCATATTTCATTAAACCAATTTCTTTTTTGTTCAGACGGGGGATATCGAACACGTTCTTCTCATTAAACGAGGACGTGTCAAACCATTTTGGGTTTTGTTTGATAACGACATACGGATCACAGTCACGGATATGGTAAATAAAACTATCCGTGTCTGTATATAACAAGGAAATGGTACTGTACCCGAAACACTTACCAATACCTGGCGAAATCCCTCGATGGTCACTGGATCGTAGAACCTGAAAAATGCCTGGCGAAAAACCCTCCCAGGTCCTACCACCAAGTAGAGGAATGAATGGGGTACTAGTCATCCTATCAGGCTGTTTTAAGAATGATCATGGCTACAACGAACGAACAAACAAGAAACTAGCTCAAGAACACGAAAAACAACTCTAAAAAGAACTATCTCAAGGGTGGAAAACCCTGGAAAAAGAAAATCCAAGCGATGGCCATCTTAAAACGACCTCCAATCTCTTCGTTAAAATATCACACCATGCTTTAAAATTGGGAAAACAATTTATTCCATGAGAACAAGGTAACAGACAAGAAAATAAAAATATTAATACCCTGTCGTCAAGAAAACAAAATCACAGCTAAACACATCTGTAGTAAGAAAATCCTACAGAAATGGATTAGGATCATCACCTACACGCTGGGGTGATTTAAAAAAAAAAATATCTCACATTATGTAATAAGGAAATTAGGCATCAATCTCCTAATGACATTAGGAGGACTGGATGAAATATTAGACGATGAATAAAGAAGAATTATCAAAATTTATACACGTATATCGTCTTAAACGATATTCCAAAAGTGTAGCAATATCAAGATTATATACAAGTCTTTATAAGAATCTATACAGAAATGTCCTCAGACATATACATGATTCAGCCTAAACAGCTGATCTTGGCCATAACATTCGCATCGTGATGTGTAATTAACACTCAATATATCGGGTTACCAATTTTTATCAAGCAATTAAGCTAAGTAGTGTATCTATCGACTATGTTCATGATTCAAATTTCAAGTAAACTTGTTCAAAATTGTAGAGGTTTTAACGATTATATGCTGTGGAAATGTCTCAAGTAGCTCGAACAGATTATCCAAGCGTTGCCTTTGATTAGGTGAAGAAAAAATTATGTAGGATCGCTCCATAAGAATGACGACGCCAATGTCCCCAACAGACATTAATATACCAGAAAAACTCATCTTACATTAACGTGACATCAAACACGGGTGTTGACTACTTGAAGTCACAAACAGATTGGCACTTACCGGCTGAAAAAAGCACATACCGGCTCAATCCAAAATAGGCCTAATGCTTCAACATGCATGAAATCTCACAAATATGCATCATCGCAGATGTGCATCCAAAACACAACACAACAAGGTTATACGAACCTTCACAACACTACTATTATTTAATCTCAATACACACACAAGAACTACAAACATGCTTAACTCACACACTAACCTTAAGCACGTTGTTCAAATTCGAGACACTGAAACATTCCACTAGCAAATTAACCTATCTTGCCTCCCGATAATGTATATTAATAATACTTGTTCATTTTTCTTGACTCCAAGTCAAGCTTTCCTGCAATGATTTAATCAACATTGTAAATGGTGTTCAAAACTGCTATACTATATTTCACTCACACAATTGCATTAAATGTAAGCATTTATGTTGATACTGTGCAAAATACATGTCTCAAAATGACATCCTAAATTAAGTTAATCTCAAATCAATACCAAATAGAAGGTAAAACTGATCTTGTCCTGAATCAGGATAGCCTCCAACTTCGGTGGGCTTCGAAGTATCAGTGGATAAAACTTACACCATGGAAGCAAGTTAAGTAATCAGTTTAATCCAATGGCAATCATTAAGTAAATCCACTAATAAATCTGCACTCACAAAAGCTAAGTGCTTTCCATAAAAATAATCCAACAGGGGGATTAAAACTATAAATGCAACGAACACCAAGATAAACTTTCCAAGATTCAAATCGCTGCGAGAAAGCGAAGTTCCTAACAGAACAGTAGTACATGAAAAACATGTACTGGCCTCAAATAAATCAGTGTTCCAAACACTGAGAAACAAACGCGATTAATACTATTCTTAGACAAAATATTGGAGATCTTCCACTAAATTCTCTTCTCGGCAAATAAAAATACGCACTACTAAGAAATTACTGATTCTACTGATTAAATGATCCAAACTAGTAATACACAAGGGATGAATTCGTTACGCGAACACAAAATCCCGGGAACACAGCATGTAGATTCGACAGAAACATCGAACCAAAACTTGTGAATACCCATTTAATCTACAAAAAAGGAATGACAATTGCAATTGCTAACAAGTTCCTCCACTAAGCTACGTTATAGAGTCTGCTGGTCCAGTACATTTTGTTGCATCTTGAAGCGTCTTAAGCGGGATATATAAATATCTGATGAAAATCCAGGGTATCACCAGATAATACACTCTTCTTCTTCTCTGGATCTGGGAATCGAACCCGGGTCTGCAGCGCACACGCATACTGGTCAGACGACCATTCGAGCCTACTCCCATCGTGCCAGAAATACTATCATCTGCCTGAGAAAAAGCACTGTCCTTCATGTCGCAGTTCATGAAAGCACTCGCGAACAACCACTGGAGTGCGGTGAAAATAGACTCCTCTCCAACAAGGAGAATGCAGTTGTGGCTGGCAATCGTTTCGCTTATGCATTTCTCATGAAGCTACCCCATTAAATCTAGCCTGTCATTCTGGAAGTCATAACTATAACGTGGAACTTCCCCACTGATATCTCAGACGATAATATGCGTTCTAGTGTCTGCATAATGTGCAGCTTAACAAGTCCTGGAGTTAGCATGTATCAGCACAATCATACACGTTACTATTACTCGTGATGAAGACCTCACAAGGTTTCGAAATGGCTGCCATGGTAATGGACACCGCTGGACAGAGACATACAGTCAGTCCGCGTTCCGCTTCGACACAATTCTTCTTGACCAAGATGGCAGTTTACATTTAAAACTGTTCTGATAATATCTCAGATCCATTATAAACTGGTAGCTATAATAAATACTTGAGCACGGTACACGTCCGCTTGTCGAGACACGAAATACTCTGCACGTTTCTAACGCACTTTGAAAAAGAACTGTTCGGCTTCGCTGAGTATAAACGCGAGCCGTCTCCACGCGAAGTTATCACAGCCTGCCTTGCACCTGCGATCTCGCTTGCTAGCCGAGTTGCGTAACCACGCATATGACACTCCGAATACAACAGTACACGTCCAAGTGAAGTCGCCTTGCTTGCAGCCATCGATGTGTCAATAACTCGCTTATGGCTTGATCATTATAGATGTTATTATTGCACGTCGCTTGTTATATTATATTCCGCATATGAAATGGCTTTCTGCTATGGTGCTCTGCGTTCTATGTCCTTTGAAAAGTCATCTAATACTCTAATTCGTTTCATAACAATAAATATAATCCTGTAGCGTGGATCGATATATGACATGACGTTACATATACGTTTATTGATCGGTCTATCTGAGAGTCCACCCACTCGGGAATGCTCGTTACTTTCCGATCTCAAACCGAATGACACTTCTCATATTAACGGCGTGATATTTCATGACTTGACTCACGAGCTCGACAGCATCGCGTCTCTCGTCGTCTCCATTACAGTATCTGGGCATAACCTTATGTTAATATACGGTACATTTCCCCACTGATATCTCAAATAAAAGTCATTCTGCTTTTATTTGCACCAATCTAGGTAATTTCGATATATGTATCGTTATTTTCATACAGATCTTAAACAATCGTCTCCACAAATCTCTTGAGGTTTTTAGCATTAAAGCATCCAATTACTTCTCTACCATTTGTGCTTACAATCTCGTAGCAGTTACTTCCAAATGCTCTTGCTATCATATAGGGGCCATGAAAGACATGAGAGAACTTCGTGTATGTCTTCCTTTTAACGTCTGCTTTTGACGGTTTCTTGATAAGAATTAAATCATTCACTCTCAACGGTGGACGATATCTTATATTCTTAATTCTTTTCTGCCTCCTTTCGGCTGCATCCATCATTTTTTCTCTTGCTGCATGTATTCGTTCTAGCTCTGTGGGTTCAGCGTCCCTTGGCAGAAATCTGACAACTTCTGTCCAGGCTCTCTCTGGCCTTCTATTTAAACGGACTCTCATCGGAATATCAGCTAGACTTTCATGGAAAGTCGAATTCAGACATTCTTCCATGACTGGAACATACTTGACCCAACCTGCATGGTCGTCAGGGCAGTAAATTCTTGCGAATTTGCTAACCTCTGCCATAATTCTCTCTGAGACGTTAGATTCGGGATATCTCCCGCTCGAGAAGATGTGTTTGATATCCAATCTGATCATGGCATCTTCAAAACTCTGCGCAGTAAACTGGGTTCCATGGTCTGACAATAAAGTTGCAGGGATTCCAGCTTTCCGAAAAGCACTGTTCTCCAATCGACTAAGGATTTGGGCTGATGTGGCTCTTTGCATAGGGTCAAGGGTCACACATTTTGAAAATACATCCACCGTGACTAAGAGGAACTGGTTCCCCCTAGCCCCCTTCGGACAAGGGCCGATGATATCGCAAGCCATTAGCTCTCCCGTCCCTTCCGGAATAATGGACCAAGGTTCTTCCTTCGTCAGATCAGACGGGTATTTCCCACGTTGGCACTCTGGGCATGACCTGATAATGGTTGCTATGGAGCCCCGCATTCTCGACCACGTGAATGTTTCTAAAAGCGTTCGAAACGTTTTATCCACACCCCCGTGACCGATCGTGCAGTGGGCTAACCACACCAAACCAGTGATCAGCTTAGGGGAGACTACAATTCTGATTTTCGTCCTCTCTCGGTCAATGTATTTACAAACTGTGTCGTCACACAACAGGAATTTCACAGAGCGTCTCCTAACCTGCTCGTAATTAGGATCAGTGTCGTCCATGGTGCCTCTCAAAAACCTGTACATTTGTCTAGTTGGGGTGTGTCTCTTCTGTGACACGGCTATCTTGCGTAGCTTGTCTAGGGTAAGTTCTTGCTCCCTCTCCAACTGTACAGTGATAATCTCGATTCTGCTTACTGGATTTCTTGAGAGAGCATCCGCGAGCAGATTATCCTTCCCAGGCTGGTGAACGATGGTGGCATTGAACTGCTGGAGAAACTATGTCCACCTCGTCAGCCTGTCACTGGAAAGGTCTGTTTGCATCATAAACTGGAGCGCTCTGTGATCTGTTATAATGACTACCTGATGTCCCAGCAGAAGTTTCTTCCACTTTTGAAGGGCTGAAACGAATGCTAACGCTTCCAATTCGGTAGTGTAATAGTTTTCCTCATGCTCCTGCAGCTTTCTGCTGTGAAAATCCAAGTAATGCTTTCTCCCGTCCTCGGCCTTCTGATAGAGGACAGCACTTACCCATACTCTTGATGCATCTGACTCGACGTAAAACGTTCGATTAAATTCCGGATATTCTAGATTGATACAATTCTGATGCATATGTTTCGCCTCTTCAAATGCCCTATTTGTCTCTTCTGTCCACTTCCACTGATTATTCTTCTTTAGAACTTCATACAGCGGAGCCATTGTTGTGGAGTATCCCGGGCAGTGACTACTAAGGAATTGGCACATGCCAAGAAATTCTCGTAGTTGCTGGTCTGGGGAATTTACAGATGGCTCTATTTTCTTCGTATTCGGGTGATACCCGTGTTGATCAATAGTATGGCCCAAAATCTTGATCGACTCATGCATGAATTGGCATTTCTGCATATTAACTTTGATGTTTGCATCTCTGAGATTCTCAAACAACTGTCTCAGGTGTATCAAGTGTTCTCTGACATTTTCTGACGATATAATCATGTCGTCGATGTAGCAGATCACATTACGTTTTACTGCTTCAGTCAGTTTAATGTCTAGGGCTCTAATAAGTGCCGGACCACTGTTTACCATACCAAATGGTACGCGACAGAACACAAACGTGGTCTGGTCGAACAGAAAACCAGTATACTGTCGACTATTTTCTTTTAGTTCAACCTGATAAAAGGAAGCGGTTAGGTCTAGGACACTGAAACACGCCTTCCCTTTAAATTTCCTTAAGAGCTGTCTAATTTTGGTGGTCGGTCTGTCTCAAGCATGATTCTGGTGTTAATTTTTGTGGCGTCCAGACATAGCCTCAGCTGTCTATTCGCATTTTTAACAACCGTGATGGGATTGAGATATGAGGAAGCCTGCTTTTTGATTATACCCTCTCTTTCCATCTTGACAATTATCTCTTTTACCTCTTCATGGTATTTTTCGGGTATGGGATATAATTTTGCTTGATACGGGGATTCATCCGTGAGCTTAATCTGATATTTGAAGTCCCTTATAAGACCAGGTTTGTCATCGAATATGTCATAATATTCTTGAATCAAATCATAAGATTCTTTCTCTTCATCTTTGAATCCTTCTGCCTTTGGAGTATAACGTTCCTTTTCTCCCTCGGATTCTTCCACCACATTCTCCAGGATTTCCAATCTGGGGATTTCTATGTCATATTTCTTACCGTCTGTTTCTTCATGGACTGTCCATCTACAGTCTCTTCCTGAAATGTTATTATCCTCTGATCCATATCAATGATACCCCTGGCCTTTGTGATGAAATCGATTCCTAATATTACATCAACATTAATGTTCTTCACGATTATAAAAACATGTTCATACATTTTCTGGTTGATCCCAAACTTCATAAGAACTTGAATTTTACATTTCATACTTTTGTCTTTAAATATCCCTCTGATCTTTGTCGGATAAGCAGGCAGCGTGATGAACTGATTTTCCATCTTCAATCTCTCAAAACATTCCTCATTAACGATCGAAATCATGGCACCCGTATCCACTAGAGCTTTACATTGTTGTCTGCCGACTTGAACATTAATAATAGGTAACTCGACCGTTCTTCCTGTAGGCTGATCCTTTTGTTCAAATAATAAATCATCTTCCGTGGTTTCAAAAATGTCAAGTATGGTAATCAGATGCGAATGTATGCCAGCGTCAGTCTCTATTCTTACTGCGTAATTGATGTTTTTTTCTCTGTCAGGAATTCTTTCCTGACTTCTGTCCTTTCTGCTGGTGCTGGCTTGAGCCTGATCTCTCACTCCCTCCTTTCTCTCTTTTGACCTTCTTCGTCCTTCTTCTGGGGACCTATCTCGCCCTCTCTTGAGCCTATCCTGCTGTCTCTTCCTTTCATATTCCTCTGTTCTGTAATTTTTATATCTGGAGTAACCTTGATTCAGTCGGTTATCACCTTGATTCCGGTTATACTGAGCTTCTCTCCTATTTCTGTCGTATGGAGCATCTCTCCGATCCCTGTCATATGGAGCTCCTCTCCGGTTCCTGTCGTATGGAGCTTCTCTCCGATCCCTGTCATTCTGACTATATCGACTGTTATAATAGTTTCTGTCATCATATCGACGTTGCCAATGTCTACTATTTTCATCTCTCTGTTGTTCGTTCCATCTCCTATCATTCTGATAGCTATTCCTGATTGGACAAGTTCTATTTTCATTTCGAGGCTGGAAACGCTCAGTTTGTTGAGTCCTATTCATCATGACTGCGTTTACAGTCTTAGTTTCCTGTCTAGAACTCTTGGTGACTGTCGGTTGCGTCATTAAACTAATATGATCAAGGCGACGCAGTAGATCATCCATCGATGCTAAGGTCGAGATACCAGAGGTTATGAGTGACTTCCTAACTTCAGCTGGAAGCTGTCGCGATATGGCTTCTACTAATTCAACCTGCGACAAGGGTGGATCAAGAAATCTCAGTTTAGCCAACTGTCAAGCGAAATATTCTGCATGAATAGTCGGTCCTGTAGTAGCATATTTCCTTGAATAAATTACGGATCTTAAGTTCTGTTGGACCTCAATTGACCAAAAACGCTGAACAAACGCTTGTGTGAACTGGTCGAAATCCTCAAAGGTGTACCTGAACGCTTTGAACCACTGAAGAGGAGCGTCCGATAAAAACCTCTCTACTGCCCGCAATTTCCGTTCATGTGGTACATGAGATTCCACAAAATAATCTTGAATGCCTCTAATAAATTCTAAAGGAGTGGTTTCATCTAGATTGTTAAATTTCCTTGGTTTATCTTCAAAGTTCCTAATGATGGTTATATTAGATGCCCTATCTGAAGTTCTTGTGACATTACTATGTGCACCTACATAGGGAGTTGAAGAAGTAAATTCTTCCACTTGGGTTTGGAGTTCTGATGTGCGAGGTATAGCCCTATTCGACTGTTCCATCGGACTAAACTGAACAGACGTTGGAGCCTTAAAAGATTCCCGAATGTCAATTCTATTTTTCCTGTACTGGGTTAACTGGCTCATCTACAACGACTCTAAAATCACTATTTATTAGCGATCGCAATTGTTCTTTAAGAGTATCCAAGTTGATACTACCTCCCATATTAATGCTTTCGAGGCCTTTCCTTAGCTCATTGATCTCGGAAGTTTTCTTTTCCCTTATCGCGTTTAAATCAATCTGTCCCTTATCAATCTTAAGTTCTACGGCTTTAATTCGAGTTTCTAACCCTGTAAAATTGTCTATCTGTTTTTCTTGAACAGCATCCACTCTTTTGTTTAAATCAGTCCATACATCAATGATTTCCCTAGTGGCATTGGAAAGGTTAGTGGCAAGACTCTTTTCTATACTAGATTTAGCAATTTGGAAACTATCCTCATTGACCTTATTCAGTTCTTGTTTTAAAAGAGCAAGATTCTCATTAATAATAGTTTTGAAGTCGATGTCAAAGTCTGCCTTAATTAATTTAGTATTATCAGTCACTTGAGTCTGCAACGTGCTCATTTCACCTTTCAAATGCTCCAAACTATTTTGCGTTTGACTGGTGTCGTGAGTAAATTGCGACTGTAGTGCATCAATAAGGTCCTTGCTTTCCTTTTTACCCCTTTCGAAATCCCATTTGATTTCGCTACGGAAATTGATATTTGACTGTTCCATTTCATTAAGTTTTATTTCAGTATAGGCTTGACTTGACTCGATCTTATTTACTTGGGATTGTATCTTGGTTTGTTTCGACTCAATCTGATTGACGTCATTTTGAATGTTCTTAACCTGAGATTGTATTTCTTTCTGTGTGGATTCTACTAAACCCATGTCTGTTTTCAGATCGTTAACCTGTGCTTGCATCATTCTAACATTAGTGCTAACATCTTTAACAGTTTTTTCAACCTCTTTTTGGCTTTCCTGTAGTTGATAGAGATTAGTTTTGACTTAAGTGATTTCTTTATTAAGATTAGCCTGGGCATTCCAAACTTCTACTTTAACATTGCCAATATCTGTTTGAAGACTAATTGTAACATTGCTAATTTCAGTTTTAACATTGCTAATTTCAGTTTTAACATTGCCGATGTCAGTTTGAAGACTAGTTGTAACATTGTTCATTTCAGTTTTAACATTGCTAATTTCAGTTTTAACATTGCCGATGTCAGTTTGAAGACTAGTTGTAACATTACTGATGTCAGTTTGAAGACTAGTTGTAACATTACTGATGTCAGTTTGAAGACTAGTTTTAACATCGCTAATATCAGTTTTAACATTGCCAATACTTGTCTCCATGGATTGTTGATTCGACCTAACATGACAAACATTAGCCTGAATTTTTTTTGAACTGTCTTTAATTTCTTTCATGGATGACCTTAAGTTATCTAATTCAACCCGGATGCCTTCAGTTACTGCATCCTTGAGAATTTCATTATTATGTGTTGCATTTTCATATATATTTTCAAATGTAGTCTTGGTTTGAGATTTGATATTCTCAATGTCATTATTGAGATGCTGAAACTTGCCTTCTATCATCTCAAACATTTTTTTAAAGTCTGCAACAGTGACTGCCTGTTTATAAGCCATAATTCAACACAAATACACTTGTCACTAGAAAACATGGGAACACTTCACGAGAAAGCACAGCGAAAACATTTGCACACAACCACAAATTGCCATAAGAGTGCGTATTTTTATTG
Source organism: Meconema thalassinum (assembly GCA_946902985.2). Classification (NCBI taxonomy): domain Eukaryota; kingdom Metazoa; phylum Arthropoda; class Insecta; order Orthoptera; family Tettigoniidae; genus Meconema; species Meconema thalassinum. The sequence continues at coordinate 344,839,501 of OX336394.1, forward strand.
CCTTGCATTAGCTTATATTTAAACTTAAATTAAATTCATGTCATCCAGTATCATTCTGAGATTGCCCAAATTCCCAATATATGTGATATTTTAAATCAGAGATGGTCCTAGATTCTATCATAAAACAAAATTAAACTTACACGAAGCATCCTAACTTAAAGATGATGTCAGCAAAAATCATCAGCCGGAGTTAAATAGGACAAATCACTTATGTGCAACTCACACGTGTGTTACAATAAGTGTCTCACTCGACTGAACACGTCAAATGAGATTACTGTGAATAACTCTTATTGAACAAGTTCTAGTCGTTTATAACCAAATAAAAAGTGTGGCACCACTTCAATATATTTAAATCAAGAATCTGATAACGGTTGCAATACTACCAAAATCTAGTAGTTCGAGTAACATCGTAATTGCTTTTATTCCACAGGAATTTCAATAATTTGTGCCAAAATATTGATTCACCATTATCCATGTGCCTTCATCACTACCACAACGAAACACGATGCCCCAATTCGCGCTTGGTATAGCATGATAATAAGATTGGTCTCCATTCTCTGGTGTTCCAATTTTATTTTAGGCCTACAACTGTGGCTATAAATCTGGTAAACCAGGTCTATTCGGACCCATAACGTTGGCCTCCACAAAACGATTGCTATAATCCTGGTAATCCAAGTTTATTCGAGCCAAAACGTTCGGCGCCACATAACTATGTACCCGAAACACTTACCAATACCTGGCGAAATCCCTCGATGGTCACTGGATCATAGAACCTGAAAAATGCCTGGCGAAAATCCCTCCCAGGTCCTACCACCAAGTAGAGGAATGAATGGGGTACTAGTCATCCTATCAGGCTGTTTTAAGAATGACCATGGCTACAACGAACGAACAAACAAGAAACTAGCTCAAGAACACGAAAAACGACTCTAAAAAGAACTATCTCAAGGGTGGAAAACCCTGGAAAAAGAAAATCCAAGCGATGGCCATCTTAAAACGACCTCCAATCTCTTCGTTAAAATATCACACCATGCTTTAAAATTGGGAAAACAATTTATTCCATGAGAACAAGGTAACAGACAAGAAAATAAAAATATTAATACCCTGTCGTCAAGAAAATAAATCGCAGCTAAACACAACTGTAGTAAGAAAATCCTACAGAAATGGATTAGGATCATCACCTACACGCTGGGGTGTTTTAAAAAATAATATCTCACATTATGTAATAAGGAAATTAGGCATCAATCTCCTAATGATATTAGGAGGACTGGATGAAATATTAGACGATGAATAAAGAAGAATTATCAAAATGTATACACGTATATCGTCTTAAACGATGTTCCAAAAGTGTAGCAATATCAAGATTATATACAAGTATTTATAAGAATCTATACAGAAATGTCCTCAGACATTTACATGATTCAGCCTAAACAGCTGATCTTGGCCATAACATTCGCATCGTGATGTGTAATTAACATTCAATATATCGGGTTACCAATTTTTATCAAGCAATTAAGCTAAGTAGTGTATCTATCGACTATGTTCATGATTCAAATTTCAAGTAAACTTGTTCAAAATTGTAGAGGTTTTAACGATTATATGCTGTGGAAATGTCTCAAGTAGCTCGAACAGATTATCCAAGCGTTGCCTTTGATTAGGTGAAGAAAAAGTATGTAGGATCGCTCCATAAGAATGACGAGGTCAATGTCTCCAACATACATTAAAATACCAGAAAAACTCATCTTATATTAACGTGACACCAAACATGAGTGTTGACTACTCGAAGTCACAAACAGATTGGCACTTACCGGCTGAAAAAAACACTTACCGGCTCAATCTAAAATAGGCCTAATGCTTCAACAAGCATGAAATCTCACAAATATGCATCATCCCAGATGTGCATCCAAAACACAACACAACAAGGTTATACGAACCTTCAAAACACTACTATTATTTAATCTCAATACTCACACAAGAAAGCCTCCGTGGCTTGGGCGGCAGCACGCTGGCCTTTCACCACTGGGTCCGTGGTTCAAATCCCGGTCACGCCATGTGAGATCTGTGCTGGACAAAACGGAGGCAGACAGGTTTTTCTCCGGGTACTCCGGTTTTCCCTGTCAAAATTTCATTCCAGCAACACTCTCCACTATCATTTCATTTCATCTTTCATTCATTTAATCACTGCCCCAGAGGAGTGCGTCAGGCCTCGGCAGCCGGCACAGTTCATATCCTCGCCGCTGGATGGGGGCTTCATTCATTCCATTCCTGACCCGGTCGGAGACTGGAAGCAGGCTGTGGATTTTCATTTTCACTCACACAAGAGCTACAAACATGCTTAACTCACACACTAACCTTAAGCACGTTGTTCAAAGTCGAGACACTGAAACATTCCACTAGCAAATTAACCTATCTTGCCTCCCGATAATGTATATTAATAATACTTGTTCATTTTTATTGACTCCAAGTCAAGCTTTCCTGGAATGATTCAATCAACTTTGTAAATGGTGTTCAAAACTGCTATACTATATTTCACTCACACAATTGCATTAAATGCAATTATTTACGTTAATACTGTGGAAAATACATGTCTCAAAATGACATCCCAAATTAAGTTAATCTCTAATCAATACCAAATAGAAGGTAAAACTGATCTTGTCCTGAATCAGGATGGCCTCCAACTTTGGTGGGCTTAGAAGTATCAGTGGAAAAAACTTACATCATGAAAGCAAGTTAACTAATCAGGTTAATCCAATGACAATCATTAGGTAAATCCACTAATAAATCTGCACTCACAAAAGCGAAGTGCTTTCCTTAAAATTAATCCAACAGGGGGATTAAAACTATTAATGCAACGAACACCAAGAAAAACTTTCCAAGATTCAAATCGCTGCGAGAAAGCGAAGTTCCTAACAGAACAGTAGTACATGAGAAACATACTCTGGCCTCAAATAAATCAGTGTTCCAAACACTGAGAAACAAACGCGATTAATACTATGCTTGGAAAAAATATTGGAGATCTTCCCCTAAATTCTCTTCTCGGCAAATAAAAATACGCACTACTAAGAAATTACTGATTCTACTGATTAAATGATCCAAACTAGTAATACACAAGGGATGAATTCGTCAAGCGAATACAAAACCCCGGGAACACAGCAAGTCAGATTCGACAGAAACATCGAACCTAAACTTGTGAATACCCATTTAATCTACAAAAAAAGAGATGACGATTGCAATTGCTAACAAGTGCCTCCACTAAGCTACGTTATAGAGTCTGCTGGTCCAGTACCTTTTGTTGCATCTTGAAGCGTCTTAAGCGGGATATATAAATATCTGATGAAAATCCAGGGTATCACCAGATAATACAATCTTCATCTTCTCTGGATCTGGGAATCGAACCCGGGTCTGCAGCGCACACGCATACAGGTCAGAGGACCATACGAGCCTACTCCCATCGTGCCAGAAATACTATCATCCGCCTGAGAAAAAGCACTGTTCTTCATGTCGCAGCTCATGAAAGCACTCGCGAACAACCACTGGAGTGCGGTGAAAATAGACTCCTCTCCAACCAGGAGAATGCAGTTGTGGCTGGCAATCGTTTCGCTTATGCATTTCTCATGAAGCTACCCCATTAAATCTAGCCTGCCATTCTGGAAGTCATAACTATAACGTGGAACTTCCCCACTGACATCTCAGACGATAATATGCGTTCTAGTGTCTGCATAATGTACAGCTTAACAAGTCCTGGAGTTAGCATGTATCAGCACAATCATACACGTTACTATTACTCGTGATGAAGACCTCACAAGGTTTCGAAATGGCTGCCTTGGTAATGGACACCGCTGGACAGAGACATACAGTCAGTCCGCGTTCCGCTTCGACACAATTCTTCTTGACCAAGATGGCAGTATACATTTACAACTGTTCTGATAATATCTCAGATCCATTGTAAACTGGTAGCTATAATAAATACTTGAGCACGGTACACGTCCGCTTGTCGAGACACGAAATACTCTGCACGTTTCTAACGCACTTTGAAAAAGAACTGTTCGGCTTCGCTGAGTATAAACGCGAGCCGTCTCCACGCGAAGTTATCACAGCCTGCCTTGCACCTGCGATCTCGCTTGCTAGCCGAGTTGCGTAACCACGCATATGACACTCCGAATACAACAGTACACGTCCAAGTGAAGTCGCCTTGCTTGCAGCCAAACGCCACAGCAAGCAACCCCCTCTACTGCATTCCTTCATCGATATCTCGATGTGTCAATAACTCGCTTATGGCTTGATCATTATAGATGTTATTATTGCACGTCGCTTGTTATATTATTTTCCTCATATGAAATAGCTTTCTGCTATGGTAATCTGCGTTCTATGTCCTTTGAAAAGTCATCTAATACTCTAATTCGTTTCAAAACAATAAAGATAATCCTGTAGCGTGGATCGATATATGACATGACGTCACGTATACGTTTATTGATCGGTCTAACTGAGAGTCCACCCACTCGGGAATGCTCGTTACTTTCCGATCTCAAACCGAATGACACTTCTCATATTAACGGCGTGATATTTCATGACTTGACTCACGAGCTCGACAGCATCGCGTCTCTCGTCGTCTCCATTACAGTATCTGGGCATAACCTTATTAAAATATACGGTACAGTACCAAATCGCTGCATTGCAAAACCATAATGGAATTTATACGTGTGCAATTTTGAAAAGTCTAAAATGACTTGGCCTAAATAGATAGGCTTATTCATGACCACATTAGTTTTGGTAAGTTCAATAGTCAGTAGTTCATGATCAATAATGTTTAAAGATTTGAAATTTGGTTTTGCAATACATTTTTAGCTCCCCATTGTCCATGCCATGTGTTGACCAATTTAATGTCCTTATACTGCCGTACATTTTCCAAACTCTTGCCATAGATACAATTATTCATAAGTTTAAAAAAATGATTTGAAATGGCCTAGTGGCACTTTGTCTGTGACTGGTATTTAAATCCATGTATGGTTTCAACCACGGTTTCTGACAAAAATAAATACCTCTAAGGATTTTTTCAGGGTTAAGCCCTGGGCTAAGCATTCTACCAGCATGTCAATATGCAACACATAGTGATTTTTATCATACAAGGTACCCGTCAATTTCTTATGATTGCCCTTACTCTCGGGCGGCACTATTTTCTCTATGCAAAAGGGGAAATCATCATGTTGCTGTCTGAGATCGGAGGGATAAGCTAAGTCAACGTCAAGAACATACCCTACGTCCTGTTGCTTGCTGGCGCTATGCACATTAAAATCTTCAATTTCATCCTCAGACAGCCAGACAAAGTTTCTGTACGGCAGTGGTCGACTCATAGCGTGACCGTATAAATTGTTTACATCGAAATACATTAGGCAGGATTCAGGTTCTTTGGGACAATAATCAGGCATGAAATGATTATTTGTCTTGGCATGTCGCTGATTGAGCGATACGATCCCCCCAACAAATCCCTTTTTCCATCATGAGTACCATATCGGGATCTGTCATTAAATCAAGATCAATGTGGGTAAATTTGAGGGCAGCGTCCCAACTTAACCCTGGACTGGTATAGTAGTGGGCGGGGTCAAGGCCATAGATCGTGTGACTTAGCTGACGAAACGTTTCAAACACGTCTGTCCACAACAACACGTCTAATTTTAAATAGTGCATAGCATACTGGCCCATGGTTTCTAGGCCAAACACTCGCCAAACATGGTGTGCGTGGGCATAGTCTTCTTCACTGATGGTGCTTTGAGTTAACTGAGAAAAGAATTCTTCTCTTGTGGGCAAAGACGTTTCTTTAAGCACCTCGTAACTTCCCACATAATCATAAGGAAAATGGCCTTTACGAACACACATTTTAAATTGATTTGTATCCGTAAAGTGGGAATGGGTATGTTTCAACTCATCTTCGCTTAAGCCTTTCACAAGACTATCCAGCGAACTAGACATAAACTTGAATGATTCGAGAAAGCAAATGCTCATGTTTCCTTTTCTCCATGAAAGTGAGGTAAAGCTCTCATGGTTCTTAGCCAAAATGCTGAATTTGCTCTTATCTACATGAGCAAATTGTTTTACAATGAAGAGAAGGTCATACCGGGAGAAATTGTGTAAGAAGACAGGGAGGAAGCGAGGTGTAGAGTACTTCAAATTGCATTCGCTATGGGCAGCACCTCTAAAATGCCCTGTCCTGTGACAGTGGTCTCTTACTTTTTTTCTCCGTCTAAGATTGGCTTTTCACATATGTGGCAGGTGGTGGCTTGATCATATTCTATTTGCTGTACATCATTCATTTCTATTGGTAGAGGGTTGTCCAAAATGTTTTCTACTTTGCCCGCTAAAGCCGCCATTTGATCAACAAACCACCGCACACAATCCTGACCTTTGTGACTTACGTACTCACATTGTGAATTATCATAGTGACAGACAACGTAATAGGATACAGCAAAAGGCTCATGTTTCTGCACTGGATAGTTTGAGCTTGTATGGGGGCTTGGTTCACATCCCTGAATGGGAACGGTGAGGGCCTCAAAATCAGCGTAAACAGTAAATGGTACCATGTCTTGTTTATTAGTGGCCTTAAATTTTAAGACTGCGTCATTCCCTTCGGGTAGCACTAGCTTTACTGCCGTCTGCCCTTCACAGTCTTCCGTATGTCGTTTCAAAAGTTCATCAGTTCCAAAATACTGAAGGAAGCGCTCACAAATGTGTTTTGCAGACTTATAATTGGACATTTGACTGCTTACCAATCTACTCAAATTCTTTACCCAACAATAATGGCTTTTATCCCCATGAGACAGGAAAAGCAAGTGAATGTGATGTTGCTTTACCTGTTTGGTGGCATACAAGGGGCCCACAATATTGGATCCCTCAATGCCATACACCATGAAAGAGAAATTTGAATTATCTTTCTAAAATAAATGAATTTTATCTAGAAGCATGGGAAATGAAACACGCTCGAGATTGAGTGTTTGCTTCATGTGGTTAAACACATCTTTGTACTTCCCTGGCAAATCACCATGTCTGTCTTGACAGGGATGCAGACAGATAACTATACTCCACAAATAGCAGTAATCGTCTTTGTTGCGTATGCTGATCACTGCCTTTCTGGAAGCGATAAAGCTCGGTGTGGGAATATAGCTACTTCCTGCATTTAATGGATTGTATTTACAAATATTGATTTGCAAATAGGCAATGCTATTTAAGGCCAAGCCACTGCGACCCTGTTGCAACTTATAAATTTAGTGATGAGCGCTTGAATAGCTTTCTCCTGATACCACGTTTCCAAATTATCGGCTATCAGTACTTTCTCCATTTTTGTACAAAGGTTGAAGGTGTGTTTCTCTTCAACATTATTTTTTATTAACGTTAAGTCACATAGTAGTTCGAAATTTATTTTTAAAGCCTGATGCAATCTTAAGCCTTGTTCACATTCACTCAAAAAATGGGAAAACATAATTCCACAAAATCTTTAGGCGACAGACAGTGATTCGCATTGTAAATTCGGCCGCAGCAAACCCGCGTTTTGAAACATTTGGCCAAAGGCTGCCACACTAACACTTCACTCTCTGATATAGACATGATCATAAAATGGACTTATAAACGTGCAAACCTTACCTTAGAATAGGTTAATCCAAAACCTGCAATTCCAAACGGCCACACTTATCGCTTTAACTGACTGGCACACAATCACGCTCACAGGTACACAATGCTTGTAGCAATTGGTCCCAGCAGGACATGATCACCAACAAGGTTTCTGTAGTTTTTGTATCACCGACAAGGTTTCTCTGGTGTTTGTTTCCAACGATTTATCTGAAAAACAAACCAATACAATCCGTTATTAGTCATGGTTATATACTTTAAACATGTGCATTCATTCATTCATTCATTCATTCATCCATTCATTCATTCATTCATTCATTCATTCATAAGAGTCGCTAAAACAAAAGGTGTCAAGTGTGCACACATAGATAAGACGCTCACTCGAAAAGTTACAAGGTCATTTACAAATAAAAGAAATAATCTATATTCATAGCTCACCTTTTTTTTAAATTTCGCAAGCGTCACGCTAGTTAAAACCTGTTCACTCGATACATGTCTTCATTCTGAAACAATAATAAATACACGTCATAAGTTTATAAATTTCCATGAAATAAATGGCATACATTTAACAACAACATCAATAAAAGTAATGGAACAACATGTACTCACCATATAATGAATTATAATGCTTTCAGCAAATGTGCTCTTTGCCGCCACTGTCACTGTCACTGTCACTGTCTCTCTGTCTGCTTTCCCAGACTTAATGACGTTTTTTAAAATCTGCACCAAACAAAATCCCAAAAAAAATATTATCAGTCACTAACTTACTTTTCACACATACACAAAATAACATTAAAACCAATCATGTCATAATTAACAATAATGAACCTACCTTATTACAAGTATGGCCGCGGTTCACGTAATTTTTTACTAAGAGCTTAAGGCACTTGCATCCGTCGTCTTCAAAGGTGATCACAAGAATGATGACTCTCTCTTACCCTCAGAACATATATATGTCTCCTCAACAAGATGCAAAGTTAACACTTTAGTTTTTTGTTCCTACGCGTAGGATGTCGTGGAACGCACAAGTCAGACTGATTCTCACAAGCTTTGCAAACTCTGCATGAGTGTGCGCGGGAATGCAATGATCAGTTTTTTGACAGAGCTGTATGTCCTTCATTGCAATATCGAGTTACACGTCTGGGTCAGATAACAGCCACCTGCATGCGAACAACAGGCTGTTATCTCCCTGGGTGCAAGTCACGTACGATGATAAGACACCTTGTCTTGTCTTGCTCGCCGTGGGTCAGTCTCAATGCTTTCATTTCTCATTTCATCAAGCAAGTCCTCTCTCTGCGTGTGAGCCCAGTCAGGCCATGTCAAATAATAATAATAATAATAATAATAATAATAATAATAATAATAATAATAATAATAATAATAATAATAATAATAATAATGCATATGTGTTTTACCAACATCATAGCGCTTAACATAATGTGACTTCAAATCTGGTTTCTTACTTTTTCCCCGCTCTCCTCAACGATCTCGAAAAAATGACGGAATCCATGATTTCGCCTTTTCCATACCTACATTCCCTTAAAGAGGACAACGACACAAACACATCAATATGCCCGTCATAAAAATCGCCTAATTCGTTTTCCAAATAACTCGAAAATTAACAAAAACACATTTTCCATAAAAAATATGTTTCCAGCTTTTTACCTTTACAACACCTACATCTCCGTAAAGAGAACAACGAGAGGAAAAAATACTATCACGCACGTCATCATCACGTTTTCAGTTTTCGCAATATTAGGGAAAATCCCAAATTCCCATTTTCCATAAAAAAATTGTTTCCAGCTTTTTACATTTTCCACACCTACATCGTCGTAAAGAGGACCATGAGACGAAAAAATACTATCACGCACGTCATCATCACGTTTACAGTTTTTCCAATATTAGGAAAAATCACAAAAAACTATTTTCCATCAAAAAACTTGTTTCCAGCTTTTTACCTTTTCCATATTTATATCCCCGTAAAGAGGACCATGTGACGAAAATATACTATCACGCACGTCACCATCACGTTTTCAGTTTTCGCAATATTAGGGAAAATCACAAAATCCATTTTCCATAAAAACTTGTTTCCAGCCTTTTACCTTTTCCATACCTACATCCTCGTAAAGAGGACCATGAGACGAAAAAATACTATCACGCTCGTCATCATCACGTTTTCAGTTTTCGCAATATTAGGGAAAATCACAAAAACCGATTTTCTATAAAAAAGAACTTGTTTCCAGCTTTTTACCTTTTCCATACCTACATCCCCGTAATGAGGACAACACGACGAAAAAATACTATCACACACGTTATCATCACGTTTTCGGTTTTCCAAAAATGAGCAAACATGTGAAAAACACATTTTAGACCCAAAACCCTATGTTCAGCTTTTCGACACCTACATTCCCGTAAAGAGCGCAACGAGACGAAAAAAAACGAATCCAAGCACGCCCTCGTAGCATGACTCCTTCCATTCCAAGGTCGCAGGGGCTCACAACTTCCTAAGTAGAGCAGAACCTACAACCTAGCACTATTTTAGAGTGGACATAAAACGTCCATAGGAAAGGGGGGTTCACCACGATTCCTAGGACACCCCATATGCTCAAATCCAACCATGGGTTTAGGAAATATTAAAAGCGAATGACCTATTAGTTTTGGTCTTTCAATTAAATAACACAAGCTATAGGAAAAGAGGGGGCATTACTACAAGTGCTAGGACACCCCATATGTATAAATCCCATTATTGGTTCGCGAGATATTAAAACCGGATGACCTTTTAGTTTTGCTCTTTTAATTAAATAAAGAGGCTATAGGAAAGTAGGGGGCGTCACTACGAGTGCTAGGACACCCTGTATGTTCAAATCCCATAATTGGTTAGCGAGATATCAGGTTCAGGGCAAATACGAGGAGGGTTCAATAAGTTAGTGGGCAGAACCCCTGTCATTCCACTACTGGAGCACACTTTTCACTCATTGTTCAATATCCCTACTACATTATTTGTGCAGTTTCTTGAATATTGGCCTTTATAGGAGAAAGGACAGGGCTTATAAAAATTATTAATTGTTTTGCTCATTTAAAATTGGGAGTAATAGATCAGAGGTCCTCAAAGGAAGGTAGGGAGGGAGGAGGGGGGCATAGAGTGATAAAGGGGGCCGCCGGCTCTGATTGAAATATTTATATTTCATATTCTGTAACACATTTTGCTATCCTCATATCCATGAACCTATCATATGCAGGAAGCTCCCACGACCATTCAAGACAAATAATCTCAAAATTTAGCTGTCTTATTTCACAAGAACTGACGAGTAGATCCTGCCAACAGGAAATGTGAGAAAAGGTGTAAAGTAACATATCCCACACAGCACCTTTCACCCGTCACCGGCAGTGATATCATTTTACCAAAGAACTAACAGCCACTAATGACAATAAGCCCCTTCACAATGTGACCCGCAATTCATTACAAGAATAGATTCTTCAATTTCTGCCATTGTCGACTTGAATTCAGCCAGGACTTTGCAGTCAGTTCAAAGACAGTGAGTCAACAGGTGGATTCTAGTGAGTGTTCAATGGAAGAGGTTAGCCCAAATTTCAATAATCTGGTACAAGTAACGCCATTACCTATGGATAAGGGGCATATAAGCAGTGGTAAAAAGAGACCCCATAAAAGTGATAGTGCTTGCCCTCCTTCGGAAATATCCAGTCCTAATAAAGAACACGAATAAGGAATGGACGCTAGATATTTCATGTCTTTGAAGGGGAGAGCGACAGGGAATGATTGAGAACCCCTGTAATAGATGAGTAGGAATATGTAACTATTTTATGGGAGTGGATTCTATTAGACTATATGAAATATGGGATGGGAAATTATTATCCCATTGGACATACGCGAAAGTATGTTTCCTTATATTGCCAATAGGGTAATAATTTCCCACCTAAAAATAATGCTGATACTATGCTTATCACTCTATAATGAGGTTTATTTAACATGATATAATATAGCCTAAGCAAAACACACATTACAATCTATAATTTTAAAAGAATGGAGTCTGAATCATCACTTAGTACCTCATACAACGAGGCTAATTGAGTGGTAATCACCCTATAGTGAAAATCAAAATAAATATTCTGAAAATCAACACCTTTATACTCACTTTATTTAGAAACCAATTTTTGTGAGAAACACTTTTATGCAAAATGAGCACTCGCACACACAAATATGGCCCAGGCATTACAACTAACTCCCACGACGCACACGTTCAGTGACCTATATCGACTTTGATGAAAACTGTACAAGAAAATAAAAGTGATTTTGGAATGTTAAGCGTTAGTATGTTCGATATATCTTCTTCTTGCTCTCCTCAACCTGGCGGTTGGTGGGTAGCATGAATGTCTTCGTCCAAAGGTCTTCTATACTGAGCCCGCTGTTTGATCAGGTGGTACGGACATCTTCCTCCGATGTCATCACAGAACTCTGCTCTTGGACGTCCTCTTCCTGCCTTGCCTTCCATTTTCCCTTCAAGCAGTGTGATGCACCATGGTTTTCCGGAGTAGGTGGACTATCCAATTATTTCTTCTTTTTTTGATTGTTTCTGTCAGATTGATGATTTCCTCTGCTCTTCTTAGAACCTCTTCATTAGTTAGCCTTAGGATCCAAGGTATCAGTAGCATTCGTCGCCAGCACCACATTTCAAATGCACATAATCATTTCTTGTCGTCCTTCAATAGTGTCCAGGTTTCGCAACCATATGTCGCAATGCTCCAAATGCAACTTTAAATGAAGTGTTTTTTGACTTGTAGGGATATGGCTTTGGATGTCAGGAGACTTATTTTCTTGCTGAAATCTTCTTTAGCCTGGGCTATTCGAGAGCGGATGTCCTTTTCACACCTCCCATCAGAAGTAATAATGTTTCCCAAGAACACAGAAAATTAATTTTAAAAATATTTTATTCTATGGTAAACATCCTAAGCAGGATAATTATTTCCTTCCTAGCTGAAATATATGAGCACGTGCACTGTGGAGACCACTGGGATATATATTCCCCATATTTGGTTTCAGATGCCAGTAGGCTATACATCAAAATAATGGGTTTTCAATGTTTCTGTGCAGCTAGCTATTGGATGCTTGAGGAACTGCTTGAACTGAAATGGCTGTGGAAATTCTATCCCTAACAACGTTATGTACATAGATGGTGGGAGGATATTATCCCAAAGATCTATAAAGAGTTATGAACTTATTCCTTAAGAGTTGTTGAATCTTAAACTTCATCTTGGAAAAAATGAAATATCTAAAAAAATGGGAGAAATTTGACGTGAATCGTCCATTTAGGTGATAAAGTCATGATTCAGCAATGAAAATTATTACTTTCAGGAAAGCAACTTCAGAAGTTCAACATACTTTTTCTTTGCCAGTGTCTTTTTCTACATTGACATCAATGACCTTCCCACTAAGATACAAATGTCTCAAGAACTATTGGAACTGATCCCACCAAAATTCGCACTCATTCATATTACCCAGTATCAATAATAGGCATATCAACAATAATAATATTAATAATTATATATGTGTCACGTCGAATCTAAAATAGATTGATAACTGTTAGCTGCTGATGTGCTGGTATGAGCGCCCTCTGTATAGACTTCTTTTGTAAGATCCTTGTAGAGCAGCACCAGTCGGCCGTGGCTTTAGAGAGTTCATATTCCTGCGCTGTCGGCAGTTAATTGTAAAAACAACCATGGCATTAATAAGATACAAGGCAATAAGCAAGAAATAGGCTATCTTTTTTTTATTAAAGAGGACAAACATCCATTACACCACCAAAAGCAAACCCAACTCATTAACATTCGCGCCCAACAGCGGAACTCTTGACACTTGTGAGTATCAAGTAAATCATAATTGGTCAGCCATTCATAGATTACATATATACGTGGCAATCGACAAATGAAACGTATATGTAACAGCCCAAGCAGTGTCTTATAAAATTCAAGAAGCGTACTACCAAAACGAGGAAAGCATTGACTCATTTTATTAAATGTCTTTACTACTCACTTCACATTCTTGTGTATTTCAAAATAACTCATATTGACTCCTGAAACTTTGAGCTAGGCCTACCGTACTTCAAATCCCATTGTACAAATTCATATAATTCATTGAACCAATAGGCTATGTCTTCATTGCATGGGTCACTGGACAGACCTACGCAATTTTATATTTAATCGCAATGCATGATGTCGCAATTCACAAAGCTAAAACAAAGTCGTGCACGAGTAAAAGGATTCGTGACTAGAACAGCCATCTCGATCTCAGAACATACCAATCGAAGCAACGGTAAAATTAGAAAAAATATAGGGCATTTGGAAAGAATTTCACAACATTCAACAGCCTATCGAAGACCATATACCAGAAGATGAAACTGAAGCGGACGTATTTCTGGCAGAATGTGAGGGTGAACGCGCTGTATTTGAAACACAATATTTTAACACAGTCACTCAACTACACACTATCATTGAGACAGCACAACAACAAAGAACCCCAAATAACCAGAACCTTCAATTGCAAGAACGTCAAGAACAACTCATATAAATGTGTCAAAATTGCCAGAATAAAACTCCCAAAATTCGATGCTGATTAAAAAAGTGGTGATTTTTCAAAAATAGCTTTTAATCCACAATTGCTTGCCACGGTGGGTGAGTGGATAGCGTGTCGGTCTACTAACCACAAGATTGCAGGTTCGCCCCTGACCGTGGTAAGTGATTTTTGAAAGGCGGCAAAAATACGATACGCATGTCATACGATGTTGGCATGTCAAAGAACCCATTTGAATTCAGTAGGCCGAGTTCATAATGGCAAAATTAATCTCGGGAGTTTCCGCCAGCACAAAGTTCCTCATTTCTCTACTAGAAAGCGCTATTGTGTTCAAGGAGATTAGATATCTAACATCTAACCTCCTTGACTTTCATAGTCAATGAACTACGAAATTCGACATGCAAGCTCTGGGTGTCAAATAGCAAAGCTTGCACCAGGCACCCGAGGCCATACGATATTATTATTATTATTATTATCCACAATTCACAAAAATACAATCCTATCAAATGTACAGAGGCACCAGTATCTTGTAGGAGTACTAAAGAAAGAGGCTCAACGTGTCATCGAAGGATTCACCATAGGCGAAGAGACCTATACCAACGATTGGGATCTTTCAAACGCTACATACGACCACCAGAAGATAATACAAACCCACCTGGATGAACTTTTCAAACTTGCAGAAATCGAGGAGGTGAACAAAGGCAAAAATTGAATTGACATATCCAAACGAATATATCAGCGTTAAAATCACTTCATACCGTAATAATCCATTTAGTCAAGCAGAAACTGGATTATCTTGAACAGCGTGACTGGCAAGAAAGAAACAAGACTCGCACACCAGAAAATATGCCAACTCTACAAGATTTCACAAAGTGTTTAGCCAAAAGATGTCAATCACTGATGTTGTTGAAACAAACCCTCAAACCAATAACAGTAAACAACCCGAGTCTGCGAAACGAGTATATACAAAGGGAAAATAAACGGGATAAGAAGGTTTTAATGGTAAATACACCTTCATTCAAATGCAACATATGTGAAGGAATCCACTTCATTATTCAGTGCGAAACATTGCTGAAGCAAACGCCTGATGAGAGAAGACAGTTATTAATTAAAATGAAACATTGTCTACATTTCCTAAAATTTGGACATCTAGCAAGAGATTGCCGTGGAACAAGATGCAAGAAATACAACTCATTGCATAACACATTACTGCACTAAGATACTGCCAGTTCAGAAAACCAAGAAAAAGTCACAACTTCGGAAGTAAATCGCTTAATTCAGTTGCGAGAATCTACAGTCAAGGGTCAAGCGTCAATTTAATAAGAAATCGAACATCACAAGTTCTTCTGCCAACTGCGCTTGTGAATGCAGTGGACAATAAAGGAAGGAGAATCACCTGCTGAGCGTTATTAGACCCTGGTGCACAGTTAAATTTGGTGACAACGAATTTCAGCAACAGTGGTTTCGACAGAATCAACAATTCAACGGTGTCATTGGTGCCCAGGTTGAAGCAAAGGGAATCAGTCGTATACGACTTTATTCCATGGATAGTCAATACAGCATATATTTGGAATGCTACGTTGTTTGTTCCATCACAGGACGATTAACTCAATATAAGTTAGTCATGTCAAAAAAATTCAACTTGCAGACCCTGCATTCAACGAGCCAGGAGATGTATATCTGCTGCTTGGAGCAAGCATTTACTGGAAAATCGTCGTTGGAACGCTAAAAAACAACAAAGCTGTTCAACCTGCTATGCAGGACACAAAATTGGGCTGGATTCTCGGTGGAGAAATACAGGAAAATAAAGCTGAAGGAAGGGCTACGTGCCTCACAATGACTAATGATGCATTTTCACAACTCGAAAGGTTTTGGTCACAAGAAAAACATCCCAGATAAGCAGCACTATCCTAAAGACGAGCAATTTTGAGAAGAACTATTCGCTGAAACAACCACGCGAGACTCGTCGAGAAGATTTGTGGTTAGATTGCCAATACGACCAGAAGCTACTCTTGGCGAGTCCAAAGAACAAGCGAAGGGAAGATTTGCCGGCTTGGAAATAAAATTCAACAAAATTTGAAGAAATCATATTGCAATCTTATGGATGAGTATAAAGCGCTTGGGCATATGCCACTTATTGAAGATACAGCTGAGGACGAATCAGACAAAGGTACTTTATACCATATAATGCGGTCTAACATCCAGAGAGCACAAGAAGGAAAATTGGGAGTGGTGTTTGATGCAACCGACAAACTCCACAAGGAACATCACTAAATGACAAATTGTTTCAAGGTCCCAATTTACAAGCAGATTTATTTCACATCATTCTCAGATTTCTCATACACCAGTATGTAATAACGGCCGACATTAAAAGAATATTTAGGCAGATAATGATACACCATGAAGTTCGACCATTGCAACAAATTTTATGGAGAAGGGACACACTGTTACCAATAAAAACATATCAGCTAAGCACCGTCACTTACGGAACAGCGTCAGTGTCTTACCACGCGATGAGATGTCTTCGCGAACTTGCTAATATCTATGAACCTCAAAATCCAGTAGCAGCCAAAATTTTGAGGCAAGACTTTTATATGGATGATTGTATCACCGGCGGCGATACTATGGATGAAGTACTACAAATGCATCGTCAGCTTATGGAGTTACTGAAAAAGGGGCAAATGTTGTTGCGGAAGGGGAGGTCCAACTATAAGGAAATCATAAAACACTTGAATATACTATTGAATGCAAGAGACTTGATGGTCCTAGACAAAGAAGGAGCCAGTAAGACGTTAGGAATTGTTTGAGATTCGACAAGAGATACATTGCAGTATCTTGCTAATTTCTCATCAGAAGTAGTGAATACAAAGCGTGAGATTTTATCAAATATCTAGCAAGTCTTTGATCCTCTTGGGCTGGTAAGTCCTGTTTTGATAAGAGGAAAAATTGCAATGCCACAACTACACAACCACAGATAAGCTCTCCGTTTGGAACCTATGTTATTCTTCATTGCCGCAGCTAATCCAGCTCAGAATCATAAGGAACGTCAATCCTGAAAATTACAATTCAAAATTAGATCCTTTCGGATTCACAGACGCCTCCGAAATAGCATATGGAGCCTGTATATACGCAGTAAACAGAAATCAAGATGGAATATTCACACCTCATCTAATTAGCGCAAAATCTGAAGTCACTCCTCTAAAAACCATATCCATGCCAAGAATAGAATGTGAATCAGCACTTATACACACAAAATTCGTGAGAGAAACGAAGGCTGCTGCAGCAGACAAGATAAGAAATGTTTTTCTTAGGAGTGATAGCACCATTGATTTAGGACGGATAAACACAGAACCGCGATTGCTGAAGACATTTGTGGCTAACAGAGTCACAAAAATACAAGATCCAACTGAGAATGCAAAGTGGGGCAACGTACCCTCTCAGTAAAACCGGGCTGATCTCATATCACGAGGGATTCCAATCATAGATATTATTAACCATCATCTCTGGTGAATTGGACCTCATTGGTTAGTCAAGGTAAATTCACAACCTCCTCCTACATTGCAACCTGACATCAGTCTGCCAGAGATGAAGAGTTCAAAAGTCGATTGCGTATGGTACTTAACATGACATGTTTTTGGTGTTGAAAGCGCTTCATTCAAGGAGAGCCAGAAATGTGAGGTGCTAATGTGCTGCTATGAGCGCCCTCTAAGTATGGACTACATTTGTAAGCTCCTTGGAGAGCAGCATCCAGTAGACCGTGGTATTAGAGGGATCATAACTCTGCGCTGTCGGCAGTCAATTGGAAAAACAACCATGGCATTGATAAGATACAAGGCAATATGCACGAAATAAAAGTAATTTTTATTAGAGAGAACAAAAATTAATTACACCACCGAAAGCAAACCCAACTGAATAACAATAACTATTCAGGGATATTTCACAAATTAAGACTTTTTGTGAGACTTAAAACATGTACGAAATTGAAAGATTTAGTTCATGTGATTTTATTATATTCTTACCCGGTCCTCAATCGCTAATTAAAAATTATAAACTAAGAAACACAAATTTAAATCTAAAATTCCAAATTAAAAATTAAAAAATCAAAGTTCAAAATTTAAGAATCAACATTTAGAATTCAAAATTCACAATTATAAATTTTAAATTACCAATTAATAAATAAAAATTAAAAATTACATATTAAAAATTAAAGAATTAAAAATAAAATATAACATGAAAAACTAAAAATTGACAGCTTAAATTACAAAATAATCAAATTCCTAATTAAAGTTTCAAATTGGAATAAAATAAAAAATATAAAGGCAAATCAAAGAAGTAGTTCCGTGAAGAAATATACGGCCTACTTTAATATATCCTACTTATGTTAATTGGCTCTATCAACATACAAACTACAGTTTGATTGTTGTAATAGATTCGTAGATATTGAGTACCGTCTAAATGGATGGTCGCCATGTTGGATTTTTATATATGTAGGTCTTAGAGTTATGTGCTATTTCATGAAGATTTTTGTGTAGTATTGAAACTTCTATCGCATGATTTGGTCACAAGAAACATAAAAGAGATTTTAAATTATCCACAGCTGCCATCTTGTTGTTATGAAAACCATTGAAATAAATTAGATGCCATAGGATTAAGATTTGTGTAAGCTTATAGCGTACAGTGTTTCATGGTTAAATCGCGAGAAACGTCCATTTAAATATCTATATTTCGCGACACCGCCATGTTGGATGTGTGCCCACCAGGTTATTGAAGGTCTCATAGATGAACTTATGTTCATAGCCTCTATGAACATAAAAAATCAGTTTGATTGCTGTAATAGATTCGTAGATATTGGGAACTGTCTATATGTTTTGGATGGTCGCCATGTTGGATTGTTATATGTATGGGCCATAAAGTTATGTAACATTAAATAAACATTATTGCGTAGGTTCAATATTCAAACTTTTACGTCGATCGCAAGATTACGACACAAGGAATGGAAACTTAATTTAAAAATTTCGCACAGCCTCCAACTTGAAGTAATGTAAACAATTGAACTTAATTAGATGCCAGTGCATTAAAATGAGTTTAAACATTTACTGTAGCACATTTCACTGCGCTCAGATGGATAAATCGCGAGAAAAGTCTATTCGGATGTTTCTAATTCGTTTGGAGACCATGTTCGTGCTGAACTTTACAGGTTTTTCAAAGTTACACAGATGAACTCTCAGTAGTGCCCTTTATCAGCGTACAAAATTTCAGGGTGATATCTATAATAGTGACGGAGATATAGAATGTCGGTGAAATATTTCGCACACCTGCCATCCTGCGATTATGTGAACAATTGAACTAAGTTATATGCCAGCGCTTTACAATGTGTTTCTGTACCAAGTTTCATTGCGTTTCAATGATTAAATCACGAGAAAAGTGTATTAATTTAAAAGTTTTAAATTCGTTTGGCCGCCATGTTCGTTTTGTAGTTAACATGTTTTTAAAAGTCTCATACGTGAACTTCTACTCGCAGGAATTATTATGATACTCATTTCTGTCGTACAGACGTGTACACATTATTAGACTCGATGCTAGTTTTCCAACATTTCATTAATTTCTTTTCATGACTTAATGCATTAAAAATATTTTCGAGGCATTTTTATCAAATGATTAGGCCTAACCAATAGTCTTAATTACATTTTTTCTTATGAAACTGACAGTGAAAAGTTCCTTTATAGAATTTCCAGTGATTGAGGAACCTTGCGAAACTATTATAGATATCACCCTGATATTTTGTACGGTGATAAAGGGCTCTTACTACAAGATTATCTATGTGACTTTCAAAAACCTGTAAAGTACAAAACGAACATGTTGGCCAAGCAAAGTAGAATCATTCTAATAGATTTTTCTCGCTATTTAACCATCTTGGCGCAGTGAAATATTGTACAGTTAATGTTCACGCTGCGAGTGGCCGGAATTGTAAGCTGATGCGGTTTACCGCGGAACGCAGAAATATCAGCTGTCATCTCACAACATGTTGTTGCCATGGCAGACTTGATAATAACTGCGGTATTTCAGAGTATTTTATCTGACAATAATCGGCCCAATTCTTCGAAGAAAGGCCGTCTACTTGCAGAAAGTGTGCATGTTTTAAATTTAGTAGAAAAGCAGTATGTAGGAAATACCAACTGTGTAATAGCTGCTAATGTGATAAGAGAAACATCAGTTCGCCAGAAACTTTATCATGTCACGATAGATGTAACCTATCTATTAATTTTATGCAATGGTTGAGGTGACAGCAGGCGCAGATGACCTCGTAGTTCCGTCCCTTAAAACAACAATAACTAACTAACTGAGGTGACAGTGGCATTAATGTTCATGTACACGCAATTTCTACTACGATATAATGTTATCGCAGGTTAATGCTACTAGAGAGACGAATGCATATTCCTGTGAATGCCCTGCTGGATCGACTGAAAAGTGCAAGCATATTTCGGCAGTTATTCATGCAGTTAATTCAGAGCATGTAACTTCACGAACCGATCAACCCTGTGAATGGTCTCAACCTCGAATCTCAAACGTGGGGAATGAGAAATATAACAAGGGGAAGAGTTTAGAAGAACTTTTTCCCACAAAACGGCAGAGGCTTGATGTAAAACCTGTTAAAATTTCAGATTTGAAAACCCCATGTATACTTTCCAAAATTTTAAACTAGGAGAAAAAAAGTCAGAATCAGTTAAAGTTGCCAATGAATTGCTAGGAAATTTAGTAACATATGTCACAGTTATTGTTCAGAATAATGCATGTAAAAATGTAATAATAATAGCATTTATTGCAGCCAGTTGGCCATAACAACATTATTAATGCAATAGGAGACTACAACTGTAATAATTCATGTGTGTAGTGTTAGAAATTCTGCATTAGCAAGTTATTTTTATAACAATCATTGTAATTAAAAGAGTCAAGCAGCTGAAATTTGTGTAAAAACCTTACATCAATCGAAGTCTGACCTCTTGTTTTCAGAAAGAAAGAAAAGGATGTCTGCAAGTAGGGCACATTAAATTAAAACTAGGAGAAAAGATCATGAGAAGTTGGTAAATACACTCTTGAACACTAAATGTCTTAATGTTAGGGGTCTTCGAAACGTTACATTTGGAAAAAAGTTAGAAAAAACTGCACTTGCCAAATACACAAATTTATATGGTAAAACTGTTGTTGAGAGTGGTCTCATAATTCATCTCACCCTGCCGTGGTTGTGTGCTAGTCCTGATGGTATAGTATTGGTGGATGGGAAGCTAGAACGGGCACTAGAAATTAAATGTCCCATTTCATGTAAAGACAAACCAATCATAGGTGAAAATGAGGAGATTAATGTACCCTATCTTATAAGAAATTCAGAAGGAAATTTGGAACTGAAACCAAATCAAGCATATTTCACTCAATGCCAGCTGTTGATGTACTGTTGTGGGCTTGAAGCTTGTGACTTTTTCATTTATACAGATAACCATAGTTCCATTCTTTCAGAAATTCAAAGAAATGATATGTTCTTAAAGTGCTGCATTGAAAAGTTGCAACAGTTTTTCTTCACACACTATTTAAAGGAACTAACGTGCAGATTTAATAATGGGCTTCAGACCTCAAGGGAGGTTGTACATCTGACTTAACACAACACTTATGCACAATGTCATCAACACTACATAATAGCTCACTTGGAATTTTTTGAAGTAAGTTATATACTTTCATTCTTTGAATGCACCGTTCAACATGAATTCGCACACTAGCAATATTCTTCAGGTGTCAAATTACCTTCATGCATGAAGGGTTGCATTACTAAAATTGCATTGCTGTCCTCCAATATAGTTTTTATACCAGGGAAACCTTTATCAGCCATTATTTGATCTCCTGATTCTATCAATTTCCAAATTCCACAGTCACTAGCTCTACCACCATAACATTTGGAAACAAATGTCACCCTACCACAAGGTGCAATTGCAATAAGGACCTTTGCAGTATATGTAAACTTATAATTAGAGTACATATACACACGCTGGCTGATCTCAGGAGGCTGTTCTGTTTTAATTTCAGTGCAGTCTATAATAGCTCAACAATTTGGATAGTTATCTTTAAAAATAAAAGGCAATGTAGCATTAACAGTATCCTTGCTAGGACAGAAAACCCACTTTTTGTTGCTTGTGCCAGTACAGGTAAAACAGATTGAAATATCCTAGAAATATTAATATGGTGAATATTAAAAATAACAGGAAGGGCAGCAAATGGTAAGGCTAACTTCATTTTCACTAAGAATACCAAGAGTCTATTTTCTTTACTAATTTTGCGTGTATTATTGTCTGGCAGCAAGTTTAAAAATATACTAAAAATTTATTTGTTTACACCAGCCAGAACATTTATTTGCGATTCATCAGAAACTTTTCTTGTACCTCTCTGGCACTTTCTCCCCAAATCATGACGTCATCTGCAAAGACAAGGACATTTGTTTCATTACCCTTTTCTTCTTTTATTCTCTTCAGGATTATGTCCATCGCTGTGATGAATAGTAATTGAGACAGTGAACTTCCTTGTTGGACTCCTTGTTTTGTTGTGAACCATCTGCTTTCCCCATTACCTATTCTTACACATGCCCTTGTGTTTCATACAGCATTTTGATCTTGTTTATCAAGCCTTTTGGGACATTGTGCCTTTCTAAACATTCCCAAATTTTTGATCTTGCAATGCTATCATAAGCTTTTCTTATATCTAGAAACGACAGCTCAGTGCAATGGTCAGCGAGTTATAAACCATGATCAAAGTTAAACAGGCGTTTAGTGATTAACGATAATTATTGCTTTCGTTTTAAATTCATTACTCAATTTTATTTAATGAGTGATTATTAGTTGTCTTTGTTTTAATATTTACTAATTATACGGATTGAACGTCAACTATCTCTCCACACTTTCCACCAATTTTCAGGCACTTGTCATAGCTTGGCACAAGCCTTCTTCATAACACGTTTGCGTCTGTGTTGTCAACCCTGTGGTAGCATGTCCTTTGAGCATGTCATTGTTGTTGTATTTTTGTCCACCAAGGAACGTTTTCAGGTGCAAAATGAGATGGAAGACTTCATTCATTATACCGTAGTTGGTAGCATGCTGAACTGCTGTGCCCAAGAAAGCGGGTTCAAACCCAGCCTAAGTCGTCGGATTTTTTAAGAACGTTAAAATCCTTCAGTATGCCTTCCCTCGGAGGAGAAGTAAAGCCGGCGGTCCCATGTCATAAATTTATGGCATGTAAAAGATCCTTCCACAGACTAACTTTATGTGGAGCTAAATTTCTAGGTTAGATTACGTTGTAATGCTCTATCAAAGTTCCAACGTTCACCACTATGTATTATTGATATCTGGTAGCGAAAGTTGGAACTACTTGAAATTGAACGGAACTTGTAGCTCACCCTGGTGGTGTCCGCATGAAGCAGCTATAGCCTTTGGCGAACCGAGCATGTCCTCGGACACTCCGGGCACTAAAAGCCATATCTTATCATACTAATATATAAAAATGAGATGGTGTGTGTCTGTCTGTCTATCTGTCTGTGTGTTACTCAATAACGCAAGAACCACTGGTCCGATTTAAATAAAATTTTGCATGGATGTAGCTGATTTACCAGGTTTACATATAGGATACTTTTAATTTAGAAATTTTGCACTATTAAAAAATGGCGACCATTTTAATGACGCCACTACACCCTTTGGTTTCAAAATTTCATATTTCCATATCAAATAAATAGAGAACGGTAGGAAATAGCAAACTTTTGATGGCACATGCGAGCTTTGAAATGTAATTTCCTATCCAAAAGGTCCTTATCACTTTTTGCGTATCTCCAACGGTTAGCGAGTAAAACCGACATTTGTGACGTCACTACAGCCTTTGCTTTCAAAATTTCATAATTCCATTTCAAATAAAAAGAGAACGCTAAGAAATAGCAAACTTTTGATGGCATAAATGAGTTTTAACATTTAATTTTCTATCCGAAAGGTCCTTATCACTATTCGTATATCTCCAACGGTTAGCGAGTGAAACCTAAATTTGTGCAATAAAACACGGTCAACACCGACCGGTGCAGTATTTCTCTCTCTCTCTATATGAAAATGAAAGTTTGTCTGTTTTTCTCTGAATTTCTACGGAAAATTGAGTTGTTTATGCATTTCAGACTGTTTTTGATGGATGCGTGCGAATTATTTTTTTCGTCCGTCTGTCTGTCTGTTTGTTTGTTCGTCTGTGGACAACTTTGTTCCCTTATCACTGGAGAACGGCTGGGTGTATCAACGTAAAATTTGGTACAGATATCCATCAGAGGCACGACACTTATCATTGATATAACTCTTCTCCGTACCCCTCATAAAAAGGGACTACCCCTTAAAATACATGCTGAAATAGGCATAGGAGGACGAGACAAAGCTCATTTTCAGCCCCTCAATGTGAGACAAAACTCGGGTACCCGAAAACCACATATTAAGGTCCTAAGACCAACCGTTTTTGAGATATACCCAGAAAACTAATTTAATTTAATAAACTAATGAACTAATGCAATTGCTGTAAGACGCAATGCAATTCCATTAATTACATTAGTGAGAAAGTTTGCAAACGGCTAGAAGGTTATCACGGAACCAAATTAAGCCGTAAAATTCATCAATACGTTTAACGCGCTTAAGGGGATCAAGGTGTACTCTAGAATTTTTTCACGCGATTTACACCTGCGGTTGTGGTACGGCAGGTCTATTATATTCATATCCCCATATTATTCATTCATTCATTCATTTCGTATAGGCCATGTATGGACCGCATCATTCCCACTGTCTCCTACTGGCTTTGATGTTTGCCCAGTACGCCCGCATTCGTTCTTGGTGGACTTCCTTCCGTTCCTGGGTCAAAATCTTTCCCGTTTTCAGCTTCGGTTTTTCTTGGAAACCTTTGCAAGCTTGAAGTTTCCTTTTGAGTGGGGCGCACTCCTGAATGTCTATAGGTGTAATCCCCACTTCTTTCAAATCTTTATCCAGTTCTATGAACCAGGCCCATTTTGTTTTCCTCTCCTGAAAGTAAGTTATGTTGCGGTTAGTCAGTCTCGCTGGGCTCATTCATTTCACATGCCCAAAAAATGGTATCCTTCTCTTCCGGATGACGTTACTTATCTTCTCCACATGAGTATATAGTTCATGGTTATGCCGTCTTCTGTATTCCCCATTGTATTTGATGGAACCCAATATCTTTCTCAATTTTTTTCTTTCCTTGGCCTCCAGTTTCTCGACCAAGCCTTTTTTGTTCATCGTGAGGCATTCAGAAGCATGCAAGACCTCCGGACGGATGACACTGCAGTAATGTTTTAGTTTTGCGTTGAAGGATATTGACCTTTTCTTATTGATGTCCTTAGTTAAATGGTAGGCCAATTCCATTTTGCTCATGCGTGATTGAATGCTTCTTTCTCTGATAATATCCCTTCCCTGACCCGTCCTGAAAAGAAAAGTACATGGCCATTGGCTGCATTAATAATTTTTAAAAATAGGTGTTATAATTTCTCCCTATATTATATTATTATTAGTATTATATCATGGCGTACAACGACGAGACAGATCCCACGGTGCCAGAAACAAAACTCGGGGGCCCTAAAGTGTCCTCGAAAACTACATTATAAGGCTCTAAAACCAACAGTTTCTGAAATATTCCCAGAAAACTAATTTAATTTAATTTAACAAACTAATGAAGGAATGAAATTCGGTAACCATGAGAACATTATATCAAGGGGTGGCTTACAACTTTCCTTCTATTTCTGTAAGATGCACTGTCACTCCATTTATTACATTTCTGTGAAAGTTTGCAAATGGCTATAAGGTTATCACGGAACTAACGTAGACTGTACAATTCATCAATGCAATTAAGGGGGTCAAGGGGTAACCTAGAATTTTTTCATTTAATTTTCACGTTCGACATATAGTACAGAAGGTCTATTATATCTCCAAACAGCAACATTATTTTCAAAAATTCTTGAATTGAATCAGCATTTTTTTGCGGCTTTTTGGAATTTGGGCAATTTGAGGCTAAAGAACCTGAATTTTCATGCACCACAAGCCTTTATAATTTATGAAAGGGGTCTTCCTGTGTATGGGCACCTAGCACAACGTAGAGGGTCAGTTTTTATGTGACGTGTATTGCGTTTCGTCTACAAGGCTTTCAATTCTATTTCACGTCAGGAAGTACACGTTAGGTGAATTTAGTCTGAGAGCACATTTTAACTAATTTTTTTTTGTCGACAAACGGGTTTATCGTAAGGATGATTTTGTTTGATACTGTGTGGTAGATATACCCTTATTTGGATATCTCGGTAATATGTTGTAGACAATTGAATTGTCTGTCTGTCTTTCTTTGTATCTTTATGTAGGCTACGCCTATAACTCGTGTTCGGATGCTTGGAGCATCGTAAAATTAGGTATGGTAACCATGAGAGTCAATAAACCAATCATTTATAAAACTCTTCACCGCACTTTTCATACAGTAGAAGGGTGGATACAGAGAAAAACTTCTCAATACAAGCTAAAATAGGCGAAATATAAAAATTATCCTAGAAGGACGACCGAAGCATATGTTGCGCTTCTAAATGTGAGACACAAAATTCGGGAATCTATAAAGGGTCTCCGAAAACTACATTTTAATGGCATTAAATTAACCGTGTGTGTGATATTCCCAGAAAACTAACTTCGTTCTGATAAACTTGAAGGAATGACAAACCGCTAACCATTGCAACAGTAGCTCAATTGATAATGTCTGGTGATAACAACGAACACCGTTCGAAGAACGGGTACTTCTGCTAGTATATTTTGAACCCATGTACCATGGGGTCAAAGGGGATCGAATCCCTGTATTTTTGGTGAAAGGAAGGAAAGAAATATACAGTCTTCAGAGGAAACAGTGGAAGTTTCCGTCGGCTAGACAGAGACTTTGTTTCGGAAATTAAGTTTACGATTGCATTAAAATGGCAACCACGCACCGATGCCAGAAGGAGAATAATTAGATTTAACCCCTTTACAAGAATAATATTAACTAAAGAAATTCATCATTGTGAATCATTTCGCATTAGAGATTTTTGTGTGGAGAAAGATGTTATAATAATTGCCCAGAAGAGAAGTACAGACGTGGCCATACGTCATCGGGGGTGTCCCGAGACCCAAGGAGTGGGGAATTAAAAATCAACTGTAACACCCACACAGCTGAAGACTAAATTTTATTTAATATCTCAGAAATGCACGATCGATTTTCATGTGCAGTGAGGTCATTTTACGTTTAGAAAACAAGCTTTCCAGAGATATAATTTTAAATAATGTGCGACCATTATTTCAGAAGTTGGTTCTGGAAAAGGCGTGGATTTTATCTTTTTGTAGCCAAAGAGTATAAAAATCCTGGCAGAACCAAGCCAATCAT
This sequence comes from Meconema thalassinum, assembly GCA_946902985.2. Classification (NCBI taxonomy): domain Eukaryota; kingdom Metazoa; phylum Arthropoda; class Insecta; order Orthoptera; family Tettigoniidae; genus Meconema; species Meconema thalassinum. The sequence continues at coordinate 344,867,150 of OX336394.1, forward strand.
GCAGTTCACGACAGACTCCTTGAAGGGAGATGCTACATCACATCATCCAGTCTACAAGCATTCCTTGAGGGGAAACGCTGTATCACATAGTATAGACAGTATCCGACAGCCAGAGGGCGTCGCTGTATAGACAACCAACGTGCACCCGTAAGGAGTGGCCGATGAGTATTATTATAGTATCGCCGTGTGGAGAATTAGGAAAATCCTAAATACAGGATCTAGTTCCGCCAGTATAAATTTTACAGTGAAAAGTTCAGTAATTACAGTCAAAGTAGGCTGCGAACTTAGAAGACAGGCGATAGGTATTCAAAATATAGTCCAATTAAACGACCAAAATATCGTAACGTTTTGAAGTACCATAACAGCGAGATAAACATTCTATCAACGTATAAGAACCCGGTCAGGGTCGGACAAATTAAGGTTCGCATAGGGTTCTGAAAAATAGGAATTCAAGGACAGAATAAGCAGAAAGGAGAAGTAAATTCTAGACATTGTTGCGAGGAAACAAACGAACTATAAAAAGCACTAAGTTACGAGGAGTATTAGTTGCTAGAAATTAATAGGTCACCGATAGAGAATCTGGGAGACCGTAGATAAGACAGACTTTCGTTAGACCAACCAATAGGGTCTAGGAAGAAGCAGTTTCAAGCTAATAAATCATAGCTGATCGTCAGGAAACCGGATTTGAAGGAGTACTATTCCAGGGAGAAGGTAGATGGTTCGAGACTTTCATATTGGTTAGAGAGGAAGCCGACATTTACGAATTTCACCCTTGGAGACGGGAAGTAAAGAAATCACGTGTGAAAGGCATAAAAATACCTTAGTGATTAGAATCTGTGTAGTGTAAATATATCAAAGTTGTGTTAAATAGTAATGTTTTAGTGATTTTATTGTGTATCATAGAAGAATACAGCAGTGTAATTTAAAATGTTATCAGTGTTTAATGTATATGAGTTATATGTGTATCAAGATATGTCAGTGTATGAAATGAATATGTGCAATATGGATTAATTCCACATTGTGGGCGAGATGAAACATCGTTGGAATGCACGGTATTGGACCGTCTGAGCATGTAAGTGGATATTTTCATTATGTTTTGTGTTGGGGGAATATTTGTGTACAATCCACCTGAGTTTGAGAAATAGGGATGTTTTTAATAACAAATAACAGAATAAGAGCGCGGTCTGAACAAATAAAAATTGAGAAATTATAAAATAATAATGAGAAATGAATAAATCCTTTAGAGGAAAAGTATGAAATAAAATATCAGTGTATTTGATAAATGTTATAAAAACTAGCGTAATAATAATAATAATGAAAAGTATATAAAGGAAGATTAATTTGAATTATATGAAAGTAATAGCTTTTTGAGCTTTTGTAAAGGAATAAAGACATGGTATGAATACATGTTCTTAAATATAGCGATTATTGTCACGGGAGAGGATTAATATAAAAAAAATTGAGATGTGGATCAAATGTTGATGTTGAATTTATCAGTTCTTTGGAAGACGCTAGGCTTTAAAGTAATGTATAGCGCAAGGTCGCGCATTAAAGTAAATTGTCACGCTAGGAAGACGTTGAATCTAAATATACTTGGTAAATTAATTGTGAGGGACAGTTGATTACGGTAATTGAGCTATGATAAGTCCTCCATTATGGGATTGGTTTCCGAGGCCATGTGTGTTATATTGTATTAAATAATAGGGAGCGTATTTATTGTATTGATGAGCGCAGGTTAGACCGATGTCGCCTTAAACGCTGAATTGTTGTAAGTCCTCCAATATGGGATTGGTTCCCGAGGCAGTTGAGAGAGTCGAACCTAGACTCGTATAGTTGTGGAAGCCCCTAAATATCGTCGTTGTATTGAATTATTCTTACCCATCAATGATGACACTTCATAATTAATAAATGCCAAGGTTACGAAAGTGGTCTATGAACCTATATAATGTTGTTAAAAATGAATGAAAGAAACGCCAGGTCTGTTCAAAGAACTGTGGAAAGGAAATAGCTGTTTTAAAAGCATGAATGTAGCTGTCTCGAGGCAAGACATAGAGCCTCCCCTCCCTGGCCATAAATCACGTCAAGTGTTACGGTCAGACCCCTTGTTGTGGTAGGGTCGGAGAAGACCGTCTGCTGGAAGTAATGATACACCGTGAGTGTTTAGAATTTGTTAATGACCCGGGATTTGAACCGAGGTCCTTGTAGATTGAAAGTACCGCTTGCCCGTTCAGATCGTAGCTTTCTTATATGATAATGGTCTTTAAGACAAATAAATAAATGAATAAATAAAATCCCTAACGTAAGGTTGTATTGATGTAGGATTTCACGAGTCAATTGAGAACAATTAGATTCCGGGAGTAATCATAATTTTTGACTTTGATCAAGTAGTCTTCGGTAACTCTGGAGTACACAGGTATTTTCCCGATCACTGTAGTGAATTTGTTAACTTGAGAGAGATGGTAACATAAGAACATTGTGAGATACCCAAAAATTTAAATAAAGGAATAACATTTATTTTAAATAAGATTATATATTGTTTTGATTGTAAGAAGCTCATAAAAATGATTTTGAGATTTGTGAAGAATAACGCATTTTATAGTGGAAAGTATTGAGCCATTGGAGCTCGTGATTGTAGTAAAATTTAAAAGGGATACTTTATGGAAGAAAAAAGAATAATAATTTTTGTTGCTTTGAAGGAAACCATGTGTTTTAATATAATATTTGTTTGATTTTATGTGTTCCTTGTTCACTTTGAACAAGTTTAGAAGGATTGGTCAGTAGTTGATTTGTTTAATTTGTTTGTAGCGCCATAATTTTGGTTAATTAACTGTTTTACAATAGGAGGTGATTTTGTTTTTATTTTTGGAAGTGTATCCTCTATTCAATCCAAAATGTGTAAGTCACAGAGTGGGAGAACGTACCAAAACCACGAAAATCCCGATTTGAGCATCGCTGGCATACTGTGATTGGCATATTTCTTACTGAAAGGGCACAGGGGGGCATAGAAGTACTGTGTTTTGATTAATAATTAGAGGAACATTTAAGACGGTCATATCATGTAAAAGTAAAGATAATGATAGGAGTAGCTACAACATATAATGTTAACTGACCGCATGGGTCCCTAGAAACTCACACCGAGCAGCCCTGATAATAAAAAAAAAACTAAACACTTTTCATGGCGCCCAGTACGCAGGGATGAGTTTTCCTAGGAAAAAATCCGAGTTTTCTCGAAAAATCAAATGTTCCATTTTTTTTGGAAAAAATGGTTTTTCGAAATTTTGAATTTTTAAATACTTCCATAAAGGTTTTGACATTGAATGAGTATATCAAAGGGTTACGTTTTAGTAAACACCCGTACCAAGGTAAAAAGTTTGAAAATTGGTACACAATAGTTCGGATTACCATCTCTCATGCATGTACCAGCGATGTGGCATAGTAGCCCACTGTATTCTAATAAGATGGCATTGAGTGAGGAAATGCAGAGGCTTGCGGACGTCTTGAAGGCGAATATGCAAGCAGAGAATAGGGAAGAGTGGCAGGGACTTTTGGATGCTTTAAAAGCTGATAGTAAGGAAAAGTTGGAGGCTATAAATAATAAATTGGAAACGATAGACAATACATTGGGCCTTCAACAGGATGAAAATAAAAAAGAGTTCGAATCCATAAATCAGAGTTTAGGATCCCTTAAAACTAACAGTGATAACATGAGGACTAAATTAGAAGCTATCGAGGCCAACAGTAAAGCAAGTAACGAGATACTGAAGGCTGAAATTGAGGGAATAAAAAAGGGGACAAATGAACTCCGAGAGATTATAGAAGGGACAATGAATACCAAATTTCAAGGTTTTGATACTAGGTTGGAGAGTAAATTGAATAAGTTAAAGGAGGAAATCACATGTAACATGAATAAAACTTGTAAAGAAAATGTAGACCAGTGTAAAGATGAACTTGCAAACCAGATCCAAGGGGTACGAGATGAGCTAAAAGGTCAAATAGAATCTAATAAGAGTATTTGTGAAAATTCCCGGGATGAGATAAAAGAAAGTTTTAAGAAATTAGGAGACAAATTTAAAGGGGTAAAGGACCAAGTAGAAAAACTCGAGGGAAAGGTCGATGGAGTTCAGGAAGAAGTAAAAGAGATGAAAAATCAAAATCAAAAGGACGTGCAGGATATGAAAGGTCAATTTGAGCAATTTACCGGGCAGGTAGATGATAACTTGAAGAAGTACGAGAAGGAAATAAATGGAAGATTAGGTACATACGAAAAGCAGCTCCAGAAAGAAAGAGGACAACGAAATGAAGAAAATAAGGAAAATACCCAGAAGATAGATGAAATAAGTAAGGTTATTAATGAGGTTCAGGAAACCATAGGAACATTAAAGGAACAAGTAGGAAAAACCAATACCGAAGTAAACCAGGTCCAAGAGGAATTGACGATAGTGTCTAAGAGCCAAGGGAAAACTGAGGAAAAGCTTGAGGGAATTAAAGTACATATGATCAAAGGACAAAAAGAAATGGTGAAGAAAATAAAGGAGATACGAGAAGACCTAGATACCATAGGTGACGTTAAGCCAGAAATTAAAAAAGAACAGGTCATGGTCATCAAGAAAGAGGTAGAAGAACACTTAAATGAAATCAGGGATAGTTTCAGGGAAGAGAAGTTCCAACTCAAAAAGGATCAAGAAAGAATTCAGAATGAATTAGGATCCCGGTTGGAAAGGACTGAACATAAGAACAGTCAAATGGAAATTCAACTCATGGCTAATGAAGAAAGTGCCCGAAGAGAAAGGAAGTTAGAATTTGAGAGTCAGGATGAGTTTCCAAAGACAGGATAGGTAGATCCCCATGAACGAGGCACAGATCCAGATAGGGACTTAGGAGGGAAGAGCCCTTATAAGAACCCAGGATATCCGATGGCGATGTCAACCCCGTACATGAACCAAACAAATGGTCAAATAATAAATATCATCAAGTCAAATGAGGACAGACCGGTGAAGTTTACGGGTAATAATATGTCAATTACTCCTAAATACTGGTTGAAGGAGCCCTTATAAGTGCCCGAAGAGAAAGGAAGTTAGAATTTGAGAGTCAGGATGAGTTTCCAAAGACAGGATAGGTAGATCCCCATGAACGAGGCACAGATCCAGATAGGGACTTAGGAGGGAAGAGCCCTTATAAGAACCCAGGATATCCGATGGCGATGTCAACCCCGTACATGAACCAAACAAATGGTCAAATAATAAATATCATCAAGTCAAATGAGGACAGACCGGTGAAGTTTACGGGTAATAATATGTCAATTACTCCTAAATACTGGTTGAAGGAGGTCGCAGAGTACTTGAATGAAATGAAAGTTCCTCAGGATCGGAGACTGAGAGCGATTGAGAAGCTGTTGGCAGGTGATTGTCTCACCTGGTTCAGGAGTTTCAGGTATACATTCGACACGGTGGAAGGTTTTAGAGAAGCTTTTCTGAAACGATATTGGGCAGCAGATGTCCAGGAGAACCTGAGGCTAAATCTGTACTCTAGGAAGTACAGCACAAATGCCCCAACTAAGTACTCAGATATTTTCACCGCTCAGCTGTGTAAATTCCGGGAACTTGACATTGCTCCTGCTGAGAACGACCTGTGTGCCGCCATTGCAAGACAACTTCCATATGAGATCCAGAGGTTGTTAATCTCATCAAAAGCCAGAAGCGCTGTGGAAGTGGAGAGCGTTTTACGTCAATTAGACATGACGACTTCACACGTTACTCCCAGGCATCCAAGACAGACTGAACAGGTACATATGGCCAGCGGTCAAGAAAACAGAGAGAAACCATCGACCAGAAATCAGTCCACTAGTACTGATACTCAGGGACTGGGTCGAGAATATGGACATCAAGAGCCTAGGGGAATACAGCCATACTATAGAGGAGGATATCGAGGAAGAAATCCTAGAAATACGGGTTATAGGCAACAAGAGAGTCGACCCTATAACAATAACAATCAGAGGCAAGATCACCGAAAGAGATGGGAAAATTATCCCAGAAGGAACGTAAGGCCAGAGGATGAATATCGGGCCGAAATAGAAGAGAGATATCAGGAAAGTCTTCGTTACATGAATGAACGACCAGACGAACCTGAAAGGCAAAAGTCCGTTGGAGTGAGGCAATAAAGAACCGAAAATCACCCGACCGACTAGAAGGAGCTCAAAGCTTGGAGCTACAAGCTCAATTGAAGAATGTGGGGAAAGGAAGCTCTCAGGATAAAAAAAAATTCAAAATTAAATTAGCACAAGAGGAAACATACCAGGAGCTGGGAGGAGGTAGAAATTGTGAATTGGATAGCAAGACCAGATGAGCTAATTAAAGAGGATGTGGAAGGAATCCCACCTATTAGAAGAGAACTACTTATCATCATGCTGAGGATAGAAGGATTACTGGTCAGGGCATTAATTGATACTGGATAAACTATAAGTTTAATTACGCAAACCCTCCTAAATGAATTGGAAACAAGAGGCCGCGTATTGAAAATTCCCACATCAAGTGTGAAGATTAAGGGAATTATTCCTGAAAAATCTTTAACATGTAAATTTCAGGTATACATCGATTTGATCATGGGTAACGCTGAAATTTCGCAATGCTTTTTGCTGGTAAATCAATTGCCATGTAATGTCATATTAGGTATTGATTTTATCCGTGAGAACAAGGTCATTATAGACCTAGCGCAAAATTGCATTCGGATTCAAAGAGAGGATGTGGATGAACAAAACATTAACCTACAGGAACAGGATGTGAAAATAGGAGAACAGGTATGGCATGTGGAAGAAGTAACGGAAGAAGTTTGTAAGGACATATAAAATATATTTGAAGTCCTAAATATAGAACTTGAAGATAGTTCGGAAACTGAGTTCGAAACCAACCTGTCAGGAAAAATAGAGGAAGCTAAAGTTAACTTCGAAAATAAGGAACAATTAAAGGAATTACTAGTTAATTTCAGGGACGTATTTGATTCCAAGCCAGGGAAGATCGAAATTTTTAAATACGCGTGCGTTCCAAGTAAATGATTGGGCACCGTTCAGACAAAAACCATACCCGGTTGCAGAAAAACATTACCCACAAACGAAGAAAACACTGCAGGAGATGATGAATGCAGGTGTTATAGAAAAGATGGCGACACCATATGTTAGTCCATTAGTAATCGTGAGTAAACCGGATGGCTCAGTAAGGGTGTGTTTAGATGCCAGGAATTTGAATGCAAAAATCATACCAGAAAATGATTCGGCACCACCCATAAAAGAAATACTGAGGAAATTTAAAGGCAAGAAGATTTTCACAAATATTGACATGACTTTTTCGTATCATTATCTCGAACTGGAAGAGAAAACCAGTCTCTTAACTGGATTTCAGTTCGACCAACAAACATACTGCTTCAGGAGATGTCCGTTTGGCTTGATGACCGCGGGATCTGCCTTAATAAGAGCGCTTAATCGAAACCTGTCAGAGGAAGTGAAAGATTGCACTATCCGTTATGTGGATGACATTTTGCTTACCTCGGAAAACATTGAGGAACATTTGGAAAAGTTAAAGAAATTATTGGAAGATTTAAGAAAGGCTAACTTTAAGATTAATTTGAAGAAATCAAACTTTTGTCAGAGACAAGTAACATTTTTGGGGCATGTGATTGATAAGGATGGTGTTAAACCAAATCCATGCAAATTAGAATCGATAAGAGATTTTCCCAGGCCTTTGAAGGTGAAAAACGTTCGCCAGTTTTTGGGATTGATTGGATTTTTCTCAGGACATTGTCCATCATACACCAAAACTGTTGCACCACTACAGGACCTTCTGAAGAAGGGGGGCAAGTGGAAATGGACGGAGGAAACAGAAAAAGCATTTATAGAGGCCAAGGAAATGCTCTTAAATTATGTGAAGCTAGGATATCCTGATTTTAATCAGAGATTTATTATACAAACAGATGCATCCCAGATTGGAATAGGGGCAATGCTATATCAGGAAAACCCGGATAATCCTGATAAGAAAAATTATCTAGATTTCACAAGTCGGAGACTGAAACCACACGAGAAAAATTATACAATCAGCGAGATCGAGCTGTTAGCGATATTGCACGCGTTGAAATATTGGCGAAAGATCGTATATGGGTTTCAAGTCACATTAAGGACGGATCATAAAGCCTTAACCTTTTTGATGAAGACTGATTTATCCAGACAAAAGTTGATGCGTTGGGCTTTATACATTCAACAGTTTGACGTACATATAGAGTATTGCCCAGGGAAAGAAAATGTAGTTCCAGGTTATTTAAGTAGACAGCCAGAGTCCACAGAAGAGGAAGTAATGGCTATTGATTTAGAAGACAGGGATCAGCGTACTCTGAATGAATTAAGAAGCATTGGTCAACGACAACGCGAGGATCCATGGATGAACATGCTCATATCATTCTTGGAAGGGAGTTTGATAAGGGGAACACCGGCGTACACTGAAGCGAATAAGATAGCTCAGGATTACACGTTCTTTAATGGATTGTTGTATATGTTCGTGAACTCGGACCATACACGATTGAGGATCGTTTTACCTGCGATTTTGCAGAGGAAAATAGTATGGTTAGCCCATAGATCGTTCGGACATATGGGAGTCGACAAAACAGTCTCGATGCTGAAGGAAGCATTTGTATGGCCGAGACTGAGAGAGACTGTAAGGGATACGCTCAAGACATGTGATCTATGTCAAAGGATTAAGCCAAATGCGTTTTTGATGAGACAAAAGCCAATACCATTGTTGCCCGAGAGGCCAGGTCAAATCATTTCTATTGACAATTTCGGACCTTTGCCAAAGGCTAGGCGAGGAAATCAACACATAATGGTGGCTATGGATGTTTTCACAAAAATGGTTGTCCTTGCTCCCATACAGAAGACTAGTACCAAACAGGTGTTAAAACGACTCAAAGAAAAAGTGATACCCATTCTGGGAAGACCCGAGAATTTGTTGTTGGATCACGGTAGTTGTTTTACAAGTGTAGAGTTCAGACAGGAATTAGAGAGACTTGGAATACGTCAGATTTTGTCAAGTATTCGCCATCCTGAGGCAAATCCTGTGGAAAGAGTGATGAGGGAGACGGCCAAGTATTGTAGGATATACTGTGCCGAAGAAAATTGGAAACGGATAGATATCCTGGATATTATCGAATTTTGTATAAACAACACAATCCATGAATCTACGGGAGAGATACCAATAACGGTACATCGGAATGAGCAACCAGAGAGACCTTGGAGTCTGGTAATTCCTAGGCCAGCAGACGCTCAGCCTGGAAGAAATGTACGGATTAGAAGGGCCTTTGAGCATCTAAAAGCTCAAGCTGATAGAAGGCAAAGAAGAAACAGGCATAAGAGGTATCATCGACTACTATTAGCAGGAGAAATGGTGTTAGTGAAAAGACCAGCCATTTCGGATCCAGGGAACCGCGTGTACAAGAAGTTCCAGAAAATGTACCACGGACCGTATCAAATAATAAGAGATTTGAGAAATAATGCCTATAGAATTCGGCACTGTGAAACGAATCACGAAGTAACCATGAACTCAGCGAATTTAAAAGTATACTACCCTCCCGAAGACTTCGATGAAGCAAATGAACAAGCCCTGGTTATGGAACAATTTAATGATGATGAATCCACTTTTGATAGAAAAAAATAGTAAGTTAGAACAGGGAAACAGAGCTCAACCATTCGAGTGCGAATGCAAATTAGAGAAACTGTATTGTGAGATAAGAGAAATAATTGATTTTGTTGAAAAAGAAAATTTCAATTTAAGAAGAGAGAATGATGAAATAAAGAAACGGGTAGGGATAGACCACACCCGTAACGAAGAATTGTATTCTGGACACTTGTAGTCCAGACAAATGAGAAAGAAAGAAAGGGTAGGGACAGGGCGTACCCAACCTACACTATTACCGGATATGACTTAAAAGGTGGAAAACCCTAATTATCGTGGGATATTAAAGGAATAAAGAACAAAAGATATTGAGAAATGTTGGGATGGTTTCGACATGAAGACAAACAAGAGTTTTTGAATAGTTGAAAAAAGTTTCCTCAAAATTTTTCGAAAATTTATTTACCCAAGGAGGGGAGAGATGAACCCATGTACCATGGGGTCAAAGGGGGTCGAATCCATGTATTTTTGGTGAAAGGAAGGAAAGAAATATACAGTCTTCAGAGGAAACATAGAAAGATTTTATACAAGAGAGCAGGCACAACGTTGTGAAATAAACAGAAGCCAGATGGCTAGGAGATGAGATCATGCCTGACGCATCGCTCGTAGCCTATCATAGTTATATTTAGAACGAGTGGAAGTTTCCGTCGGCTAGACAGAGACCTTGTTTCGGAAATTAAGCTTACGATTGCATTAAAATGGCAACCACGCACCGATGCCAGAAGGAGAATAATTAGATATAACCCCTTTACAAGAATAATATCAAATAAAGAAATACATCATTGTGAATCATTTCGCATTAGAGATTTTTGTGTGGAGAAAGATGTTATAATAATTGCCCAGAAGAGAAGTGCAGACGTGGCCATACGTCATCGGGGGTGTCCCGAGACCCAAGGAGTGGGGAATTAAATATCAACTGTAACACTCACACAGCTGAAGACTAAATTTTATTTAATACAAGCTGTACCCGGCATGCGTTGCAATGCCAATCAAAGAAAGTGTTGGCGTTGAAATTCTGTTTCTTGAAATGCTTTTGGATACACAACATGTTAACTGCCTCTAAGCTATCGTAAAATGGATTTTCTAATTTAGAACCATTCGTGGGAGCATGCACAACAATTTTCAACAGTTTCATCGCTGTCACTCATTTGTTGAATCTACTCGTACGCTACCTATTGTGAAATGGATTTACTAAGTCGAAACCCTTCCCTGGCGTGTACACAATAACTCATCTATGATTCATCGCAATCGGATGAATGGTATATGCACGTATACGGGATTTGTTTAAACGATTCGTGCGTTGTCACTCACTTGTTGAATCTACTCGTGCGCTACCTATTGAGAAATGTCGAAGCCCTTCCCTGGCGTGTACACAATAACTCATCAAGGTTTCATCGCAATCGAAGAATGTTATATGAACGCAATAGGGGATTTTGTTGAAACGCTTCGCGCGTCGTCACCCATTTGTTGCATCTACTCTTGCGCTACTTATTGTGAAATGGATTTACTAAGTCCCCTTCCCTGGTGGGTACACAATAACTGATCAATGTTTCATCGCAATCGGATGAATAGTATATGAACGCATACCTGATTTTGTTTAAACGATTCGTGCTCCGTCACTCATTTGTTGAATCAACTCGTGCGCTACCTACTGCAAAATGTATTTACTAAGTTAGAAACCGTCACGTAAGTGTCCACAACATCTCACCCAAGTTTCATCGCTATCGGACTAATGGGATATGAAGACATAGGGGACTGTATTGAAACGCTCCGCGTGTCGTCGTTCATTTGTCGAATCTACTCGTGTGCTACCTACTGTGAAATGTATTCACTAAGCCAGAAACCTTCCTTGGAGTGTCCACCATATTTCACCCAAGTTTCACCGCTAACGGCAGAATGGTATATGACCTTATACGGGACTTTGTTGAAACGCTTCGCGCGTCGTCCCTCATTTGATGAATCAACTTGTGCACTGCATATGGTATAGTGAATTTACTAAGCCAGAAATTTTCCATGACGTGTACACAACATCTCACCCAAGTTTCATAGCTACGGACGAATGGTACATGAATGCATACGGGACTTGGTTGAAACGCTTCGCGTGTCTTCGCTCATTTGTTGATTCTACTCTTGCGCTACATATTGTAATGTGGATGTACTCAGCCAGAAACCTTCCCTGGAGTGTACACAACATCTCACCCAAGTTTCATCGCAATCGGAAGAATGGTATGTGAATGTATACGGGACGTTGTCGAAACGCTTCGCGCGTAGTCACTCATTTGTTGAATATAAGCGTGCGCTTCGTATTGTAAAATGGATTTACTTAGCCAGAAACCTTTCCTGGAGTGTACACAACAATTCACCAAACATTTATCACTATCAGACGAATGGTATATGACTTTATACGGGACTTTGTTGAAACGCTTCGCGTGTCATCGCTCATTTGTTGAATCTACTGGTGCGCTACCTATTGTAAAATGTATGTACTAAGCGAGAAACCTTACCTGGAGGGTACACAACATCTCACTCAAGTTTCATCGCTATCGGATGAATGGTATATGAAATTATATGGGACTTTGTTGAATTGCTTCGCGCGTCGTCGCTCATTTGTTGATTCTACTCGTGCTCTACCTATTTTTAAAGGGATTTACTAAGCTAGAAACGTTCCCTGGAGTGCACACAAAATCTCAGCCTAGTTTAATCGCTATGGGACGAATGGTATATGAACGCAAACGTGACTTTGTTGAAATGCTTCGCGCATCGTCGCTCATTTGTTGAATCTGCGAGTGCGCTACCTATTGTAAAATGGATTTACTAAGTCAGAAACCTTCCTTGGAGTGTACTCAACATCTCACCCAAGTTTCATCGCAATCGGACGAATGGTATATGAACGCATAGGAGACATACATACCCACCCACAGACAAACTATCACGTTACATTGATTTTTATATATATAGATCTCAGAAATGCACGCTCGATTTTCATGTGCAGTGAGGTCATTTTACGTTTAGAAAACAAGCTTTCCAGAGATATAATTTTAAATAATGTGCGACCATTATTTCAGAAGTTGGTTCTGGAAAAGGCGTGGATTTTATCTTTTTGTAGCCAAAGAGTATAAAAATCCTGGCAGAACCAAGCCAATCATGCAGTTCACGACAGACTCCTTGAGGGGAGATGCTACATCACATCATGCAGTCTACAAGCATTCCTTGAGGGGAAACGCTGTATCACATAGTATAGACAGTATCCGACAGCCAGAGGGCGCCGCTGAATAGACAACCAACGTGCACCCGTAAGGAATGGCCGATAAGTATTATTATAGTATCGCCGTGTGGAGAGTTAGGAAAATCTTAAATACAGGATCTAGTTCCGCCAGTATAAATTTTACAGTGAAAGGTTCAGTAATTACAGTGAAAGTAGGCTGCGAACTTAGAAGACAGGCGATAGGTATTCAAAATATAGTCCAATTAAACGACCGAAATATCGTAACGTTTTGAAGTACCATAACAGCGAGATAAACATTCTATCAACGTATAATAACCCGGTCAGGGTCGGACAAATTAAGGTTCGCATAGGGTTCTGAAAAATAGGAATTCAAGGACAGAATAAGCAGAAAGGAGAAGTAAATTCTAGACATTGTTGCAAGGAAACAAACGAACTATAAAAAGCACTAAGTTACGAGGAGTATTAGTTGCTAGAAATTAATAGGTCACCGATAGAGAATCTGGGAGACAGTAGATAAGACAGACTTTCGTTAGACCAACCAATAGGGTCTAGGAAGAAGCAGTTTCAAGCTAATAAATCATAGCTGATCGTCAGGAAACCGGATTTGAAGGAGTACTATTCCAGGGAGAAGGTAGATGGTTCGAGACTTTCATATTGGTTAGAGAGGAAGCCGACATTTACGAATTTCACCCTTGTAGACGGAAAGTAAAGAAATCACGTGTGAAAGGCATAATAAAAGACTTAGTGATTAGAATCTGTGTAGTGTAAATATATCAAAGTTGTGTTAAATAGTAATGTTTTAGTGATTTTATTGTGTATCAGAGAAGAATACACCAGTGTAATTTAAAATGTTATCAGTGTTTAATGTATATGAGTTATATGTGTATCAAGATATGTCAGTGTATGAAATAAATATGTGCAATATGGATTAATTACACATTGTGGGCGAGATGAAACATCGTTGGAATGCACGGTATTGGACCGTCTGAGCATGTAAGTGGATATTTTCATTATGTTTTGTGTTGGGGGAATATTTGTGTACAATCCACCTGAGTTTGAGAAATAGGGATGTTTTTAATAACAAATAACAGAATAAGAGCGCGGTCTGAACAAATAAAAATTGAGAAATTATAAAATAATAATGAGAAATGAATAAATCCTTTAGAGGAAAAGTATGAAATAAAATATCAGTGTATTTGATAAATGTTATAAAAGCAAGCGTAATAATAATAATAATGAAAAGTATATAAAGGAAGATTAATTTGAATTATATGAAAGAAATAGCTTTTTGAGCTTTTGTAAAGGAATAAAGACATGGTATGAATACATGTTCTTAAAGTATAGCGATTATTGTCACGGGAGAGGATTAATATAAAAAAATTTAGATGTAGATCAAATGTTGATGTTGAATTTATCAGTTCTTTGGAAGACGCTAGGCTTTAATGTAATGTATAGCGCAAGGTCGCGCATTAAAGTAAATTGTCACGCTAGGAAGACGTTGAATCTAAATATACTTGGTAAATTAATTGTGAGGGACAGTTGATTACGGTAATTGAGCTATGATAAGTCCTCCATTACGGGATTGGTTTCCGAGGCCATGTGTGTTATATTGTATTAAATAATAGGGAGCGTATTTATTGTATTGATGAGCGCAGGTTAGACCGATGTCGCCTTAAACGCTGAATTGTTGTAAGTCCTCCAATATGGGATTGGTTCCCGAGGCAGTTGAGAGAGTCGAACCTAGACTCGTATAGTTGTGGAAGCCCCTAAATATCGTCGTTGTATTGAATTATTCTTACCCATCAATGATGACACTTCATAATTAATAAATGCCAAGGTTACGAAAGTGGTCTATGAACCTATATAATGTTGTTAAAAATGAATGAAAGAAACGCCAGGTCTGTTCAACGAACTGTGGAAAGGAAATAGCTGTTTTAAAAGCATGAATGTAGCTGTCTCGAGACGAGACATAGAGCCTCCCCTCCCTGGCCATAAATCACGTCAAGTGTTGCGGTCAGACCCCTTGTTTTGGTAGGGTCGGAGAAGACCGTCTGCTGGAAGTAATGATACACCGTGAGTGTTTAGAATTTGTTAATGACCCGGGATTTGAACCGAGGTCCTTGTAGATTGAAAGTACCGCTTGCCCGTTCAGATCGTAGCTTTCTTATATGATAATGGTCTTTAAGACAAATAAATAAATAAATAAATAAAATCCCTAACGTAAGGTTGTATTGATGTAGGATTTCACGAGTCAATTGAGGACAATTAGATTCCGGGAGTAATCATAATTTTTGACTTTGATCAAGTAGTCTTCGGTAACTCTGGAGTACACAGGTATTTTCCCGATCACTGTAGTGAATTTGTTAACTTGAGAGAGATGGTAACATAAGAACATTGTGAGATACCCAAAAATTTAAATAAAGGAATAACATTTATTTTAAATAAGATTATATATTGTTTTGATTGTAAGAAGCTCATAAAAAATGATTTTGAGATTTGTGAAGAATAACGCATCTTATAGTGGAAAGTATTGAGCCATTGGAGCTCGTGATTGTAGTAAAATTTAAAAGGGATACTTTATGGAAGTAAAAAGAATTAACATTTTTGTTGCTTTGAAGGAAACCATGTGTTTTAATATAATATTTGTTTGAGTTTATGTGTTCCTTGTTCACTTTGAACAAGTTTAGAAGGATTGGTCAGTAGTTGATTTGTTTAATTTGTTTGTAGCGCCATAATTTTGGTTAATTAAATGTTTTATAAAAGGAGGTGATTTTGTTTTTATTTTTGGAAGTGTATCCACTATTTAATCCAAAATGTGTAAGTCACATAGTGGGAGAACGTACCAAAACCCCGAAAATCCCGATTTGAGCATTGTTGGCATACTGTGATTGGCATATTTCTTACTGAAAGGGCACAATATATAAAAAGGAATGTCTGTCTGTTCGTCTTTTATGCGTTCATAAACCATTCATTCGATTTCGATCAAATTTTGGTGAGTTGTTGTACACACTTTCGGGATGTTCATAGGCATAGTTAATCCATTTCACCATAGATAGCGCGAATAGTTTAAAGAAATGCGTAATGGCGATGTGTTCATATACAAGTCATCCGATTGCGATCAAATTCTGGTGAGTTGTTGTGTAAAGTCCCGGGAAATTTATAGGGGTAATACATCCACTACTATTTTGAATCTAAATTATATTTTGTAAGTATTTTCTATCGAAATTGCATTTTGTAAATATTGTCAATTCATATAACAGTACAGTAAGTATGTAGTTAGTTTTAGTTGTAAGTAGGTAGTTAGTTTGTATATTAGATATATGTCATTGTTCTATTAGACTGTGGTGTGTGAGTGTGTCTGGTAGCAGTTGCATTGTTTGTTAGTTATAGTTCATTGTTTCAGTAGACTGTGATGTGTAAGGGTGCATGTGAGTGTGCCTGGTGACAGACTGTTTTAGTGGTAGTATTTGTTGTTGGTGGAACTTTAGTATTTTTTCGTTAGTAGATTTTTGGTATTTAATTGTTTGTACGGTAAAAGGTTAGTATTTTTGTTAGTAGAATTGCTCTTTTCTTATTCTGAAAGGGAGTAGCAGCCTTTCAGAATAAATCATTTCTTTACTAGTCTTATAGACGGTTAAGATATTGATAATATAAGCCAAATAATGGCTACACTGCGTCCTGCTGCACGGCTGAAAGCAACGGGAAACTACAGCCGTATGCTATTCCCGAGGATATGCACCTCTCTATGCATAATTACATGTGATGTTGGCCTCCTCCCTTGTAAAATTTCAATCCGGAGGTAAACTAGTCCCCCGTTCGGATCTCCGGGTGGGGACTACTCGAGAGGGGGTTAACATCACAGAAATGACAAAGAGGAAATCTGACATTCTACGGTTCGGAGCGTGGAATGTTAGAAGTCTGCTAGGAAGTAGAAGGTTAGAAAACTTAGAAAGGGAAATGGATAGGTTGAGGTTGGATTTGGTTGGGATTAGTGAAATGCGCTGGCAGGAAGAACAGCAAGCAGACCAAGCAGAGGTTCGCCTCATATTGATTAGGAAACTTGGGCAGCGGGTGGAATATTATGAGCAATATAGTGAACGGATTATTGTAGCAAAAATAAATACTAAACCTACCTGCACCACAGTGGTACAAGTCTATATGCCTACCAGTCAGGCTGATGATGAGGATGTTGAAAAGGTCTACGAAGAAATAGACGAAATTCTGAGGTATATCAAGGGTGATGAAAATGTTATAGTAATGGGAGATTGGAATGCTGTGGTAGGAAAAGGGAGAGAAGGGAAGATAGTAGGAGATTTCGGATTAGGTGAAAGGAATGATCGAGGAAGCAGCCTGGTAGAATTCTGCACCGAGCATGAGTTGGTCATAGCTAACACCTTATTCAATAACCACAATAGAAGAATATACACATGGATGAGACCAGGAGATACAGGGCGTTACCAAATCGACTTCATTATGGTCAAGCAGAGGTTTCGAAACCAGATTTTGGATTGTAAAACATATCCTGGTGCTGACATAAACTCTGACCACAATCTGGTTGTAATGAAATGCAGATTAAAGTTGAAGAAACTGAAGAAAATTCAAAAGCCAAAAAGGTGGGCAATAGACAGACTGAAAGAGAAGGATACAAACGAAAGATTCAAGAAGAGTATAAAGGAAGGACTAATGAAAAACCCTAAACAATCTTCAATTGTAGACGAATGGGCACTTTTGAAGAATGAAATAACAAAATCCGCAGAAGAACACATTGGTAGAAAAAAAAGAATAGGTAGAAAACCGTGGATCACTCAGGATGTACTAGAATTGATGGATGAAAGGCGGAAACACAAGAATGTATGAAATGAAAAGGGGAAAGCAGAATACAAACGTCTGAGAAATGTGGGTAACAAGAAGTGCAAGGAAGCGAAAGAAGAATGGTTGAAAGAGAAATGTGCAGGTATAGAAAATTGTCTGAAATTAGGAAAAGTAGACTCAGCTTAT
The DNA here is from genome assembly GCA_946902985.2 of Meconema thalassinum. Lineage (NCBI taxonomy): Eukaryota > Metazoa > Arthropoda > Insecta > Orthoptera > Tettigoniidae > Meconema > Meconema thalassinum. Next base: position 344,885,078 of record OX336394.1, read on the forward strand.
CGAAGGATTAAGAATACTTTTGAGGAAAAGAAGACTAAGTGCTGTAATATTAAGGACACACATGGAGAGCCTCTAACAGATAGGGAAGAAAAGGTTGAGAGATGGAAATCTTACATAGAGAGTTTGTATAAGGGAAAGGAGATTGAGAATCATGTAATGGAAAAGGAGGAGGAAATTGATGTGGATGCGAAAGGAGAATTAATATTGAGATCTGAATTTGATAAAGCTTTGGAAGACTTAAGCAGCAACAAAGCACCATGCATAGATGATATACCGATTGAGTTGCTACGCTGCATAGGAGATGAAGGTCTGATCTGGTTATTTCACTTGGTGTGTAGGATTTATGAGACAGGTGAGGTACCCCCCTGATTTCAAGAAGAATGTAATCATCCCTAAACCAAAGAAAGTGGGAGCTGACAGATTTGAAGATTACCGTACAATCAGCTTGATTACTCATGCTTCAAAGATCCTGTCTAGAATAATTTACAAGAGGATTGAAAGCCAGATAGAAGCGGAGTTGGGTGAAGACCAGTTTGGTTTCAGGAGAAATGTAGGAACAAGGGAAGCTGTACTAAGTCTTAGGCTGATTTTGGAAGGTAGAATAAGGAAAGATAAGAGAACGTTCATGGCTTTTGTAGACTTAGAAAAGGCTTTTGATAACGTTGATTGGACTAAATTGTTTGACATTTTGAAATCGATTGGAATAAAGTACAGGGATAGGAGGGTGATATACAATCTATACAGAAACCAGACAGCAGTCATTCGAGTTGAAGGACATGAGAGAGAAGCTGGTATTCAGAAAGGTGTAAGGCAAGGCTGCAACTTATCACCCATACTTTTCAATCTTTACATTGAACAAGCAATGAAGGAATTAGAGAAAAATTTAAAGTGGGAGTGAAGATTCAAGGAGAAATAATTTCAACTCTGTGATTTGCTGATGACATCGTCATCTTGGCCGACAAGCCTGAGGATTTGAATGAGTTTTTGAATGGTATGGACTCCGTCTTACGGAAAGAATTCATGATGAAAATTAATAAATGTAAAACAAAAATACTGGAATGCTGCCGAAATAAATCATAAACCTCTATGGAGATCAAATTGGCAGGTGAAAAGCTGAAGGAAGTAGGAGACTTCTGTTACTTAGGACGCAGAATAACCAGTGATGGACGAAGCAAAGAGGATTTAAAAAGTAGGTTGGCTCAGGCAAGGAAAGCATTTCTACAAAAAAGGAATCTGCTGACATCGAATATAGATGTAGGTATTAGGAAGTCATTTTTGAAAGCCTTTGTCTGGAGCGTGGCGCTCTATGGAAGTGAAACATGGACTATTGGTGCAGCAGAAAAGAGGAGAATTGAAGCATTTGATATGTGGTGTTACAGGAGAATGATGAAGATCAGATGGGTAGATAGGGTTACAAACAAAGAGGTATTAAGACGAGTGGGAGAGGAGAGATGTTTCTGGCGACTGCTAATGAAGAGAAGAGACAGGTTGGTAGGACACATACTAAGACACACAGGAATAGCAAGCTTAGTTATGGAGGGAAGGGTCGAGGACAAGAACTGTAGGGGTAGACCAAGGTTAGAATATGTTAAACAGATTGCCTCGGATGTAGGGTGTGGTAGCTATGTAGAGATGAAACGATTAGCTCAGGACAGGGAGGCATGGAGATCTGCATCAAACCAGTCAAAAGACTGAAGACTCAAATAACAACAACATCAGAAACTTAACTATAACCAAAAAAACAAAAACTCCTTCTTCATATGAGAAGTCAGGCCCAGACAATTTACTAACATGTCTAGGTTTAGCATGTAATCCGTGAAGGGCTGATATATTTGTTGTGTGCTGACAATGTTTCCATCGAAAACACAACTGAATTCAAAATTGCTTGCTACACCACAATGTTTGTTTGTCTGAGTTTGGGCAGTTTGAGCAGTTAGCAGATCTGATATATCACGTGTTGAAATGACTAAATTTCTATTTATACTTCTCTTCTTCAATCTCATAAATATGCTGAGAGAGCCTGTTCCTGTTGACTTTCTTCTGTATACCTCAGGAAAGATACTTGGTACATATGTTGGACTAGCAGGATGTTGAGATTTACACCCTCCTATGAAATGTGTGCTGCAGATTCTAGAAGATCTGAAGGTGTCCACCAAGTACCATCTGCCCTATAAAACAAATTGTGTAAATATGGCTAATTTATGTAAACATACGTTTTAAAGTATGTGCAATCTGTAAATGCAAATATTATTTTAAACACATTTTTTAAAATTTTATTTGGATCTGTATTAGGCCTATATTTATTTGAATTTCTGTTGTAATGAGTTCAAATTATTTTGTGACTATCTGGTTTCATAATAAAATGTTTGTAGTACTATTTAAAATACTGTAATGCACTTTTATTTAATGTTTATATATAATTACACATTTCTAAAATATTTCTGTAGGCTATTAATATTTTGTGCCTATTTTTTGTCATGTACCAAGGCCTATTTCTGTAAATATAATATTAATCCACTAGCCTTTAAAATCCACTTCGTGAGGTCGTGGAGGAAAAACTAAAAAGTGTCACACTTTGCTCAGTATTAAGGTATCTGTTATTTTATTATTATTATTGCTATCATTAAGACTACTGTGTAATAGAATATCTCTATTATTATGATGTGTGTGCTTTAAAAATATGGCGTCCTGGTGCGGAACTTACCCTGGAAGTATAGCATTACTGTAATTATTTTGGTTGTTACTGTTAACCTATTTGTAAAAGTCATGGTTAGTATAGGTTTTGTACTGTGCAATTTAGTATTAATTAAAATATTAATTCCCCCATTACTTACTTCTTGCGATTTACAGCTAAAATCCACTGTCTTTTCAAATCCATTTCGTGAGGTCGTTATGAAAAACTATAAAATTTCACATTTTCCTGTGTATTGCAGCATCTATTATTGCAGCCAACAACACAGCACATTACATTACCAGAACGTTTAGACATCTTTAAAATAATAATCTGAAGACAACACTATAAAAAGATTGAACATACTCATGTAAATATTCACTCATACTGCAACGTCTTACGATCAGCTTTTGATAAACAAGGCCGTGTGTAGTTTTCGTAGTATCCACCAGCAACAGCACACTGCAGAGCGCATGGTGCCTATACACATTGCAATGCACTGGAATCTAATTTAGTTCAATTTTTAACAAAAACGGAAGATGGCGGCTGTGCGAAATTTAAAAATTAAGTTTTTATTTCTTGTGTCGTAATCATGTGATCGAAGTAAAAGTTTGAATGATGGACCTACGCAATAATTTTATTTTAATAGCACAAATTGCTATGGCCTATACATATAACGATCCAACCATCAGAAATATTTAGACGGTTCTCAATATCTACGAATCTATTACAGCAATCAAACCAATATTTTTATGATCTTAGAGGCTATAAACATAAGTTGACCTATGGGACTTGCAATAATCTGGTGGGCACAAACCCAACAAGGCGGCGACGCGAAATATAAATATTTAAATGGACATTTCTATCGATTTAACCTTCCGAGTGCAGTGAAACTTGGTACGCTAAATGCTTATACAAATGTTAATCCACTGGCATCTTATTTATTACAATTGTTTTCATAACCACAAGATGACAGCTGGGCGAAATTTGGAAAACCTCGTCTTTGTTTCTTGTGTTATAATCATGCGATTGATTTTGAATACTACAAAATAATCTTCACGAAATAGTGCATAACTCTAATATCTATATGCATATTCTATATATAGAGAGATCCAACATGCCGACCATCCGAAATATTTATACGATTCTTAATATCTACGAATCTATTACAGCAATGAAACTGAAATTTAGTATGTTGATAGAGGCAATTAATATAAGTAGGATATATGAAAATAGGCTGTATAAATCTTCACGGAACTACTTGTTTCATAAATGAAATTAGACTAAAAATTAAGAGTTATAAATTTTGAACGAAATAATTTAAGTTTGTTAAGAACTAGCCTAATTGGTGTTGGGGTGTTATTAAAATTCAAAGTAGGAGGTATTATTAGGTATTTCATCCTTCTTTAAAGGGGAGGAACATCGTGGTCTTCTGCCACATATAAAGTATTGTCTACGTTATCCCCGACATTCACACCTTATCATCGCAAAGAAGTAGACTATGTCAGAGGTGTTTCCTGAAACATGGTAATTATTATTTACACAACATATCCGATTCCCTGATTATACTAATGATTATATTATTAATAATAATATTCGGAATAATTTGAAAATAACGTCCGTAATGGCTACTTCCTGTAAAGAACGAAACTTCAAAATTTATTCAACCCACCAGCTGTAGAAGAAACCTTTTCCTACTTTGAGTCCAGAGCCATGCAAATGGACTTAAGTTGAGAACCTCCTGATACACTGTGGAATCAGAATTATTCAGATTACTTGCTGATGAAATTTGCCATAATTTTAGAGAAAATATAATTTAATTTTAAATTGTTTGACCTAAGAGACAAATATAATTTCTCCCGTGAATATTAGCGTTGAAATGGCCAGCCCTAACAATAAAATAATGAAAATTCCCGGGAAATGCGTTAAAGAAAGAGAAACATGTTCTTCGGATTCTTTAACTATGCGTAATGCTGAGAGCAACTTCTCTGCTTTCAAATCTGATAGCCATTTATAGAAAATACCAGCCTCCCTGATTCTAGAAAATATAATATTAAAGCGACGTGTGTGAGGACTGAATTTCCTGAGATCAAACGTAACATGAAAATTCATTGCACCACCTTCGAGAGCAGAAAACCTTTTCTTACATCCACCCGAGAGATATAGAAAATCGAGTGCAAAGCCAATATCAAAGGAACAATAAAAATATCCGAAATTATCTACTTCATTCAATTTAGCTATGCCCTCATCGCCCTTATCAGTTATATCAGTTGATATGAAATTCTCGTATAATTGCTTCGCAATAGGATCATCCTTATCCTCAAATACATGTGCATTCCATACATGAGATCCGAATGAAAATTTTGAATCTATGAGGTCTCCAATAGTCGTGATTTGTCGTTCTATCCCTGGATTTGTAAGTACACTGAACATTACAGACTGATAAACAGAATTGATTACAAAACAATATAACACCCAGAGAATTAGGATCAATCGTTTTCCCGTAGATGTTCCTAAACTAGGTAAGGAAATACCAATCAAAACCGACCACGATAATAGCAGATACCTTCCGAGCATTTGTTGTCTTCTCTCAGCTAAGAAGAAAGTAAGTGTTATGAGCAAAAGCGAAAGCATTATTAGCAACCAAATTTCCCAGTCGAATGCAATAAATATTGCTTTCCAGGGAGGAATTACTTTAGCAACATCAGCGTCGTCACTTGTCAAAAGACCTAATACTCCAGAAATTGTTCTGTCTTTCTTGATAATACCCCAACGGTGCCCCGTCATTGATCGAAGATCCAGAAATTGTACACGATAACCGGATGAAGCTGCCACAGCATTGAACAGAAACACTTCAAGACCGCCAGTGTATGAAAATTCTTCATTCTCATTTGTCGAGTTTTTAGGAGAGCACATACGTTTTATATTCAAATGTGGCAACACGCATGGGGCAATTTGGTAACTTACTTGGAACTTTATTGGGGAAAAGTTCGCATTTCTTGTAGTTGTCTTTCATTACCAGCTCATTTATGCCAACCATATCTTCTAGCCGAGTTCCACAGTTTCCTGATGCAGAAAAAGGAAACCAGGTGTAGAGCTGTAATGCTTGACGATCATCAACATATATAGTGATAATGATATTCAGCACGTACCACTTCCAGAGTTCTGCTACAATACATCGCGCTGTCTTCTGACAATCATGGAATTTAACAGGCTCTAAAATTATCACGAAGGATCGAGCCTCAAGGTTCCAAAATTAACTCTGAAGCAAATGGTTGACTTGATCGGTGAAACCAATTGACTCTTCACTCCCTGACAAAATGAAGAAGCATTGTGTATTGCCCAAATCACGTCTCTTAATTGGAATTTCAGACAATGGTTCCTCGGCGTGAATTATTTGCAAGTAATTGTTTGGACCGTGAATGGAAGTATTCCAATAACCGTTGGAGTAAACTCAAATGATTTTCAAAGTTGTCATTGGAAGGTCTGGCTGAGATCAGTACGTTATGGAGGTCTGAACAGTTGGTATCGTAAACAGCCTTCATAAAACTAAGAACGTGATCACTGGCAGTGTTCGTCACTAACGTGTTTGGGACGAAAAAATCCACTGCACCCATCAGTGGAGTCACCAAATAAGAAGATAAATCATTTTCCGTTCTCCTTTCATCCTCTGTGGTAATCTTTGGCGTCTGGAACAAATCAGAATACAACAGATCATAAACTTGAAATATTTGATATCCAGAGATTGGAAAGAGAGTACAGTATACAGGGTGTTTCAGAGATAAGTACAAATATTTTTCTGCCGGTTGTTGGCGGCCCTGAATACATGTGACGTGAAAATAATATCCTATTTCAAAAATTGCAGAATAAAATCAAAACGTAGGAAATATGATTTTGGTAGTTGAGGTGGTGTAATGATGCATGTCACGGGGATTTGCTGATATTTATTAAAATATGTAGCTGTGTGAAACCTTTTGCTGCGTGTGCGTAGAAACTTTCCGTACACTTTATGCATCCATACTACCAGAAACTGTAATGCAATGAAGTTCCTACGAAATGTTTCATACATATTAGGCATGCACACGTCGTGAAATATTTGAGATCTAATTTGTTTGGAGTGAAGTACAAGTTATCTCACTGAAGGTAGAAATGAACATCCGCATTTGATAAACTAGGATATTTTTATCACAAGGAACGGTTAGTCCTTGTGAAGAGTATCACGGATTTTTTGAATGACATATTTGGTAAGAATGTCGCTTCATTACAGCTCCTGGTAGTATGTATGCATAAATTGTATGTTATCGTTCTAAGTACAAATAGCGAACGATTTCACATAACAAAGTAATGTATTGTGCCCGTTTCCCCGATGTCACGTTGGCCCGGTGATTTCAACGTGAAACCGAAGAAAGGACACTGGCGATAAAAAATCAAGTCCTGGAAATATATGTCCCTCAGAAAAACAAGTAGTTCCGTGAAGAAATATACAGCCTATTTTCATATATCCTACTCATGTTAATTGCCTCTATCAACATACAACATTTCAATTTTATTGTTGTGATAGATTCGTAGATATTGAGAACCGTCGAAATATTTCAGTTGGTCGCCAGTTTGGATTTTTATTTACGTACTATTGCATGAAGATTATTGTGTACGTGTGGTATTCAAATTTCAATCGCATGATTACGACACAAAAAGTAAAAACCACATTTTAAAATTTCGCATAGCTGCCATCTAGTGGTTATGAGAACAATTGAAATAAATTAGATGGTTGTGGATTAACATTTGTATATGCATTTAACGTGCAAAGTTTCTCTGCACTCGGATGGTTAAATGACGAGAAACGTCCGTTTAAATATTTATATTTCGCGTCCCCGCCATGTTGGATTTGTGCCCACCAGGTTACGGAAAGTCCGTTAGGTAAACTTATGTCCGTAGCCTCTATGAACATTTAAAAATCAGTTTGATTGCTGTAAAAGGTTCGTAGATATTGATAACCGTCAATATATTTCGGATGCTTGCCATTTTGAATTGTTATATGTATAGGCCATAGAGTTATATACCATTAAAGGAAAATTATTGCATAGCTTCATTATTCAAAGTTTCACTTCGATCGCATGAATACCGCACAAGAAATAAAAGCATAATTTTAAAATTTCGCACAGCCGCCATCTTGAGGTTATGTAAACAATTTAAATGGACGTTTATCGTGATTTAACCATCCGAGTGCAGTGATACTTTGCACGTTAAATGCATACAAAAATGTTAATCCACAGCCATCTAATTTATTCAATTGTCTTCATAACCACAAGATGGCAGCTGTGAGAAATATTAAAATCTCGTTTTTACTTCTTGCGTCCTCATCATGCGATTGAAGTTTGAATACCATACGTACACAATAAGCTTCATTACAATATGTATAATCATTTACTGTACCAGATTTCACTGCGCTCAGATGGTTAAATCACGAGAAAAGTCTATTAAAATGATTCAAATTCGCTTGGCCGCCATGTTCGTTTTGTACTTTACATATTTTTGAATGTTACATAGATAAACTTGTAGCCGTGCCCTTTATCACCGTACAAAATTTCAGGGTGATATCTGTAATAGTTTCGGAGATATAGAATGCCAGTGAAATATTTCGCACAGCCGCCATTTTGAGGTGATGTGAACAATTGAACTAGGTTAGACGTCAGTGCATTACAATGTGTATGAACACTTGCTGTACCAAGCTTCATTACGGTTAGATGGTTAAATCGCGAGAAAAGCCTATTAAAAGTCTCAAATTCGCTTGGCCGCCATGTTGGTTTTGTAGTTACCAAGTTTTTGAACGTCTCATAGGTACACTTCTATTAGTGCCCTTTATCACCGTACAAAATTTCAGGGTGATATTGGTAATAGTTTCGGAGATACTGAATGCTGGTAAAAAAAAGTCGCACTGTTGCCATGTTGGATTGGTGCGACGCAATAAAATTTGAAGGGTGCGGACGGGGTCGGCCAATTTGGTGCTATGATCTTACCGAGTTTCATTGAAATCGCTCCAGACGTAGAAGATATTAGGGGACACACACACACACACACGATTCACACACACGCACACTCAGACACACGGACACAAAAGGTGAAAATAGGCTAAAAATCGGAATAACTAGCTCAGGCAGGCAGGAGATCGATTATCTCGGATCAGTTAAAAGGATAGGCACGTAAGGTTTAACAGGACAAATACTACGCAAAATGAAAATAGGAAAATATCACTGATTCGGGAGAAGTTAGAATATCTTCAGGAATAATATTAGAGTCTTAAAATCAATGTCCTAAATTTATTTTAGAGCAGACGATCACACAAGAAGTAAACTTACACTCTTATAACTCAATGCAAATCATTAGGGTGGGATTCTAAAATCCATAATGTCCATCTATGTCATTTGAATAATCTGGGAAGTACTCGCAAAAGTAAAATAATTAGAGTTCGAGTGTTCGATGATAAGCTGAATAATAATGATAATTTTAAAAAAACTTCACTTTCACTTTCAGCTTCATAGAAAACAAGAAGTTCTGTGACGAACTAAAGAGCCTACGTTCCTTAAAATTAAGATTCATGCCAATGATTAATCTATATGGACCTATCTAGAATAATGACGAAATTAAGTTGGTAATATCGAAATATACCTAGTATAATGTAGCCAAATTCAGCACTACAGTTTGCAGCCCCGGTGACTGAATTTATATTCTTAGTTCCATCTCTTAAGGTACATAATACAAAATTTGGTTGAAGTCCAATGGATAGCATGGACGTTACATGCAGTTAGACATTGGATCTATCAGCGCGCGTAAAATCATCTTGGCAACAATGTCATGCATGTTTTGGTCAGAAATAATCTGAAATTTTATGATCTATTGTTGTGCCAATTTTGGATGAATTCCATTTCTTAGTATAGAAGTTACAGTACATGTATTTTAAAATTGGAACTATCAGTAAGCTTATAATCATGTTGGCAGCACTGACGTACATTGGTTCTCCAAATTAATCTACAATGTCAGGTACTATACGTGTGCAAAGTTTGGAGCTGTTGGCTTGCATACTTTGTGAAATATTTATATCAGTGTAAACAAATAGAGACTGGATTTATTAACAGTTGGCAGTCCTGGTTGCTCTTAAGAATACGAATAGTTAAATCGGTTATGCTACACATAGCACATTTGGTTGGAATTCAATTGATAGTTTAGAAGTTATATGCATTAACGAATTGGACCTATCAGCAGGCTTAGAATAATTTTGGCAACCCTGTCATAGATGGCTTCCTGGAAATTAATCTGAAATATTATTGTCTATACGTGTGCAAATTTTGTAATAGCTCCCATGCATACCTTCCATGATATGCAACATGGAGTTCAAATTTCAAGTGCGGTTTCTCAGCAGTTGGTAGCACTGACATCATTTTCAAATATGGGCTTGAGATATTCAGGTATAGATACTCATACCAAATTTGGTTTCGATTTCTGCAGTCGATTAGGAGTTGATAGGGGGGGGGGAGGGGACACACAGGCAGACAGACAGAAGGACAGACAGATAGACATTTTCCCAGGTCGATCTCATAAGTCTACTTTTTGCTCATTTTTGAAAAATGTGAATAATAGGCCAAAAATATTAAATTCACTATAAAATTTTCTTTCCCATCAACACTAACTGAATGAATAGTTTACACATAAATTTCACACATTCCTAATATGTACAGACATTAGGTTAACAATGATCATCCTCAATCATCTAATTTGACTTAATAAACTTGTGGAAAGAAATTATTATTATAATTATTATCAAAATAATTTAAAATTTCTTTATGGAAATTATATCAGCTATAAATACCAATGTCCTGTTATATCCGCACAATAACTGGCTTTAAATGACATCCTAATCACTCAAATAATTCTCAAATCATTAATTGGGTTTTCTTTATCCTTATGGGATCATTTAAATTATTCAGATTGCGATGGTATAATTTTAGCATATTTTGATTAGAATAGTACTGAGCCACCTGTGATCGGCAGGAATTATTAATCTTAAATCAACCAGCTTATGTAACTCTGACAACATTGCACAAAATCATGACGATTAATTGGACAGTAATGAAGTAACTGCTATTGCATTATTTTTCACCATTGTAAATTCTAAATATAAACAAATATAAAGCACATGCTAATTCCTTTGAACCTATGTCTGCATAAGCGCTTAGATATTCTGGCATGATCATCTACTATTTCCTCGAAGAAATTAATTACTTAATTTATTGATCGTATTAATAAGTAGCAATGGTATTTCTCATGTCCAACAGTTGCCACCTTAAGACCACTATAGAATGTCTACAACTCATAATTCATTGTGCTTATATTAAAAGTGCAGTTCCAAATCCTTTGACATAATGCCAAATAATCCTCAAATCATTATTAACGTTATTAATCTGCATTCATAAAACTGGTCAAAACTCCCTAATGTGAATGATCATCATAGGCTTTGTATTCTTGTGCAATCTGAATTAAATTACTGTAGTGTCTAGGATCATAGATCATGAATCAGTATTATAATAATTACAATGCCATTAAATTAATTAACAAGATGCAATTATTAGCGCTGCAAAAAGTCAAATGTTCCGTTCGCAATTGCCTTCATGGTAAAATCGCCACGAGAAAAAAATCCAAAGTTTTAGAATAATTAAATTGGAATTCAACCATCATTAAAAAAATCGTAATTTATATGTGTGAGATCACAATATCTTATTAATAATTTGCTCTCATTGTTTGGAAATTCATTCGAAATATATTTTAGCCACCTGGAATAATGAGCATTATATAAATTCTGAGTGATGGTTTGCCATAAGTGTTCAGACGGGTGTGGTCTGAATTCATGTCCTGTTGACGATGAATGTGTCTCCCACGTGTTCCATCGGTGGATAAATCTTGATTCTGTTCTTTAATTTGGAAGATCGACGCTTTAGGAAATCGTGTAACGCCATCATCATCGTGATGCCCGATCTATTGTGTATTCAGCCTTTCCGAATCCTGGATTCGTTCTCACCTACAAGTTTCTTTATTAAATGCTGCAACCATTCTGAATGCAAGGCTCAGCTCTTTTGGGTTTGTTAGGTAAGGAAATGGCGCTTGCTGGGAGGGCAGTTTGCATCTCTGTGTGGCATGGCAGGTGGCCTTGCCAATGAAGTTAGATGTTTTGTATATTCCTTTTACGTTGTTAATTTGTTTTTATTTTTATATCTTTTATTTTTTCTTGTTGTTTATTCTTTCGACCTAGATAGGGTATTGTTCTTAGTTGGTATCAGTGTAGATTATCTATGGAGATTGTGAGTTCCATGCAAGAGACTGTAAAATATTGTAGGAAGCCATGTTAGTAGCTGTTGGGATTCTCTATGGAGATTGTAATGAGATTGTTGTTGTGTGTTTTTGGAAGATGAAATTAGCTTGGAAGATTGCTTATAGGTTTTGGCAAGAGGTCAGAGTAGATGTTGTCTTGAGGATATGACATGGTTTCTTTTTATGAGAATAAATGGAGAAGGCTTTTGAAGAAATTGTTTTGATGATGTGCTTGGAATGGTGCTAGTAAGAATTGCATTGGAGGCAAGTACAGTAAGGTGAATGATATAAACTGCATGAGTGTATCAGGTGTGAAGGAGGTGTGTACAAGCCAGAGAGAGATGTGTTTTGTAAGAGAAAAGTGTCCCTCAAGGTAAACATTACCACCACCCCCGAATAGAAGACGTAAGGTCACAATTGGCAACCCAACGTCGGGCACGAATAAGGGAAAGTAGAAAGAGAAATGGAGGAGGATATGTATCGGGATATGCTACTAATGAAAGAAATGGCTGAAGATCTGAATAGGGATATGCTACTAATGTTGCTTAGCAAGTATACAGAGATGGAAGAGTCTATATAAAAGTCTGTGAAACAGTGGAATGAGTCTATAAATGAGGAAGTGAAGGAGATAAGTGAGATTAAGGAACAAGAAGATTATCCGAGATGTGGCGGGCGTGAGAAAGCAGGTGATATGGAAGAAACTGAAGGAAAGGAGGCAGGTGAAAGAAAGGAAAAGGTATAAGAGAAAGGAGAAGCGGATAACGGAGAAGGTGAAATGGAAGAAACTGAAGAGAAAGGAGAATCAGATGAGGTTGGTAATGAAGACAGTAGCAATCAAGAAAAAGAGGATAAAGATGAGGATGTACGTGCAAGAGTGAGCCATGGAGAAGACAACATACTAGAAGAAGATAAGGTGAAGAAGAAACAGTGGAAAACAAAGTGGAAGAAGAGAAAGGAACTGTTGAGTAAGACAAGACAGACGAGGAAGAGGTGGAACATGTGGAAAGGAAGAAGAGAGAAGTGGTTGAGAATGAAGACAAAGAGGACCAGGAGAATAGATAAAAGAATGAGTTGGAAAGCAAAGAGAAGGAGTAGGAAGAAGATGAGATGTTAGGCAAAGGAAGATAAGAGAGTGAAGGATCAGACCAAAGGAAGAAGAAGAAGAAGAAGAAAGGAAAATATGATATTAAATCAGAGGAGACAGACCAAAAGAAGAAAAAGACGGAAAATATGATGATACTGAATCAGAGGAGACAGACCAAAGGAAGAAGAAAAAGAGAGGTTTGGAATACAGGAGACGGGGAGGCAGGAGGAATCGTAGAAGACGACAAAGCAGGCGTGGAGGCAGGAGGAGAAAGGGGAGAACGAAGATGATAACGATTCTGCCATTCCTTCTGATTATGATGCTGTCCGATGTTCTGATGGAGGAGGAGTGTTTGACGAACTAGATGATATAGTTTCGGTTACTTCATCTGAGGAGAGTGATACAACGTTATGTAATGTTGATAATCTATAATTTGTTGTACTCTGTGTGTTTTTAGCATACTTGATGTATATTACGTTTTATGTATGTATTTTTAATGTATGTGATCCTCACGTGTTTCTCACGTGAGAATCACATAGAGGGGCGATTTCAACCATTCTGATTGCAAGGCTTAGCTCTTTTGGGTTTGTTAGGTAAGAAAATGGCGCTTGCTGGAAGGGCAGTTTGCATCTCTGTGTGGCATGGCAGGTGGCCTTGCCAATGAAGTTAGATGTTTTGTATATTCCTTTTACGTTGTTAGTTTGTTTTTATTTTTATATCTTTGATTTTTTCTTGTTGTTTATTCTTTCGACCTAGATAGGGTATTGTTCTTAGTTGGTATCTGTGTAGATTATCTATGGAGATTGTGAGTTCCATGCGAGAGACTGTAAAAGATTGTAGGAAGCCATGTTAGTAGCTGTTGGGATTCTCTAAGGAGATTGTAATGAGATTGTTGTTGTGTGTTTTTGGAAGATGAAATTAGCTAGGAAGATTGCTTATAGGTTTTGGCAAGTGGTCAGAGTAGATGTTGTCTTGAGGATAGATATGGTTTCTTTTTATGAGAATAAATGGAGAAAGACTTTTGAAGAAAGTGTTTTTATGATGTGCTTGGAATGGTGCTAGTAAGAATTGCATTGGAGGCAAGTACAGTAAGGTGAAAGATTTAAACTGCATGAGTGCATCAGGTATGAAGGAGGTGTGTACAAGCCAGAGAGAGATGTGTTTTGTAAGAGAAAAGTGTCCCTCAAGGTAATCATTACCACTACCCCCGAATAGAAGACGTACGGTCACAATGCTTAAACCATCATCTTGAAGTGTATGAAAAGCTTCATAAGTGTTCCCATATTCATATTCTTGAGTGAAAGTAGCATAGCGGATGACGTCAAACACCCCCCAATTCAGTGGCGGACTGGCTCTCGAGGGCCCACTCGGGACTTCTGACAGAAGGCCCCCCCTCCCCCTCCCCGTACCTCCGTAGTGGGAAATGTAGGGAATATAGGCAAAACATAATTCCTAGTTTTTTTTCGTTTAATTTTACTTATTGAACACAAACACAAACACAATAAACATAAACAATTGAAGCAGAAAACAGCTTAGCAGCTAATTACAGAGGCAATATGCTTGAACAATAAAATCACAGCAACAATCGCGAAAGTTCAGAGGATGTTCTAGCAACACTATCTATAATTTTGTCTTTGCCAATCGACACCACCAGGTCGTACTCGACGTTCATCAAAAACAGAGGTTCAAATATCGAAATCATGGACCTTAACTTAAGTTTTGACAATCTTGAGTTTTGAGAACACCCTCTCACAAGTTATTTGCGTGCAAGGTAGTGTCAGAACGAATTTATAGACGCAATACAGATTAGGAAACAATCCTGATTGCTGGACAATATCCCGGACGATATCAAACGCACACTTTAAACATCTTTTACATTTAGGATAACTTTCTTTGATCTCGTCAGACTCTTCATCAACATCAACATGTAAGTCAGTTTCAAGGGGAACATCATCTTTGCTAGGCTCAAATGTTTCATTTAAATCTTTGGTTAAGGAAGAGTACTGCGCAAAAGTTTTTAATTCTTTGGATAGTGTATCTTTATCTAAATTAGCTAATCTTGCAACTTCCCTTAACGCGTTTCCAGGCAACCCGTTTGTGATAACATCATTAAAATTTTTAGGATCTAAGCAAGCACAATCTTTGAGAAGATCCGCGTTAGCAATAAATCTACCATCTATGATAGACTTAGCTACATCGAGAATATTCAAGTACGTCTCAATCCTGTACACATCTTTTGGATTTTTTGGTCTTTCGTCATCAGCTTGTTCACCAACTATTTTTTTGGTTCTTTTCATTTTCTTTGGTTTAAAGTCCTCCTGCAAATGAAAATCCTCTGGGACATCAGCCACATCGGGATCATGTAAATTCAATCTCTAGTTTAAAAAGGCAGCAAATTTTTTTCTCTTCTCATACAGCGACTTAAAGTGTTCGTCGCTCCTTTTTTTCTCAATCTCTTTTGCAAGTTTTTCCACCATATTGAACGCGGTCAAGTAGTTTAAAAACTTAGATTGTAAATATTTTGACGCAACTGAACTCGCCTTAAAAATATCTAGGTACACAGCAGCAGTTAAAATGTTCTCAAACTTGCTCCAGTTTTTTAACAGTGCATTTGCTAGAAACTTTGTTTTTGCATCAAAAGTCGAGCCCCGTGAAACAATTTTGAACAAGGCTTCCAATAAAATAGCGAATTTTGAAGTAGAAATCGATTCCTCGTGAACATCTAGATCTATTAGGGACGAAAGAGCATTGTCCTTGCTCCACCACCTGGTTTTTCCGATAACTTGTAACCTGCTCATTTTTCCATGACCAGACTCAGCCTGCCTTTTTTACTTCCCTTACAACATCCATACACTTATGCGATTCGGAGAAAAACACTGCTGTTTCCTGCACTAAACCGAACAAGTTTTCGCTAGAAAGGCAACATTTGGTCGTGTCTACCATGACTAGATTAAGAACATGTCCAACGCAGTGCGTAAACAATATGTCTGGATTCAAAATTTTAAAGTGGGCTTGCAATCCCTCGTACTTAGCTGACATATTGGCAGCGCCGTCAAATGAACAACCATTCAATTTTACGATTTCTACTTTCATTTCGGAAAATTCTTTACAGACGAGATTGTAGAGAGCTTTTCCTCGAGTCATGAACAGCGAGCAAATGAAGCAATCTTTCATGAAATTTTCCGTGAAATACGTAACGCACTACCACAGCCATTTGATCCAAAACAGAAACGTCCTGAGTGGAGTCAACAAGAAGACCAAACCATGTTGCTTCCTTTAAATCTGAGATTATCTGTGCTTGCAAGCATTCACCAATAGCTTTAATTAACTTGTTAATGAACGTTTTTGACAGAAAAGTGACCAGAGACCCTCTACCTGCTGAAGGTCCCCCCCCCCCTTTTCTCTTCGTATTTCCTTCATTCGCTTACTAAGCTCAATGCACTTATTGATATGTTCTTTGAGTACGACATCATAGTCTTTAAGCAATAACACCAACTCTAAAAAGTTGCCGTGGTTAACAGACCTCTCCTCCAAACTATATGCAGCCTCATCCGACGTTCCTCTATAAGCAAGCCCATGCCTCCCAACCAACACAATTACATCAATCAACCTCTTTACAATTTGGCGCCTTAGCTCAACCTCTTGCCTACGCATTTCCCTAAGATGGACATCAATGCAACTAGTAATGTCCCTACTAACGGGTGCTTGCAACAAAGCATCACAGGCATTTAAGTGATTCTTGGATTTCTCATGACTTTCAACAGAACTGTAAACATGTTTCGCGTCTTTTACGTCATGACCAGTAACAAAGCTGGATAAGTTACCTCGAAAGTCAATGTTTCTCCCCAAAACCATGCATGTTGTGCAGAAAATTTGCTTTTTCTCACTGCAATACGAAAGCCACTTGCGCTTTATTTTCTCGCCTGATGGCAACGTATACAAGTGAAGTTTGTTTGTTGCAAAAGGCAACTTATAAGGACACTCTTCCGAAGAAGGCTGAATCGGATGATTTTTTAAAAATGCTAATTTGGCATCAACACTAGAATCCTTTGCGGGAGGTAAAAAAAAATCTATAAGAGACACGTACGTTGAAAGTGGCTCGCGCTTGCTTCGAGGGAAAGAACTATTGCTACTACAACCTTCTTTTTAAGATTTATTAGCCTTGTCAGTTTGTTCTGTATCCTGGTTCCCTGAAAAGGCCGAGTTGTGTTCGGCACTGTTATCTTTTGTTTCAATTTCAATGTCCACGGCACGCGCACTATCGGGAGTTGACACAGCCTCTATCTGTACCAGCGTTCTGCTCGTTTGTTGAAGAAGCGCTCGCGGTGCCCTGTAAGTCCACGGGCTCCCGAGACGTACGAGCGTCAACTCCGGCTGCGGCTTCTCGATAGGCTTCGCTCGGAAATGACACTGAACTCTGATGGCAGCTTCCACTGTTTTCTCCATCGACCCCATGGGATTCCTTTGGATGAGTTGACAGAGCAGAAGGAGGTTCATCTCCGTTATTAGTTCCGAGTCCGTCGCCTTTGTACTTATCACCGTCCTCCGAGTCCGAGAGCGGTTTGTCGACGACACCTCGGCTTTCTCGATCTGTGAAAGCAAGAAACAAACTTACTTTATACATCTGAATGGAGCGATGTGCACGTTTTAAAGCACGAGTTTTAGAACATAGCGTTATAAATCAAAAAATTTTATGTATGTATTAGGAAAAAATAGTGTTTTCTTCACAGTAGACGACAAAATTAAAAAAGAAAACCCTGTGCACAGGAATTTTTAAATTACAGAAGAAAAGAAGTACGTTGAAATTGCAGCTTGCTAACCTGGCAGAGCGCAAAGCGAAAGTCAAGTCATAACTCAAATTACGTAAGACTTTTGTTCCCAATTTGCTATCCGTGCCTACCCCAACCCTACAACAAGGTTGTGTTTCATATAGATGTTAATATTTCATCAGTTGTATTTTCTCGAATCCCCTCCACTTACTCTTGCAAAATTTTCGTTTCGTAGAGAAACTTGAATAAATCAACGATAATTTACGACCTTTGCAATTTAATGACCTGTTCTCCCCTTTTAAAAATATTGCCACTAAAAAGGATCATAATCGCATCAACTCAGAGTAAAAGAGATTTGATTAGGTATCGTTCATATTTTTTTTCTTTCAAAATGAGCAAAATAAAAATACATTTAGGTTCTAAGTATTTACTTATCTACAAGAGACACACAGCAAAGTACCGCACCACGTTTCGTCGTAAGAGATACGGTATCATCTTCTTAAGAACGTAGCAAAAATTCTCACGCGCAAGATCTCGCCAACACGCCAACCTCCCTCGCCGCCTTCCCTAACCTCCCATGAAAAGTTGCGATGAGATTTTCTCCGACCCTCGACCCTCCCCCTTTCCAATTACGTGATTTGAGTATGACCCTTTGACGACATATGCTTTCTTAGAGTTGACATAATTTTTATAAATTAT
This sequence comes from Meconema thalassinum, assembly GCA_946902985.2. NCBI lineage: Eukaryota > Metazoa > Arthropoda > Insecta > Orthoptera > Tettigoniidae > Meconema > Meconema thalassinum. The sequence continues at coordinate 344,903,661 of OX336394.1, forward strand.
ATTAGTAATGAGTGTAAATGCGGACAAAACACTGCACTTATTTTAAACATAGTACTACATACCTGCGCTCCTTGCTTCGTAATCAAGCACAGTGAACAGTTTCTTTTGCTTAGGATCTGATCCAGCAGCTACCAGAGCACTTCTCTCTCGTATTTTCTTCTTTACGTGTCCGCTTTTGCGTTGTTGAGGCTTCTTGTTTTTGGGATTTCAGGTACTTTAATTAAGGTACACGTAGGCTTAGTGTGTAACTGACAACTGATTTACAGGACCTTTTCCCGTACACACTCACATCAGATCAGTCAGTAGTTATTCCGCCCCAAAGTAATCCAGGGTAAGACTTCGCTTCACGTTAACAATCAGACGCACACTCGATTCGCACTGCACTTAATGGCAAACTAGTTTATAACGACTGCGGTACGCACTTCAAAAAGTTTTATCACACCGTAATTGCACTGTTAAGGCTCCTGGGACGGCAACAACAACAAAATCACAGCAGCGCGCAGGTTAAAACAATAGGGATGTCACCAACTCGTCAAGACACACAGCCCAGCATCGGCTCGATCACCATGCGCGCGCAGGTGCAGGCAGGGCCTCGGATTCGGATTCCGTAAATTTCGTCAGCGACTTTTTGCGATTGTAGCGAAGCAGGCAGTGTGACGGCCTACTATAACATGGCTGTAGTACCGCCTGCTCCGCTACGATCTCATAAAGTCGCTGACGAAGTTTACGGAAACAAAAATCCATCGCTACAGAAAGATTGTGCAGATTCCAAGCTTTAATTTGATATAAGTTATATATCTCAGTACAGCACAAAAAGGAAATATTGAAAAGTTGCGAAAACAAAATGTGTTCCTTCGCAAAATCAAACGTTGAACGTTCGGGCCTACTGTGCAACTCATAACGGCTTTCGGTCGGCGCGGTGCTCGGAAAAACGATGTCGGAGCATAATTTAATCGCTCGGCGTTCGTTTTTGCGCAGACATGCGCAGACTTTGACAAGTTCAATGATATTCTATGTACATTAAGGATTGTAAAGGTGTTCGTCGCACCTTGGCACTCGTTGGTGCAAGGTTTATATCTCGCCTTAAACTTGCGGATTTTAATTTTTTTGTCTAGTTTACGTACAGATAAAACAATTATATTGAGTGCTATATCTATGTGTAATAGAACCATCTTTTAGGAAAAATTATGACGTTTCCAAACATGTACATGGTTATAGGGGTTTAGTAACGTTAACCCACGAAAAATTGAAAATACGCGAACCCTAGCTGTTAGCAGAGGTTTTTTTTTGTAGAAAAATAGTCGACTGTGAACGCTCATTCTGCCATCAAATAATGATTTTGTTTCAAAATTTTTGTAATCACATGAAGCTTTGGACCTTTATGAAACAAATAAGATCGATATTTATTTAAAATTAACACTTTCGCAAACGCCCAATTCCCCCCCCCCCCCCCCCAGAACACTGTGCACCGTCCCGGCAGGCGATGCGACTACTCAGGCGGGTGTTTCCGGAAAATTAGTTTTTGCATTTTTTCGGAGAAGTGATTGTTCTGTCTTAATAAAACAGAACAGGAAACAAAAGAGCCACTTGGAGCGGCGTAGGGGACATCCTTTTTAAAAAATCAAATTGAGACGTTGGCCGTCTCCTCAGAAGCATCCAAACGCTGGCGTCTCAATGTAACAAAATGCGTTTCAGTATGAGAGAGCTTGGGTCTTAGTTTGAGACAACAGAAAGGGGCCCCGAGCTAAAAGGGACCCTTAGCTGAAAGGGGCTACTAGAAAGCCAAAAAGTTTTTTTTTAATGAAAGGACCAAAATAAATTAAAACAACACTAATTCGATTAAAGACCTCTATCGATTCATTAGGTAGATTTCATTAGAAAGCTAACTATTGCAATGGGTCCCATGTTTCGACTTCCGGAAAATTTCAACATATCTTCGCGTTTCACATCCCCCAGACCCCAAAACCACCGTCAGTTCAAAAGTTTATATATAATTTATGTATATATATATATATATATATGTATATCAGTTTCTTGTGGACACGATAACTGCCGTAATTTTGCACAAATCACTTTTAATTTTTTACCGAATATGTATACCTATAAAATCTCGGTCGAGTTCGTTACTGGGCTAAATCGGTCGAAGGGGGTGAAAATGGGGGGCTTTTTTTTTCGAAAAAGTGAAATATTGCTATAACTCTCTTAATATGTGAAATATCGAATCCGTTCAACGTTCATACTATGTGTCGGATAAAGCCCAAAAATTTATGTGTGAAGATTTTTTTTTTTATAGCACCAACCATTGACCAAAGGGGTGGGAAAAAGTGGGTTTTTCGGGAAACATTAATCATATCTCTCTTAATAGGCACAATATCAAAACCGTACAAAATGGACAATATTCCCCTAATAATTACCTAAAACTTTTGTCTGAAAGAATTTTTGATATGACCCACCATTATGCCAAGGGATGAGAAAAATGATTTCGGAATTATAAGAAAATGCCAAGAGCTATCAGAGGTTGCCATGGCAACACTACTAAATTGATGAGCGATGAGCCATCAGACGTTGCCATGACAACGCACTTGCACGAGATCAGATTCAGTATTTCCATCTGACTAAGTGGGAAGCGGCTTCGGTGACGTAACTGGTAGCATGCAGAATGTCTATGCCCAAGGTCGCGGTTTCAAAGCCGGCCGAAGTCGTCGGATTTTCTAAGAGAGCTAAAATCCCTCAGTATGCTTTCCTTTGGAGGGGAAGTTCCAACGTTCGTTGCGAGTTGCTGGTTGGGGTGGCATCTAGTAGCTAAGTTCACAGCTAGGTGTCGTTGACGGTAGTACCTGGTAGCAACATTAGGAACTACTGCTTGAAATTGACCGTCTGCAGTCCTTACCTGAATTAAGACTACTACAGCCATTACAATTCACACCGTTTATCAGACAGATTCTACACTCACCCAAAGTACACGGGGTTAGATGACCGCGTTGTCGCAGCCCCTAAACTGAGGAACCAACCAGAGGTAGATTTCATTAGAAAACTAACTATTGCAATGGGTACCATGTTTGGACTTCCGGAAAATTTCGACATATCTTCGCGTTTCACATCCCCCAGACCCCAAAACCACCGTCAGTTCAAAAGTTTATATATAATTTATGTGTGTATATGTGTATACATATATGCATATAAGTTTCTTGTGAACACGATAACTGCCGTAATTTTGCACCAATTACTTTGAATTTTTTAGCGAATATGTATACTGAACCCATGTGAGTAATCTCGATGGAAAATATGCTTCTGCCTCCAGCTAGCGTCAGTTCTCAGGCGTGTACCGTTCCCCCATTTAGCAGTTGCATATTTTGGATTTGAGGCTTAAAGGTATCAACTCTACAATGATAAGGCACAACTCTACTCTAAAGACTTTAATTCAGTAAAACGCATGGCTCCAAGCAAATAATAAGAACACAATCCCAATAAACAATACACCAACAAACAAAGTTACTCCCATAATCCACTAATTATTCACATAGTTGAACAAATTAAATCCATATCATTATTCAATCCTTTACCAATATGTGGACTTTAAACTTCACTCAAGTGCGCTGATGCACATGTAACGTTTCACAAAAACTGAACTATTACACTCATGTCACCTAATGTGACTTCTTTAAATTCACAAAGTTACTTGTTTCTTACAATACATCTTAATTTACATCATGTGTACTGTCGGTGTTATATCTCTCTCTCCCACCGAATGCTTTCATGCATTAGCCAACTCATGGTTTGCACTACAATCTACTTGCAACACCACAATTACGTAAATTTACCCCTCCACTCCCCTCTTTTTATAGTTCCACTGCATGCCATTGTGATTTCAATAAATAACTTCTGTTATCGTTGTGTCGGATAGTATCATTACGCTACCCTCGCGAGCGTAGCCTGTGGCATCGAGTAACCAACTTCATTAACTAGGTGTCACCATCAGTATCAAATGCAACTTCCGACCATTCGTTAGATTGCTAAAATTTTATATCATCAGGGTAATCTATGATTAGCAATGTGTTTTTAAACCACACACATTCATTACATACTATAACATTTCTTCCTTTCAATACAAGCAAGGTCTTAAATCTGTCCGCTCAAAACGCGAGCCTTCACGGTTTGTTTAGCAACCCCAGCCCCTTGGAGCTGCCTGTATAAAATGGAACAGAGTAGGGGCGTTCACAGCTGTAAATCGTCCCTTGTCTCCCTGATTCCTGGACTTTACCTCCCCAAGCAGTATTACGCTTTTGAATACAACATTATGGTCACAATGATCCACGTGATCCCATATGATCTAAACTGAATATTATGCAATGGTTCTGGGTGAGCTTGAATATTTAATCCTAGCCTTAGGACATTAATAACGGCCTCAACAGGTCCGTATCATACTATGAAGGCACGAGATTCATAAAACACAGGTGTAGTGGTTAGCCGGTATCTTAATAAAATATTACGGTCAGTCAACAGCTGCCGCCAATGGATTCGCTTCACAAGAGCCGAATCATTCAATAACAAGTTCGCGGGCAATCAGGTATAGTGTAAGGGTTTCCAATGTTCTCCCTTCACTTACCACAGGATTCGAACCCGGAACATTTCATATCCATCATCGGAGATAGGGTACACACTAAATACGCTCCGGCATAAATTAATGTCTCTGTACGCCCCATGACTGTACAAGATTCCATACGTCGATTAGATCACCTGGCTTCTACCTGTCTATGATCTCGCCCTATATAAAGAGAACTCTATCTGTTACTCTACAAGCTTACACACAAGCCACAAATTCAATTCACTGTCAAGCTCCTTCATTTCCTTGCATAATTCTATTCCCATTAATGCAATATATTTAATATTAACTCTTTTCTCTTCCCTTAATGTAATCTACTGCTTGGCTAGATAAATAATCCAATTAGCGTAAATATATCTTGCTTACAACCTTTCATCCTGATGTATTCAATTACCGTTTATCATTATTATAATTATTATTATTATTACTGACATAAATTATTTTTCCGACACAACGTAACCATTTCAATAATCGAACATCCGTGTTCGTTAAGTTTTACATAACTGAATTGCCATTTTATTAACAATATTAATAGTGGTAACGATTAATCCACTCTCTGATGTATTCAACATCTTAACTTTACTGAAATCAAACATTAAACACATGAGTGTATGCCTCCTCATATTGATTCTTACTGGCATATTTTATACTTCCGAAATCACATTACATGCAGTGGCTATACTTCTATAATAACATGATTTGGGGGGTACTCACGTCGGCTTATCCAGGTGGCTCCAACCACCATATTCCAGTGTCACCTGCCATTGGCCTACTTAGTGACACATTGCCATACTGCTAATACACATCTTATATGACATCTGATTCATAAACACACGACACTTTGCCATTTTTATAATGAAGCTAATGCTTCCAAAACACATGACACTTTATAACACTGGATATATTATTAATTTAAGAGATATTTTACATAAAATCACTGCACAAACACACGTTACACTTTATATTCCTGATTGGTTGAAATTCCCTGGCATATATCAAAAGTGCAGGTGCGGACGGCCCTTTCTTCGGTCCTACCCCCTCCTGATTGAACATCTCGATCATCTGCTCACGGATTCACCAACAGTCTCTCGATCATCCCTTGATAACCTTCCTGATTTTGCAGTGATATGCTTACATATCGTCATGAACGCTACTTACTGGTATACTCCAGATATGTATAACCAATCACTATTTTTTACCGCGCTCAACATTGTACAATGTATTTACATAAATCATTACTTTCAACAGTTCTGCCTAGTATATCACACGGCACTTAATAAACAATATATAACAGTCTTACTGCACGGCTTCCCAAACTGAAGTCCGAGCCTCCTCTCTTAACTTCGGTAATATGCTTTTCGCTTGTTGATTACCGACTCCAATCTTATTTCATGACCATGCATGAATATATTCTCACTGGTGCGTTACACTGCACAGCTAACATGCTGATTACGAGTAAAATGTTTAAGTCTTTGTGTGCGCGCCTGGGCGCTCCGTAACTTTCAAACACAACAACTCCCACCAACTACTTTCAACTCTCTGCCAACGACTGTAAGTTCCGACTGTGTGCCAACTGGGTCCACCCTCTTATATCTGTTTCACACAAAAAAAAAGTAGGGCAAGAATTCCCGCGCTATACCAGCTCCTCTCCTAGGATGATTCTGGTCTTGGAATAATATTCATATTGTTCCTTTTTCTTCGCTGGTCACGAAAATGCATGTGTGTTCGAGGATCGATCGGCCAATTAATTAATATTAATTGCCTGATCCATGGCGTGGGGACGCTGTTTCTGTGGGAATCCCTGGCGACATCGTCAAACCCAGCCGCGAACATCCATAGTCCTATGTCCTTCCGCACTCCATTAAATATGCCTCAATTTCGCAGATTAAAGCCTCTAAAATTAGCCTCCTGGCTAAAGATTCACCTGTGTGCAACTCTCATGTCATTGCGTTACTCCAATCACGAGTAATCAATGATTTTCCTTGGGATCTTCCCATCCCACTCTCATTTCCATTCTCAAACGGGGAATAACCTGGTCATTATTCAACCCCCCGACCCCTTGCAGACGACTTAACTAGGTCAGCAAGATTGACGTGGCTCCAAGGGTCACCTCCCACAATTCTGGGGCTATTTGTAAAACGTCCAACTCTGGAACTTCTGTGTTTCAATTCCAGCATAGCCTACTTCATGTAGTCCAAATAATGCTATCTTCCACTCATTTCCCTGCATTATTTCACTAAATAATGTCAGTATCAACTGATATCACACCAGTGATTAAACATATAATTTTTCTCTAGGGGTTCTTACAACGAAACACCCTCAACAGATCTCGGGTTCGTACCCTGGTGGAACTTTCATTCAGAGCTCAACTTATCTCCGAGATCCACGTTCGATACCAGTCAGCATGACCCCCTCGGGTTCAATACCTATAAAATCTCGGTCGAGTTCGTTACTGGGCTAAATCGGTCAAAGGGGGTGAAAATGGGGGGCTTTTTTTTCGAAAAAGTGAAATATTGCTATAACTCTCTTAATAAGTGAGATATCGAATCCGTTCAACGTTCATACTATGTGTCGGATAAAGCCCAAAAATTTATGTTTGAAGAGTTTTTTTTATAGCACCAACCATTGGCCAAAGGGGTGGGAAAAAGTGGGTTTTTCTGGAAACATTAATCATATCTCTCTTAATAGGCACAATATCAAAACCGTACGCAATGGACAATATTCCCCTTATAATTACCTAAAATTTTGTCTGAAAGAATTTTTGATATGACCCACCATTATGCCAAGGCATGAGAAAAATGATTTCGGAATTATAAGAAAATGCCAAGAGCTATCAGTGGTTGCCATGGCAACTCTATTAAATTGATGAGGGATGAGTCATCAGACGTTGCCAAGATAACGCACTTGCACGAGATCAAATTCAGAATTCCATCTGACTAAGTGTGAAGCGGCATCGGTGACGTAACTGGTAGCAAGCATGCTGAATGTCTATGCCCAAGGTCGCGAGTTCTAAGCCGGCCGAAGTCGTCGGATTTTCTAAGAGCGCTAAAAATCCCTCAGTATGCTTTCCTTTGGAGGGGAAGTTCCAACGTTCGTTGTGAGTTGCTGGTTGCGGTGGCATCTAGTAGCCAAGTTCACAGCTAGGTGTCGTTGACGGTAGTACCTGGTAGCAACATTAGGAACTACTGCTTGAAATTGACCATCTGCAGTCCTTACCTGAATTACAGACTAATACAGCCATTCCTAAGTACACGGGGTTACATGACCGCGTTGTCGCAGCCCCTAAACTGAGGAACCAACCAAAATCTCTGCGGGAGATATAATTTTGCGTGAAGAAGTAACTGACCGTTACATAGTTACACATCAGTGTCGAAACCTTGCATAAGGACAGTGTGACCACAAGTATAACAAGATGTTCAGCAAAGAACATATAGCCTACTTTCTCCTAAATGTATGGGTATCTTTATGACTCTTTGTCCTCATCCCTAAAACAATCACCCCAACCACAATGTATTGTTTGTTTCCTTTTATATTGATAATAAGCCAGTAAGTGTCAAGATCAATATGATGATTGAATAACAAAACTACTAACTTATTGTAATGCATTCACGTCCGTTAATCTCTATATTAAGCCAGCCTGCAAAATTAAGAATCTTCCGCCCCAATCATCTTCCGCCCCAATCACAGTAGGTGGTGCTGCGACCTATCAGTGAATTAATCTTTATCTTGTACGCCTATGCACTGCCATCGTAATGTACTACGATGGCAGTGTTCTATGGGTGTTGAATGAGTAGGCAGTTTAAAGTAGCCAAGAGGGAGGCGATCCAGCTGGCAGTGTTTAAAGGTATTCGGAGCGCGATCGTGGCTAATAGTTGAACTACCAGTATTACAAAATTGCCATACTTCAGGAGGCCAGCTCAGGCATTTACACAGCGTTATGTTTGGAACAATATTACCCACATAACCCACAAGAGGACAGCACCGTACAGAGGCATTAAGAAGGCTGTGGTTAATGACAACGTGTATCTAGTTCTTCTATTTTCCTTTTTCTAATGTCTTCTGTTTATGTGCGATGCTGGGACTGTGATTTTATTAATATACGAGTGTATACTTTATCCTCTCCTTTGAGCTAAATTACATTTTATTCAGTATCTGTGGGAAAAGCTCGTGCACATCATTTGTAAAAGAATTCAAGAAAAAAAAACTAACTGTAACAGTATTCGATCCCCAGTCAACTGCGTGTCAGACTAACATGCTAGCCCAGAGCTAACCGTATCCATGACGTCAGGTGTTCTTAACTGACATATTAGATACAAACTGTTGGCAAATAATGACTTTAAATAAACGATTTCTTCACTGCAGTACATCTTCATTAAAGATCATTTCATACAAAGTTTATATTATTGTATCAGTACGGTATATCACATACAACATACTAAAACGACTGAAATATAAGACAGGCACATGAGGACAGCTGCCATCTTGTCGTGTGACACAAACGGCTCAGCTCTTTTAAGCCACTCATACTGTATAATATTATAATATTAAATTATAATAAATAACGGATCACGACCTTCAGGATAGCTTAAAGCCCCCTAGGCTCGATAATCGGAATTGGTGGGTCTTAAGCTATTTATTAAAATGGTTGCATAATTCACACGGCCGCCATCCTGAAATGGCATGGCCGATGACCTTGAATTTTAGGTGAAAGACGCGTCCTATATAAAGGTATGTTGTCACCAAATTTGGTAGAGATCGGATGATTAGTTTAGCCGTAATTTGATTTTACGTTTTGAACATTTGAGTGGCCGCCATTCTGTTTTGGTAAAGATGGCGGCGATATAAAGTATGACACTGAGGTGTCCTTTACTAGTGCTACCTCTGTACCAAATTTCGTTCAATTCGGTTTCACCGTGTTCGAATTGATAGGGGGGGACAGACATTCAGAGTACACACACTCACACACACACAGACACACACACACACACACACACAGACTCACACACACACATACACACACACACACAGACTCACACACACACATACACACACACAGACAGACACACTTTTTTCGCCCTGTGTTGATCTCATAAGTCTACTTTCATTTTTTGCAAAAATCGAAAGTAGGCTAAAAATGGACCCCAAATGACAATAAGGTTACCGTTCCCATAAGACAATAAAATGTTTAAAATAAGCATAAAATGACGAAAAACAAAGTTAATTAAGTTCCAATTATAAAATACCTTCTCGCAATAAATGAGGTCTGATCCTTCTACGAAAACCTGCATATTCAGCCTATTTTCGCCTATCCCCAAGTTTGTCCGGTGAAATCTACCTCCGCCTTCCGGCGTGCCGAGAGGACTTTTTTTTATTCATAATGTTGAATTTTGGGTTTATGCCGTGTTTTATTATACTAATATTCGACGCGTTTCGAAAGAAACCATGTCTTTCATCGTCAGGAATAATCTGGAATACGACAATGTTGCTAAGAGAAAGCAACGAAGAACATATAGAAGGTGCCCAAAGATGGACGCCATTATAGCCCCATGTTAGGGACAAGCAGTGAATTACTTTCTCAGGGTTCTGATAATAGGTAGCCAGGATTCACTGAGATTGTAGCCGGTGTCGCGGTTGATATTATCTGGGTGTTTACGTATTTCAACCGCCTCCCTGATGATTCTGGGACGATATTGCTTTATACGGGCAAGAACATCCACTCCTTGGAACATGACATCATGGCCAGGTGTTAAAGCATGATCGGCAACAGCTGATTTATCAGGTTGAATGAGCCTGATACATCTATTATGTTCCTTAATGCGAGTGCATATTGTTCTCGAAGTCTGCCCGATGTAAACCTTGCCACAAGTACAGGGAACTCTGTAGATACCCGGTTGTTGCAATTTAGGCAAACTGTCCTTAGTTGGTCGCAGGAGTTGCCTAATCTTAACAGAAGTTCCAAATACAGTCCGTATGTTGTACCGACGTAGGATTTTAGCAATACGATCCGTTGTGTTATGTATGTACGGAAGGTAAGCAGTTCCTCTTACATCTCTTTTCTCAACTGACGTCCTATTATTATTTGTTGGTTTCAGAACCGTAGAAATCAAAGCCTTGCTATAACCGTTGCTCTCAAAGGTGGTTCGCAGGGTGTTAATTTCTTCTTGTAAAGAAGACACTTCACAAATCCTCCTAGCCCTGGTAGTTAGAGTTGTAAGGATACCATGTTTCTGGGCAGGGTGATGGTGAGAACTTGCGTGGAGATATCTATTGGTGTGTGTTGGCTTACGAAACACGCTGTGTCCTAAAGATCCATCCTCTTTCTTGGTGACGAGAACATCTAAAAAAGGTATTTTGCCGTCAGATTCCTTTTCCATGGTGAAACAAATAGAAGGGTGCTGGAGATTAAGATGAACCAGGAAATGGCTAAGATTTTCTTCACCTTCCGTCCAAACAACGAACGTGTCATCCACATAACGCCACCAGATTTTCGGTTTGAAAGGAGCCGACGACAAAGCTTTCTCTTCAAAGTTCTCCATGAAGAAATTAGCCACAACAGGAGAGAGAGGACTACCCATGGCCACACCATCAGTCTGCTCGTAAAAATTCCCATTCCATAGATAGTAGGAGGAGGTCATGCAGTGATAAAAAAGTCTTGTGATGTCTTCAGGAAAAAAGCCATTAATGAGAGACATAACACCATCAATAGGTACTCTCGTAAACAGAGACACCACGTCGAGACTCACTAGAATATCACCCGGCTGAAGTGTTATAGCTTTTAACTTTTCCACGAAGTGTGTGGAATCCTTAATGTACGAAGGCGTGTTACCCAGAAGCGGCTGAAGTAGTCTACCTAAGTATTTGGAAAGGGCATATGTGGGAGAACCAATCGTACTAACAATAGGTCTAAGAGGAACATCTTCCTTATGTATTTTAGGAAGACGATAGAGTCTCGGAGGAATAGCATCCCCTGGAAGGAGAGTCTTCGCTGCATCCGCTGGAATAGATGATTGCTTGATCAATTTGACGGTGACATTTGAGTAGCGAGTAGTAGGATCACGACTATTAATCCTATATACAGGATCTGATAACAAAGACGAGATCTTGGAATCATAATCAACCTTATCCAATACCACTGTCACGTTACCCTTGTCAGCGGGGAGAACGATAATATCAGAATTGTCCCTTAGATCTTTAAGTGCCCGGCTTTCGCCTTGTTTTAAGTTGGTGTTAGGTGGCTTAGCGGTCTTGAGAACTCGGGAACATTCTTGCCTGGCTTCCTCGGCCTCTTCAGGTGTGAGGTGATGTACCGAGGATTCTACGGATGTAATAAGTTCTTCAATAGGAATTCTTCTAGGCGCTACAGCAAAATTGAGACCTTTAGCGAGAACTGCCAGTTGGGTATCACTTAGGGGCTTGCTGGACAAATTGACGACAACCTTGTTAGCATCAAGTCTAATGGCTTGAGATTTCTGCAACTGACAAAACCTATCATATTTGGAAATATGTCTGTCCCTCACCTGATCTAGAACGCTGTCAGCTTGCACTGAAGAAATAAGATCAAAGATCTTCCATAATTCCTCACTTACGAAGTTTGAGAGGCGTAGATGTAGCTGTAGTAACTCCCTCGAAATAAAATCCAACTGCTTACGAGTATGCTGTATCCTCTCTATCAATAACGCCTTGCTTGCACGACGATAGATTCTCGTTGCCTTAGGTGTTCTGAAGGAATGCTTCAACATAACAAAACTCGGTAGAATATCATGATCCCGGCATCTTAGGAGAAAAGCGAGTGAAGAGATTAGACACACCTTCTTGCGTCGTAACCTACTAAATCTAGACATCAGTCGGAAAATATCCTCCCCATAGAGGTTTCTAATATTGTCATTTAGACTTTCACGGCCCGTGTTACTATTCATAATGTTGAATTTTGGGTTTATGCCGTGCTTTATTATACTAATATTCGACGCGTTTCGAAAGAAACCATGTCTTTCATCGTCAGGAATAATCTGGAATACGACAATGTTGCTAAGAGAAAGCAACGAAGAACATATAGAAGGTGCCCAAAGATGGACGCCATTATAGCCCCATGTTAGGGACAAGCAGTGAATTACTTTCTCAGGGTTCTGATAATAGGTAGCCAGGATTCACTGAGATTGTAGCCGGTGTCGCGGTTGATATTATCTGGGTGTTTACGTATTTCAACCGCCTCCCTGATGATTCTGGGACGATATTGCTTTATACGGGCAAGAACATCCACTCCTTGGAACATGACATCATGGCCAGGTGTTAAAGCATGATCGGCAACAGCTGATTTATCAGGTTGAATGAGCCTGATACATCTATTATGGTCCTTATTGCGAGTGCATATTGTTCTCGAAGTCTGCCCGATGTAAACCTTGCCACAAGTACAGGGAACTCTGTAGATACCCGGTTGTTGCAATTTAGGCAAACTGTCCTTAGTTGGTCGCAGGAGTTGCCTAATCTTAACAGAAGTTCCAAATACAGTCCGTATGTTGTACCGACGTAGGATTTTAGCAATACGATCAGTTGTGTTATGTATGTACGGAAGGTAAGCAGTTCCTCTTACATCTCTCTTCTCAACTGACGTCCTATTATTATTTGTTGGTTTCAGAACCGTAGAAATCAAAGCCTTGCTATAACCGTTGCTCTCAAAGGTGGTTCGCAGGGTGTTAATTTCTTCTTGTAAAGAAGACACTTCACAAATCCTCCTAGCCCTGGTAGTTAGAGTTGTAAGGATACCATGTTTCTGGGCAGGGTGATGGTGAGAACTTGCGTGGAGATATCTATTGGTGTGTGTTGGCTTACGAAAAACGCTGTGTCCTAAAGATCCATCCTCTTTCTTGGTGACGAGAACATCTAAAAAGGTATTTTGCCGTCAGATTCCTTTTCCATGGTGAAACAAATAGAAGGGTGCTGGAGATTAATTTATGGGAATTTTTATGAGCAGACTGATGGTGTGGCCATGGGTAGTCCTCTCTCTCCTGTTGTGGCTAATTTCTTCATGGAGAACTTTGAAGAGAAAGCTTTGTCGTCGGCTCCTTTCAAACCGAAGATCTGGTGGCGTTATGTGGATGACACGTTCGTTGTTTGGACGGAAGGTGAAGAAAATCTTAGCCATTTCCTGGATCATCTTAATCTCCAGCACCCTTCTATTTGTTTCACCATGGAAAAGGAATCTGACGGCAAAATACCTTTTTTAGATGTTCTCGTCACCAAGAAAGAGGATGGATCTTTTGGACACAGCGTTTTTCGTAAGCCAACACACACCAATAGATATCTCCACGCAAGTTCTCACCATCACCCTGCCCAGAAACATGGTATCCTTACAACTCTAACTACCAGGGCTAGAAGGATTTGTGAAGTGTCTTCTTTACAAGAAGAAATTAACACCCTGCGAACCACCTTTGAGAGCAACGGTTATAGCAAGGCTTTGATTTCTACGGTTCTGAAACCAACAAATAATAATAGGACGTCAGTTGAGAAAAGAGATGTAAGAGGAACTGCTTACCTTCCGTACATACATAACACAACGGATCGTATTGCTAAAATCCTACGCCGGTACAACATACGGACTGTATTTGGAACTTCTGTTAAGATTAGGCAACTCCTGCGACCAACTAAGGACAGTTTGCCTAAATTGCAACAACCGGGTATCTACAGAGTTCCCTGTACTTGTGGCAAGGTTTACATCGGGCAGACTTCGAGAACAATATGCACTCGCATTAAGGAACATAATAGATGTATCAGGCTCATTCAACCTGATAAATCAGCTGTTGCCGATCATGCTTTAACACCTGGCCATGATGTCATGTTCCAAGGAGTGGATGTTCTTGCCCGTATAAAGCAATATCGTCCCAGAATCATCAGGGAGGCGGTTGAAATACGTAAACACCCAGATAATTTCAACCGCGACACCGGCTACAATCTCAGTGAATCCTGGCTACCTATTATCAGAACCCTGAGAAAGTAATTCACTGCTTGTCCCTAACATGGGGCTATAATGGCGTCCATCTTTGGGCACCTTCTATATGTTCTTCGTTGCTTTCTCTTAGCAACATTGTCGTATTCCAGATTATTCCTGACGATGAAAGACATGGTTTCTTTCGAAACGCGTCAAATATTAGTATAATAAAACACGGCATAAACCCAAAATTCAACATTATGAGTAGTAACACGGGCCGTGAAAGTCTAAATGACAAGACTTTTTTTTATTTCAATAGGGAGGCGGTGTATTTTTTAGCTTCAACCTGTGGCCCAAGGACTCTAAGTTGCGGCTATCGTTACGGCCCACACAAAATCCCGAAAGGTAGTGCTGCGGCTCAATACAAATTTTCGGTAGGCCGGGGGCCCAAGGGCCCCCGAACCACCGAGGGCCCACTCGGGGATCCCCGAATGCCCGCCCGGACCAGTCCGCCACTGCCCCAATTAGAATTAGGTGATCGCCTCTGTCGAAGGAATGTTCCGTGTATTTCACTGATTTGGAATGTGTGGTGTTATTGCGATACTGTTCATTATTTATTAATGCTCTCGCTAGCAATTTACTTAAATGTTTATTGTATTTTGTGGAAATGTTCGACATTGACTAACTGGATGCCTGGTTTCCTAGCATGACTAAGTCTGCCATTTTACGTTTGCTGTAACATGTTGCATCATGTCCCCTTATACTGGCATTCCAGCGTGAACTGGACAAATCCGATTTTTTCTTGTAATAATGTGTTCACTGATAATAGTTCAATCCTTACTTACAGTACATCAGCCACTTGTAGAAATCACTTACTTTAACTTGTCCTGTCACTCGTAAATAAATGATAACAAGTACCGGTATATCACAAGCAAATTGCAATGCTAATTTCATAGTGCGAACACACGCTTCTCGAACGTATAATAGTAGTCTCCGCGCACATCTGTATTGTACAAGCAATAGAATGACTTCTGAACGAGTTTCATACAGCACTCGCTGCCCTGGTCACCTGATCAATGGAAGGGGTGAGTGGATAACTTGTCATCCCTCATTGGTTGCGTCACGATACGGTCAAAGACATTGGTAGTGCCTTCCCTTCAAAGATGTACGACTCTCTTCTGTGATATATATATATATATTAGATCAATTGTCAAATTATAATTTCTGTTATCTTAGCTTGACTAAATACGAAGAATATTTCCTTAACTCGGGGTCTTTCACAAAATATATATATGCTAGATTTCATCTCAATATGTTGCTTGAATCGAATGTTTTCAAGGTCGTTCTGAGCTAAACACTAGACATTCTGGTTCGTGAATCTCGGCAACTAAATCATCCACAATCGGCGTAGCCGAACAACATGGTGGATTTCGGTCAGACATCATTAAATACTATCTGAACAACAAACATCATACTGAAAATTTAAAAAATGCCGTCAGAATGGATAATTTAAAATGTAAGGATTGTCCATAACATTATTTTATAAAACAAAATTGGAATTTTTGAGATCACCTAGTAACTACCACTATGAATTTATACCTATTTTTCTTCAACACAGAACTATGAGTGTTTTTGATGTACCCTTCTGAATGTATTAATCAGTATTATACCAAAAAATATAACTTATTCATTAAATCAAAACAAATACTCTATCAAAATAATTATATTTTACGTTTACGAAACCAATACATTGTTCTACTTATTCATGATAAAGAGCATTCAAGAAATGTAAAACTATTAATGCTATACAATAATATGTGCGTAATGGACATTCTACTTAATTTCGTGGTAGCATACTTAATTTCGTGACACTATATTTAGCTAAGCAATTATTTCAGTAATAATTCATATAAATCCAACTCTGACGACTGAGATGCAAGTATGTTCCTCAGAGAATACGGCTGCATAGAATGTTTTGAATGATTACGTCAACAACTTCCCTTAACGACCTTGAATACAGGAGCTGCTTAACAAACAACGGGTTTTCAAGCACATGCCATTCACTCAACTGCCTATCGTATACCCAGTGACGATTTCCTCTCAGAGTATTTTTTCCCGTGTAACGACATTCCCGCCATCTGTTGTGGACTGTTGGAACTTGATGTAGTACGCCTACCTTACTTTAGGATAAATATTATGTCTGGTGTCACGAAAACAAAGTATGTCACGAAATAAATTAGTTTTACCCTACAATAGATTCTCAAATTAACCCTCCATAGAGCAGAATATAATTGAATATATTTTATTTGTATTTGTTTTAATTTAATTTTAATTATTTTAGCATACTTAGAATTATTGTTAATTTTAACTTTTTTATCCTTTGGAATGTTTTTGTTCATACGAGTATTTATTTTAATGATTTCATTATTCATAACTATTCATTAGCCTATTTATTTTCAATTCTTTAGGCTTATGCGATCATATTTGGTACGTGTGTGTGTCCCTAATGAAATCTAAACAGCCGAAGCGGATTCATTGTTAAACTCGGTTAGTACATACAACCTTGTCCAACCTCGACCGTGCCTTTCGCCGCGCGAAATATTACACCGACATTCTATATATATCCGCAACAGTCACAGATATCACCCGCAAATTTTGTACGGTGATAAAGAGCACTACTAGAAAATCACGTATGTAATTTTCGAAGACCTGTTAGGTACAAACGTACATGGCAGCCAAGCAAATTTCAATCATTAAAATAGATCTTTCTCGCGATTTAATCATCAGAGCGCAGTGAGACATGGTATGGTAAATGTTTATAGTTAGTTATTTTTGTTTTAAGGGGCGCAACTACGATGTCATCTGCCCCAATACATGTTTGTAATGAAACTTTATGTTATAGGCTAGGTTGAAACATACAAATAATTAGAATGCATGCAGGATTATTTGTGCAATTTCTAATATTGAAAACAAGAACACAAAGGAAGTTGGATGTCGCAAGAAGACTGGCGAGGGGATGGTTACTTGCTGCCCTCGGGACCGGCAGCGGTCATGTCGTTTGGACTGTTTAAATGAAGCCCCACGCTGCATTTTTGAATGAGCGCTGTGTGAGGAGAGTTCCAGTCCGCAGCTAAGCTTGAGCGAGCAGCGAATCACGAGACACATAACTTACCAGAATATCTTGATATAGCTTATTCCCCTATCCGGCAGATGAGATAAATACTTCATAAAATAGGCCTTAATTTTATGGTAATATTCCAGAAAGAATTATATTGCCATCTTCAAGCGTTCAAGAGATATTATGAATAGAAGCGATCGTGCATTACGTCATTGGGACCAATAGCCACGCCTCCTGGCAGTATAAAGGTCGCGTGCATGCCATCTACGGACAGCTATCTTGCCAGAGCTATCTCTTTGTAGTCAACCTCGTTGAAGCTATCTCTGTGCGCGTGTTATCGCCGTTTAAATGTCTAGGTTATTGAGTAGTACTGCAGATGTAAACTTGAACTATTTCACGCGAGTGTCTAAACTTAATCCTTTTTCGCTGAAGTATAGGTATTTTGAACTGATTATTGACTGTGAACATATGTTGGTGCAAAAGAACTGGATATATGCCTGAATCAGTCTTTGAGTATATGAATTCATATTTGACTTAGCGTGCCATTTTCTTGTGCGAGATTGATGCTTTCTATTCGAATGATTTTCGAATGGGATCAAGCTGTAATAATAATAATAATAATAATATATAATACAAATAATAATAATAATAATAATAATAATGATGATGATGTATATAATATCCCAATGCACATAGCCAATAATTATAGAATTTTCCTGTGAACTGACATATTAAGTGATAATAATAATAATTATCCTTGCTTGAAATGGATCATTATAAAAGAGTGGTAAGAGTTATGAACAATTGTTGACCTACTAAAGATTTGTCTCACACGCTAGAATAATTGAATTTTCATTCTGTGATGAACCAAGTAATTATTAATATGCTGAGTTTTGAGTATCTTTTGATATTTATTGGAAAATGAGTTTTGACTATATTTATTGAGGTTGTAATGTTGCATTATGTACCAGGTAAAGCCTCAGTTAAACGGGCATGTTGAGGTCATGGCACCGTTATGTTTGTGCTCAAGCATAGTGGCTTGAAGAGTGATATTTACAACAAGTAGTTCCGTGAAGAACTATACAGCCTATTTTCATATATCCTACTTATGTTAATTGCCACTATCAACATACTCCATTTCAGTTTGATAGCTGTAATAGATTCGTAGATATTGAGAACCGACTAAATATTTCGGATGGTCGCCATGTTGGATTTTATATATGTAGGTCCTAGAGTTATGTACTGTTACATGCAGATTATTGTGAACGTGTAGTATTCAAACTTCAATCGCATAGTTAGGGCACAAGAAAAAACAAGGAAATTAAAAAAAAATTCACAGCTGCCATCTTGAGGTTATGGAAACAATTGAAATAAATTAGATGCCAGTGGATTAACATTCGTATAAGGATTTACTGTACCAAGTTTCACTGCACGCGGATGGTTAAATTGCGAGAAACGTCCATGTGAATATTTATAATTCGCGTCACCGCCATGTTGGATTTGTGATCACCAGGTTATTTAAAGTCCTATAGGTGGACTTAAGTTCATAGCCCCTATGAACATTAAAAAATGCAGTTTGATTGCTAAAAAAGATTCGTAGATATTCAGTATCGTCTAAATATTTCGGTTGGTCGCCATGTTGGATTGTTAAATGTATAGGCCATAGAGTCATGTACCATTAAAGGAAAACTATTGCGTAGGTTCATTATTCAAACTTTCACTTCGATCGCATGACTACATCACAATGAATAAAATCTTAATATTAAATTCGCACTGCCGCCATCTTGAGGTTATGTAAACAATTGAACTAAATTAGATACCAGTGGATTACAATGTGTATAAATATTTCCTGTGCCAGGTTTCAGTGCGCTTGGAACATTAAATCGCGAGAAAGGTCTATTTAAAATTTTCAAATTCGCTTGGCCGCCATGTTCGTTTTGTAGTTAACCGGTTTTTGAAAATCTTATAGATGGACTTCCAATAGTGCCCTTCATCTCCGTACAAAATTTCAGGGTTTTACCGCTAATAGTTTCAGAGATATAGAATGCCGGTGAAGTATTTCGCACATCCGCCATCTTGATATTATGTAAATAATTGAACGAAGTTAGATGTCGGTGCATTACAATGTATATAAACATATAATGTACCAAGTTTCATTGCGTTTGGTTGGTCAAATCGCGAGAAACGTCTATTTAAAAGTCACAAATTCACTTGGCCGCCATGTTGGTTTTGTAGTTACCAGGTTTTCAAAAGTCACATAAGTGAACTTACAGTAGTTCCCTCTATCACCATAGAAAATGTGAGGGTAATATCAGTAATGGTTTCGGAGATATTGATTGCTGGTGAAATATTTCGCACAGCCGCCATGTTGGATTGGTGAGTCGTAACAAAATTTGAAGGGCACGGTCAAGGTCGCCGGGAATAGTGCTATGAACTTTCCGAGTTTCATTGAAATCGCTCCAGCCGTTTAGATTTTATTAGGGGGGGACACACACACGAATCACACACACACACACACACACACACGCACACACACACGGACAAAAGGTGATCTCATAAGCCTATTTTTTCAAAATTAAAAATAGGCTAAAAATCAACGTGGTTATCTGATTGTTTGGGGCAATGTTGAATAAATTATGCAGAGTACTGGATATGAGTGATTATTAGTAGAAGAGTTATAGCCCATTTAAAGTAACGATGTCACAAAAATGGAATCTAGCTATTCCGAAGGTGATTTTTGCAATATTAAGAATGAGGATTTCTAAATAATTATTCTCCATTACAGTTATGTCATAATGAGTGTGTAATGTGAGGTTGGAAGATCTTGCAGTCAAATATCTTAGATATCATTTATGCGAATGTCAACTTACCTCAATTCTAAAATTTCAAGCTAATTTTTCTCACAATTTATCAGCAACCAGTATTATAATTTGAAAATATTTTTGAAACAAGTGCGTGTTACGAAATGACCCGTGTGAATTTAATGACAGTGAATAATTGGAGTGCGTGAACATGATGGTACATTTATGTGGTCAATAATACATTTGTTTGAGTGAAGGCTCACTATTAAGTTTCTTAGTTAGGAATCTCAGGGTCATTGACTCTATATTTAGAACATTGACCTATTGCAGGAGTGCTTTATTTTCCTTTTGTGATATTAAATTGTGGTGGTTGAAGCCATATTTTCAGTGTTACCGTAGTAAACAAGAGTTTAGTGCTTTTCAGTCGGTCAACACGAATGTACCCAAAAAGAGATGGGTTATGCCCTAATCCTGAAATACATTACATGAGATTAAAAAATACACTAGGATGACCAGTTTTGACCGTCAAGCGATCATCATCAGATCCATCACACTTAGGCTATAAAATCTATGTTTGAAATACAGGTGAAAATATTTACATTATGTACAATTATTTAGTTGCAGTATTGGTACTGCAACTGTCAGTGTATGCTAAATGTAGTATATATGATGTTAGGTGAAATGTTAAATGGTGATAGATATCCGGAGTTTGTAATTTGGAGTGAGTATATGGTTGTAAAAATCAACTATGGTTAAACTATAATATTATAGGCTAACTACTTATCTGATTGTCTTCCTTACTAGAGCTACGCGCGGTTATCGTGTTCACTGTAACTCCCGGTGCGGTCGACTGCGGTAGGTTGTTATCTTAACGACTGGTTTTTCCTGCTTTCTCCCCCCTGTCCATATGTGCTGTGCGGAGTCATTGCGATGTGTTTATGTGAGGTGTTGCCAACCTAGATAACATGTATGTTATTGAATGTGGTGGGTCTACAACTATTAAAGGCCGTAGATTAGCCCTCACCATGCGTGGACCATAAGTCATTCAACTAAGCGCTGCCCGGTCTTATGAGGACGTCCCGGCACCTATAATACTGCCGCGAATATGGGCCTTGGTTTATTGTAGAAGAAAAGTACATCATACACCTGATCCAGATAACATTTACCTATTAAAAAACCCTAATTTCTCCCCTTTTTATCTAGCTTGGCTGTGTCGCTAAATTGGGTCTTGTTTCCGACAGGGTGTGTATTTTCGTAGCGTAAAGAGGGGTGAGCTCTTCATGAACGCGTGTTCATTTAGATTGTTGGGATTGTTTCGTTTGGCTAGGTGTATCTCGATTGCTTCCTTTATGTCAAGAGCTCTGCCTTTCGATTCGTGATGGATTATTATAAGGTCCGACTCTATGATGGTAAAGCTGTGCCCCGCGTCACATATATGTTCGCATACTGCTGAATGTGTTCCGTATCTTATCGCATTCCTATGTTCATTATAACGAGTGTCTACTCGTCTTCCACTCTGTCCGATGTAATTAGCTTGACAACCGGTGTCTTGGAACGTTATAGAATATACCCCTGACCTTGAATACGGGTCATGTTTATTTAGATTTCTATTTAGGAGGGGCCTACCGTTTGTGTTTTTCGTTGTGAAAGCTATCTTTATACCTTGCTTTTTGAATAGGTTAGTAATTTTGTATGTATTCGCATTCACATAGTTGAAACGCGCAAATTTGAGAGAACGGTAGAACCGATTCACTTCGTAGAGCAATTTGTCGAAAGCTCTAGGCCTGTAGATTTGCAGAGTGTCTTTAAGAAAAACAAATATGTTACCATATATTTTTAAATTTAGAAATTAACTGCAACATTATTGGCTCAGGCGCATGCGCAGAAACACCTTGGTTAATGACCAGTGGCGGCCGGCGGTATGTAAAGCTGGGTGTTGCACCAACATTTCTGATGTCGCAATTTTATATGGGAAGTTTACACATGTAACAAAAATCAATTAACGTTAGATGAACTACATTTCTATAAAAACTGAAATACATGGGTTTTCCAAACTAACTGTACGTTCGACAAATAGACAAATTTTAATGGCTCTTTTGGGCTTCTTCCTATAAGAATTCATAAAAAATCATATGTATGTATTTACGCCCTATGCCTCAGTTAATTGGAAGAATTTAAAATACAGCAGGTTGTCTAAGGTTGGGTCTCTATCTCCAGGATAATAAACATTCTCAACATAAAAACATGGCAACCGAAAAGTTTGTACGTTACGAAAATGATATTACTAACAAAGACGGGCACATATTCTGCATAAGGATAGGATTTTTAGCCTATTTTCAATTTTGAAAAAATAGGCTTATGAGATCACCTTTTGTCCGTGTGTGTGTGCGTGTGTGTGTGTGTGAGGCGTGTGTGTGTCCGCCCCCCCCCCTAATAAAATCTAAACGGCTGGAGCGATTTCAATGAAACTCGGTAAGGTCATAGCACGATTCCCGGCGACCTCGACCGTGCCCTTCAAATTTTGTTACGTCTCACCAATCCAGCATGGCGGCTGTGTGAAATATTTCACTAGTATTCAATATCTCCGAAACTATTACCGATATCGCCCTGAAATTGTGTACGGTGATAAAAGGCACTTCTAGAAGTTCACGTATGAGACTTTCAAAATACTGGTGACTACAAAACCAACATGGCGGTCAAGCGAAGTTGAGACATTTAAATAGACTTTTCTCGCGATTTAACTATCCAAACGTAATGAAACTTGGTACAGCAAATGTTGATACACATTGTAATTCACTGGAGTCTAATTTAGTTCAATTTTTTACATAACCTCAAAATGGCGGCTGTGCGAAATATTTCACTGACATTCTATATCTCCGAAACTATTACAGATATCACCCTGCAATTTTGTACGGTGATAAAGGGTACTGATACAAGTTTGCCTATGAATATTTCATAAACCTGTGAAGTACAAAACGAACATGGCGACCAAGCGGATTTGAAATATTTTAATATATTTTTCTCGTGATTTAACTCTCTGAGCGCAGTGAAATGTGGTACAGTAAATGATTTTGCAGATTGTAATGCACTGCTATCTAATTTCATTCAATTGTTTACATAACCTCAAGATGGCGGCTGTGCGAAATTTTAAAATTAAGTTTTTATTTCTTGTGTCGTAATCATGCGATCGAAGTGAAAGTTTGAATAATGAACCTAGGCAATAATTGTCCTTGAATGGTACATAACTATATGGCCTATACATATAACAATCCTAAATAGCGAGCTTCCGAAATATTTAGACGGTTCTCAATATCTATGAATCTTTTACAGCAACCAAACTGAATTTTTTAATGTTCATAGAGACTATGAACATATGTTTACCTATAGGACTTTCAGTAACCTGGTAAGCACAAATCCAACATGGCGGCGACGCGAAGTATAAATATTTAAATGGACGTTTCTCGCGAATTAACTATCCGAGTGCCGTGAAACGTTGCACATTAAATGCTTATACAAATGTTGATCCACTGGCATCTAATTTATTTCAATTGTTTGCATAATCACAAGATGGCTGCTGTGCGTAATTTTAAAATCTCGTTTTTACTTCTTGTGTTCTAATCATGCGATTGAAGTTTGAATACCACACGTACACAGTAATCTTAATGTAATAGTACAAAAATAAAAATCCAACCTGGCGACCATCTGAAATATTTAGACGGTTCTCAATATCTACGAATCTGTTACAGCAATTAAACTGAAATTTTGTATGTTGATAGAGGCAATTAACATGAGCTGGATATATGAAAATTGGCTGTATAGTTCTTCACGGAACTACTTGTTTTACTATAGCTTGAACCCCATCAGAGGAACCAGCCATGAAGTGCGCTCTGTCATACGTCTGCGCAATTCATTTTTGCGGAGTTTCATTCAATTTCTGCTTCTTTAATTAATCCAGTAAACACGCTGCTAATGTGTGTGCATCATGTTTTGTTTGCCTCTTACTACGTAACTTATCGGTACACAACAGCCATCTGAAATATGTTTGAAATATCACTAGTTTCATCTGCTATAATGGCTAAAATTTCCGATTCCTTTATTTGCTTTGATACTTCTTCTTGGCAAACCACCAACATAATCTGTAAAATTTAATTTTGAATTGTTTTGGACGTTCCTTTGAAAACAGTTGCCCTTACTAAAATGACCTTTAACACAGCATCCAACTCAACGCTAAATTTAATTAGTTCTCTCAAAACACCTGGATTTGTTGATGTTACACTTTCATCATGATCACGCAAGGCCAGTTCGAAAGAGCCACAGAAACGAATACAGTTTATTACAATATTTAACACATACCTATTGTGCCTAACTTCATCGTTATATTCCGCAATTTACCTTCTATAGACACTGTCCAATTGTGCAGCTTCGTTAACAGTTCCAAAAAGTGTCAATTTCAAACAGCTGAAGATTGGTTGGTTCCTCAGTTTAGGAGCTGCGACAACGCGGTCATATCCTGTACTTTGGATGTGTGGAGAATCTGTCTGATAACCGGTGTTAATATTGTGATGGCTGTATTACTGAGCGTCATCTGTTTTTAATTCAAGTGAGGACTGCAGACATTGAATTTCAAGCAGTTTCTACTTTTGGCGCCAAAGGCCACCGTAAACGACTACTAGTTCAGAACTTGGTTACTACACGCCACCGCAGTCGGCTCCTGGCGACGAACGTTGGAACCTAAGAGCGTTGTTCAAATTTTAACCTATAATTTAGCTTCACACAGGTGTAATTAGTGGAAGATTCTTTAATATGCCATAAATCTATGACATGGGACCGCCGGCTTTACTTCCCCTCCGAAGGAATGCATACTGAGGGATTTTTAACGCTCTTAAAAATCCGACGACTTCGGCCGGGTTTGAACCCGCGATCTTGGACATAGAGGCTCAGCATGCTACCAACTACGGCACCAAAGCCACTCAGCTGAAGATTCATGTTTCTTTATTTTAGGGATTAATTTCCGTAACTCCTATTTTGGTCCACGCGGATTCTCCACCAACAAACATGGAAAACAGAATAAAGCGTTTTTAATGTCGCATTCACATAACCAATTATTATTGCCTTAAATATATCCTTTAAACGCCCTCGTAGCCTATACTTATATTTTGGACAATACTTATCTGGTAATGGTCAACCGAGTGTTTTTACTGTGAGTTTATCGTCATCAGAGAGCTGGGAAAGCTGTCTAACTAGTAAATTACTTGCTGTATTAATTTTCACTTACACTCCACAATACAATTAATGTTTCAAACTAAACATTCCGTTTAAATAAAATACTAACTTACAAGATGCACAGATGATACATCTGGGTTCTATATCGGAAAGTGGCGCGAAAGGCAAACAAACAAAACACTGAATTTTGCTAGCCTGAAATTTCGTAGTGAATGCATAGTAGTGAATCAACCAAACAATAATAATAATAATAATAATAATAATGCACGGTTATGTATCTGCCTGGAACCAAAATACTCAATCAACTAAATACAGAACTAATCGCAACCCAAATTCCGCAAGAACAAGAGTGGTAAAAGCAAACATAAACCGCTACAGTACACCAACAATACGTCGCAAAATAGTTCAGTCACTTATCTACTGTACTTATAGCATAGTGGCGTTCTTAGGCTCGCTTCGCAGAACAATTGACAAAAATATTATATGAAGTTATGATGAGAAAACATCTAAAAATAATTGGGTGTGAACCAATGTCTCCCTATGAAATTCCGAGATTTGTACTGTTGCGGGTGGTGTAGCATTCCCTAGTGGTGTGGGAAAGAA
The DNA here is from genome assembly GCA_946902985.2 of Meconema thalassinum. Taxonomy (NCBI): domain Eukaryota; kingdom Metazoa; phylum Arthropoda; class Insecta; order Orthoptera; family Tettigoniidae; genus Meconema; species Meconema thalassinum. The sequence goes on from OX336394.1 coordinate 344,929,931, forward strand.
ACTACCCTTCAGGGGCGGATGACCTCGTTGTTCCGCCCCTTAAAACAACAGTAACTAACTAAACTACCCTTCGCGGGGTAAGAGAAATCGAGGGTGTTGTCATTTCCAAAGAGTGGTGTAGTCTAACGGTGCCATTTGGAACTGAGTGTTGCCAGGGGACTGGCAGCTCGTCTGCAACTCCCTACTACCCATGCTGGCCAGCAAGCATGTACAAGCTTGGCCTCGTTCCTGCCGGCCGCGCTGTCTACTTGGGAGTCGCAACAAGAGAGCTAACCCCCTGGAGTTTGATTTGAAGGCGGCAGCTTTTATAGGTACAGTGTGAAGTATTACGATAAATAATAACAAAATATCGATGATTTAAACACATTTTTGAGTGCATTAGATCTATAAAACTAAAACATTAAAGGAAAAAAAATACGACGAATTAGTTGTAAAATTATTGGGAGTTGTGCAACGCTGCAACAATATCACCAGCCGCCCTTGTTAATGACAGATATGGCGGATGTCTACCGCGTTTTAATGTAATAGTTATTTATAAGAATTATAAAGGAAGGGAATATTGATTATGAAGTTCCCACGGTATGAAGCGGAATCTCTATGTATATAAAATGAAAGTTTGTCTGTTTTTTCTGAATTTCCACGGAAATTTGCGATATTTGCGCGTTTTAGGCTGTTTTATGACGGATGCGCGCAAAAATAATTTTTTTGTCTGTCTGTGTGTCTGTGGACAACTTTTACGAGTCCTTATAACTTGAGAACGGCTGGGTGGATCAACGTAAAATTTGATACAGATATCCATCAGAGGCACCACACTAATCATTGATGTAACTCTTCTCCGTACCTCTCATAAAAGGGGCCCTACCCCCTTAAAATACATGCTGAAATAGGCGTAGAAGGGTGAAACAAAGCTCATTTTCAGCCCCTCAATGTGAGAAACAAAACTCGGGTGCCCTAAAAGAACCCCGAAAACCACATTTTAAGGCCCTAAAACCAACAGCTTTTGAGATATTCCCAAAAAACTAATTTCACTTAATAAATTAATGAAGGAATGCATGCCGGTAACAATGGCAACAGAATCTCAGAGGTCCATCTATTTCTGTAAGACGCAATACAATTCCATTTATTACATTACTGTGAAGGTTTGCTAACGGCAATAAGGTTATAACGGATCCAAATTAAGCTGAAATATTCATCAACACATATAATGCGCTTAAGGGGTCAAGGGGTAATGTAGAATTTTTTAACGCGATTTACACGTGCGGGTATGGTCCGGAAGGTCTATTATATCCCTATCCCTAATTTTTTATATTATTATTATTATTAGTAGTATTATTCTTTTAATTATTATCATTATTATGGCGTACAACGAAGAGACAAAGCTCATTTTAAAACCCTTGGGGTCAGAAACAAAACTCGGGGCCCCTCAAGAGCCGTAAAGGGTCCCCGAAAACTATATTTTAAGGCTCTAAACCCAACAGTTTCTTAGATATTCCCAGAAAACTAATTTCATTTAATAAACTAAAGAAGGAATGCAAGCCACTAACCATGACAACAGTATCTCAAGAGGTGGCATCCAACTTTCCATCTATTTCTGGAATAAGTTATTCCACTCCATTTATTACATTTCTGTGAAAGGTTGCAAATGGAGTACCCTAGATTTTTTTCACACGCCTTACACGTGCGATAAGTCGTACAGAAGGTCTATTATATCTCCAAATATCAACATTATTTTAAAAAAATCCTGAATAGAAATAGTAGACTGTTTTTTGCTGATTTTAGGAATTTGGGCCATTGGAGGCTAAAAGCACTGAATTTTCATGCACCACAAGCCTTTATAATTTATAAAAGGGGTCTTCCTGTAGTTGGGCACTTGACACAACGGTTAGGGTCAGTTCGTATGTGACGTGTATTGCGATTCTTCTACGAAGTTTTCAATTTTATTTTCTCGCCAGGAAGAACACGTTAGGTAAATTTAGTTTGAGAGCACATTTTAACTAATAATTTTTCTTTGCCAACTAACAGGTTCAAAGCCCCTAAACATTGCAACAGTATCTCAATTGATAACATCTGGTTATTAATACCGAAGACCGTTCGAAGAATGGGTACTTCTGCTAGTAGTATTATAAAATACAGGAAATTTAGAAGAACTTATACTGACTGTTGAGTGGGTATAATGCTTACCTCACTTATTATGGCCAGTGATTTGGTAGCTCAGTGGATGCAATGCGAACTCTGAATTTGTGCATCAGAAAATGGGAGGTGTTCGATCCCCACCTGTGACATATTTTTTATTTCCGTATTCTTCTCTCTTGATATTGGTTTTACGTAGACAAATCATACTTAACATTTAAAATTCCCCTAATGTAACGAATTCTCTTTATAAAGAAAAATATAATATTTGTCGCCCAGCGCTTGCCCACAATGGCTTTTTCTTACACGAGCAAAATGTCGCATCCCACCGCGTTTTACTGAAATATCTGTTTATGAGAATTAAAGAGGGTCTCTAATATCTTCTACTAGCTAAAGTACCCGTGCTTCGCTACGCGTCATAGATAAATTAAAATGTGGAGGTGACAGTTAAAACAGGGGATAGGCGAGGTGCTGCGCAGAGGGAGATTAAGGATGGTACATTTTGTCCAACTACACCGCTCGGCGTTGACCGTGTTTTATAGCACAAATTTAGGTTTTACTCGCTAACCGTTGGAGATACCTCTCGGATAGAAAATGTAATTTTAAACCTCGTATAAGCCATCAAATGTTTGCTATTTCTTACCGTTCTCTTTTTATTTGAAATGGAAATATGAAAGTTTGAAACCAAAAAGTGTAGTGACGTCACTAAAATGGTCGCCATCTTTAAATAGTGGAAAGTATTGAAATCAAAAGTAGCCTATATGTTAACCATGTAAATCAGCTACTTCCATGTAAAATTCATGTAAATCGGACCAGTGGTACTTGCGTGATTGAGTAATACACAGACACACACCATCTTATTTTTAGCCTCGCTTCGTTCGCGTCATAGTCGTGTCATATTGTTATTCAATGAAATGCATGTTTAACCCCGTTAACACCCCTTTAGAACCTGAATATCCAAAAAACCCTCCTTAGTAGACGTTTTCGACACTCAACAAACATATCCCCAAAATGTCATTCTTCTAACTTTAATAGTTTTGGTTGGTCGATGAGTGAACATCCAAAAATCCTACCTTAGTGGACGTTTTTCTTCCAGAATTTCACCCCTCCCCATAGGCCCCTTAAATTGGATTTAGTCTGGCTGCGTGGCTCAGGGGTAACGTTCTCGCTTGCTGAGCCCAAGGTTGCAGGTTCGAAACCAGGCGCAGTCAGCTGGCATTTGAGGGTGCGCAAATGCGAGGGAGCCGTGTCAGTAGATTTACTGGCACGTTAAAGATCCCCTTCGGGGCAAAATTCCGGCACCCCGGCGTCTCTAAAAGCCAGTGTAGTTAAAAGGGACGTAAAACCAATAACATTATTATTATTATTATAAATTGGATTTATGAAAAAACGGTCGAACACCTATTTATTTTAATTATTTATTTATTCATTTATTTATTTATTTATTTATTTTTAAGCTGATTGATTTCCTCCGAGTTTCAAAACTCCTCGCCTATGTCGTTTAAGAGATACACGCTCCGTTAGGAATCTTTCAACCCCCACTTTTCATCCCTTTCACCTCATAATATACACCACATCGAAAAACCATTATTCATGTGTCAGCTTATTTTTAATGATTAGTACATATGCCAAGTATCACATCCCCAAATGAAACCACTCGTGAGATATTGTTATTCAATGAAATGCACGTCTACCCCCTTAACACCTCTTTAGAACCTAAATATCCAAAACTCTTTCCTTAGTGGACGTTATCGACATACAACGAACATATCCACAAAATTTCATATTTCTAACTTCAATAATTTTGGCTGGGCGATGATGAGTGAGTGAGATTGTCAGGACATTTTCTTTCATTTATTTTTGAGAATTTCACCCCTCCCCATGAACCCCTTAAATTGGATTTAGGAATAAAACGGTTGAACACCTATTAGAAAAAAAAGAAAATCCACAGCCTGCTTCCAGTCTCCGACCGGGTCAGGTATGGAATGAATGAAGCCCCCATCTAGCGGCGAGGATGTGAACCGTGCCGGCTGCCGAGGCCTGACGCACTCCTCTGGGGCAATGATTAAATGAATGACAGATGAAATGAAATGATAGTGGAGAGTGTTGCTGGAATGAAATTTTGACAGGGAAAACCGGAGTACCCGGAGAAAAACCTGTCTGCCTCCGTTCTGTCCAGCACAGATCTCACATGGAGTGACCGGGATTTGAACCACGGACCCAGCGGTGAGAGGCCGGCGTGCTGCCGCCTGAGCCACGGAGGCTTCTTGAACACCTATTTACTTATTTTAATTTGATTTTCCCCCTGAGTTTGATGAGTGAGTAAGTGAGTCAATCAGTTAGGACACTTTCTTTTTCCCCTAGAATTTCACCCCTCCCCATGAGCCCCTTTAAATTGGATTTATGAAGAAACGGTCGAACACCTATTTGCTTATTTTTAAGCTGCTTTTTCCGCTGACTTTCAAACTTATCGCATATGTTGTATAAGAGATACAGCACATGCTCCGTTAAGAATCCTTCAACCCCCAATTTTCACCCCTTTCACCTCATAATATACACCGTATCTATAAACCCTTACACATATGTCTGCTTATTTTGAATGATTAGTTTATATGCCGAATATCACATCCCCAAATGAAACAACTCGTGAGATATTGTTATTCAATGAAATGCAAGGTTAAACACCTTAACACCCCTTCAGAACTTGAATATTCAAAAATCCATCCACAGTGGACTTTTTCGACATACAACGAACATATCCCCAAAATTTCAAGTTTCTAACTGCAATAGGTTTGCTGGGGGATGATGAGTGAATATCCAAAAATCCTTCCTTAGTGGACTCCTTTCCCCAGAATTTCACCCCTCCCCATGGGCCCCTTAAATTGGATTTATGAAAAAACGATCGAACACTTATTTACTACTTTTTCAAGCTGATTTTTCTCCCTGAGATTCATACTTTTTGCCTCTGTCTTTTAAGAGATACTTGCTCCGTTAGGAATCCTTCAACCCCCACTCTTCACACATACACCTCATAATATACACCACATCGAAAAACCCTCATACCAAAAATCCTTCTTGAGTGGACGTTTTCGACATACAGCGAACATATTCCCAAAATTTCATGTTTCCAACTTTAATTGTTTTCGCTGGGCGTGATGAGCGAGTGAGTCAGACAGTACATTTTCTTTCAATTATTTTACCAGAATTTCACCCCTTCCCAAGGGCCCCTTAAATTGGATTGATGAAAAAACGCTTGAACACCTATTAACTTATTTTTAAGCTGCCTTTTCCCCCTGAGTTTGATGAGTGAGTGAGATAGTCAGTCAGTTAGGACACTTTATCTCCTTTTTCCCACAGAATTTCACCCCACCCGATTGGCCCCTTAAATTAATTTATGGAAAAACGCTCGAGCACCGATTGACATATTTTTTAAGGTGATTTTTTTCGCTGAGTTTCAAATTTCTCGCCAATGTCGTTTAAGAGATAGGCCTACACGCTCCGTTAGGAATCCTTCAAACCCCACTTTTCACCCCTTTCACCTCATAATAATACACCACATCGAAAAACCCTTAGACACATGTCTGCTTATTTTTAATGAATAGTGTATATGCCGAGTATCACATCCACAAATGAAACCACTCGTGATATCTTGTTATTTAATGAAATGCATGTTTAACCCTCTTAAGACCCCTTTAGAACCTGAATATCCAAAAATCCTCCCAAGGTAGACGGTTTTGATACACAATGAACATATCCCCAAGCTGTCATGTATCTAACTGCAATAATTTTGGCTGGGCGATGATGAGTGAGTGAGTGAGTCAGGACATTTTCTTTCAATTACCTTTTTACAGAATTTCATCCATCCCCATGAACCCCTTTAATATTATTTTTGAAAAAAAACTGTCTAACAGTTATTTACTTACTTTAAAGCAGTTTTTCCCCCTGAGTTTGATGAGTGAGTCAGTCAGTCAATCAGTTACGACACTTTCTTTCCTGTCCCCCCCCCCCAGAATTTCCCTCCTCCCCATGGGCCCCTTAAATTGGATTTATGAAAAAAACGGTCAAACACCTATTTACTTATTTTTATGCTGATTTTTTTTTCCGCTGAGTTTCAAACTCCTCGCCTATGTCGTTTAAGAGATACACGCTCCCTTAGGAATCTTACAACCCCCCACTTTTCACCCCTTTCACCTCATAATGTACACCACATCGAAAAACCCTCAGACACGTGTCTTCTTATATTTTTTTTTTATGATGAGTTTATATGCCGACTAACACATCCCCAATGAAACCAATCGGGAGATATTGCTATTCAATGAAATGCAGGTCTACCCCCTTAACACTCCGTTAGAACCTGAATATCCAAAAATCCTTTCTTAGTGGGCGTTTGCGGCCCGTGAGGAAGCTGCATACCAAATTTCATTCCAATCCGTTCGGTGGTTTCGGAGATATCGTGATGAATGAATGAGTGAGTGAGTGAGTGAGTGAGTGGTATTTGACGAATATATAGTAGATAGTGGCAAATCTTTGTTATGCTATACTCGGTTGACAGTGCTTTGTGAGCAGTTGAGTAACTAACAGGATTTCAAGTAAATAACCTCATTTTCTATACCTGTAGTGGCGAGCGCAACTCGCTTCCAGTCGGCCGTGTCTCGACTTGAACTATGTTGCCATGGAAACGTCCTGCCTTGCCACTCCGTCATGAGTTAATTTTATGATTTGATTAACCTGTGCTTGAGTTCAAAAGGGCCGAACTCAGAAGAATGAGAAAGACTATCGAAAATGCATGTAGCCAGCGGTTCCTTCTGGATCCTAAACTATGTGTATGCAAAATTTGGTTGAGATTGGTGGAACGGTGTAGATTTGTATACGGAACAGACAAACCCACCCACCCACATACATACAGACTTTCACTTTTATATATAAGATATATTAAAAATATTTATGAAAACTTATCCGAGTCCGTCCGGCCGTTCTATCCGTTCGATTTTCTTCATTCTTTTTTTAAACGAAAGGTATTCATGTGCAGATATGTTATCCAGTATTACAAATCACTTAACTTCCGCCTTCCTCAAATTATTAGATTTTTTCAACTTTTTCCAACTTTTTCCAAATTGAAGCAATCATATCTTTGGTTTTGATTGAGGTACGCAGATCGTTTTCGTCTAAGAACACTCAGTGAGTCATGTGCATTCATGTGAGCTCTTAACTATTCAAATCGACTGAGTCTGAGGAAGGTTATGAGTGAACATTCGATATTACATCTCATTTTTTCAACATTTTTCTGATTGTAGAAATCGTATCCTTGGTTCTAATTGAGTTACACAGTTCGTTTTGGTCTAAGAACACTCAGTGGATCAATCTCTATCTTTTTAGGTATTAAATATTTAAATTGTTGGATTCCAAGGAATGTTATGAGTGCCGAAGCGAATATTATAAGTATTTATGAAAACTTAACCCAGTCCGTCCGGCCATTCTATCCGGTCGATTTCCTTCATTCCTCTTTTATGAGAAAGGTATTCATGCACGGATTTGTTATCAAGTATTACAAATCACTTAACTTCCGCCTTCCTCAAATTATTTGATTTGATTTCTTGAACTTTTTGAACTTTTTCCAACTTTCCAACTTTTTTTTTCTCATTGAAGCAATCATCTATATTATTAAACATATTTATGAAAACTTAACCGAGTCTGTCCGGCCATTCTATCCGGTCGATTTCCTTCACTCCATTTTTAAATGAAAGGTATTTAAGCACGGATTTGTTATCAAGTATTACAAATCACTTAACTTCCGCCTTCCTCAAATTATTTGCTTTCTTGAACTTTTTCCAACTTTCTATTCTCATTGAAGCAATCATCTTACATATTACAAATATTTATGTAAACTTAAGCCAGACCGTCCGGCCATTCTATCCGGTCGATTTCCTTCATTATTTTTTAAATGAAAGGTATTTATGCACAGATTTGTTATCAAGTATTACAAATCACTGAAATTCCGCCTTCCTCAAATTATATCATATTTTCAACTTATTCCAACTTTTTCCAACTTTGAAACAATCATATCATTGGTTCTAATTGAGCTACGCAGGCCGTTTTGGTATAAGAACACACAGTGAATCAAGCGCTTTTATTTCAGCTCTTGACGATTCAAATCGGCGGATTCTGAGGAAAGTTATGAGTGGACATTCGATATTCGATATTACATCTCATTTTTTCAACATTTTTTCTCATTGTAGCAATCATATCTTTGGTTTTAATTGAGTTACACAGTTCGTTTTGGTCTAATAGCACTCAGTAGATCAAGGTCTATCTTTTGAGGTATTAAATATTTATATTGGTTGATTCTGAGGAATGTTATGAGTGCCGAAGCGAATATTAGAAACATTTATGAAAATTTAACCGAGTCCGTCCGGCCATTCTATCCCGTCGATTTCCTTCATTCCTTTTTTAAGAGAAAGGTAATCATGCACGGATTTGTTATCAAGTATTACAAATCACTTAACTTCCGACTTTCCCAAATTATTTGATTTCTCGAACTTTTTCCAACTTTGGTTCTCATTGAAACTATTATATCCTTGATTTTAATTAAGGTACGCATATCGTTTTAGCCTAAGAACACTCTGTAGATCACGCTCTTTCATTCGAGCTCTTAACTGTTCAAATCGGCTGATTCTGAGGAAAATTATGAGTGGACATTCAATATTAGTTCTCATTTTTCATTTCCTTTCCAGGAAAATGAACATTGCCATGAAATTAAATGGGTAGTTTCAAATCTACTTCCAGGAACTTCTAGATTTTACACGAGTGTGAATACATTGGTAAATAAAGAAAAAAATTGAAGTTGTGCATTTTCCCAGTGAATTTTTGAACAGGCTTGAGATGAGTGGTCTACCTGCCCATGTCCTGACTTTGAAAGAAGGTGCTATTGTAATACTCCTTTGGAATTTCAATGTAAGTAAGAGATTACTCATCGGGACGTGGCAAATGGTTTGAAAAATGTACGACAATATCATAGATTTCAAGTTGTAACTGGTGTGAAAAGTTGGGAGCGAATACTGCTACCTCGCTGAGATTTGTCACCATGTGACACTACAATGACGGCAATTTCCTGTTACACTAGCGTTTTGTATTACAATTAACAATGCGCAGGTTCCAACGCTTCATCGAGTTGGAAACTACTTGCCTGATCCTGTTTTAGGCCATGGAAAAATGCAAGTTGCCTTATCCCGAGGAAAATCATTAAACGATGTAAAAGTAGAAATTAAACTTTAGGGTCGACGCACACCGAACATTGTCTGGAAAGAAGTATTGTGAAATAAATGTTATAAACTAATATATACATAATTTTTTAATTCCAATACTGACAAATAATGCTACGGAGCAGCACGGGCGCCCTAGTCTATATATTAAAAATATTTATGAAAACTTATCCGAGTCCGTCCGGCCATTCTATCCAGTCAATTTTCTTCATTATTTTTTAAAATGATAGGTATTCATGCACAGATTTGTTATCAAGTATTACAAATCACTTAACTTCCTCCTTCCTCAAATGATTTGATTTTTTCAACTTTTTCCAAATTGTCCACCTTTGTTTCTCATTGAAGCAATTATATATTTCGGTCCAATTGAGGTACGCATGTCGTGGTGGTCTAACAACACTCAGTGAATCAAGCGCTTTCATTTGAGCTCTTAACTATTCAAATCGGCTGATTCTGAGGAAAGTTATGAGTGGACATTAGATATTACACCTCATTTTAATATTTTGTTTCATTGTAGCAATCATAACTTTGGTTATAATTGAGTTACAAAGTTCGTTTTGGTCTAAGAGCACTCTGTGGAACAAGTTCTATCTTTTGAGGAATTAAATATTTAAATTGTTTGATTCTGAGGAATGTTGTGAGTGCCGAAGCGAATATTAGAAATATTTATGAAAACTTAACCGAGTCCGTCCGGCCATTATATCTGGTCGATTACCTTCATTCCTTTGTTAAATGGAAGGTATTCATGCGCGGATTTGTTATCAAGTGTTACAAATCACCTAACTTCTGCCTTCCTCAAATTATTTGATTTCTTGAACTTTTTCCAATGTTTTTCTCATTGAAACAATCATATCCTTGGCTTTAATTAAGGTACGCATGTCGGTTTAGTCTATGAACACTCGGTGGATCACGCTCTTTCATTCGAGCTCTTAACTATTCAAATCGGCCGATTCTGAGGAATGTGATGAGGGGACATTCAATATTACTTCTCATATTTCATTTTCTTGCACCGAAAAATGAAAATTGCCATGAATTTAATAGGGAGTTTCAGATCTACTTCCAGGAGCTTCTAGATTTACACGAGTGTAAATACATTGGTAACTGAAGAAAATTGAAATTTTGCATTTTCACTCTGAATTTTTGAACAGGCTTCAGATGAGTGGTCTACCGCCCCATGCGCTGACTTTGAAAGAAGCTACAATTGTAATGCTCCTTAGGAATGTCAATGCAACTAAGAGATTACTGGTCGAGACGAGGCTAATTGCTTGAAAAATGTACGACAATATCATAGATTTCTAAGTTCTAACTGGTGTAAATAGTGGGAAAAAAATACTGCTACCTCGCGTAAATTTGTCATCATCAGACACTACAATGACAGCAGTTTCCTCCTCTTACAATAGCGTTTTATATTACAATTAACAAAGCGTGGGGTCAAACGCTTCATCGAGTTGGAATCTACTTGCCTGATCCTGTTTTAGGCCAAGGAAAGTTGTATGTTGCCTTATCCCGAGGAAAATCGTTTAAGGATGTAAAAGTTAAAATTAAAAGTAGGAAGGAAAAGTATGTTTTGAATATTGCGTAATCGCGAGGACATATTGCATCATCATGCGAGCGAGCACGTGATATGTCTGCAGTGTTCGCGACAAAAAAGTTTGTTTGAAATAAATGAATAGCCTTGACCTGCTCTAGCCCCACACCAAATTTCAACTCTCTAGGACAAAATAAATTGAATTTTGAAAATAGGCTATATTTCCAAATTCAGGAAATCTATAAAAAAGTTTGTTTGACATAAATGAAAGCTCTCTATCTCCTCTACCAGTAAACCAACTGTCAGGTGTATAGGACAAAAATGAAAAGAAAATGTTCAAATTGCGTCTTTGTTAGCGGAAATGTTTTAGGTGTACTAACATTTGAATGAGACTGTCTGGGCGCGACGCGCCCATGGAGAGCCAGTTGGTTATTCACATGCGTTTGCTAATTGGTCTGCATGTGTTAGCACTAAGAAGAGATTGACCCTTGACCGCTTGAATCGGATAACCTTTTGCCCCGCGCGCGGCTGTTATCGTTCTTTGGCTAGCGCTAGCATGCTGAACGTGGGAGGTCCTGCTTGCTGCTCCATATAGGATGTGCAGCTGTTAGTTAACATTTTTTGCGGGCTTGCATGCTCTGTGGTCTCTTTCTGCATAGACTGTTTTATAAGACAAATATATATCATTGACGGCATGAAATGAATATTGGCTTGTTTTGTTTTAAATTCTTAACCATCAATATTGAACTCGGATATTATTTTAATGAGAGAACAAGTTTGGATATCAGTTCGCAAAGTTTCATTCATGTGATATGCTTAATGATCTTTTTGTTTCTTTAACATCATAGTATATAAGAGCAAGATTGTTATGATGCAGTAGTTACTATTCAACATGTCTCTCTGCTACTCTTTTATTGCGAAGATGCAACATCTGAGAGAGGTTAAGACGCTAGCGGAGAAAGCCAGGATGTTGGGGTGTAATTTGATGGTTTCCTCCTCCAAAATGGAGGAGGAAATTATTGTCAGATCTCTCACTGCGCTAGAGAGGGATCTCTTCGACGTGGAGATTCTTGGCATCCTAAGAGATGAACGCTACCACACAGAATTTGTGCTTAATGGGTTAACGTTAACCATTCTGGATATTATCCTATCCAGAGTGGAAGCATTTAGGGCGACTCCCTCTCCCAATGGAGTATACCAAGATCTTGTGCAAAGAGAAGAAAGAGAAGAAGAAGATGGAGAGCATATGGACGAGGAAGGAGAAGAAGAAGAAGAAGAAGACGAAGTGCAAATAATACTTGACTAAATGGACAGTGAACGGTGGTGTTTCACATTGAAATGTATATTTTTTTTAAATATATTTATTTTAATCATTGTGGTTTACATTAATTATATAATACGAAATAGTGAAAACAAAATGGTATGATCTTCGTTCTTAAAGTGGTAAGTAGTTCTTTTTTCCCGCCAAGATGCTGAGAATTGAAGATGCTGTCTGCAGAGTTGAATATGTTGGTTATCTTGTGTGGAAGGTAAGTACAATCATTCTTTTCTTTCTTGAGTGTGTTGGTTTTCGTGAGCTGAAAATATATAGAGACACATTAATAATAATAATATTAATAATAATAATAAAATAATATTTTTTGTGATGAATTAAAAAAAACTTACATTGTTTTAATTAAAATATGTTTTTGTTCGAAATCCAAGAGTTGTGAGTTGAATCGAATCCGAGCCAAGATACGAAGGCTTGGGTTCCTTTTCTACGTAGTACTTTGTCAACTAAGTAAATATTAGGATGTTTGGTTCGTTGTAACTCTGCTTCATAAAACGCCCCAAATATCGGCAAATTTTTATTATCTTTTAAAAGATATGTTCGTGGATTAGTATTTTGAACTTTATAAATTGTAAATAATTCCGTAGTCCAATTAGCGTCGTAGCCTTTGGTGAAGTGTTTCTTGATTTTTGATATTCTTACAATGTCACCGATTTTATATTTTGATTTTCTTAAAGTTTCATTATATTGTGTTGGAAAGCGGGGTGGATTGTTTCTTTTTACATCAATAGGTTTCATGCCAATGCTGCGATGTATTTTGTGATTATACTTTACTAATAACTCAGGCAAAATATGTACCCGTCGGTATGAACCACATGTTGTGAACTCTTTCCACATCGATTCCTTAAGAGTTCGATTAATTCTTTCTACTACACTCGCTTTTATGGAGCTCCCAGTGGAATAATGCTTTAGATTTTGTTTCTGAGACCATGTTTTGAATTCACGGTTGTAAAATTCCGTTCCTCGATCAGTGTGAAAATAATTGGGCAATTTTTTATTTTGAGAATAAACAAATTTTAAACGTTTTACAATCTCACTTCCTTTTTTGGTTTTAAGAGGAATTGCCCATGCATATTTTGAGTAAACGTCAATAATGGTTAATAACTATTTAAATCCATTATTCCATTTTGCAAGTTTTGACATGTCCACAAGATAAGCTTCATGGAGGTCATCGATTCCTTTGCTAATAACATGTCGTCTTTTAAACGTTTTTCTAAGAAGTGCTTGAAGTTCTTTTGCAATTTCTCGTCTGATTTCGTTCATAGTTAATTTCTAAACAAAGATTTATAACATAAAGTGCATTGTTTTACAAATGTATGAATTTTTATTCAATATATCCTGCATTTCTTAGTTCTTCTTCAATTGCAAAGATTTCGATGTCAAGTCCTGTGTGACCTGCAGCTTTCGATGCAATTAATTTTTTAAGTCTTGATACTAATTTATTTGGTTCATTCCAATGGACAAATTCAATATTGTTTCCTCCTTCGAATTTCCAAATGGCTTGTGGTGTGATGTGTTTCTTTTGGCCATATCCGGTATGCATCGTAATATTTGCTTCTTCATTCTCATCTGTTGTTTTTATAATTCTATCTATGTCTTCAGTAAGAAGGGGTTCGATTATATTTTTATACTTATGAGATAGTGTTCCTCTCGGAGCTGCATTGCTTGCATAATTTCTTTTGTGCACGTTTGAAACATTTAATAATTTCAAATAAGAACTTAAATCACTCCTATCGATTAGAGAGTGATCTGGTACTGTACCCTTTTACCTACCAATACCTGTTGAATCCCTGGATAGCAGCTGGATCGTAGAACCTGAAAATGCCCCGGCTCTAAAGACCCCCCAAGTTCTACCAACAGACACAGGGATAATAGGGCCACTCGAATACCTAACAGGATGTATTAAGACTGACCAAGGCTCAGAAAAAGAAAAGACTAGCTCAAAACACGAGAATTCTTCAAAAGGAAGAAAGAATCTCAAAGGTGTGGTAAACACTAAAATACCTAGCGATGGCCCCCTTAATACACCCTTCCATCACCTCTCTAAAGCATCACGCAATAATTAAAACCAAGTAGTAAAGTGATTTATTGTAAGAATAAACAAGACAGAAGAATATCAATTTCGTCGATACCACGACCAATCAAAAAAAATCTCATTGATAATATTGGATTATCTTCCAGAAAAAAAATATTACCCATTGTCACAACTAACTTTTAGCTGATTAAAATATAAGGCATATTAATAATAACAATGATGATCAATCCCATAGGGTAAGCATTCACAAAAAGAGAAATATTATAAGACTTGAATACATTAAATTAATTTCGGTTCTTTAACGGAAATAACATCTTATACACAAATATCCTGGTTATAATTACTAATCCTACACGACATCTTCAGTAACTTTATATGTTCTTGTTATTGAATGAAGAAATTCATATGGCCTATTTACAGAATATAATTTACACAAAATTCCAGAATAATTTCAATTATTCTCTTCCTACTGACTTGAAGTCACGACATTCCTTTCTGTTTAATATTATTTCAATTCTTGTTTTAGGGAAATTCTGCCGAACAGTTAAGCTAAGCAAAAATTAATTGTAAAGTCAGTCTTAAATAGTTATCGGTTTCCTTTTTAAACATACATCTTATGACAAAATTGTTATATTAGTTTTACTGGAAATATTTAACCGAATATCCACTCAAGATTCCCCAACAATACTGCTCGGAAAAAATATTAATCTTCACACAGGCATTTTCACGATAACAGCGATAAAGTTCACAATGACCAATTATTAACCATACTAGGTTAAAACAACACCTCTCTGGGTTAAAACCCCAATCAATCTAATCCTGATTGGCACACCTAGCTCAATCCTCAACAAGAAAAATCTGCTTTACAAAGCATTGCATCAATATGCTTAAACACAAAGACATTACTCATAGTATATGCCTCTCTAAAGACCAATATGCACCTATAATAGGAGCCTTACTGTTATAAATCCACAATTATGCAAATCAGCTGTTTATGGTAAAAATCCTGAACTCGAAAAATATGATCCCGTAACAGATTACCAACAAAGCCCAGTGGATTTCAGAAATATCCCACCTAAATTTAAAAACTTGCCTTACATTGACTCAATACAAAATCCATAGTTCTTAAACGTATGACTTATAGTAAGTTGTCCCTGGGATTATCCTCGCAAATTTGGATGTCGTTCAAATACCCTCTTAATAGAAAAAACTATTGCACTAAAGGCAATGATATCAATTTAATCCAGTGTTAACATCAAAAAAAAATATATAAACTGTATATAACGCTGCCCAACCACACAAACTGAGGTTGTAAAGTGATCTATAAAGATAAATTCAATCTCAAAATAAGATCCTCCCTGAATTTCCCGAACGCGAAAATGTCGATGGATTAGACCTACAGCATGGATCTAGGTTAGCAACAAAGGCTAAGCGACTAATGACCCATTAGGCACTCCATTTCGAAAATCACGCTCAGAAAACACAAGTTAAATCTGTTATATAAAAAAAAAACTGAAGAAAATAAAGTCCAAGGACTCGAAGTCACATTTAGAATAACTGGGTCCGAAAACTTCCTAATATCTTAATCAAAATACGAAAAGGAAAATTCCCCTCTAAAGAATACGATAATCCAAGCGAAAGTGCTTAAAGAACAATGCACTAGAATATGAAAACTCAACCAACGTTCTCAAAAGAAAGTTGCGTTACTAAAAATGTTCTTACACAAGAAAAACTGTAAATCTTCTTCCTACATTTGCTTCTCGACAAATAAGAATGAGCATATTAGTTTAAATACTGTAAAATACTACTGAAATTATTAATTTATTCATCAAAATTACACAAAGGATGCACTCATTTTTATGAGTCAAAATCCTGGCATCATAGAAGGTCAGTTTCGAAATGAACATCGAACCTGCACTTTCTACTGAACCATTTAAACTACAAAATCAAATATGGCAAAGTGGTATTTATAAATGTCCACGCTACACTACTGTAACAAGTTGAAGTGATCAGTACCTTTGGCGAATCTAGATGAGGAAAAAAGGATATCGTTGGCCATAATCAGCTCCAAACCAACAGAAAATATGCTGGACTTCAACTGGGTTTCCATAGAACGAACCAAAGTCCTCCCAGGCTCGAACAACACCCGGTCGGTCGAAATAGTTCCAACATATCCTGGCGATATCTTCCCATACATATTCGAACACCAACGGAAGGACCGCACACAGTTTATCAACTCGTCACGACGCGAAAGTGAACTCGAACCGTCACTAACAAGTTCCAATGTGAGAACGCGCGTGTGAACAAGTTCACGAGGGTCGACGCGGCCCCTCTTGACACGAGAGTCGCGTGCACACTTCATGCCAAATGAAAGTTGCCTTCGACAAGTCCCCGCTGCACCCTGCTAATGCAGTATTCTTAAATCAATTTAGCCTACCATCGTAGTGGATATAAGCTTCATATTGTCCCTTCCCCTTGACACCTTGCTTGAGAATGTACTCTTTTCAAAAAGTATAATCACAGTGAAGAGTGAATCAAATCTAGGCTGCATTTCCACGACGGTTTATATGCAGAGTTTCGTGACACATCACGGCTGAGCTCGCGGTCGTGGTTATAAAAGTATCCATCCGCATGGCCCGTTAATTGCTGTAGACACACAGTCACAGAGGTAAATTATTACATGTTTAAGATCATGTCTGAGCCCTATTAAACACGTTTCTACTTCACGTAGAATGCTTCACGAACTAGAATACACTTCAGCACGGTCACACGTTTTACAACTCCCGTTAGCTGGCGATTTTACTTTCACTGATTTCCAGCTCAACCCTCTACGCTGTCAAGTTCTATACACAATGAGCTCTCCACGAGGTCGCCTGAGTCTCACATCTGCTCCCCCCCACTCCTTCACACGTCATGACTCGATACGAAATATATCGCAGTCGAAACGTGATCAGCAGTGAGTTAACATAGCATCTTCTGTTCTTCATACTTTCTTAATAATGACTTTCTTAATAATGGCTTTCTTAATAATGGCTTTCTGCCATGGAAACATACATGTAGACACATGTATCTGCTTACATAAAGCGCTAAATATGCATTAATTTGTATTAATCACTCTCAGGTGAATCGATCGATATGGTGTTAGACACAGTCAACATGGTTATTATCGATGAGCTTCGGATTTCTCGTCGGAAACACGAGCTCTGCCGATCTCTTTCATGATAGCATGGCTTTTTCTCGCTGCAGACCAGCTGTTATGATCGACTTCAGAGGCAAGTTAGGAAGTTACAGGGTGTTCCCAAAATACTGTAACCATGTCTGTACTTAAGCCCTTTTATGAATAATGGTGCATTTTCCCTTTGATACCTTAAATAAAAGTCTCCTCAACTTTTATTTACACCATTTCAGGTAATCTCAGCATATGTAGCATTATTCAGTCAACACTCAGTCTATCTTCTTCACATATCTTTTCAGGTTCTTTGCATTGAAACGACCTATCATTTCTCTTTCATTTAGGCTTACTACTTCATAACAATTATTTCCGAACGACCTAGCAATCTTATAGGGTCCGTGGAAAACATAGGAAAACTTGGTGAATTGCTTCTTAGCCACATCTGCTTTCGTCGGTTTCTTGACGAGAATCATCTCGCCTACTCTCATCGGTGGCCGATATCTTTTATTTCTGATTCGTTTATGCCGCTTCTCGGCTGCATCCATCAAGCTTTCTCTAGCTGAATTAATTCTTTCTTGGACTGTAGGCTCCCTGTCCTTAGGTAGAAATCTCACGATCTCTGTCCAGGCTCTTTCTGGCCTCTTATTATGGTGAACAACCATAGGTATATCTGATAAGCTCTCATGGAATGTGGAATTCATGCATCTTTCCATGAGTGGGATGAACTTCACCCAGCTCGCATGATCCTCAGGACAGTAAATTCTCGCGAACTTGCTAATTTCTGCCATAACACGTTCCGAGACGTTAGATTCCGGATATCTGACGCTAGAAAACACGTGCTTGACACCAAGCCTAATCATGGCATTCTCAAATTCCATCGAAGTGAATTGAGCTCCGTGATCCGATAGGAGAGTTACAGGTTTTCCTGCCTTAGAAAACACACTATTTTCAAGACGACTAAGGACTTGAGCTGTAGTAGCCCTCTGCATAGGATCGAGAGTCACGTATTTAGAGAATACATCGATTGTGACTAGGAGAAACTGGTTTCCCCTAGCTCCCTTCGGGCAAGGACCGAAGATATCGCAAGCCATTAGCTCTCTCGGCCTTTCTGGAATAATGGCTCGAGGTCTCTCTTTTGATAACGCCGACGGGTATTTCCCTCGTTGGCACTCCTGGCATGATCTGATAATGGCTGCTATAGTGCCCCGCATCTTGGTCCAGGTGAATGTTTCCAATAACGTTCTAAACGTTTTGTCGACACCCCCATGGCCAATGGTGCCGTGAGCTAACCACACCAACCCATTTATCAATTTAGGAGGGACTACAATTCTAATTTTCGTTCTCTCTCGGTCAATGTATTTACAAACGACGTCATCACACACCAGGAATTTCTCAGATCGCTTCCTAGTCTGTTCGTAATCAAGATCGGTATGGTCCATTGCACCTCTCAAAAACCTGTACATATGTCTAGTTGGGGTGTGTCTCTTCTGTGACACCGCTATCTTCTTTAGCTTCTCCAGGGTAAGTTCGTGTTCCCTCTCCAACTGTACAGTGTTAATCTCGATTTTACTAACTGGATTTCTTGAGAGTGCATCCGCGAGCAGATTATCCTTTCCAGGCTGATGCACGATAGTGGCATTGAACTGCTGGAGAAACAATGTCCACCTCGTCAGTCTGTCACTGGAAAGATCGGTTTGCATCATGAACTGAAGCGCTCTGTGATCCGTGATAATGACCACTCGATGTCCTATCAGAAGTTTCTTCCACTTTTGAAGAGCAGAGATGAATGCCAAAGCTTCGAGCTCAGAGGTGAAATAATTCTTTTCGTGTTGCTGCAGCTTTCTGCTGTGGAAGTCCAAGTAGTGCTTCCTCCCCTCCTCGTCCTTTTGATAGAGGACAGCACTAATACCTACTTTTGAAGCATCAGACTCTATGTAAAAAATCCGATCAAACTCAGGATATTCCAGCTTAACACAATTTTGGAGCATGAGCTTGGCCTCTTCAAATGCCCTATTCGTGTCCTCTGTCCATTTCCATTTATTATTTTTCTTTAATGCTTCATACAAAGGGGCCATAGTAGTAGAATATCCCGGACAGTGGCTACTCAAGAACTGGCACATGCCCAGAAACTCACGGAGCTGCTTTACCTTTGCGGGACGAGGGAATCTTGAAATGGCGTCTATCTTCTTCAAGTTTGGGTGATACCCAAACTGATCAATAGTATGGCCTAGGAACTTGATAGACTCATGCATGAATTGACACTTATGCATGTTGACCTTAATATTGGCCTCTCTTAAATTCTCGAATAGCTGTTTCAAGTGCACAAGATGTTCTTGAACATTCGCTGAAGAGATTATCAAGTCATCGATATAGCAGATAACGTTACGTTTCACGCTTTCCGTTAATTTGCTATCAAGGGCTCTGATCAAAGCCGGACCGCTGTTCACCATTCCAAAAGGGACGCGACAGAAAACATACGTGGTCTGATCGAATAAGAATCCGGTGTATTGCCGGCTATCTTCCTCCAGCTCTACTTGATAAAAGGAAGCGGTCAGGTCTAGGACGCTGAAACACGCTTTACCTTTGAACTTTTTCAAAAGTTCTCTAATTTTTGGTGGACGATCAGTTTCTAACATGATTCTCGTGTTGATCTTCCTAGCGTCTAAACAAAGCCTCAATTGTCCGTTCGCTTTCCTTACCACAGTTACTGGATTCAAATACGAAGAAGCCTGTTTTTTTATTATACCATCTCTCTCCATTTTATCTATGATCTCTTTGACCTCATCATGGTATTTTTCTGGGATAGGATAAAGCTTGGCTTGATAAGGGGATTCGTCTATTAGCCTAATCTGGTACTTGAAGTCTCTAATCAAACCAGGTTTATCATCGAAGATGTCCGCAAACTGACAAATCAAGTCGTCAAATTCTTCTTTCACATTTTTAAATCCCTCGGCTTTCAAGGTATATTGTTCCCTCACTTGCTCAGTTTCTTCAACTACGTGATCTAGGATTTCCATTCTAGGGATATCTCTATTAATTTCGTTTCCATCCATTTCCTCCATCACTACATCCTCTATACTTTCTTCCTTGAATCTTATTATTCCTTTGTCCATGTCGATGATTGCTCTAGCTTGAGTAATAAAATCGATGCCTAGTATGACGTCAAAATTAATATTCTTAACGACTATGAAAATATGTTCATAACTTCTCTCATTGATCCAGAATTTCATTAGAATCTGCACTTTGCATTTCATAGTTTTATCCTTAAATATCCCACGAATTTTTGTTGGAGATGCTGGAAGAATGGTAAATTGATTTTCTGGTTTCAATCTTTCAAAACAGTCCTCGTCAACTATAGAGATCATAGCACCTGTGTCCATCAAGGCTTTACAATGTTGTAGACCAATTAGTATATCAATAACGGGAAGTTCAACTATCCTTCCTCTCGGTTTCGTTTCTGGTTCAAATAGAAGGTCTTCGTCAGTAGCTTCAAATATTTCAAAAATCGTGATATCAGAGGAATGCGTGGCAACGTCAGTTATTAATTTCGCCCGGAAATTGGCGTTTTTTTTTCTCGATCCGGAGCTCTTTCTGAACTCCGACCTTCTCTGCTAGTACTGGGTTGTGACTTATCTAGATTTTCATCCTTTCTTTCCTTCGATTTTCTTCGTCCAACCTCCGTGGACTTATCTCGCCCTCTCTTGAGCCTCTCCTGTTGCACTTTTTTATCGGACGCCTCCGTTCGATAATTGTTGTATCTTGAGTACCCTTGATTTTGTCTATTATCTCCGTTGTCTCGGGTATCTCTATCATTCCTATTATATCTGTTATCTCTATTGTCTCGGGTATCTCTATCATTCCTATTATATCTGTTATCTCTATTGTCTCGGGTATCTCTATCATTCCTATTATATCTGTTATCTCGATTATTTTGATCATATCTGTAATTCCTATCATAAGGCGTTTCTCGATGATCATTCCGGTCTCGATCATTATCTCTTCGATAAAAATTTCTCTCCTCGTAGCGACGTTGCCAAGGCCTCTCCTGGGCGTCCCTACGTTGGTTTTCCCATCTCCTCTCTTCCTGATGGGTATTTCTAATAGGACCTATTCTATCATCTCTTCTTTGTTCGAAACGATCCGTCTGCTGTGTACGGTTCATCATTACCGCGTTTACAACTTTCGATTCCTGCCTGGCATTTTTGACTATAGTAGGTTGCGTCATCATACTCATGTGATCTAATCGACGTAACAGGTCATCTAACGACGTTAAAGACGATACTCCGGAAGAAATAATTGATTTCCTTACTTCCGCAGGCAATTGACGTGAGATAGCTTCAAGGAGTTCTTCTTGTGTTAACGGCGGCTGAAGAAAACGGAGTTTTGCTAACTGACACGCAAAGTATTCAGCGTAGCTGGTTGGTCCTGTACTGGAGTACTTGCGTGAATAGACTTCTGATCTCACATTCTGTTGGACCTCGATCGACCAAAATCTTTGTATGAAGGCTTCCGAAAACTGCTCAAAGTTGTCAAATGTGTAACGAAAAGCCCTGAACCATTGTAACGGAGCATCGGTGAGAAACCTTTCCACCATACGTAGCTCACGCTCACGTGGCACATGTGACTCCAAAAAGTAATCTCTTAATGTCCTGACAAATTCGATTGGTGTCATTCCATCCAAATTGCTAAACTTCCTAGGTTTGTCATCAAAATTTCGTATTATGGTTACATTCGGTGTCCTTTCCGATGATTTCGAAGTATAATCACCCACGCCTACGTTGGGGTTCGGAGAACTAAAAGTTTCCCTGCTTGTTCGAATGGGACTCGAATGTTCCATTTGACTGAGCCGAACGTTGGGTTCGTTGTTGGAAGATTCCTGTATCATCCTTTCCCTACCATCAGGTACTATCACTTCAGGTTGTTCAACTACAACTCGAAAATCGGACTGTAAAAGTGATCGCAATTGATCTTTTAGAGTATCTAAATTGATATGCCCCTCTAGATTAATTTGCTCGAGACCCTTTCTAATTTCATTAATCTCGGAAGTTTTCTTCTCCCTGACCTCATTTAACTCTATCTTACTTTGGTCGACTTTAGTTTCAACATTGTTAATACGCTTCTCTAAATCGGATATGTTATTAACCTGAGTATTTTGAATTCCATCCATTCTTTTGCTTAGATCTTCCCTAACATTTATTATGTCTTTGCTATTAGTTGCAAGACCAGTGGCAAGTTTAGATTCTAGCTTAGATTTCTCAACTTTAAAACATTCCTCATTAATTTTCATAATATCTTGACGAAATGTTACAATATTATCACTTATGATCCCTTTCAAATCGATGTCAAAATCATCCCTGAGAAGTTTCGTATGATCAGTGACTTGAGCTCGGAGTGTCCCCATTTCACATTTCAACTGTTCCAGGCTATTCTGGGTCTGATTAGTGTCATGGGAAAACTGCAGCTGAAGTGTTTCTAAATTTTTTTTACTGAGCTTCACACTCTTTTCAAAGTCTAGTCTAATCTCAACTTGAAATTCTTTATTAGATTTTTCTAGCTCCATTAACTTAACCTCCGTCTGATTTTGACTAGATTCGATTTTTCGGACCTCTAGCTCCATTTTATTTTGACTGGATTCTATTAATCCCACATCTGTTCTTAAATCATTGATTTGGGATTGCATAATCCTTACATTAGAGTTTACATCCTTTACAGTTTCCTCAATTCCCCTTTGACTAGTCTGAATATCGTTAAGATCTGTTTGGATTGATGTTTGACTAGTTTGCATTGATGTCTGACTATTTTGGATTCTTTCTTGGGCAACCTGTACCAGGCCAACATTAGCCCGTAATGTACTGATATCTAGTTGAGTTTTTCTATTATCATCCTGGATATCTTCGATATTAGATTCTACACTGGTAACCTTCTTTTCTACCCTTTTAGAACTGTCATTGATAGCCTTCACGGAGGATTGCATAGTATCAATTTCCCCCCTGATACCTTCAGCAACTGCATCTTTTATCACTACCTGACTTTGAATAACAGTTTCAGACATATGGTCTAACGCAGATTTAGTTTGGACCTTAATATTTTCTATGTCCTGATTCAAATTGTCCATTTTATGTTGAATAATTTCAAACATCTTCTTAACGTCACCAACAGTCACCATATTACCTTCAGACATGCTTCACTACACTTCACAAGAAATAAGAATACCACACCAACAAAGCACAGCGAGAACATCTACAAACAACCACCATTTACCATATATGCTCATTCTTATTGTCTGGCGTTACCTTAAAATAAACTTATGTCTAAACACAAAGTGCCCCATTTCATTTGGGATCGACCATATACAAGTGCGTGTTGGTTTATATCGGTGAAGGTCTGTGATTCTACCATTACTTAAATTTTAAATTTACTACAAATACTTCTATTTTTAATGATGTCAGCAATGATCATCAGCCGGAAACAAGTAGAACAAATTATTAACAAAGCGTGTGGCACCACTCCAATACATAAAATAAAATAAAAATTAATAATGGTTGCAATACCACTTGTGGGTCAAGTAGCTCGAGTATCCTCGTAATTGCTTTGTTCCATAGGAATTCCAATAGTTCGTGCCAAAATATTGGTTCACCATTATTTTATCGCCTTGATTCATAGTCACACAAGAAACACGGTGTTCCAATTCGCGATCTGTGTTACATGATCATAAAACTAATTTCCACTTTGTACTTTCAGTTTCAATTTTGGCAGAATTATGGCATTCAACTCCCTGGTATTCGCTCTGGTATTCCAGTTTTTCGAAGCCCCTGAGCTGGGCGCCACCTAATGTACCCTTTTACCTACCAATACCTGTTGAATCCCTGGATAGCAGCTGGATCGTAGAACCTGAAAATGCCCCGGCTCTAAAGACCCCCCAAGTTCTACCAACAGACACAGGGATAATAGGGCCACTCGAATACCTAACAGGATGTATTAAGACTGACCAAGGCTCAGAAAAAGAAAAGACTAGCTCAAAACACGAGAATTCTTCAAAAGGAAGAAAGAATCTCACAGGTGTGGTAAACACTAAAATACCTAGCGATGGCCCCCTTAATACACCCTTCCATCACCTCTCTAAAGCATCACGCAATAATTAAAACCAAGTAGTAAAGTGATTTATTGTAAGAATAAACAAGACAGAAGAATATCAATTTCGTCGATACCACGACCAATCAAAAAAAATCTCATTGATAATATTGGATTATCTTCCAGAAAAAAAATATTACCCATTGTCACAACTAACTTTTAGCTGATTAAAATATAAGGCATATTAATAATAACAATGATGATCAATCCCATAGGGTAAGCATTCACAAAAAGAGAAATATTATAAGACTTGAATACATTAAATTAATTTCGGTTCTTTAACGGAAATAACATCTTATACACAAATATCCTGGTTATAATTACTAATCCTACACGACATCTTCAGTAACTTTATATGTTCTTGTTATTGAATGAAGAAATTCATATGGCCTATTTACAGAATATAATTTACACAAAATTCCAGAATAATTTCAATTATTCTCTTCCTACTGACTTGAAGTCACGACATTCCTTTCTGTTTAATATTATTTCAATTCTTGTTTTAGGGAAATTCTGCCGAACAGTTAAGCTAAGCAAAAATTAATTGTAAAGTCAGTCTTAAATAGTTATCGGTTTCCTTTTTAAACATACATCTTATGACAAAATTGTTATATTAGTTTTACTGGAAATATTTAACCGAATATCCACTCAAGATTCCCCAACAATACTGCTCGGAAAAAATATTAATCTTCACACAGGCATTTTCACGATAACAGCGATAAAGTTCACAATGACCAATTATTAACCATACTAGGTTAAAACAACACCTCTCTGGGTTAAAACCCCAATCAATCTAATCCTGATTGGCACACCTAGCTCAATCCTCAACAAGAAAAATCTGCTTTACAAAGCATTGCATCAATATGCTTAAACACAAAGACATTACTCATAGTATATGCCTCTCTAAAGACCAATATGCACCTATAATAGGAGCCTTACTGTTATAAATCCACAATTATGCAAATCAGCTGTTTATGGTAAAAATCCTGAACTCGAAAAATATGATCCCGTAACAGATTACCAACAAAGCCCAGTGGATTTCAGAAATATCCCACCTAAATTTAAAAACTTGCCTTACATTGACTCAATACAAAATCCATAGTTCTTAAACGTATGACTTATAGTAAGTTGTCCCTGGGATTATCCTCGCAAATTTGGATGTCGTTCAAATACCCTCTTAATAGAAAAAACTATTGCACTAAAGGCAATGATATCAATTTAATCCAGTGTTAACATCAAAAAAAAATATATAAACTGTATATAACGCTGCCCAACCACACAAACTGAGGTTGTAAAGTGATCTATAAAGATAAATTCAATCTCAAAATAAGATCCTCCCTGAATTTCCCGAACGCGAAAATGTCGATGGATTAGACCTACAGCATGGATCTAGGTTAGCAACAAAGGCTAAGCGACTAATGACCCATTAGGCACTCCATTTCGAAAATCACGCTCAGAAAACACAAGTTAAATCTGTTATATAAAAAAAAAACTGAAGAAAATAAAGTCCAAGGACTCGAAGTCACATTTAGAATAACTGGGTCCGAAAACTTCCTAATATCTTAATCAAAATACGAAAAGGAAAATTCCCCTCTAAAGAATACGATAATCCAAGCGAAAGTGCTTAAAGAACAATGCACTAGAATATGAAAACTCAACCAACGTTCTCAAAAGAAAGTTGCGTTACTAAAAATGTTCTTACACAAGAAAAACTGTAAATCTTCTTCCTACATTTGCTTCTCGACAAATAAGAATGAGCATATTAGTTTAAATACTGTAAAATACTACTGAAATTATTAATTTATTCATCAAAATTACACAAAGGATGCACTCATTTTTATGAGTCAAAATCCTGGCATCATAGAAGGTCAGTTTCGAAATGAACATCGAACCTGCACTTTCTACTGAACCATTTAAACTACAAAATCAAATATGGCAAAGTGGTATTTATAAATGTCCACGCTACACTACTGTAACAAGTTGAAGTGATCAGTACCTTTGGCGAATCTAGATGAGGAAAAAAGGATATCGTTGGCCATAATCAGCTCCAAACCAACAGAAAATATGCTGGACTTCAACTGGGTTTCCATAGAACGAACCAAAGTCCTCCCAGGCTCGAACAACACCCGGTCGGTCGAAATAGTTCCAACATATCCTGGCGATATCTTCCCATACATATTCGAACACCAACGGAAGGACCGCACACAGTTTATCAACTCGTCACGACGCGAAAGTGAACTCGAACCGTCACTAACAAGTTCCAATGTGAGAACGCGCGTGTGAACAAGTTCACGAGGGTCGACGCGGCCCCTCTTGACACGAGAGTCGCGTGCACACTTCATGCCAAATGAAAGTTGCCTTCGACAAGTCCCCGCTGCACCCTGCTAATGCAGTATTCTTAAATCAATTTAGCCTACCATCGTAGTGGATATAAGCTTCATATTGTCCCTTCCCCTTGACACCTTGCTTGAGAATGTACTCTTTTCAAAAAGTATAATCACAGTGAAGAGTGAATCAAATCTAGGCTGCATTTCCACGACGGTTTATATGCAGAGTTTCGTGACACATCACGGCTGAGCTCGCGGTCGTGGTTATAAAAGTATCCATCCGCATGGCCCGTTAATTGCTGTAGACACACAGTCACAGAGGTAAATTATTACATGTTTAAGATCATGTCTGAGCCCTATTAAACACGTTTCTACTTCACGTAGAATGCTTCACGAACTAGAATACACTTCAGCACGGTCACACGTTTTACAACTCCCGTTAGCTGGCGATTTTACTTTCACTGATTTCCAGCTCAACCCTCTACGCTGTCAAGTTCTATACACAATGAGCTCTCCACGAGGTCGCCTGAGTCTCACATCTGCTCCCCCCCCACTCCTTCACACGTCATGACTCGATACGAAATATATCGCAGTCGAAACGTGATCAGCAGTGAGTTAACATAGCATCTTCTGTTCTTCATACTTTCTTAATAATGACTTTCTTAATAATGGCTTTCTTAATAATGGCTTTCTGCCATGGAAACATACATGTAGACACATGTATCTGCTTACATAAAGCGCTAAATATGCATTAATTTGTATTAATCACTCTCAGGTGAATCGATCGATATGGTGTTAGACACAGTCAACATGGTTATTATCGATGAGCTTCGGATTTCTCGTCGGAAACACGAGCTCTGCCGATCTCTTTCATGATAGCATGGCTTTTTCTCGCTGCAGACCAGCTGTTATGATCGACTTCAGAGGCAAGTTAGGAAGTTACAGGGTGTTCCCAAAATACTGTAACCATGTCTGTACTTAAGCCCTTTTATGAATAATGGTGCAGTACTTTCCTTTGAATCAATTCAAGTAGACCTTCTGTTATAGAAAATTTTTCACCACCTACTTTTATCCACTTTTTATCAAAGAAAACTCGTTCACGTCCCAAGTATTGTTCATCATTTCTTATCGTTATACCAAATGTTCTATCCATGTTTTGTTTAATGAACGGATCAAAGTAGCGGTTAAGTAGTGTAATTATTTTGATGCTATCTCCATCTCCTTCGTCTGAAGTAGCAGTTGATTCAGAATCACCATATATTTTTTTCTTTTTTGATTTTCTTTTTTCTTAGTTGACGTTGTATTAGCAATAGCTACAAGCTGATTTAATGAATTTGTTACTGGTTTAAACTTAGTCTCTATATCTAATTCTTGACGTCTAACATCATTTTGAAGTGAAAGATACTTGTCCTTAACATCTTTTTTTAAGCGAGAAAGTTTATCCTTTACTCGACTTTCAGCTTTAATCTTCAAGCTCTTCTCCATGACTAAACTAAAACTGTAGTTGTTTTATTTATTTATAGTACAGTAGCCTCTCACAAATCCGGACCTCAAAAATCCGGACTCCGGCAAATCCGGACCGCTCAAAAAATATTTTTTGTAATACAAAATCAGTAAAATGTAGGTAACGTGATGCTTAAGCGCCTTCAATTTCTCCGCGACCATTCCGCATTACAAGAATGACGTCTTTTCTATTCTACTGGCTGTGCGGCACGGCGGGAGGTCATTGACTCGCCCCCTCCCCAACAGCTCTTTGTTTACTCATACAGTACTTAGTTGACCGCGCTCACTCTCTCTGTGCAGACGTTATTTTCGGTGGCTACCTCGTGTTGTGTCGGTGCTCTGTGTTTCTCGCGTCTTGTTTTTAAGTACTGTAAGATGAGTAACAAACGAAAGCAAGTGTGTGTGTCAGTGGAAGAAAAACTCCGTGCTATAAAGAGGATTGATGCTGGAGAATCGGCGAAAAAAATCGCTCTAGAGTTAGGAGTAGGAACAAGTACAGTTTCAGATTGGAAGAAGAATCGCGGACAGATAGAAAAATGGTGTTCCTCTCAATCCAGTGGAAGTGCGATTAAAATTAGAAAAAGCATGCATAAAGGCAAACATGTAGAAGTTGAAGAAGCATTGTTCTTGTGGCATGAACATTTAAGAGGTAAAGGGGTTCCTATTACGGGGCCTATGCTTCAAGAAAAGGCGTTGCATTTCAAAAAAGAAATTGAAGGTGAAGATGGTGAGTTTACAGCAAGAGAAGGTTGGCTTGATCGTTGGAAGAAACGATTTGGTGTTCGTAAACTGTCAATAAGTGGGGAGGCATTATCAGCCAACAAAGATGCTGTTCCTGAATTCAAGAAACTACTTTTTAGTATCTTGGACAAAGAAGAAATTTCCGGAGAACAGCTCTACAACTGCAAGCATCGTCAACATGTATGGGCGTTCCAACATCTTTTAACCGTTTGCCGTTAATACTTAGATGTCCATCGCTTGTTGTTGTTGTTACTTGATTTCCATATTGCAGTAGCTTATCATCAATATACGATTTAGTTGCAATATCATGGCGTGAAGTTGGTGGTCTGATAGACACGTTATTGATTTTGTTAAACGATGCCATAGTTAGGTTGTTAACCACACAAAGTGTATAACGCGAGTGAGCATTTAGCTCTTTTGAACTATAATTTATAACTGAAAATAAACATCAAATCCATTGCGATATCGACCATTTTGTAAATCGCTATCTTTATCGATAACCAAAAAGCCAAACTTAGAGTTTTGCCAACAATAAGAACAAATATCGAAGAACTGATCATAGGTCATATCTGTATTTACATGATCGTTATATACATGACGCAAGTTTGTTCCGTCTTGTTTAAAAAGAATTAAAAAATTAGCATTATCTCTAATTAGATGTTTAGGTATACAAGAATATGTTTGACAAAGATAAAATACGTCAACTTCGTGATGACGACCTCTACTGAAATAATCTTTCATGTGTTGTTGTTTATTGCTGGCTACATCATCAAAAACAAATATAGAGTTTTTTCTAGCCATTTCTGGAGGCATAACTTCATCATTATCGGAAAAAAATCACTTTTTAATTCTTTTATAGAGTCCAAAAACTTTTTTAATTCAACATACTTACTTTGAGCAAGTGATTTAGAATAAATATAAACGTTTTCAAAACAAACTCCATTTTTGTGACATAATAAATTTAGCATTACGTTTGTTTTGCCACAGTTCGATGGACCGCAAATTAGTGTTCGGTAGTAAAACACTATGCTTTCTTTTTTCACTTTTACTGTGGTTTTCACCATTAGTAAATGAAATTACTGGTAGAGTGTTTGACTGCTTAACAAACTTCAGCATGTCTACGTTTACGTCTGAGAATGCACACTGCACAAAAAATCACATCACATCAACATATATTGTTTCCACACGTATCATAACTTGTATTATATGGAATAATAGGAGGATTTTCAGGATTTAAATCAACGTTGCCAACGTAAAACCCTCTTAAATATGGACAATATGGTGCCCCTTTTTTATGATCACTTAAAGGAATATCGTTTTCTCTCCAATTTTCAATTTCAATCTTACAGAATATACATTTCACCTTATCACCATGACCGGTATAATAAACTCCTGCTGATGCTAAACAAAATTCGTTTGGAGAGGGAAGAGGCCAATTTTGAAAAGTTTTAAGTCTTTCATATTCAGATTTTAATTCTATGCTAAGAGAAATATTGTTTACGTAAGGGCAAGAAAAAGCCCATTTCTTATGCTCTTCAAACGGATCATCATCTTCTTCCCAATAACTAAGTTGCAGATTACAGAAAGCACACCTGACCATATCCTTATATCCATAATAGTAAAATCCCGCAGCTGCTAACCATGCAGTGTTCGTAAAACTGTCTGAAGACCAGTTCTTAAATGTTTTTAGCCGATCTCTTTCAGATTTTAAATTCATTCCTTTTTGACCCAATATCATTTGCATTAACTGTTTCTTGGAATACTTTACACAATTAAAATACTTCATGATGATGCTTTACTTCACAAAAAAAAAGATGTTCCCCACACGAAGCTAAATGTGAACTGATATGAATCAACAAACACGCTGGCTAATATGAAAAATTTGCGTGTGTTGGGATGGCCGAGCGGTCTAAGGCGTTAGACTTAAGATCTAATTTTCAGAAATTGAAAGCGAGGTTTCGAATCCCTCACCTGACAAATATTATTTTATATACATGTGGAGTGAGGAGGTGCTTGATCATTAAAGAAACTTTAATATGAAGTGGTACAAAGACCTTTTCTTCTTTATTCATTTAGAATTACAATTAATACAATTTTATTTCTCTTGTATGAGTGTTGAAGTAATCTCATTCTTTTAGTTGTCCTGATGAGTGTGTGTTGAGATGATCTTGTTCTTTTAGTTGTCCAGATGTTTATTTTCTGTAGACAAAAAATATACACTGTGTTAAAAAAGCAAACAAAAACAAAATATGTATAGGTGTCAACAACACTAGTAGATTTAATGAATTACCTTTTATAGATAGCGGTTACAGTTATCACATTTGCAGCAAAGATGAAACAGTTGACATTTTCTTTTTAGATGATCTGGTGGATGTTACCACTCCAGACGAATTCATTGTGGCTCATATATAGTCAGTATGTTTATAGGAAAGTAGTTCCAATCAAACTTATTAAAACCTTGAAGTCCATTGTTTCGAAACTTGTTTATTATCGAACACACGATTTTCATGATGCCATCAGAAGAATTTAACCAATGTTGAACTGCATTGACATTAAATTTAGCACAACTATTGATTCCCAATGCAAGAGATGGTAAATGTTTTGGACAATCTGTAGGTAAACGTTGGCTATGCTTCAACATTAGGTCTGACATTCCATCAATCGTATTAAGATCGATTAATGACCCAGGGGAAAGTGTTTTTAGTGCAAACAAAGAAAATTCTTGTGGCAAATTATACACAACTAAATATACATGTTTATTTTTAATAGAGTCAAAAAAAGAAGAAAGAGTTTTTTCAAAATACGCTGCGACCCATGTTAACACAGGACTGAATGAAGGTATATTGCTGTTATTTAACATACAGTAAGCAAGTTCCAAACTGCCGTTTGGTAGCTTGCGAATGTCTGCACCTATTGGCTGCTTCTTATTCCCCGTGTCAGCATCAGTAGAAGGAGAGTTTGTTTTTGTCAATTCCATGATTGCAACTAAAGATTGCTTATAACTTAGCAAATATTGGTTTAGATAATTACTTCATTAGTTAATGGTCTGTAAGATATTTGACGATCATGAATAAGAACACAATAAAGAGTTGTATCTTCAGGTATATTCTCACTTGTCTCGATTTCAAATCGCACGTCAACTGAAGATGTCTTCACTGCCTCCACTTGCTCAAGGCAATTAATTACAATTATCGGACAATGAGACTTAAATTCATCTCGTGAAACTAGAGTCTCTGAACGAAAATCATCGATCTGATAATATACATTACGAAATTTAACAAACATGTCATACAATTCGCTGTAGTCATTTATAGCAATTTCAGAAGTTGGCATTTCATAGGGATAAAAAATTGAATTAAAAAAAAACTCTTATAGATTTAATGTTACAATGGTCAAAATAGGAAGAGCACGTATTTAGTACATTTCTTTTAGTTTGAAAACCTAATAAAAATTGACGTGGTTTTTGCGTTTCAGAAGTTGTCATTACAGTCCAACTATATTTAGTTGTTCTAGGAAGAGATGGCAAGACATGAACATCCCATGATCGAAAACCAACCAGAATGGGAAAATTTTCTGCATTAGTTTTAATCTTTTAATTTGTTCTTCGTCCGATAATAATAAAACAGGAATTTTTAGATAAACTTTAAATAACTTGACCTTAGAAAGATCATTTTCGGTTGCAGATTGCAACGCACGTGCGTCACTCGACGATCTGAGAAGTATTAGCTCATGCTTGCAGTTTAAAATCGGCTTTCTATAATCCTCTGCTAAACCTAACAGGTTGCTTAAAGGAAGTATTACATGGAAACGTTTTGTGATACTATCAACAATATTTGCTTCACTTGCTGGTGTTGTTAAAGAGGGAAAATAACCAGCATTTTGTAAAGCTATATATTCGTTTTTTGAATATGATGCAAACGTTTTTATAGAACTTGTTATACCTAGATGGCGTGAACGATCAATTTCTTTACCATTTAACGTAACGCGAATTTCGCTAAAAAGATTACCCCCAAAATTTTGGTCAGGATGTGCTGTTGTAGAAGCAGCCGGATTTACGTTAGAAGTAATAATTTGTCCTTCTAAGTGAAGAACACCTTCTGATAATAAAACTATGTTTTCTTCATTTTGAATTGGTATTCGAATTTCATCATTATTTTCAAATTTATTAGCTGAATAAGGTTGGTAAACTCTTTCTTCTCGTCGCACAACTCTGTTGTCAACCTCTCTTTTATCTGTTATGTTAAACATGTTAACAGCTTCAAATATAGATAGAAACTAAATAAGATTAACAATTGCATATATATTTATATTGAAATTAATGTACGCGATAGCCTAAAGACTGTAAGAAATGTTTGTTGTTACTCGATAACTGTTTCTTAGATTTTAAGGTGTGATGGCGTTTTTTTTTTGTTTTTTTTTAGAAATTTTAGCTGATTGATTTATATTTCTTTTTCGAATCAGAGTTGACTTCTTTTTTTTCAAACTTTGAGTATTATATAGTATAACCATATTTGTGAATGTTTTCTAGTAAGCTTACTCAACTAGAATGAAAATATAACAGTGTTTCATTACTTTATATAGCAAGATAACGTGCTGGACGAATAATTAATCCTACAGTTAAATCTTCATCTTGCAAATCAATGAGCTGTTGAAGATGATCTTCAAGTTGCACAGATACATGTTGAATAACCTTGCTGTTCATAGGCAAAAAATTAATTGTTGTTGGTTGTACAACAATCGGATAACCAGCAGGAACATGAGCTTTAAAATTATATAAAGAGTGTGTTGGTTTATGGTTCAAATAAGAACTCACACCAAGCACAAGGTTGCAACATACTCGAATACTATTAACAGTGTTAATTTTAATCATATATTCAGAATGATGAGTTATGTTTGCCTCGAACTTTTTATGAGGAAATCCTAACAAATCTGCAATAGAATCTGCAACATCAAAATCTATAGCAAAGTTTTTCGAATATAGTTTACAATTAGAGAACACTTTATCATAATTAATATAAATATATGAAGGAAATTTGTCTTTTTCACCTAATAAAACTGATAATAAATGTGCTAGTAATAATTCATTAATCTTTGCACTTAATTGTTGAAACGTATAGCTAGCATCAGGTATTATTAAAATTGTTGTATCCACGTCGTTCATCTTTATGGCTAAAACGTTATTATTTTCGTTAATTTTTACTTCACTTTCGATTCTATTTCGATCAATCTCAATTTCTTTTTTATTCTCTTTAGGGTAAACTTTCTTTTCAATACCTAAAGCCTCTGCTACACTGTTGGGTACACTGAAATCAATATTAAACGGAGAAGACAAAACAAGACGGTTGCGTCCTTTTCCATTTATATCCTCTTCCAAATAAAGATTTGTTTTTGTATATGATTTGTTATAAGTTTCGACAATGAGTGATAACTAAGTAAATCATCGAATGTTGAGGCTAGATCTTCAAATTCATAAATACCTGGTGGTACCACTAAATCAATTGATAACAAAAAATTAGTAAAATGAATGCGAAATTTATTATTTCGGTTGGTAACATTTCAAATAGAATTAGATGTATGCAATCCTGCAAGTCCTATTTCAAAAAACTCTGCTCCTACAAGATGAAGCGGGTTCTCCAATGTAACATCAATCTTTGAGCCTTTACCTTCAAGATTTATCCGTCTTTCGAAAGCCATCTTTGAAATGTTTAAAGACAGTCTGTGTTTCCCTTATTTATACAATACAAGAAGACTAAACATAAATGTCCACAAATCGAAGAAGTAATCGATTGATATGAATGAAAATGATATTGTAGATAACAATTTTTAAGATATGTTAAAATTTCTAGTGGTGGTCTTAAATTACCGATACTATCAAAATAATGCACGTATTTACCTTGTTTACTGAAAGCCACCCAATGTGAACCAGATTTAACCATCGGTTCAAGGCTAACAATACAGTTTTCATTTTTTCGAGGATGTCTTGGTAACGTATCTCGCATAAAGACTCCTCTAAAATTTGGAATCTTTAATTGATGTGCGTATTTAGCTAAATCGAAATTACTTAATGCTTTATTTGGTATTTGGTTAATTATCTTTTGTATGCAGGAGGATTTAAATAAATGCCTTGACCTGCTTTTCCTCGCATTGCTTCTATCATTCGATTGTGTCTTTTCATTTCTTTTAATTCTTCTTGTGCAGCATTCGCTTTGTTTATAGCAGAAGCTACCCCGGCTGCTCCGCCTGCTAGACCCCCCAAGCCCGACAAGGCTGCAAATATCGGAAGTAGGGGTAAAATACCACCTTGCTTTTTCGATGCTCTCTTTTTTAAAATATTTTCTTGTATTTTTTTATATTTAATTTTCGTTTACCTCCACCAAGCTTAGACTTAGCTTTCATTATGCCACTGACTGTTAGTGCAGCCGCTCTCTCTCTCCTAATGATGCGTCACGAGATTTTACCCGAGACCAAGCTTTTGAAGCTAAAATTTCATCAGTCTCTCTTCTTTTGTTTGAATCTTTATGATTTGCGTAAGCAATGTCGTGCTCTTTGCACGCTTTATCTAATATATTTATTCCTGGATCACCACGGCTCAATCGCTTTTCTAATTTTGTTCCTGATCCAAAATATTCATATCCTGGAATGTGTAATTCCACAGGTAAATTATCAATAGTTTTATTAAGTACACGACTAATGAATGATCCACTTCCTGATCGTTTATATTGAGTGGCAGAGTTGCTCCTCTTACAACGCACCATTACTAAATGATAAGTAATATAATGTAATTATATATATATATATATATATATCAGGAAAATGAGAATGGTGGGGGAGGAGTTGTAAATAATACACACAAAATTTGGGTTATTATTTTTTCGTTTTTTCATAAGCAAAGGAACACACAAAAATTAGTATTATTAACAGAATAAAAGTGTGTGTGTGAAAGAAATAAAGTAAGTAAGAGAGATGAATTGCTTTAATCTCAAATTTGTTTCAGAGAAAAATGACCAAACGGTAAAGTATCAATTCCGTTTTCAGTTATGTGTCTTTTATCATCGTTTGATGAAATTGCCAACTTATTTTGCCGAACAGTAAATACAGAATGAGATTTTGAAATTATACAAACTTGAACTTTGCTGGCTTGATCTCTGTTATAAAGACACTTTCGATTCTCATCAATATTCATAGTTTTACTCACGCTCTTCTTAATGCCTTTAGCCTTACACAAGCTATTCATTTCATCACACAATTTTATTGCATACATTTTGGGTCTTAACCCCACAAATTCTTCAACAATCCTTCCAGCATGTTCATCTTTCATTAAACCAATTTCACCTTTATTTTGTCTCACAATGCCAAAAGGATTGTTTGTTTCATAGTTTCCAGTATCAAACAAATTTGAATGCTGTTTCATGAACTCATAAATATCATAATATAATATATACATAAAACTATCTGTGTCTGTGTATAACAACCTCACATTTGATTCAGGATTTGCTAAAATAACATTGTAATGAAAGTCATTCATTTTACATTTAGACAAATCTAATATAGATGCACCAACATATACTGGTTGATTGTGAAAAATCTTTAGTCTGCTCATCTCGATGACCATACATTGTTCATCGAATATAATTCTATGTTTAAAATTAGCCTTAGCTATTAAAGACTTAGCACCATGGGCTCCATGCCATTTGGTAACCCATTTGATGTCCCTTAACTTCCTCACATTCATCAGTGAACGACCAAAAATTGCATTATTCATCAATTTATAAAAAAAATCAAAATCATTTTTTGCATGTTTTCGTTTCTCTGTGTTCACATCAATATATGGTTTTAGCCATTGGCACTGATTGAATTCGATTATTCTGTGAATACGTTCTAATTTCATTCCTAGTTGAATACATTGCTTTAACATTCTATAATGCAAAACATAACGTTCTTTATTATCTAGGGTAGTCATTAGCTTTGTCAACTTTTCGGGGCATAGAGGGTAATCTGAATGTTTGTCATGTAACTCTTGAGGATAAGTCAAATCTACTTCCAAGATATATCCGATTTCTGAAGTATCATCAATAGTTAAAACATCAAAGCATTCAACATCTGCAACCCATTTAAAGCCACCCGTTGGAAGATATTCCATCATCCCATATCCATATAAATTATTAACTTCAAAGTACATTATGTAGGACTCTTGCTTTTTCTCATCATAAGTTTTCATATACTTATTATTAGCAATCGCATGTCGTGTTATACACTGAACATTTCCTCCTCGAATAGATCGTTCAAAAAAGTGTAACATATCAATATCTTGAAGCAATTCAAGTTGAACGTTGGTTATCTTTTTCATCGCGCACCAAGACATAGATGGAGCAGTGTAAAAATGAGCTGCATCAATGCCATAAGTTTCTATGCCATTCGATCTAAAATTTTCAAAGACATCAGCCAAAAGAAGTGTGTCAACTTTTAAATACAAATCGGCGTATTCTCCTAATGTTTGACAGGAAAACGTTTCCCACACCGATTGAGCAAACTCATACTCCTCGTTCGATATTGTTTGATTATAAAGACTGCTATAAAATTTGGATATTTCAGGTAATTTAGTTTCGTTAAGTACATCCATACTCGTGACGTATTCATAGGGAAACACGCCTTTTCTCGCAGTAAGTCGAAACTGTGCATCATCATTAAAATAACGTTGTGTTATTTGTTTTGAATCTTCACTTAACGAAGATGAACATTGATCTAGTGAACAGGACAAGAAATTATATGTATCGATAAATCTTAACTGAATGACTCCATTCTTAACCTGTACATGCTTTGTAAACCCTTTATAACGTTCCATATTCAATGTTAACAAACTTATATGACCAGGATTATGTAACACCTCACCATCTTGTTTCTCACAAATTTCTTTAATTATAAAATGTCCATCATACGCCGTTAGATTATGAAATGCTATAGGCAGAACCCCTGTTACTTTGTAATTTAAATTACAACTATTGTGTGCGCTTCCTCTATATTTTCCAGTTATGTGACAATGATCGCGTACTTTGAGTTCATTATCTGCAATCGGTTTCTTGCAAATATGACAAATTTTACTTAACAAAAATATTCTTTCTTCGTTTTCCGTCATCTTTATCATCGGTTTTGCTGATAAATAATATGTTTGAAGTTTATCTACAATACTATAAAGTTCCTTTACAAACAATTCTACGCAATTATTTCCCCTAAAGAGTTTAAAACTGCACAAATCACTATCAAAATTACAATGAAGGTATAAAGAAATGCTGTAAGGAATATATTTATGGGTTAATGTAGAGTTAGGAATGTCACTATTTGGAAAACAAGAGGCAATAGGAGACAAAACACATTCAGTGTCTGCATAAAGTATAAATGGAACTCTATCTTTAAATTTAAATTCTGTAAAATCAACAAATCTTTGTTCGTCGGTTGGCATTATGCTTTTTGCAACAGGAAACTCTCTACAGTCTGCAAAGTGAACATTTAACTCATCCTCAAGAGAATAATATGACAAACAACGTCTACATATATAAATCCGTCTACAATTCCTAGTGACGCTTAAACGCACAAGGCGAGCGAGATTTCTAATTAAACAAAAGTGATAACTTTCACTGTTTCCAATCTGCAACATCAATAAGTCCACACTCCTTTAATATACTTTATCTGATACATACAAAGGTACAATAGTAAATGGTTTTTTCCTTTTACTTCGTTTGTTCCCATACACACCCATTTGTTTTCATCATATTGTGCTCCATACACATTCACAGAAATATTGTTTTGATTTTCAAACTTGTTTAAATATTTCATTTGCATTGGAATAGGAATATCATCTAAATTTAAAACATCTCTCTAATTAGGATAGGAAGAAAGATGATTCACGTTTCGCGTTTTTGGATACAAACCAGCAACCACACTCCACGCAAAACAAGCTTCCTTTGTATCATACAAATTTAGCACTGCATGTTTATTGACTATTACATCCGGCAATCTACTAGTATTGGACATTCCTACTCGAAATCCAACATATTTATTTATATTAATTCTCAAACTATGATTTTTTTCTAAAGCCCACGCAGAGCCATTTGCTTCAAATTCGCTCATTTTTGTCAATGTACCTTCAATGATATGATTATTATAAAATTCATTTACATCCGTATACTCGAAAACTACTTTATTTTTGACAGCAAAATATTTTGTTTCTGATATGTCGCGAAGCACATACTGTGCACACAAAACTGAATTCACCTTTAAAGCTTGCACAGTTAACGCTTTCTTAACATACTTTGTAAACCAAATATTAGCATTTGCTAAAAATTCGCGAGGATCCAAAAACTCATTCTTAACATTTGAAACTGCAAGTGTGTACACTCTAGAATTGAATGTCGTTTCAATTAACTCACAGCTTAAGAAAGATTCATCCTTTATTTGAAGTGTAATTTCTTCACAATTCACAGCTTGTTGCAATATGTGCTCACTAATAACTCTCCAATATTCAATCAACTCATCACTGTTCTCAATCAAGTCCGTTTGAGTGTATTCCACGATTTGGTATGATATTGAAATAGCACCGTTTAGTTCACTTCTAAAATTAGAAACACTTTCAAATGCATTGTCCAATTGGTTTCTTATATTTTCACTGTTATTATGTATTACAATATCAACCTTTCTACGTTTGCTAGGAGGTGTTGCCATTGTTGTCTAGACAATTGTCCAATTCGCACTGTTGTTAATACACCACCAGCAGTTGCTGTAACATCGGCTCACCATAAACCTATAATCTTGTATTATGTATTCAAGCCATTGAGTTAAATTGCTGCCTGTAATTTCCAGCGAACAATGAATGGCTTCAAAGGGAAATTCGTCCTGAAGTTTACCAAGCAATTTGTTTCTATACTCATTCAATTTTGTTACTTCAAAACAAGTGATGGAAAATTCAATTTTGTAAACCTCATCAAATGTATTGTATCCGAAGAAACAAATAAAATGTTCATCTTCACATAATTCTTGTAACAAATATCTTAGAACTGTTTCTGTCACCTCTCGCTGACTATCATCTGATTTGCTAACATTAGTAACGTAGACTGAAAATGTTGAAATTCCAC
Source organism: Meconema thalassinum (assembly GCA_946902985.2). NCBI lineage: Eukaryota > Metazoa > Arthropoda > Insecta > Orthoptera > Tettigoniidae > Meconema > Meconema thalassinum. Next base: position 344,970,213 of record OX336394.1, read on the forward strand.
TCGAAGATGTCCATTTGTTAAAACAAGCTTCTTTCTCATTATGACTCACCTCATTATCATCTTCTTCTCCTTCTTCTTCTTCATACTGATGAAAGCATACACGATGATACTCTATTACCGGGTGCGATCGATGTTCAGTTCCACTCAGAAAATTATCAGTTTTCCACTTCATTTTGCTGTTCCTTTTATTAGTTTTTAGATAATCTGAAAAAATAAACAAATTAAGAAATAATAAGCAACTAAATATATATATCATTCGTTATATCAATCAATACATATATAATCTGCATATATATACTCACCAAAAATTTACAGTTTTAAAACAACTTGATGTGAGCGGTTCTTCAACCCAAAATACACCAACATCAGTTTGCCTCTAAGTGAGTTTAGTTCATCGATCTCTGATGCGCTTAGTTTTGCAAATACTGCTGGTAGAAATACACTTGTTATTTCACCTTCAATGATAATGTCCACCACTATTTTTCTTCCAAATCTCGTCTCCACGGCCCGAATAATTTGGACCACATACGGTAAATCAATTATTAGTTCTGTTAGTTTCTTAATAGAATACTCAACGCAAGTGGCTAAGTTATTGAACTTCGTTAGAACATCCATCACACACACAATTTGTTCCTCGTTGTTGACTTTCTTTATTTCTTTCACACACACACACACTCTTCGTGCAAACGTAGAAGTTAAACTCATCCACGCACACATGCATTTATATATCCTTCACTCCCACCTACACTCAAGAAACCAAATGCTACAAAACAAGCTTCTGACGCAATCATCTCATTATATTTTTTATCACTATTACTTAAAGAAGTCAAAGATTACATTCTTACCCAATGACGTTAAAGGTCAACCACGTCTCACGCGAACACTGCAGACATATCACGTGATCGCTCGCACAGCTGCAAACTTTCATGGATATCAAATGACGTCAACACCCATTAATTTTTATCTCCATCGCATAAATAAGTCAAAGGTTATCTGCTTCAAGCGGTTACCCAAAGGTTATCTGCTTCAAGCAGTTAAAGGTCAACCTCTTCCCACGCTAACATGTGCACGTGCACGTGCTCACATCCGCATGGCTATCAGATGATGTCATGATGATGCAATATGTCCTCGTGATTACGCAATATTCAAAACATACTTTTCCTTCCTACTATTAAACCCAAGGGTCGACGCACAGCGAACATTGTCTGGAAGGAAGTATTGTGAAATAAATGTTATAACCTATTAAATAATGTCGTAATTTTTTAATTCCAATGCTGAAAAGTAATGCTGAGGACCAGCACGGGCGCCCTAGTCACACATAATTATGCATAGTGAGGTGCATATCCTCGGGAATAGCATTACGGCTCTAGTTTCCCGTTGCTTTCAGCCGTGCAGCAAACGCAGTGTAGCCAATAGTTGGCTGATATTATCAATATCGTAACCGACTATTAGACAAGGAAAGAATTGAGTTATTCTAAAAGACTGCTACTCCCTTTCAGAATAAGTAAAGAGCAATTCTACCTACAAAAATTCTAACCTTCTACTAACAATAAAATACCAAAATTCTACTAACGAAAAAAAAAACCTCAAGTTCCACCAACAACAAATACTACCACTCACATGCACCCTCACACATCACAGTCTTATGAAACAATGAACTATATCTAATAAACAGTGTAACCGCCACCAGACACACTCACACACCACAGTCTAATAAAACAATAACACATATCTAATAAACAAACTAGCTATATAGGTACTTCGTTAGTTTGCTAGTTATTTAGTTAATTAATCATTTATTTATTTATTTCCTAGTAAGCGATATAGCTAGCTAGTTAATAAGTTAGCTAGCTAGTCGGTTAGCGATTAAGTTATTTAGTCAGTTAGTTATCCACTCAGTTTGTTAAATAGTTAGTTATTCAGTAAATTAGTTAGTTAGCTAGTTAATTAGTTAGTTACCTATTTATAATTTATTTAGCTAGCTAGTTAGATAGCTAGTTACTTAGCTAGTTAACAACACAGCCAGGTCATCCGTCTTTGCTGTGTTGAATCGTTGTAGCTACCTTAGACAATAAGCATTTAAAATCCGGCTGGCTGCATGTCTCAGCGGTAACGTTCTCGCCTGCTGATCCCAAGACAACGGGATCGAATCCTTGCATAGTTAGTTGGCATTTGATGATGCTTAAATGTGTGGAGCCGTATCAGTGGATTTACTGGTAGGTTAATGATCTCCTGCGGGCCGAAATTCCAGCACCCTAGCGTCTCTAGTAGCAATAGTAATTAAACGGGACGTAAAACCCATAACATTAAATTATCCTTTAAAATCCCGCTAGATACTTCTCATCAACACATCACAATCTCTGTAAAATGTGTGTTGGAAATCACATGACGAGGTCATATGCCCCAAATAGTAGTCAAGTGTGTGCGGACTGTTGTTGGTTCTAACCAGAAAGTGATAAAACATTAATGTGTAAACTAAGAAGGACAATATTACTTGTTACTGAGTCAACGTTCAGCACAAAAATAAATTCAATTTATTTCGTCTTCATTTTTGGAAAGTGATTAAGTTATGTATACGGGAGTTAAGACAACTCAGGTTCAAAATATGTATTTCTCTTACAGATTTTTAATGCACGTAACTACACTGTCCAGTCACATTAGTGTGACCACCCGTCAATAGCCTGCATAACCACCTTTTGCAGCGAGGACCGCTGCGAGGCAGGGAGGAGGAGAGAGATAACCCAGGGAATGCCACGAAAACATTCCGCACACCATTACGCTCCCTCCTCCGGACTCGACCCGTCCGGCTATTGTTGCGGGGTGTTTGCGTTCCAGGTTTCACGCCGTAAACGCCAATGGCCATCTGTCCGATGGAGCATAAAACGTGATTAATCGGAAAAGGCCTCCCGTCGCCACTCAGTTGTGGTAATGGCGTGCAAATTCGTCGCCTATGTACCGCAGTCACTTGGGTGCATTAATCAGGCACCACCTGCTGTGGAGGCCATTATGCAGCAACGTTCGCTTAACGGTCGTTAAGGAGACATGGTTGGTAGCCCCGTGGTTCATCTGGGCAGTCAGTTGCTCTACAGTTGCACGTGTATTCGCTCGTGCACATCTCCGCAGCCGTGGTTCACCCTTCTCATTTTTGAAACATGGTGCACCACGGTTGCCTCTGCGCCGGTTTTGAATAGCACCATTTTGCCATGCACATTACACTTTAACCTCGGTGGTACGCGAGCAGTTTATAGACGTTGCCGTTTCGGAAATGTTTCCACCATTTCACGAAAGCCAAGATCATGCCTTTTTGGACGTCAGATAAATTGCTCTGTGTCCACATTGCGACAGCGACTGTACAGTTTTTCGCTTCAATTTGACATGCAATATATACCCTCCATTCCTAGTGCTGTAACCTGCCGTCTTTGCGGCGTTATTGCACGTTCACGTCGAACAGATAGGAGACCACTTTATGGCCCTTAGTTTCTTGGAAGCACGATTGGAAAGTAACTCAGATGTCGCTCATACTGCCATTTGGGCATAACCTCTGAACACGAATGATAGGAATAATGTAAGACTGGGCTTCATTTGATGAAGAAATGCATGGGAATGAGAAATATTTCAATTCGATGGACCCTGAACCGTTTGACCGACATCCATAAATGGCTACGGTATACAAAGGTTTGGTGCTTTTTAGTCGGTCAACACGATTGAACCCAAATAAGATGGGTTGTTCCTGAAAAATATTTTATGAGATTAATAAATACACTAGGATGACCAGTTTCGATCGTCAAGCGATCATCATTAGATCCATTAAACTTAGGCTATAACATCTATGTGTGAAAGCATGGGTACAATCGTATTGACCGACTGAAAAGCTCCAAACTTTTTTTTACTAAGGCAACAATAAAGAATGCCTTCAAACACCACGGTATGTCGTTGCCCAAACCATCTTGGTGCGGTATGGGGCAAGGGGATGGGCTGTGGGGCGTTGTTTACATTCATTAGAGATCTAGCTCACAAGCGGGCAGAGTAATAACTCCAAACGGTAAGAATAGTCTTCACATGTGCCAACATTCGAGATGCGAAGGTAAGAGTCCAATCATTTGACATTGCTAAGATATTACACCAGGTAGAAAATCAGTCTGCCTCATGCATGCCTAGTGGAAACGAGAAGGGGGTTGTAGGTGGAGGTAAATTTCCTTCTCTACAAAAGTGTAATATAGGAACACAAAAGTAATAGTAATTGAAATAATGGCTATGTGACTACTTATAACTCATTCCAATAGACAACTCTGTAAAATATTGATTTTTCAGATTGCAAACTGCGTATTTTACACATCATATGTCTTAACTTGGGCAATTTTTTTCCCACTATGTTAGTTCTAGAATCGTCGAAATAATTACACATCATTTCGTATCAGGGAATTGTGCTGTAATAGTTTTAAGTGACTGGAACATCGAGTTAATTTGCCCATAATTGCGTTTATAAAACAAACCTCTGTGCTTAAGGGATCAATTTTCATCTACAGACTCCCAAACGTATGATTCATAAAGCAGCAAGAAAGCCACATTTTGCATTTGCAGCATTTCACTTTTAAGTCAAGATGAATATTTAAGTTTAGATACACAGTGCATTGCAAGCTATTCAATGCTTTGTTATCCTTTGTCCTAGTGTCAGTTCAACGGCAGCAGCCAAATTGAGTGTAAGTGAAAATCCATCCCAGGATATCACGTCCTATTTTAAAATGAGGCCATAACTATAAAACACAATTGAAATTTTGTTACCAATATTGTATATCATAGACATCATGCATAGAAACTTTTCGAAATTTGGCCTTCATATAGGTAGGTCATGATATAACATATCCATTTTGGGCCACTCATGCATAGCCGTATTGCCAACATGATTCTACGCGTGTTTATAGGTTCAACGTTAACCAGTATGTAACTTACATACTAAGGAATAGATTTCAACCAAATTATGTACGTAAAATGTATGTCTGAAAAGGTATAAATCTACGTAATTTCGGAGTCACCAGGGCTGCAGACTGACTATTAATTCTCACAAGTCTAGGCTCATAATATCGTCATCTATGCATGGTTGCAATTTCAATCTGGGCAAAATGAAACGGCAAAACTGAGACCGCTTGATTCATGCTGGTGATGATTTTTAGTTGTAACAGAGAATACTCCAACCATGAAATCACTGAACGCACTCCGGAAGCTTGTATCGTCTGCAGGAGAATTTTTGACTTCGTTTGAAAGCTTTTGAAGGATTAATCATGATCGCAGATCATGCATCATGTGCATCTTTGAGAAATATCATTATCAGTAATTCTGCATCAGCATGGCAATATTTTGGGTAATTAAAGGTATTTGCATCGCAGAAACGCGAGGAAGTAGGACGTAGAAGCTAAATGACTTCGGTGGTATTCGAAGCCGGAACACGCCATTCAGGGAGGAAGGACAATCCCATGTGCGCTTGAGCCGCACGGAAGTGTGTTCGAATAAGTCCGGTCGAGTGACCGAGGAACATTTTGGTAGTGAGAAGACTAAGTTAGTCTTATATAAGGATTGACAAACATCCTAAAGTTTATCAGCACCGCAGTGCTTGTGAAATCGTGCTCGATGGAATAATAATCACGATAAAGTGGTATTTATACAAGGAAGTGATTTAGTGATTTTGTTCTGTAAGTCCGGTACATGTGCAACACGACACCACATAGTGGAATGTGGGTCGTAAAATGTCATGAAAGTGAAAAATTATAGCATTATTTAACAGTATTGAGTGCTGTAAAAGTTGTATTAATGTCAGAGAAATATGCCGTGCAAAGGCGAATCTCACCCAAATATTCAAGTGATTGTGTTATCAGATGTGCCATCGATTCTGTGAATGATAGCTTCAGTGAAGCAGGCACATGCCCATTTATTCTTTGAAGCCTGCACAGTTTAAAACCAGTGTTGCTATATAAAGTATCATCAGTGATAAAAGCAGTGATTTTGTAACTCATTCATCATTGCAAGAAGAATGTAAAAAATTTGTGACTGGGACGACATGCTAATTCTCACCTCTACCACGAGGAACGAGATGATGACGTAAATATCCTAATGGAGGAGCCATTGATCATCTAACACCAGCAATATGGAAGCCGATACGAGAATTACGCAAACCATGGCCAAGGAAAATACTACTACAGACTGGGAACATGAGGATTTACCCATCAAATTGAAGCCTGGAATGTTTCCCTGTGTGAAACAGGGTGCCGTGAGTTTTCGTTAATTTCTACTTGTATTTGGTTATGGTCTCGGGGGTGGATTAGTTGTAGTCAACCGTTTATATATAACAGTCATTTAGGTACTTTTTGTATTTTCTTGTAGATGCTGCTGAAGGCATACTTTTCACTTGTCATAAGCTTCCACACATATGGTAGAAAGCTTATGCCCAGAGTTAGCCACCTCAGAGGGGTGCATTTATATGTCATAATTGTTGTATAGTCCCTAGAATGGACGTCAGCTTAGAAGGAGGAATGATTTATTGGATTTAACCAGCTCAAAGTATTATTATTCCTCTTTTCGATAACTTTGAGGCCCCATTGTTTAAATATATTAATACGCCACTGTTAGTCGGTCGTATCATTTCGATGCTGTAAGGGTTACGCATCCACCATGTTCATGTAAATACATTTTGAAGGTCTTAGAACCTGGATTCAAGGAGAATCATGTCAAAGAATGGGAGTGTCTGTAGCCAAAGCACTCGTAAACCGACCATTCAATATTTAACCATAACATTGACAATTATAAGCCAAGAGAATGGTGTTATTAAGAACATTTAGTTACTTTGAGTGCACTGCGCACGTTATTTTTGGAGAATTCTTTTCTTTTGTGACACAGTGGCGTATCTTTTTAATGTGTTTGCAAAGTGACACATCTTTCTTTGCTATGCTTGCCAAGCTGTGATCCAGCCCATGTTTAAACTTCATTTTTCAAGGCGAGTTACGAGGCCTTGTTGTCCAGATAATAATGACATTGTATCATAAGGTGTAAGAGATGCAAACCATAGATATTTTTCGATTGCATTACACTAGTTTGCATACATGCTTTGATAGACTTTGATACGCAGTGAAGCGTGGAGAATAACACTCGAGTTTCGTGAGGATGACAGCTCACGACGCTCAAGGTTATTTACTGTAACCTGCAGAGCAGCAGACTGGATTCTCAAGTGAGACAGTTGATGCACGATAACATACTTCGTTTCTACTAGCCAGATTATTTTTATCGAGCCGTTCTTGGAGCTCAGTTGGAATGTACAATTGTATCATTGTAATTGTTTGAGTATAGAGTGATTAAGGAGTTACATTCTCATTGTTTAATTGAATTCGCAAGTGTTGTAAGCGAATAGATGAAGGATCTTTTCCTGATATTTTTATACTATCAGAGTAACTCTTATAGAATGGAGCCACACTTTTGCTTATTTTTGAAGGCTTATTTTCTCACTTAAGGTGATTGATTGTTTCCCTGTTTTGACACGTTGATTTATGGGGTGGTTTACCGTTCGTTTATTATGCCAGCAGATTCATAGGGATGACTGCTGAGGTGAAATCTTTTCGTGATCCAGTGGAGGGCACGTTTGGATATTTTTAGAATGGTAATTAGATGGAGCATTGCTTGCCCTTCTGGAAATGTGTTATTGTGGACTAGATCATATTTCTATGATATTGGAGCCGCTTAGTGCTCAAGGTTGCTATGATTATTTGGATTATGCATCTCGTAAGGATCTGTAGAAGACTTACGACTATGATTTATAACTTGTGTTATTGTTGACTAACAGATGCCACGTGCATTCTGTTGTGTTTAGTTTTCAGTCCATTAGCCTTGCATATTGACCATTCAATAATTAAGACACACTTAAACAAAGATAGTAATAATCAGATACCTAAATCATGAGAGATAATTATTATTAAACCGACATGGGTTAAAACTTCAATTAAATCTTAATCAACTGTTTAACATTGATCACGATTGTTTCAACGAGGACCAATGCAACGTGCTTGAGACAGGATATCCCTGGAAGGGAACTTTAGAAAAATACATGGTTAGACTTGACAGGAATCAGTCTGAAGACTGAAGGTCGTCAACTAGTGGGTCGTGTACCACATGTTAGTTTTGACATGCTTTAAGAGCAAGCCTTGTCTGAATTCACATATACTTTAGATGGCGGATGGAACAAACAGTCTCCATTTCGAAGTAGGTAGGGTAATAACAAGAATTGTTGTGTTTTCTGAATTTATTTCAGTGCATTTTCCCTATCTGAACTCTACTGTTGTTTATTTTTGTAGAATCATTGTATAATTCTTTGTTATGTGTATGATTGTAATGAAATGACTGTTATACTAGTTTTGTTTAATTTATACACGGACGTTTGGATCCGATGTTTCTGTAATTCAAGGTTTAGCTTAGACAAGTAAATATTAAATGTAAATGCGGGATGGTTTTTAGCATCATTTAGATTTTTGCACTCATGTTTGACTATTTATTCATGGCACGATGATTCTTCCTAGAACATCGTTACCTTTTCCATTGTAAATTTAATTAGGGTTTTGTACCATTTTCCCCAGTTTTGCGAGATTTTTTATTGTAATTAGAACTTATCACGAGGATTTAATTTTATAGTTTAGGGGTTAGTTTTCTTTCTTTGTTTGTATTTGATTAGATAGCGGATTAGCCGATTTAATGCCCTTGGATCGTAGGTTAGGGGTTGGATTTTATCAACAAACATTTACAACGATCTTTATTTAAGACTGGACTACTTTCTTTCGTAGTTTGATTTTTTGTGGGGAGTGTATTACCAGGGTGTCTTTGACATTGCAAATCATGATGTGAACCTGATCCTTGGGACAGGGGAGTCTCACAGCCGGCGACCCCTATTGGTTTGCACTCCTATCCTCTTCGTCGGTATGTGTTGGGAGGAAGAAGTCATCTGGGAGGCCATACACGGTTGGTGGTAACCAGATGATCTCCTCAAACGGGCACAATACATTAAATATAATATATACCAGACTGTTCCCGCCGAGTTGCATGTGAGCAGTGGAGTACTCACCGCCTTGTGCGAGTAAACCTGCAACATGCAATACAGCTGTGCTGTGGGGGCTGCCATCACTGCGTGGTAGATACATCAAGACTGGCAGGAAAAGCATGGACGTGTGTTATGACCTTCGCCCAGTGACGTATTGTCTATGACTCCAGTCCCTCTCCAACAGTGCTCCGAGCATCAATGCTGAGTACTCGCCTGTACGCTTACTCAAACTAGTGGATTTGGAACAGCCTGATATATACTGCGCCCTTATCCTATAGGCCCCAGGCTAAGTTCGCATGGTTCTTCGTCATGCAGAGTGTATATCGTTTAAATGAGCTTCAAATTACAGAGGAGATGGAAACAGTATTGCATATTATTTAATCATGGCAAGCGCCCGATCTGGGTTGGAAGTCGAGCTCATGTACGTCGCAGACAGTACCAGCGACGTATTGCCTAAAGTTTGCCAATACAGCGAAGTCTAGAACATATTTCTATGCTACGCATCGGCCAGAGCAGGTGCAACATTCCAAGGACTTCTTGGGAAGCTGACCTCAATAATTTGTTCTCGTATGTTCTACGCTACGCCGCAAGTTAGCAAAGCCCCGCCCCTAAATCACTAAATAAATAAATTGTGACAATACGATAACACCCAGGATCGAACCCTTAACGTCATTAAACCTGGAATATTCCTAAGATTTTTCGCCAGTCATCAAACTGAATAGATCATCATGATATCATTAAATCGATGATCAAGGAAATTAGTTTCTTACGCCAACAGTCTGGGGTGGAGAGTTTTGTTGCGCTGGTAGGGATAGCGTCCATGTCGTCAGATATAGTGCCAGGGGACGCAAGATGGATATTTGTGGAAGCCACGATCGAATGTCGGTGACAATATGATAATAATACGGCCTTATTATCAATATTAATTTGCATATATTGTGAAGATGGTGTACGGTCTGAAAGAAGAGCTCCCGACAGCGTAGATAGATTAGTGTTGACCGCCGCCATGTGAAAGATATACCCCCGCACTCTCGTGGTCGCAGGAGTTAGTTGGCAGTAGTCTGGAGTAGTTTCGCGTGGGCAGTTCTGCGTAGGGAGTCAGAGTCCAGTTTGCTAGTTGGTTGGTGGCAAACGGCGGGCGAGAAAGATCGTCGCATAACTACGAGCAGTTAGCAGTGGGAGCACGCCAAGCGAAAATAATATTGCACCACAATTGGTAAAATACAAGGGGACGATATTTAAAGAGACATAAATTGTGTAAAATAAAGTATTCATATGCGGGAAAGCAATATATTCGCTTAAATTTATATAGTAGACTTTCCACGCCAAGTACAGAGACGGTGTTAGCAGACGCAGGAGTGAGGAAGACGTAGAAGGACAATCGAGGTCCGAACCGGAGTCCAGTTGAACCGGCACGTCATCTGCGAGCTCACCATTCGAAGGGAAATACGCGTAGAATCGGTCAACCCACGGCATCGTGAAGAAAGAGCTAGTGAGATAGAAATACGTGTGGTTATATTGCGCAATCCCTGCAAAGTGTATAAAGTGTCTAAAATAATAAATTACGTGTTTATTAGGGTACTAGTATGTGATAACCTTATGAAAGTGTCAATAATAGTTTGTGAAGAAAATCGAGTGAAACGCAGCGAAATTATGATGAAGAATTAATCAGTGTAATAATGTATTCAGTGATGATGTGTAATTGTGATATCATGTAGAGCCCTGGAGAGGAGCTGTGAAAGATCCCTGCTGAAAGGAATGATGGCAGCTGACAGGAGATCACGATGAGTATTAATCTTTGATTATATTAAGTCATTGTTTATGGGTGTATTCTTAGGATTACCATAGTTGTGTAAATAATATGTTAGTGATTAATTTTTGAAGTTAGATTTATTTTGCTTAGATATGTGCGCACGTGATGACGCGACGCTGTTGATTTATTTTGAGATGCTTGGCAGAAATAACGCTCACAAGTCGTACATGTTGGATACACTGGTAGGAATGTATGTTTATTTATTTGCTAAAGTATGTGTATTTCAGACCAGGAAAAGACGGAAGAAGCCCAGAGTGAGGCATGTGGTTTTGGGTAAGAAAGAGAGAGAGATTCTAACATTTTTTTACGGACACAATAATATCACAAGTTATTAATAATAATAATAATATTAATAATAATAATAACACGAGTAATGGAGGGGAATTTTTATTTCCGTAATGCTGGTAGTTTGATTTCACACCTGGTGAGATATTTATTTAGCTAAGTTACGCCCTGGGAGTAAGCTAGGAACGTTACCTTTCCGTCTCCAATATATTTGCTCTAATCAGGTAAGATACGATTTGTGAGAGAGTGCACTGAACAACTGTCTGAGTGTTTTGGAACATGTATGAGCATTGGGTCGTGGTGATATGCAGAAATGTTATGATAAAGGCATGCAAAATATGGTATTGGGATGGTCTCATGTGATTCCAGGTAAGCTACGACGAATGAAAGAAAAAGAAAATGGCAAGGATTATGAAATATGTGCAGTTAGGCTGTAGCGGACATCGCCATGTGTCCCATGATGTCGCCAACTGAAAACAAAAAGGTAAGAATTGTGTATTGAGGCATGCCATAAGATAAGAGGTAAATCCGAACGGCGCTTTAATTATTTGAGTGAAATGATGAACCACGATTGGGTATGTTCCAAAGTTTATACCACGCTCAGCTTCGAACAGGAGACCACTAGGCTTACGAGATTAGCTGCTCGTATATTTCATTTCGCTTATTTGGTGCGAGATTAATAGGATGCTTTTGGTTACCACTGGGTGTGTTGGCTCAACACATGTTTGTCCTAGGCCAAGGTCATTTGACGTTTACCCTCTAATTTTGGCTAACGGTACTTACGTCACTCCCCTCTTGGCCGTGTAGAGAGCCGAGGTTTTAGTAAATCATAGGTTTCCTGTACCGAGTTTAAGTCTGTGTTTGTTGAGCACATTTTTGAACTGGTAATAATAACTTATTAAATAATGGTATCTTGTAATAGGGTGCAGATACACAGTGACCTATCATGACCTAGCGTCCTCGCAGTGACGAATAATAACAATGATAATAATAATAATAATGATAATAATAATAATAATAATAATAATTATATAATCAATAGATTCTGTAAAAGGGTACGAATATCCATTGACCTTTCGCGTCCTAGCGTCATTGCAAACTAACATCACTGTGGGAATAATATTGGATAATACTAATGATAATAATAATGATAATAATAATAATGATAGTTAAGTAATTAATTTGATAATGGTGTTTTACAGAAGGGTGCAGGCATTCATTAACCATTTGAGGTAGAAGTGTATTCTCTCTCTAATACTAGCGACGGTTGCAGATATGTCATGCCCGAAACAGGTAAGTCGAGGTCCTTACTTCGAGACCTATTTGTGTACATATTTTGTGAATATATTTTGTAGATACAGTTGTGCCATGCCTTTATTTACAGTGTCGGGGAAACATCGTTGTCACCTACACTCATCGTTGTTTTCAAATGTTATTGATCACCGTACGAAGTGTGAGCATAGAATATTCTTATTATTGCATTGGTGCAAATTTGCATATAGTCTAGCGTTCATTTTTTTAGCCTTTGTTTTTTTTTGTCTTATATAAGAGGATATGTGAGGGGATATTGCAAGCATCTCAGTTATTGTATATTAGTATAGTTGACATACACCCATAAACTCTGACAGACAGTATCGAGTTCGAGACCCGAAATGAGGTATCGAGTCTTGAGTTCGATCCTTGGATAATCGTGTTCTCATGCATTGGTGTTTATTATAATGTGCCAGTATAGCATATCTCAAGTCCTATTGAGGTGTACATCTGTTGCATACACGAGAGCTCATAAATAAATGTACCAATTTTATATCCATAGAAAAAAAAGGGGCAAGGTTTGTGTTAAGAATTTGGATGCATAAGAAGTGTATCTTTATGAGAGTATTTTTAATCCATACAAGGGATCATACAGGCGATATTGCCAGATTATATTAAGATGTTGGATCATGTTTGGAAAAGCCCTTGCTTAATAGTGTGATGCACGAATGATTTAATTAAAGTAATGTTAATTTACATGGTACATTACGTTATGGTGAGTTGACAAGATACTTGATGTAATGAGCTCACAGTGTGGAATTTTCAATGAGTACAGTACTGATTGTAGTGAGATCAGATCATAATTTTGCTTACGTGTTTGATCAAAGATGGATTAATTAATTTATGTAATTATTAATTTGAATAAGTTATTAATGGTCTTTAATTGGATTGATATTTCCCAATCGGGATTGAATGATTTGATTGATCGCTTTGATCCACTTAATTAATCAAATTGATTGTGTAATTAATTTAATTGATATCCAATTAATTTAAATTTTGATTTTGATCATTCTTTTTATTCAATTTTGTTATTTTTGGAATCCGTTTGGATTGATTTTGATAATTTGTGATTTTAAGTAGATTATTTTGGAGTTTTAAACTTATTTTGGATTTGCTTCAGAATTTCATGATTTATTAGTTTACTTTCGCCTTAATTCATTTCTCGTTAGATTTTGATTTTCTTATTTGGATATTTTGTTTTACTCTTTTTTTTTTGGTTTGTATTTGTTTCTTTAGTGTTAATAAAGTTGCTTTCCTTTTATTTGAATTCTGTGTGTGATGATTCATTGATCAGCCCTATCGATCTTCCAAATGGTGTATGCCAGGACAGTTGTTAGCTTCAAGTAGGAACGCTCCGCCCCCGAGGAATGAATCCTGTCCTGAAGGTCCTATGTTCAAAAGGGTACAATACAGTATAATTAGAGTAAATAAATAGTGCCTATGCTGCCAACATAATTTATTGTGTGCATTATAAGTTTAATGTATAAATACATGTAACATCCATACCATTTAAATAATTTCAACCACATTTTTTTTGTGATGTATGGCCTCAACAAATATGAGTATGCATATATTTAGTGTATAAAACCTAGCGAGCTTACTTTTGACTGAATATGCAATATCATGACCCACTCAATTCTACTTTCTAGTTAGCATAAAGTGTTCTGTAACTTGCTTCTCATACTGGTTGTACTACTGTCGACATCTTTCCTTCAAACATTGGCCCCATATTTCCATACGGACCGTCCTCTTCTTCCGTCCACGATCCAGCTCAAGGTACTCAGGTCTCCCTCGCTCGTCGTTGGCCTCCATCGTCCTCGCCCTCATCACGTTCCCATAACAGCTTCCACATTTCTAGATCTAGCCGGTAATCTCTTCGCTAATAAAGTTCCTGTCGCCAAACTCGCACTGTTTTGTAGTGATAGCCATTATGTCCATCGATTATATCGCTGCAATGCTGATGTTGAATATGCCAAGTAATACCAACTTATGGCCGTGATAATAACTCTATAACAACACAAGTTATATCGTACGCATTTATACTTGCGTGCTGTCGTAGGAAATTACGTTCGTCATCGGCCTTGAAAGTCGCTCTATATATGGAATGACCAATATCAGGTTTATCTCTCAGAATTCACTGACCTTGGGGACTGTCACTTGTCTGCATGCCAAACAAATGCACATCGCTTCGTTCATACGTTCTGTGCGTAAATTATAACGCGCTCGGCTCATGAAGTCCCGTACCTCGTAAAAGCTTACGCCACCACGTGCTTTGCTCCCACTTCGCTGTATTCGCTGTACTTATGACTGGTATATTACACCGTAATACATTCTACTCTGCGTTATAATATTGCCTTTCTACATTTGGCTTTACTGTTCGTTAATATAGAACTGTTCACGTAAGAATTGATACTGCGTTTTTCAGCAATTTTCCGCACTAAAATATACCATCTAAATATCGTACACTGCCTTATACAGGTTACACGCGATACACTGCGTTAAATATATACGTCGCTTCTCGAGTATGATACTCGAGTGATCTCACCTCCTGTCTCTTCCTTTCCAAGTTGACTTCGCCCGGGTTAATCAGAGCCCTCTATATTTCCTGCTGCTCTGGAACAATTTCTCGCGTCGAAAGGTTTACTGCTTACATAATCCGGTCATTTTCACGACAATACTGGCTCAATGATGCCACTCACTTCCCTTTAGATTATTGAAAGTGCATCCTAATATGCAACGGAAATTCCAAATAATAAATTGATGGTTCTCAATTCACAGCAGTCCTTTTCTCGGATATTCTGGCCACTTATGCCCACTCATTACATCGAATTCCTCCTCCCACTAATCTTCTGCGTTGCCAGATCTCTTAGCACAATGCAATATTGGTGAAAGTACCTCATACAAACACGCTCTAATTTATCTGGACATATTCAGGTTTGAGTAGTTATCACCCTATAGTGAAAATCAAAATTAATATCATCCTCAAAATCAACAATTTTCTACTCAATTTATTTAGAACCCAATTCTTCTGAGAAGAACTTCTTTATAACATGAGCACTCGCACACACAAATATGGCCCAGGCATTACAACTAAATCCCACAACACATACATTCAGTGACCTATAACGATTTTGCCGAAAACTGTACAAAGAAATAAAAGTACTTTCAAAATGTTAAAAGATAATATGTTCGATATATAATCCTATAATTACATAATAGTGTATACTAAAAACAGAGAAATTTAACTTTAAAAAACTCCTATTCTATGTTAATCGTGCACTGTTGAGACCACTGGGATTATGCTTCCCAACTTTGGTTTCAGTTGCCAGTATACTGTACATAAAATTAATGGGTTTCCAATGTCTCTGTGCAGTTAGCTTGGGGAAGCATGTGGAACTGCTTGAAATCAAATGGGTGTGATAATTCTATCCCCAACACCGTTATGTACATACTTGGTAGAAATATATTATCGCAAAAGCCTATATAGAATTCTGTGGATATTCCTTAAGAGTTGCGCATAGCAAGAATAGAGGATTTTGAATGATGCGATTGCTTTTCAAAATATTGTTGCTCTAGTTTACGAAAAACTCAAAGTATTGCAGAAATGGAAAATGTTTCACACGGAGCAGAGTTTGGATTTAATGGTACGTTTATATTTTGTTACAAAAATGCAGAATTTTATTTTGTTAAGTATAATTCTTTTTGTGGTTATTTTGGATGTTACCACTCCAGTTTTCCTTAAATATTAATGTTCATCTTGAAAAAATATATACATCTAAATAATTCGGAGAAATTGCAAGTGATCCTCCAATTAGGTGATGAAGTCATGTTTCTGCAATGAGAATTATAACCTTCAAGAAAACAACTTCGGAATATAACATACTTTTTCTTTGCCTTTGTCTTCTTTTACATTGACATCAATCACCTTCCCACTAAATTCCAAATGTCTCATAAATTATTTGAAATGTTCCCCTCAAAATTCTCACACACACATATTATCCTGGATCAATAACAGTCATAAAAATAAAATAAAATAAAATAAAATAAAATAAAATAATAATAGTAATAATAACAATAATAATAATAATATATGTGTCGAGTCGAATATATAAGAGATACATAAATAATCATGAAAAACTCTTAGTTTGTGAAGCTTCGTAACATATACCTGAAATTTCACAAATTAAACAAATTAAGACTTTTTGTGAGACATTATTGCATGTACGTAATATTGAAAGATATATTCCTTGTGCTTTTGTCATATTCTTACCTGCACCACAATCGCTAATTAAAAGTTATACCTAAAATAAAGAATACAAATTATGAATTAAAATTCAAAATTCAACATTTAAAAATCAAAATTTAGAATTCAAATTTAGAAATTATAAATTACAAATTAAAAGTTAAAAATTAAAAGTTGGATATAAAAAATCAAAGAAAATAAAATAAAATATAATAATATGGAATTCTAAAAACTAAAAACGTGAAGTTAAAAGAAAAATATTAATTTAAAAAAAGAATAAAACAAAATCTATGAAAAGAAATAAAAAAATAATAATTTAGTTATTAAGAATTACTTGGTGATGGCGAGTGAGTAGAATTCAAAGTAACAAGTATTATTGAGTATTTTATTGTTCTTTAAAGGGGAGGGAACAGCGATAACATCTGCCCCATATGAAGTATTCCCTACGTTTTCTCAGACATTGACACCTTATCATCGCAAAGAAGTAGACATGTCAGAGGTATTTTCTGAAACATGGTAATTATTTACACAAAGTATCTGATTCCCTGATTATAGTAATGTTAATAATAATTTTAGTAATAATATGAAAATGATGTCTTCCTATGAAGAAGGAAGCTACAATATTCATTCTACCCACCAGCTGTGGGAGAAACCTTTTCCTGCCTTAGGTCTAGAGCAGACATGGGCAAACGTTTCAAGGACAGGGCCAGATGCAATACAAAATAATGTAGGCGGGACGGAAAGAAAAACAACACAAGTTTATAGATATCTTATTATTTCTGAATTTTAAATCAAACAAAACTTATATACTACATAGGTAGAAAGTTTAGGAAAAAGGAACACACCTTCTTCTTGGTTCATTGAGGCCCCTTTGGCCACGTGGTTCCTAACTTAGCCCAGTATTCCTACGACCTTGTACTATGAACACACCTTCATTATTTGTTAGAAGAGGAAAGAGTATGTGACAAGTGAAACTGTGACTGTGCTTCTAAAATTTTCATAATCTGGTTGAAATTGGAATGAGGTGATTCTTAGTAGCGCAGCTATGCGGAGATCTGTCAAGTTATTTCTGACGCTATTTTTGCGAAGCTTCGTTATAGAAAACACCTGTTCAATGATATAGGAAGATGCGAACATGGCAGTTATCTTCTATGCTTGAGATTTGAAGTTTGGGAAGGTTGATTTTGTCGAACACAATTTTCGAAACTTTGAGGAGTAGTTGTTTCAATTCATTGTTACATTGTAACTCAATCAGTTCTAGCTGCAACTCTATTACACAAAACACATAAACAGTGTTTCACTTCTAGGTATACATAACAGAAAGTATGACCTATATGTAATTGTAGATAGTATAATTGGAAACCATGTCGCGGGCCAGATTAAGCTAGCTCAAGGGACACACTTGGCCCTCGGGCCGCACTCTGCCCATGACTGTTCTAGAGATATGAAAAAGGACTAACGAAGATAACCTCTTAATGCACTGTGGTATCAGAATTATTCAGATTACTTGCTGATGAAAATCACCATAATTTTTGGAGAATATATAATTTAATTTTAAATTATTTGACCTAAGTAACATAAATCATTTCCCCCGTGAATATTAGCATTGAAATGGTCAGCCCTAGCAATAAAATAATGAAAATTCCTTGAAAATGCATTAGAGAAAGAGGAACTTTGTCATTGGGATCGTTTATTATGCGTAAAGCTGAGAGAATCTTCTCCGCTTTCAAATCAGATAGCCATTTATATTAAAGACCAGCCTCCCTGATTCTAGAAAATATAATATTAAAGCGACGTGTGTGAGGACTGAACTTCCTGAGATAAAACGTATATTGAAAATTCATTGCACCACTTTCCAGAGCCAAAAACCTTTTCTTACCTTTACTTGATAGGTATAGGGAATCAAGTGCGAAGCCTATATCAATGGAACAATAGAAATATCCGAAATTATCTACCTTATCCAATTTAGCTATGCCCGTATCGACCTCATCTGTTGTTTTATATACTATGAGATTGTCGTATAATTGCTTGAAGATAGGATAATCCTTATCCTTAAATACATGTGAAAGCCATCCAGTAGTTCCGTATGAAAATTTTGAATCTATGAGTCCTTCAATAGTCGTGATTTGTCGCTCTCACCCTGGATTTGTAAGTAAACTGAACATTACACAGTGATATCCAGAATTGATTACAAAACAATAAAACACCCAAAGAATTAAGATCAATCGTTTTCTCGTAGATTTTCCTAAACTAGGTAAGGAAATACCAATTAAAACAGACCATGATAAAAGGAGATACCTTCCGTTCCTTTGCGGTCTTCTCTTATCCAAGAAGAATGTAAGTGATATGAGCAAAAACGAAACCATTATAAGCAACCAAATTTACCAGTTGAATGCAATAAACAATGCTTTCCATGGAGGAATTACTTTAGCGATGGGGACGAACCAATTACATGTATCTTTAGAATATTCATCAGTTAGATCAACAACTGTTGAATGAAAATATTCTGGCCTATACCCAGCAAATGCAACATCAGCGTCGTTAGCTATCAAAAGACCTAATGCTCCACAAATTGTTCCGTTTTCCATCACATGACCCCAACGGTTCTCCTGGGCTATTGATCGAAGATCCAGAAATTGTACACGATAACCAGACGAAGCTGCCACAGCATTGAACAGAAACACTTCAAGACCACCAGTGTATGAACGTTCTTCATTCTCATTTGCCGATGTATCTGGAGGGGATATGTGCGGTTCATATTCAAATGTGGCAATACGCATTGGGCAATTTGGTAACTTAGTCGGAACTTTATTGAGGAAAAGTTCGCATTTCTTGTAGTTGGCTTTCATTACCAACTCATTTATAAGAACCATATCTTCTAGCCGAGCTCCACAGTTCCCTGATGCAGAAAAAGGAAACCAGGTGTAGAGCTGTAATGCTTGACGATCATCAACATATATAGTGATAATGATATTCAGCACATACCATTTCCAGTGTTCTGCGGCAATACGTCGCGCTGTCTTCTGACAATCATGGAATTTAACAGGCTCTGAAATGATCACGAAGAATCGTGCCTCATGGTTCCAAAATGAGCTCTCAAGCAAATGGTTGACTTGATCGGTGAAACCAACTGACTCTTCACTCCCTGACAGAATGAAGAAGCACTGTGTCTTGTCCAAATCACGTCTCTTAATTGGAATTTCAGACAGTGGTTCATCAACGTGAAATATTACAAGTAGTTGTTTGGACCGTGAATGGAAGTATTCCAATAACCGTTGGAGTAAACTAAAATGATTGTCAAAGTTGTCCTTGGAAGGTCTGGATGATATCAATACGTTATGAAAGTCTGCACAGTGGGTATCGTAAACAGCCTTCATAAACCTAAGAACGTGATCATTTGCAGTGTTCGTCACTAACGTGTTTGGGACGAAAAAATACGCTGCACACATCAGTGGAGTCACTAAATATAAAACATAAATAAGTTTCAGTACTCCTTTCATCCTCTTTGGTAATTTTTGGCGTCTGGAACAAAACAGAATACAACAGAATAAAAACATGAAATCTTGGATATCCAGGGATTGGAAAGAGAGTATAGTATTGAGACCGTAAGGCTCATGGTCGATGTCACTTTTTCACCGCATTGAAAAATTCACTCTGACGAAATAATCTGGAAGAGGTTTGAACTCATGCCAATCCAATTAGTTCAACATCAAGCACGTTTTTATGCTTAGGATCATCGATGGAAGTACTATGGGAAGTCTCACCGCAGTTTTCGGAATTTAGTAGATTGATTATTAGTTATTATGGAATTATTAGTCTTATAAATCTTTATGAAATTACTACGATTTCGCTACAATTTTTGGTCAGATTTAAGAAGATTTAAACGTCGCAGATAAGCGAAACCGTATGTTTGGAAGCTTGAATTGATCTACGTTGTACTCACATTTGTCTGCCGAGGAGGAAGACGCCATTACAGTTAGAGAGTTTTCGTGTCCGCGATTTGGTCAACACGGTGTGTCGGGCTTGTGAGAATAACTGGGTGGATATTTAATCCACGTGTTGGAACGTGTGAATAAATGCCCAAGGGCAAGTGAGTGAATAATTAAAACTTTTATAAAGTGATGTGACGGAATAAAACGTCGAGGTTTCATGTTTGAGGCATTATTGTCAATTTTACGCGAACAAAGGATCGAACTTGGACGAGCGCGTTGTGCACCTGTTGAAGTAGAAAATTGGTAATTTTAATTTATGGGACTGTGAAAGTGTTTTGTCCAAGTAATTCAACGTTATGGACGCAACTAGTCAATCTATATTTTGAGGGGACTTTGAATTTTCGTTGTACGAAAAAATTGATATTTTGTGAATTTTTGAAAGTATTAAATTCTGTGGAGCACATTACAAAAGAAATGTTAGAGTCTGTGGCGGAACACTGAAAGGCTATTTTTGAATAGCCGCACTAGTCTGAATTCAGTGTAGATATTTTTCCAGTATTACGGTAAAATCTGTGTTTGAGGAATTATTTCAAGATGTCGAATTTGACCACATGGCAAATTAATCAGTCACAATGGAAGGGCTCATGGAGTAGAGCATCGACCATGAGGAAATCACACTAAGTAAGACCATGATATGAAAGAGGAAACGTCGACTGGGATGGTTCTAAAGCCGAGTCCAAGCTATGACCAAAGAAACATTTCCCTAACCTACAGCGGCAATATGTGAGTTACAAAATTCATTATGTACAGTAGTTTTGTCGGTGGATCTAGTGTTAGAAATTGACCGCACTGAAACATATGATGATGATAATTGTTGTTTTAAGGGGCCTAACATCTAGGTTATCGGCCCCTAATGATCTGCGTGATAGCGAAAATGACAATGAAATTGAAACCAGAAAGAAAATTAAGTGACACGGATGGTTGGTGGGTTGGTTCTTAAGTTTAGGGGCTGCGACAACGCGGTCATGTAGCCCCGTGTACTTTGGGTGTGTGTAGAATCTGGAAAATACTTACAAAAAGGAACTCAGATTGAAACAACTCACAAAATGTTCTTACAAAAGGGAATTTAGAACGAAAAGAGTCACAAAAGGATTAGATTAAAAAAAAAGTCCTCTCGGCACGCCGGAAGCCGGAGGTAGATTTCACCGGACAAACTTGGGGATAGGCGAAAATGGGCAGAATATGCAGGTTTTCGTAGAAGGATCTGACCTCATTTATTGCGAGAAAGTATTTTATAATTGGAGATTAAGTAACTTTGTTTTTCGTCATTTTATGCATATTTTAAACATTTTATTGTCTTATGATGACGGTAACCTTCTTGTCATTTGGAGTCCATTTTTAGCCTACTTTCGATTTTTGCAAAAAATGAAAGTAGACTTATGAGATCAACACAGGGCGAAAAAAGTGTGTCTGTCTGTGTGTATGTGTGTGTGTGAGTCTGTGTGTGTGTGTGTGTATGTGTGTGTGTGAGTCTGTGTGTGTGTGTCTGTGTGTGAGAGTGTGTACTCTGAATGTCTGTCCCCCCTATCAATTCGAACACGGCGAATGCGAATTGAACGAAATTTGGTACAAAAGTAGCACTAGCAAAGGACACCTCAGTGTCATGTTTTATATCGCCGCCATCTTGACGGAAACGTAATGGCGGCCACACAAATGTTCAAAGCTTAAATCAAATTACGACTAATCTAATCATCCGATCTCTACCAAATTTTGCAACAACATACCTTTATGGGGGGAGCATCCTTTGACCAAACCAATAGGTCATCAGCGTAATAGTTTGCTGATGGCGGCCATCTTTGTGTGAATATTTATTCCCCCTATTAATTCGAACATGGTGCAACCGAATGGAAAGAAATTTGGTACAGAGGTAGTACTAACAAAAGGCACCTCAGTGTCATGTTTTATATCGCCGCCATCTTGACGCAAACGTAATGGCGGCCACACAAATGTTCAAAGCTTAAATCAAATTACGACTAACCTAATCATCCGATCTCTACCAAATTTTGCAACAACATACCTTTATGGGGGGAGCATCCTTTGACCAAACTAATAGGTCATCAACATAATAGTTTGCGGATGGCGGCCATCTTTTGTGAAAATCGATTCCCCCTATTAATTCGAACACGGTGCAACCGAATGGAACGAAATTTGGTACAGAGGTAGTACTAACAAAAGGCACCTCAGTGTCATGTTTTATATCGCCGCCATCTTGACGGAAACGTAATGGCGGCCACACAAATGTTCAAAGCTTAAATCAAATAACGATTAACCTAATCATCCGATCTCTACCAAATTTTGCAACAACATACCCTTATAGAGGAAGCATCCTTTGACCAAATGAATAGGTCATTAGCCTATTAGTTTGCGGATGGCGGCCATGTTTGTGTGAAAATCAATTCCCCCTATTAATTCAAACACGGTGAAACCGAATGGAACGAAATTTTGTACAGAGGTAGCACTAGCAAAGGGCATCTCAGTGTCATGTTTTAAATCGGCGCCATATTGTCAGAAACGTAATGGCGGCCACGCAAATGTTCAAAGCTCAAGTTAAATTACGACTAACATAACCATCCGATCTCTACCAAACTTTGCAACAACATACGTTTATGGAGGGCTCCTTTGACCAATCTAATAGGTTATTAGCCTAATAGTTTGCAGATGGCGGCCATCTTTATGTCAAAATTGATTCCCCCTATTAATTCGAACACGGTGGAACCGAATGGAACGAAATTTGGTACAGAGGTAGCACTAGCAAAGGGCACCTCAGTGTCATGTTTTATATCGCCACCATCTTGACTGAAACGTAATCGCGGCCACACGAATGTTCAAAGCTTAAATCAAATTACGATTAACCTAATCATCCGATCTCTACCAAATTTTGCAACTACATACCTTTATGGAGGGAGCATCCTTTGACCAATCTAATAGGTCATTCACCTAATAGTTTGCGGATGGCGGCTATCTTTATGTCAAAATTGATTCCCCCTATTAATTCGAACACGGTGAAACCGAATGGAACGAAATTTGGTACAGAGGTAGCACTAGCAAAGGGCACCTCAGTGTCATGTTTTATATCGCCGCCATCTTGACTGAAACGTAATGGCGGCCACACGAATGTTCAAAGCTTAAATCAAATTACGATTAACCTAATCATCCGATCTCTACCAGATTTTGCAACTACATACCTTTATGGAGGGAGCATCCTTTGACCAATCTAATAGGTCATTCGCCTAATAGTTTGCGGATGGCGGCCATCTTTGTGTCAGAATCGATTCCCCCTATTAATTCAAACACGGTACAACCGAATGGAACGAAATTTGGTACAGAGGTAGTACTAACAAAAGGCACCTCAGTGTCATGTTTTATATCGCCGCCATCTTGACGGAAACGTAATGGCGGCCACACGAATGTTCATAGCTTAAATCAAATTACGATTAACCTAATCATCCGATCTCTACCAAATTTTGCAACAACATACCCTTATAGAGGAAACATCCTTTGACCAAATGAATAGGTCATTAGCCTAATAGTTTGTGGATGGCGGCCATCTTTGTGTGAACATCAATTCCGCCTATTAATTCAAACACGGTAAAACCGAATGGAACGAAATTTGGTACAGAGGTAGCACTAGTAAAGGGCACCTCAGTGTCATGTTTTATATCGCCACCATCTTGACTGAAACGTAATGGCGGCCACACGAATGTTCAAAGCTTAAATCAAATTACGACTAACATAACCATCCGATCTCTACCAAATTTTGCAACTACATACCTTTATGGAGGGAGCATCCTTTGACCAATCTAATAGGTCATTCGCCTAATAGTTTGCGATGGCGGCCATCTTTGTGTCAGAATCGATTCTCCCTATTAATTCAAACACGGTGAAACCGAATGGAACGAAATTTGGTACAGAGATAGCACTAGCAATGGGCATCTCAGTGTCATGATTAATATCGCCGCCATATTGACAGAAACGTAATGGCGGCCACACAAATGTTTAAAGCTTAAATCAAATTACGACTAACATAACCATCCGATCTCTACCAAATTTTGCAACTACATACCTTTATGGAGGGAGCATCCTTTGACCAATCTAATAGGTCATTTGCCTAATAGTTTGCGGATTGCGGCCATCTTTGTGTCAGAATCGATTCCCCCTATTAATTCAAACACGGTGAAACCGAATGGAACGAAATTTGGTACAGAGGTAGCACTAGCAAAGGGCACCTCAGTGTCATGGTTCATATCACCGCTATCATGACGGAATACTAATCGCGGCCACCCAAATGTTAAAAGCTAAAATGTAATTACGACCAACCTAATAATCTAGTCTCTACCAAATTTTACAACACCATATATTCATGTGGGAAACATATTCTGACCAAACTGCAAGAACATCAGCCCAATAGTTTGCGGATGGCGGCCATCTTTATGTCAAAATTGATTCCTCCTATTAATTCGAACACGGTGAAACCGAATTGAACGAAATTTGGTACAGAGGTAGCACTAGCAAAGGGCACCTCATATTCATGTTTAATATCCCTATAGCACGTTGTATTTCAACATGCTACTACAACCAACATTCAATCATACTCCTTGAAAAGGACAAAGAGTTATAACAATACCCATGCATTTAGGAGAAAGTAGGCTATATGTTCTTTACTGAACATCTTGTTATACTTGTGGTAACACTGTCCTTATGCAAGGTTTCGACACTGATGTGTAACTAAGTAACGGTCTGTTACTTCTTCACGCAAAATTATATCTCCCGAAGATATTTTGGTTGGTTCCTCAGTTTAGGGGCTGTGACAACGCGGTCATGTAACCCCGTGTACTTTGGGTGTGTGTAGAATCTGTCTGATAAACGGTGTGAATTGTGATGGCTGTTTTAGTCTGTAATTCAGGTAAGGACTGCAGATGGTCAATTTCAAGCAGTAGATCCTAATATTGCTACCAGATACTACAGTCAACGACACCTAGCTGTGAACTTGGCTACTAGATGCCACCGCAACCAGCAACTCGCAACGAACGTTGGAACTTCCCCTCCAAAAGGAAAGCATACTGAGGGATTTTTAGCGCTCTTAGAAAATCCGACGACTTTGGCCGGCTTTGAACCCGCGACCTTGGGCATAGAAGTTCAGCATGCTACCAGTTACGTCACCGAAGCCGCTTCACACTTAGTCAGATGGAAATCTGAATCTGATCTCGTGCAAGTGCGTTGTCATGGCAACGTCTGATGGCTCATCCCTCATCAATTTAGTTGTGTTGCCATGGCAACCACCGTTAGTTCTTGGCATTTCCTTATAATTCCGAAATCATTTTTCTCGGAGGTGCCTAGTATCAAAACCCTCCAAATCCATCCTTTAACTTTTATGGCAAAGTGGCAAAAACTGCCACAAACAAACCAATACCTAGAAAGAAATACTTTTTTCACTAAAAAATGAATTAATTATTTTTAAGAACAGTGACGAAGTACGAAGCTGATCCCCGGGATAGTTAACAATTTATTTAGAAAAATATAAAGCAATAATTCGGATTTGTCGGGGTTTGTTACTAAGATTTGGATTTGGCAGGTTTAGATACCAAAAAGCCCTAATAAATCTGAAGTTGTGATGGGATTGTAGAAACTACGTAAGCTTCACTAAGAAATTAATATTTTGAATGAAAGTTAACTATATTTAGGTTATAAAATAAAAAATCGTATCATTTTTCTGCTTTATTAGCACAAAGATTATTGGCTAGTTAGAATAAATAGAAACAGAATAAAACTATTATTACCCATTCAATATTCGATTGCCGCTGAGCGTGGTTGTGCCAGAGTTTATGTTTATTGTAGCATGAGCCCCGTGGGGCGAAGCGGAGGACACAGCGATGACAGAGTGCAGTCTGCACATAAGTCAAGCTGCATAACGTCAGATAAGCGTCACAGGAGCTCATGTCACCATGGCAGTTAAACGATGACTGAGGGTACTTGAGCTGAGTCATATCCTACTCGCGTAACAGTACCTGTTGGCGAAGCAGTCTGACGTGTGACAAGTACATAAAGAATAGTTCCCATCTCCGCCGCCGGCAATCAATTCATGAAAGGGTAATAATTAGGGCTCGGATTTTTAGGTAAATAAATATCTTTTAATGTAAATACAAATTTTAAGCATTTTTTCTGTAAATACATAAATTCCTGCTTTCACTTATTAGCACATAAAAAGACATAATATTTACACTTTTTTTAAAATCAGTATCCTAGATCTTTCAGTTTATTGTAATTTTGTTCTGTGTTGCTTCAATGGGGAAGAACCTGTGAGCTTTGTAATCATCATGCAGAGCGTATGTCAGCTTGCAACTGTGTTATTCTTAACTAGTCGACCCGTCCCACTCACTGTGGAAGCCCGGGATTTTCTTGTCCATGGCCATATTGCACCACGTGATAGACCTTCCCCTCCCCAGCTACCTGTAACCAGTGTCACTCACGTACAGTCCATTTCTGGCACTGTTAAGTGTAGTCTAAGGCAGTTCTACGACTAAGCGACTAAGGATTATCATCTGCAGCAGAATTGAATTATAATTGTACTTCAATCAAGAAACTATTAAATCACGGTTGGTTCCTCAGTTTAAGGGCTGCGACAACGCATGTAGTCCCGTGTATTTTGGATGTGTGTAGAATCTGTCTGATAACCGGTGTTAATTGTGATTGCTGTATTAGTGTGTGTGTCTATTTTTTTTTATTCAAGTAAGGTTTGCAACTTTGAATTTTTCAAATAGTTCCTAATTTAGCCGCCAAACGCCACCGTCAACGACTACTAGGCCTAGTTCAGAACTTAGCCACTAGACGCCACCGCAGTCGGCTCTTGGCAACGATCGTAGAAACCTAAGAGCGTTGTTTACATTCCTATACAATTTAGCATCACACAGGTGTAATTAGTGGAAGGTTCTTTAACATGCCATAAATCTATGACATGGGACCGCCGGCTTTACTTCCCCTCCGAAGGAAGGCATACTGAGGGATTTTTAACGCTCTTAAAAAATCTGACGGCTTCGGCCGGGTTTGAACCCGCTATCTTGGGCATAGGAGCTCAGCATGCTAACAACTACGCCACCGAAGCCGCTTATTAAATCACATTCTTTACAGCAAGTTCTAGCTACACAATATTTCTGCCTCATCCTCAACACTAGTTTCACAATCTTCATCATTCCCTTCGTGTTTGTTACTAAGATTTGGATTTGACAGTTGTTGATACCATTAAATTTGAAATTTGAAGATTGCAATAAAACTGCAGCTCTTCATTTTTCCTCCATCTTTCTCCAAAATGCTTCGAAAGCAGTCTAGAAACATCTTTCACTTATTGTTCCTGAAGGACAATCTCCCTGTTTATGTCTTTTGGCTGTACGTGAGGTTTCGTGACACGTTTATGTTCGCAAATTTCAGTACTGTGGAAAACTTCACCCCGGACCAAAATGTTATTGTTCTCTTGTTCTTTCTCAAAATTATCCAAAACAAGTTATTATTAATGGAAAGTATAACAACATAAACCATTCAGATCACGTCAGGCGGGGGTACGTTCTATGACTAATGCTGGTAGGTAAAGAGTAAACACTTCGCAAAGCATCATGGAACGTAAAATGGCGGAACTGGGTGCTCCTATTGGCTGATGTGGATGTGGCGGGTTTTGTAACCAACAATGGCGAAACTGGCTTTGGACTTGGCGGATATTGCAACAAAGCCTCAACTTTGACTTCGTTTTACAGTAGGATGTAGCGGGTTTTGTGACAGAATAATAGTTATAATGAATTCAGCACAGCATAAGCTATAAGAAACAATACTTATCTCAATTTTCATAAAATATGGATTTGGCCGGTTTTGATTCTAGGCGCCTCTTCTCATCCCTTGGCGTAATGGTGGGTCATATCAAAAATTCTTTCAGACAAAAGTTTTAGGTACCGTATTTATTAGGGGAATATTGTCCATTTTGTACGGTTTTGATATTGTGCCTATTAAGAGAGATATGATTAATGTTTCCCGAAAAACCCACTTTTTCCCACCCCTTTGGTCAATGGTTGGTGTTATAAAAAAACTCTTCAAACATAAATTTTTGGGCTTTATCCGACACATAGTATGAACTTTGAACGGATTCGATATTTCACATATTAAGAGAGTTATAGCAATATTTCACTTTTTCGAAAAAAAAGCCCCTCATTTTCACCCCCTTCGACCGATTTAGCCCAGTAACGAACTCAACCGCGATTTTATAGGTATACATATTCGGTAGAAAATTCTAAGTGATTGGTGCAAAATTACGGCAGTTTTCGTGTCCACAAGAAACTGATATATATATATAATTCTTCGACACGTGTGTATGTGACTGAACTCCTCCTAAACAACTGAACCGATTTTGATGGAATTTGGTATGTATATTAGGGTGGGTCCATGTATGGTTTAGATTCACAATCTGACCTGGTAGGTGGAATGAACACAATTTTAGAATCACAATTTACACAAAATTTTAGAACCAGAATATACAGTCAAGAACAGTCGTCATGGGAACCATTAGCCTTGGCCTTCGTGAAAGCTGATGTCTTCGGACGGTTTGTCTCTGCACGTTAGAGCCACCTGGTCGCAACCTGTGCAACTACCGCCATTACATACACTCCGCCCGTGGCGAAAAGTTGTGTTTATACCAAAGGTGGCAGTGATGTCGAATTCTACTGTTTGTCTCTGCACGTTAGAGCGTTTCAAAGTCCCGTATGCGTTCATATACCATTCATCTGATTGCCATGAAACTTGGGTGATATGTTGAGTGAGCTACAGGGAAGGTGTTTGGCTTAGTAAATCCATTTTACAATAGATAGCGCACGAATAGATTCAACAAATGAGCGAAGACGCGCGAAGCGTTTCAAAAAGGTCCCGTGTGCGTTCAAATACCATTCGTCCGATAGCGATGAAACTTGGGTGAGATGTTGTGTACACTCCAGGAAAGGCTTCTGGCTTAGTAAATCAATTTCACATTAGGTAGCGCGCGACTAGATTCAACAAATGAGTGACGACGTGCGAGTGCGTTTCAACAAAATCCCGTATAAGTTTTTATTCCCTTCATAGATTAAGATGAAATTTTGATGAGTTGTTGTGTACACTTAAGTGAAGGCTTCTAACTTAGTAATCCATTTCACAGGAGGTTGCGCACGAGTAGATTCAACAAATGAGCGGCGACGTGCGAAGCGTTTCAACAAAGTCCCGTATGCGTTTAAATACCATTCGTCCGATAGCGATGAAACTTGGGTGAGATGTTGTGTACACTTACGTGAGGGTTTTTAACTCAGTAAATCCATTTTGCAATAGGTAGGTCACGAGTAGATTCAACAAATGAGCAACGACGCGCGAACTTTTAATCAATGTCCCGTATGCGTTCATATACCATTCATCCGATTGCAATGAAATTTGTGTGAGATGTTGTGTACACTTACGTGAGGGTTTCTAACTTAGTAAGTCCATTTCACAGGAGGTTTCGCACGAGTAGATTCAACAAATGAGCGACGACGCGCGAAGCGTTTCAATAAGGTCCCGTAGCCTATGGGTTCAAATACAATTCGTCCGATTACGATGAAACTTGGTGAGATGTTGTGTACACCCTACGGAAGGTTTCTGGTTTAATAAATCCATTTTACAATAGGTAGCGCACGAATAGATTCAACAAATGTGTGACGGCACGCGAATCATTTCAACAAAGTATCGTATGCGTCCATATACCATTTATCCGATTGCGATGAAACTTTGGTTAATTGTTGTGTACACTCCAGGAAATGTTTCTGTCTTAGTAAATCCAGTTTTTAATAAGTAGCGCACGAGTAGATTCAACAAATGAGTGATGGCGCGCGAATCGTTTCCACAATGTCCCGTATGCGGTCATATATCATTCATCCGATTGCGATCAAACATTGGTGAATCATTGAGTACACGCCAGAGAAGGTTTCAGGCTTAGTAAATCTATTTTACAATAGGTAGCGTATGAGTAGATTCAACAAATGAGTGACGGCACGCGAATCGTTTAATGAAAATCACTTATGAGTTCATATGTCATTCATCCGATTCCGATGAAACATTAATGAGTTGTTGTGTACACGCCAGGGAAGGTGTTCAACTTGGTAAATCCATTTTACAATATTGGTAGCGCACGAGTAGATGTAACAAATGAATGACGACGCGTGAAGCGTTCCAACAAAATCCTGTATGCGTTCATATACTATTCATCGATTGCGATGAAACTTTGATGAGTTATGTACACTTAGGTGAAGCTTTCTAACTTAGTAAATCCATTTCACAATTGGTAGAGCACGAGGAGATTCAACAAATGAGTGACAGCGCACGGATCATTTAAACGAAATCCCGTATGCGTTAAATACCATTCATCCGTTTGCGATGAAACTTTGGAGAGTTGTTGTGCACGCTCCAACGAATGTTTCTAAATTAGTTAATTCAATTCACGATAGTTTAGAGGCAGTTAACAGAAATCGAAAAACATATTGTGTATCCAAAAGCACTTCAAGAAACAAAGTTACAACACTTTCTTTGATTGGCAGGACAACGTATGCCGGGTCAGCTTGTATATATATATATATCTTCTCTCTATATATAAAAATGAAAGTATGTCTGTTTTTCTGAATTTCCACGGAAATTTGCGATATTTGCGCGTTTTAGGCTGTTTTATGACGGATGCGCGCAAAAATATTTTTTTTGTCTGTCTGTCTATCTGTGTGTCAGTGGACAACTTCTACGAGTCCTTATAACATGAGAACGGCTGGGTGGATCAACGTAAAATTTGATACAGATTTCCATCCAAGGCACCGCACTAATCATTGATGTAACTCTTCTCCGTACCTCTCATAAAAGGGGCCCTACCCCCTTAAAATACATGCTGAAATAAGCGTAGAAGGGTGAAACAAAGCTCATTTTCAGCCCCTCAATGTGAGAAACGAAACTCGGGGGCCCTTTAAGGCCCTAAAACCAACAGTTTTTGAGATATTCGCAGAAAACTAATTTCACTTTATAAATTAATGAAAGAATGCATGGCGGTAACCATGGCAACTGAATCTCAGAGGTCCATCTATTTCTGTAAGACGCAATGCAATTCCATTTATTACATTACTGTGAAGGTTTGCAAACGGCTATAAGGTTATAATGGATCCAAATTAAACTGAAATATTCACTAATACATACAATGCGCTTAAGGGGTCAAGGGGTACTCTAGAATTATTTTTCACGCGATTTACACGTGCGGGTGTGGTACGGAAGGTCTATTATATTCCTTCTATATTATATAAAAATGAATGTTTGACTGATTTGTCGGCTTTTCTACGAAAATTTGACATATTTGCCCGTTTCAGACTGTTTTTTGACGGATGCACGCAAAAATATATTTTTGTCTGTCTGTGGTCAATTATTTGTGTCCTTATAACTCGAGAGCGGCTGGGTGGATTAACGTAAAATTTGATACAGATATCCATCGGAGGCACGACACTAATCATTGATGTAACTCTTCTCCGAACCTCTCATAACAGGGGGTCTACCCCCTTAAAATACATGCTGAAATAAGCGTGAGACAAAGCTCATTTTCAGCACCTCAATGTGAGAAACGAAACTTGGGGGCCCTAAAAGGACCCCGAAAACCATATTTTAAGGCCCTAAAACCAACAGTTTTTGAGATATTCCCAAAAACCTAATTTCACTTATAAATTAATGAAGGAATGCATGCCGGTAACAATGGCAACAGAATCTCAGAGGTCCATCTATTTCTGTAAGACGCAATACAATTCCATTTATTACATTACTGTGAAGGTTTGCAACCGGCAATAAGGTTATAACGGATCCAAATTAAGCTGAAATATTCATCAATACATATAATGCGCTTAAGGGGTCAAGGGGTAATCTAGAATTTTTTTACGCGATTTACAGGTGCGGGTATGGTCCGGAAGGTCTATTATATCCCTATCCCTATTTTGTTATATTATTATTATTAGTAGTAGTAGTATTATTCTTTTAATTATTATCATTATTATGGCGTACAACGAAGAGACAAAGCTCATTTTCAAACCCTTGGGGTCAGAAACAAAACCCGGGGCCCCTCAAGAGCCGTAAAGGGTCCCCGAAAACTATATTTTAAGGCTCTAAACCCAACAGTTTCTTAGATATTCCCAGAAAACTAATTTCATTAAATAAACTAAAGAAGGAATGCAAGCCACTAACCATGACAACAGTATCTCAAGAGGTGGCATCCAACTTTCCATCTATTTCTGGAATAAGTAATGCCACTCCATTTATTACATTTCTGTGAAAGGTTGCAAATGGAGTACCCTAGATTTTTTTCACACGACTTACACGTGCGATATGTCGTACAGAAGGTCTATTATATCTCCAAACATCAACATTACTTTCAAAAATTCCTGAATAGAAATAGTACACTGTTTTTTTGCTGATTTTAGGAATTTGGGCCATTGGAGGCTAAAAACACTGAATTTTCATGCACCACAAGCCTTTATAATTTATAAAAGGGGTCTTCCTGTATTTGGGCATTTGACACAACGGTTAGGGTCAGTTCGTATGTGACGTGTATTGCGATTCTTCTACGAAGTTTTCAATTTTATTTTCACGCCAGGAAGAACACGTTAGGTAAATTTAGTTTGAGAGCACATTTTAACTAATAATTTTTCTTTGCCAACAAACAGGTTCCAAGCCCCTAAACATTGCAACAGTAGCTCAATTGATAACATCTGTTTATTAATACCGAACCGTTCGAAGAATGGGTACTTCTGCTAGTATATATATATATATATATATATATATATACATAAATTATATATAAACTTTTGAACTGACGGTGGTTTTGGGGTCTGGGGATGTGAAACGCGAAGATATGTCGAAATATTCCGGAAGTCGAAACATGGTACCCATTGCAATAGTTAGCTTTCTAATGAAATCTACCTTATACGCACAAAATGTAGGGTAGGTGCAAAATATGTACAAAATGCAATGCAGAGTCAAAATACTAACAAAATGCAATTGAAATACAAAATACTTACTAAATGCAAATTAGATCGAAAATACGTACAAAATATAATTGAGGTTCAAAATACGTACTATATGTAATTGAAATTGAAAATACACAATGCAATTCAGATTTAAATATCCAATTTCCAATCCAAAATATTCACAAAGTGCAATTGAAATTCAAAATACTTACAAAATGCAATTTAAATTGAAAATGCTTACAAAATGTACGTTACATTCAAACTACTCATTTGGATTGACAATACTTAAAAAATGCAATTTTGATTGAAAATACTTGGCAAAATGTATTTAGATTCAAAATACCCACAAAATGCAATTGAGAATCAAAATACATGTAAAATGCCCACCACACAAAATGCAATTGAGATTTAAAATTCTTGCGAAATGCGGGTTTGGTTGAAAATACTTACAAAATGCAATTGAAATTCAAAATACTCTCTAAAATGCCCTGCTCCTACATTGAAAATTAGATTGTCAATCATTACAAAATGTAATTGAGGTTGAAAACAATCGCGAAATGCAATTTAGGTCGAAAAAACTTACAAAATGCGACGTAGATTAAACAAGTAGTTCCGTGGAGAACTATACAGCCTATTTTCATATATCCTACTTATGTTAACTGTCACTATCAACATACTAAATATCAGTTTGATTGCTGTAATGCATTCTTGGATATTGAGAACCGACTAAATTTTTCGGATGGTCACCATGTTGGATTTTATATATATAGCTCCTAGAGCTATTTACTGCTACATGAAGATTATTGTGTACGAGTAGCATTCAAACTACAATCGCATGATTAGGACACAAGAAGTAAAAACGAGATTTTAAAATTTCGCACAGCTGCCATCTTGTGGTTTAGGAAACAATTGAAATAAATTAGATGCCAGAGGATTAACATTCGTATAAGGATTTACTGTTTCAAGTTTCACTGCACTCGAATGGTTAAATTGCGAGAAACGTCCGTTCTTCGCGTCGCCGCCATGTTGGATTTGTGATCACCAGGTTATTTGAAATCCTATAGGTGAACTTAAGTTCATAGCCCCTATGAACATTAAAAAATCAGTTTGATAGCTATAATAGATCCGCAGATATTCAGAGCCGTCTAAATATTTCGGATGGTCGCAATGTTGGATTGTTAAATATATAGGCCATAGAGTCTTGAACCATTAAAGGAAAATTATTGCGTAGGTTCATTATTCAAACTTTCACTTCGATCGCGTGATTACGACACAAGAAATAAAAACTTAATTTTAAAATTCGCACATCCGCCTTCTTGTGGTTATGTAAATAATTGAACTAAATTAGATACCAGTGCATTACAATGTATATAAACATTTCCTGCACCAGATTTCATTGCGTTTGGAACATTAAATCGCGAGAAAGGTCTATATAAAATTTTCAAATTCGCTTGGCCGTCATGTTCCTTTTGTAGTTAACCGGTTTTTGAAAGTCTTACAGATGAACTTCCAGTAGTGCCCTTTATCTCCGAACACAATTTCAGGGTGATACCGCTAATAGTTTCAGAGATATAGAATGTCGGTGAAATATTTCGCACATCCACCATCTTGTGGTTATGTAAACAATTGAACGAAGTTAGATGTCGGTGCATTACAATGTGTATAAACATATACTGTACCATGCTTTATTGCGTTTGGTTGGTTAAATCGCGAGAAACGTCTATTTAAATGTCGCAAATTCGCGTGGCCGCCATGTTGGTTTTGTAGTTATCAGTTTTTCAAAAGTCACATAGGTGAACTTCTAGTAGTTCCCTTTATCACCGTAAAAATTCCAGGGTGATATCGGAAATAGTTTCGGAGATATTGAATGCTGGTGAAATATTTTGCACAGCCGCCATGTTGGATTGGTGATACGTAACAAAATTTGAAGGGCACGGTCGGGGTCGCCCGGAATAGTGCTAGGAACTTACCAAGTTTCATTGAAATCGCTCCTGCCGTTGAGAAGTTATTAGGGGGATACACACACACACGCACACACAGACACACGGACAAAAGGTGATCTCATAAGCCTATTTTTTCAAAATTGCAAATAGGCTCAAAATACCTAGAAAATTTAGTGTTGATGAAAGAAATTTGCTAAAGGGAATGTAGATACACGGGGAGCCAAGTAACAAAAACAGTGCGGGTATCTTAAAGAGAAAAGGAAATATAATGAAAAGAAAACAAGAGGTCTGACCCCTCGAAGAAGGAGGGATCAGGAACGATGAGACAAGGCCAATTAAGGCGGGAAAGTGAAAGACTCCCTAGGCCTCGGATGCCCTAAATACATCTAAATACATGGGTTGACCAAGGGAGGTCGAGAGGAAAGAAGACGGAGAGGAGCCCGGTACAAGTAAGTGGAAGCAATGCCGGACTCAGCTGGGGTCCCGTGGTCGCCACCCCACGTCCCACAAGATGTGAGTCCCTGGGGGAGCACTGAAACACAATTGGGCAGGTAGGATATTATTTTGTAGTTATTTTAATCATCTTTACTTTTGACGGATAAACGTGGTCTAATTTTGTGGCAGAAATGTACTGTACAGTTAATCTCAACTGCATTTGGGAGTACTATGCACCAGTAAGAAAGTGTACGTATCATTTTACCATCATCTGGAATAGTGGTGTATTTTTCTCTTCGTTTTAGTATGCGTTGGCACAGCACAATGGTTATAGACAGAAGTGAAATATGACAGGCATTTAAAAACATTATGAGGAACTACTACGTATCATTTTTAACACTTTGCAGGAGGAAGCGGGTGTCGTATCTTCAAAATACTATTATTTGACATGATTGGCAATTTAATGACCACTGAATTTGTCCGATAGCAAGGCGCAGACATCAGATATGTGTCTATTCAAATGTGAAGGAAATGTTTTGGTCGAGAATGGTTTGGAAGGCAGTGACAGGATGGGCGAGATCTTGAAATTTGTTGGCCAGTCACTCTGGTGACGTATTGCACCTGGGAAGTATTAATTATTTTACTTCATTGATTTTGACTACAGCAATAGACGATGTGATACGCCAAGTGGAAGGAGGCTTCGTTATTATTAAAGCAAATAGAATGTAATGTTTTCAAGCAGTTAAAGCTGCATTGTAGGAATGATCAAACATTCATGTAACGATTTTGTTAAATATAACTGTTATTCCAGTATTGCTGAGACTTGTTTATGCTACGTTCAGAGCTGCGAACAGCTGTTTTTCTTTGGCCATTTTGAGATTTGTAAAGACCAATAGACCATTGTAAGAAATGAGGGCACCGTTATTTTAGTGTCTTTGAGAAGCAGTTTATATAAGAGCAGACATGGGTCACTCATATAAAGGTTGTGTGGTTGGCAACAGTTGATAGACATTTCTCACTGTTGGCCGTTATTATTGCGAGCCGTAGGAGCCGTGGATGTTTTCTGTCACTAGGACATGTGTTAAGTGGTGGCTGAAAAGTACTGGCATTTGAGTTATTGCTCATGCATACTGGTAACGTGAATCGAGATAGTGGTTTTGCTATTCGAAGTTTGTATTTGAATGGTCTTGGTAAATGATTTAAAACACTATGAGGGCTAAATAGATAAATAAACAGAATAATAATAATAACTTGATAGATATTTTCTCTAGTAAATAAGTAAGTAAATGTTATAATATTTAAATCGAATATTTAAATAATATTTAGAACATTTGAATGTAATAGTTTCTTTTTCTGAATTTTTGAATTTCATCCATTTGAGATGACATTTAAATACAAGCCTAGGACAAGCTAAAACTTTTGTAACGACGAATTCCAATTTCTGGCATAGCCTCTGGAAGCCCAGATAATTGCAATTAAGTGACGTCAGTCGTGATTCCTTACCACGCCGTTACCTACATAACTGCTTACCACACATAGATGACAAAGAGCAGATGGTTCGCGTAGAATTGACGCAAATTGCGTAACCATACGAGGGTTTATTTATTTATTTTGTTGGTTTTTCTGTATATGTGTATTCAGATATTCTTTTTATTGTTAGACAAACCCAATTCTTTATTAGCTTTGTTTTCCTTTGTGATAGGCACTTCTCACCTATATTTAACGTCAGAGGATTAAATAGAGATAATTAACGTAACGATAAATGTAAGAAATTACACCAACATATCTTTGAATATTCTTATTGTTGAAAGTAAATTTAAATGATGCTTTTTTCCGATTGTCGACGTTTAGTATATCTTGTTTTGCAATACATTCAGGGATGTGATTATTAGTATTTTTAATTGCATTTTTGTAATTGCTTAGGGATTATTTATGCGTCATTTTGTTAGCTTGCTTTTGATATTTATTTGTAACAGGACTTTGAAATTTAACATCAGCTTAAGGACAGATTATTATTTTCATTTGCTTTGCGGAGT
The DNA here is from genome assembly GCA_946902985.2 of Meconema thalassinum. NCBI lineage: Eukaryota > Metazoa > Arthropoda > Insecta > Orthoptera > Tettigoniidae > Meconema > Meconema thalassinum. Next base: position 345,008,354 of record OX336394.1, read on the forward strand.
AGTAGATTTTTACTCTCGGAAGTAGAATAGGGATTTGTTAATTTTGAATAAATTTACGAATTGTATTTTAAGACTGGACTATTATTAGCTTTGTTGTTTTTGATGTTCTTCTTGGGCTAGTCACTAACATTACCAACTCTCTATTAACACCGCTATAATCCTGAGATACTAGTCCCGTGTGGGATAGTCTGAGGGAGGACATCAAACCCTCTCTGGGATATGGGTTCAACGGGAGAGGATGTCATGAAGGCTTTTGCGGTCAAGCAGTCCAATGACCTTCATGTCTAACGGGCACAGTATACAGGGTATTTCAGAGATAGGTTCAAATATATTTCAAATATCAAATGACTTTGTATATTGCGGCAAGACCTGTAGATATAGTAACCTCTCCTCATGTCAGAGATGTTATTTAGGCTCTTGTGGTTTGGATGGTATTTACAATGCCTAACCTCATATTGGTTACAAAGTCTCAATATACACGCAATTATATATATTAACATGTAGTTCCGTGAATAAATATATGGCATATTTTCATGTATCCTACTCAAGTTAATTGCCTCTGTCAACATAAAAAATTTCAGTTGGATTGCTGTCATAGATTAATAAATATTGAGAACCATCTAAATATTTCTGATGGTCGCCATGTTGTATTTTATATACTTGTATGTAGGACATTGAGTTATGTACTATTAGAAGATGATTATTGCGTAGGTTCATTATTCAAACGTTGACTTCGATCGCATGATCAGAACACAATGAATAAAAACTTAATTTTTAAATTTCGCACAGCCGCCATCCTGATGTTTTGTAAACAATTGAACAAAATTAGATGTCAGTGTATTACAATGTGGATATAAATTTGCTGTACCAAGTTTCACTGCGTTCGGATGGATAACTCGCAAGAAAATTCTATTTAAAGTTTCAATTTCGCTTGGCCGCCATATTTGCCTTGTAGTTAACAGTTTTGTAGTGCCATTTATTACTGTTCAACATTTCAGGGTGATATCAGTAATACTTTCGGAAATATAGAATGACGGTGAAATAATTCGCACAGCCACCATGTTAGATTGGTGAGACGTAATGAAATTTGATGGGCACGGTCGGGGTCAGCTGAAAAATTATTATGACCTCACCGAGCTTCATTGAATTTGCTCCAGGCTTTTATATTTTATTAGTGGAGCACACACGCACGCATACGCACACACACACACACATGGGCAAGAGGTGATCTCATTACCCTATTTTTTATAAATGAAAATTCTCAAACCCTCAGGATTATTTATTAACTTAAATGGAACTGTTCACAAGTACAATAAAGGGTCACCTTGTTCTAGTTACAATCCTTAATTATACACACACGAGTTCATTACACCATATGCCGATCATGGCTACCCTCTATCCCAATCCAATGACTAATCTATTGACCTACATCTAGAATAATGACGACTAGTACTGCTGATAATTCTAATTTGTTCGAAATTTACCTGAAATAGTGTAGCCTAATAGAGTACGACACTCTGTTAGAAATAGATTCCTTCCATGGATTATGAGAAACTGTGTGTCTACGGCTCAATTACTCAGAGAGAGTTATTAGGAAGTAGGTAGATATACTGTCCCTGAAAATAGGCACATACGCCATACACACAGTGTATAAGATTACATAATTAGGGTATGTATTGAATGTCACGAAAGTTAAAGGCAGTGAAACAATGAACCTATCAGCACGCGTTAAGTTATGTTTGGGCTTTCGAAATGCACCTCCAAAATTATCGTCTGTACACATGTGCAAAAGTGTGAACTCTTGGCGGGATACATTGAGAATACGGTTGAAAATTATGGAGGCCATTTATCAACAAATGGCAGCCATGGTGACTCTGAATAAATGCTTGGTTCCTTCTCGTAAGGTGCAGAATGCATATAAAAAGATACGAGCCTTACAGTAGACGCATGTTACGTGTAACATCTGACATGTTATCATAATAATATCATACTAATATATAACAAGAAGTTACGTGACGAACTAAAGAGCCTACTTTTCTTAAAATTAAGTTTCATGCCAATGATTAATCTACAGTATATGAACCTATCTAGAATAAAGACGAAATTAAGTTGGTAATATCAAAATGTCTAATTAGTTCGAAATACACCTGGCACAATGTAGCCTAATAGAGCATTACAGTTGGCAGCCCTGGTGACTGAATATATTCTTAGTTCCATCTCTTAAGTTGAAGTCCAATGGACGTTACATGCAGCTAGACAGTGAATCTATCAATACGCGAAAAAGCATGTTGGCAACAATGTTTTGCGTGTGCTGATCAAAAATGGCCTAATCTGAAATATTATGATATCTTGTTGTGCCAATTTAGGACGAAATCCATTTGTTAGTATAGAAGTTACATGTATTTTAAAATTGGACCTATCAGCAGGCATAGAATCATGTTGGCAGCACTGACTTATATTAATTATTCCAAATTAATCTAGAATGTCAGGTGCTATACGTGTGCAAAGTATATGGCTGTTGGCTTGCATACTTCCTGATATATTGATATTAGGTAAAAAAATATAGAAAGCATTTATTAACAGTTGGCAGCCCTGATTGCTCTTAAGAATACTTATAGTCATATCTGTTATGTTACACATAGCACATACGAAATTTGGTTGAAATCCAACTTATAATACAGAAGTTACATGTATTTAAAAACTAGCTGAAGTACCCGTGCTTCGCTACGCGTCATAAATAAATAAAAATGTGAAGGTGACAGTTAAAACAGGCGAGGTGCTGCGCAGAGGGAGATTAAGGATGGAACATTTTGTCCAACTACACCGCTCGGCGTTGGCCGTGTTTTATAGCACAAATTTAGGTTTTACTCGCTAACCGTTGGAGATACCTTTCGGATAGAAAATGTAATTTTAAACCTCGCATATGCCATCAAAAGTTTGCTATTTCTTAGCGTTCTCTTTTTATTTGAAATGGAAATATGAAAGTTTGAAACCAAAGGGTGTAGTGACGTCACTAAAAATGGTCGCCATCTTTAAATGGTGCAAAGTATTGAAATCAAAAGTAACCTATATGTTAACCAGGTAAATCAGCTACTTCCATGTAAAATTCATGTAAATCGGACCAGTGGTACTTGTGTGATAGAGTAATACACAGACACACACGATCTCTTTTTAGTCTCGCTTCGCTCGCGTCATAGTCGTGTCATATTGTTATTCAATGATATGCAGGTTTAACCCCGTTAACACCCCTTTAGAACCTGAGTATGCCAAAATCCCTCCTTAGTAGACGTTTTCGACACACAACAAACATATCCCCAAAATACCATTCTTCTAACTTTTAACAGTTTGGTTGGTCGATGAGAGTGAACATCCAAAAATCCATCCTCAGTGGACGTTTTTCTTCAGGAATTTCACCCCTCCCCATAGGCCTCATAAATTGCATTTATGAATAAACGGTCGAACACCTATTTATTTTATTTATTTATTTTTAAGCTGATTGATTTCATCCGAGTTTCAAACTCCTCGCCTATGTCATTTAAGAGATGCACGCTCCGTTAGGAATCTTTCAACCCCCACTTTTCATCCCTTTCACCTCATAATATACACTACATCGAAAAAACCATTAGACATGTGTCAGCTTATTTTTAATGATTAGTATATGTGCCAAGAATCACATCCCCAAATTAAACCACTCGTGAGATATTGTTATTCAATGAAATGCACGTTTACCCCCTTAACACCTCTTTAGAAACTCAATATCGAAAACACTTTCCTTAGTGGACGTTTTCGACATACAACGAACATATCCCCAAAATTTCATGTTTCTAACTTCAATAATGTAGGCTGGGCGATGATGAGTGAGTGAGTCAGTCAGGACATTTTCTTTGATTTATTTTTGAGAATTTCACCCCTCCCCATGAACCCCTTAAATTGGATTTATGAAACAAAGGGTCAAACATCTATTTACTTATTTAAAGTTGTTTTCCCACTGAGTTTGATGAGTGAGTCAGTGAGTCAATCAGTGAGGACACTTTCTTTCCTGTTTTCCCCCCAGAATTTCACCCCCCTCCAAGGGCCCCTTAAATAGGATTTATGAAAAAAAGGTCGAACACCTATTTACTTGTATTTTAAGCTGTTTTTTCGCCGAATTTCAAACTCTTCACCTATGTCGTTTCAGAGATACACGCTCCGTTAAGAATCACTCAACCCCCACTTTTCACCCCTTTCACCTCATAATATACACCACATCGATAAACCCTTAGACAATTGTCTGATTATTTATAATGATTAGTTTATATACCGAATATCACACCCCAAAGAAACAACTCATGAGATATCGTTATTCAAAGAAATGCACGTTTACCCCCTTAACACCTCTGTAAAACCCGAATAAACAAAAATCATTCCTTAGTTGACTTTTTCGACACACAGCGAACATATTCCCAAAATTTCATGTTTCCAACTTTAATCGTTTTCGCTGGGCGTGATGAGTGAGTGAGTCAGACAGGACATTTTCTTTCAATTATTTTTACCAGAATTTCACCCCTCCCCATGGGCCCCTTAAATTGGATTGAAGAAAATACGCTTGAACACCAATTAACTTATTATTTAAGCTGTCTTCTTCCCCCGAGTTTGATGAGTGAGGGAGTTAGTCAGTCAGTTAGGACACTTTCTCTCCTTTTCCCCCCAGAATTTCACCCCACCCCATTGGACCATTAAATTAACTTATGAAAAAACAATCGAACACCGATTTACTTACTTTTTAAGCTGATTGTTTTTCGCTGAGTTTCAAATTTCTCGCCTATGTCGTTTAAGAGGTAGGCCTACACGCTCCGTAAGGAATCCTTCAACCCCCACTTTTCACCCCTTTCACCTCATAATAATACACCACATCGAAAAAACCTTAGACACATGTCTTCTTATTTTTAATGATTAGTTTATATGCCGAGTATCACATCCACAAATGAAACCACTCGTGAGATATTGCTATTCAATGAAATGCAGGTTTAACCCCCTTAAGACCCCTTTAGAACCTGAATATCCAAAAAACCTCCCTTAGTGTACGGTTATGACGTACAACGAACATATCCCCGAAATGTCATGTTTCCAACTTCAATATTTTTGGCTGGGCGATGATGAGTGAGTGAATGAGTCAGGACATTTTTAGCCTACATTCGATTTTTGCAAAAAATGAAAGTAGACTTATGAGATCAACACAGGGCGAAAAAAGTGTGTCTGTCTGTGTGTGTGTATGTGTGTGTGTGAGTCTGTGTGTGTGTGTGTGTCTGTGTGTGTGTGTGTGTGAGTGTGTGTACTCTGAATGTCTGTCCCCCCCTATCAATTCGAACACGGTGAATGCGAATTGAACGAAATTTGGTAAAAAGGTAGCACTAGCAAAGGACACCTCAGTGTCATGTTTTATATCGCCGCCATCTTGACGGAAACGTAATGGCGGCCACACAAATGTTCAAAGCTTAAATCAAATTACGACTAACCTAATCATCCGATCTCTACCAAATTTTGCAACGACATACCTTTCTGGGGGGAGCATCCTTTGACCAAACCAATAGGACATCAGCATAATAGTTTGCGGATGACGGCCATCGTTGTGTGAAAATCGATTCCCCCTATTAATTCGAACACGGTGCAACCGAATGGAACGAAATTTGGTACAGAGGTAGTACTAACAAAAGGCACCTCAGTGTCATGTTTTATATCGCCGCCATCTTGACGGAAACGTAATGGCGGCCACACAAATGTTCAAAGCTTAAATCAAATTACGATTAACCTAATCATCCGATCTCCACCAAATTTTGCAACAACATACCTTTATGGGGGGGAGCATCCTTTGACCAAACCAATAGGTCATCAGCGTAATAGTTTGCGGATGGCGGCCATCTTTGTGTGAAAATCGATTCCCCCTATAAATTCGAACACGGTGCAAATGAATGGAACGAAATTTGGTACAGAGGTAGTACTAACAAAAGGCACCTCAGTGTCATGTTTTATATCGCCGCCATCTTGACTGAAACGTAATGGCGGCCACACGAATGTTCAAAGCTTAAATCAAATTACGATTAACCTAATCATCCGATCTCTACCAAATTTTGCAACTACATACCTTTATGGAGGGAGCATCCTTTGACCAATCTAATAGGTCATTCACTTAATAGTTTGCGGATGGAGGCCATCTTTATGTCAAAATTGATTCCCCCTATTAATTCGAACACGGTGGAACCGAATGGAACGAAATTTGGTCCAGAGGTAGTACTAGCAAAGGGCACCTCAGTGTCATGTTTTATATCGCCGCCATCTTGACTGAAACGTAATGGCGGCCACACGAATGTTCAAAGCTTAAATCAAATTACGATTAACCTAATCATCCGATCTCTACCAAATTTTGCAACTACATACCTTTATGGAGGGAGCATCCTTTGACCAATCTAATAGGTCATTCGCCTAATAGTTTGCGGATGGCGGCCATCTTTATGTCAAAATTGATTCCCCCTATTAATTCGAACACGCTGGAACCGAATGGAACGAAATTTGGTACAGAGGTAGCACTAGCAAAGGGCACCTCAGTGTCATGTTTTATATCACCGCTATTTTGATGGAAACGTAATCGCGGCCACCCAAATGTTAAAAGCTAAAATGTAATTACGACCAACCTAATAATCTAGTCTGTACCTAATTTTGCAACACCATATCTTTATGTGGGAAACATATTCTGACCAAACTGCAAGAACATCAGCCCAATAGTTTGCAGATGGTGGCCAAGTATGTGTGCAAATCGATTCCCCCTATCAATTCAAACACGGTGAAACCGAATTGAACGAAATTTGGTAAATAGGTAGCACGAGCAAAGGGCACCTCATATTCATGTTTAATATCCCTATAGCACGTTGTATTTCAACAAGCTCCTACAACCAACATTCAATCATACTCCTTGAAAAGGACAAAGAGTTATAACAATACCCATGCATTTAGGAGAAAGTAGGCTATATGTTCTTTACTGAACATCTTGTTTTTCAATTTTTTTTCTTCAGAATTTCACCCCTCCCGATGAACCCCTTCAATTTGATTGAAAAAAACTGTCGAAAAGCTATTTACTTACTTTAAAGCAGTTTTTCCCCCTGAGTTTGATGAGTGAGTCAGTCAGTCAATCAGTTAGGACACTTTATTTCCTGTCCCCCCCCCCCCCCCAGAATTTCACCCCTCCCCATGGGCCCCTTAAATTGGATTTATGAAAAAAACGGTCAAACACATATTTACTTATTTTTTATGCTGATTTTTTCCCGCTCAGTTTCAAATTCCTTGCCTATGTCGTTTAAGAGATACACGCTCCGTTAGGAATCTTTCAATCCCCACTTTTCACCCCTTTCACCTCATAATATACACCACATCGAAAAACCCTCAGACACGTGTCTTCTTATTTTTAATGATGAGTTTATATGCCGAGTATCACATCCCCCAATGAAACCAATCGGGAGATATTGCTATTCAATGAAATGCAGGTCTACCCCCATAACACCCCTTTAGAACCTGAATATCCAAAAATCCTCTCTTAGTGGGCATTTGCGGCCCTTGAGGAAGCTGCATACCAGATTTCATTCCAATCCATTTGGTGGATTCTGAGATTTCGTGATGAATAAATGAATGAGTGAGTGAGTGAGTGGTATTTGATAAATATATAGTAGAAAGAAGATAGTGTCAAGTCTTTGTTATGCTAAACTCGGTTGACAGTGCTGTGTGAGCAGTTGAGTAACTAACGGGATTTCTAGTAAAGATCCTCATTGTCTATACCGGTAGTGCAGATCGCAATTGGCATCTAGTCGGCCGTGTCTCGACTTGAGCTATGTTGCCATGGAAACTATCTGCCTTGCCATTCCTTCATGAGTATATTTTATGATTTGATTAGCCTATAGATACTCTATTCATCTTTATTTTTAATCACTTATTTTAACAGAATAACAACAATCAGTATTTCTCCATAGATTACATTATAGGCACTGCCAACTATATATTTGTTCTGTTTCTTTTTCAACTGTTTGTTTTCTTTCTTTATTATTCACAGCTACCTATATAATGTCCACAGCTACCTATATCATGTCTCCTGCACCTACACCACTCCCCCACCAGTAACATAGTTACGCTTGTTCAAGAAGGAGTAAAACTATTACCATACACTAACAATACAATTAAATAAATCTAAGCAATACTGAAAACGAACTGGCAATCTCACAGTACGTCCAGAGTGTGATGTCTTGATGATGGTAGTGTCCTTTTTATTCGCTATGGCATGAGGTGGTACTGCAGTGTCTTGTTGATGGTTGGCTGGGGTTGAAACAGGAGAAGAATCTGGGGTTTCTTCATCTGGTGCCAAGATGTAGGCTGGTTTTATTCTGTCTATCGATACATTTACTTGTTTGCCTTTAATTAGTAGTGTGAAGAATTTCTCATATCTCTTCTCATCAGGGAAAGGACCATCATAAGGTGGTGTCAATGGCTTCTTTACTTTGTCATTCCTCAAGAAGACATGAGTACATGACTTCAGGTCTCTATGTACAAATACACTTCTGGTAGTTTTATGATAAGATGGAATAGGCTTAAGTGCTGTCATCTGTTTTTGTAATTGGGAGACGAATGTGCCTGGGTCAGTTGTTGTTGATGGCATTTCAAAAAACTCTCCAGGTAGCTTAATAGTCTTACCATATACCATCTGTGCAATAGAATAGTCAGAATTGCTCTTTATGGCTGCACGCAACCCAAGAAGCACTGTAGGCAAAACCTCTGTCCATTTATGGGAATTATGTGTTCTGATGGCAGTTTTTAAGGTGCGGTGTAGTCGTTCAATCTTTCCATTACATTGTGGGTGGTAGGCTGTAGAGTGCTTCAGTTTAACACCACACAACACTGCTAATGTCTTGAAAAGTTCGGATTCAAATTGTGGTCCACGGTCTGTGATAATTACACTCGGGACTCCAAATCTAGCAATCCAATTGGAGTAGAATGATTTAGCAACTGTGTCTGCTGTGATATTTTGCATTGGGATGACTTCCATCCAAGATGTATAGCGGTCGATTCATGTTAAACAATAAATGTTCCCATCTGATGGTGGCAGTGGGCCAACTAAGTCCATATGTACAACACTAAACCTTTCATCAGGTTCTGGAAATGAAATTAATTTAGACTGTGTGTGTCTTGTTACTTTGTTTTTCTGGCAGTGGATGCAAGCTTGGGCCCATTTTCGAACATCAGATTTTATATTCGGCCAAATGAACCTAGTTGTCATCTGCTTCACTGACGATTTCACACCTGAGTGTGATAAGTTATGGATCTGTTGAAACATTTGTTTGCGGAATTACTCTGGGATAAATGGTCTTGCATTATTCGTTGAGATGTCGCACCACAATGCCTTGCCCGCTGTTAATGCGCACTTCTTGAATGTCAGTGATTTACTCTCTTCCATCAGCCGTTTTAATTCTTCATCTTGCAGTTGCTCTCTTGCAATTTCATCGTAATCAATCACAGCGATTTCTTCCGTTCGAGATAGAGTGTCGGCTACAATGTTGTGTTTACCACTAATATGTTGAATATTGGTAGTGAATTGAGAAATATAATGGAGGTGTCGCAATTGTCTTGGCGATGCTTTCTCGTTCTTTTGTATAAATGCATAGGTTAGCGGCTTGTGATCCGTGAAGATGGTGAAATCTCTTCCCTCCAAAAGATGTTTGAACTGTTTCACTGATAGGTAAATGCCTAAAAGCTCTCTGTCATATGTGCTGTAAGATTTCTGTGTTTCGCTCAGTTTCTTTGAGTAGAAGGCAATTGGTCTCCAACTATCATTTTCATATTGTTGCAACACAGATCCAATGGCAATGTCAGATGCGTCTGTAAACAGGCCTAATAAATTGTCTGAGTTAGGAATAGTTAGGAATGCTGTATTTGATAACTCTCGTTTACATTTTTTAAACATCTGTTTCGCTTCTTCAGTCCATTGAATTTTTCTGCGGTCTCTCTTTCTTGCTCCTTTTAGGTATTCTTGGAGCACTGCTTGTGTTTTTGCAGCATCTTTGAGGTAGCGGAGGTAAAAGTTAACCATGCCGAGAAACGTGCGGATTTCATGCACTGTTTCTGGCAGTTTATAATTCAAGATTGTTTGAACCTTTTCAGGAAGAGGTCTAGTACCCTCAGCTGTAATGAGGTACCCTAGAAACTCTATTCTGTCCACGCCCATCACTGATTTGGAGGTATTTATTCGAAGGCCATACTTGTTTAACCTGTCCATAACAAACGTAAGATGGTTCTTATGCTCCTCGAATGATGCGGAGGCTACCAGAATGTCGTCCAAGTAAGGAAATGTGAAATCCAAACCTCTGAAAACTTCATTTATGAATCTCTGGAAGGTGGATGGAGCATTTCTTAACCCAAAACTCATGACATTGAACTCATATAATCCGAAAGGAGTTATTATTGCAGTTTTGCACTTATCCTCTTCGGCGATTGGGATTTGGTAATATGCTTTAAATAAGACGATTTTTGAGAAAACAGTTTTTCCTTTCAAGATATGTTGAAAATCTTCTATTCTTGGTACTGGGTAGCGGTCTGGAATTGTCCTCTCGTTCAACCTTCTATAGTCACCACAAGGTCGTAACGACCTATCCTTCTTACTAGCCATGTGCAGTGGACTCGCCCATTGAGATTTTGATGGTCGAACTATTCCGTTATCCAGCAGGAACTGAAATTCTTGTTTGGCAATCTGGAGCCTCTTCGGATCTAACTGTCTGGCTTTTGAGACTACCGGTTGACAGTTGGTAACTATTTGATGTTTAATATCATGTGTTATCAGGGAAGGGGTTAAGTTTGGTGTTGTTAATCTTGGATATTGTGCAAGAATGTCACTGTATTTGAAATTTGTATTCATAGAGCTAATAACATCACATTCTGGAATGACTGTAACTTCGCCCTTAACACCAAGCTGAGTTACACCGTCAATTAATTGTTTATTATGCAGGTCCACAAGTAAATGGAACTGTTTAAGAAAATCTGCTCCAATTATACCTTTGTTTATTTTAGCTACCACAAATGGCCACTGGAATTTTCGCCTTAGCCCCAAGTTCACAGTCAATATTTTGATACCATAGGTTGGTATTTCTGTATTGTTGGCTGCATACAGTTTATAGGAACTATCTACATTGTCATGCTTTGTTGCTGGCCAAATTGAAACATCCGCTCCACTGTCTACAAGGAACTGCACTCCCGTATCTCTCACAAATAAGCGGGATCTGCGGCACAACTCGTGACCTCCTGCAGTGGAACTTGCCGCCAATTCTACTGCTGTTTCTCGTTTTCCGGATTCTTCCATACGCACGGTTGTTTACATTTATCTGGGTAGCATCTTGAGCCAAATTTAAAATGATAGTAACACAATTTCCCATCAGGATTGAATTTTCTGGTTGAGCGGCTGCGGCTGCTACTTCACCTGGGGCTACGATGTGTTGCTCGTGAGTGATGTCTTCCGATTGGGATTGCTGCTATTTGTTGTTCCAATGCGGTAATTTTCGCTACGATTTCATCCAGTGTTGCACTGCTACTTGAAGAGCACTGACTTGGGTTTTTTGTGGCACTATACAGTTCAGTACGTGGATTCATTTCTAGTATTTTATCTGCCATTACTGCCATTTTCTCCAATTCCTCATCACTAACTAGCAATATATTTTTAACTGAGTTTGGAAGTTTGTCTAGCCATAGTATCCTTAAGACTTTGTTTGAAATATCTGCGCCTGCCAGGGATTGCATTTTCCACAGAAGCTGACTTGGTTTGAGATCCCCTAAGTCAATTCCTGTCAGTAATCGCTTTATTTTCTTATCGTCACTTTCTTTGAAGGTGTTGAGGAAACTTTCGTTTGCCGCGGCATATTTACAGGAGTTATCACAACTAATGATATCCCATATGTTTTCCACATAGTTTGGTTCTAATTGCGAAACCAAGTAATTAAATTTAGTCACTTCAGATGTTATCCTGTTAATCGCAAATTGTGCTTCGATCTGGTAAAACCAAATTTCTGGTTTATCGGCCCAGAACGGTGGAATTTTAACAGACACTTTACTAACCTCAACTTCACTGGTAGTGCCATTAGGCGTTAGCGCTTCATTATCACTATTTTCAGTCATTTCTCGAATCACGTCGGGGTCACCAATTTATAGATACTCTATTCATCTTTATTTTTAATCACTTATTTTAACAGAATAATAACAACAATCAGTATTTCTCCATAGATTACATTATAGGCACTGCCAACTATATATTTGTTCTGTTTCTTTTTCAACTGTTTGTTTTCTTTCTTTATTATTCACAGCGTCCTATATAATGTCCACAGCTACCTATATCATGTCTCCTGCACCTACAAGCCTGTGCTTGAGTGCAAAAGGGCCGAAATCAGAAGAATGAGAAAGACTATCGAAAATTCATGTAGCCAGCGGTTCCTCCTGGGTCCTAAACTATGTGTATGCAAAATATGGTTGAGATTGGTGGAACGGTGTAGATTTGTATACGGAACCAACCCACATACATACATACATACATACATACATACATACATACATACATACATACATACATACATACATACAGACTTTCACTTTTATATATTAGATTGGCCTATCAGCAGGCTTAGAATCACGTTGGTAGAACAGAAGTATATTCTGTCCCCGGATCGCGCAAACGTCCGTGACATAATGACGAGCTGATGGTAACGAACGAACGCTAGTCCAGAGAGACAACAAAACTGATGATGTTGGAATAACGCGCTCGGAGGATAGAGTGTCGAGGGAAGCATATAGACACAGGAGTGAGTGACACGGAGGCGTGACGTGGAAGCTTGCCTACGTCATGAGTTGAAACTTTTATAAATTTTACTCAAGGAGACGGATTAGCGACTTAAAAAGTAGCACAGTTTTCTGGCACAGAAAAGAGAAGAATTTTAAGCTATTGAGCAGAAGAATCCGTACACCAGGAGCCGAGATTTGGAAATGGAACTTTCGAGAAGGATTGCTGGCTGACCTATATAAAGAGCCAGGTTTTCAAGACAGTCAAGTCATTCCTAGCAAGCAACTGCTTGGGAGGAACTCGCCACTACGCTTCATAACAGTGAATACTACGTCATACTACACGCCGAAGGAACTTTGCCACCAAGTAAGCCATGTGGGCTGGGGCTATGTTCAAAGTGATAGAAATTTTCAACAACGGACTTGGAATATTAGAGGACTCTATAGTCAGATATTCTTACAAGTACTCTACAAGTAATGGTTATTTGATAAACCATTCACTGAAGTCGCCTACAATAATTTGTTGTTTCTATTTGTGAAACTGTACAAGGCACTTCAAACTTAAGACAGGACACACTGTGAACTTGGGGTTCAGTCTCAACTGCTAATAGGTGTTCCTATGCGAGCAGACGATCAGAACAGTATTTTCAATCTTAGGACTTGTTCCGAGAAACGAAATTGCAAGAGTAACACATTCATTTGGAACTATTGCTACAGTTCAAAATGTTACCTTGTGTTGAAGAATACGGGAGTGTTTGGTTTAAACGAGCGATCGTAAAATCGACATGCGCTGTTAAACGAATTAAGGATAGGTGTGACGTGGGACCAACGAAGTTGAAATGGATTGCAGATGACCTTGGGAGACGCCATGGGTATAGCGTTTACTGAAGGACACGCATCGCCAGTACAGCAAGAATGAAGTAAGAGCTATTTCATGTACTATCAACTAGCTTAGTAGAGCATTTTGAGAATCCTTTTTATTCAGTCATTTTAAGAAATCAACACCACCGTTTATTTTTAATATCATATTTGTCCAGGATGGCTAATGGAGCTACATGATAGTCTGACAATTTATTTCACCGTATTTTCTATTTCGTTCAGACTACAGTCATGTTCATGTTTTCTGCAACATTAAAGATATAACATTTTTCCAAAGGATAGGAAGAATCTTAGTAAATTCTTATGAGAGATTTAAGTTACATTTTGGATTATTTAATAATTTAATTTTATAAAAATAAATAAAAAACGTAAAAATAAAACAATGATAATAATAAGAATATCAAATGTGAATAAAATAATTTCATAATATTATTGATTGAAACACTATTTAACGTTGCAAAATATAATTTGGTAATAGCACCATTTACTAAAACTAAATAAAGTTAAATGATTACCGCATTAAATAATACTACAATAATAATAATAATAATAATAATAAAGTGTTATAGATAATACGCGACAAGTAGTTAGATAATTATTTAGGAGTGAAACAGGGCATTAATAATCCTTATGAAGTAATAGGAAAGCATTATTAATTTTTTTGCAATTTTTCCATTGATTATAATAATAACTTGTGAAGGAATTTATTTAAATTGAAGGTTTTAATTGCGATAACTTTAGTTTATTGTGATATAGAAGTTGAAATTTATAAACAGGTTGAATGAGTTGTTAAATGAAGGTGAAATATAATCAATTTTGAGCTCAGTAAAATTTTCAAGGGAAAAAAAGAACAATAAACAAATATCAAAAGAAAACAATAAGGCAGGTATGTATAAATCTAGGGCAGAATTTATGTAAAAGGGAAGGCCAGGAAATGTTGACCATAATAAATACATCTTTTCTTATAAAAATAAAATTTGGGAAAACGCAGAGTGGTAAGACAAATTATTACAAAGAGAAAAATATATAAAAGTGTTTGAAAAAAAATATAATAGCTGAAGTCAAATATAATTGTTTAGTGTGTGTATATAATTGTCAACATTTAAGTTTGGTGAGGAGGCCAGATGGGTCATCCATGAGGGCTTTGAGTCCCTTTGTCTTGCGCACACAGGGATATGCGTGTGTGTCATGTGAATGTTTATGAAGAGCATATGGGCTCTGAATTGTAAAAGAAGGGTAAGGCATTATTAGACCGCCCCATATTTCTAGTCTAATCCCACTAAATCTGTCAGTTTCAAAAATATTTTTTTGGTCTGGATCAATTTCAATTTTCCAAACCTGATGCCTAAATATTTGAACAGTATGAGTTTAGATTTTGTGAAACCTGACCTAAGAAAAAATATAAGAATAAATAGTTGGAAAATGCTCAGATTAACAAGATAAATAGTTAAATATTTATCTTTTGTGCTTTGAGTATTGATAAAAAGAATTTTTCTTTTCATATGAGCAGTTAATATTCACCCGATAAAAAGTGAAACCCTGTTATAAATAAAATTCCAAGAGAATTATTGAAATAATTATCATAATAATAATAAATTCAGAGAATTTTATAATTTAAATTTTTGTAAAACATTGCACAGATTTTCTAAGTGAGAAGATGTTGTGGCAAGAAACTCAGTCAACAGAGAATAAATTGCAACAATTGTGTTGTTAATAAAAAATAAATGTAAATTATGAATAATAAATTTCAAATGATGACATTCCTATTTTTGAAGATTGTTCATTCGGAACATAGAGACTTATAGACAAATGAGATATAATTTAATTTTCAATTTGATGAAAATTTCATAAATTTTATTAATTGTTGAAAAAAGTTTTTGAAAATAATGACCGTATTAACATCCGACTTTATTAAGCCGAATCTAAATATGAGGTTCATATGACAGTGTTAGCATTGAATCAACAGAATAATATTTAAAAAAAAGTTTTTTTTTGAAAAGAGAAGAAAATGAAATGTGTATTAATATTTTCGTTGAATGTCTTCAACGAACGACGAATCTTCGTAATGTGCAACGAGATAGATAAATAGGATGAATCACTCGGACTCTTTAATGAAAGTGATTATATAGTGTGTATTTGTATGTCTACCCCTTATTATTCCCGTTTTTCCTACGGGGTCGGGGATGAGATGCGATGGAATTCTTTGTGGCGGATGATTTTTACGGCCGGATGCCCTTCCTGGCACGAACCTCATGAGAGTAGTTAGTGAGAGATGAAATGAATGATGGTGAATGAAACTGGGCAAGGATTTGGAAGGAAGCGGCCGTGGCCTGTCAGAAGGTACCGTCCCAGCATTTGCCTGGAGTTGAAAATAGGAAACCACGGAAAACCATTTCAAGGACGGCCGACGGTGAGGCTCGAATCCACGCGTCTACCGAGTCAGCAGAGAGTTTGGCCCCATGACCTAACGCAGCTCTTTTAGCGAGCGCTGCCACTACTGTCGGTACAAGTGATTATCCAATGTTGTTGTTTGAGTCTTCAGTCTTTTGACTGGTTTGATGCAGTTCTCCATGCCTCCCTGTCCTGAGCTAATCGTTTCATCTCTACATAGCTACCACACCCTACATCTGAGGCAATCTTTTTAACATATTCTAACCTTTGTCTACCCCTACAGTTCTTGTCCTCGACCCTTCCTTCCATAACCAAGCTTGCTATTCCTGGGTGTCTTAGTATGTGTCCTACCAACCTATCTCTTCTCTTCATTAGCAGTCGCCAGAAATATCTCTCTTCTCCCACTCGTCTTAATACCTCTTTGTTTGTAACCCTATCCACCCATCTGATCCTCCTCATTCTCCTGTAACACCACATTTCAAATGCTTCAATTCTCCTCTTTTCTGCTGCACCAATAGTCCAAGTTTCACTTCCATAGAGCACCACGCTGCAGACAAAGGCTTTCAAAAATGACTTCCTAATACCTAAATCTATATCCGATGTCAGCAGATTCCTTTTTTGTAGAAATGCTTTCTTTGCCTGAGCCAAACTACTTTTTATATCCTCTTTGCTTCGTCCATGACCGGTTATTCTGCTTCCTAAGTAACAGAAGTCTCCTACTTCCTTCAGATTTTCACCTATCAATTTGATCTCCATAGAGGTTTCTGATTTATTTCGGCTGCATTCCAGTATTTTTGTTTTACATTTATTAATTTTCATCATGAATTCTTTCCGTAAGACGGAGTCCATACCATTCAAAAACTCATTCAAATCCTCAGGCTTGTCGGCCAAGATGACGATGTCATCAGCAAATCTCAGAGTTGATATTATTTCTCCTCGAATCTTCACTCCCACTTTAAATTTTTCTCTAATTTCCTTCATTGCTTGTTCAAAGTAAAGATTGAAAAGTATGGGTGATAAGTTGCAGCCTCGCCTTACACCTTTCTAAATACCACTTTCTCTCTCATGTCCTTCAACTCGAATGATTGTTGTCTGGTTTCTGTATAGATTGACTGTCCCCGTTATCCGGATAGTAGGCTGTCAGATATCCGCCCCCTCAATCGGATTGCCAATAATCAAACGCACCGGCACAGCTACATCAATGAAAATGGCACTGACAGATACTACCGAGATTAGAGCACAATAGTTAACAAGAAAATTATTGTGGAACACACCAAAATATACGGGGGTTCATACTTACCTTTACTTCCCTTTTAAATTTATCTCGGGGACTGGGTTGTCAACTGGATCACTTAAAGCGTGCCCACACAATAACCTCCACCATGATATTAAAAATGGACCATAACGAAGACGAGAAACTTTAAACTGCACAATAATTTATTTCACATAAAGAATGAATTTAACAAAAATAAAACAACAAAATCCGCGTGGCAATCAGAAGCCATCGACCACATAACCATGTCCTCCTGTAGAACCTGTATACTCTACATACAATGTTTCAGCTTTCTCAAGCTCAAAATAACGTAAAATTAATAATGCACTTGGAATGGAAACGGGATTTGGGACGAGACACATATAGCAATTGTTTTGCGTGTTTATAAACTTCACATTTTATTTATAGCCACAAGGCTATTATGTAAACGTCCTTGGCCTCTATCATACAGTTGTCCGGGCCAGCTGCAATGCACCTGCATCGTCAAAGTGGACTCACCTGTCCGTTCAACCCTAGCATATGCGAGTTATATCAGAGCTTAGCTCTCCTTTCAAAACACGTTAAATGTCCACATCTCAACTGAAATATTATCACGCAAATCTTTTAAATGCTCCATTCAAACACCAGTGGAATACTCCAATACTCCCAAATCATATTTAATTGTTCAATCCACATGTTTAATTAGCGTTGTTTAGAGTATAAAAACAAAACTCCAGATGTCAATAACAAAAGTTCATTAATTATT
Source organism: Meconema thalassinum (assembly GCA_946902985.2). Lineage (NCBI taxonomy): Eukaryota > Metazoa > Arthropoda > Insecta > Orthoptera > Tettigoniidae > Meconema > Meconema thalassinum. The sequence goes on from OX336394.1 coordinate 345,026,470, forward strand.
TATAACAATAATAAATTGTTTATAACAATGTCAAACGACAATTGAAAATTTTATACACGCCTCTATTAATCCCTTTCATTACAAATTGTTATCAAAGATATTTACAAAATTATTTACAATATTAATATTGTTTATATTATTTATACAAGAAATACATTAAACCACACGTTTATCCGGTTGATAATTACTCAAATTGTGTTGATATAATCGACCAATGAAGGTTAGTTATATTTAAATGTCAAATTCAGGTTTAATAAGGTTTAATAATTATTATTAATATTTGTGACGGTAACCTCCATTCAAAATCTTCATCTCAAATTATTTAACACTCTTGTTAACTTTAACAGTATTTTCACTTGAATAACTTTCAAAGAACCAGGACAATACATTCAGCGGAAAAATACTTCGCTCAAAACGCACAAAATTGCTCAACAATAGGCCCAGAATTCATCATATATCTTCATATATATGGCATCAAAATCTTCCAAATTACATACAAAAACCTCCACTCATAAATTCAACAACTTCATTTATTACTGTGGGAACCTCCTTCATTATTCAAGGGCATTACTCATCAGCGACTTTTACAGGTCCACTGAACTAACGATTATACATCCATTGTTCCTCTTCAAAAATTCTTATATTCATCAATTGTATTAATGACTGTTATTATTTAACCTTCGTGGGTTTCATTCATGAATCGATATGAAGTAAAAATTTGCCAATCACAAATAAATTTAATAGCAAATACGATTAGACACTCCTCACTGGTCTATCAAAATTGAGATTAATATCTTCAAAGTAACGCAGTATAAAAATACTATCTTCAATCAAAGTTCATCTAAACTACATAAATAGTCGAATAGAATACAATTAGACTGGGGAATGCAAACATTATTGTTCCAATCTATAATTGGGAAAAATTCCTATCAAAAGTTCATTACTATAGTGTATTCAATAAATCGTAATCAAAGTTCATATTTCATAAAATTGTCTATAATGCAATGATAAATGTCTATGTTGCAATCATGTTCATAAGACGACTAGTATTTCAAAGATCGTCGATAACGTATTAGATTTTAACGCTCTAAAATCATTTAATTATTCTTCTTTCTTGAGGATGACAGAAAATTGGTCAAAGTAATTTACTGAATAGAATTACTTTAATAAAATGACACGCTGTCTGAATTCAAATCTGCCATAGCAAATCGTTAACTTTACAGTCAAATCGTGACTACAAAAATATGCAAATTATTGAAAAAATCTAATTATCAGTCTCAACTGATCCAAAATTATTTAACTATGCCAATGACATAACAATGTCTCAACAAATCGAAGAAAAAGGCATAAATCATCGAAGTGTACTGAGTACAGAAATGTTAATCAAGAAAATGGGGCAAAAGATAGGACAAAATATAGGAAAAATAGTTGCTCAGATATCGCTACATGACTCAAATAATACAAGAAACGTTCACGACTACCTTATCTGTTGATTGAAGTTCTAGAGGAAAGTTTTCGAAGAAAACTGCTGTTGGTTCCATTTCACCAGCGTGAAGATGTGCTCCGACCTCGAACCTGGAATCAGCGTCTTCGGAGAATCGAACTGCTTCCTTCTCCGGAAATTGCACTGCTCCGTGTATACGAAAGACATCCTTCTGGCAAAATTCTTCTTTGTGAGCCGGGTCCTCCCTGGCCTCTCTTGAAAGCTCCCTGAAGTTCCGGTCGCAATTCGCCATGAAGTTTATTGCAGTTATTTCCGCAGAAATATTCATAATCGTGGAGTATGATAATATTTCCACTGTCATCTGATATAATTCAGCGATGGATTCACGATGCATGAGTGTAGTTGGATGTTCACTACATGCTCGCTTTTGTAGAATGACGATTAACGAAGTTCCATGCTGTTACTTCACTCCATCGATATATGTCCCAATTGCATTAAAGCCTTAGCCTTCCATCTCAACTTCTGTTATAATCATTGAAAGCACTGCAAGATTATAATGTTCCATAATAGAATGTATCGTCGTATTACCAAACGTATTCTCCAATATCACGGTTGTAACACGTGTCAGCCGTAGTGTATACTGTGGAATTTTTAAAAGTGCCTCTCAGGTGGCGAGAAAATCACTTTTTTCTGCAGCCTTAAAGTGTCAATATCTTTCAAAGTATAACTGTGAAATTGTTCAAATCTTCTACACACCTCAATGTTGTACTGCCCAATTGAATTATAATGAAGGCAGAAGTTAACTCTTTATATCTTATCTGGTAGAAACGTTAATGTGAGCGTTTCAACTTCACTTAGTTTCGAACAGCGTAAAATGGAACTGCTCCGTGTTCGTTCGATGCGCCGGGCTTTAACCACACGCTAAAGACAACTTGCTTCACTTATTCACTCGAAAATGACTATATAACATCAGAAATATATATGCGTTATCAGCGGTATGAGAGATATGAGAGAATATGAGAGCTCCTCTCTCCTGTGCACGACCTTTTATCAACTTCTTAAGGGGCGTATCCATCCCTTCCATAGCCCGTTGCTCCGTCATTGCTAGAAGTTTTAACTTTGGCTATACTTGACGGATTTTCAAATTTCAAAAACTCAAAATTAATTTCTTCAAAATTCCAAATCAATGCCATAACTGAAAATAGATTTCCACAAATCTGCATGCCAAAAGCAATCAAATATAGTTTCAGCAATCTCCGTCTTCCTTCCAAACTATCGTTCATTGGTTCGAGTCTCTCCTCCAATAGCGTAACTTCTTCCTTAGCACAATACCTTGTTTCCTGCGACTGCGTCGTAAATTTCAGATCTTTCTCGAACAAAATCATGACGTCACCAAGAATCTCAGCTCCACCAGCCTACTTGCATGAATTCTACGTCATCCGTGCCTACGTCATGAATATACACGTCACAACTATGACATCCATAACTTTATTCATATTTGCCAATACAGCCATCGTGGTCTCAATATAATTCAATTTACGGGGGCATTCTCCTTTCACCACGTTTTAAAAACAGTTGCAAATTGTTTTTAAACTCTGTGTTATAAATATCTCAATTCATTTGAACACGAAATTGAATTATTATTGGCTTACTCTTGGATAATATTTCTTCAAGTTCCCAGCATTGAACTTGCCATAAACGACATTATTCTCATCATCGTAGAGTTCATAACAGTTGTTTCCATAGGCATTCGTAAATCTGAACGGACCCATGAACACTATGCCAAACTTGGGATAGATTTTCTTACCCACGTCAGCCTTGACAGGTCTGCGTAATAATACCAGATTTCCAATTTCTAAGGGAGCACCAAAACGTTTTCCAGCTACTCTTTTCAGTCGTTTTTCTGCTGCTTTCTGGAGTTGTTCTTTCGCTCTGTCTATTCTCTGCTGCCTTCCTAATTTGGGATCTCTAGGAACGTGGTTAAAAAGATTGTCCCACGGTCTTTCTGGGTTTCTTCCTAGATGAAGTCTCATTGGCACCTCTCCTGTGCTCTCCTGCACTGTAGAATTTAAACATTCCTCAATAAGGGGTACAAATCTCACCCAACCAAAATGATCATTCGGACAGAAAATTCGACAGAATTTCGAAAATTCAGCCATATATCTTTCTGAAGAATTCGATTCTGGATATCGCACGCTTGAAAATATGTGCTTAATACCAAGCCTTTCCATATCTGCAGCAAATTCTAAGGACGTAAACTGAGCTCCATGATCCGAAAGAAGATACTCTGGTTTACCAGCTTTTGGAAATACAGCATGTTCCAGTCTGCTTACAACGTTCCTCGTGTTAGCATTTTGCATGGGACTCATTGTTACAAATTTTGAGAAGACATCCACGGTAACCAACAGATACGGATTACCCTGATATCCCTTCGGACAAGGACCAAATATGTCCGTCGCCATGAGTTCATTTGGTTTAGAGGGAATCATAGCCTTAGGTTTTCCTTTTAATAGAGCGGAAGCATACTTTGCTCTTTGACATTTATCACATGAACGAATGACATTAGCAATGCTGGAACGCATGTTAGTCCAAATAAACCTCTCTTTAAGAGTATCAAGAGTTTTATCTATACCCGCATGTCCAGTTGCGTGATGAGCTACCCACACTAAATTGACAACAAGTTTAGGTGGCACGACTATTCGAAGCTTTGTATGCGCAGAGTCAGCATACTTACATACGATGTCTCCACTCAAGACAAAGTGTCGTGAATCTCTCTGAGTAGCTGCATAGTCAACATCAGTATTGTCCATGTAACCCTTAAGGAACCTGTACATTTTCCTGATTGGAGCGTGTCTCTTCTGTGACACACCGATTCGGGCTAACCTCCTAACGGTCTCTTGATCTTGCTGCTCCAATTGTACATGGTGTATCTGCACATTTTTGATAGGGTTACGTGATAAAGCATCAGCCAGTAAGTTATCTTTCCCAGGCTGATGGACGATAGTGGCGTTAAACTGTTGGGTGAACAAAGCCCAACGTGTCAATCTATCGCTAGACATGTCAGTTTGCAGCATAAACTGAAGTGCTTTGTGATCTGTAATAATGATAACCTTATGTCCCAGCAACATTTTTTTCCAAGCTTGCAAAGCTGTTACAAAAGCTAACGCTTCTAGTTCTGTCGTAAAGTAGTTTTCCTCGTGTTTCTTTAACTTTCGACTAGTGAACGCAATGTAGTGCTTGTTGCCTGCCTCGTCTTTTTGGTATAAGACTGCACTAATGCCTATTCTTGATGCATCAGACTCTATATAGAACACCTTCTCAAAGTCTGGGTACTCCAGTTTGACGTTGTTTCTGAGCATCTCCTTTGCTTCCTCAAAAGCCTCGTCTGCTGCGGTACTCCATTTCCATCTATTATTTTTCTTGAGTAAATCATACAGAGGAGCCATAATTTCAGAGTATCTCGGACAGTGGCTGCTAATGAATTGGCATGCGCCTACAAATTCTCTGACTTGTTTCACCTTAGTTGGCTTTGGGAACCTTGCGATCGCATCTACTTTCTGCATGTTTGGATGATATCCATCCTTATCAATGGTATGCCCCAAGTAATTGATCTCCTTCTTCAAGAATTGACATTTTCCAAAATTGACCTTGATATTGGCCTCCCTTAAATTTTCAAACAACTTTCTCAAGTGCACTAAATGTTCTGCGGCGTTGGGTGAAGATACAATTAAATCGTCAATGTAGCAGATTACATTTTCCTTTACCTCGTCAGTGAGCTTGCTATCAAGTGCTTGAATAAGTGCTGGTCCACTGTTGACCATTCCAAAAGGCATTCTGGCAAAGACCCATGACGTCTGGTCAAATAGGAATCCAGTGTACTGCATACTATCCTCTTCTAATTGAACTTGATAAAATGAAGACGTCAAGTCAAGAACGCTGAAACAAGCTCTTCCTTTGAATTTCCGAAGCAGATCTCTAATCTTGGGTGGTCTGTCATTTTCTGGAAGAATCTTCAAGTTGATGGTCCTGGCATCGAGACAAAGACGTATCTGACCATTACTTTTCTTCACTACTGTGATGGGGTTTATATAAGACGACGCCTGTTTTCTAATAATCCCGTCTACCTCCATTTTCTGATCAACCCTCGTACTTCTTTATAGTATTTCTCAGGTATGGGGTATATTCTCTTTTGGTAAGGGGTTTCATCGGTTAGCCTTATCTTATACTTATAGTCTTTAATCAATCCAGGCTTTTCATCAAAAATATCTTGGAATTCCTTTATCAAATCCTCAAATTCCCCCTGAATTTCTTCAAATCCTTCAGTTTTTCTACTGGGTATTTCTGTTATATTCTCCACTTCATTAATAATGGTATTTAAAATTTCTTCCCTAAGGTCTATCTCCAGACTGTTTTTCACGTCCTGTTCTTCGATCTCTTCTGTGATCATGTACCCATCATTAAAGCTAATACTCCTATTCTTCATATCAATAATGGCTCCAACTTTCGATATAAAATCGATTCCTAGCACAATATCGAAATGGATCTTGTTAACCACAATAAAGATCTGTTCATAATTCCTTCCATTAATTTCAAAGTTCAACAGCACTTGGATCTTGCATTTCACTGCCTTGTCTTGGAAAATTCCTCTCACTTTGACGGTAGAAACTGGTAAAACTGTCATGTTTCCTCCTTTTAACAGACTTTGATAGCATTCATCAGAGATGATCGAAATAATTGCACCAGTATCCATAAGAGCTTTATACTGTTGGCCATCTATCAGTACAGAAATAATAGGTAAGGCACATGGTCTTTCCTCTTTGACGATTCCCCTCTCTTCTAATAAATCCTCATCAGTCACTTCGTAAATTTCATTAATGGTAATCATGTGTGGTGTGGCAATGTATTCATAGTTTCTCACTGTCGTTGAGAAATCGGCGTTTTTTTTTGTGGTACCAATCTCAAAGTTCCCCTGCTGACTTGTAGAAGGACCAGGATCGATCACTACATCCTGTCTTTTCTTTTGGTTTTCAGCTTCCTTTTCTCGTAATTCCTTCAGATACTGCTGACTTTCTTTCTCTCTCTCTTGATACTTGTCGGGTGTCATAACCTGACCTTGAGAATTCTGATTCTGATTCTGATACTGGTTATTTCTATTGTAGTTTCTATTATGACCATTGTTGTAGTATCTACCTCTTCCGTTGTTGTAATTCCCTTAATTATTATTATTCCAGCCTCGTCTTTGCTGATATGGACGGTAACCTTGGGATCTGTTGTTGCGGAAATAATTATTCCTGTGAGGACCTACATTTTCAGGTTTTTTTTTTCATCAGGCTTATCAGTTTGCTGCACTTGATCCATGTAGACTGTATTAACGTCTTTGAATTCGTGCCTCTGACCTTTTTGTACCAAATTTGGCATTGGACTCGTGTAGTCAAGCCTTCTCAATAATTCGTCCATACTGGTCAAATCTCTGATATTTGACGATATGATCAGTCTTCTTACTTCCACAGGCAGCATACGTGAAATCGCATCTATCAACTGCTCTGTTGACAATGGGGGTTGCAAAAATCTCAAGCGTGATAACTGACTCGTGAAGAAATCAGCGTACCGTGTTGGAAGAGTACCTGAATACTTCATCGAGTATACCTCAGCTCTTAATGAATTCTGAGCTTCTATTGACCAGAATCTTTTTATCAGTGCCTCTGCAAAATCGTCAAAATTGCTGAAAGTGTACCGAAATGCTCTAAACCATTCAAGGGGTCCTCCAGCTAGAAATCTTTCTACGATTCTCATCTCTCTCTCTCTCTAGGAATGTGGGCTTCTATGAAATAGTCTTTAAGATTCCTGATATATTCGATCGGTGTGAGACTATCAGTGTTGCTAAATTTTTGAGGTTTGTCTTCAAAATTCCGGATGACTGTCACATTTCTCGGATATGAATCCATATAATGTTTCCCACTATCACGATACTTTCATTCGGGTTCAATATTCCGATCCTCTTCTTCTTCCCTGAATCTGGATATACGTTCGCCAGGACTAATATCTCTCTCTTCTGTAGCGAGGTTACATCTTCTTACGTAATTTCTATCCTCTTCACCAGTCAATCCTTCAGTATCCTTGTCTGTGATTTCCGTGATGACTTTCCTAATCAACTCTTCCTTATAGGTTTCCATCATGCTAGCTTCTCCTAGTTTCAAATTCTGCAGTTTGCTCGTAGTTTCATTAACATCAGAGACAACCTTATGAATCTGTTCCTTTAATGCTTGCACGTCCTGACCTATTTGAGTTCTATCCTCTACCTGCTTTTCGGATAGCGAATCCATCCTTACATTCAAGTCTTTCCTAATCTGAACTACTTCATTATTAATGTCTACTTGTGTACTGGCAAGTTTTCTTTCAATTCGCTCCTGAATCTGATCTACATGTTCCCCACTTGACCTGTTCCATTCATCTTTCCAAACCGTTACATTTGCAGTTAACATTTCCGCGATATCTACCTCAATGTCTTCCTTAAGTAAACGATTGTGATCTAATACTTGGGTTCTCATGACCTCTACATCGTATTTTAAACCAACTAAAGAAGCTGTTGTCCTAACAGACTCGTCAACTAACCGAGTTGTTAATGCACTAATGTTACGAGTACAAAGCGTTTTTGAAGTTTCAATTTCCTCCCTAACTTTGTTAACATCAGTCTGAACTTTAGCAATGTCTACAAAAACAGTATTGACTTCTACATGTATTTTATTGATATCGCTTTGCATATCATTAACATCTGAATGAATATTATTGATGTCAACTTGAACATTTGACACATCAGTTCGAGCATTTCTACCTCTCTTTGAACTTCCTCTACTTTGTCTTGTACAGTAGCAACATCATTCCTTACAACAATTACTTCAGCTCTAGCACATGAAATATCACCCCGGACATTGGCAACATCAAGATTCAACATAGTAAGATCTTTCTGTACCTTAGAAACATCAAATTTAACATCAGACACATCTTTATGCACATTGGATAAATCTTTATGGACATTGGACACGTCTGTGCGCATGTCAGTTACAGCATTCTCGATTCCCTGGGTATTGATCTGTAAACGCGACACATTATTTTCTAGGTTTGCAGAACTGGTCTGAAGAACTTTCAGATTTTCATCCAGCATCTGTTTTACACTTTCATTCATGCTAGCTTTCAAGTTAGCAGACATATTACTAGCATTCTCCTCCATTCGACTAGTATTCCTAGCTTCCATCTCCCTCATGCTTTCATTAATGCTAGCTTTCATTTCTTCCAACATCATTCTCAGACTCTCATCTGCCATTTCAATAATATTTCAATAATAAACTGCTTTAGGGACATACATCAAACAGAGCAAAATAACAACATCTGAGCAACATTTTTCACCATATATAAATTTGAGCAATTTTCTGTCTTAAATCTAACTTATAATTAACTTATAATTAACCTTCGTAGACACTTCATGTTGAAATAAACTCAAGCACATGTTCAAGTTTCTTTGGTTCATTTTAAAATATCCTAACACAAATAATTTACATTTACAATCCAAATAGTTTAATTTTATCTTTAATATGACTACACATGTCATAAGCCGGTCAAATAAAATAAGATTCCAGATCATAGGCGATTTTTCTAAGTTTCCAGCCTATTTAACCTCTCTCAAGTTGTATAAGATCTGATCTTTTCTGAGTGTAATTTTCCTAATACAACACAACATTTTATTCCTGTATAATCACACTCTCAAATTCTACAATTGGCTAAGACATCTAACAAAGAATCAACCTCTTTATTTGAGACTTCACAATCCCTTTGACATCGATAACTTGGTAATCCAATGTTATTCGAACACTCCACAAAATTGCGGTGTCAATTCTACTGCAATAACTTGGTAATCCAATGTTATTCAAGCACTCCGAACTTCGATTGTGCCAATTCTACTGGCGTTCAACCTGGTAATCCAGTGTTGTCAATCGAGCCCCACCGAATTGCGGCGCCAATCCTACTGTCCCCGTTATCCGGATAGTAGGCTGTCAGATATCCGCCCCCTCAATCGGATTGCCAATAATCAAACGCACCGGCACAGCTACATCAATAAAAATGGCACTGACAGATACTACCGAGATTAGAGCACAATAGTTAACAAGAAAATTATTGTGGAACACACCAAAATATACGGGGGTTCATACTTACCTTTACTTCCCTTTTAAATTTATCTCGGGGACTGGGTTGTCAACTGGATCACTTAAAGCGTGCCCACACAATAACCTCCACCATGATATTAAAAATGAACCATAACGAAGACGAGAAACTTTAAACTGCACAATAATTTATTTCACATAAAGAATGAATTTAACAAAAATAAAAACAACAAAATCCGCGTGGCAATCAGAAGCCATCGACCACATAACCATGTCCTCCTGTAGAACCTGTATACTCTACATACAATGTTTCAGCTTTCTCAAGCTCAAAATAACGTAATATTAATAATGCACTTGGAATGGAAACGGGATTTGGGACGAGACACATATAGCAATTGTTTTGCGTGTTTATAAACTTCACATTTTATTTATAGCCACAAGGCTATTATGTAAACGTCCTTGGCCTCTATCATACAGTTGTCCGGGCCAGCTGCAATGCACCTGCATCGTCAAAGTGGACTCACCTGTCCGTTCAACCCTAGCATATGCGAGTTATATCAGAGCTTAGCTCTCCTTTCAAAACACGTTAAATGTCCACATCTCAACTGAAATATTATCACGCAAATCTTTTAAATGCTCCATTCAAACACCAGTGGAATACTCCAATACTCCCAAATCATATTTAATTGTTCAATCCACATGTTTAATTAGCGTTGTTTAGAGTATAAAAACAAAACTCCAGATGTTAATAACAAAAGTTCATTAATTATTTATAACAATAATAAATTGTTTATAACAATGTCAAACGACAATTGAAAATTTTATACACGCCTCTATTAATCCCTTTCATTACAAATTGTTATCAAAGATATTTACAAAATTATTTACAATATTAATATTGTTTATATTATTTATACAAGAAATACATTAAACCACACGTTTATCCGGTTGATAATTACTCAAATTGTGTTGATATAATCGACCAATGAAGGTTAGTTATATTTAAATGTCAAATTCAGGTTTAATAAGGTTTAATAATTATTTTTAATATTTGTGACGGTAACCTCCATTCAAAATCTTCATCTCAAATTATTTAACACTCTTGTTAACTTTAACAGTATTTTCACATGAATAACTTTCAAAGAACCAGGACAATACATTCAGCGGAAAAATACTTCGCTCAAAACGCACAAAATTGCTCAACAATAGGCCCAGAATTCATCATATATCTTCATATATATGGCATCAAAATCTTCCAAATTACATACAAAAACCTCCACTCATAAATTCAACAACTTCATTTATTACTGTGGGAACCTCCTTCATTATTCAAGGGCATTACTCATCAGCGACTTTTACAGGTCCACTGAACTAACGATTATACATCCATTGTTCCTCTTCAAAAATTCTTATATTCATCAATTGTATTAATGACTGTTATTATTTAACCTTCGTGGGTTTCATTCATGAATCGATATGAAGTAAAAATTTGCCAATCTATATATTTAAAACACTAAGCTGTTTTTTGTACACACGAGATTGTGAAAACGACTTAACCGATTGGCTTCGTAAGACATTCTAACGAAAGCTCTTGGCATGCAGATTTGCAGAGTTTCTTTAAAAGGAAAATATATGTTACGGTATATTTTAAATGATTAAAGAAATATGTAATATTTGACACTCCCGCGCATGCGCACAATGGCCTTTCTCAACAAGGAAAATGGCGATTCCGGTCGCGTCTAACTGAGATCTTTGTTTATGAGAATTAAAAAGGGTCTCCAATAATGTTAATTATGTTTTTACAATATGCATTGAAATAGAATTATATTAAATAAACCACAAATTGAAGGACTTAAACTGCAGGTTGAGTGTGTATACTGGTTAGATAGCTTAATACTGAAGTGTCCCATAGTTGTCTGGATGGGCAAGGGGATAAGGTTACTGCCTAGAAAAATTTATTATGCATGATCGAGAGGGTTCGATTCTCACCTCGGATATGTTTTCTTTATTTTGTTACAAGTGCATCGCGTTTCAATTTGATAGTTATTTGCAAGAAGTATAAAGGAAGGGAACATTATTTATGGTGTTCCCACGATATATACAAGAATACAATTATACACAACGGAAAATGTCGAAACACGTAGTCGAGTGTTTAGGGCCTATGTAGTTAAAGTGTCTTAATATTGCGGATCTTTACAAGTGGTTCGGTAGCTCAGGTCGTAAAGGCAAGAAATCTTATTTTATGCATCGCGCGATGGAAGCTGTTCGAGTCCCACCTCCGACATGTTTTTTTTATTTCTGTATTTTTATTTCTTGGTATTGCTATTCCATTGTCAAAACATATTTAAGTCTTAGCATTCCCGTAAACTGAGGAATTCGTATATATTTTAAATTAATATAGAAAATTGCAGAATTCTTGCCCCTCACGTCTGCGTACAATCACCTTGCCTCATGACAGTCATGGCGGTTACAAGTGCATCGCGATTCAATTTGATAGTTATTTATAAGAAATATAGAAGAAGTGAACATTATTTGTGACGTTCCCACGATGTATAGGCTACTGGAATACATTTATACACGGCGGAAAATGTTGAAACACGTAAACTGACAGTCGAGTGTGTAGGGCCTATGTCATCAAACTGTCTTGATATTGCGTATCATTACAAGTCGTTCGGTAGCTCAGGTCGTAGAAGCGGGAAATCTTAATTTATGCATCGCGCAATGGAAGCAGTTCGAGTCCCACCTCCGACATGTCTTTTTATATCCGTATTTTTATTCCTTGGTATTGCTATTCCATTGTCGAAACATATTTAACTCTTGGCATTCCCCTAAACTAAGGCATTCGTATATTTTTAAATTAATATAGAATTCTTGGCCCTCACGCATGCGTACAATCGCGTTTGATAGTTATTTATTAGAAGTATAAAAGAAGTGAACATTATTTATGACGTTCCCACGATATATACTGGAATACAATTATACACGACGGAAAATGTTGAAATATGTATACTGACAGTTAAGTGTGTAGGGCCTATGTTGTTTAACTAACTTAATATTGCGTGGTATTACCAGTATTACCAGTTATTTATTAGAAGTATAAAAGAAGTGAACATTATTTATGACGTTCCCACGATATATACTGGAATACAATTATACACGACGGAAAATGTTGAAATATGTATACTGACAGTTAAGTGTGTAGGGTCTATGTTGTTTAACTAACTTAATATTGCGTGGTATTACCAGTGTTTCGGTAGCTCAGGTCGTAGCATCAGAGACTCTTTACTTTATGCATCGCGCAATGGGAGCTGTTCGAGTCCCACATCCGTCACCTTTTTTTTTTTCCGAATTTTTATTTCTTGGTATTGCTATTCCATTGACAAAACATATTTTACTCTTAGCATTCCCGTAAACTAAGAAATTCGGCGCGATTGACATTGCCATATATATATTTAAAACACTAAGGTAACAAAAGCATACACCACTGTTACAGATTAAATAATGAATATGAAAGCCAGATACTTCTTACAGAATTCTTGAATTCCTCGGAATTTTGCTTCCACATATTCATACTCCTAATGTTCGAGCCACAGTTATGCTCCTTAGGAATCTGGACATTTCTCAAAAGCTCCTAATTGGTGCCAGATTAATTGTAAGAATTATGCATGAGAATTGCTTGGATTTGGAAATAATAAGTGCAGATAATATTGGGCAGAGAGTTCTAATCCTTCGACTTTATTTAACACCATCCGATGAAACACTTCCATTTTCGTTTAGAGCACCAATTTGCAATCGCTTGCCATACCTTATCACAATCAATAAAGCTGAAGGGGGAACTCTCGAACGTGTAGGTCACTATTTACCTCATCAAGTTTTCAGTCGTTGCCTCCGTAGCTCGCCTCTGTAGCGTAGTGGTCAGCATGGTTAGCTGCCGCCCCGTCCTGAGTTCAATTTCCGGCTCTGCCACGAACTTTGAAAAGTGGTATGAGGACTGGAACGGGGTATACTCTGCCTCGGGTGGTCCAAATGAGTAGAGGGGTTTCCATTCCCACCTCAGCCATCCTCGAAGTAGTTTTCCGTGGTTTCCCATTTCGTCTTCGGGAAAATGCCGGGATGGTACCTACCGTAAGGCCACGGCCGCCTCCTTCCCACTTCCTTGCCTAGCCCTCCCGCTCTTACCATCCCTTCATCAGGTCCCTGATCGCTTTGCAGGTGAGGCCGCCTGGGCGTAGTGCTGGTCACACACCCGAGTTGTATCACCGACTCAGAGTCACAAGCTCCAGGACACTGCCTTTAGAGGCGGTAGAGGTGGGACCCCTCGCTTAATCCGTTGGAAAAGACAACCCTGGAGGAGAAAAAGGTTAACGCAAACGTAACATAACGCAAGTTTTCAGTAATGGCCAGTTATATGTTGCAAAGTCGATCTTTCTCTGTAATCACACAGAGAATGCATATAAGAAAGTCCTACAGTAAATATTTTCCCAATGACCGTTATGTTTTGCACATCATCGCATTTCTTCGTTATATTCCAAAATTATAAGCGACGGTTTGCGGCCAGTTGTATTAGACCCCTCAGAGTTCTTGAATTCCTTGGAATTATAAGATTTGCCTCCACATACTCTAAACGCTTGACCCATAGTTATGCTGCTTAGAAATCTGAAGGTTTCCCAAGGGCTCCTAAATGCAACCATATTGCTTGGATTTGGAAATAATAAGTGCAGTAAAAATTAGGCCAAGAGGTCTAATCCTTCGACTTGATTTAATACCATCCGATATAACACTATAATAATTCTTTTAAGAGGCAATATTTACCAATTCGTTTGGCATACTCTATCAAAATCAATAAAGCTCAAGGGGAAACTCTGGAACGTACAGGTCTCAATTTGCCTCATCAATTTTTCAGTCATTGCCAGCAGTATTTTGCAATGTTAAGAGTGCAATCTTTTGACGCCCTTATAGTTTCAATAGAGCCAAAAAATAATCGTACAAAGAATGTACATTAGGCCTATATAAGGAGATTCTTCAGTAAATATTTTCCCTTTGACCGTCATGTTTTGACGGGTTTCAACTAGTCACAAATAAATTTTATAGCAAATACGATTAGACACTCCTCACTGGTCTATCAAAATTGAGATTAATATCTTCAAAGTAACGCAGTATAAAAATACTATCTTCAATCAAAGTTCATCTAAACTACATAAATAGTCGAATAGAATACAATTAGACTGTGGAATGCAAACATTATTGTTCCAATCTATAATTGGGAAAAATTCCTATCAAAAGTTCATTACTATAGTGTATTCAATAAATCGTAATCAAAGTTCATATTTCATAAAATTGTCTATAATGCAATGATAAATGTCTATGTTGCAATCATGTTCATAAGACGACTAGTATTTCAAAGATCGTCGATAACGTATTAGATTTTAACGCTCTAAAATCATTTAATTATTCTTCTTTCTTGAGGATGACAGAAAATTGGTCAAAGTAATTTACTGAATAGAATTACTTTAATAAAATGACACGCTGTCTGAATTCAAATCTGCCATAGCAAATCATTAACTTTACAGTCAAATCGTGACTACAAAAATATGCAAATTATTGAAAAAATCTAATTATCAGTCTCAACTGATCCAAAATTATTTAACTATGCCAATGACATAACAATGTCTCAACAAATCGAAGAAAAAGGCATAAATCATCGAAGTGTACTGAGTACAGAAATGTTAATCAAGAAAATGGGGCAAAAGATAGGACAAAATATAGGAAAAATAGTTGCTCAGATATCGCTACATGACTCAAATAATACAAGAAACGTTCACGACTACCTTATCTGTTGATTGTTGAAGTTCTAGAGGAAAGTTTTCAAAGAAAACTGCTGTTGGTTCCATTTCACCAGCGTGAAGATGTGCTCCGACCTCGAACCTGGAATCAGCGTCCTCGGCGAATCGAACTGCTTCCTTCTCCGGAAATTGCACTGCTCCGTGTATACGAAAGATATCCTTCTGGCAAAATTCTTCTTTGTGAGCCGGGTCCTCCCTGGCCTCTCTTGAAAGCTCCCTGAAGTTCCGGTCGCAATTCGCCATGAAGTTTATTGCAGTTATTTCCGCAGAAATATTCATAATCGTGGAGTATGATAATATTTCCACTGTCATCTGATATAATTCAGCGATGGATTCACGATGCATGAGTGTAGTTGGATGTTCACTACATGCTCGCTTTTGTAGAATGACGATTAACGAAGTTCCATGCTGTTACTTCACTCCATCGATATATGTCCCAATTGCATTAAAGCCTTAGCCTTCCATCTCAACTTCTGTTATAATCATTGAAAGCACTGCAAGATTATAATGTTCCATAATAGAATGTATCGTCGTATTACCAAACGTATTCTCCAATATCACGGTTGTAACACGTGTCAGCCGTAGTGTATACTGTGGAATTTTTAAAAGTGCCTCTCAGGTGGCGAGAAAATCACTTTTTTCTGCAGCCTTAAAGTGTCAATATCTTTCAAAGTATAACTGTGAAATTGTTCAAATCTTCTACACACCTCAATGTTGTACTGCCCAATTGAATTATAATGAAGGCAGAAGTTAACTCTTTATATCTTATCTGGTAGAAACGTTAATGTGAGCGTTTCAACTTCACTTAGTTTCGAACAGCGTAAAATGGAACTGCTCCGTGTTCGTTCGATGCGCCGGGCTTTAACCACACGCTAAAGACAACTTGCTTCACTTATTCACTCGAAAATGACTATATAACATCAGAAATATATATGCGTTATCAGCGGTATGAGAGATATGAGAGAATATGAGAGCTCCTCTCTCCTGTGCACGACCTTTTATCAACTTCTTAAGGGGCGTATCCATCCCTTCCATAGCCCGTTGCTCCGTCATTGCTAGAAGTTTTAACTTTGGCTATACTTGACGGATTTTCAAATTTCAAAAACTCAAAATTAATTTCTTCAAAATTCCAAATCAATGCCATAACTGAAAATAGATTTCCACAAATCTGCATGCCAAAAGCAATCAAATATAGTTTCAGCAATCTCCGTCTTCCTTCCAAACTATCGTTCATTGGTTCGAGTCTCTCCTCCAATAGCGTAACTTCTTCCTTAGCACAATACCTTGTTTCCTGCGACTGCGTCGTAAATTTCAGATCTTTCTCGAACAAAATCATGACGTCACCAAGAATCTCAGCTCCACCAGCCTACTTGCATGAATTCTACGTCATCCGTGCCTACGTCATGAATATACACGTCACAACTATGACATCCATAACTTTATTCATATTTGCCAATACAGCCATCGTGGTCTCAATATAATTCAATTTACGGGGGCAGTACATCACCCTCCTATCCGTGTACTTTATTCCAATCGATTTCAAAATGTCAAACAATTTAGTCCAATCAACGTTATCAAAAGCCTTTTCTAAGTCTACAAAAGCCATGAACGTTCTCTTATCTTTCCTTATTCTACCTTCCAAAATCAGCCTAGGACTTAGTACAGCTTCCCTTGTTCCTACATTTCTCCTGAAACCAAACTGATCTTCACCCAACTCCGTTTCTATCTGGCTTTCAATCCTCTTGTAAATTATTCTAGACAGGATCTTTGAAGCATGAGTAATCAAGCTGATTGTACGGTAATCTTCAAATCTGTCAGCTCCCACTTTCTTTGGTATAGGGATGATTATATTCTTCTTGAAATCAGGGGGTACCTCACCTGTCTCATAAATCCTACACACCAAGTGAAATAAACTGATCAGACCTTCATCTCCTATGCAGCGTAGCAACTCAATCGGTATGTCATCAATGCCTGGTGCTTTGTTCCTGCTTAAGTCTTCCAAAGCTCTATCAAATTCTGATCTCAATATTAAATCTCCTTTCGCATCCTCATCAATTTCCTCCTCCCTTTCCATTACATGATTCTCAATCTCCTTTCCCTTATACAAACTCTCTATGTAAGCTTTTCATCTCTCAACCTTTTCCTCCCTAACTGTTGGAGGCTTTCCATTTGTGACCTTAATATTACAGCACTTAGTCTTCTTTTCTCCAAAAGTATTCTTAATCCTTCGATAAGCTGTGTCTACTTTTCCTAATTTCAGACAATTTTCTATACGTGCACATTTCTCTTTCAACCATTCTTCTTTCGCTTCCTTGCACTTCTTGTTAACCTCATTTCTCAGACGTCTGTATTCTGCTTTCCACTTTTCATTTCTTACATTCTTGTGTTTCCGCCTTTCATCCATCAATTCTAGTATATCCTGAGTGATCCACGGTTTTCTACCTATTCTTTCTTTCCTACCAATGTTTTCTTCTGCGGATTTTATTATTTCATTCTTCAAAAGTGCCCATTCGTCTGCAATTGAAGTTTGTTTGGGGTTTTTCATTAGTCCTTCCTTTATACTCTTCATGAATCTTTCGTTAACATCCTTCTCTTTCAGCCTGTCTATTGCCCACCTTTTTGGCTTTTGACTTTTCTTCAGTTTCTTCAACTTTAATCTGCATTTCATTACAACCAGATTGTGGTCAGGGTTTATGTCTGCACCAGGATATGTTTTACAATCCAAAATCTGGTTTCGAAACCTCTGCTTGACCATAATGAAGTCGATTTGGTAACGCCCTGTATCTCCTGGTCTCATCCATGTGTATATTCTTCTATTGTGGTTATTGAATAAGGTGTTAGCTATGACCAACTCATGCTCTGTGCAGAATTCTACCAGCCTGCTTCCTCGATCATTCCTTTCACCTAATCCGAAATCTCCTACTATCTTCCCTTCTCTCCCTTTTCCTACCACAGCATTCCAATCTCCCATTACTATAACATTTTCATCACCATTTATATACCTCAGAATTTCGTCTATTTCTTCGTAGACCTTTTCAACATCCTCATCATCAGCTTGACTGGTAGGCATATAAACTTGTACCACTGTGGTGCAAGTAGGTTTAGTATTGATTTTTGCTACAATAATCCGTTCACTATATTGTTCATAATATTCCACCCGCTGTCCAAGTTTCCTACTCAATGTGAGGCCAACCCCTGCTTGGCCATTGTGTGATTTAGTGCTAATGACCGTAAATATGTAAAAAAAAGTTTTTTTTTACATTTTTATATGAGATGGACTTTGGTTTCGGATTATCAATTTTTGCGAAGTGGTGAACGATAGGTAGGTTGATTTTTTAAAATGATTGTGTTGATTGTTTGTGTTTTGAATTTTTTTGCCAGTCAAAGTCAATTTTAATTATCAATAAATTGAGATATTTTAAGAAAGTGTGTGATTCCAAAAAGAATTTTACTCCTTACCTAATTGAGAATTACCGAAATCAGGGATGCCAGATAGACCTAATTATTTGCCTAGATAGACCCTGAGATAGATTTTCTCGTGCTTTTCTGATTTCGGTATTTTTCAAAATGTGGTCATTTGGATCCTGATCCAAACGGGCACATAAGGTGGAAGGAGAGGAAGTTTGGCGCCCGTACTAAGGGGATATCGAATTGGTCTTTCGAACTTGTTTTCGAAAAAGCATTCGTGTAGACTTTTGAGTTTTGATCTTTTGACAAAACCATTTTTTAGCCTATTTTCAATTTTGAAAAAATAGACTTATGAGATCACCTTTTGTCCGTGTGTCCGTGAGTGTGTGTGTGTGTGTGTGTGTGGGTGTCTCCCTAATAAAATCTAAACGACTGGAGCGATTTCAAAGAAACTCGGTAAGTTCATAGCACTATTCCCGGCGACCTCGACCGTTCCCTTCAAATTTTGTTACGTCTCACCAATCCAACATGGCGGCTGTGCTAAATATTTCACTAGCATTCAATATCTCCGAAACTATTACCGATATCACCCTGAAATTGTGTAAGGAGATAAAGGGCACTACTAGAAGTTCACCTATGAGACTTTCAAAAACCTGGTCACTACAAAACCAACATGGTGGTCAAGCGAAGTTGAGACTTTTAAATAGACTTTTCTCGCGATTTGACTCACCAAACGTAATGAAACTTAGTACAGCAAATGTCTATACACATTATAATGCACTGGAGTCTAATTTAGTTCAATTGTTTACATAACCTCAAAATGGCGGCTGTGCGAAATATTTCAGACATTCTATATCTCCGAAACTATTACAGATATCACCCTGCAAATTTGTACGGTGATAAAGGGTACTGATACAAGTTTACCTATGTATATTTCTTAACCTGTAAAGTACAAAACGAACATGGCGACCAAGCGAATTTGAAATATTTTAATAGACTTTTCTCGTGATTTATCACTCTGAGCGCAGTGAAATGTGATACAGTAAATGATTTTGCAGATTGTAATGCACTGCTATCTAATTTAATTCAATTGTTTACATAACCTCACGATTTCGGCTGTGCGAAATTTTAAAATTAAGTTTTTATTTGTTGTGTCGTAATCATGCGATCGAACTGAAAGTGTGAATAATGAAACTAGGCAGTAATTGTCTTTGAATTGTACATAACTCTATGGCCTTTACATATAACAATCCGAAATGGTGAGCTTCCGAAATATTTCGACGGTTCTCAATATCTATGAATCTTTTACAGCAACCAAACTGATTTTTTTTACGTTCATAGAGTCTATGAACATATGTTCACCTATAGGACTTTCAGTAACCTGGTGAGCACAAATCCAACATGGCGGCGACGCGACGTTAATATTTAAATGGACGTTTCTTGCGAATTAACAATCCGAGTGCCGTGAAACGTTGCACGTTAAATGCTTATACAAATGTTGATCCACTGGCAATTAATTTATTTCAATTGTTTGCATAATCACAAGATGGCTACTGTGCGTAATTTTAAAATCTCGTTTTTACTTCTTGTGTTCTAATCATGCGATTGAAGTTTGAATACCACACGTACACAATAATCTTAATGTAATAGTACAAAAATAAAAATACAACCTGGCGACTATCTGAAATTTTTAGACGGATCTCAATATCTACGAATCTGTTACAGCAATTAAACTGACATTTTGTATGTTGATTGAGGCAATTAACATGAGCAGGATATATGGAAATAGGCTGTAAAGTTCTTCGCGGAACTACTTGTTTATTAAGGGATTTGTTGAGCCCGTGTTTTGAGGACACAGTAGAGTTTGTACTTTAGGAATAAGAATTTTAAATTTGGTTTTGAGATAATTTCATTTCATTTTGGTGTAATATTTAGGGGAGTTTTATAAAATAATTTTTTTTTGGAATAAATCCTCCAGATGGAGGATTTTTGAATTTTGCATAGTAGTTGTTGTTGGTTGAATTTAAGATTTATATAAGTAGAGATTTTTGCTTGTTTTCAATTTTGAAAAAATAGGCTTATGAGATCACCTTTTGTCCGTGTGTGTGCGTGTGTGTGTGTGTGTGTGAGGTGTGTGTGTGTGTGTCCCTAATAAATTCTAAACGGCTGGAGCGATTTCAATGAAACTCGGTAAGTTCATAGTACTATTCCGGGAGACCCCGACCGTGCACTTGAATTTTTTTTTACGTATCACCAATCCAACATGGCGGCTGTGCGAATTATTTCACCAGCATTCAACATCTCCGAAACTATTACAGATATCGCCCTGAAATTGTGTACGGTGATACAAGGCACTACTAAAAGTTCACCTATGAGACCTTCAAAAACCTTCTTACTACAAAACCAACATGGCGGCCAAGTGAAGTTCAGACATTTAAATAGACTTTTCTCGCGATTTAACTATCCAAACGTACTGAAACTTGGTACAGCAAATGTTTATACACATTGTAATGCATTGGAGTCTAAGTTAGTTCAATTGTTTACATAACCTCAAAATGTCGGCTGTGCGAAATATTTCACTGACATTCTATATCTCAGAAACTATTTCAGATATCACCCTGACATTTTGTACGGTGATGAAGGGTACAGGTACAAGTTTAACTATGTAACTTTCATAAACCTATAAAGTACAAAACGAACATGGCGGCCAAGCGAATTTGAAATATTTTAATATACTTTTCTCGTGATTTAACTTTCTGAGCGCAGTGAAATGTGATACAGGAAATGTTTATACACATTGTAATGCTCTGGTATCCAATTTAGTTCAATTGTTTACATAACCTCAAGATGGCGGCTGTGCGAATTTTAAAATTAAGTTTTTATTTCTTGTATCGTTATCATGCGATCGAAGTGAAAGTTTGAATAATGAACCTACGCAATAATTTTCCTTTAATGGTTTAGGACTCTATGGCCTATAGATTTAACAATCCAAGGTGGCGACCATCTGAAATATTTAGACGGTTCTGAATATCTACGATTCTATTATATCAACCAAACTGATTTTTTATGTTTTTAGGGACTATGAACTTAAGTTCACCTATAGGACTTTAAATAACCTGGTGATCACGAGTCCAACATGGCGGTGACGCGAAGTATAAATATTCTCTTGGACGTTTCTCGCAATTTAACCATCCGAGTGCAGTGAAACTTGGTACAGTAAATCCTTATACGAATGTTAATCCACTGGCATCTAATTTATTTCAATTGTTTCCATAACCACAAGATGGCAGCTGTGCGAAATTTTAAAATCTCCTTGATACTTCTTGTGTCCTAATCATGCGATTGAAATGTGAATGCTACAACGTACACAATAATATTCATGTAACAGTACATAACTCTAGGACCTACATATTTAAAATCCAACATGGCGACCATCCGAAATATTTAGTCGGTTCTCAATATCTATGAATCTATTACAGCAATCAAACTGAAATTTTGTATGTTGATAGTGGCAGTTAACATAAGTAGGATACGGTATGTGAAAATAGGCTGTATAGTTCTTCACAGAACTACTTGTTTTCCATTAAATAGCGACGTAGGGTTAATCTCAATTTATTAGGAATTCTCAAATGCTACTAGGCTAGTCTATGTTTAGTATTAAATCTTCGTTGATACCATAGAATACCTATCCTACATTTCTCTGTTGGAAAACATGGATATTGGGGGCTTTAGCTCGACTGGAGTCGAACAATAAGGAGAGTTTGGAGAAAGCAGCTCTTATGGAGAGTAAACTGATGGAAAATCCCAAAATGTAGGAAAAACAGATCCAAGAAAATTCCCAATATTTAGAAAGTAGATTGAATGAATCAATAGAGTCCCAACTAAAAGAAAATGCTAAATCATTAAACGAGTCTTTTGAAACTTAATTAAATGAAAGTTCAAATTCCCTAAAATCAGACATAGATAGCAAACTTTCAGAGAGTTCTAAGCGTTTCGAAGACAGATTAAGTATCAGCACTGACGCGTTAAGAGAATCTTTGGAAGAAAATATTTCGGAACATTCCAAAGCACTCGATAGATTAACTGAAAGTTCACGCCTAATGGATCTAAAAATCATAGGTAACTCAGAAACTTTGAGGTTAGACTTAGCCGATAATTCCAAATTGTTAGAGCATCGTTTGACCGAAAATTTGGGAAACAGTTCGCAGAGAAGTCTAAAATATTTGGGTACAGTTAGGCGAATTTTTTGAAAAATATAAGAATTTAGAGACTAGGTTAGACGAGAATAGAGTTTCATTGGAAACACAAATTAATGAAAGCACGAAAACATTGGAGGGCAAATTAAGAAAGGCGCGCAATAAATTGAAAGGCATGGAAGAAAACTTTGAAAAACATTCCAACAAAGTGGCCAACGATTTAATTAATTTAGAAATCAGGATTACCGAAGAATGTTACATCACTGCAAGGCAGATTTTACAGAAGGTAGCAACGGATTTCCGGGAAACTATTTTAGAACAATTGAAAGCAGCCCGAGTAATCCAAGAACTCTGTGAGAGTGTGAAAGACACAGCACTTACTGAAATCAAAAGATCAATCCTGGATGAAGCTAAAGAGGAGGTCCACGAAGAGAGAAGCTCTTTTTCCACACATGTCAAGGTGATATCAGAAGATGTGGGAAAGATAAAAAAAGACGTATTTCATGTAACTAACTTTGTGAAGAATCACGAATTGATAATTAAGGGGCTAGTCAAAGACGTTCAAGAGACTAACGAAAACGTGAAAAGCAATGAGACCGATCCTGTTACTAAGGAGTTCGTAAAGAAAACCATTGAAGAAATCCAAGGAGAAATGGAAATAAAGACAGATGATTCAGAGTTGAAGAAAACAGTGGGAAGTTTGGATGAGAAGCTTTAATTATACAAAACTCAACTAGACCAGAGAAAATTGGAAGAGATTCCAACTAATGAAGAAAAGAAAGAAATTTCTAAAGAATTTGAAGAGACGAGAGTAATAAATAATTCTGTTCCCATTGCAATCTACAAGGACAAGGATGAGAAGCCAGGAAAATTTACCGGAACGGGGAGTATTCCACTGGCCGAATTTTTACGGGAGGTCAAAGATTACATCCGGGACTCGAAGATTTCGAAAGAGAGAGAGATCCGGGTAGTAAGCAGAATTTTGGATGGGCCTGCACTGGTTTGGTTCCGCGCGTTCTGGTCAATTTTTCATAACTTCGAAGAATTTTCTAGAGGACTTATGAGAAAATTTTGATCGCCGGAAGCGCAGCAACAAATAAGAGCAGAATTGTATGCCAAACGATATTTGACATCCCAGCCAACGAAATATTCGGCATATTTTACACAGCAGTTGTCTGAACTACAATTTTTAGAACCTCCCATGCCAGATTTCGAGATGATATGTGCATTGAACCGACAATTTCCGATAGAGGTGCAATGAACATTAATTGCAGACAATATAGGAAATATGGAAGAATTTGATGAGGTATTTCAGAAGTTAGACCATGCCAATGCACAGTTCTTTCATTTGAGAGGGAATAAAACGGAAAATCTTACCACAAATACGTTTGTGACTGATCGTCACAGTCAAACGAACCAGCCGTGGAATAAACCGAAAGATAATGTTGATAATAAAGAATGGAGCAATACTAGGGACACTCCATACCAGAATAGACCGTATGTAAGATCGTACAAGTATCAAAACAGGTGGAATAAATGGAATAAATCTGATTTTCAATCAAAACCCTATAGTAGGACCCCACCACAAAATCAACAGTTTGGAAATCAGCAAGAGAGGCAGAGAACGTACTATGGTAACGACCAACATAACAAAAGAGATGAACAACGAGAGAGAGAGAGAAAATTTTAAGCAACAGGCTACGGAAGATATTGATAGAAGACATCAAGAGAGCAGACAGTACCTAGATGAGGAGCATAACAAACCAAGTATTTCCGGGTTACAAAAGCCGGTAGTAAAAGGTGAAGAAAAAAACTCCAAAATGTTAACTAGTAGTTACGTTGCGAAGATCGTTAGATGGCAAGTCGAAGACGAAGATTTGATAAACTTAAAAGAAGAAAGAATAGGACAAGAAAAACGATCAAAATTACCCATCATAGAATGTGGAGTTTATGGCATGAAAATTCCCACCCTGATTGATACTGGAGCAACGCTTTGTGTTGTAAGCGAGAAGCTCTACGCTTTATGGAAGCTCACGGAAAGTTTAGAGGAAATTCCTATATCAGGCATTAAGATACAAGGAATTATCCCTAACGATGTGACAACATGCAAAACACAGTTGTATTTAAGGCTGAAAATTGGGGAATGCTATTTCGAGCATGTTTTTGTTGTTATGAAGGACATTATCCATGACATGATCATAGGAAATGACTTTATTACTAAATATAAGGCTATCATCGATATGAAGACAGAGACCATACGTTTCCATCAGACAGGAGAGAAAGATTTTGAGGGTGACGAAGAGAAATTCACCGAGGGAAATATCCGATGGTCACAGGTTAACCAGAGCATAATAGAAGAAGAAGAAGCAGTCAAGATAGTGGAAACGCATAATCTGAATAGGATGTTATTGGAATTTGGAGACATATTCGATACAAAACATTAGTTCGGAAGTTAAGAATTCTGTAATCTGTTACATCGATGACATACTGGTTGCGTCTGAGGAGGAAGAGCAATATTTGTTACACCTGAAAAATTTGTTCAATGACTTGAGGAAGTCAAATTTCAAGGTAAATTTAAAGAAATGCCAATTTTTCAAGACGGAAATTAAATTCTTAGGGCATATCCTGGATGGACAAGGCTATCGTCCAAATGAGGATAAAATTCAAGCAATAGCTAATTTTCCAAGACCCACGAGGATAAAGCATGTCCGTAGTTTTTTGGGGACCTGCCAATTCTTCGCTGGACATTGTCCTAACTACACCAACATTGTAGCGCCATTGCAAAGTCTTTTGAGAAAAGGAAACAGATGGAAGTGGTGTGAAGAACACGAAGAATCCTTCAAACACACTAAAGAATTATTGTAGAACAGTGTGAAGCTGTAATATCCTGATTTTAAGAAAAACTTCATAATAGAATCGGATGCTTCAAATGTAGGGATAGGAGCAATCCTATTGCAAGAAGATGTGGATGGCACTAGGTATTATTTATCATTTATCAGCAGAAATCTAAGACCTTCAGAGAGGAATTACTATACGACTGAACTAGAAGCTCTTGCTATAGTTCATGCCTTAGAAAGTTGGAAAAAGATGCTGATTGGGCATTCTGTCATCATCAAAACTGACCATCATGCTCTTGAATTTATTCTCAAGACAAATTATGCTAGTGAGAGAATAGCGCATTGGGCTTTATTTGTACAACAGTTTAATTACAATCGAGCATAAACCAGGGAAATCCAACGGAGGAGCCGACTTGTTAAGTCGTGCGGTTGAGCCAACGTTTAAGGTAATGCATATCAATCTGGTACAGGAAGACGAAGAAACCCTGGAACGATTAGAGAGAATATCTGCGACTCAGAAAAGGAACGCACCTTAAGAAAAATCTATTGATTTCTGAAAGGAAACATGGGCAACAATGATGCAGATTACCCTGAAACTGAGAAAATTGCAAGGAATTACGTGAAGAGGAATGATATTATATACAAATTCATAGATGCGAATCATATTAAGTTAAGTGTGGTGGTACCACCAGTATTGCAGAAGAGAATTATATGGTTAGCGCATAGGATGTCGGGGCACGCTGGATTAGATAAAGTTGTAAGCCTAATACAAGAGAAATTTTCGTGGGACAAGATAAGGAATACTGTCAGACAGACGATCGAAACGTGTGACTTTTGTCAACGGAGTAAGCACAACACCAAGCTATTAAGAGAAGCCCCTCGTCGCATTAGTCCACAGACCACCACGGGAATTATTCGCCACAGTCATTTATGGGCCTTTGCCGAAATCAAAAAGGGGAAATAAGTATATATTAGTAACCATGGATGTTTTCAGTAAATATACCATGTTACATCCAATACAAAAAGCAAATTCCCGCCATGTTTTGAAGAGGATACGAGACAGTGTCATTCCAGAGGCAGGGAAACTTTAATACCTACTATCTGATCATGGGTCACAATTCACATCACGTGAGTTTATAAATGCCATGGAGGTGTTGGACATTAAACAAATATTGTGTTCAATACGCCATCCGGAAAGTAACCCAGCCGAGAGAATAATGTCAGAAATTGCAAAATTCTGTCGTTTGTTTTGTTCTGATGAACATTGGAAGTGGGTGGATGTACTACCAATTGCAGTGCATTCCATGAATTCTACGGTGCATGAGAGCACAAATCAAATACCAATGTTGTTCCACCATGGAGACAAACCTATCAGATCATGGGACACGATTATTCCCAAGACACCAGAAATTGAACCTAGCATGAAACTTAGAGAGAATCGAGCACTACAAAGGATTCGAGAACAAGCAGCTAAGAGGGAAAGGAGAGTCCGAAGGAAGAGATTCAGACAGCCTCTGAATATCGGAACTCAGGTCCTTGTAAGAAAAGCCGTCCCATCAGATGTTTTGAATAGAGTGTGTTCATAATTTGCCAGCCTATACTATGGTCCATTTCGTATTGTAGAGAGTTTTGCCAACGGAAGTTACCGACTAATTGAAGAACCGTCGAGTAACATCGTGGGAAGGTTTAATGCAGCAAACTTGAAGATCTACCATCAGAGAACAGGACATCAGCTGTAAAATGAAAAAGAAGAGGAAACGCCGAGGGAGAAAAAGGAAACTCTACAGCCAGACGGAAAAAAAATATATATGTTGTCTCACATAATTTTTTTTATGGCGTAAGGGGTGGATGTCTCCGATTCGTGCAAACGTCCGTGACATAATGACGAGCTGATGGTAACGAACGAACGCTAGTCCAGAGAGACAACAAAACTGATGATGTTTGAATAACGCGCTTGGAGGATAGAGCGTCGAGGGAAGCATATAGACACAGGAGTGAGTGACGCGGATGCGTGACGTGGAAGCTTGCCTACGTCATGAGTTGAAACTTTTATAAATTTTACTCAAGGAGACGGATTAGAGACTTAAAAAGTAGCACAGTTTTCTGGCACAGACAAGAGAAGAATTTTAAGCTATTGAGCAGAAGAATCCGCACACCAGGAGCCGAGATCTTGAAATGGAACTTTCGAGAAGGATTGCTGGTTGACCTTTAGTAAGAGCCAGGTTTTCAAGACAGTCAAGTCATTCCTAGCAAGCAACTGCTTGGGAGGAACTCGCCACTACGCTTCATAACAGTGAATACTACGTCATACTACACGCCGGAGGAACTTTGCCACCAAGTAAGCCATGTGGGCTGGGGCTAAGTTCAAAGTGATAGAAATTTTCAACAACGGACTTGGAATATTAGAGGACTCTATAGTCAGATATTCTTACAAGTACTCTACAAGTGATGGTTAATTGATAAACCATTCACTGAAGTCGCCTACAATAATTTGTTGTATCTCTTTGTGAAAATGTACAAGGCACTTCAAACTTTAGACAGGACAGACTGTGAACTTGGGGTTCAGTCTCAGCTGCTAAAAGGTGTTCCTATGCGAGCAGACGATCAGAACAGTATTTTCAAACGTAGGACTTGTTCCGAGAAACGGAATTGCAAGACAAACACATTAATTTGGAACTATTGCTACAGTTCGAAATGTTACCTTGTGTTGAAGAATACGGGAGTGTTTGTTTTAAACGAGCGATCATTAAAATCGACATGCGCCGTTAAACGAATTAAGGATAGGTGTGACGTGGGACCAACGAAGTTAAAATGGATTGCAGATGACCATGGGAGACGCTATGGGTATAGCGTATACTGAAAGACACGCATCGCCAGCACAGCAAGAATGAAGTAAGAGCTATTTCATGGACTATCAGCTAGCTTAGTAGAGCAATTTGAGAATCCTTTTTATTCAGTCATTTTAAGAAATCAACACCACCGTTTATTTTTAATATCATATTTGTCCAGGATGGCTAATGGAGCTACATGATAGTCTGACAATTTATTTCACCGTATTTTCTATTTCGTTCAGACTACAGTCATGTCCATGTTTTCTGCAACATGAAATATATAAAAATTTTCCAAAGGATAGGAAGGATCTTAGTAAATTCTTATGAGAGATTTAAGTTACATTTTGGATTATTTAAATAATTTAATTTTATAAAAATAAATAAATAAATATAAAAATAAAACAAAGATAATAATAATATCAAATGTGAATAAAATAATTTCATAATGTTATTGATTGAAACACTATTTAACGTTGCAAAATATAATTTGGTAATAGCACCATTTACTAAAACTAAATGAAGTTAAATGATTACCGCATTAAATAATACTACATTAATAATAATAATAATAATAATAATAATAATAATAAAGTGTTATAGATAATGCGCGACAAGTAGTTAGATAATTGTTTAGGAGTGAAACAGGGCATTACTAATCCTTATGAAGTAATAGGAAAGCATTATTAATTTTTTTGCAATTTTTCCATTGATTATAATAATAACTTGTGAAGGAATTTATTTAAATTGAAGGTTTTAAAGGCGATAACTTTAGTTTATTGTGAAATAGAACTTGAAATTTATAAGCAGGTAGAATGAGTTGGTAAATGAAGGTGAAATATAATCAATTTTGAGCTCAGTAAAATTTTCAAAGGAAAAAAATAACAATAAACGAATATCAAAAGAAAACAATAAGACAGGTACTTATATGTATAAATCTAGGGCAGAATTTATGTAAAAGGGAAGGCCAGGAAATGTTAACCATAATAAATACATCTTTTCTTATAATAATAAAATTTGGGAAAACGCAGAGTGGTAAGACAAATTATTACAAAGAGAAAAATATATAAAAGTGTTAGGTGAAAAAAAAAAATATATATGTTTAGTGTGTGTATATAATTGTCAACACTTAAGTTTGGTGAGGAGGCCAGATGGGTCATCCATGAGGGCTTTGAGTCCCATTGTCTTGCGCACACAGGGATATGCGTGTGTGCCATGTGAATGTTTATGAAGAGCATATGGGCTCTGAATTGTAAAAGAAGGGTAAGGCATTATTAGACCGCCCCATATTTCTAGTCTAATCCCACTAAATCTGTCAGTTTCAGAAACAAAAATTTTGTCTGGATCAACTTCAATTTTCCAAATCTGATGCCTCAATATTTGAACAGTATGAGTTTAGATTTTGAGAATCCTGACCTAAGAAAAAAAAATAGTTGGAAAATGCAAAGATTAACAAGATAAATAATTAAATATTTATATTTTGTGCTTTGAGTATTGATAAAAAGAATATTTCTTTGGATATGAGCAGTTAATATTCACCCGATAAAAAGTGAAACCCTGTTATAAATAAAAAAAAGTCCTCTCGGCACGCCGGAAGGCGGAGGTAGATTTCACCGGACAAACTTGGGGATAGTCGAAAATAGGCAGAATATGCAGGTTTTCGTAGAAGGATCAGACCACATTTATTGCGTGAAAGTATTTTATAATTGGAGATTAATTAACTTTGTTTTTCGTCATTTTATGCATATTTTAAACATTCTATTGTCTTATGATGACGGTAACCTTCTTGTCATTTGGAGTCCATTTTTATACTTGTGGTCACACTGTCTTTATGCAAAGTTTCGACACTCATGTGTAACTATGTAACGGTCTGTTACTTCTTCACGCAAAATTATATCTCCCGCAGAGATGTTGGTTGGTTCCTCAGTTTAGGGGCTGCGACAACGTGGTCATGTAACCCCGTGTACTTTGGGTGAGTGTAGAATCTGTCTGATATACGGTGTGAATTGTGATAGCTGTATTAGTCTGCAATTCAGGTAAGGAATGCAGACGCTCAATTTCAAGCAGTAGTTCCTAATGTTGCTACCAGATACTACCGTAAACGACACCTAGCTGTGAACTTGGCTACTAGATGCCACCGCAATCAGCAACTCACAACGAACGTTGGAACTTCCCCTCCAAAGGAAAGCATACTGAGGGATTTTTAGCGCTCTTAGAAAATCTGACGACTTTGGCCGGCTTTGAACCCGCGCCCTATGGCATAGGAGTTCAGCATGCTACCAGTTAAGTCACCGAAGCCGCATCACACTTAGTCAGATGGAAATCTGAATCTGATCTCGCGCAAGTGCGTTGTCATGGCAACGTCTGATGGCTCATCCCTCATTAATTTAGTAGTGTTGCCATGTCAACCACTGATAGCTCTTGGCATTTTCTTACAATTCCGAAATCATTTTTCTCATCCCTTGGCGTAATGGTGGCTCATATCAAAAATTCTTTCAGACAAAAGTTTTAGGTAATTATTAGGGGAATATTGTCCATTTTGTACGGTTTTGATATTGTGCCTATTAACAGAGATATGATTAATGTTTCCCGAAAAAACACTTTTTCGCACCCCTTTGGTCGATGGTTGGTGCTATCAAAAAAACGTTTCAAACATAAATTTCTGAGCTTTATCCGACACATAGTATGAACTTTGAACGGATTCGATATTTCACATATTAAGAGAGTTATAGCAATATTTCATTTTTTCGAAAAAAAAAAGTTCCCTATTTTAATCCCCTTCGACCGATTTAGCCCAGTAACGAACTCGTCCGAGATTTTATGGGTATACATATTCGGTAAAAAATTCAAAGTGATTGGTGCAAAATTACGGCAGTTATCGTGTCCACAAGAAACTGATATACATATATATACATATATTACATAAATTATATATAAACTTTTGAACTGACGGTGGTTTTGGGGTCTGGGGGATGTGAAACGCGAAGATATGTCGAAATTTTCCGGAAATCGAAACATGGTACCCACTGCAATAGTTAGCTTTCTAATGAAATCTACCTAAAATACTGCCGTCAACGACACCTAGCTGTGAACTTGGCTACTAGATGCCACCTCAATCAGCAACTCGCAACGAACGTTGGAACTTCCCCTCCGAAGGAAAGCAAACTCAGGTTTTTTAGCGCTCTTAGTAAATCCGACGACTTTAGCCGGGTTTGAACCCGCGACCTTGGGCATAGAAGTTCAGCATGCTACCAGTTCCGATACCGAAGTCGCTTCCCACTGACATATGAAAACTGAATGTGATCTCGTGCAGTGGCGTTGTCATAGCAACTGCTGATGGTCATCCCTTATCAATTAAAAGTAAAGTTGTCATGGCAACCTTTCTTGGCACTTGGCATTTTCTTATAATTTAAATCATTTTGTTCACCCCGTGGCGTAATGGTGGGTCATATCAAAAATTCTTTCAGACAAAAGTTTTAGGTAATTATTGGGGGAATATTGTCCATTTTGTGCGGTTTTGATATTGTGCCTATTAACAGAGATATGATTAATGTTTCCCGAAAAACCCACTTTTTCCCACCCCTTTGGTCAATGGTTGGTGCTATCAAAAAACGTATTTGACATAAATTTTTGGCACATATCCGACAAATATTATGAACTTTGAAGGGATTCGATATTTCATGTATTAAGAGAGTTATAGCGATATTTCACTTTTTCGAAAAAAGCCCCCCATTTTTACCCCCTTTGACCGATTTTGCCCATTAACGAACTCGACCGAGCTGTTATAGGGATACATATTATGTAAAAAATTCAAAGTGATTGGTGCAAAATTACGGCAGTTATCGTGTCCACAAGAAACTGATAAATATATATATATACATAAATTATATATAAACTTTTGAACTGACGGTGGTTTTGGGGTCTGGGGGATGTGAAAGGCGAAGATATGTCGAAATTTTCCGGAAGTCGAAACATGGGACCCATTGCAATAGTTAGCTTTCTAAAGAAATCTACCTAATTCTAAGAGAATTATTGAAATAATTAAAATAATAATAAATTCAGAGATTTTTATAATTTAAATTTTTGTGAAACATTGCACAGATTTTCTAAGTGAGAAGATGTTGTGGCAAGAAACTCAGTCAACCGAGAATAAATTGCAACAATTGTGTTGTTAATAACAAATAAATGTCAATTATGAATAATAAATTTCAAATTATGAAATTCCTATTTTTGAACATTGTTCATTTGGAACAAAGTCACTTATAGATAAATGAGGTATAATTTAATTTTCAATTTGATGAAAATTTCATGAAATTTGTTTATTGTTGAAACAAATTTTTTGGAAATAATAACCGTATTAATATCCGACTTTGTTAAGCCGAATCTTAATATGAGGTTCATAAGAGAGAGTTAGCAATGAATCTACACAATAATATTTCAAAAAAATGTTTTTTTAACAGAAGAAAATGAAATGGTTATAAATATTTTCGTTGAATGTCTTCAACGAACGACGAATATTCGTAATGTGCAACAAGATATATAAATAAGATGAATCACTCGGACTCTTTAATCTTAATTAGGTAGATTTCTTTAGAAAGCTAACTATTGCAATGTGTCCCATGTTTCGACTTCCGGAAAATTTCGACATATCTTCGCGTTTCACATCCCCCAGACCCCAAAACCACCGTCAGTTCAAAAGTTTATATATATATATATATATATATATCAGTTTCTTGTGGACCCGATAACTGCCGTAATTTTGCACCAATCACTTTGAATTTTTTACCGAATATGTATACCCATAAAATCTCGGACGAGTTCGTTACTGGGCTAAATCGGTCGAAGGGGATGAATATGGGGAACTTTTTTTTTCGAAAAATGAAACATTGCTATAACTCTCTTAATATGTGAAATATCGAATCCGTTCAAAGTTCATACTATGTGTCGGATAAAGCTCAGAATTTTATGTTTGAAACTTTTTTGATAGCACCAACCATTGACCAAAGGGGTGGGAAAAAGTGTTTTTTTCGGGAAACATTAATCATATCTCTGTTAATAGGCACAATATCAAAACCGTACAAAATGGACAATATTCCCCTAATAATTACCTAAAACGTTTGTCTGAAAGAATTTTTGATATGAGCCACCATTGCGCCAAGGGATGAGAAAAATGATTTCGGAATTATAAGAAAATGCCAAGAGCTATCAGTGGTTGACATGGCAACACTACTAAATTGATGAGGGATGAGCCATCAGACGTTGCCATGACATCTGACTAAGTGTGAAGCGGCTTCGGTGACGTAACTGGTAGCATGCTGAACTTCTATGCCCAAGGTCGCGGGTTCAAAGCCGGCCAAAGTCGTCGGATTTTCTAAGAGCGCTAAAAATCCCTCAGTAAGCTTTCCTTTGGAGGGGAAGTTTCAACGTTCGTTGCGAGTTGCTGATTGAGGTGGCATCTAGTAGCCAAGTTCACAGCTGGGTGGCGTTGACGTTAGAATCAGGTAGCAACATTAGGAACTACTGCTTGAAATTTAGCGTCTGCATTCCTTACCTGAATTACAGACTAATACAGCTATCACAATTCACACCGTTTATCAGACAGATTCTACACTCACCCAAAGTACACGGGGTTATATGACCGTGTTGTCGCAGCCCCTAAACTGAGGAACCAACCAACATCTCTGCGGGAGATATAATTTTGCGTGAAGAAGTAACAGACCGTTACATAGTTACACATCAGTGTCGAAACCTTGCATAAGGACAGTGTGACAACAAGTATAACAAGTAGTTCCGTGAACAACTGTACAGCCTATTTTCATATATCCTGCTCATGTTAATTGCCTCTATCAACATACAAAATTTCAGTTTAATTGCTGTAACAGATTCGTAGATATTGAGAACCGCCTAAATATTTCAGATGGTCGCCAGGTTGGATTTTTATTTTTGTACTATTATATTAAGATTATTGTGTAAGTGTGGTATTCAAACTCCAATCGCATGATTACAACACAAGAAGTAAAAACGAGATTTTAAAATTATGCACAGAAGCCATCTTGTGATTATGCAAACAATTGAAATAAATTGGATGCCAGTGGATCAACATTTGTGTAAGCATTTAAAACGTGCAACGTTTCACGGCACTCGGATAGTTAATTCGCGAGAAACATCCATTTAAATATTTATACTTCACGTCGCCGCCATGTTGGATTCGTGCTCACCAGGTTACTGAAAGTCCTATAGGTGAACATATGTTCATAGTCTCTATGAACATAAAAATTTTAGTTTGGTTGCTGTAAAAGATTCATATATATTGAGGACCGTCTAAATATTACGGAAGCTTGCTATTTAGGATTGTTATATATATAGGCCATAGAGTTATGTACTATTCAAGGTCACTTATTGCCTAGGTTCATTATTCAAACTTTCACTTCGATCGCATGATTACGACACAAGAAATATAAACTTAATTTTAAAATTTCGCACAGCCGCCATCTTGAGGTTATGTAAACAATTGAATTAAATTAGATGGCAGTACATTACAATCTGCAAAGTCATTTACTGTACCACATTTCACTGCGCTCAGAGAGTTAACTCACGAGAAAAGTCTATTAAAATATTTCAAATTCGCTTGGTCACCATGTTCGTTTTGTACTTTACAGGTTTATGAATTATACATAGGTAAACTTGTATCAGTACCCTTTATCACTGTACAAAATTGCAGGGTGATATCTGTAATAGTTTCGGGGATATAGAATGTCAGTGAAATATTTCGCACAGCCGCCATTTTGAGGTTATGTAAACAATTGAACTAAATTAGACTCCAGTGCATTGCAATGTGTATAAATATTTGCTGTACCATGTTTCATTACGTTTGGATAGTTAAATCGCGAGAAAAGTCTATTTAAAAGTCTCCAATTCGCTTGGCCGCCATGTTGGTTATGTAGTAATCAGGTTTTTGAAAGTTTTTATAGGTGAACTTCTAGTAGTACCCTTTATCACCGTACACAATTTCAGGGCGATATCCGTTATAGTTTCGGAGATACTGAATGCTAGTGAAATATTTCGCACAGCCGCCATGTTGGATTGGTGAGACGTGACAAAATTCGATGGGCACGGTCGACGTCGCCGGGAATAGTGCTATGAACTTACCGAGTTTCACTGAAATCGCTCCAGCCGTTTAGATTTTATTAGGGGGGGGGACACACACACACCTCACACACACACACACACACACACGCACACACACATGGACAAAAGGTGATCTCATAAGCCTATTTTTTCAAAATTGAAAATAGGCTAAAAATGGACTCCAAATGACATGAAGGTTACCGTCCCCGTAAGACAATAAAATGTTAAAAATATGTTTAAAATGAAGAAAAACAAAGTTAATTAATCTCCAATTATAAAATACTTTCACGCGATAAATGAGGTCTGATCCTTCTACGAAAACCTGCATATTCTGCCTATTTTCGCCTATCTCCAAGTTTGTCCGGTGAAATCTACCCCCGCCTTCCGGCGTGCCGAGAGGACTTTTTTCATTAGCGTTTGTCCCTCCTTGTGGGAAAGTGATTATCTAGTGTAAATATGTAAAAAAATGTATTTTTTAATTTGATATCAGATGGACTTCGGTTTCTGATTATCATTTTTTGCGAAGGGGTGAAGGGGGAAGGTTGATTTTTTAAGTGATTGTGTAGTTTGTTTGTGTTTTGACATTTTTGCCAGTCAAAGTCAATTTTAATTATCAATAAATTGAGATATTTTAAGGATGTGTGTGTTTCCAAAAAGAATTTCACTCCTTACCAACTTGAGAATTACCGAAATCAGGGATGCCAGATAGACCTAATTATTTGCCTAGATAGACACTGAGATAGATTTTCTCGTGCTTATCTGTTTTCGGTATTTTTCAAAATGTGGTCTTTTGGATCAAAACGGGCACAATACGTTACTGCAAAATTAATCTAAAATGTCAGGTACTATACGTGACCATAGTTTATAGCTGTCGGCTTGCATACTTTCTGATATATTGGTATTTGGATAAAAGAATAGAGAGAGAGCAATTATTAACAGTTGGCAGCCCTGTTGGCTCTTAAGAATACACTCAGTCATATCTGTTTATGTGCACATATCACATACAAAATTTGGTCGAAATCCAATTGATAGTGTAGAAGTTATAGGCATTTAAAAATTGGACCAATCAGAAGGCCTAAAATTATTTTGTCAACACTGTCATATATGGCCTCCTGGAAATTAAACTCAAATAGTGTTATTCATATATGTGCCAATTTTGGAATAGCTCCCATGCATACCTTTTATGATATCCAACATGGAGCTCAAATTTCTAGTGCGTTTTTTCAGCAGTTGGTAGCACTGACATAATTTTCAAATATGGACGTGAGATATTCCGGTCTACATATTTACTCGTACTAAATTTGGTTTCGATTTCTGCAGACGCTTAGGAGTTGATAGAGGGACACACACACACAGCCAGACAGACAGACAGAAGGACAGACAGACAGATACACATTTTCCGGGATCGATCTCATAAGTCTACTTTTTCCTCATTTTTGCAAAATGTGAAAAGTAGGCTGAAAATGAGATGGTTTGTGTCTGTCTGTCTGTGTGTTAATCAATAACGCCAGAATCACTGGTCCGATTTAAATGAAATTTTGCATGGATGTAGCTGATTTACCAGGTTTACATCAAGGATACTTTTGATTTCGATATTTTGCACTATAAAAAAATGGCGACAACCTTTGGTTTCAAAATTTCATAATTCCATATCAAATTAAAAGAGAATGCAAAGAAATAGCAAACTTTTGATGGCACGTACGAGCTTTAAAATTTAATTTCCTATCCGAAAGGTCCTTATCACTTTTCGTGTTTCTCCAACGGTTAGTGAGTAAAACCCACATTTGTGACGTCACTACGCCCTTCGGTTTCAAAATTTCATATTTCCATTTCAAATAAAAAGAGAAAGCTAAGAAATAGCACACTTTCGATGGCATATACGAGCTTTAACACTTAATTTTCTGTCCGAAAGTTCCTTATCACTTTTCGTGTATCAACAACGGTTAGCGAGTAAAACCTAAATTTGTGCAATAAAACTCGGTCAACACCGAGCGGTGCAGTATATCTCTATGTATATAAAAATAAAAGTTTGTTTGGTTTTTTTTCTGAATTTTTACGTGAATTTGAGTTATTTATGCTTTTCAGACTGTTTTATGAGGGATGCGCGAGATTTTTTTTGTCTGTCTGTCTGTCTGTCTGTCTGTTTGTTCGTTTGTTTGTTTGTCGGGTGTATCAACGTAAAATTTGGTACAGATATCGATGACACTAGTCATTGTAACTCTCATAAAAGGGGGCCTACACCCTTAAAATAAACGCTGAAGTAGGTGTAGAAGGACGAGACAAAGTTCATTTTCGGCACCTCAATGTGACAGACCACATTTTAAGGCCTTAAAACCAACCGTTTTTGAGATATTCCCTGAAAACTAATTTCATTTAATAAACTAATGAACGAATGCAAGCCGGTAACCTTGGCAACAGATTCTTAGAGGTCCATCTATTGCTGTAAGACGCAATGCAATTCCATTAATTACATTAGTGTGAAAGCTTGCAAATGGCTAGAAGGTTATCACGGAACCAACTTAGACTGTATATTTCGTCAATGCAATTAAGGGGGTCAAGGGGTAACCTAAAAAATGTTCACGCAATTTTCACGTGCGACATATAATACATAAGTTCTATTATATCTCCAAACAGCAACATTATTTTTTTAAATTCCTGAATTGAGTTAGCATTTTTTTGGCTTTTAGAAATTTGGGCCATATGAGGCTAATGAACCTGAATTTTCATGCACCAAAAGCTTTCATAATTTATGAAAGGGGTCTTCCTGTGTATGGGGACCTAACACAACGCAGAGGGTCAGTTTCTATGTGAAGTGTATTGCGTTTCGTCTACAAGGCTTTCAATTTTATTTCACGTCAGGAAGTACACGTTAGGTGAATTTAGTTTGAGA
The DNA here is from genome assembly GCA_946902985.2 of Meconema thalassinum. Taxonomy (NCBI): domain Eukaryota; kingdom Metazoa; phylum Arthropoda; class Insecta; order Orthoptera; family Tettigoniidae; genus Meconema; species Meconema thalassinum. Next base: position 345,065,200 of record OX336394.1, read on the forward strand.
GCACATTTTGACTAATCTTTTTTTTTTCTTTTGTCGACATACGGGTTCATCGTAGGGATGATTTTGTTTCATACTCTGTGGTAGATATACCCATATTTGGATATCTGGGTGATATGTTGTAGTCAATAGAAATGTCTCTCTGTCTTTCTGTGTATCATTATGTACGCCTATAACTCGTGTTCGGATGCTTGGAGCATCGTAAAATTAGGTATGGTATCCATGAGAGTCAATACACCAATCATTTATAAAACTCTTCGCCGTACTCTTCATACAGTAGAAAGGTGGATGTAGGGAGAGAATCTCAAAATACATGCTTAAATAGGCGAAATATAAAAATTATCCTAGAAGGACGACCAAAGCATATGTGGCGCTTCTCAATGTGAGACACACAATTCGGGAGTCTACAAAGGGTCTCCGAAAACCATATTTTAAGGCCCTAAAATTAACAGTGTGTGTGATATTCCCAGAAAACTAACTTCGTTCTGATAAACTTATGAAGGAATGACAAACCGCTAACCATTGCAACAGTAGCTCAATTGATAATGTCTGGTGTTAACACCGAGCACCGTTCGAAGAACGGGTACCTCTGCTAATAACTTATAAAAATGAGATGGTGGGTGTCTGTCTGTCTGTCTGTCTGTGTGTTACTCAATAACGCAAGAATCATTGGTCAGATTTAAATTAAATTTTGCATGGATATAGCTGACTTACCAGGTTTACATATAGAATACTTTTGATTTCGATATTTTGCACCATTAAAAATGGCGCCCATTTTAGAGGCGTCACTAAACCCTTTGGTTTCAATAATTCATATTTCCATTTCAAATAAAAAGAGAATGCTAAGAAATAGCAAACATTTGATGGCATATACGAGCATTCACATTCAATTTTCTATCCAGAAGGTCCTTATCCCATTTCGTATATCTCCAACGGTTAGAGAGTAAAACCTAAATTTGAGCAATAAAACACGGTCAACACCGAGCGGTGCAGTATATCTCTACATAAATATAACAAGTAGTTCCGTGAAGAACTATACAGCCTATTTTCATATATCCTACTCATGTTAATTGCCTCTATCAACATACAAAATTTCAGTTTGAAGGTTGTGATAGATTCGTAGATATTGAGAACCGTCTAAATATTTCAGATTGTCGCCACGTTGGATTTTAATTTTTGCACAATTACATTAAGATTATTGTGTACGTGTGGTATTCAAACTTCAATCGCATGATTAGAACACAAGAGTAAAAACGAGATGATAAAATTTCGCACAGCTGCAATCTTGTGATTATGCAAACAATTGAAATATATTAGATGCCAGTGGATTAGCATTTGTATAAGCATTTAACGTGCAACGTTTCACTGCACTCGGATAGTTAATTCGCGAGAAATGTCCATTTAAATATTTATATTTCGCGTCACCGCCATGTTGGATTTGTGCTCACCAGGTTACTGAAAGTCCTATAGGTAAACATATGTTCATAGCCTCTATGAACATAAAACATTTCAGTTTTATTGCTGCAAAAGATTCATAGATATTTATTTATTTATGTTGTGAACATTACAGTAAGCCCCAATTACATTGCTCACTACTATAATCATATAATATACAACAATATACAGTATAAATAGAGAAACAAAAGATACATAAAGAGAAGATATAGATAGAGGAACACGTTATAAATAATAATAAGAAGAAAAGGAAGGTTAGGTATGAGAAGGAAATGGGCTGAATACAGAACAATATATTACAAAACATCTTGCAGTTTATCACAGGACGCTGCAAACTGGTTTTCTGACATACTGAAAATATCTAAGTCAAGATGATGAACTTTATTATAGTGGGATAATATTCGGTCAATCGGCGAGTTTTTATGGTTGTCTGTGTGAACTCTCGGAATAAAGAAAACGTTTCGGAATCTACTAGGTGTCACAGCTGGTACATGTAACGTAATTCTCTCTCGAATTTTAGCGTCGTCAATTTTATTGTTTACTATTTTATAGAGAAAAAGCAGGCCCTGACAATTTCGCCTGTGAGATAGTTTTCTGACATTGAAGGACTGTAATATAAATGTGTACGATTCGTAGGAGGGATAATAGCCAAATCTTTGGTAATATACATATTTTAAGAATTTCTTTTGGATGTTCTCTATAAGCTTATTATGTTTCAATGTGTATGGATTCCATATAACTGAAGCATATTCTAGTTGTGATCTGATGAAGGCATTAAAGAGCAATATTTAAATCCCATAGGAGAAATTAAATGAATTTCTTATTACAAATCCCATACATGTATGTGCTTTAGGGACAATTTTCTCTTTTTGTCTTTGAAAATTCAGATCACTGTTAAATACAATTCCCAGATCCTGAACTTCATGAATTTTTAGTAAGCATTCCCAGTCAATGTCATAGTGAAACATTATGTAATTTTTTCGCCTAGTAAAATTAATTTGCTTGCATTTACTGATGTTAAATAACAGTTTATTTTCTTTCGTCCATATGTTTAATTCATTTAAATCATTTTGAAGTTTGATACAATCGTAAGGGTCACGTATTGATTTATATAATTTTATATCGTCTGCGAATAATAAAATTTCTGAGTGTTGAACTTTACCAGAGATGTCGTTTAAAAATAATAAGAATAGTAATGGTCCTAAGTTAGATCCCTGAGGAACTCCTGAGTTGGAGGGAAATGTTTTGGATAGTTGCGTTTTATATTTCACAACTTGTGTTCTGTTCTTCAGGTATGAAATCAGCAGACGAAACAGAGGTTCAGAAAAATTATACGTTGATAGTTTAGTGATGAGTACGTCATGATCCACTTTGTCAAATGCCTTTTGAAAGTCGGTATATATTACATCTACTTGGCCTTTGTTATCTAGCTCCGTGGATACAAATTGCGTAAAATTAGTAAGGTTAGTCACGGTTGACCTGTTTGGTATAAATCCATGCTGATTTGGGGAAATGATCACTTTAACATGTTGAAAAATATGACTATACAAAATACTCTCAAATATCTTAGCCGGAGATGACGATACAGCTACAGGTCTGTAATTCTTAAACTGAACTGAGTTTCCGGATTTTAGAATTGGTGTTACTTTTGTATGTTTCCATTTATCTGGAAATGTACTGGTCTTCAGTATGAGATTGTATATTATAATCAGTGGTTTAGTAATATATTCCTTACAGCCTTTAAAGAGAACCCATCAGGCCCCGCTGACTTTTTTGGTTTTATTTCTTATGGCGAATTCAACCAAATCCTCGGTGACTTCAGATATAACCAAATAATTTTGAAAATAATGTTGCTTTACGTTATTGCTGGTTGTGTTCAAATTATAGTTGGGAATAGTTTGCGAATATACTGATTTGAAATAGTCAGCGAAACAATTGGCATTTTCCAGAGATTTACAATATTCTTTACCTTCATATTCCATCGCTAATCCTGATCCTTAACGCTCCTTTCTATTTCTTATAAAGTTCCAGAAGCTATTGCTATCTTTTTCCATGTACCGCTCAGTAAGAGCTACATAGTCATCATATGCTTCTTTTATGTCTATTTTAGTTTTAGATCTAAGTTGAGTATAATTATTTAAGTAATATTCGGATAAATTTTTCTTTTTTCTATATTTTTCCTTTAGCTTTAAATTTGATATTATAGACTGAGTGAACCAAACAGGATAAGTGCGCTTGTAATGTTTAATCTTTGAACGCACTGGTCAATTATAGAGTATATTTTGTCATAAAAGATATCAACAGCTTCGTTTACATTTCTACAATTATTCATGTTATCCCAATTGCATTTTTTCACTAATTCATACAATTTTAAGTAGTCTGCCCTGAGGAAGTTGTATTCATAGGTTGAACTTTCATGTGATCTGGTTATTTTCCCCTGTTTGTATATAATTTACAATGCTGGATGATTTTCATCTAATCGGACTACGGGGTCAGTTTCTTCCTGGATATGCAACTGGTCAATGTTACTGATTATTAAATCAAGAGTTCTCCCATTAACATTCTTAATATCGTTAAACATCCTGGCTTTCAGCAGGTGCAAACAATTCTGTAACTCTTTGGATTTGTTTGAACCCTTCAATAGATTCAAGATTTATCAGTTACTTCCGGTAAATTAAAGTCACCAATGATACAAATATCGTAACCTTTAAATAACTGCATATTTTATTATACACACATCAAAAAAAGTTTTGCATCACCTCGGTTCCAAGAGTTCCGGAACCGTTAAATACAAAGGGAATAGAGATCAACACAAACAACATTTCAGCTCGTTTTATTGCTCATGAGACCCACACATTGCATGTTGTACCATCATACAGCTAGACTTTCAGCATTTGTGGTCCAGATTGCAGTACACACCACTACCTCTAATACCCAGTAGCACGTCCTCTTGCATTGATGCATGCCTGTATTCGCCGTGGCATACTATCCACAAGTTCATCAAGACACTGTTGGTCCAAATTGTCCCACTCCTCAACGACAATTCGGCGTAAATCTCTCAGAGTGGTTGGTGGGTCAAGACGTCCATAAACAGCCCTTTTCAACATATCCCAGGCATGTTCGATAGGGTTCATGTCTGGCGAACATGCTGGCCACTGTAGTCGAGCGATGTCGTTATCTTGAAGGAACGCATTCACAAGATGTGCACGATGAGGTCGAGAATTGTCGTCCATGAAGACAAATGCCTCTCCAATATTCTGCCGATATGGTTGCACTATGGGTCGGAGGATGTCATTCAGGTATCGTAAAGCCGTTTCGGAGCCTTCCATGACCACCAGTGGCGTACGTCGGCCCCACATAATGCCACCCCAAAACATCAGGGAACCACCACCTTGCTGCACTCGCTGGACAGTGTGTCTAAGACGTTCAGCCTGACCAGGGTGCCTCCAAACACGTCTCCGACGATTGTCTGGTTGAAGGCATATGCGACACTCATCGGTGAAGAGAACGTGATGCCAATTCCGTGGGGTCCATTCAGCATGTTGTTGGGCCCATCTGTACCGCGCTGCATGGTGTCGGGGTTGCAAAGCTGGACCTCGCCATGGACGTCGGGAGTGAAGTTGCGCATCATGCAGCCTATTGCGCACAGTTTGAGTTGAAACACGACGTCCTGTGGCTGAACGAAACGCATTATTCAACATGGTGGCATTGCTGTCAGGGTTCCTCCGAGCGGCAATCCGTAAGTAGCGGTCATCCACTACAGTAGTAGCCCTTGGGCGGCCTGAGCGAGGCCTGTCATCGACAGTTCCTGTATCTCTGTACCTCCTCCATGTCCGAACAACATCGCTTTGGTTCACTCTGAGACGCCTGGAAACTTCCCTTGTTGAGAGCCCTTCTTGACACAAAGTAACAAAGCGGACGCGATCGAACTGCGGTATTGACCTTCTAGGCATGGTAGAACTACAGACAACATGAGCAGCGTACCTTCGTCCTGGTGGAATGACTGGAACTGATCGGCTGCCGTACCCCCTCCGTCTAATAGGCCCTGCTCATGCATGGTTGTTTACATCTTTGAGCAGTTTTAGTGACATCTATGAACAGTCAAAGGGACTGTATCTTGGATACAATATACACAGTCAACGTCTATATGCCGGAGATCTGGGAACCGAGGTGATGCAAAACTTTTTTTGATGTGTGTATTTTCTCATAAAATGATTTGTATGCTTCTATATTGGAATTTGGCGGAAAGTATGGAACACATAGATAACATTCCCTATTGTTTAATGAAACTTTAATCCATAATGATTCGGTATCCGTTTCTAACATTGGCATTCTCTTCGCGTGTATTGAACTTTTAATACTTATTAAAATTCCGCCACCATCTTTCTTGGAACTTAAAGACAAATCTCGGTCTTTCCTATACACAATATACCTGTCATCAAAGAGCTCAGAACTGTTTACACCCTCAAGGAGCCATGTTTCTGAAAGACAATAATAATATCATAGTTATTTGACAGTGTATTTAAAAATAAAGTATTTGATTTGTTCCGTAGTCCTCTTACGTTCTGGTAGTAAATGATGGTTTCTTTTTTCTTATGAGTCATCTTCAATGTTCAGGTTAAAGTTTGTCAAGGTCCTCTTCAGTGTTGATGGAGATTACATGAGAGTGGTCGTGTTTCCTCATGAGTATTCTGCCATTCTTTGTCCATAAGTGCTTTAGGTCCTTCACCCGTTTCACTTCCCTTGCCTTCGCTAGAAGTTTTTTCCGCTCCCCGCAAAGGCTTTCTTTTATATACACCGGGTTGTTGTAGGTGTATCCAAGGTCAAGGGTACTCAGATTACGTTTAATTCTCCGTTGTCTGAGGATTTCTTCTTTGAAGTGACGTCTTGTAAATTTCACGATTATAGGCGCAATCTGGGAATTGTTACGAGGGGGAAGTCTGTGGCAAGCGTCAATATGTTCCTCTTTCAGTTCCACGTGGAGTGTTCCCGTGACTTCTTGAACCAACCTGCTTGTGCCCTCTGCAGGGTTTGACGGTATACCATGTATTTCTATCATATTGATCCTTGAGTATTGCTCAGAATCAGTAAGTCTTGATTTTAGTTCCAAGTTTTCTTTCTTTAACTTTAGGTTCTCCTGATGCATCTCTTCAATTGCTTGCCTGCAATCTTTAATAGTTTCTGCTTGTTTCCGCAGGGTTTCCTTATTTTCGTCCAATTTCTCGTGCACCAGATCTAACGACCTCCCCAAATCAGTTTCCCTCTGTTTACACAATTCCTTTAACTCAGAGATTTATTTCTTTAAATTAGTCAATAAGTTAAAAACTTCGTCGATGTTAGGTAGGGCTAACTGATTCTTTCCCTCTTCATGTAGGCTAAGCTTCTTCTTGGGACTCTTATTACATTTCCATTGTTTGTGCGAAGAAATTATGTACTTGAGATCATCTTCTTTTAAATTTACACAATAATTATGATACCAGTTTTTACATACAGCGCATTGAATTTTTCAATTGATGTCTTGCCTGGACACCGCCTTGTTGCACTCAAAACAGACACCCATTATTGCACTGGCTCATAATAATGCTACTAGTATTGTAAAGGCACTGCTTTAGATGTGAAAGGTGTATTACTAATTCTTTGGCAGTACGTAAGTCGTCACTTCACTGTTTAATATTTGTGCGAGAGCTCACTAGCGCTGATGCGGACAAGGATGTAGGGTAGCGTTCAAGTCGGAAATTTGTTTGGGAGTGGTTGGCAGAAACAGTTGACGGTCGGGGTGCACTTAAGTCACAGATTAATGTTTCGCTGGGTGGTAGCACAGGCGTTCAAACGAACAGTTGAAAGTCGCTTTTGTTGGTTATGCATCCACACGCTTAGAAAATATCCTAGTTGTTGATAGTCCATTGATGTTGTATTAAGATTTATACATCCAAATGATCTCTATTACTTACCGATTCAGTGTGAACATATCCTTGTCCCGAGCAGTGCACTTTACTAAATTATTTAACTTATAAACACGGAGCACAGAAACTTGCGTTATGTTAGTCACTCATACCAACCTATATTGAGAACCATCTAATTATTTCGGATGCTGGCCATTTTGGATTGTTATATGTATAGGCCATAGAGTTATGTACCATTCAGGACATTTATTGCATAGGTTCATTATTCAAACTTTCCCTTCGATCGCATGATTACGACACAGGGAATAAAAACTTAATTTTAAAATTTCGCACAGCCGCCATCTTGAGGTTATGTAAACAATTGAACTAAATTAGATGCCAGTGCCTTACAATATGTACAATCATTTACTGTACCACATTTCACGGCGCTCAGAGAGTTAAATCACGAGAAATGTCTATTTAAATGTTTCAACTTCGCTTGCCCGCCATGTTCGTTTTGTACTTTACAGATTTATGAAAGTTACATAGATAAACTTGCATCAGTACCCTTTATCACTGTACACAATTTTAGGGTGATATCTGTAACAGTTTCGTAGATATAGAATGTCAGTGAAATATTTCGCAATGCCGCCATTTTGAGGTTATGTAAACAAATGAACTAAATTAGACTCCAGTGCAATACAGTGTGTATAAACATTTGCTGTACCATGTTTCATTACGTTTGGATGGTTAAATCGCGAGAAAAGTCTATTGAAATGTCTCAACTTCGCTTGGCCGCCATGTTGGTTTTGTAGTCTCCAGAGTTTTGAAAGTCTAATAGGTGAACTTCTAGTAGTGCTCTTTATCACCGTACACAACTTCAGAGCGATATCCGTAATAGTTTCGGAGATACTGAATGCTGGTGAAATATTTCGCACTGCCGCCATGTTGGATTGGTGAGACACAATAAATTTTGAAGGGCACGGTCGGTGTCGGCCGGAATAGTGCTATGATCTTACCGAGTTTCATTGTTATCGCTCCAGATGTTCAGAAGTTATTAGGGGGACACACACACACCATCACACACACACCATTACACACACACACACACGCACCCACACACGGGCAAAAGGTGATTTCATAAAATTATTTTTAGCCTACTTTTCACATTTTGCAAAAATGAGGGAAAAAGTAGACTTATGAGATCGATCCGGGAAAATGTGTGTCTGTCCGTCTGTCTGTCTGTCCTTCTCTCTGTCTGTCTGTCTGTCTGTCTGGCTCTGTGTGTGTGTCCCCCCCCCCCCCCCCCATCAACTCATAAACGGCTACAGATATCGAACGCAAATTTGGTAAGAGCATAGATCTATACCTGAATATCTCACGGCCATATTTTAAATTGACGTCAGTGCTACCCACTGCTGAAAAATCGCAATTGTAATTTGAGCTCTATGTTGGATATCTCAGAAGTTATGCAAGTGAACTATTCCAAAATTGGCACACACATAGGCAATAGCAATCCAGATCAATTTTCAGAAGACCATACGTGCCAGTATTGCCAACTTGATTCTAAGCCTGCCGATAGGTCCAATTTCTAAATGCATGTAACTTCTACACTATCGATTGGATTTCAGCCACATTTCGTTTGTACTATGTGTACTACAGCAGATATGACTGTACGTATTCTAATGAGCCACCAGGGCTGCCAACTGTTAATAAATACTCTCACTATGTTTTTACCCGAATGTCAATATATCAGAAAGTATAAAAGCCAACTGCTCTAAACATTGCACACGTAAAGTACCTGATATTCTACCTTAGTTCGGTGTAACTTATATACATCAGTGCTGCCAACATGATTCTAAGCCTGCTGATAGGTCCAGTTCTTAAATGCATATAACTTCTATACTAACAAATGGATTTCAACCAAATTTCGTATGTGCTTTGTGTACCATAACAGTTATGACTATGCGTATTCGTAAGAAGAAGCAGGGCTGCCAACTGTTAATAAATACTATCTCTATTTGTTTAATACTAATATCAATATATCAGAAAGTATGCAAGTCATCATCTCTAAACTTTGCACACGTATAGTACCTGACATTCTATATAAATTTGGAGTAACTAATATACCTCAGTGCTGCCAACATGATTCTAAGCTTTCTGATAGTTTCAATTTTTATTTACATGTAACTTCTCTACTAACAATTGGATTTTATCCAAAATTGGCACTATAATAGATCGTAATATTTCAGATTAATTCTGAGCATCACATGCATGCCATGGTTACCAACATGAATTTACGTGCACTGATAAATCCAATATCAAACAGCATGTAACGACCATACTATCCATTAGACTTCAGCCAAATTTTGTATGTGCCTTCAATACCTGAATAGATGGAACTAAGTCAGACTATTCAGAGTCACCAGGGCTGCCTACTGTAGTAATTTACTCTATTACTCTATTACTTGATTTCGTCATTATTCTAGATAGGTCTATATAGATTGGCATCAATCTGAGATTTTAAGAAAAGTAGGCTCTTTAGTTCGTCACGGAACTTCTTGTTTTTTTTCATCAAATGAAAATTGGCTAAAAATGAAAGTTTGTTTGTTTTTTTCTGAATTTCTACGGACATTTGAGTTATTTAAGCGTTTCAGACTGTTTTATGATGGATGCGCGCGATTTTTTTTCTGTCTGTCTGTCTGTTTGTCTGTGGACAGCTTTGTTCCCTTACAACGTAAAATTTGGTACAGATATCCATCAGGGGTACAACACTAATTATTGATGTATCTCTTCTCCGTGCCTCTCATATAAGGGGGCCTACCCCCTTAAAATACATGCTGAAATAGGCTTAGAAGGACGAGACAAACCTCATATTCAGCCCCTCAATGTGAGAGACATAACTCAGGGGCACTAAAGGTTACCCGAAATGGCTTTTTAAGGCCCTAAAACCAACCGTTTTGAGATATTCCCAGAAAACTAATATCATTTAATATACTAATGAACGAATGCAAGCCGGTTACCATGGCAACAGATTCTCAGAGGCCCATCCATTGCTGTAAGACGCAATTCCATTAATTAAATTAGTGTGAATGTTTGCAAACAGCTAGAAGGTTATCACGGAACCAAATTAAGCTGTAAAAATCATCAATACGTATAATGCGCTTAAGGGGGTCAAGGGGTGCTCTAGAATGTTTCCAAGCGATTTACACCTGCGGGTGTGGTACGGCAGGCCTACTATATACCTATCCCTATATTATATTATTATTATTAGTATTATATTATGACGTACAAGGACGAGATAAAGCCCCTCAGTGCCAGAAACAAAACTCGGGGGCCCTAAAGGTTCCTCGAAAACTATAGTATAAGGCTCTAAAACCAACAGTTTCTGAAATATTCCCAGAAATCTAATTTAATTAAATTTAACAAACTAATGAAGGAATGCAAATCGGTAACCATGACAACATTTTCTCTTAGGGTGGCATCCAACTTTCCATCTATTTCTGTAAGAAGCAATGTCACTCATATATTACATTTCTGTGAGAGTTTGCAAATGGCTATAAGGTTATCACGGAACGAACGTAGACTGAATAATTCATCAATGCAATTAAGGGGGTCAAGGGGTAACCTAGAATTTTTTCATGCAATTTTCACGTGCGGTATATAGTACAGAAGGTCTAATATATCTCCAAACAGCAACATATATTCAAAAATTCATGAATTGAATGAGCATTTTTTGCGGCTTTTAGGAATTTGGGCCATTTGAGGCTAAAGAACCTGAATTTTCTTGTACCACAAGCTTTTATAATTTATGAAAGAGGTCTTCCTGTGTTTGGGGACCTAACACAACGTAGAGGGTCAGTTTTTATGTCACGTGTATTGCGTTTTGTCTACAAGGCTTTCAATTCTATTTCACGTCAGGAAGTACAGGTCAGTTGAATTTAGTTTGAGAACACATTTTAACTAATCTTTTTCCTTTTTTGTCGACATACGGGTTCATCGTAAGGATGATTTTGTTTGATACTGTGTAGTAGATATACCCATATTTGGATATCTGGGTGCCAGAAGTGATGGAACAGGAAAAATGGAAGAGCCGAAGGGAGTGGAGGAGGCTTGTAAACCACACCCGGGTGACTGGAGTGGGACTTTGATGACGATGATGATGATGGTGATATGTTGTAGACAATAGAATCGTGTTTGTCTGTATCTTTATGTACGCCTATAACTCGTGTTCGGATGCTTGGTGCATCGAAAATTAGGTATGGTAACCTGAGAGTCAATACACGAATCATTTATAAAACTCTTCACCGTTTTTTGCATACAGTAGAAGGGTGGATATAGGGAAAAACTTCTCAAAATACATGCTAAAATAGGCGAAATATAAATATTATCCTAGAAGGACGACCAAAGCATATGTTGCGCTTCTCAATGTGAGACACAAAATTCGGGAGTCTATAAAGGGTCTCCGAAAACCACATTTTAAGGCCCTTAAATTAACAGTGTGTGTGATATTTCCAGAAAACTAACTTCGTTCTGATAAACTTATGAAGGAATGACAAACCGCTAACCATTGCAACAGTAGCTCAATTGATAATGTCTGGTGTTAACATTGAACACCGTTCGAAGAACGGGTACTTCTGCTAGTCCTACTATGAAATTGAGATGAAATGTATGTGAAGTCATCTGACATGTTATCCTACTCGTACACAACACAGCTTGTACATTCTTAAAATGTTAATTTACGCTCCGTTTTCATACTGGTACTATGATGAATGTATATATGGAATTTGAGATATGCTACTGTCACACTTGTTTGAACAAACATCACATATTATATTGTAAATTAAGAGGAGGAATGAAACCATAGTCTCCAACCTATCTATAGACTACTTGAAATAATGTTCAATGCAATCAAATTTCCCAACTCCTGCTTGGTGCAAACTATTGTAATCAAAATGAGATACATCGTAGTCTCATGTTGGTTCTGTTAAAATGACGCATAATATTATGATAGATATCGTTTAAATCGATAATCCGGTAGCAAAAATTATTGCCGGGACTGCGGTTCTAACCTGAGACCTCACGATTCGTAGACCAAGATGATATCCACGCAGCCATTACAAACACAGAAATTTAGAGTACAAGACAGTTACTCACTTTCACGTGCCGGTAATAATATGGAAGAATTTTTTTATGCTCCATTAATATTTTGCTTTTTTTTCGATAATGTTCCTGCGTGGAATTTAGTTTTAAATTAGTTATGAATACGCCTACTTGACAGTAAAGGGAATTCCTATAGTGGTCCGTGAAAGGCTACCTCACTTCCCTTATAAAAACATCGATATATATTACTTTGATCGCTGCATTACCGCAATGTGGGTTAATACCTGAATAGCCATTGTGCAGAAACATAATACCGGTTTTGACGACTAGTTATAATGTTCCATATTAAAGCATATCCTCATTTAAATACTGATACGAAGACTTTGAATATGTGGTTTGTCTTTCAATCAGTTGACACCAGAGTTCGCATGAGCGTTTACCGTTTGGTATGAAAATGTTTAACAAAGTTACTCGGGGAGTGGATGCCCATTACTTTTATCCCGAGATTGAAAAACAGACTCTTAATAAATCATAATTGTTTTCAGCAAATATGATATAATGAATATTTTTACACCAAAGAACGACAACTTGAAGATGATTTATTGTAGAAATATCTGTAATGGCGCCTCCAAACCTTGAAGTAATCCATATGTGATGTACATTCCACAGGCCGTCAGTGCGTCATGGTACAAAACTCCGACACCGCGCGCTCATTGTTTCCTCTTACCACTGCCAGGAGGGATGTGATCCAGCTGGCAGTGCGTATTTCACACTTCCGTACGATTCCCTTCCGTCCCATTTTTCAAAATCACTCCCACCAAAATATCCAGCAACCGAGTGGAAAAATGTTACACATCAATAATATAGTTAAAATCCAATGGATGATACGGGCGTTACATGCAGTTAGACATTGAATCAAGCAGCACGCATGTTGGCTACTATGCCATGTACAGTATGTGCTACGGAAAATGAATGTTATATATTATGGGCTATACATGTGCCAATTTTGGAAAAAATCCATTTGTTAGTAAGGAAGTTACATACGGTTGAACAATGAACCTATTAGCACGCGTAGAATCATGTTGGCAGCACCGTCGTGTATCGGCTACTCAAAATTAATCTAAAAACTCAGGTACTATACGTGTGCTAAGTTTAAAACTGTTAGCCTGTCGGCTTTGAGATATATTCAGAATAGGATAATATGAATATACCGTACAACACAGTTATCATCAATTGGCAAGTTTTGTGGCTCTAAAGAATACGTATAGTCATGTATAGTATTGTACAAAAAGCTCATACTAAATTTAGTGAAATTTCAATTTAAAGTACAGAAGAAACAGGCATTTAAAAATAGGCCCTATCAGCAGGATCAGAATCATGTTGGCAACACTGTCGTGTAAGAGCTTCTGAAAATAATCTGAAATGTTTTTACATATGTGTGTGTCAATTTTGGAGCAGTTCCCATGCATACCTTTTGAGATATCCAACATAGAGTTCAAATTTCAATTGCGATTTTTCAGCAGTTGGTAGCACTGATGTCATTTTAAATTATGGCCGTGAGATAATCATACCAAACTTATGTCGATAGCTGCAGACATTCAGGAGTTGATTGAGAGGGGGACACACACACAAACAGACAGACGGTTGGACATTTGCCCGGATCGATCTCCTTCGTCTACTTTTTCCTCATACTTGCAAAATGAGAAACGTAGGGTAATAAAAATGTAATATTTATTAAACGACCTATTTTTTCGGTATTACATTGATACCTCTTCAGCGTCAGCGTAATTGGACTATAAACTGGGTTAACAATTGATATAGGCTAGTAGAAATTTATATCCTCACAAAAATAAATTTAATGAAAAGTTCTTTACTGGTTTTTACTTTGGATATTCGCAAGTCCTTCAAGCGATATAGAATTTAACTGTCAAATACTTAAGACGTTGTTGCATCTAGACTGTGTCATTGGAGTTGTGATGGACTGTGGTTTATTGTTAACATCGATAGAGGGAAATTTGAGTTCTACTTCCGATATCTGCCAATGTTAATCCATTATTTGCTGGCTTATTCTCGTAGTAGTTGTTCGAATATCTTTAAAATAAATATTTATATACTCCAAAAAAGTTTTAATACATTTATAATTTCGTTTAGTTTTATGAACGATTCCTTGTATTGAAAGTTTCAAACGTATGAATGCTATGCTCTCTTGTGTCACAACTCATAACTCCATTCTTGATTGCTCTTTAAACTTTTACCTCACTAGATCTAGAAACGTTCGGGTTACTGAACAGCAAAAGTAAACATATCTAGATATGTTTCATAATGTAGAATTTTGGGCTTATGCCGTGGTTTATTTGATCAAACTCGACGCGTTTCTAAAGAAACCATGTCTTTCTTCATCAGGAATAAACGGAAATACGACTAAATTGTTGCTAAGAGAAAGCAACAAAGAAACTAAAAAAGGTGCCCTAAGATGGACGCCATTTTAGCCCCATGTTAGGGACAACGAAAAGCAGCAGTGTATTACTTTCTGAGGGTTCTGATAATCGGTAGCCAGGACTCACTGAGATTGTAGCCGGTGTCGCGGTTGAAATTATCTGGGTGTTTACTTATTTCGACCTCCTCCCTGGTGATTCAGGGACGATATTGCTTTATACAAGCTTTATGCTTTCTCTTAGCAAAAATTTAGTCGAATTTCCGATTATTCTTGATGAACAAAGACACGGTTTCTTTCGAAACACATCGAGTTTGATTAATTAAGCACGGCATGAGCCCAAAATTCTACATTATGGATAGTATCATGGGCCGTGAAAGCCTAAATGATAATACATAGATATATACTGAATGAGTTTTTAATGGTATGGACTCCGTCTTGAGGGAAGAATTCATGAAGAAAATATATAAATGCAAACCAAAATAAAGGAATGCTGCTGAAAGAAATCAGAAAACCCTATCGACGTCAAATTGGCAAATGAAAATATCAAGGAAGTTGGTGACTACTGCTATTTAGGAAGCAAAATTACCAGTGATGGGCGATGAAAATATATAAAATATAGGTTAGCTCAGGCAAGGAAAGTATCTCTACTGAAAGGAAATTTATCGACATCAAATATAGATTTAGGTATTATAAAGTCATCTTTCATTTCTGTGATGGATGAGGTAATGGTAGAAGTGGCAGCGCAAATAGGAGAAAGGCATATGCGAGCAATGATGTTTGCAGATGATCTATTGATATGGTGCAATGGAGAGGCAGAGGTACATGACAGGTTGAATGTATGGATTGAGAGAGTAAAGCAGTATGGTTTGAAATGTAATGCAAAGAAGTGTGAAATGACGGTAACAACGAGAAATTGGGGAATTGTAACAACAGACATAATGATAGGAGGAGTACTAAAGATGGTGGATTGTTTCAAATATTTAGGGAATGTAATAGAAGTAAGTAGTAGAAATGTCAAGGAGATCAGTGAGAGAGGAAGGCACTCCTATGGATTCCTGCAGTGCGTGAGAGGTCTGGTATGGAGCAGGGACGTACCCCAGAAAAGCAAATGGGTATTGTATCGAATGTATTATGTCCCAATACCCAACTGCGCATCATAAACGTGGGTTGTGAAGAAGAGACAGGTGAGCAGGATCCCGACTTGCGAAATGAATTTTCCGAGAAGCAGATTAGGAATAACAAGAAAGGATAGAGTAAGAAATGAGAGAGTGAGAGAGATTGAGGGAGGGAATCCCTTAAAAGAGATCATAGAGAAGTCGAGAATGAGTTGGTACGGACATGTTTGGAGAATGCAGGAAGGCAAAATATCAAGGAGGATGTATGAGATGGAAATGGAGGACGAGAGACCACGAGGAATCCCAAGAGATAGGTGGAGTGTGGGTGTAGGAAGGAGTGCAGAAAAGAGGAGAGGAGTGGGACAGAGTGAGGAGTGAGAGATGATGGGAGGATAGAAATCCATGGAGAGGCTTGTGTTCCAAGCAGACCCAGCCAGGGGTTGGAAACTATAGAAGATGATGATGATGATGATGTTGATGATGATGATGATGATGATGATGAAAAGTCATTTTTAAAGCCTTTGTGTGGAACGTGTCTTTCTATGGAAATAAAACTTGGACTGTTGACCAAGCAGAAAAGAGGAGAATAGAAACGTTTGAAATGTGGTGTTACAGAGAAATGATGAAGATCAGATGGAATAATAAATGAAGAAGTATTAAGACGAGTGGGCGAGAAGAGACGATTATGGCATTTGGTAATAAAGAGACGAGATAGGTTAGTAGGTCACATACTGAGAAACTCAGAAATAGCAAACTTAGTTACGGGAGGAAAGGTTGAGGACAAGAACAGTAGGGGTAGACCATGGTTAGAATATTTTAAACAGATTGCCTCGGATTTAAGGTGTGCTAGCGGTGTAGTAATAAAACGATTAGCTCAGGACAGGATGGCATGGAGCGCTGCATCAAACCAGTCAAAATACTGAACTCTCAAGCACACACTGTAGATGCAGAGGTTTTGCTGTTACTACAGAAATTATCACACTGCCAACATTTCAATTTTTTTTTTTTTTTTTTTTTTGCGTATGGCTTTTAGCGCCGGGAGTGTCCGAGGACATGTTCGGCTCGCCAATTTTGTAGCTGCTTCGAGACGGACACCCAATGGGTGAGCTACAAGTACCGTTGGGGAGGGAAGGAGGGAAGTTGGAATGTACTGTGGCCTATAGTTAGGGACCAACCCCGGCATTTGCCTGGAAGGAAGATGGGAAACCACAGAAGACCATCTACAAGGTTGCCGGCGGGGGGATTCGAACCTCCTCGCCTTCCGGATGTGAGCGACTGCCATCAGTCATGCCGTAACCACCACGGCTAACTCACCCGGTAACATTTCAATTGACTCACCCTTAGTAATGTATACGTTCGATGAATGGCAGAAAGCTCATCCTACTGACTCGCTCTGTTTGCGAGTAAAGTCATATGTTCGTCACATTATTAAAATATGTCGAAGCAATTACATTCTGATTCTAGTCAACGAGGTAATTGCTAAAAAAATAAAGAAATAAAGGGTCCATTTACCGTATAGGTGCAGCATTAGAATCTAAGTGACACATATACTAATATCAAGCTAATTTATTTAAAAAAACATTTCTGCCAGTTCCCTTATCAGTGAGTATATTTGTGTGAGTATATTTGTATCAATTACATTATTGCGTGTTAGACTGACTTCAGAATCGCTCGAGTACAACATTTATGTCTCTATGGTAACAACTAATCAATATGGGGTTTTATTATCTTTTGGGTCGGAATCAATAATCTACTTTCATGTATTCTACACGTATTCAAATCACTCCATTTCAATTAAATTGATTTATCATGATGGACAAAATATCATCGGGTTTATGGTATACTTTCTCTCTCTTAAGTTAACAGCCCTGGGGCTGGTTTGCAGCAACTCGCCAATCTTCTCTAGTCTCCGCCATCCTCTTCAATTCACGATATGATTTTGTGTTCGTGTCTGTCATTAACTGTGTGATGTATGCAAGTGGTGGTCTTCCTCTAGTGTTTTTCCCTTCTAACATCCCTTCGATGACTCTTGCTGGCATGCTATTATGTCTGAGAATATGTCCCAACATATTTGCTCTTCTTGTTTTCAGGGTCTTCATAAAGTTTCTACTTTCTCCTGCTCTTCTGAAAACCTCTTCATTTGTCATATGTTGTATCCAACTGATCTCAAGCATTCTTCTCCAGCACCAAGCCTCAAAAGCCATCAACTTCCTCTCTTCCGACTTCCCTATTGTCAAGGTCTCACTACCATACAAAGCCACACTCCACACGTATGTCTTCAACAGTCTTTTTCTTATTTTTACGTCTATACTTCTGGATGTGAAGAGATTCTTCTTTCTATAAAAGGCGTTCTTTGTCTGAATAATTCTACTCCAAATTTCTCGTTTGCTGGTTCCATCATACGTTATCAAGCTTCCCAGATACATATATTCCTTCACATATTGTATTCTATCATTCTCGATATAAATTGCTGGTGCTCTTCTATGATCTTCCTGGTTCCGACTGCATACGAGTATTTTTGTTTTATTTTTCTTCATCTTCATGTTAAATTCGTTTTTAAGGATGATATTCATTACATGAAGTATCTGTTGAAGATCATCTTCATTATCTGTTGTTGAAGCAATGTCATCTGCGAATCGGAGCATGTCAATCTTCTCCCCATGTATATTTACTCCAACTTGAATCTCTTCTCTTATCCTATTTATGGCATCTTGGACATACAAATTAAATAAGTAAGGAGATAGCGAGCATCCTTGTCGTACTCCTTTTCTTATTTCCACCTCTTCCTGGTTATTGCCAGATCTTATTATTCCCCTTTCATTCTTATATAAACTATGTATTATTCTTCTATCTCTATAAGAGATTCCCACTTTTTTTAGTAACTTGAATAGTATATTCCAATTCACGTTGTCAAAAGCTTTCTCCAGATCCACGAATGCTAGATATGTTGGTATTCTTTTTCTATTTCTCTTTTCAATTATTTGTCTTGGAGTTAATATTGCTTCTCTTGTTCCAATGCCCCTTCTGAATCCAAATTGGTCGTCTGTAATGTAGTTATCAAGGTTGTTCTCTATTCTCCTAAGTATAATACGTGTAAGAATTTTAGATGCATGTGTTGTCAGGCTTAATGTCCTAAATTGATCGCAATTTTGTGCTCTGGCCTTCTTTGGAATTGGAATTATTATGCACTTAGTAAAGTCAGTCGGTACTATTCCTGTTTCATACATTTTGCATATCAATCCATACATTGCATCTTCAGCTTTCTCTCCGCAGTTATTTAATACTTCTGCAGGGATTTTATCTACACCTGGTGCTTTTTTGTCTTTTAAATCTTTCAGTGCTCTTTTAAATTCCGATTTTAGTATTTGGTCACCTATATTCTCTGCATCTGTCTGGTCTTCTTCCTCTATTACTTCCTTATTCATAACTTCATCTCCATAGAGGCTCTCTAGATATTCTTTCCATCTCTTCCCAACCTTTCCCTCTTCATACAGGTATTGTCCATTCTCATCTTTAATACCACATGTCTTCTGTTTCTTCTCACCAAAAAATTGCTTCACATTTCCATATGCTTTTTCTAAGTTATTTGCTTTAAAATCGGTGTCTATTTCAACACACATATCACATAAGTATTTTTCTTTGTCTCGCTTGCTTTTCCTAACGATTTCATTTCTCAGTCTTCTATATTGTTGTTTTACCTTCGTCACTTGTGGCGTTTTTGAACCTTCTTCTTTCAGTTATCATTTCTACAACTTCCTCACTTATCCATGCTTTCCTGCTGTTTTTATTTTTATTTTTAGCAGTTCCTCTGCAGTTCCTAATATTTCCTCCTTCAGAATTCCCCACTGACTTTCTATTGGTTTCTCGAATATGTCAGTATTTCTTTCAATCATTTCATCTGTTCTTCTTTGGAACTCATCTCTAATATTTGGCATCTTAAGTTTTGTCACCTGTAGATACTCAGTTTTTCTCGTAACGATGTTCTTATATTTGAGTTCCGCGTGCATCATGACTAGATTATGATCCCTTACGATATCTGCACCTGGATAACTTCTGCAATTTTTAACCTGGTTCTTAAACCTTTCTTTTACCATTATGTAATCCAACTGCGCTCTTCTCGTGTCTCCAGGAGCTTTCCAAGTGTATCGTCTCCTCTTGGGATGGTTGAAGAGTGTATTTGTTATGACTAATTTGTGCCTAGTGCAGAATTCTATCAATCGTTCACCTCTCAAATTTCGGACTCCCAGTCCTAACTGCCCAACAGTTGTTCCCTCTGTTCCTTCCCCTACCGTTGCATTCATGTCCCCCATAATGATTACATTGTCTTCTGCTCTTGTTCCTTCTATAAGGTGATTAAGATCTTCATACATTCTTTCAATTTCCTCGTCATCTTCATTTGTAGTTGGCATATATGTTTGAATTATAACAGTATTGTTTGGCTCCGTATTTATCTTGACTAGAATTATCCATCACTATGCTGCACATATCCCGCTACTCTGAGTCCCATGGATTTTTAGCCTACTTTCGATTTTTGCAAAAAATGAAAGTAGACTTATGAGATCAACACAGGGCGAAAAAAAGTGTGTCTGTCTGTGTGTGTGTATGTGTGTGAGTCTGTGTGTGTGTGTGTGTGTGTGTGTGTGAGTGTATGGACTCTGAATGTCTGTCCCCCCCCTATCAATTCGAACACGGTATACGCGAATTGAACGAAATTTGGTACAAAGGTAGCACTAGCAAACGACACCTCAGTGTCATGTTTTATATCTCCGCCATCTTGACGGAAACGTAATGGCGGCCACACAAATGTTCAAAGCTTGAATCAAATTACGACTAGCCTAATCATCCGATCTCTACCAAATTTTGCAACAATATACCTTTGTGGAGGGAGCATCATTTGACCAATCTAATAGGTCATTAGACTAATAGTTTGCGGATGGCGGCCATCTTTGTGTCAAAATCGATTCCCCCTATTAATTCGAACACGGTGAAACCGAATGGAACGAAATTTGGTACAGAGGTAGCGGTAGCAAAGGGCACCTCAGTGTCATGTTTTATATCACCGCCATCTTGACGCAAACGTAATCGCGGCCACCCAAATGTTAAAAGCTAAAATGTAAATACGACCAACCTAATAATCTAGGCTCAACCAAATTTTGCAACAACATGTCTTTATGTGGAAAGCATATCCTGACCAAACTGCAAGATCATCTGCCCAATAGTTTGCAGATGGTGGCCAAGTATGTGTAAATCCATTCCCCATATCAATTCAAACACGGTGAAACCGAATTGAATGAATTTTTTTACAGAGGTAGCACTAGCAAAGGGCATGTTTAATATCCCTATAGCACGTTGTATTTCAACAAGCTACTACAACCAACATTCAATTATACTCCTTGAAAAGGACAAAGAGTTTTAACAATACCCATGCATTTAGGAGAAAGTAGGCTATATGTTCTTTACTGAACATCTTGTTCCATAATCACTCCTACCCCATTTCTTCCGAGCGGTCCGTCTTCCGGCCCTGAGTAGATTATTCTGTAGTCATCTGACCAAAAGTCACCCGTGCCAGGCCATCTCATTTCAGAAATACCGAGAATATCTATTTTTAATCTCTTCATTTCTATTTTCAGGTTTTCCAGCTTCCCCACCTTTAATAATGTGTTAACATTCCATGTTCCTATTTTCCTTACGCATTTCTGTTTCTTGCGTTTGTTAATAATACCATTATTTCCTTTAGTTGCCCCCGCCCGGAGATCCGAATGGGGAGCTATTTTACCTCCGGAGAATTTAATCAAAGAGCTTTCCATCATGAGCTGCTGATTCTTGGGATATCCAGTCGGATCATTAATGGAGTGGTTTCCCGTTGCCTTCTCCATTCTAAGCCGTTGGCCATCTGTCGGCTCTTCCGCCTTTAGGATCAGTTTCCCACCCCAAGGGCAAGAGAGTGCCCTTCTTCTACCCACTCATCCGCCCTCCTAAAAGACCGTTGGCACTTGATAGAAGGTGGTCTCCTTATCCCGGGAGAAGTTCGGTGTCTGATATATGCCTATTATATGGACATATACCTTTTACTCATTATCCCGAGTACTGGGCTGCCTCTTCCGCCATCTACACTGTTCCGTAGTCCATCTACTCCACTGTCTATGCCGTTGAGGACTTCACCGTAACCCTGGCAAGGGACCCTTACAAGGTACTACCAGCCGGGTCAGCTGGACCGAGGTTTTTTAAAGAGGTGTTACTCCTCTATCACTCACCACTTTGTCCTGGCTTGTGACAGGCAGAGTCTGGCTTCCCAAACATTGGTCCCAGGTTGGCGGGGTTTGGTATACTTTACATTCATGCAAAATATAGCATCAATTGCAATGCTGAAACGTTAGATAGTTCGTTAGCTAGTCCAGTAAATTAGCTAGTTACTTAGGTAGTTAGCTAGCGAGTTACTTAGCTAAATAGTTAGCTAGTTGAAAGATAATTACTTGGTTAGGTGCTTAGCTAGTTAGATATAGTTAATAAGGTAGTTAGCTAGTTGGTTATCTAGCTAGTTAGTTAGGTACTTAGCTAGCTAGTTACATAGGTAGATACTCAGTTAAGTAGTTAAGTAGTTAGCTAGTTTGGATAAATAGTTACTTAGTTAGGTAGTTAGCTATTTAGTTAGTTAGCTAGATAATTAGGTAGTTAGCTAGTTGTTTATCTAGATAGTTAGTTAGGTAGTTAGATACCTAGTTAGTTAAGCAATAAGCTAGTCAGTTAGCCAGCTAGTTACTTAGACAGACAGCTAGTTACTTCGTTAGTTAGCTATTTAATTAATTATGTATTCCATAGTTTACTAATTCGTTTGCTAGTTAATTAGTTAGCTAGGTAGCTAGTTAGTTTTGTTATGCGTATAGTTAGCTAGGTAGTTTATTCGTTGGTTATCTGCTTAGTTAGTTAGTTAGCTATATATTATTATTTAGCTAGCTAGTTAGTTAGCTAGCGAGATAGCTAGTTAATCGCACAGCTAGGTCATCTGCCTTTGTAGCAACTTTAGGCAATAAGCATTTAAAATCCGACTGGCTGCGTGTCCCAGTGGTAACGTGCCTTCGTTGAAGATCCCCTCCGGAGCAAAATTCCGGCACCCCGGAGTCTCTAGTAGCAATAGTAGTTAAAAGAGACGTAAAATACTTAACATCTCTACTGCACCCGTTCATCCGGGTATGCGATGACCCCTCTGCTATAACATCATTATCAGATCACACAACTTAAAATCAAACAAGGTTTATTTAAACTAGTATGGGAAGACAACTAAAATGATATTCCTGCCTAGGAGTATGGTAGAGTATAACTGTTAGGATGTCAATGTTCTTTCAAGTCATACCAACTCCGCACTACATCACAGAAAAATCTATTCATGTGCAAAAGAAAAATAATTAAAGTTCTCTTGTGCTCTGAGGGTTACCGTAGCACTATATCATTCGTCACTGACTTCTTTGTGAGCCCTGAGACCTATCTTTGTTTAAGATAACATCAGGCACGTGAATGCAGTTAATTTTTAAACTGTTCTATCACACAACAACTATTATATTCACTTTTAACACATATTTAAACACTCATAATAGACCTAACTGTCATTATTCCAAGTATTGGATTTATAACTATCACTTCTGAAAGTAACAATAACTTTGTATAAGCTATTTACATTATCCTATCGAATTCTCATCTTTAAATCAAGAATTTGTTATAATTATCTTTCTTCATCATAATCTTCCATAGAAAAATTCATTAATTATTCATCACATCATCTACAATTCAGTTATCTGTCTATCCCAACTATTATTATTAATTTATCATCATCAGCTTATTTAATTAATAATTATATTCATCATCTCATTTAAATTATCAGCGTATCATCATCTCATTTATTAAATTTAATTTATCAGCTCATTTAAATTATTATAGTTATCAGCTCATTTAATTATCATAGTTATCAGCTCATTTAATTAATTATTATAATTATCAGCTCATTTAATTTATTATTATCATCAGCTCATTTAATTGATTATTATAGTTATCATCAGGTCAGATCATCGGTGTATTTAAATCTCAGATTATAATTCCATGAATTATTATTATTATTATTATTATTATTAGAGAAACGTGGATCATAAAACTTCCAGAAATTGTTTAAGATCGGTTACCAAACGTTGCCATAAAACATATCACTTCAGTGAAATAATATTGCCAGATGTGATCACACATGTTACATGTCATACACTTAATACATTCGATTGCCATGCCAAAAATACGTTGCCTCCACTATATCACATTGGATCTCATCATCCACAAATTTATCAATGAATTTATCTCATATAAATTACTTACTCAAATCTCACATTTGAACAGTACTATTTTTCATCACATCACATCACAATTATTCAGCGCACAGCATGAATCTTCAAAACATACAAGCCTGGGTTCGACGACCTCTAATCTGCCTCATAAATCTCACATTGGCACTATCACAAAGTTGGCAAATAACATAAACGTTTGGCAAAAAACCTCAATTTGACATAATTCGTAATCCACAAATAATTGTAGAACTGGCTTTAGATATGCAATATTTAGTCCTACATGAACTGTAATCACTATTGTCATGTTTAGACAACTTCTTAAACAACAAGAACAATTACTAAAGTAATTGTAATTTAATCCAAGTTTTAATTTAATCCAGAGTATGAAATCTCAGTAAAGAATATTGAAATTCATCTCAAAAGAACGCCAACTGTGTTATATTTAACAATATTCATAATATCTGTTCATCGTCTGCCTGTTATTAATTCATGATAATGAAGAACTAGTTTTAGAAGAATCAATTTCTTAAAATCCTTATCAAAGATTCAAATCCACTCACAGAAAACATTATTAATCAACATTAAATGACTGTACTCTCAAAAGAGTAATGCGACAAAACTATTGAATTTGCAATACAAGAATTACGAAGTGTAACTCTGCTGACACTTATTTTTAAGTTATTTAATAAAGATCAACTAATAACTGTCTGATAAATTATTGTTTGATTCTCTTACAATCACATTGCACTCGGATCATAATATGGTATTTCCTAGGCGACAGGTTAGGTGCTTAACACCAAACAGCTACGTAAAGTAACAGGCCCCATCTTCGTAGACTAAGATGATTAACTCCTATTTGACAAGTAAGGCGTTCAACACCACACAGTTACGTAAAGTAACAGGCCCCATCTTCGTAGACTAATGAGTGAGTGCACATTACTGGAATTAACAATTATTCTACTGTCAGATAAAAGTGATACTGATTCGCTAGAGCGAATTAAATTCCGTAGCTCAAAAATAATCCAATAAAAATCCCTGATAATAAATCCCACACACTCGCTAGTATGCGCTACGTTGTCAAACTTTAAACCAACCGACTGCAGGTCTTGAGTATCGAAGTTCTCGATAAAAACTACCGTGATCAAAACATACTATCACTCAAGAAATGAAAATCTAAATCCTGCCTAATAAAGTCGATAAAATCTCAAAAATCGGACAAAATATGTCTGCCCTCTCATATGGTAACACCATATTTTAGCAAATTCTTCAGGATGAGATATGAAAATAATCAAGCAATGTCATAAATAACACTCCTAATGATATACATGTGTGCCCAGTGTCATATAAAAATCATATCAGAGAAGACTTATATTCGCTCACTTTACCTTTGCATGTTCTAGATATTTAATATAAATTCATTCCAAGATCGGCGATAATCCAATTGTACGCAATAGATTTATCGAAAGATCGGCGATATCCTGCTCTTATGCCGTTGGAAATGCATTTTTCCCCATCCTAAATGTATATCGTAGTGTAGTGTTCCGCCTCGTTAGGAATCGAATCCGTCACTCTGCTACGCCATCACGTCTCTTAATACGCCTAGTCACACATTGTCGAGTGAAAATATATCCATCACGGATATTGTCCAAGAATTCACAAAAAAGTTCTCCTCAAATGGACACCCCATTCTGTCGTCGGCTGTATTACATCACTGTCTCATGCGAAAATGTCGATTGACACTCACTAATAATGTTCTTGTCCACTACGGTTGAATTGCGTTGATTAATAAAATATTTTAAATTGTAGACATATTTATCGGACACCCTGTATCTGTCCGCGACGTGGTAATAATATCCATAATTGTTCATGACCCTAAGTCATTTAGTGAACACCTCACTCTTATGTTAAGTACGTGAAGTTCATAGTTCCATTCGCCTAATGAAGTAATATATAAGATGCCCCGTGGTCGCTTTAAATGTTCTATGATGAAACACATCATCTGCCATTATACTGGTGAAATAATTTAATGTCCATCGGGTTAAACGTGGAAAAATATATGAACTAAAAATTACAACAAGTGTCTGGAACGTTGAAGGTCTATGTCCAATTATTACTATTGTGAAAATGTCGAATGCACTGTTCCGTTATACAACAGCACAACCTTCACAAAATGTCGCCCGCTGCATGACCATATCGGCTTCACCATGTGTGTGACACTAAGTTAGTTCCTACCCTCATTATATCAATGTTGTAAACGACTATTCTTTGTGAAGTTTGACATTATAATGTTCGTTCCACTAAGTGAAATCTTGCTTGTTTCTGTTATAACTTATGAACTGTTAACTGCGTTGCTATGTGAAATGTAATGAAGCAACTTCGCCTTCGAAATAGACAGGTTTCTTTCACCGGCTATGCTCGCCTTACGCACTGCCATCGCGATACATCTCCCGTTAACTTGCTTAAATTTGCCGTACTCCCAACTTCACTGAGTTCCCTGCTAAACAGGTGATAATTGCTGCACTGCAGTGTGTACTGTAATCAAGTCGATTATAGAACAGAACAGAATGGACTGATCCACTTGTAGCTCCGTGCTGCGGTAACTGACTTCGCTAAACACGTGACTTCCTCCCCTTGACCGGAGTGAGGGTAAGACTCCTACCACCATTCTCAGACGTCACACATCTGACCTCGACCAATAGCTGTCGTTATAAAGCTATTATTCACAATTAGGAGTCATCCACCTTCTCAAATGTTACTATAATAAATATTAAACATTATTCCATTCCTTTCTGAGGTTCAATAAGACTTCATTTCTCAATTATTTCCGTAAATATCTTGCCTTCTTCCCGTGATTCCGTGCGTTGGAGGGGTAGTGATTTCTTCTTCCTTAACCCACTACGTTATTTCCCTTGCCGTCACTGGCTCGATCCCAGCGCAATCCTTTCTTCTAAGCAATAAGTTGCATCTACAGCTGGCGTAGCCGATAACCTCGATTAAATATCGGGTACACTACTTAGTATAAAACAAAATCCCCGATTCATGGATGTTACGGGTAAATTCGAGAACCACTGGATGTATTTTGATGCGGTTTTCACCATACTGGAAAGGATATCTCGAGGATGATTTCTGTAGAAAATAATTGATATATGATCAAACGAAGCCGAGCAGTAACAATTTAAGTGGAAACGTCGAAAAAAAACCTGGCGTCCGAGCACTTTTAAGCTTACGCTGGGCAAACCGTAAAAAATATCTAAATACTATGAGTGTAAGAATTTATTGTTCAGCATGAAAAGTTCTACAAAAATGTCCGCGAGAGCATGTGTCTATCTTCAATACATCGCCCACGATAAGTGATTTTACGTTTTAATTTCCTCCAACCATGTCCATTCAACTACTGAGGCGACAGTTTACGAGCTAGCTAACGGCGAGTCTATCATCCCTGTTACAGCCTAGCTAGTAGGCGAACCTATTGCCCCAGATACAGCCAGCAACGAACCGTTGAGTCGTGTTGAGTTAAGACTTCTGAGAAGGTTGGTTGTGTTTGGAGTTTCCCTGGAAGTGCAACACGGGTTTTCTTCATTTCGCCTGTGAAACACAGTCAAGTTAAGATTGGGCGGAGGGGGTATTTGAGTTTCATTCACCTCGCCATTCCCTGGAAGTGCAACTCTCATTTCGCCTGTGAATTTTTCGTTCCGCAAAATTCACAGTCAATTTAAGAGAGAACGGAAGGGGGATTATATTATATTAAATTATACTGATTGGCGTATAATCTCTACTTAGTATAAAACAAAGTCCACGATTCTTGGATGTAACGGGTAATCTCGAGAACCACTGAATGGATTTTGATGCGGTTTCACCATTCTATGAAGGATATCTCGAGGAAGGTTTCTGTAGAAAATAATTTATTTATGACCAACGGAAGTCAAGCAGTAACGATTTCAGAGAAGAGGTCGAAAGAAAATTGGCGTCCGTGCGCTTTTTAGGCCTACGCTGGCCAAACCGTTAAACATATCTATATACTATGGGTGTAGGAATTTTTCAGCATGAAAATTGCTACAAAAAGCCCGGGAGAGCATATCTCTATCTTCAATACATCGCCTACTATAAGTGTTTTTACGTTTTAATTTCTTCCGACAATCTCCATTCAGTTACTGAGGCGACAGTTTACGAGCTAGTTAGCGGCGAGTCTATCACCCCATTTACAGCTTAGCTAGCGGACGAGCTTATTGCCCCAGATACAGCCAGCAGAAAACTGTCGAGTCGTGTTGAGTTAAAAACTTTAGAGAAGAGTGGTTGTGTTTGGAGTTTCCCTGGAAGTGCAACTCGGCTTTACTTCATTTCGCCTGAAAACTTTTCGTTCCATCTCGCCATTCATAAACTACGTCTGACAAGAATTTGTTGCACATGCATCTCCATGATAATATAATTAATAGTCCAGTCAGTAATCTTAACCCATCATGCCGAGACGTAAAACGGATATTGGTCGTTGTTCATAGAGATTGAAAAAAACAGCGCTTATCACGTAATGCATTCATAACTGTTCCCGGGCGAAGCCGGGTCGGGTTGCTAGTTATATTATAATTTAAAATCCCTCTAGACACAACTCATCAACACATCACTATCTCTGCAAACTTTGTGTTGGAAATCACGTGATGAAGCGCTATTTGCCATAGGTAATAGATTAAAAAAACACCATACGTCATGTGCCAGAATATTTCCTTCATTGTTCTGGTTTTCAGAAACTTCCTCAGATACCAATTCAATTAAACAGGAGAATAAGATGATTCTTTATTCTTCTTTCTTCTCTTTTAGAAACTAACGTGCGTATTATTCATAAATTATTACAAATACTAGAATAGAATATTGTGGCTCAAGGTTCCTCCTATTAATACAGCAATCATACAGCAATCATCACCAACACTAAATTGGAAAACATTCAATTTTTTAAAATTCTCAGTATGTGGTGATTATGTCGACTCCCATAGAAATCTCTGTGGTTAATTGCGGGTGTTCAATTGTTTAGGAAATGTCAAATGCATGGCACTTATCATCTATGAAAATTGAACTATAGCATTCTGTGTCAAAAGATAAAGATTATACAAATATATTATTATTATTATTATTATTATTATTATTATTATTATTATTATTGTTTTATACAGTACATATAACACATTTCTGAAACAGCAACTTCTAAGCTGGAATTTCGCTACCCATGAACTTCCGAATGATTCTGGTTGTTAATAGAACTACTGCCTTCTGCAATAGTTTGTACAGCCGAGTATCCAAATCCAGTTCTTTAAGGCCTTGGAACAAGGTACTTGGGATCACGCCCATATTTGAGACAATGATAGGTATGGTCTTTACCCGCTCTACATGCCATTGTCTCTTGATAGGGTCGACCAACTCGCTGTATTTGCTGATCTTTTCTATGTGTTTTGACTGGAGATTCTTGTTGTTAGGAATCGCAACATCAATCAAGGTATTTTGCTTAGTTTTCTTGTTGACAACCACCAGATCTGGCCTGTTGTGTGATACCGATTGATCAGTCAAAATAGTTTGGTCCCAATACAGCTTCTATTCATTGTTTTCAAGAACACACACTGGCTGATATTGGTGGTACGGAACTTTCTTTCCTTTTAGAACCTGAAACTTATCAGCCAACTCCTGATGCAAGATTTTAGCAACTGCATCATGCCTTTGTTTGTGCTCCGTCGTCAGGAAGTATCTACATGCAGATGTATTATGCTGTATAGTTTATGACTGTTGACAGCCATAGGGCACTTATCATATGGTACAGCGGGATCATTTAAAATGAACTTGAGGTAGTTTCTTGTAGAGATGACTTGGTCTTGAATTGCAAGCATAAAACCTTCAGTTTCTGGAAAGATTTCTCCTGAAATGAGCCAGTAGTTTGATGCAGTTATATGAATATTTGCTTGACTCACCTCATTTGGATGTCATCCGTGCAAAGGTTTTGCTTTCCATGCTTCCATCTTCTGAAGGTCAGTATGTAGGCGGTGTTGAAACTATTGTTGACACAAGACCAGTGGCGATGATCTGTCCGCCTCACTGATGGCTCTGTGAAGTACAGATGACCTCGCTTCTGCGTAGAAGAACTCCATAAGGCTGTCTAACTGTCGTTTCATCTGGTTATCAATGTCAACGAAATAACGTCCACCTAGGCTTCTGGGTAGAGTCAATCGCACTATTGAAGACCGTGGGTGACGTTTCATTCCCTTTGTGAGCATCGTTCTAATTTTTCGATCAAGACCTTCGATGTCCGTTTTACACCATTTGATTATGCCAAAGGAGTAGCTCAACACAGGTACAGCATACGTGTTAACAGCTTTCACTAGGTTTTTGCTGTTCAAGTGCGTTTTTATGATTTGTTTTAATCTTTTGACAAATTCACAGGACAGATCTTTCTTTATTGACACACGGTCAATATGCTTGGCCTGGTTTACTCCTAAGTATTTGTAGGTGTCTTCTTCCAAAATAGTCTTAATATGCTGTCCATCTTCCAGCTCATACCCGGACTTCTGTACTTTTCCTCTCACCGCCTTAAGTGTCTGACACTTGTTGAAACCAAACTCCATTTGAATGTCTCGTGAGAATGCTTCAACTATTCTCAGCAAGTTTTTCAGATGTGACTCTTTTTCGGCATAGGTCGTCCATGTATAGCAGATGATTTATCCGAGTACCAACTCTCTTTCCAATCTTGATAGAAAAGCTGTAGCAAGTAGAGTTAAGCTGGGTAGATAAGGGATTCATTGCCAGGACAAACCATAAGGGGCTAAGGGAGTCTCCTTGAAAGATGCTTCTCCGAATCGATATCTCATCTGTTCGTATATCTCCGCGTGGCGTACTGACACACAGTCTAGTTTGCCATGCTGACATAACCCTTTCCAAGAAACTAACAAATACCTCATTGATCCTATACAATCGCAGCACTGCTACGTATGTATTGTGCCCGTCAGAGGAGCTATCAGGGTTGTCAACGGCCAAAACGACATCCCTAACACCTCACCTGTCGGACCCATGTGCCATGAGGATCAGGTGAATTTCTTATAGGCCAAAGCGGCACGAGAATCCATGATCCAGGGGATCCGTGGTAACATGGTTCCTAAAAAGGACATAGACAGCCCAAGAAAATACACCTCCTAAAGCTCGACTGAGAAATAAACATCCAGGCTTAAGTAAAACATATAGAAATATTTCTTCAAAATATTCAGACACCTAGCCTAGTTCGGAGGGTTTATATCGGAAAATCCGCAAACTAATAAATAAACAAAATTAAAAGATTAGTACCCTACCTGTAAACTACTGTAAACCCTCGCGAAAGATCTATCTGACAAAGTAAAGCAACAAGAGCAACGCTGGGTAAATGGTACGGCAATAATCTCTAAGTCAAGTTACAAAATAAGCTAATAACGGAATTTACATTTAACAGTGTAGCAATAGCAAGTCCAAGTTAGGATGATACCATTTACTAATTTCCATTTATTTTTAAATAATCTAGCTAATTCCAAACAATTCATACAAAATTTACGGCGATGACGTCCGTAAAACAAAAACAGTTAGTACAAATCTACATGACAAGCCGTCAATAAAAACATCAAATGCCCTCTTACAATCTAAGAAAGGTAAACATGGGGTTATCATACACTTGAATAAATAATAACAAGACCATAAACAATATTATTCCAGCCTTCACCCTGGGTTACTCTTTGTAAACCAGTGTCATCAACGTGCATGTTAATTACGGTGGCGATTGCGTAGTGAAAACTACGTCTATCGTCACATGAGGCTCACGCTCCACCAGCTATTGACTAAAGGTTGAGCAAGCACTCCGTCGATAAAAATTAGTGTCATCTGTCCTAGATTACTTCCACAAAAGAAGTGTGCACAAAGAAAGTGTCAGCCAGCAGGTCCAAAATGCAAGAAAATCAAGGTTAAATGCTATAAATAGTTAATTATCATCAGTTTATAATAATGACGTTCTGGTTATTAGAATCCTTGGTTTAAATTATCGTTGGTTTATGGCGAATAGGCTTACAATCCTGAATACCTTGGGATCAGCAGTAGCAGTCTCGTGCGAGATCAATCTCTGCTATAAAACACAACCAACGAGCTCTCCTGCTCGGACATAACAATAACACAGGTTATTAGTGACTCTCGGCTCACTTCATTTACCTCTGGGTAAGGCCTGGCATGAACATCAGTTACCTACCTACAATAACACAGTCAACAGAATCGAAGTATGGACACATAAATACAGCCTCTATACAGGTGCCTCATCTAGCGTCTTAATTTCAACATATAAACCTTAACATAACGTGTAATCATTCTCAGATGGAGAAGAAAGGTAGTCGCTTCAATAGCGATGCAAACACATGGCTCTCGCCAGTCATCTCTAAGTAGCAAAACATCTGATTATTACAAAATAGTGGCCTGGACATTGACCTACCTATGAAACACATCATTTAAACGTTAGTAATGCTGGAAGCATTGTCAAAGAGTCTGAAAACGTATGGCTCACTGAGTGAGTGGTGCTCTACTATATTGCATGCTGGGAACTGTTACCACCTGTCCATGATTCGAGCTAGCCTCGCTATTCACAATCATCCACACGGACAGTCTAGAAAGGCGGGCAGCTTTCTCGTAGAAGTCCTATCAGAAAACTGGCCTTATATCATGTCCCAGATATAATGCAAAATCATATAAGCATTAGGCTTAAAATCACGCCTCAAAACTATGCACAAAGACGTAGCATGTTTGTAAAAGTCTAAGAAATGAAAAATACAGATATTTCACTTAGTCTGAACCTTTTTGAAATGTGCAGATATTTCAGTTCATAACTGCTCTGTCTAATCATAACCAAAATAATAACTGTGTCGAAACACTTGACACGAAATAAACATCATAAAGGCGCAAATCTTACAATTGCTAAGTTTGCCAATGATACGGCATTTGTTGCAGGGTTCGATGCTAGATTGCATACAAAAGTTAACACCCTGAATGTGTTCATAACTAGAAATGGATGGCTTCATAGCACATCAAAATGAAAATGACATTGAATTACAAAACTGATAGCTTCAATCGGCTATCTAACGATACGGACTGTTCTGACTAATCAGTGGCGTGACAACATTTACTAGAATGTGGTGTTATAAAAATAACACTGGCCATGACGTCTGATCGTCATCCCAAATAACTGTACACAAAATCTCCCACCTTGGGTAGAACAAAATGTAGTAACAATGACTACAGTCACGCTTAGCAGGGGTAGAAATAACATCTTAGCGATGTCCATCAGAATGCACCGTGATCGAAAAGAAATTCAATCACAACGGGTGACTAACAAATCACTGAAAGTGAACTACGTGGATTAATTCTAACAGTACAAAACCTACCTATGGCTTGCCAAGGAGTTCGGGTGATTCTACAATAAACTACAATAAACTACAATAAACTACACTAAGCTACACCACAGAAGAACCTCACCAGGAATGAATTATTCGGACTCACAAGAAAGGATGTCTACATCTCAGTCGTTCCAACGACCTGAGGGATACAATAAGGCTTTGGTCTCCAGACCAGGGTTGTCCAATCTGGGCCTCCACATAGGCTTTATCCATCTCCACGGCCTTTATTCGTCCTCGTCGTTGTCGTGATGATATGACCAGACTCCTCCCCAAAGTCGTCATTTTCCTTGGCTTAGCGAATGCAGAGTCATGGTTGTCCCGTCATCGGCTGTAGTTCTCCGGTCCTCTCCTTCACATCATGAAGCTTAGGAGCTCATCTCCACAGGTGATGCGTAGCAAAGATCGTTGTACACGTGGTTATCAAGAAGTGACATTTTGAAGTACGAATTTACCACTTGGAAATACGAAAAATGAGCGTAGCACAGTTGCACTGTAGCTAGCTTTAATGTGGTACTAAATTCACTGCTACTACACGGCGCAGATGATTTATCAATTGGCCATTCACTATTATCTGCTTCACTAACACAGATTTTACTTGCCCACAAATCACGTGGTATCGACGTTGTGTTTCACAGAAAAGAATCGCACTTGCAATTAAAGCAATATTTGTAGTTATGAGTGTTGAAATGATTCACTCGGTTAATAATAATGTCACAGTGAATGATATATTTTATCGCCACTTGACGATGTTGAAATACGATGTTCAAACACGTGGTTGAAAACGTGGTGTTCCACAATTATAATCACTTTTCAAAAATTCACAGTATTCGTAGCACAAGCCTTCTCCGGCTGTAATATTCACTAATATTATGTACTGTTCGTAGTTAGATAATATGCGATGCATTAAGATTGCTTTCTTCGCCTTCTAGGAGGACTATTACATCATCGTTTAGACGGACTTGACAAGAACAACGTCCAAATTGGATGGTAAACCAAACACATGTGATAAGAGCTCAGTCCTGCGCTGCGTGAACTTGTGATTACACTAGTCGTGCAGCGACTGTCTGGTTCCGGTTCACGTATCTGCGATGTTACTACCTTACCAAAAGCAGAAATAACATTCTGAAGAATGTTTCGATGATACAGAATTACAACATGAGAATATCTGAGCTTCGTAGGAAATAGAAGTGTCATAGTTTAGCCCCAGATTATTTAATAATGGTTTTCTCCATAGTCAAAAGGCCAACCATTTATAACTCCATAGAATGTTAGCATGTGACGACCGCATGGTGGGTCAGTGGGTACGTTCTAGATTGGTGCATCAAAAATGCATTGCAATGAAAAATATCACATGAACCAGTGCTTAACGGATTCATCTGCCTCTCCGTCGTTTCAAATAAAAATGAAGGAAGGCATTTCTATTTGTCTCCTATTCAAGCTCAAGCTTGGTGATATTTTTCAGATTAGCTGCGTTGAAGGTTCCAATGCGCTCTCCAGTTTGAAGATCTTCAATCACATAACTTCCATTGTTCAGGGGTTCTTGAACACGATTAGGTCCATAATATAACGATAGGAATTTCCCGTATACTCGGTCTATAGGATTTGATATTCCGGGTCTCCTTATAAGAACAAGGTCCCCAGCGACCAATGGTTCTCTGAATGTCTGGCGTCTCGTTCTTCTCAAACGTTTCGCAGCTCGTCTGTCCAAAGTGTCTCTCCTTTGGTTGGACGGTGGCTGGCAAATTGTTCAGTATTTGCGTCCAATCGCCTCAGAATTTGGTCACATTGCTGGACGGTTGTTGCTCCCGCAGCAATTAATACTCGTTGAACGTCGGCTGGATATTGCCATATAATAGTGTTCACTAAATCCTGCTCTGATAGTGGGGGTTGAAGACATCTGAGTTTCGTCAGCTGGGTTGCAAAGTAATTTGCATGACGTATAGGCGTATTTGTGCTGTATCGGCGAGTGTACATCTCCGCTCTGATACTCTGATGTATGTCGCTCGACCAATAAGTACGTAACAAAGCTTCTCTAAAATCCTGGTATCAAGTAAAAGAGTATTTAAAGGCCCTGAACCAAGTGCTAGCTTGACCTTCAATAAGACGCTCTATGACCCTGAGCTCTCTTTCTTGTGTCACCATAGTGTCACGTAGATAACTCTCTACATTTGCCAAAAATTCGACTGGTGTAATGCCGCTACAAGTACCTGAGAATCGAGCTGGTTGCTCGTCTCTTGATCGTATGATCATCACATTACCTTGATTGTGCTGAGTTTGTGCTGGTCTAAATGGATTTGCAGTGTAATTCAGCGTTGATTGAGTATTTACGTTGGCGTTATCACCGAAGTATGACTTCGTGAATGGTGATGTTTCATTTTGCCTGGTATCTGAGAATCTGAATGGTTGTGTTTCGGGTGGTGCTCTCGGTTGAATACAGGACGATGTCGATTGTACGAATTGTGGTCCTGGTGTATTCTGCGTTTCAGTTGACAATGTGGAAGTTCGGGTTTCTCTCGGTTGAGCTTCCAACTTATCTAAACGTCTCTCAATAATTTCGAGGCCTGGAATAGTCTTTGCCTCAATCTTGCTTCCAAGATCGTTTAATTGCAATTCGACCCTTTTGATTTTCCCTTTGAGGTTTGTGTCGACCTCTCGAATCGCTGTCCTAAGGTTGTGGCTAAGTTGAAGACGTTCTGTCAGTGCAACTTCTTCTAACCTTTTCTTCATGGATTCTACTTCCCTTTCGAATTTGAATACGTTAAAGGTCCTCCTTAACCTCTGTGACGTCCCCTCGAAGTTCCCTTACTTCTTCTCGAGCACGAGCTACTTGAGCTTCTACAACATGTTTGTGTTCATTAAAATCTCCTCTTAATAATGAGATGTCAATTTTCGTTTCTTTTCTATGAGTGCGTACGGTTTCGCGTAACTCTCCCACGGTGTCCGTTAACTGAGTAACGTTCTTCGTTTTCGTCGCTAGTGTTTCTCTGAATTCAACTATGTCGTCGGCGATAGCTCTCACATTAGCGTTTACGGCGTATGCTGCTCCTCTCATCAAGGTTAATCCTACATTGACTGCAGCGATATCCCTCTTGACATTGTCGATAAATCCCTCGACGTTTGTGAGTCGGTTACCAAACTCTTCTCTAGTGTGATCCAAATCAGCCCTCATATCGATCTGAACTCTATTTATAGTCGCCTTAATCTGAGTGGTGTGTTCGCCTAACCTGGCCTGAACATCTTCCCTCGCTCGGTTCATTTGATCGGTTAAATGATCTATCCTATCATTTGCATTGTGTTGGTGTCGCAAGACATCAACACTAACAGTGGCTAAACCTGCTGTAAGGTTATTCCTAGCCTCTTCCCTATGAGCATCTATGTCAGCCCTGACCTGTGTTAGATCAGCACTAACATTATTTACAGTTTGAGTATTGGCTTCGAGATCAGCCCTAACATCTGTGATATCAGTCCTAACATTATTGACAGTCTGAGTATTGGCTTCGAGATCAGTCCTAACTTTATTGATAGTTTGAGTATTCACACCCAAGTCACCCCGGACTTGTTCAACATTTCCACTTACAGTTCTTAAGTCACTCCGGACTTTAACTAAATCAGTTCTAATCTGTTGGAGGTTGGTGTTAACAACAGCCAACATCTCCCCCATCACACGACGAATCGTCTCCTCATCCATGACACAAGAATATATATATGAGAGAACAGAGGGAGCATTCCAGAAAACTTACAGCTATGACTAGTTACTTTTGCGGTGTAGAACAGCCTGCTTTCTCTTGAATATATAATACAAGTACTGCTGGAATATGCGAACTAAGTGCTTCCACTTTTATATTATCAACAACAAGCAAAGCAAAGTTTTACATTTACTTAGGATGAGGCATCATCAAAGAAAAACCCTATCCTCCAATTAGCTATACTACAAAGCCTCTCCCCATGGACTTAAATCACGCACAAATGCCATGCGGTTAATTGATCTGCAGTACGACTTCTTAAGTTCGTCCCAGTCCAGTCAATTTACCTTTAATCAAAACAAAATCCTCATAAAAAGAGCATCGAGCAGAAGGTCACCTTGTCTACATCAGCACAACCAGTTGGGCGCCAAAGAAAGATGGGTGGTAGTTATGTGGCCGTCTGAAGAGCTATCAGGGTTGCCAACAGCCGAAACGACATCCCCAACACCTCACCTGTCGGACCCATGTGCCATTAGGACCAGGTGAATTTCTTATAGGCCAAAGCGGCACGAGAATCCATGATCCAGGGGATCAGTGGTAACATGGTTGCTAAAAGGTTCATAGACAGCCCAAGAAAATACACCTCCTAAAGCTAGACTGAGAAATAAACTTCCAGGCTTAAGTAAAACATATAGAAATATTTATTCAAAATATTCAGACACCTAGCCTAGTTCGGAGGGTTTCTATCGGCTAATCCGCAAACTAATAAAGAAACAAAAATAAAAGATCAGTACCCTACCAGTAAACTACTGTAAACCCTCGCGAAAGATCTATCTGACAAAGCAAAGCAACAACAGCAACGCTGGGAAAATGGTACGGCAATAATCTCTAAGTCAAGTTACAAAATAAGCTAATAACGGAAATTACATTTAACAGGGTAGCAATAGCAAGTCTATGTTAGGATGATACCATTTCCACATTTACATTTATTTTTAAATAATCTAGCTAATTCCTAATAATTCATACAAAATTTACGGCGATGACGTCCGTAAAGCAAAAACAGTTAGTACAAATCTACATGACAAGCCGTAAAAAAAAAAAAACATTAAATGCCCTCTTACAATCTAAGAAAGGTAAACATGGGGTTATCATACACTTGCATAAATAATAACAAGACCATAAACAATATTATTCCTGCCTTCGCCCTGGGTTACTCTTTGTAAACCAGTGTCATCTTCGTGCATGTTAATTACGGTGGCGATTGCGTAGTAAAAACTACGTGTAACGTCACATGAGGCTCACGCTCCACCAGCTACTGACTAAAGGTTGAGCAAGCACTCCGTCGATAAAAATTAGTGTCATATGTCCTAGATTACTTCCACAAAAGAAGTGTGCACAAAGAAAGTGTCAGCCAGCAGGTCCAAAATACAAGAAAATCAAGGTTAAATGCTATAAATAGTTAATTATCATCAGTTTATAATAATAACGTTCTGATTATTAGGATCGTTGGTTTAAATTATCGTTGGTTTATGGCGAATAGGCTGACAATCCTGAATACCTTGGGCTCAATAGTAGCAGTCACATGCGAGGCCAATCTCTGCTATAAAACACAACCAACGAGCTCTCCTGCTCGGACATAACAATAACACAGGTTATTAGTGGCTCTCGGCTCACTTAATTTACCTCTGGGTAAGGCCTGGTATGAACATCAGTTACCTCCCTACAATAACAAAGTCAACAGAATCGAAGTCTGGACACACATAAATATAGCATCTATACAGGTGCCTCATCTAGCCTCTTAATTTCAACAAATAAACCTTAACATAACGTGTAATCATTCTCAGATGGAGAAGAAAGATAGTCGCTTCAATAGCGATGCAAACACATGGCTCTCGCCAGTCATCTCAAAGTAGCAAAACATCTGATTATTACAAAATGGTGGCCTGGACATTGACCTACCAATGAAACACATCATTTAAATGTTAGTAATGCAGTAAGAATTGTCAAAGAGTCTGAAAATGTATGTCTCACTGAGTGAGTGGTGCACTAGTACATTGCATGCTGGGAACTGTTACCACCTGTCCATGATTCGAGCTAGCCTCGCTACTCAAAATCATCCACACGGACAGTTTAGGAAAATGAACAACACTGAAGGCGGGCAGCTTTCTCGCAGAAAGTCCTATCAGAAAACTGGCCTTATTATCATGTCCCAGATATAATACAAAATCACAAAAGCATTAGGCTTAAAATCACGCCTCAAAACTATGCACAAAGACGTAGCATGTTTGTCAAAGTCAAAGAAATGAAAAATATAGATAATCCACTTAGTCTGAACCTCTTTGAAATGTGCAGGTATGTCAGTTCATAACTGCTCTGTCTAATCATAACAAAATTAACAACTGTGTCGAAACGCTTGACACGAAATAAACATCATAAAGGCGCAAATCTTACAATTGCTAAGTTTGCCAATGATACGGCATTTGTTGCAGGGTTCGATGCTAGATTGCATACAAAAGTTAACACCCTGAATGTGTTCATAACTAGAACTGGATGGCTTCATAGCACATCAAAATGAAAATGACATTGAACTACAAAACTGATAGCTTCAATCGGCTATCTAATGATACGGACTGTTCTTACTAATCAGTGGCGTGACAACATTTACTAGAAAGTGGTGTTATAAAAATAACTCTGGCCATGACGTTTGATCGTCATCCCAAATAACTGTACACAAAATCACCCACTTAGGGTTGAACAAAACGTAGTAACAAAGACTACAGTCACGCTTAGCAAGGGTAGAAATAACATCTTAGCGATGTCCATCAGAATGCACCGTGATCGAAAAGAAATTCAATCACAACGGTTGACTAACAAATCACTGAATGTGAACTACAAGGATTAATTCTAACAGTACAAAACCTACCTATTGCTTGTCAAGGAGTTCTTCTGATTCTACAATAAACTACAATGAACTACACTAAGCTGCACCACAAAAGAACCTCACAAGGAATGAATTATTCGGACTCACAAGAAAGGATGTCTACATCTCAGTCGTTCCAACGACCTGAGGGATACAATAAGGCTTTGATCTCCGGTCAAGGGTTCTCCAATCTGGGCCTCCACATAGGCTTTATCCATCTCCACGACCTTTATTCGTCCTCGTCATTGTCGTGATGATATGACCAGACTCCTCCCCAAAGTCATCATTTTCCTTGGCTTAGCGGATGCTAAAGTCATGGTTCTCCCGTCATCGGCTGTAGTTCTCCGCTCCTCTCCTTCACATCATGAAGCTTAGCAGCTCATCTCTCCATATGATGCGTAACAAAGATCGTTGTACACGTGGTTATCAAGAAGTGACATTTTGAAGTACGAATTTACCACTTGAAAATACGAAAAATGTGCGTAGCACAGTTGCACTAAAGCTAGCTTTAGTGTGGTACTAAATTCACTGCTACTACACGGCGCAGATGGTTAATCAATTGGCCATTCACTATTATCTGCTTCACTAACACAGATTTTACTTGCCCACAAATCACGTGGCATCGACGTTGTGTTTCACAGAAAAGAATCGCATTTGCGATTAAATCAATATTTGTAGTTATGAGTGTTGAAATGATTCACTCGGTTAATAATAATGTCACAGTGAATTATATATTTTATCGCCACTTGACGATGTCGAAATACGATGTTCAAACACGTGGTTGAAAATGTGGTGTTCCGCAATTATAATCACTTTTCCAATAATTCACAGTAATCGTAGCACAAGCCTTCTCCGGCTGTAATATTCACTAATATTATGTACTGTTCGTAGTTTGATAATGTGCGATGGACTAAATTGCTTTCTTCGCCTTCCAGGCGGACCATTACATCGTCTTTTAGACGGACTTGACAAGAACAACGTCCAACTTGGATGGTAAACCAAACACATGTG
Organism: Meconema thalassinum; assembly: GCA_946902985.2. NCBI lineage: Eukaryota > Metazoa > Arthropoda > Insecta > Orthoptera > Tettigoniidae > Meconema > Meconema thalassinum. The sequence goes on from OX336394.1 coordinate 345,106,555, forward strand.
ATAAGAGCTCAGTCCTGCGCTGCGTGAACTTGTGAATACACTAGTTGTGCAGCGACTTCTGGTTCCGGTTCGCGTATCTGCGATGTTACTGCCTTACCAAAAGCAGAAATAACATTCTGAAAAATGTTTCGATGATACAGAATTACAACATGAGAATATCTGAGCTTCGTAGAAAATAGAAGTGTCATAATTTAGACTCAGATTATTTATTAATTGTTTTCTCCATAGTCAAAAGGTCAACCATTTTTAACTCCAAAGAATGTTAGCATGTGGCGACAGCATGGTCGGTCATTGGGTTCGTTCTAGAGTGATGCATCAAAAATGCGTGGCGATGAAAATTATCACATGAACCAGTGCTTAGCGGGTTCAGTATCTACACGGAATTCAACCTTCGTGGAATATATATGTCGTAGTCAGATAGTGAAATCCGTCATTTCATGAAGATCCTAGGCACTTCATGAAAAGCCGGCATATGATGTAAAATGGGATAGTTACACAATCTGACGCGTTTCTTCATGAAGTGACGGGCTGCCTTAGGCAGATGGTGTAAGAAATCATTTTACATTATCAGCCGAGACACTTCATGAAGATCCGGCATTTGTTGATTCGGCTCTTCATGAAATGACTGACACGACGAAGTCGTACATTAATTCCTTTAATTGTTCTATTCCAAGAAATAAATTAATGCTTGTTTACTATGACGTTCGAAATCAATTTCCACGTACAACCTAAAATCTAATCCTGGAACACTGGGTAAGCTTTTCTCTTGTTTTTTTCTTCTGTATATGTTTTTTTTTCTATTTGTAGACCTGCATTAATCCTTTTCTAATCAGAATTAAATGACTGCCGCAGTGGTGTTGTACATTATTTTTCTGTGTCTTACACGAATTATTCCGAGAAATAAATTGATGATCGTTTATTATGATGTTCGTAATTAATTCCCACGTAAGACTGAAAACCAAATCGTGGAATACTAGGTACACTTTCTCCTTTATGTAGAAGCTTATATTTTTCCCACTTTGTGCAATATACTTTTTCTTACTGTATATTTCCATAATTTATTTTGTGGTTTCTCTTTATTTCCTAAAATGTGTACCCTTTCTTTTTATCTCTTTCTCTCTCTTCATTTTCCTCATTGATGTATTTTGTATTTTTGAACTTAAAATGTCAAGAAGGAACGTAATTGAGCTTATGCCTGTGCCTTAGTATTGTTAAATAAAGCATTAAAAATATATGAAAAAGTAATGAAAATATAAATCAATCAAAACGTGACGCCTGTATCCATCTTACTAACAGGAATACCAAGTCACCCTGCCCAATAGCCCGTCCCATAGCCAGCAGTTCCAGGTGTACTGTAAAATCTTTGTCGAGGGATTTATGTTGGTTGTAAAGATGGTAACGGCTTCACTTCTTTGTCTGAAGGTGAGTCATAAGGTCTTTGCTTATCGCCCGCGGTGGTCGAGAGCGATAACGCGCTACCTCGTGTCTCTCTGTCATCGGGAGAGCCGTCCTGAAAATGCTTTTCGTGGTTTCCCATTTTCACCACCAGGCAAATGCCGGGACGGTTCTTTTCAATAGGTTCACGGCCGATTTCCTTCCAAAATCCCTTTCCTGAACCATCCTGAAAATAAAATAAATGGCCACTGGCTGCATAAAAAAGGGGTTATTTGCTTAATGCAAAGTTGTGTGAGATCTCTCTACCAGATGATCCATAGCTAGGTCAGCAAGGAATGTTGAACAACTTACTGTGAAAGGAAATTCATGCTGAGTACCTGACGTGTGTCAAATAAAGCTTCGTCGACCATGATGCATTATGTACGGTATCTAGTTAACACAGCAGTATTTATACAGTGAAGTCCTTCTCTAATTGACAGAGCCTCGCAGAGGCCACGTGTCGGATGGGTCACTGTGTGTAGTAGCACTTCAAGCAAGGCACTGCCGCAGCCCGCAGCGTAACGCCCAACTACAGTAGTTCAACGCATTTGCACTTTTTAACGTATGTAATAATCATCATTACTTACATGAATTTCATAGTTGCTGGAAATTCTGTCATTTTCTAGACATATGTTGCACCCTGTGCACCCTAATGTACTAGCCTGATGACCTTATCAGACAACATACTGTACACCCTAATGGGCTGATGACCTTATCAGACAATATACTGTATATCCTAATGTACTGGGCTGATGACCTTATCAGACATCATACTGTACACCCTAATATACTGGGCTGATGACCTTATCAGACAATATACTCTACACCCTAATGTACTGGGCTGATGACCTTATCAGACAACATACTGTACACCCTAATGTACTGGGCTGATGACCTTATCAGACAACATATTGTACACCCTAATGTACTGGGCTGATGACCTTATCAGACAACATACTGTACACCCTAATGTACTGGGCAGATGACCTTATCAGACAACATACTGTACACCCTAATGTACTGGGCTGATGACCTTATCAGACAACATACTGTACACCCTAATGTACTGGGCTGATGACCTTATCAGACAACATACTGTACACCCTAATATACTGGGCTGATGACCTTATCAGACAACATACTGTACACCCTAATGTACTGGGCTGATGACCTTATCAGACAACATACTGTACACCCTAATATACTGGGCTGATGACCTTATCAGACAACATAATGTACACCCTAATGTACTGGGCTGATGACCTTATCAGACAATATACTGTACACCCTAATGTACTGGGCTGATGACCTTATCAGACAACATACTGTACACCCTAATGTACTGGGCTGATGACCTTATCAGACAACATACTGTACACCCATGCTGGGCTGATGACCTTATCAGACAACATACTGTACACCCTAATATGCAGGGCTGGTGACGTTAAGGAAGGAAGGAAGCTTGTAGTTTAACGTGACCGTTAATCTCGCGATCATGAGCCACGGGACCTCCTTTTTACGTGGAATCCGAACCACAGGACATGGTATTTCACTTCGTAAATCTCACATGCATTGACCGGGAATCGAACCCGGCCCGCCTTGGTGAGAGACATACAGCTTGACCGCTGCGCCACCACGCCCTCACTGCTGATGACGTTATCAGACAACATACACCTAGTATACTGGGCTGATGACCAAGATGTACCTAGCCTGTTTTACAACAATAAAACAACTACAAATATATTAAAATGTGCAGGCTGAAAAAAATTAAATACAGAAACTCTCCCGAAATTATTTTCTGTGTACAGCCCTGATTTCTTCATTGCGGTAAGACTACAGAAACACGAAATGAGCTGACTATTGTGTAGGCTATGTCCTAAAATTTTCTAATAATGTCATTAATATAAACATCGCATTGTTCTATTGACATCCCGCCTTTTAACTAACCCCATGTAACAGAAAGTGTAATATTTCGTCTGGACATATGCCGTTCATTCTCGGACTTGTGATGCTACTGGTATTTGCATAAAAACCCATTAATTCTCTGTTAATCAGCCACCAGTATCATGCTCATCCAAATGAGATGAATATAACACTTGTAAATGATTAAAACAGGCAGGCTACAAGTGACATAACCTAAAATATACCAAACAAGTCTTTCTTACCTTATCCATTTCTTCTTGAGACCAATTTTTTTTTTCATAATACATATTAACTTTCCGAAGAAACAACTGCCTCTGTACTTCCACGGTATCTTCCATATCGTATATTGCCACTATTTATTCTTGGAAAGCACACTTATCTCACCACGAGGACAACGCTACCGCTTCTTCATGAAGTGACGGGCGGGACTTTCCGTCAGATAGTGTAAAAAGAATTACACTATGTGACGGCTAAATTTAGTCATTTCATGAAACCACGCGTCAGATAGTGTAACTATCTCATTTTACATCATATGCCGGCTTTTCATGAAGTGCCTAGGATCTTCATGAAATGACGGATTTCACTATCTGCCTGCGACATATACACGTTCATTTTCATCGAAATGGTTCATTTAGCAACTTACATCTGTACTTGGCCTAACGGATATTTACTCAAAAGGTTTGTAATTCTTTTTAAGGTTACTGGAATAATTTCTAGTAGTTGTTCTATTGAAATAAGTGTACGTGAAAGTGATATTGCCTTCGTTGTGCCATCTCTCTGATGTAATATGATATCTTGCAGTTCTTTCTGTGATTAACCTCGAAATATTAAGTATCGACGTGTATGGTGATGTAAGTTCAACTATTTAAATATAGTTTCCAGTAACCTATTTTGTTGTTTCAAGTCTAAAACTTCGTGAGGAGTTTTATTTTAGCGTTGGTATTGTACCCGAAATTACCTACCATCAGCTTGTTGAAATCCCACGAAGATCACTGGATCGTAGAACCTGGAAATTCCGGCTGAAAACCCCCAGATACTGCCAACAATAGATTGGGATAATAGGGCACAGGGGAACCTAACCAGGCAACGTTAAGAAAAATCCATGGCTAAACGCTAAAAAGCAACAGCTCAAAGAACACGAGATCTACACAAGAGGGTGATCTCAGGCGTAGAAACACCTAGAAATACCCAGCAATGGATTTCTTAACGTGACCTCAACTCACTTCTATAAATCACCACAATTGTCGAATTAAAAGCAATTGAAAATAATTTATTCACAAAAACGGCATGGCGAAGTGCTATGTCCTCAGAATAAAAATCTGATGAACATTAATAAGCTTCACATGGTCAAGAATAAATCACACAAAACAAGGAGTAAATCCACCACACAAGAATGGGCTGTAAAATCCCATTAAAAATTATAGATCCAAACAAACTTCTATTAGCTCGAATATCAGAACTGTCTCGTTTCAGTAGGTAATTTCCCCTCATACACATGTGAATAATGACCCTGAAAAAAGAATTTATACACATATATACAATTGGTTTCAACACCTCTCAGAGTGTTATGGCAAAATACGAAGATTCTACACTCTCCATGATTGTAATTTGTTTAATTCAATTGTGGTTTCGTGGTAGTAATATCATAAATATTTGGTGTCCCTTGGACCCAATAATGCCGTGTGAGAACAAGCAAAAATAAAATTTATTCAACATCAAACTTGGAATTCATCAAAGGGTTGATTATGTAGCTATTAGCATTGCAATTAAATCCAGAAATCAGATAATAAAGATCATTACTTAAATTATACATGCTCGTGTCTAGAAGTGCACGTATCCGGATAATACAATATCGCAATCTAGTTCGATATCTGTAAATCTATGATCACTTTAAGTCACACCTGACTATTTATTCACCTTCCATTCAGCAATGGATTTCATCATAATTATTTTAAACATTAATTAAGTATTATAATTAAACGGTGCCATAACATGGTCTTACCCACATGATAAATCTAATCCACTGACAAGTGAGTATTAATTGTTTCAAAATTGCCTTTTATACACTTATAATCATAAGTCACCCCTCTATGGTGATACGAATGATTTTATCGATAATATACATTGATAGTTACAGTTTGCTTTATATTTGAGTTTCTAGAATTATACAGGTTCGTTATAGTTCGTATAGAGTATCTAAAAATGTTATCTCTTATGTCTACAAATAATTATTGGAATTATTTTAATGCTTTTACAATAGTTTATTACAATCACACGTCTGTTAAAGGACATGCCTCCGCATTCGTTTATCTGAGATTCTCGTTGAAGAAAAGACTGTGAATGCTGTTCAGAATGTCTTTAATAGACTATAATACGCATCGAAAAGTCTGAAAAATACCATAAGAAATGGATTTTTAACAGCTCAAAATTAACTTGACATTCGTGTGTCAAAACAATAAATTCAATAGGATCAAGATGTCTCAAGCAAAAAACAAAAACCTGCTCGAGTGGACTATGGAAAATAATATAGGGTTCCTACACCATCGACGAGGGTGATTGTAACGATAACCACCTACATCGTCGATTAGAAAACCCTACTGTTATCACAGTGCACCAAAACTGGAAACATCACTTAGCAAAAACTAAAAAGAATTCTATTAGGCCAAGTATGAGCTCAATAAAGTCGCAACTATCTAAGATGACGTAGAAAAAATGTTCAAAAGAACCTTAACAACTCTCCATTCAACAATCAGAACGATCTCTATAAAATAGATCCATCGATAAATGCGAATGCGAATAAGTGTGGCAAAAATATACCAAAATCAGAATTCAAAACCACTATCTTATAAGGTGAAGATAGAAAATTAAATCTTCCCCTATGTTGATTCTTTTCACTACGACAAAAATGTTCCCATATAAATTGCCATAATTTACCATAAATTGTGTAAAAACACACTACAAAATAGTTGCATTCTTTTAAAATGAATCAAAATCCAGTCGAGAATAGGACCAGCCATGAGTAAGACGTCAAGTCTAAGTCCTACTCATCGACTATACTAAGAACAAGTAGTTCCGTGAAGAACTATACATCCTATTTTCATATATCCTACTTATGTTAATTGCCTCTAGCAACATACACAATTTCAGTTTGATTGCTGTAATAGATTCGTAGATATTGAGAACCGACTAAAAATTTCGGATGGTCGCCATGTTGGATTTTATATATGTAGGTCCCAGAGTTATGTACTGTTACATGCAGATTATTGTGTACGTGTAGTATTCAAACTACAATCGCATAATTAGGACACAAGAAGTAACAAGGAGATTTTAAAAATTCGCACAGCTGCCATCTTGAGGTTATGGAAACAATTGAAATAAATGAGATGCCAGTGGATTACCATTCGTATAAGGATTTACTGTTCCAAGTTTCACTACACTCGGATGGTTAAATTGCGAGAAACGTCCATGTGAATTTTTATATTTCGCGTCGCCTCCATGTTGGATTTGTGAACACCAAGTTATTTAAAGTCCTATAGGTGAACTTAAGTTCATAGCTCCTATAAACATTAAGAAATTCAGTTTGATTGCTATAATTGATTCGTAGATATTCAGAGCCGACTAAATATTTTGGATGGTCGCCATGTTGAATTGTTAAATGTATAGGCCATAGAGTCATGTACCATTAAAGGAAAATTATTGCGTAGGTTCAATATTCAAACTTTCAATTCGATCGCATGACTACATCACAAGAAATAAAAACTTAATTTTAAAATTCGCACCTCCGCCATCTTGAGGTTATGTAAACAATTGAACTAAATTAGATACCAGTGCATTACAATGTGTATAAATATTTCCTGTACCAGATTTCAGTGCGTTTGGAACATAAAATCGCGAGAAAGGTCTATTTAAAATTTTCAAATTCGCTTGGCTGCCATGTTCGTTTTGTAGTTAATCGATTTCTGAAAGTCTTATAGATGGACTTCCGTAGTGCCCTTTATCTCCGTAAAAGATTTCAGGGAGATACCGCTAATAGTTTCACAGATATGGAATGCCGGTGAAATATTTCGCACATCCGCCATCTTGTGGTTATGTAAACAATTGAACGAAGTTAGATGTCGGTGCATTACAATGTATATAAACATATACTGTACCAAGTTTCATTGCGTTTGGTTGGTTAAATCGCGAGAAACGTCTATTTAAAAGTCGCAAATTCGCTTGGCCGCCATGTTCGTTTGGTTGTTACCAGATTTTCAAAGGTCACATAAGTGAACTTATAGTTGTTCCCTTTATCACCATACAAAATGTCAGGGTAATATCGGTAATAGTTTCGGAGATATTGAATGCTGGTGAAATATTTCGCACAGCTGCCATGTTGGATTGGTGAGTCGTAACAAAATTTGAAGGGCACGGTCGGGGTCGCAGGGAATAGTGCTATGAACTTACCGAGTTTCATTGAAATTGCTCCAGCCGTTTAGATTTTATTAGGGGGGGACACACACACGAATCACACACACACACACACACACACGCACACACACACGGACAAAAGGTGATCTCATAAGCCTATTTTTTCAAAATTGAAAATAGGCTAAAAATAAAAATAAAATATGACAGTTACTAAAATATTACAATATTCATGCATTACTACTGCTGATGTGTGTTAATTTGCTGTACCTCATCGCCAGACGATGATGGAATCAAAAGCAATGATATGTCTCCCATATCAAATCTTTCTTATACGTAGAAATGCCCTGGGTCATCCTGGAATGTCGATGAAATCGATCCCCGGATCGCCAGTCACCAACGCATGGGTTCCAGACAGCCACACGAACAACACCGGTTGTTACTGCAATCCACGTACTATCCATATAGTTCCGAATAAGAATCTCGTCACAAAGTAGTAGTATTCGCCCAAAGCGATAATTGCATTTTAATATCATCATGTCATGATGGACTGACTTGGTAGAAGAAATTTAGCACTAGCGATAACGCTTTAAAAAAGTCAGTGTCAAATCCATAGAATGCATAGTGCGGGGCTTACACCGCAGTATTCACGTATAAATGTTTAGCTAGCCATAGCTATATGGTATTCGTGCATGAAAACCCTTCCTCCCGATATATCGTTGATATTCATGTCGGTAAAATTAGAGGAATGAGTAATATAGTTCAAGTAGTGCTCAAGTATAACAATGCTTGTGTCCATTGAAGTAGAGCAATTCTGAAGTAAATGTTCTACTGCAGGTATCACAGTACACTCGCCAAAGTTAATGTTGCTCGTTGCATAGAGCTTGCCTTAATATAAGTATGACATGATTAAGCTTGCACGTAACATGCCACATATTCAGCGTGAAAATTTCACTTATTACTGAAATGCCTATGTTAGAGTTTTTCGACACACAACTCTATCTTCCTATCGATGGCCTCGCACACGATTCAAGTAGGCCTCGAACTTCGCGATAGGTGTTAAATAATCGCGCTGGTAGGTCATTCAGCTCTAGGCAGAGATATATAAGAATCTGTCTTCCTTGAACTGCCCACAGATTCACGAGGGTGAACATCCCCCACTCTCACGGTGCGTAGATCGATAAATCAAAACGTTGGCGAATAATCAATATAGCTGTCCTATATCATGAAGTCTTGCCAGAGAAATCAGCTCTTCAAAAGCCTGTACAATGTCAATACATCATGGGTAAAATGCTGAAAATCATAAATAAATTTCTCTTCTTCGTTATTATAGATGAAGTGATCTTTCAATATTCAATCAATAACTTGGATCTGCGCGGAGCACAATTTCTGAGTGTCCAGCTTGCGTCTGCTAGTTCGGAGAACCTCGGCTCGGCTCGGGCCAGCCTAACCGGATCGCCGTCAGCTGTCGCGCCGGAAACTCGCCAGCCATGTGCTGCGTTGTGTTAGAAAACAAATTCTGCAGATCACAGTACTGCAACTAACGCTTGAGGGTAATGGTACAGTATCTGGCCTACCAATTCTGTGTACGGATCAGGACTTCGTCTTTCATTGAGCAAGGATTTTTAATTAATTAACCTAATTATCTTTTATGTAATGAAGCCTCCGTGGCTTAGGCGGCAGCACGCCGGCCTCTCACCGCTGAGTCCGTGGTTCAAATCTCGGTCACTCCATGTGAGATCTGTGCTGGACAAAACGGAGGCAGACAGGTTTTTCTCCGGGTACTCCGGTTTTCCCTGTCAAAATTTCCTTCCAGCAACACTCTCCACTATCATTTCATTTCATCTGTCATGCATTTAATCATTGCCCCAGAGGAGTGCGTCCGGCCTCGGCAGCCGGCACAGTTCATATCCTCGCCGCTAGATGGGGGCTTCATTCATTCCATTCCTGACCCGGTCGGAGACTGGAAGCAGGCTGTGGATTTTCATCTTTTATGTAATGTCTTTTTTCCCTTCCTTGTCTCATTTAGTATGGCTGCTTATGAGCTCTGTTTAAAGTATCGTTTATTATGGTATGTATTTTGTGCAATCGGGGATGTTACCACCAACGCACACAGTCGGTTTCGAGACGGTGGGAACATAAAGAGCTCCCACATGTGCTCAGGATGGGTACTGCCACTCAGAGGGAACCATGGACCCTCAACCAGTGTCGAGTATACTCACATTTAGAATTAGATGGTGAAGTATCATGAAATGAAAACACATTTAAAGTATCGTTTGAAAATTGCAAAATAGCATTTAATGAAAAGAGACATATCAAAACGGGGAACGTGAGGAGCGCATGAAATGATATAATGAGGGGTGATGGGGTTGGAATAAAGTACAAATACTATCAAAAACAAATAAAACAGCAAAACATATCAAAATAAGAGCTTGACTGAGAGATGACTCAAGATACCGGATGGCGGGAGATCTTTCTTAAAATACTCAACTTAAGAAAAGGGGGATAGAGAATAACAAGTTAACAATAGTTTAAAAAATACATTCGTTCCACCACAGGCTAACTACATAAATGTAGTTTGAAAGAATATTCTGAGAGGTTTAAGAAATCACATATCCCAAGAACTGTCTATCCGACCACCCATACTGTAACGTATGTCACATCATATACAAACAACCCAAGAAACAAAACAGTACAAGAACAAACGACGTCACACAGAACATAACAAAACGTACCCGAACTTCACTAAAACATGACATGATATGACATACCAACCCCTTACGAAACATAGATCAGTTCAAACATTTACCACGAAAAGAAACAACAAATAACAATCCCAAAATTAATAACCAAAGAAAATGATTTCATGAACTTCTATAATAAGACTTCTTCTCGAACGAAGTATGAGATTCGGTTACATTACTTGAGGCGATATGAGCACCAATCACAACCTCCGGACAGATGTAAGAAGTACACATACTACCAACCGAAATAATAACCGATAGATCTCATTTAATAACATATCGAAATCTAGCGTCGTTTCTTGACTGGAAACATAAACAAGAAGCACTGTCCAGTCAAGACCCACGTTAAACAAACAATATCTACCCACACACAAGGAATGAACACGAGCTTATAATGGAATGTTAAGGAGGAATACCTAGTCCTAAATTAAATACACAAAACACAAAATACATGAAACAACAAAATAACCCTCAATTATCATCTAGCGAAACCGACAACAGCACGTGGAACTAACCCCGTGGTAGATCCACGTAAACAACGAGCTAACCCCAAGGTAGAACGCCTAAATAAAACACTAGGCATTCACTCTTAAACATTCCATTATCCAGCATAACAAAACGCAACAACACGCGAGTGAAAAGGCAAAAGTACAAGAATCCGTAAGATACAAACCCCTTAAAATAAAACCAACGCGATCGCCCACTACGTTTATATAATTACAAGGGAACAATTACACAAGTTGTCAACTTAACCTCAAACCTGAAAGATCTCCGAACCTATTTACATAATAAAGGGTCATGCTAACACCAAAGATTGGAGGATATTTTTCTTAGTCGGCAACTTCTAATTATATTTTCATGCATGATACTTCAAACAGTAAAGGACTTAGCTTTGATGAGATGACTAGACGTTCTACGCGACAGCTTCAAAATATATATATCGATGCTCACTCTTGATGTCGTTTCAAATGAGCACGAAGAACACGGATATTCAAAAGGAGAACTTTTAGATTGTAACAAGGTAATTCCAAATTTAATTTCAAAACAAATTAATATCTTCCAGATTGTAAACCGGTCATGGTGTTCTCAGTCATCTTCTCATAGAGACAATCACCGATCTCTATATTGTTGTTGCAAGTTCCTTTGGTCAAGCTAACATTCTCATTGGGGCGCATTTCATATTTACGAGAGATAGCCGGTAAATACAACCTCTGTGTATATCAAGCAATTACCGCTAGTTGGAAATAGCTTCGAAATTAGTATCATAAAATAGTAATGTATCATATTTTATTAAATGTAAGTGGGTTACGATCTTAGTATTGTTATTGCTTTTCGTTTTTCTGGGTTAACAATTAACGCTTGGAATGTTGTTCTTATGGGAGAACACATGTTTATTTGCTACAAGTAAGACGTAAATTCATCTGCTCTCACAAATAATTGGAAGATTTAATACTTACTATTGATAATTAATACTTAACTGAACTTATGATTTACGATTCTAATCCCATATGGACATCTGAGGTAATTTCTAGAATTAATTGATTTAATCGGTGACTATTATATTTTTTCATTGGGTATATACCGTACTTCGAGGTTGACCGTATTAAGCTGTTATGTGATCATCCTTTATTCAGATTCCTCGCTTAGATTGTTTTTTATGTGTGTTATAATTTATTTTAATTATTTTACTTATTATTATAATTTATGAATATAATTTGTCTCTGTAATATTTTGTTTCTTTTATTTTATTGTCTTGACATTTTTCTTGTGTTCTTTCTTGACACTAGACTTAGTACGGTGTAGTCTCTCAAATTTAATTAACCTTAGTTTATGGTAGCAAATGGTCAAGCACATTTCATCCAACGGGGTAACAGATTGGTTTTATGCATAGCGTGGTTTCGGTATACCATATTTAATTTTATTTTGAGAGACTGTCATGCTGAGATTGGGGTTGGAGAGAGCATAATAAATTTTTCAGGCCCGTGTACCTAACAAAATCTGTACTAATACTCTGTGATATTTCCTAGTTCATATCAAACTGCACTGAATGGAACCAAGAACAATGAAATGAGCTTCCAGTCTCAACAAAGATGAGATCAGTTATTAATTGATCGTTCGAGGTCGAACTCTATCAGGACATAGAGAAATTGACCTGCATTTGTTGAAAACCTTGAATAACGTGCCTGTACTTCTTCCTGACTGGGATAATTTAGATTGGACGTTGGGTAATTCCCTTATTATGCCGTCTCTGGAAGGCTTGTTTGCAGTGTATGATTGTCTTAGTAGTAAAAGTGCTTTATCGTCTTCTCAATTTAATAGATTCAAGGTGCGTGCATTACACTAGCATTATCGTCTCCATGCTTTGATTATGATTTGGCAGGAACAAGATACAGATTTTCACATTGAATAAATTTCTCTACCTGCAAAGCTTTTCGAGTGCATATTTCAGTTGTTTCCTAATAATAGGGATCGTGCTAGAGTCAATCCTGTTGTGCATTCAGTTGATGGGGTTCCTTCTGTAAGTTAGCGTTGTGAAATACTTGACACTACCAGTGTTGAAAGCAATTTAATGAATAATTCTGAGTCATTGTGTTTGCCTATCAAGCCTACAACCATGTAAAATGAGCATAATAACCTTATGTCACGCGGAAACACAGAAGCTAGGTCTGCCAACAGTCAAATGAGAACAGAATCAGTTCCACCGAACACTGCCAATTAAATTTTTGATAAATTGCATGTTTCCTTTGGTAACATTTCTATTTCTATTTTTTCGAATAATCAAATGGCTGGTAATTTATCTGATATCAGACCTTCTTGCGCAAATCTTAACATGGGAATCAAATTTGGCAGTGTCCCCCAAACCTTGGCCTCGTTAATTTTTGTGTCTACAGATGTGTAGTGGTAACGATACTGAACAACTGGTGACATTTCTAAAACAGTTCATTGATTTATGTGATTTATATGTGTTCTAATACACAAATTTTCAATTTGATTTTCCCCCACACTACTGGACTGTTGAGGGAAAGATTAATTATAGCTATGAGGTTTCATTATTCTGTCGATCGCTTTGAACATCTTCCTTTTTCCCAGTAGTGCCTTGAGTGTACTGATGCATAAACCGATGCATAAAGTACTTCTATCGCGTACAGAGATTTGATGAGTCATTAAATGAGTATTTAATGGACATTAAAGGTTACGCGAGAGTATTTTTGGTGCAATTAACTGAACTTGAAATGGTATAATCCATTTTAGATGGCATTAATCGTGATAATAGATAGCACATGACTATGTGCAGTAGACCTGTGAATTATGTTGAACTAAACAAGGGAACTATGGCTGTTGAAGCTGTAAAACATTCAGATTCCTTAAGAGTAGCTGATATTCCTCCACCTACTCCTAATTATTTGAGATCTCAAAGTAGTAATACTCAGAATTACCGAATTGATCGTAATTCCTTTCAAGGTAATTAAGCTCAGGGTAGAAATTACTTTGTTTCTGATTGTCGTAAGCCAAACTCTGATAAAAGATGTGACATGTGGTTCGTATAATCACACTGATAGGTGGTGTACGAGGAGCCCTAAACCTAATCAATGACTGGCTAGTAAGGAGACCTCATCGGATTGTCGTGCATCAAATAGTACTGTAATGAATTTAAAGGAGGGAAATAATTATTTTGATGATGACAAAGGTCTAGAACTGAATGAGAGGTTATGTTCTAGAATAACCGAAGTATCGAAACATTGTTCTCCATTTATCGATGTATTTGTCAACAACGAACTTGTGACAGCACTGGTCGACTCTGGTAGTGTAAAGTCATTTTAAACAAAAGTTGGTTTGAAAATATTTGATCATTATGCAAATTTGGTAAACTTATTAAGGTATCGAATAATTATTTGTCGGCAAACTGTTCTAGTCATAAAGTTTTAGGGTTGGTAAAGTTAAAAATCAGAATTTTACATTTCACATGGAAATATGATTTTTGGTTGTAAATAACTTATATTGTAATGTTGTTATGGGTGCTATTTTTTTTGTCAGATGTTGGATTGCTGTTAGACCTTAGAACCAGGTCATGTTGGTTCTGTTTCAATCCTAACTTAAAAATAAATTTCAAACCTTGTGTTAGTTTTTCTGGTGTGAATTTTTCTGAAGATAAATCTAGTTCGGACACCATCGAAGACCTTTATTTTGAAAATTTGAATTCTGAACAAGCCGATCAGCTTCGTGACGTGTGTGTCTCATTCCCAGAAGTTTTGACAGATAAGTTAGGAATTACCAATCTCTTAGAATACAAGATTGATGTTTCCGATAACATTCCGGTCCGTTCTCCACCTTACAGATTAGTTCCTCCCAAGATGAAAATCTTGAAATAAGTCATTGATGAAATTTTAAATGAGGGAATGGAAAGTAAATCTACTTCTTCGTATTCGTCACCAATATTTTTAGTGCCAAAACCTCATGGCAAGTTTCGGCCGGTAGTTGATTACCGTGCTCTTAATAAAAAGGTCATTCATCAGTCCATACCTCTTCCTGACCTAAGATCATGCTTCGCGTGGTTCAGGGGTGTCAACTACAATATTAGATTGAAATCGTGCCTATTTTCAAATTCCGTTAGCTAAAGGATCTAAACATCTAACAGCCTTCTCTACTGACTGGAATCTCTTTCACTTTAATCATTTGCCCTTTGGTATCTCCACAGGTGCCGCCATCCTAAGCCGTTTGCTAGATATAGTGTTTGACCTATCAAATTCAAGTCCATCTACCATTACCTTGATGACGTAGTCATTTTAGTGAAAACTTCGATGATCACCTGAAATACGTAACAGAAGTAATGTCTCGTTTTAAGAAAGCTGGCCTTACTGTAAAACTTTCAAAGGTTTCCTTTGGGAAACCTCAGATTTCCTTCTTAAGTCATAGTTGTATCATCGTCAGGAGTCTCTATAGATCATTCTAGAACTCAGGCTATTCGTGACTTTAAAGTCCCCGAGAATGTAAAAGAAGTGGCAAGATTTATCGGGATGCTGAACTATTTCATGAAGTTCACTAGTAATTTTGCTCATCGTGCTGCTCCTTTAAATATGTTGAGAAAGAAGTGAGTTGATTTTGTTTGGGGACCTTCGCAAGAAACAGAATTTGAGGATTTGAAACTAGCATTAGTAAATGCACCGATTCTAACCATCCCTGATTTCTCCAAAACCGTCATAGTCCAAACTGATGCTTCCAATAGAACTGTTGGTGCGGTGTTTCTCCAAGACAAGGTAGGTTACCTATAGCGTACACTTCTCGTTCATTATGTGATGCTGAAAAAATTACTCTATCTATGAACTCGAGGACTTGCCAGTTATGGATGCTTTAGAAAATTTTAAAATATATATCGAACATATACCTTTCGAATTAGAAACTGATAACCAGGCATTAAGTTGAGTTATCAGGAGACGGAGGAAGACTGGTAGGATAGCTCGTTGGGCTACTCGTATTTCTTCGTTCAAGTTTTCTGTACGTCACATTCGTGGCAGTTAAAATATGATAGCTGATTGTCTCAGTAGAATGTATTCGGATGATTCTTAAATTGAAGATAATGTGGAAAGTTGCAATAATGCAATTTTGGATTGTTATCATCGTCATCATCTTCATTTCCCCTTTTCCAGCTGACACTGGGTAGGGGGGCAAGTATGGTTCCTCTCCACTTTGCTCTGTCGTTCCATCATTCCTCCTCCGACACAGTGTTTCAATCCAGGTTCCATTTTCTAATACTATTCTCCACCGAGTCCATCCAACGCATTATTGGTCTTCCTCGTCCTCTCTTCCCAGTCATCCGTCGTTCCAGTGTTCGTCTTGGTAGCCTTATTTCATTCATCCGTTTGACATGTCCAAACCATCTCAATCTGTTTTGTTCCAGTTTGTCATTTAGTTTCTGTTCTCCGAGTTCTTTCCGTATATCTTCATTTCTCACTCTGTCCCTCCTCGTTTTCTGGACACTACTTCTCAGGAATCTCATCTCAGCTGCTTCTACTCTGCTCTCATCCCTCTTAGTTATTGTAAAGTTTCCGCTGCATATGTCATTATAGGAACATAATATGCTTTGTACATAACTTCTTTAGCCTTAATTGGCATATCCTTGTTCCATACTAGTCCCCGTACCTGTTGGTAGAAAGCACTCCAGAGTTGTATTCGTCTGCTAATTTCCAAATCTAGTCTTCCATCTTCACTCAGTTCACTTCCCAAGTATTTGAAGTGTTTCACTTCTTCCAATTCCTTATCTCCTACTTTGATTACTCCTTTTCCTTCTTTCTTATCTCTACTCATCACCACTCTTTTACTCTTCTCCACATTTATCTTCAATCCCCATTGCTCAATCTTTTCATTTATTACGTCTAACAGTTCTTGTACCTCCATCTCATCCTCACCTCAGATCACAACGTTGTCTGCAAACAACATTACCTTCATCTTTGCCCTACTATATTCTTTCATAGCTGCCTTCACGATGTCATCCATCACCATTACGAACAATAATGGTCACAACACACTTCCTTGCTTTAGTCCAGTGTCAATTTTAAACCATTCCGATGTCCCGACTCTAGTCTTCACACTACTGTAGCACTCCATGCACATTCCTTTTATCATGTCTCTCAGTTCCTTGCCTATCCCCCTATTTGTTAAGCTTTCCCAAACTTTTGTTCTAGGGATGCTATCATAGGCCTTTGTAATATGAATAATGTAATTATGTCAACCTGTCCGAAGTTGTTCGGAGACGTGAAAGAGTATCAAAAGGAGGACCCATTTCTCGGTGAAATTCTTAGGAAAATCGAAAAGGGAGAGATTGTTAAACCTTACTCTGTTAGAAATGTTGTGCTATGTTGCTTTGCTCCTCATGATAGCATTCCGAAAATTGTGTTGCCTGCTCTATTAGTTACTGAATTGTTCAAATATTTTCATGAGTCTCCAGTTGGAGGCCATTTGGGTGTTTTTAAAACTAGAATGAATATAAGGCAGAATTTCATTTGGAAAGGAATGGACAAGGACATTCGTAAGATGGTAAATAATTGCATGGCTTGTAATCCAGCCAAACCTTCTATGAAGTCTAAGGTGTTCCTTAAGACCTATGGAGAGATTTTTCATTGACTTTATCGGTCCGATGCCGTTGTCTAGAATGGGAAACTGGTTTGAATTAGTTTGTACTGGTGTCTTTAGTAGGTTTAACTGGATTTTTACGACTAGATCAGTGACAACGCAACTAGTGATAAAATGTTTAAATGAGATTTTTATTTCATATGATCCTTGTCAATTATTGATTACGGATAATGCAAAATGTTTTACGTCCCATGTTTTTCGAATATTTTATTTGAACTTTCAATATGCCATGCAATTTCTACAGTGTTCTATCCGAAAGTTTCATATGCTGAAAGGGTAAATAGGAATCTATGTGCGGCGTTAATTGCGTATCATCATAAGGATCATAAGTTGTGGGATAATTGCACAACGTGGTTGACGCATTCCTTCAATATAGCAGTCCACGAATCACATAGTACTACACCCTTCAGTCTGATGTTCTCATTTGTACCTAATTCTCCTATTTCCAATCTTTGGTCCATTAATCAACTCCTGCCGGATCAATCTATTACAGAAAATATTCGTAGTGTTTGGAACAAGGCTAGCAGAAATATGAAGGTAGCACATGAAATGCTACAGAAGAGATATAATAATGGACGAAGACCATCGTCACTTCAGGTTGACGACGTAGTGTATGTTAAAAATGTTGCTCTTAAAGAGCCCCGATTGAGGGAGTCTGGCCAGCTGATCACTAGGTTCCGTGGTCCTTGCAGGGTTGTCAGTTTTTTAACCCCGGTCTTATTATTAGTGAGTGATCCTCATAGAAAGGGGATACTTAGAGTTCATTTGTCACATGTTAAGTAGGGGGGTTGGTGATCCTCCAAAAGAGAAATTGCCAACAATTAATGTTTTTGAAATTGTAAAAGCGAGGAATCATTTATTTGAATGTAGATTAACCTTGGTATTCTTATGTTTTTAGCAAAGAGTATTTTCCGTTGTCCATTTTGTATTAAAAAGGATAATAAGTTGTCTATATGTGTCGAACTATGACTTTGTCATTAGTCATTAAGATGTATGTAAAGGACTATTTCTGTCGCAAGTGAATTTGGGTTACAGATTAAAAAAACGTCGGTGATTCGAGCGTATTTATTTTGAAGACTGCAGACTATTGAGAATGTTCAGGACCTGGACGTCGTGGTGGAAATCTTCTACATGGAACTGACATTGACACCATCCACCTGATGAAGATGTTATATATGTATTCTTCATATTGTGTAAAACAAAATCCAGATTGTAAAATTGCCCAAAAGTAAGATGTTGAACTTCTAAGCATGTTGGGAGTTTTCAGGTTTCAGGTAGATTTGATAGAGTATTATCTCTATAATCCACTAGTGTGGTGTACTCTTGAAAATGTTGAATGGATGAACTGTCACATAGTATTCATTTCAGCATAAAATTGTCGATCTATTTTTCCCTGCCCTTAGGATCTTTGTGAACAATTAGTGAACTATTTTCCACTATCGTAGAGATGGAGGGTTGATACGTTATTACTTTATGTGGAATAAGAAAGACTTCTGCTTCGTAAGTTTTGAAACGTACCCCTGCGACATCTGTTAACCCTAGAACGGTAACGTGGGGTTTTCTGTACGTTATAGGTAAATGATGAGTAAAATTTACGCGTATTTAGGTTAGTGTTAATAAAATACATTTTATTGGAATAATTGCAAATTAATTACACTCAAGTGGTTCCTTAATCTCTAAAAAAGAAAAACAAATGAAGAAATTGAATTAATATTTTTTTCTTTCCAAATTACACATATTTAACTATTGGTGGAAAGTTTCTCTGTCTTTATTTAAAAATCCAGGCACGTTTTCTTTGGATGTTACCCACAAGTTGGCTTTTGGCACTCCAAACAATAGGTAGTAGTGTGCCTTCTCTTGGTGTAACAACAGTATGCGCAATATTTCGTCGATCCTTTTTTACATGGAAGTTCTTTGCCATCTGCAACTTCTTTATTTTCACGAGTCACATCTTGAATCGTATTCCTTAGTTCCTTCCCGAGTATCGGGTGATTTAGCTCCTGGACCTGCCATTAATTTGTCAATTTGGTGTCCAAATTTAACATGAACTGCAATATGGATAGTGGTTTACTTACATCTTGGTTCTTCTTGTAGAAATTATGGTCATAAATTACGTAGGCGTTGACTGAGGCCATGATCATCATATTGAAGGAGAAGCACAGTGGCCATCGTTTAGTCTTACGGTACAGTTCATATTATGACTCATCTGATCATATGTATCATATGTTCCTACACCTCCTTTGGTGTCATTGTAATGAAGTACCATCACTGGATTGTCAGTGCTTTCATGATTAGCTGAATCATTGTGTGCAGATTATATCAAAGTGACAAGTTTCGGGGCGTTTTGTTTGTAGGAAACAACTGTGAAGTCTTCATGGAACTAGAACATAGATGTTCCAGGTTTCCTGTTTTGAAACTTGAGGTCAATAAACCGAGATGGAGACTCTATTTTGCTTTTCTTTATAGTTACTATAACAGTCAGTTTGTCCTCTTTCAAAAGTGACTGAACAAGTGTTATGCTGCAGAGCCAGTTATCCATTGTCACATTGTGAAACGAAACTCTTATAGATGCCACCAAAGTACTTAACAAGGTAGTCGGTTGAAGGCCAGCCATCTGAGACTGTTCCTTTTCCTAAGTAAGGCATAGCATCCACAACATACCTGGTTGAATGCGTGTTCTTTACTCATAATATTAATGGGCATTGGTAATGATGCGTAATACTTACGCAGTGACTTCTGCTTATGCCAGTCTGCTATTGACAGGGAAGCTTACACAGGTCTCACCATGCCACAGTCCTCACGATGACTAAACAGGGGTAGAATTGCTGTAAGATCACCAAGCTAATCCTCTTCACTTGGTGAAGGGTCAGGTGGTTATGCGTCATATGCGTAAAATTTACTCACGTTACCATTCTAGGGTTAACTAAGTATCTTACATGCGTAAAGTGAAAATGTACGTTGCGCCACCTTGCAGAGAGTGGTCGTACAAACGAGGGTTGGGAAGATTAGCCGGGAGATCGGACGCGTGTCTCCTTCCATGCTCAAGTTATTGACGATGGTTGACAATATATGAAATTCGTTCCTATTGGTGACGACTGTTAGTAAAAAGAATAATCTACTTGTATTTATCGAAAGGATAGGATGTAAATTACGAGATCTGATAATTACGGGGCCCAGGGTTGAATTTTTCCAAACCTGCGGAGTTCCCCAGGATTTGTATACATGCTACGCATGTATATACACGGAATTCGACCTTCGTGGGATTTATACACGTTTTATTTTCATCGAAATGATTAATTGAGCAACTTACATCTGTACTTGTACTAACGGATATTTACTCAAAAGGTTTGTAATTCTATTTAAGATTACTGGAATCATTTCTTGTAGTTGTACTATTGAAATATGTGTACGTGAAAGTGATATTGTCTTCTTTGTGTCAAATCTTGATATATTATGCTATCTTATAGTTCATGCTGTGGAGTGGTTAACCTCGAAATGTTAAGGTCGACGAATATGGTGATGTATGTTCAACTATTTAAATATAGTTTCCAGTAACCTATCTTGTTGTTTCAAGTTTAAAATTTCGTAAGGGATTTTATTTTAGCGTTGGAATCTGGCCTACCAATTCTGTGTACGGATCAGAACTTCATCTTTAATTGAGCAAGGATTTTAATTAATTAACCTAATTATATTTTATAATGTCTTTCTTTCCCTTCCTTGTCTCATTTAGTACGGCTCCTTATGACCTCTGTGAAAGTATCGCTTATTATGGTACGTATTTTATTATATGTAAGTCTTCGTAACCGTGGGTTACGATCTGAGTATTGTTATTGTATTTCGCTTTTCTAGGCTAATAATTAAGGCTTGGAATTTTGTTATTATGGGAGAGGACAAATTGATTTGCTACAAATACTTAACTGAACTTATGATTTTCGGGTCTAGTCCCATATGGACATCTGAGGTAATAACTTGAATTAATTGATTTAATCGGTGACTATTAGATTTTTCATTGGGGTTTTACTTCGAGGTTGACCTTACTAAGCTGTTATGCGATCATCCTTCTTTATTCAGATTCCTTGCTTAGATGAGGCAAGTCCCCATTCTCGTGATGACACACTTATATGAAATTAAAAACCTTGTGGGGCATGCAAATTCAGTGTTTTAGCCTCCTATTTATAACTTACTAGCTGAAGTACCCGTGCAGGGCTACGCGTCATAAATAAATTAAAATGTGAATGGTGATAGCTAAAACAGGGGATAGGCGAGGTGCTGCGCAGAGGGAGATTAAGGATGGAACATTTTGTCCATCTACACCGCTCGGCGTTGACCGTGTTTTATAGCACAAATTTAGGTTTTACTCGCTAACCGTTGGAGATACCTTTCGGATAGAAAATGTAATTTTAAACCTAGTATATTCCATCAAAAGTTTGCTATTTCTTAGCGTTCTCTGTTTATTTGAAATGGAAATATGAACGTTTGAAACTGAAGGATGTAGTGACGTCACTAAAATGGTCGCCATATTTAAATAGTGCAAAGTATTGAAATCAAAAGTAGCCTATATGTTTACCAGGTAAATCAGTTACTTACTTCCATGTAAAATTCATGAAAATCAGACCGGTGGTACTTGCGTGATTGAGTAATGCACAGACACACACCATATCATTCTTAGTCTCGATTCGCTCGCGTCATAGTCGTGTCATATTCAATGAAATGCAGGTTTAACCCCGTTAACACCCCTTTAGAACCTGAATATCCAAAAGTCCCTCCTTAGTAGACGATTTCGACATACAACAAATATATCCCCAAAATAACATTCTTCTAACTTTAATAGTTTTGGTTGGTCGATGAGAGTGAACATCCAAAATTCATTCCTTAGTGGACGTTTTTCTTCCAGAATTTCACCCCTCCCCATAGGCCCCTTAAATTGGATTTATGAAAAAAAAAACGGTCGTACACCTATTTATTTTAATTGTTTATTTATTTATTTTTAAGCTTACTGATGTCCTCCGAGTTTCAAACTCCTCGCCTATGTCGATTAAGAGATACACGCTCCGTTAGGAAACTTTCAACCCCTACTTTTCACCCCTTTCACCTCATAATATACACCATACCGATAAACCCTTGAACATATGTCTGCTTATTCTTAATGATGAGTTTATATGCCGAGTATCCCATCCCCAAGGAAACCAATCGGGAGATATTGTTATTCAATTAAATGCAAGTCTACCCCCTTTAGAATCTGAATATCCAACAAGATGTTCAGTAAAGAACATATAGCCTACTTTCTCCTAAATGTATGAGTATAGTTATAACTCGTTGTTATTATCAAAGAGTATAATAGAACTATTCTTTGTTGAAGACCTTAGAAACGATTTACCTCTACCAAACGCCACAACCTAGATAAAAACTGCTACCATCATTGAAGAAAGAAAGATAAGAAGTATATCAAGAATGTTATGGATCTGGAGACATAATCGACAGGACTGGCTGCGGGGCTCAGCGGTAACGTTCTCGCTTGCTGGGCCCTAGGTTGCAGGTTCGTATCCTGGCGCAGTCAGCTGGCATTTGAGGGTGCACAAATGCGAGGGAGCCGTGTCAGTACATTTACTGGCACGTTAAAGATCCCCTTCGGGTCAAAATTCCGGCACCCCGGTGTCTCTAAAAGCAGCAGTAGTTAAAAGGGATGTAAAACAATAACATTATTATTATTATTATTATTATTATTATTATTATTATTATTATTACATATACGACCTGCCGTGGGCAACATCCAACTTTGAGTTGAGGCATGTCTTTACACGTCTGGTTGTGCATGGCTTTCACAACCCTAATTGAATTCAAATAACATTTTCAAGTAACGCAAAATAGGCTGTTACAAACCCTTTAAAATAAAAAGTAAAAATGTATCGTAGTATCATCTTGTCATTCTTCAAATTCGATGCGCATAGAATGCCAATGGTGTAGTAATCAATGGAGCCCCACGTAGACTAGTCGTGACATCTAGTGGTGAAATATCGAACAATATAATCCTAACAGAGCGAGTGCATTCTAGCGGCCAGAAGAAGAAACTTTTCAATAAAATCTGGAAGTTAATCTAGTTACCTTTTTGGCAGCTAGATGTCTCGAGTAAATCTGCTGGCGAATTATGTTTTAATTAAATATATATTTTACACCATAATATGGACAATATAACGCTTAATTTTAAAACATCTGAGTCATTACAAAACAATAAACATATAACATTTCAGCAAAAAACCTAGCTCTGATCGGGTTTGAACCATAGGCATTTGAGCGATAGGCTAACACTCTACCACTGAGCTAATTGTGTCAACGAATATCGTTCTATATAAAATGACTTACATAGAACTTGTTAGCAAATAATGATTTATACTAAACGATTTCATCACTGGAGTATATTATTTATATATAAAGCATTTCATCCAAAGTTTATTTATTTTGTATCAGTACGCTATATTGCATGCAATACTCAAATTAGTGAAATATAAGTCAGGCACAAGATATCCGCTGCCATCTTGTCTTATTACTGAATCAGCTCAGCTATTTAAAATCACGTCTGCACTATAGTATTACAAAATAAACTTTTAATTTCGAACGTGCCTCTTCCTTTAGAACAGTTAAAACGATTCTCGGCTCGATAATCGGAACTGGTGGGTCCCATGATATGGATTATAAAGTTTGCATAATTCGCACGGCCGCCATCCTGAAATGGTATGGCGGACGACCTTGTAGTTTGGTCACAAGACGCATCCTATACGAAGGTATGTTGTTACCAAATTTGGTAGAGATCGGATGATTTGGTTAGTCGTTATTTGATTTTACGTTTTGAACGTTTGAGTGGCCGCCATTCAGTTTTAGTAAAGATGGCGGCGATATAAAACATGACACTGAGGTGTCCTTTGCTAGTGCTACCTTTGTACCAAATTTCGTTCAATTCGCATTCACCGTGTTCGAATTGATAGGGGCGGACAGACATTCAGAGTACACACACTCACACACACACAGACACACACACACACAGACTTACACACACACATACACACACACACACACACACAGACTCACACACATACACACACACTGACAGACACACTTTTTTCGCCCTGTGTTGATCTCATAAGTCTACTTTCATTTTTTGCAAAAATCGAAAGTAGGCTAAAAATCCTTCCTTAGTGGAAGTTTTCGACATACAACGAACATAACCCCAACATGTCATGTTTCTAACTTCAATAATTTTGGCTGGGCGATGATGAGTGGGTGAGTAAGTCAGGACATTTTCTTTCATTTATTTTTCAGAATTTTACCCCTCTCATGAACCCCTAAAATTGGATTTATGAAAAAAAAAACGGTCGAACACCTATTTACTTATTTCTGAGCTGTTCTTTCCCCCTGAGTTTGATGAGTGAGTTAGTCAGGACACTTTCTTTCCTGTTTTTCCCCCAGAAATTCACCCCTCTCCAAGTGCCCCTTAAATTGGATTTATGAAAAAAAAAACGGTCGATTACATATTTACTTATATTTTAAGCTGTTTTCTCCCGCCAAATTTCAAACTTCTCGCCTATGTCGTTTAAGAGATACACGCTCCGTTAAGAATCCCTTATCCATCAATTTTGCACCCCTTTCACCTCATAATATAAACCACATCGATAAACCCTTAGACATGTCTGATTATTTTAATGATTATGTTAGTTACCGAATATCACATCTCCAAGGAAACAACTAATGAGATATAGTTTTTCAATGAAATGCACGTTTACCCCCTTAACACCTCTTTAAACCGCGAATAAACAAAAATCATTCCTTAGTTGACGTTTTCGACATACAGCGAACATATTCCCAAAATTTCATGTTTCCAACTTCAATAGTATTCGCTGGGCGTGATGAGTGAGTGAGTCAGACAGGACATTTTCTTTCAATTATTTATACCAGAATTTCCCTCCTCCCCATGGGCCCCTTAAATTGGATTGATGAAAATACGCTTGAACACCTATTAACTTATTTTTAAGCTGTCTATTTCCCCTGAGTTTGATGAGTGAGTGAGTTAGTCAGTCAGTTAGGACATTTTCTCGCCTTTTCCCCCCCAGAATTTCACCACACCCCATGGGCCCCTTAAATTAATTTATGAAAAACGGTTGAACACCGATTTACTTATTTTTTAAGCTGATTCCTTTTCGCTGAGTTTCAAATTTCTCGCCTATTTCGTTTAAGAGATAGGCCTACACGCTCCGTTAGGAATCCTTCAACCCCCCATTTTTCACCCCTTTCACCTCATAATAATACACCACATCGAAAAACCCTTAGACACATGTCTGCTTATTTCTAATGATTAGTTTATATTCCGAGTATCACCTCCACAAATGAAACCACTCGTGAGATATTGTTATTCAATGGAATGCAGGTTTAACCCCCTTAAGACCCCTTTAGAATCTGAATATCCAAAAATCCTCCCTTAGTGTAAGGTTTTGACATACAACGAACATATACCCAAAATGCCATATTTCCAACTTCAATATTTTTGGCTGGGCGATGATGAGTGAGTGAGTGAGTCGGACATATTCTTTCATTTTTTTTCTTCAGGTTTTCACCCCTCCCGATGAACCCCTTAAATTTTATTTATAAAAAAAATGTCGAACACATATTTACTTATTTTTAAGCAGTTTTTCCCCCTGAGTTTGAAGAGTGAGTGAGTAAATCGGTTAGGACACTTTCTTTCCGTTTTTCTTCCCCCAGAATTTCACCCCTCCCCATGGGCCCCTTAAATTGGACTTATGAAAAGAAAAAAAAACGTCGAACACCTATTTACTTATTTTTCAGCTGATCTTTTACCGCTGAGTTTCAAACTCCTCACCTATGTCGTTAAAGAGATACACGCTCCGTTGGGAATCCTTAAACCCCATCTTTCACCCCTTTCACCTCATAATGTACACCACATCGAAAAACCCTCAGTCACGTATCTTCTTATTTTTAGCCTACTTTCGAATTTTGCAAAAAATGAAAGTAGACTTATGAGATCAACACAGGGCGAAAAAAGTGTGTCTGTGTGTGTGTGTGTGTGTATGTGTGTGTGTGAGTCTGTGTGTGTGTGTCTGTGTGTGTGTGAGTGGGTGTACTCTGAATGTCTGTCCCCCCCTATCAATTCGAACACGGTGAATGCGAATTGAACGAAATTTGGTACAAAGGTAGCACTAGCAAAGGACACCTCAGTGTCATGTTTATATCGCCGCCATCTTGACGGAAACGTAATGGCGGCCACACAAATGTTCAAAGCTTAAATCAAATTACGTCTAACCTAATCGTCCGATCTCTACCAAATTTTGCAAAACCATACCTTTATGGGGGGAGCATCCTTTGACCAAACCAATCGGTCATCAGCGTAAAAGTTTGCGGATGGCGGCTATCTTTGTGTGAAAATCGATTCCCCATATTAATTCAAACACAGTGAAACCGAATGGAACGAAATTTGGTACAGAGGTAGCACTAGCAAAGGGCATCTCAGTGTCATGTTTTATATCGCCGCCATATTGACAGAAACGTAATGGCGGCCATACAAATGTTCAAAGCTTAAGTTAAATTACGACTAACATAACCATCCGATCTCTACCAAACTTTGCAACAACATACCTTTATGGAGGGAGCATCTTTTGACCAATCTAATAAGTTATTAGCCTAATAGTTTGCGGATGGCGGCCATCTTTATGTCAAAATTGATTCCCCCTATTAATTCTAACACGGTGCAACCGAATGGAACGAAACTTGGTACAGAGGTAGTACTAACAAAAGGAACCTCAGTGTCATGTTTTATATCGCCGCCATATTGACGGAAACGTTATCGCGGCCATCCAAATGTTAAAAGCTAAAATGTAATTACGACCAACCTAATAATCTAGTCTCTACCAAATTTTGCAACACCATATCCTTATGTGGGAAACATATTCTGCCCAAACTGCAAGAACATCAGCCCAATATTTTGCAGATGGTGGCCAAGTATGTGTGCAAACCGATTCCCCCTATCAATTGAAACACGACGAAACCGAATTGAACGAAATTTGGTACAGAGGTAGCACTAGCAAAGGGCACCTCATATTCATGTTTAATATCCCTATAGCACGTTGTATTTCAACAAGCTACTACAACCAACATTCAATCATACTCCTTGAAAAGGACAAAAAGTTATAACAATACACATGCATTTAGGAGAAAGTAGGCTATATGTTCTTTACTGAACATCTTGATTAATGATGAGTTTATATGCCGAGTTTCACATCCCCAATGAAACCAATCGGGAGATATTGCTATTCAATGAAATGCAGGTCTACCCCCTTAACACCCCTTTAGAACCTGAATATCCGAAAATCCTCCCTTAGTACTGTAGACGATTTTGACATACAATGAATATTTCCCCAAACTGTCATGTTTCTATCTTCAATAATTTTGGCTAGGCGATGATGAGTGAGTGAGTGAGAGAGTCAAGACATTTTCTTTCAAATTTCTTTTATCAGAATTTCACCCCTCCCCATGAACCCCTTAAATTTGATTTATGAAAAAAACCTGTCGAACAGCTATTTACTTACTTTTAAGCAGTTTTTCCCCCTGAGTTTGATGAGTGAGTCAGTCAGTCAATCAGTTAGGACACATTCTTTCCTATTTTTTCCCCCAAAATTTCATCCCTCCCCATGGGCCCCTTAAATTGGATTAATGAAAAAACGGTCAAACGCCTATTTACTTATTTTATGCTGTCTTTTTTCGCTGAGTTTCAAACTCCTCGCCTATGTCGTCTAAGAGATACACGCTCCGTTAGGAATCTTTCAACCCCCACTTTTCACCCCTTTCACCTCATAATATACACCACATCGAAAAACCCTCAGACACATGTCTTCTTATTTTTAATGGCGAGTTTATATGCCGAGTTTCACATCCCCAATGAAACCAATCGGGAGATATTGCTATTCAATGAAATGCAGGTCTACCCCCTTAACACCCATTTAGAACCTGAATATCCAAAAATCCTTTCTTAGTGGGCGTTTCCGGCCCTTGAGGAAGCTGCATACCAAATTTCATTCCAATCCGTTCGGTGGTTTCTGAGATTTCGTGATGAATGGATGAGTGAGTGAGTGGTATTTGACAAATATATAGTAGATAGTGTCAAGTCTTTGTTAGGCTATACTCGGTTGACAGTGCTGTGTGAGCAGTTGGGTAACTAACGGGATTTCAAGTAAAGATCCTCATTTTCTAAACCGGTAGTGCAAAGCGCAACTCGCATTCAGTCGGCCGTGTCTCGACTTGAGCTATGTTGCCATGGAAACGATCTGCCTTGCCATTCCTTCATGAGTATATTTTATGACTTTATATTAGCCTTTGCTCGAGTACAAAAGGACCGAAATCAGAAGAATGAGAAAGACTATTGAAAATTCACGTAGCCAGCGGTTCCTTCTGGTTCCTAAACTCTGTGTATGCAAAATATGGTTGAGATTGGTGGAAAGGTGTAGATTTGTATACGGAACCAACACACATACATACATGCATACATACAGACTTTCACTTTTATATATTAGATATAATTAATTGAAAAAAAACTTTTTTGTTACAGGAAGTAAGTAAAATAGTCTTCCTGTATAGAGCTACAAAAGAGCTTTCGTACGACATATCACACGAGCAAATCAAATATAAATATAATGGGGCACCCCTTGGTCCCCTTAAGCGCGTTGCATATATTGTTGATTTCTACATCCTAAAGTGATTCCAGGATGTTCTTACAGACATTTCCAAATTTTGAACGAAATCTGTTGAGACGTTTTCAATTGATGGAGGAACAGAGAGAACGGCAAAAGTACAATTTTATATACATGTATATAGGGATATGCAAATATATAACTAAATAATCAGTGTCTGTGCTGCCTATATAATTTATGTGTGATTTATTAGTTCTTAGTATAAATACATGTAACTTCCATACTAATTAAATACAGTAATCTCAAGCAAATATTGTATGAGTATGCATATTTTAGTATATAAAACCTAGCGAGCACACTTTTCACTCAGTGTTCAATATCCTTCAACTACAGTATTTGAGTATTTTATTGATAATTGGCCTCTAAAGGACAAAAGCCAGGGGGTATACACATATTTTTGACTCATTTATAATTGGGAGTGATAGATGGGTAGGAATATACAACTATTTAATGGGTGAGAATTCTATTTTATGAAATATGGGGTGATAATTATTGTCCCACTGGCCATACCCGTCAGTTTGTTTTCTTATATGGGCAATGGGGTAATAATTGCCCACCTATAAATAATGCTGATACTGTGCTGATCACTCCATAATGAGTTTTTTTTAACATGCTATAGTATAATTCAGCAATTCGTCTAGGTTTGAGCCGTGTCTTGTTAAGGCTGCTTGAGCTTTTAGTTCTCGAAGTAAAGAGGTGCAATTGCACTTTATATAAAGGGAGGTAGCGTGTAGTTTGCTACAGCATTGGGGGTCCTGGCGGGGACACCAATAGCCCACTGATGAGCCAGCTTGTTGTTCAAGGCGAACCCCCACACAAGACACGGCACATACCTAGAATAATTGCTGAGTTTTAATTCACTGGCCGTGAAAGCCAATATACCATGATATAGTATAGCCTATACAAAACTCACATTACGATCTATAATTTTAAAAACCATGGTACCTTATTCAACCAGGCTCTAATTTTTCTGGACATATTCAGGATTGAGTGGTAATCACCCTATAGTGAACATCAAAATAAATATCATCGTCAAAATCAACCTTTTCTACTCAACTTATTTAGAAAACAATTATTCTGAGAAACACTTCTGTGTACATGAGGACTTGCACATACAAATATGCCCCAGTCATTACAACTTCCACAACACACACGTTCAGTGACCTATACGATTTTGCCGAAAACTGTACAAAGAAATACATGTGATTTTGGAATGTTAAAAGTTAGTAAGTTCGATATATATTTCAATAATTACAAAATAGTGTTTTCTAAAAGCACAGAAATGTAAATTTAAAAATATTCTATTCTGTGGTAAATGTGCACTGTTGAGACCTCTGGGATATATGCTTCCCACTTTCGGTTTCAGATGACAGTATACATCAAATGAATGGGTTTCTAATGTTTCTGAGCAGCTAGCTTTTAGAAGCATGTGGAACTGCTTGAACTGAAATGGGTGTGAAGATTCTAACCCTAACACCATTCTGTACATAGATGGTGGGAAGATATTATTCCAAATAGAGAGCTCTGTAGATATTCTTTAAGAATTGCGCATAGCATGAATAAAAGAGGGTTTTAAATTTTGCGATTGCTTTTCAAAATATTGTCGCTCTAGTTTACGAAAAACTCAAAGTATTGCAGAAAAGGTAAATATTTCACACGGAGCAGAGTTTGGATTAAATGGTACGTTTATATTTTGTTACAAAAATGCAGAATTTAATTTTGTTAAGTATAATTCTTTTTGTGGTTATTTTGGATGTTACCACTCCAGTTTTCCTTAAATATTAAGATTCATCTTGACAAAAGAAATCTAAATCGTTCGGAGAATTTAAAGGGATATTTCAATTAGGTGACGAAGTCATGTTCCTGCTATGAAAATTATAACGTTCAGAAAAACAATTTCAGAAGTTCAACATACTTTTTATTTGCCTGTGTCGTCTTCTACATGGACATCAATATCCTTCTCACTAAAATCCAAATGTCTCAAATATTATTGGAACTGTTCCCATCAAAATTCGCACATACACAGTATCAATAATAGTCATAAAATAATAATAATACTAAAATTATTATTCTCGTATCAGAGACATGTTACACAATTACAAATCATTTCATTAAATACAATTAGACCAGAACTTGGCGTCTTGTGGTGCATTCTCTGAGGCTAGGTGTAGATCCTCCGTTGTGCAAGTGGTTGGACATATACGACATTGGATCATGTGGTTGACAGTCTAATATTCTCCGCAATCACACTTGATGTTTCCGTCTTTAGCGTAGTTCCATCTTACCATCTTAGCCCTTGATTTGCTGACTCCTGATCTCAACCTATTTAGGGATTTCCAAGTCCTCCATGTCTCGTTAAGACCCTGTGGTAAAGTTTCAGATGGTGTTGTACAGCCACCGGGGAGAAGAAGCTTTCAAAGATTGTAGTCTTGCAATTTTTCTCGATGGTTTTGAGTTCCTTTGATGTTTTTAGGAAACTCTTCCTAGATTTCAGTCTTGGTGTGTGTAATTCGTACCTATACAACGAATGAGTTCTCTCATTCTCCCCCTTCTTCCTTTCCTTGTTCGCTGTTATTTCTATTCGAACAGAAGGTGGTGCTATCCCGGCGAGGTGGTAAAGCCATTCAATTGGAGTGGACTTGAGACAGCCAGTTATTATTCTGCACGTATCATTGAGAGCCACATCCACATGTTTGCCATGAACTGAGTTATACCAAACAGGCCATTGCAGAAGATCTGATGGTTGCAGGTTGACTGCTATCCGGCCAAACTTCTGAGGAGATTGTTCCTTGTGGAAACTTTCTGCTTTGTGTTCATACAATGTTTCTTGTATGTGAGAGACCTGTCGACTGTTACTCCTACGTATTTTGGAGTGTAACAGTTTTCCAATGTAAACCCTGACCATACTTACGTTTGGCTTCCCTATTTCTTAGATGGAAAGCACATACTTGTGTTCATGATGGATTAGGTTTGAGATGATTTGTAGTAAGCTTATATTATCTAGAGGGGGTTTCATGGGCATTATTGATATAGCTCTCCACTGATACAAAGTCTCTGCACTGTGTAGTCAAAGCAAGATCATCAGCATACATAAAGCTCCTGCAGTTTGGAGCATTAGGTTGATAATTTGTGTAAATGTTAAATAATTTTGGAGCCAACACACTTCCTTGTGGGAGACCATTCTTCTGTGGTCTCCATCTGCTACGTTGTCCATGAAAATCATCCAAGAACTTGCTATTCTGCAAGATAGTGGAAATGAAGTTGCTTAGGCTAGGGTCCTTAGTCAGATTGAAGAGCTTAGTTAATAATATCTGATGATTGACAGTGTCATACGCTTCTGATAAATCAACAAATTCCACTCCAGTTACATTGTGAGCTTCGAAACCATCTTCTATGTACTGAGTTAAGTTCAATAGTTGTCCAGTACAAATTTACCAGGATGAAATCCGGCTTGTGTTATGAGCAAAGGATCGATTATTGATATAAGACGATTTAAGATCATTCTAACAATTAAGAAGATGACACAGAAGAGCAATTGGTCTAAAACTACTCGGGATGTTTCCTGCTTTGCCAGGCTTCAGCAAGGCTATCACTCGGCTCTTACGCCAGATCATTGGAATGTGACATCCGCTTATGCAGTTGTTAAAATGTTGCAGAACCCATTTCATTGTTTCTGTGCCGAAATGTTTAATTTGTTCAGTTCGAATTTCATCCAGGCCCACTGATTTCCTGTTTTTGCTCTGTTTGATAGTTTTCTATAATTCCAACATGTTGAATGGAGACATAATGTCATTTTCCTCCAGTTATTCTCTTTGCGATTTAGACAGATTAGATTTGTGATCCACCTTCCCATTTAGCAGTAGTTGGTGTGGTATTTGATTTATTTGCAGTAATGTAATAGTGTTCAGTGGCACGAGTTGGGTCATTGTTTAGATGGTTCAAAAGTCTCGAATTTTTATGACTGTCTCTTTTCAGTTCTAGATCTCCGATGGTTCTTATCCAATGGATCCTTTTCGTTTCCTTTATAGACGAGGTAAGTTTATTTCCAGCTTCCGATGTTGTTTCTCTGAATGGTTTTTCGTCAATAAATTGGTGTATTCTCTCAGTAGAACAGACTGCTCTGTTGTAATGCCGGGGATGTAAAATGTCTGACAACCACGAGGAATAGACATTCTTGAGCATCTCTTTACAGCTGTAGTGAGGATATCATAGGATTCTGGTATTGGTTCAATTGAAGATACTTCGACGTCCAGTAGTGCTGTGGAGTTCGTCCAGTCTGCCTTTTTTAAATTGTATCTCCTACGAGTAGGCACTTTATGAGATCTTATAGCAGCAAATACTTGACACATTGTAGGTCTATGCTGGGATTATGTACTGGGAGACAGATATATTTTATGCATTGATGGCTGATACTACTACTACTGAATATGAGATCAGGGTTGGAACCACGTTTCCACCTACCACTGTTGAATGAAGAAGGTTGTTTTGCAACATGGATGAGAGCAATGTGATTTAATTCTGCCCATTCCTGTACTGCTGTCCCTTTTTCATCTTCATTACTGTAACCCTAATCATGGCTATGGCTATTAAAATCACCTATGACAATCTGCACGTGTTTTTTTCTGGAAATCATTTGGTTGGGTAAAAGTGAATTCAGAATCAGGTGGTTTATACACTGATGAGATGGTGCAATCATTAGTTTCTACTAATAAGAATTTCAATATCATTTTCTTCCGTGAATGCTGTTGACAGTACCTGGATATCCGGGTGAACAGATATAGACCTTTCACATTTGTCGTGTGATCTTTCAATGGCAAGATGCAGTCCATATATCTTTGGTCTTTGCATTTCGAAGCTCCTAATAATAATATAGGTCCTGTCGAATCTATAATAGATAAATAACTCATCGTGAAAAATTCTTAGTGTGTGAAGCTTCGTATCATTCTACCTGAAATTTCTCAAATTAAGACTTTTGTGAGACATTGCATGTACGAAATTGAAAAATATATATTTCTTGTGATTTTGAAATATTCTTACCTGCTCCTCAAGCACTCATTAGAAGTTATAAAATAAGGAATACAAATTAAGATTTAAAATTAAAAATTCATTATTTAAAAATCAAAATTCAGAATTCAAAATTAGAAATTAGAAATAACAAATTAATAATTAAAAATTAAAAGGTGGATATCACCAATTAAAGAAGAACAATAAAGTATAACAACATGAAATACTAAAAACTGAATAATTGAAGTAAAAAATAATTAAATTATTAATTAAAAAAAAGAATAAAATAAAATCTATGAAAAGAAATCAAAAAATTAAGAATTATAAATCGTGAACTAAAATTTTAACTACTTTGTGTTAGCGTGTGAGTAGAATTCAAAGTAAGATGTATTATTAAGTATTTTATTGTTCTTTAAACGGGGTGAACTGCCATGTCATCAGCCGCATATGAAGTATTGCCTACGTTTTCTCAGATATTGACACCTTCGCAAGGAAGTAGACTATGTCAGAGGTATATTCTGAATTATGGTAATTATTTCCACAAAATATCTGATTCCCAGATTATAGTAATGGTAATGATATTAATAATAATAATAAAATAATAATAATAATAATAATAATAATAGCAATAATATGAAAATAACGTCTGTAATGACTATATGCCTTCTTCCGGTAAATTCTACCCGCCAGCTGTGGGAAACCTTTTCCTACCTTAGTCTAGATCAGGGCCATCCAGTCATTGTGCTCTAAGAGCGCGGCCGCGCTCGGGGAGCACTGGGCAGTCAGACTAGCGCTCTCTCCCCCACCACCACTATACTGTGGCTGCGAGGAGACCTGATACACACGGACAATGTTCGGACCGCAATAACTAGATATGTACGTACAGTCGTGCAGGCGACGGCTTTTGTGGGTACTCCGATGTATGGGATGTGCAGGAAAAGAACGCAAGTGTTAAGTAATGAATATTGTGATTTATTCCAAAATGAAATGAGAACATATTAGAGAGGAAAAATCAACAATATTTTACCAATATGATGAGAAACCTTTAGTGACGTTTTCTCCGTCGTTTTTATGAGTTCCTAGTTTTAAAGGAAACAATCTTCTCCGAATTGGTTAGGGGAAGGTGGGCCACAGTGAGACAGAAAAATTATATTTTTAAGTATACTGTCTTATTTTTCAATATATGAAAATGTCTTTATGTACTTAAAAAATATAAGTTGCTTGTTACTCATCAATTTCATACCCTTTGAATTTCCAAAACATCCACACTTTTCTGTAAAAATAATAAATTGTGAACATGTTGCAGCCGTCTAACTGTAGCCAACCCGTGTTCCACACTGAGAAACAATGCAAATAATTTATTTCAACTTGTTAAATACATAGATAAACACTAAAACAAAGAATTAATGCCAGAAAACACTACAGCACATTAAGATTCCCAACATTTACAGACAATTTGAGATATGACTTATGTCTTTTTGTTTTGCCATATGCACAGGAAACCGGCAACAGTGATCTGAAGCAATATCTGCAACCTCTGGGTAAAAAAGTAACTGCCTGGGTAAGAAAAGTACTGCCTTTTGCACTTTTTCTTAAGAATTTTACTTCATAATTTTCATCATCTAAATCTAGTTCCACTTCCCCGATGTGAAATCTAGAGTGTTTCCATGAAAACTCAACCAGAACGAAGTCAACTTACTTAGGTTTGCGAGCAAGTTGATGAAATGTTAGGAGTTTGATTTCTTCATTATCTGATGAGCTGTCTGAATTAGCAGAATCATGAACCATCATCGACAAAACGGAGGCAGACAGGTTTTTCTCCGGGTACTACGGTTTTCCCTGTCAAAATTTCATTCCAACAACACTCTCCACTATCATATCATTTCAACTGTCATTCATTTAATCATTGCCCCAGAGGAGTACGTCAGGGCTCGGCAGCCGGCACAGCCCATATCCTCGCCGCTAGATGGGGGCTTCATTCATTCCATTCCTGACCCGGTCGGAGACTGTAAGCAGGCTGTGGATTTTCATTTTTCATCAACCATCATCCAAGGAAACGTCTGTAGCTAGGGCTGCCTCCTTGTATTTCAAGTTCCTTTGGCTGAACAAAACTCTTCTTGCAGCTCTTTTGATTTGTTTTCTTTAATTTGTGGACATAAGAGCCAGTTATTTTTCTTTCTGGGGTGTCAGTTGGAATGAAAGATCTCCCCTTTTCTCTCCTAGAAGTTGACTCCGCCCTCTCCTCAGCTTTGGGGGAGCTCCGTATATCTTTCTCACTGTCTCACTGTAGCCCACCCTACTGTGTCTCACTGTGGCCCACTTGCGACATGTAAAAACATTTATGTTTACTATATCACCTACATTACTGAACAAGCTGACAATTTCAATAATTATTTAGTAATATGTGTGTATTTCGACCATATCATATTCATTAATGTACGATGATACACATAAATATATTTAAAAAAACAAAGGGAGAAAATTTTACTTTTCTTACCTCAAAAACTATGATGTTGTTTATCTCCTATATAACATGCTTCTTTCAAAGTCTAAACAGGATCAAAATGTCTGCTACCAGGAGAGCCAACCTCTAAGAAATATTTAAAAATTACCTCTTTCAAAAAATAGATTTAATGAGCCTGTCTCACTGTGGCCCATGTCTCACTGTGGCCCACCTTCCCCTACAATATTTCTGGACACAGCTATTCGTAAACAATTGCGCAAGTTTCTATCGCTCATCGTTACACGATGTTTACTTTTGGTAAGCTTAAAATGTACGTAGAGCCGAACATTTACAGAACTTTAGATGCATGTTTATACAAAAGGGGGATATTCTTCTTGCGGAAAGCTACTATAAAATTCTTCTAAACTTCGTGACATTAGAAAGCTGTCTTTAAGACGAATATTGCATTGCAGGTCAATCATCTCTAATTGAAATAGCTGTCTGCACTTAGAGAAAATGGTCGAACAAATACATCTAACACCGCTTGGAGTTCTGATAATTCTGAAAATCGCTTGTCAAACTCTTCTTGCAATTGGCGAATTACCTGCAAGTACTCATTAAAGTCGACACATTCTTTCCCTGCTTCAAGCGATGGAAAATGTTCCGTGTTCCTTGAACGCAACCGGTTTTCTCACAAAATCAATATTCTTGTGAACGCTTCTTTTTTTCCCCCCTCAAAATCGCAGATGTTGTGCTTTTCAGATGGGCAGTAATGTCACGTAAAAATGCCAAGTCCGCCACCCACTTAGGGTCACGCAAAAGAACTTCGGTCCGCCCTTTCATGTCACAGAAGGTATCTATTGCGTTCTGCAAGCAAAACACACGATTCAGCACCTTCGCCTTGCTCAGCCAACTTACTTCTGCATGGTACGGGATATCCGGATACTCCGCTTCGATGTCATCCTAGAACTCCTTGAATTGACGGTGCGTGAGTCCATGGGAGGGAAGATAATTTACTATTCGCACAACTGTTCCCATTACATCTTTAAGCTTGGCGACTTTTGCACAGATTGCCTCCTGATTTATGAAGCAATGGATCGCCGTTATTAGGGTACTACCGTTCTCAGCCATTTTTAACTTAACATAGCTGAGGAACCCCGTGCGTACACCTCGTAAAGCAGGGGCTCCATCCGTCGTTACACTCGTCAACCGCTGCCATTTTAATCACATTGACTCGAAAACACCCTCCACTGCTTGGAAAATATCGAAACCGGTAGGGAGTCTTTGAGAGCTACCAAGTCGAAGAAATCCTCGGTGACCCGAATATCGTCATCCACCCCTCGAAAAAAATATCGTACTGTGCTGTTTCCGCTATGTCGGTTGATTCGTCGAGGGCGATGGAAAATGATGCAAACTTTGCTGCCTTCTCCATTAATATTGCTGTTCCATATCAACGGCCATATCGTCTATGCTGCGTGCCACAGTTTGAGGAGAAAGAGAGATGTTTTCAAATTTCTTAACTATCTCCGTAGGACAAATACATGCCGCCACGTCCATTAGCCACTCCTTGATGAAATTCCCTTCCGCGAAGGGTTTCCCAGCTTTGGAAATTCGCATCGAACATTTGTAGCTTGCTCGTAAAATGGATCCACCAGCCTCACTCTCCTCTATCTCCTGTCAGACAAAAATACTGCAAGTCACAAATTTAGTGTTATTGAGATAATTAAATCACTTGTTCATTCCCATTAGTAAACTAGCATTTTAAAATGAAGGCAATAATACTTACAGAAAAGTGCTGCTTGAAATTTTCTTTCAATTCTTCCAACTTTGATTGGCGACTGGCGTTTGTCAAGTCACCGTAATCATCCCTGGTGTTGGCACTGTAATGCCGTTCCAAATTGTGTTATTTTTAACACATTAAATCTCGTTGGCACACTAATCATTTGGCATGCCCTTTATAAGCTGTACAGAAAATGAATTTTCCCATTCTGCTTTAAAGGCTGCTGCTTCACCACTCCTTTTTTTTGGTATGATGTTCAGTCATTACCACTGCGAAACTGATTTACGTATAAGCTGTCAACAAAGAGCATTGGACTAGACAAACGACTGATGGGTCAGGTGGCCACGTGCTCAGCCTGCCAAGCTCCTCCCACCACTACTGAAACAAACCAAGAGCTCGGAGCACAAACTTAGAGCGTGGCCGGAGCGTTAGCGCTCGGGGAGCACTATGTGGATGGCCCTGGTCTAGAGGTATGAAAATGGTCTTATGATGAGAACCTCCTGATACACTGTGGAATCAGAATTATTCAGATTACTTGCTGATGAAAATCGCCGTAAATTTTACAGAAGATAGAATTTAATTTTAAATTATTCGACCTAAGTGACAAAAATAATTTCCCCCGTGAATATTAGCGTTGAAATGGCCAGCCCTAGCAATAAAATCATGAAAATTCCTTGAAAATGCGTTAGAGAAAGAGGAACATTGTCATTGGCTTCGTTTACTATGCGTGAAGCTGAGAGCATCTTTTCCGCTTTCAAATCTGATAGCCATTTATAGTAAATACCTGCCTCCCTGATTCTAGAAAATATAATATTAAAGCGACGTGTGTGAGGACTGAACTTCCTGAGATAAAACGTATACTGAAAATTCTTTGAACCACCTTCCAGGTTCAAAAACCTTTTCTTACCTCCACTCGATAGATATAGAAAATCGAGAGCAAAGCCAATATCAATGGAACAATAGAAATATCCGAAATTATCTACCTCATTCAATTTATCTATGCCCGTATCGCCCTCATTAGTTATATTACATAATATGAAATTGTCGTATAATTGCTTGGCGATAGGATCATCCTCATCCTTAAATACATGTGAAATCCATATGCTAGATCCGTATGAAAATTTTGAATCTATGAGTTCATTAATAGTCGTGATTTGTCGTTCTTTCCCTGGATTCGTAAGTAAACTGAACATTACAGACTGATATGCAGAATTGATTACAAAACAATATAACACCCAAAGAATGAGGATTGATCGTATTCTTGTAGATTTCCCTAAACTAGGTAAGGAAATACCAATCAAAACAGACCATGATAAGAGTAGATAACTTCCGAGCCTTTGCTGTCTTCTCTTAGCCAAGAAGAATGTGAGTGATATCAGCAAAAACGAAAACATTATAAGCACCCAAATTTCCCAGTCGAATGCAATAAACAATGCTTTCCACGGAGGAATTACTTTAGCAACAGGGACGAACCAATTACATGTATCTTTAGAATACCCATCAGTTAGATCAACAACTGTTGAATGAAAATATTCTGGTCTGAACCCTGCAAATGCAACATCAGCGTCGTTAGTTATCAAAAGACCTAATGCTCCACAAATTGTTCCGTTTTCCATGACATGACCCCAACGGTTCTCCTGGGCTATTGATCGAAGATCCAGAAATTGTACACGATAACCAGACGAAGCTGCCACAGCATTGAACAGAAGCACTTCAAGACCACTAGTGTATGAAAGTTCTTCATTCTCATTTGTCGAGTTTTTAGGAGCAGATATAAACGGTTCGTATTCAAATGTGGCAATACGCATGGGGCAATATGGTAACTTACTCGGAACTTTATTGGGGAAAAGTTGGCATCCCTTGTAGTTGTCTTTCATTACCAACTCATTTATAAGAACCATATCTTCTAGCCGAGTCCCACAGTTTCCTGATTCAGAAAAATGAAACCATGTGTAGAGCTGTAATGCTTGACGATCATCAACATATATAGTGATAATGATATTCAGCACGTACCACTTCCATAGTTCTGCTACAATACGTCGCGCTGTCTTCTGACAATCATGGAATTTAACAGGCTCTGAAATGATCACAAAGAATCTTGCCTCGTGGTTCCAAAATGAACTCTCAATCAAATGTTTGACTAGATCGGTGACACCAACTGACTCTTCACTCCCTGACAGAATGAAGAAGCATTGTGTCTTATCCAAATCACGTCTCTCTATTGGAATTTCAGACAGCGGTTGCTCGACGTGAAATATTACAAGTGATTGATTAGACCGTGAATGGAAGTATTCCAATAACCGTTGGAGTAAACTCAAATGATTGTCAAAGTTGTCCTTGGAAGGTCTGGCTGAGATCAGTACGTTATGAAAGTCTGCACAGTGGGTATCGTAAACAGCCTTCATAAAACTAAGAACGTGATCACTTGCAGTGTTCGTCCCTAACGTGTTTGGGACGATAAAATCCGCTGCACCCATCAGTGGAGTCACCAAATATAGAACATAAATCATTTTCCGTTCTCCTTTCATCTTCTTTGGTAATCTTTGGCGTCTGGAACAGATCAGAATACAACAGATTATAAACTTGAAATCTTTGATATCCGGAGTTTGGAAAGAGAGTACAGTATACAGGGTGTTTCAGAGATAAGTACAAATATTTTTCTGCCGGTTGTTGGCGGCCCTGAATACATGTGACGTGAAAATAATATCCTATTTCAAAAATTGCAGAATAAAATCAAAACGTAGGAAATATGATTTTGGTAGTTGAGGTGGTGTAATGATGCATGTCACGGGGATTTGCTGATATTTATTAAAATATGTAGCTGTGTGAAACCTTTTGCTGCGTGTGCGTAGAAACTTTCCGTACACTTTATGCATCCATATTACCAGAAACTGTAATGCAATGAAGTTCCTACGAAATGTTTCATACATATTAGGCAGGTACGCGTCGTGGAATATTTGAGATCTAATTGGTTTGGAGAAGTACAAATTATCTCACTGAAGGTAGAAATGAACATCCGCATTTGATAAACTAGGGTATTTTTATCACAAGGAACGGTTAGCCCTTGTGAAGAGTATCACGGATTATTTGAATGATATATTTGGTAAGAATGTTGCTTCATTTCAGCTCCTGGTAGTATGTAAGCATAAATTGTATGTTATCGTTCTAAGTACAAATAGCAAACGGTTTCACATAACATAGTAATGTATTGTGCCCGTTTCCCCGACGTCACGTTGGCCCGGTGATTTCAACGTAAAACCGAAGAAAGGACACATGCGATAAAAATAATTAATTCCTGGAAATATTTGTCCCATAACAAAAACAAGATGTTCAGTAAAGAACATATAGCCTACTTTATCCTAAATGCATGGGTATTGTTATAACTCTTTGTCCTTTTCAAGGAGTATAATTGAATGTTGGTTGTAGTAGCTTGTTGAAATACAACGTGCTATAGGGATATTAAACATGAATATGAGGTGCCCTTTGCTAGTGCTACCTCTGTGAAAAAATGCATTCAATTCGGTTTTACCGTGTTTGAATTGATCTGGGGAATGGATTTGCACACAATCATGGCCGCTATCTGCAAACTATTGGGCTGATGACCTTGTAGTCAGTTATAAGATGCTTTCCACAAAAAGGCATGTTGCTGCAAAATCCGGTAGAGATCAAATTATTAGGATGGATGAAATTTGATTTAAGCTTTTAATATTTGGGTGGCCGTCATTCCGTTTCCGTCAAGATGGCGGCGATATAAAACATGACACTGAGGTGCCTTTTTCTAGTGCTACCTCTGTACCAAATTTCGTTCAATTCGGTTTCACCGTGTTTGAATTGAATGGGGGGAATCGATTTGCACACATACTTGGCCCCCATCTGCAAACTATTGGGCTGATGATCTAGCAGTTTGGTCAGAATATGCTTCCCACATAAAGATTTGTTGTTGCAAAATTTGGTAGAGACTAGATTATTAGGTTGGTCGTAATTACATTTTAGCCTTTAACATTTGGATGGCCGCGATTACGTTACCGTCAAGATGGCGGTGATATAAAACATGACACTGAGGTGGCCTTTTCTAGTGCTACCTCTGTACCAAATTTCGTTCCATTCGGTTTCACCGTGTTCGAATTAATAGGGGGAATCGATTTTCACACAAAGATGGCCGCCATCCGCAAACTATTAGGCTAATGACCTATTAGTTTGGTCAAAGGATGCTCCCTCCATAATGGTATGTTGATGCAAAATTTGGTAGAGATCGGATGATTAGGTTAATCGTTATTTGATTTAAGCTTTGAATATTTGTGTGGCCGCCATTACGTTTCCGTCAAGATGGCGGCGATATAAAACATGACACTGAGGTGCCCTTTGCTAGTGCTACCTCTGTACCAAATTTCATTCCATTCGGTTTCACCGTGTTCGAATTAATAGGGGTAATCGATTT
Source organism: Meconema thalassinum (assembly GCA_946902985.2). Lineage (NCBI taxonomy): Eukaryota > Metazoa > Arthropoda > Insecta > Orthoptera > Tettigoniidae > Meconema > Meconema thalassinum. The sequence continues at coordinate 345,149,600 of OX336394.1, forward strand.
TGACACAAAGATGGCCGCCATCCGCAAACTATTAGCCTAATGACCTAACAGATTTGTCGAAGGATGCTTCCTCCATAAAGGTATGTTGTTGCAAAATTTGGTAGAGATCGGATGATTAGGTTAGTCGTAATTAGATTTAAGCTTTGAAAATTTGTGTGGCCGCCATTACGTTTCCGTCAAGATAGCGGTGATATAAAACATGACACTGAGGTGCTCTTTGCTAGTGCTACCTCTGTACCAAATTTCATTCCATTCGGTTTGACCGTGTTCGAATTAATAGGGGTAATCGATTTTGACACAAAGATGGCCGCCATCCGCAAACTATTAGGCTATTGACCTATTAGATTTGTCAAAAGATGCTCCCTTTATAAAGGTATTTTGTTACAAAATTTGGTAGAGATCGGATGATTAGGATGGTCGTAATTTGATTTAAGCTTTGAACATTTGGGTGGCCGCCATTACGTTTACGTCAAGATGGCGGCGATATAAAACATGACACTGGGGTGCCCTTTGCTAGTGCTACCTCTGTACCAAATTAAATTCCATTCGGTTTCACTGTGTTCGAATTAATAGGGGTAATCGATTTTGACACAAAGATGGCCGCCATCCGCAAACTATTAGGCTATTGACCTATTAGATCTGTCAAAGGATGCTCCCTTTATAAAGGTATTTTGTTACAAAATTTGGTAGAGATCGGATGATTAGGTTAGTCGTAATTTGATTTAAGCTTTGAACATTTGTGTGGCCGCCATTACGTTTCCGTCAAGATGGCGGCGATATAAAACATGACACTGGGGTGCTCTTTGCTAGTACTACCTCTGTACCAAATTTCGTTCCATTCGGTTTCACCGTGTTCGGATTAATAGGGGCAATCGATTTTCAAACAAAGATGGCCGCCATCCGCAAACTATTAGGGTGGTGACCTATTAGTTTGGTCAAAGGATGCTGCCCCCATAAAGGTATGTTGTTGCAAAATGTGGTAGAGATCGGATGATTAGGTTAGTCGTAATTTGATTTAAGCTTTGAACATTTGTGTGGCCGCCATTACGTTTCCGTCATGATGGCGGCGATATAAAACATGACACTGAGGTATCCTTTGCTAGTGCTACCTTTGTACCAAATTTCGTTCAATTTGCGCTCACCGTGTTGGAATTGATATGGGGGGACAGACATTCAGAGTACACACACTCACACACACACAGACTCACACACACACATACACACAGACAGACACACTTTTTTTCGCCCTGTAGTGATCTCATAAGTCTACTTTCATTTTTGCAAACATCGAATGTAGGCACGAGATCGATTATCTCGGGTCCGTTAAAAGGATAGGCACGTAAGGTTTAACTGATTCGCGAGAAGTTTGAATAACTACAGGAATAATATGAGAGTCTTAAAATGAATGTCCTAAATTTATTTTAGAGCAGACGGACACACAAGAAGTAAACTTACACTCTTATAACTCAATGCAAATCATTACTGTGGGATTCTAAAATCCATAATGTCCATCTTTGTCATTGAGCTACCCTATTTGAATAATCTGGGAAGTACTCGCAAAAGTGAAATAATTAGAGTTCGATTTTTCGATGATAAACTGAATAATGAAATGAAAATCCACAGCCTGCTTCCAGTCTCCGACCGGGTCAAGAATGGAATGAATGAAGCCCCCATCCAGCGGAAAGGATATGAACTGTGCCGGCTGCCGAGGCCTGACGCACTCTTCTGGGGCAATGATTAAATGAATGACAGATGAAATGAATTGATAGTGGAGAGTTTAGATCGTAGGCCGGTGTCAAGTTTATCATCTAGGCTTACAGGATTGAGCCGCGTCGCATATCGGTTATTATTTCCCGACGTTTCGGCTGACATTGCAGCAGCTGACATTGCTGAGCTCACTTGCCTTTTTGTAACGCTGCAGAGACTACGACATTTCACCTAAGTTTATCAAGGTAAAACATCATATTTCTTCGCCTGCAGCGAGGAGAATTTTACTCCGAACTGAAAGTGCCCTATTACGTGAACGAGTCCGGAACTGCCGTCGTGAACTAGATATGGTGACGCGAAAACTATATGACATACACTTCGAGCTATTGCTACGACTGTCTCCTAACGATTGGCCGATGTTGGATAACATAACCGCAAGGCAAGCAGATTCCATATTACAGAAAACAACAGCTACACATACAAAGAAATTTGACTTGCTGCAACAAAGGCAGAAACCACCTTCAACGTATGCACTAGATATGAAGCGCATAGTGATCAACATGTCATCCCTGCCATGGAACGAGCCAAGTAAGGACCTGTTAGCCAAAGGACTTAATTACGCAATCACGCCAAGACGCCCTCCTACGGAGAGCCGCAGGAGGTCCAACGGACTTAGTGGAGTTAGCTGAACACTGCGTTAACTCCACACTCTTCGTATTCAATGGGCAGATGTTTCCGCAAACGGAGGGAGCAGCCATGGGTTCCCCCCACTCTCCACTACTGGCTAACGTGTTTATGGCTAACTTCGAAGAAGAAACTATCAAGGAGAACCCATTGAAGCCTAAGTGTTGGTCCAGATACGTAGACGACGTCTTTTTGATATGGGAACATGGACGCACCACACTTCAGGACTTTCTAGACTTCATGTGCTCCAGACATCCGAGCATCAACTTCACAATGGAAGTCGAAGAAAATAATCAGCTGGCCTTCTTAGACGTTCTGCTCTATAAACGAACAGATAACACACTCGGACACAGGGTCTATAGGAAAGATACTCACATAGATCGGTACCTACATGCTAACTCAAGTCATCCTGCATCGCAGAAAGAAATGGTAGCTAATAGCGAGTATAAGCCTGAGTGACGGTGATCTACAGGCAAGCTTCGATGTGGAGTCCCTATTTACCAGCGTGCCTGTACATGACGCCATACTGTTAATCAGGGAAAAACTTGAACACTCCTCACCAGAGCCAACCACATTTGCGATAAGGATAGCGTGAATGAAGAAAAGAAACATGTATGGAACACGCTCCTAGCTAATGGCTACAGTAAAGGACAAATAAATAGGGCCACACGGAAGGTAGAACAAAGCCGAAGAACTGGCAAAAAAAGAACAAAGATTGCCCCACCATAAAGCCTCTCTGACGTACGTAGAGGGGTTGAGAGATAGAATTGCCAGGGTGCTCAAGAAAAACGATGCGATAAAGCTGCCAAACCAGGACGCAGGAGTTTACAAAGTGCCTTGCTCCTGTGGACAGGTTTACATAGGGCAAACATAAAGGCGCGTTTCCATTAGGATTTCAGAGCACATTCGGGACACGAAACAGATAAACTACAGATCTGCAATAGCTGAACATGCTGTCGTCACGAGACACGCCATCGAATTTGATAAGGCCGAAACTGTTGCTAAAATTCCCGGATACCAAAACAGGTTAAGTAGAGAGGCAATAGAGGTCGTGAAGCATCCCAATAATTTCAATCGCGAAGATGGGTTCAAAGTCAGCAATCTTTGGAAATTTCTCCTAGCGCGCGACTGCCAGGGGCAGGGACCAATCAGCGAGCAGCGTGACGTCAATGCAGGGCAAGCAAGCACATCTGAATGGCAATAACCGTTAGTTTGAGTACGAACACCAACTCGTACCTACCCATGATTAAGGCTGCTGCAATGTCAGCCGACACGTCGGGAAATAATAACCGATATGCGACGCGGCTCAATCCTGTAAGCCAAGATGATAAAAATAGATAGTGGGGAGTGTTGCTGGAATGACATTTTTGACAGGGAAAACCGGAGTACCCGGAGAAAAACCTGCCTGCCTCCGTTTTGTCCAGCTCAGATCTCACATGGAGTGACCGGGATTTGAATCACGGACCCAGCGGTGAGTGGCCGGCGAGCTGCCGTCTAAGCCACAGAGGCTTTGAAGCTGAATAATAATGATAATAAAATAAAACTTCCCTTTCACTTACAGCTTCATAGAAAAGAAGAAGTTCCGTGACGAACTAAAGAGCCTACTTTTCTTAAAATTAAGATTCATGCCAATAATTAATCTATATGGACATATCTAGAATCATGACGAAATTAAGATGGTAATATCGAAATATACCTAATATACTGTAGCCAAATTCATTTGGCAGCCCCGGTGACTGAATTTATAGTCTTAGTTCCATCTCTTAAGGCACAGAACACAAAATTTGGTTGATGTCCAATAGATAGCATGGACGTTACATGCAGTTAGACATTGGATCTATCAGTGCGCGTAAAATCATCTGGCAACTATGTCATGCGTGTGTTGGTCAGAAATAAAGTAATCTGAAATATTATGATCTATTGTTGTGAAATTCTTGGATGAATTCCATTTGTTATTATAGAAGTTATATGCATTTTAAAATTGAACCTATCAGAAAGTTTAGAATCATGTTGGCAGCACTGACGTACATTAGTTCTCCAAATTAATCTAGAATGTCAGGTACTATACGTGTGCAAAGTTTAGAGCTGTTGGCTTGCATACTTTGTGAAATATATGAGACAGGATTTATTAACAGTTGGCAGCCCTGGTTGCTCATAAGATTACGCATAGTCATATCTGTTATGATACACATAGCACATACTAAATTTAGTTGAAATCCAATTAATACTATAGAAGTTACATGTTTTAAAAACTGGTCCTCTCAGCAGGCTTAGAAGCATGTTAGTAGTATTGACGTATGCTAGTTACTCCAAATTAATCTAGAATGTCAGGTACTATACGTGTGCATAGTTCAAAGCTGTCAGCTTGTATACTTTCTGATATATTGGTATTCGGATAAAAGAATAGAGAGAACATTTATCGACAGTGGGCAGCCATGGTGGCTCGTAAGAATACGCTCAGTCATATCTGTCTATCTACACATAGTACATACGAAATTTGGTTGAAATTCAATTGATAGTTTAGAAGTTATATGCATTTAAAAATTGGACCTATCAGCAGGCTTAGAATAATTTTTGGCATCACTGTCATAAATGGCTTCCTGGAAATTAATCTGAAATATCATTGTCTATATGTGTACAAATTTCGGAATAGCTCCCATGCATACCTTCCAAGATATGCAACATAGAGTTCAAATTTCAAGTGCGGTTTTTGAGCAGTTGGTAGCACTGACATCATTTTCAATTATGGGCGTGAGATATTCAGGTATAGATCTTTACTCAAACCAAATTTGGTTTCGATTGTTGCAGCCGTTTAGGAGTGGATAGGGGGGGGGGGCGGTGACACACACACAGACAGACAGACAGACAGAAGGACAGACAGATATACAGACACACATTTTCCCGGATCGATCTCATAAGTCTACTTTTCCCTAATTTTTGCAAAATGAGAATAGTAGGCTAAACATATTAAATTCACAATACATTTTTCCTTCCCATCAATACTAACTGAGTGAATAGTTTACACATAAATTTCACACATTTCTAATATGTACAGACGTTAGATTAACAATGAACATCGTCAACCATCTAATTTGACTTAATTAACTTGTGGAAATAAATTATTATTATAATTATTAGCAAATTAATTTAAAGTTTCCTTATGGAAATTATATCAGCTACAAATAGCAATGTCCTGTTATATCCGCACAATAACAGGCTTTAAATGACATCCTAATCACTCAAATCATTCTCAAATCATTAACTGGGGTTTCTTTATCCTTATGGGATCAATTAAATTATTCAGATTTCGATGGTATCATTTTAGCATATTTAAATTGGAATAGTATTGAGTCAGCTGTGATCGGCAGGAATTATTAATCTTAAATCAACCAGCTCATGTAACTCTGACAACATTGCACAAATCATGACGATTAATTGGACAGTAATGAGGTAACTGCTAATGCACTATTTTTTCGCCATTGCAAATTCTAAATATAATTACAAATATAAAGCACATGCTAATTCCTTTGAACCTATGACTGCATTAGCCAGTAGGGGGGTACGACGGGTTCTAACCAGTGTCATGGCCGCCGCGTGAGTCTAAGCCGATATCTCTCGAACGCATGGTCGGATTTTAACGAATGAGGTGTCGTAGGACTCGGTCTGAGGCTCCCTTTCCTATGGATGACTTGATATATATATATATATATATATTGTTTTTAAATTTTTTGTTTGTTTTTGTATGTAGGCGATAGTTTGAAAACGAAACATGATAGAACGTTGTCCAATAGTTCAAATGAATGGTCTCTATGACCTTTACGTTTTATAATATATTTTTAATTTTTATGTTTTTTGTTGTTGCTGAAAACAGTCCAATTTTAATATTTCTATATTTTGTAAACTAACAAGTTTACAAATAAGTTTGTTTGACATTAATTAAAGGTTCCTACCCCCTATACCACCAAAATAAGTTTCAAGTCTCTAGGATAAAAACTTGTAAGAGTAGTGTGGTAAGGCCGGTTCTACCCATAATCGCGTGTGTGCTTGAATACCTATGGCTAAATTGGAAAAAGGTTAGGTGGTGGTGGAGGACTAGAGTCGAGTGAGGGGTCATTTAGATGGTATTTTTTTCGCTCTATTTGATGGTGAGTTTATGATTCAAAATGAGTGAAATTTGGAAACGCAATTTGAGGTAAACCTGGGTTTTTGACATTTTGGTGATATTTATTGATCTTGTAAGGCTAGAACGATGTGTTCTTTAGGAACGGGGTGACGTCCTCTTTGCTAAGAATGTGTGTTGGTATTTTTTTTTGAAAATGTTTGTTTTGTGGATTAGCGCTATTTTGGAAACGGTGAATTTTGGAAATCGTTTGTTTGACGTTAATGAAAGGAGGCTATGCCCTCTAGGTGGACAGCAAGTTTCAAGGGTGTAGGAGGGGAAAATGATAGCCTACTTTCTCGCGAACATTGGCGATAATTCGCGAAAGCCTCATCGGATTTTAACAAATGAGGCGTCGTTGGACTCGAGCTGACGAGCGCTTTGCTCTGAACGACTTGTACTATTTTTCAAAAATATTTTAAAAATATTTGATTATGAAACTAGACTATAATTTTAAAACCAAACATGATAGAACGTTGTGCCAAGGTTTAAACGAATGATCTCTATGTTTTTTTAAATTTTTATAATAAAACTTTTTTTACTTTTTACATTTTTTGAAAACAGTTTAATTTTGAAATTCTTATATTTTGGAAACTAAGAATTTTATAAAAGAGTTTGTTTGAGATAAATGAAAGGTCCGTAGACCCTCTACCACGAAAATAAATGTCAAGTCTCTAGGACAAAAACTATGCATTTTCAATTTATTTTAAAAATTAATGAAACGTGCTCGTATACAGTGAAAGACGGTACCGCTGGACATGTTTGTTAGAACAAGGCTATCACTGGCCATGATGAATACAGACAATGGCTATTTCGACGGGACGACAAAACGATAGAACGAGGGGTCGCTTTCTGTTATTTTCCTATGACAGATGAATAGAGGTGAATATTTGGAAAATTCCTCATGGCGATCTTTGAAACATGTTAGTAAACACTGACCAGCAACCTGACAAATTCATAATGGTATCAGACGAATAATAGCAAGGCTTTTATAGTCGACAACAGCAGAACTGTCTGACTGGCAGCCAGAACGGAAAAACAGAATATCTGCTCGAGAGGCCTGCTTGGAGCCTGGCTGGCTGGGTGACAGGATGTGACATGTTTTCGCGATTCAGGAATGTGAGCAGACGGCGCAACAGGCCAATGAAAAATTCCAGTGACGTAGAGGTCACTTGGAGGTCGAACAATATGACAACGGCGTTAGACATATAACTGTGTAAGCAACGACAACTCCGCCCCCTACCATTCCCACAGCCAAATGCCGGGTAAGAGCGGAGAGGGTGCGGGGTTAGAGGGTCGGGGAGAGGAGAGGTAAAACAGTATTGAGCTTGTCATTGCACATTGTGTGTCATTCCTGTTTTTAACGTTACTGTGTCAACTTATGCCAAGTGTCTTATCTTTATAAAAGTGATTGCATTCGTGTGCTTAACCTCAGTTGGTTACTATATTGTATACATTATACATATTTGAGGTAAGTGTGGGATTAACACGGTTTAGTTTATTTTAATGCTAATTAATGTTTAAATTATTATTGTTTTACCATTTAATTGATGGATTGTTATATTTGGTTTTAGATAATCTGCATACCTGGTGTGGGAGACAGAAACCCCATTTCACTTGAACCTAGGAGAAGGCAAACGCAAGGATTTTTATACAAAACCCAGGTAAGTTTTTTTAATTATATATATTGTCCCCGTCCATCGACAGTGGATCGGATGGCCCGGCAAAAGACATCGCGATACCGGGATCAAAGCATACATAAAAAACTCATTGGGATCTAGGTGCAATTTGATCACACAAAAAATGCCGGAGGAATGAGACCTCGAGTGATCTCGGTGTGGTTAAAAGGAGAGGCGTACCTGGGAAAATCAATTCCCCCATAGATCCAAATCAATCCTCACACTGAAAAGAAAATACAGATTAGTAAAAATCAGAAGTGCAAAAACGTTCATAAAATCAAAAAGGTTTTATTTATTTTCAGCCCACAAACCAACAAGTAACAACCAAAATAAAATATCCATTCCTATCCTACCTCAGGGATTCAATCTAACTCATTACTTGCTGTGGACTGCAAAAAAAATATATTTAAAACTCATATCGAGAGAAAAAGAAAATTTAGTTGAATAGGGTCAATGAATCTCTTCGGTCCTAACCTTGGATATAATGAAATTAGGAGATTTGATAAAGTGATTTCTGACTGAAAATACAAATTTAAATAGTGTCCAATTTGACTATGAGGAACTGTCGTACACCCAGAATGTCCATCAATTAATTAAATGTGAAATTACGTGACCAGATTACAACATATTCGGGATGGACAAATTAATTTAGGAAAAATTAACTCGCCTGGAAATAAGTCATGTGGATCTCCATTCTAGCTAAAAGAATGACCTCAAACTGCACAAACCTAATTGCCAACCGCAATCAAAAATAATTAAGTAACTAAATAATTAAAGTCTCTATCAGACCTTCAATCAACTTCATAATATTAACAAATTTACATTTAATTAAATTATCTATTTTACAACTATATTTTCCTAATATTTACGACATTTTCATTTAATCTTATTTGTGGTAAATTCAGTTCATCTGTGCATAATATTTCTCAGACAATTAGTGAGTTAATTGCAAACACCAATGATCTTCTACAATTTGTGGAACGATCAATCATTTATGCTTAATTCGCATGTGCTCCAACAGTGAACTGTTCGTCTACAAAAACTGCACTGTTTACAAATTTCCAAGCTTCAAATTATTAACGGATAAATTGTTCATGACATAATTGTCTAATATTAATTATCCACGTGTCCATCAATTAATGATTTTATTATTTACAAACTCTTTCCTTTCCTTTTTACAAATCCTTTATCTATTTAATTATTTACCATTTAATTGTTTCATAAATTCATCAATTCAGCCATTTAAATATCCATCAGACCTTTCTATAATTATTACGACGTTGACAAAATTATGTATAGATTCAATAAAAAAAATATACTCCCAACAATGCGTATATCAGGTCTGCTATCATTCATTATCCATTTAAGAAATTACGTGGTCTCATTTGATAACGAAAATTCTTCTAGTAATAAGCCAATTCTGCCATCACGATCATTGCATGGTGAAATTTATACTTCAGCACGACTCTGTACACTGACTAGTTTTCACAAAAATCAAATAGTAGGTCCCCATTTCAACCATTAATGCCTGTAGTCAGTTTATCATCTTAATTCATTTTTTATATATATTGTAATATTACATAATTTTTTTACTGGCTACCACTTAGTAATTCTTCACAGAATATGTGAATATAATTCTTATGAGTCATCCTTTTTATATTATCGACCACTACTGATATATCTGACTGTATTTTTCTTAATTATTATCTATTATTAACTTAGATCACCTGTGCACATAAGAAAGCACAACAATAATTTTCTTTTGTGTTTGAATAACAACGTCAAACGAACAGAGCGTGTTAAAAAAAACAAATTCAAAGTCAAATTCAAACTCGAACTGAAATAAAGAACGATCTCTGAAATTGGAGACGTTATCTCCGATAATTAGAAACGTGTGATCCAAAATAGGAAATAGGGACGCATGGCTAAAATCTATACCATAGATGAATATCATTACTCGGAATCCATTCTGACCTACCATAATCAATTAGATGTCAAATTCGAACTGATTATATGCATCTGTCAGAAAGCAGAAATATTCGAAGAATTTTCCTAAATATTTGAGAATATCGAAGGTCATTACGATGTGAAGCAAATATAATCATCATCACAATCATCAAACGATAATGATCGTCCACTTAAAGCTTGTGAGGAAAAAAAATACTGTAAGTGGATTGGAACTGAAATACGATGAAGTCCCATACTAGCATCATGACAACTAATTACACCCTTAAAATTCACATAAGTGCTGTGAGCATCTGCTAATGATAATCAGACTATAAATTCTGGTTCCAAAAAGCATGCTTTCTAATCTCAAAACGTTGACTTATTCATTACCTACTTAATTAAATAATTAACGAATTAATCACATGACTGGTATAATGGCTAACTAAAATGAGTAGATAGTCTACTCATTCTACTTAAATAAGGAGAAGTGTGGCTCACCGACTGGTCGAAAAAATGGTTAGATAATTGTGGAACAAGCCTGGCACAAATCTGGAGCTTGAAGCAGGATACCACGCTTTCCATCGTCCTCCCCATTTTCTTTCTTCTTTCTCCATTTTCCAGTAAGATGATCTTCTTGCCCCCCGAATTCGGGCTCGAAACTCCCCGTACCGTTCCATGCCAGTCCGAATGCGGCTTCCCACAATATCTGCATCTTCGCATTGGTGGTTAAATCATCCCATCGAGCCTCCTTGTGACGGTCCAGTTACCCATGTTAATTGAGAAAAAGTTCGGATTGAAATAATACGGCAACAAATTTGCGCACTTTAGGAAAAGTTCTGGCTCTATGGCGGATTTCACAAGTCCTTATGTGGTACACGGTTCTTATCCTATTTCAACAGAAATGGTGATATTCCACCCCGTGTAGTGCCATGAGTCCATCGTGACGATAATGTTCTGTACTCCTCAAGGATTAGTACAATTACGACCAACTTAGCACAGATTGTAAGTGCCGAAACACTGTGATCTTAAATGCTTGCCCCGACCTTCGAGTACACAAGTTCATAACAAGCCTCTGCCAAGCGACTTGAGCAGTATGTTCCCATTCTGCTCGGTAGTAAAGCACGAGCTAGTATAGCCAGTCATACATGGCCATAGGGCCCTTTTGCATAACTCCAAAATATAAAAATAAGAATGCCAGTGCCTTTTATATTCATAGGTTTCAAGTTTCGGATTCGAGCGCTCCCAGTTGTCCACAAAGCCGTGCCATGCTCTCCGTCACTTGCAAGGCATCCCGCACATGATAGATAAATCCACCTTACGCGTGGCTGCGATACTTTTCTCTCCAACACAAAATTCTCTCTGTCCACATATGAGTCTTGACATCGAACCACCGCACTGAGGCAGTCACTTGGATATTCTGCGCACGCGCTCTGGCGTTAATCAGTCACCTGTTGCGTGATGTAACCGCTGGTCAGTGAACCAGCAACGTAGACACATAAGTCGCTTGCGTGACGTAATCGCAGGTCGGTTGCATACAATGTTGCCATATCCATACACGCGTCAACCTAACATGGACTCTTGGTGTTGGGCACAGTATATATAAATATATATATCCCTATATCTCTATATATATTATAATTGTGAAAGTCTGTCTGTCCGTTAGTTTGTTACCTCTTCACACTAAAACGGCTGGACGGATTTGGATGAAATTTGAAATGGAGATAGCTTATACTCGGGATTAACATATAGGCTGCCTTTTATCCAGAAAAAAATCATTGTTCCCGTGGAACGGGCAACACGACTGAAAAGTCGCCAAAATCTGGGACAAAACATTAAAGTTGACGCATAAAGACCAGACATAGCTCATTTTACGCCCCACGATGCGAGAAACAATACTCGGTGTGCCCTAAAACCAACAGATTCAAAGATATTCGTAGAAAACTATCTTCGCTCTGATAAACTGATGAACTAATGGCAAGTCCGTTTCCATGGCAACACTACCTCAAGGTATGACGTCCGATTTTCTATATAGGCCTATCCCTGTTGGAGGCAATGCTAATGCATTTATTATCATTTCAAGATATATATAAACACAATAAGAACAGGGTAGCGCGCTTGGCTCTCGTCCGGAGGCCCCGGGTTCGATTCCCGGTTCCGTCAGAGATTTTAGACACTGACGTGAGGGCTGCAATGGGGTGCACTCAACTTCGTGAGGACAATTGAGTAGCTGTCTGATAGTGAGGCAGTGCCCAGGTCACGAAGAACAAGATTAACGGCCGAGGGGACACGATGCACAGACCACGCGTCACCACAATATCTGCAGGCCAAATGGCTGGGAAGCTGTCGCATGATAGGCCTTGGCCCTTCATGAGCTGTAGTGCCAGGGGTTAAAAATAAGGAAAGCGCCTTCTAATACCACATCTAATGTTTAAACAGTACAGTAGCGGCTACTAAATAAAGGTAGCGATAGGGTTACGTTCAATTTCATAAACACGGGCTCACAAATTTCGTATAGTTAAGTACAAATATCAGTCTGGTAGTTATTTCAGTAGCAACGAAGCTCTGCGGCGGCTATCGCCGTTTCCATAACACTTAAGGCATCCCGCCGTCACATAACTCAATGTGCACTTACAAAATTATAAACCAGTCTATTTAACTGAAAAGAATTTCTACGAGCGAGTATTCACTCCGGAAAAACCACACTCACTACCTTTTCCAAAATTTACACAAGACATGATTTTTAAAGCACTCTTCTCTATGTTGAAGTACAGAGATATACCACATGGAAAGATACAATAAAATGTTGGTAAATCTGAGTTCAAGGAACTGCTGTTCAGAACAGGCCTTGTGTTAAATCTGCAGAAGCTTTCAGTACAGGTTATGCGGCCCATGTTCGTAACATGGAATGTTTTCCTTCGACGATGCATCTACGCCATGTGCGAGGGCAACGCATTTCAAAGATCTCTAAAAACACATTAGTCAGGAAATTGGAGAAAAATTTAAAGTGGGAGCTAAGATTCAAGTAGAAATAATTTCATATCTGAGATTTGCTGATGACATCTTGGCCGATAAGCCACAGGATTTGAACGAGTTTTTGAATGGTATGGACACCGTCTTGAGGAAATAATTCATGATGGAAATCAATAAATGTAAAACAAAATTATTGGAATGCAGCCGAAATAAATCAGGAACCTCAATGGACATCAAATTGGCAGGTGAAACGCTACGGGAAGTAGGAGACTTCTGTTACTTAGGAAGCAAAATATCCTGTGATCGACGAAGCAAAGAGGATATAGAAAGTAGTTTGGCTCAGACAAGGAAAGCATTTCTACAGAAAAGGAATCTGTTGACATCGAATATACATTTAGGTGTTAGGAAGTCATTTATGAAAACTTTTGTCTGGAGCGTGACACTATAAGGAAGTGAAACTTGGACTAATGGCGCAGCAGAAAAGAGGAGAATTGAAGCGTTTGAAATGTGGTGTTACAGGAGAATTATGAAGATCATGTGGGTAGATAGGGCAAAAATGAAGAGGTATTAAGACGAGTGGGAGAGGAGAGATGTTTTTGGCGAATGCTAATGAAGAGAAGAGATAGGTTGGTAGGACACATATTATGACACCCAGGAATAGCAAGCTTAGTATGGATGGCAGGGTCGAGCATAAGAACTGTAGGTGGAGACCAGGGTTAAACGGATTGCCTCGGATGTAGGGTGCGGTAGCTATGTAGAGATGAAACGATTAGCTCAAGAGAGGGGGTATGAATGCTGCATCAAACCAGTCTAAAAACCGAAGACTCAAACAACAACAATCAGGAATTTTAATTACTTAGAGAGGCATGTGAGGCAAAAGTGTTGTTGGAGAATTTCAATCCCTGGGAAGTAACACTGGAAGAGACTGCATTATGTACATCTGCGGCCAAGGTAAGAGATATTTTACTATAGGTTTATTAATAACGACATGTTCACGTTCAAATCATCAATAAGTGTGGCAAAATTACACCCAGAATAGCTTACGGAAAAATACTTTTAATTCCCCATATTCCGATAGATTTGCCATCCCAGTGTGCAAGAGTGCAGTTCCCTCTTCAAGCAATATTCGCAATTTCTATTAACAAAGCGCAATTACACACACTTAAGAGCAGCAGGTGTACATTTAGACCAAACAATTTCTTACTCATGGGCTACTGTATGTGGCGTGCTCGCGAGTATCCGGACAGCAAAATCGTTATGTCTCAGCAGATACTGGCAAAACCAAAAACGTAATTTCCAAATGTGTTCACATATTGTAACATCGTACCCTGCAGACTTTCACAACTGTATAAAATTCCCACTTAGCTGCTCATATCAATATTCTGCGTGTATAGAATTTTCAGAATTAGAACGGACCCACCTGTAACCGTGATTGCTCTAATATAATAAACCAATTATCAGCAATATTGCATCGTCCCCATTGTCTTGATCGCGAGCGAAGCCGCGAGTAACTGCTAGTATGTATAACCTGTTTTATTTTTATTTTATTTTTGTTTATGAAAGATGCTATTTGGAATGGATATACTCATGGTGGTTTATTTTATTTCTTTTTAGTGTGTTGGAAAACGCTTGACCACTACAACCACTGTTGTGTGTTTGGGACCATTGTTTACCCAGCAGTCTATGGCTGAAAACTGTGGTGAGATTGTTTCTTTAATAAAAATCATGTATTTTGCCACAGCTATGGATACATTAACTTGGTAGCCCGTTGAGTCCTAATTTAAAAAGTGTGTCTGCTCTGGCCGCGTAGTGAATGTAGAGGGAGAGTTTAAACCCAATAGACGTTATGGAATTATATTTTGAAAATTTTAAAGAAGAAATTTGTACAACGCAAAGGTTGCATACGGCTTTAGAGGTCAATAAATAACTCGTGTGCGATTTCATATATATGAACAAGGACGGTGAGCATTTAAAAACATTTTATAATGGAAGTAAAATGCTAGAGCTTTTGATAGCCAATAATCTGAACAAGTGGTATCAATGCCATGTGGTGAATGCCTTGCTATCAAAATTTGATAAACTGCAACAAGGACCCAGTGGTTTAGCGATAGACCCATTGAATGCTGGGTCTAGCTTTATTAAAACATCACCAGCAAGAGCTTCGAAAAAGGCTGTGGTCAATATAAAGAATCGTGACCATCAATGTTTCCTGTGGTCTGTGGCTGCATATTTGCAGCCGGTTGAACATCATGGTTGATGGCCGGGAAAGTACAAGGACAAGATTGATGAATTGAAACAAAATTGAAATTTAACTCGAGTGTCGTTCCCTATGTACTTAACTGAGATCCATAGGTTTGAGCAAGATAACCAGGACATTTCGTTCATGGTGTATGGCCTTAATTGTAATGAGATTGTGTGTCCTCTTTATGCCACAAAAGAACCGAAACGGCATCACATTCATCTTTTATATCTGTCTGAGAGAGAGGTGAATCACGATGGCCTAATTAAAAGTTCAAGAAGATTGCTAAGCAGCCAAATGTCTAAGGACAAACGTGCAAAATATATATGTGACCGTTGCCTCCAATATTTTATAAACCCTACCTCTTTGGAACGTCATAGGGTAGATTGCGTTTCTCAGCAAGCGGTGAGACTGATATTGCCACAAGGGGACAAAGCTATGTTAAAGTTTAAGGACATTCATAAGCGTGACACTGTTCCCTGTGTGGTGTATGCAAATTTCGAAGCACTCACTACACCCATGGCGGGATGTGAACCAGATCCCATCATTAGCTCAAACACATCCGTTCAAAAACATGAACCTTTTGCCATAGGATTTAATGTGGTGAGGGCCTATGACCCCACACATTCCGTTTACAAATACCGTGAGGGGCCAGATTATGCCAGATGGTTTTTGGAAGAACTTGTAAAGTTGGCACATGATGTACAAGAATTACTGGTCCACCCAGTACCCATGAGACTATCTCCAGAACAGCAGCAACAGTATGAGATGCACGACTTGTCATATTTGCGAATAGCCACTGATCAGTGCTGAAGACACCTTTCATGATCACTCACACTTTACGGGAGAATTTCGTGGAGCTGCGCATAGTAAATGCATTTAAACTTTCCAGCTCCTAGTTTTATCAGTGTCTTTTTCCACGATCTGGCGAATTATGACATTCAGTTTTTGATTCGTGAATTGGGACATGTCAACAAGGGCTCGTTTACCATTATTCCCCAAAACCATGAGCGCTTTACAGACCTGGCATGGAGGTTGAGCGACTTAAGCATTCGATTGTTTAATTCCTTTAAGTTTATGTCATCCTCGCTAGACAGCCTTGTGAATGGCTTGAATGAGGAGGAATTAAAAATACCAGAATGCATTTTAATTATCCTAAGCAATTTCAATTGTGCATTCGGAAAGTATATTCCCGTATTATTTGTGCAACAGCTGGGACGTGTTAAAGCAAAGAAAACTCCCACCACAAGACAAATTTTACTCAAAACTAACACGTAGTACCGTTTCCGATGAAGACTATGCACATGCATGTAAAGTTTGGCGAGTGTTTGATACCAAGACGCTAGGTAAATATGCTATGCATTACCTAAAATTGGATGTATTGCTGCTCACCGATGTGTTTCAAAAATTCCGTGAGTTGTGTCAACACATTTATAGTCTTGACCCGGCTCACTATTATACAATTCCTGGGCTCTCGTTTTTGCCGCTTTGAAATACACTCAAGTGGAATTGGATTTACTCACTGATGTAGGCATGGTTCTATTCTTTGAAAAGGGCATTTGCGTTGGCTTTGTGTCGCTTAACCAGCACCATGCCGAAGAGAACAATGTCTACATGCCTGATTATTCACCAGACAAACCAGAATCGTACTTAATGTACTATGAAGTGATAATTTGTATGGCTACGCCATGAGTCAGCCTTTCCTCTATGGGAAGTTTGCTTGGCTGACAGAGAAACAAGTGTCAGAATTTGATGTGAACATGGCTAGTCAAGAAACAGGCCGTGGATATGTGCTAGAAGTAGATATTGAATATCCCTCATCCTTGTATGATGAACATGCCGATTTCCCATTCCGCCATGAGCAAATGGTTCCCCCTGACTGTAAAGTGAAAATTGAAAAACTCATGGGCACAATTTATAACAAAAATCGGTATGTGTTACATATCCAAATGTTGGTGCAATGCCCAGCCCAAGACTTGGTGTTAAAGAAAATCCATAGGGGTATTTCTTTTGCTCAAAAAGCATGGCTCGAGCCATACATGCGGCTCAACACAGAGCACCGACAAATGGCAACACAGCAGTTTGAAATTACTTTTTTAAAATGAATGAACAACTGCATCTATGGCAAGTGGAAAATATCCGCAAATACCGCGACATTAAATTGGTGAATGTCTGGGACGGGCGGTGGGGTGCCCGGCGGTACATTGCCAAGCCAAATTTTAAATCGATCAATATTGTCGATGAGGATTTGGCCACCATTGAATTGAGTAAGACCACGTGACCATGGATAAGCCCATTTACTTGGACCAAGTCATTTTAGACTTTTCTAAATCGGTCATGTATCGATTCCACTATGAGTTTGCCAAACGCCATTTTGAGGACGTCTCTCTTTTGTATATGGATACGGACTCTTTCATTTACCACTTTCGCCACTGCAACGCATATGACGTCATGAGGCAGCATAGTGACTGGTTCGACACCTCTTCCTATAGTGCTGACAACGTGTTTCAGCTGCCCATGAAAAACAAGAAGGAAATAGGTGTTATAAAATATGAATGCGGTGATTCCGTCATGACGGAATTCGTAGGTTTGGCCTCGAAAATGTATGCTTATCGCACACTAGACTGTAAGGAAGCCAAAAGAGCAAAAGGTGTATGTAGGGCGGTGGTAAAATCGCTACGTGTAGATGACTTCCTGGCGGTTTTATGCACTGGCAAAGCTATGTCCCATACACTGTATAGGATACAATCCAGCAACCATCATTTGTATATTGTGGAACAGTGAAAACGCACCCTCGCCTCCTTGTATAACAAACGTGTGTGGGCTGATGACCTGCTCACCAGCCTGTCCTGGGGTTATGATCGCAAGGAGGAGGAGGTGTGATTTTTCTGTTTGTTCGTTTAGGGACATGGCTTTTTGAAACTCGTAGATTAAATATTTTTGTATTTTGTAAATTTTGGCTTTTGCCATTGTAAATAGCTAATTTTGTTAATAGTATTTTTCATGTGTAAATAGTGGCAATTCACTTAGGCCTTTTACTCTTTTAAAAAGTTCTGTGCAACCTTATTTTTTAAATGTTTCATTGCGTTAGGAATTTGAAAATCCCTCATGGTAAATCGTAAATAGTTTGATTTTTTAAGCTGTACAAAACTGTTATTTGTTTTTTGTGTAAATATTTAATGAGTAATAGTATTTTAGTAACTTTAATGAGTAGTTTATTTTTTTGTAATGGTAAAATGATAAATTTAAACTAAAATGTTTTTTGGGATGAGTGTGCATGTCGAGAAAGTACTTTTGGTAATAAATAAAGGGGTTGTGTTTGTCCCCAAAGACAGGTATGGTGGTGTGTGAATGTATGAGTATGAAGAGAAAACTGGTGTGTGTGTGTATGACCAGAGAAAACACAGTGAGTTAGAGTGGGTGGGTGGGGGGAAATTGTGACATATATCAAATGGTCAATAGTCATTTTGTTTTGAATAGTTTTGTTTTGTTTTGTTTGAAATGTAGCGATCAATAGACATTATTTTTGTAAAAAACAGTCTTACCTGCAGTAGTCGTAGACCTCGACGTTTCTCCAAACACCCATAAACACATTGCAGCTTCATCATGGTCAAGCACTCGCATCAACATCACTGACAATCTCAACTTTCAACTTACACCAAATGAAAAAATGTGTAAACAACAAAATGGAAAATCCATGTTTTGCTATAACCAAAAAATACAAAACTTAAAACGGACATTTTAAACTGGAAATGGCCATGTGTGAAATATGGAAATTCAGAAAGACTTCAAACGGACATTGCTAAAAATGTGTAATCAACAGAATGGAAAATCCATATCATCAAAAAACACAAAACTTGAAACAGACATTTTTTAAAACTGTAAATTGCAAATTGGCAAATGGCAATGTGCTAAAATGTAAAAATGTGAAAATGTAAAATCAGCCCATCAACATCATGATTTTTGAAAATAAAATAAAAACAGTGTACTCTGGTAAACCTTTGTTTTTATTTCATATCCATAGGGAATTGACAAAAGAAAATTAGATTACAAACACATCCCGATTCCTCACTCCTCAATTCCTTACTGTTCATGTCCACGCATCATCAACTTTCCTTTCATAGCACTCAAGACAATCAGGGCTGCCATCCTCTCACCCACTGAGGCATCACAGGATGTGAAACGTTGTTTAGCTTTTTTTCAATAACAATTTATCTGCCACATGTCTTAAACCAGGCTGACTATGGCGATAAGAAAGGTAATGTTCTTTGCACGCCTGATCCAAAAGATTAATGGGTACATCACCACGCTGCAAACGTTTTTCATGACGAGTTACAGGGCCACAAAAACGGTAACCTGGAAGACGGATTTCAAAAGGTAGTATTGAATCACTTTGCCAATGACGCCATTGCCAGTACAGGTCTGGCATATCCTTTTCCATCGATGGTGAAAAGGTTTGGTCTTCCTCCTCCTCTGTGGACGATGTTTGTGTTTGTTGTTGTTGCTGCTTTTTCTCGCCATGATACCCGTGGAATGAATCAACAAAGTCTTTACACGGACTTTTATGACCGTGATACAGTTTCACTAGCTGACAAGCCGCGCACTGACACATAGAGGGTATTTTTGCCAAGGCCACTTGCTTATGATGATTTTAATCCGTACAGGGTTGCAGTTCACTCAACACAGGGTCTTGAGTCCATGATTTTGGTACTTGTTGCCAGATTTCTTTCACTGCGTTGGCGGCCTCATAATAAATGAACGATTTGGGCAGCGCTAAGGGTTCCTCTTGGGTAAAACTGTCTAGTTTTTTTGCACACAAAGACCTTGCCGATGGATTTGTCCGTAGCATTGCCTTTCTCCATAGTATCATAGTATGAGCGTTTGCAGGGCTGGGTAGCCCAACTCCATGAGGTCGATACATTGACAATAAGAGGCCAAAAAGTGTTGCAACCATTCACGTTTTTCATTACCTTTCACTAACAGCAAATTGGCAGAGGACAAGTGTGCTTTCATGACCACGTCCAAATATTTATAGGAAATGGTTCCTTGATTCCAGTCTATATGCCTAAGATTTTCAATCCACTGGGTTTGTTTTCGGTCTTTTTCACACAACAAATCAAAAGCATAGGGCGGTTTAAATAACAAATGCGTAGCTTGCGATATCCAAAAAGTGGTACAATCGATAATGGCCACTTGTTTAAATATAAATTTGTTGTCACCAATTTTAAACCCTTGGCAATCCACAATGAGTGTGCGCAACATGTTCACACTTGCCTGGAACAAGTTCAACTGACGACTGACTAACCATTGGTCACTAAAGTGTACCCATGACATGGACTTACCTGCCATGCTAGTTTCAAAAAAAATTGAGGTTAGGGTAGGACAGGGGGGCCTGACAAAAGATAAGAATTTAAAAATTACATCATTTTATTATCATAACACGTCTTACAGGCATTTTCATTTTTGGATAAGGACGATACAAACTGATATAACAAAATAGTCTCTTGTGTTTGTAGCGACCATAACACCGATGATGTCCCATTATCTCTAAACTAGGCTTTTTTGATTGTGAGCTGCTCACCGAAGCACACCTGCTCTCCTTTGCGATCATAAACCCCAGGGCAAGCTGGTGAGCAAGTCATCAGCCCACACACGTTTGTTATCCATGGAGGAGGAGGTGCGTTTTCTCTATTCCACAAGATACAAATGATGGTTGCAGGATTGTATCCTATACAGTGTATGGGATATAGCTTTGCCAGTGCATAAAACCGCCAGGTAGTCATTTACACGTAGCAATTTTACCTCTGCCCTACCTAAACCTTTTGCCCTTTTGGCTTCCTTACAGTCTAGTGTGCGATAAGCATATATTTTCGAGGCCAAACCTACGAATTCCGTCATGACGGAATCACCGCATTCATCTTTTAAAACACCCATTTCCTCCTTGTTTTTCATGGGCAGCTGAAACACGTTGTCAGCACTATAGGAAGAAGTGGCGAACCATTCACTATGCTGCCTAATGACGTCATAGGGTAGCAGTGGTGAATGTGGTAAATGAATGAGTCCGTATCCATATACAAAAGAGAGACGTCCTAAAAATGGCGTTTGGCAAACTAATAGTGGAATCGATACATGACCGATTTAGAAAAGTCTAAAATGACTTGGCCCAAGTAAATGGGCTCATCCATGGTCACGTGGTCTTACTCAATTCAATGGTGGCCAAATCCTCATCGACAATATTGATCGATTTAAAATTTGGCTTGGCAATGTATCGCCGGGCACCCCACCGCCCGTCCCAGACATTCACCAATTTAATGTCGCGGTATTTGCGGATATTTTCCACTTGCCATAGATGCAGTTGTTCATTCATTTTAAAAAAGTAATTTCAAACTGCTGTGTTGCCATTTGTCGGTGCTCTGTGTTGAGCCGCATGTATGGCTCGAGCCATGCTTTTTGAGCAAAAGAAATACCCCTATGGATTTTCTTTAACACCAAGTCTTGGGCTGGGCATTGCACCAACATTTGGATATGTAACACATACCGATTTTTGTTATAAATTGTGCCCATGAGTTTTTCAATTTTCACTTTACTGTCAGGGGGAACCATTTGCTCATGGCGGAATGGGAAATCGGCGTGTTCATCATACAAGGATGAGGGATATTCAATATCCACTTCTAGCACATATTCACGGCCTGTTTCTTGACTAGCCTTGTTCACATCAAATTCTGACACGTGTTTCTCTGTCAACCAAGCAAACTTCCCATATGGGAAAGGCTGACTCATGGCGTAGCCATACAAATTATCACTTCATAGTACATTAAGTACGACTCTGGTTTGTCTGGTGAATAATCAGGCATGTAGACATTGTTCGCTTCGGCATGGTGCTGGTTAAGCGACACAAAGCCTACCCAAATGCGCTTTTCAAAGAATAGAACCATGCCTACATCAGTGAGTAAATCCAATTCCACTTGAGTGTATTTCAACGCGGCTAAAACGAGAGCCCAGGAATTGTATAATAGTGAGCCGGGTCAAGACTATAAATGTGTTGACACAACTCACGGAATTTTTGAAACACATCGGTGAGCAGCAATACATCCAATTTTAGGTAATGCATAGCATATTCACCTAGCGTCTTGGTATCAAACACTCGTCAAACTTTACATGCATGTTCATAGTCTTCATCGGAAACGGTACTACGTGTTAGTTTTGAGTAAAATTTGTATTGTGGTGGGAGTTTTCTTTGCTTTAACACGTCCCAGCTGTTGCAGAAATCATACGGGAATATACTTTCCGAATGCACAATTGAAATTGCTTAGGATAATTAAAATGCATTCTGGAATTTTTAATTCCTCCTCATTCAAGCCATTCACAAGGCTGTCTAGCGAGGATGACATAAACTTAAAGGAATCAAAAAATCGAATGCTTAATTTGCTCAACCTCAATGCCAGGGCTGTAAAACGCTCATGGTTATGGGGAATAATGGTAAACGAGCCCTTGTTGACATGTCCCAATTCACGAATCAAAAACTGAATGTCATAATTCGCCAGATCGTGGAAAAAGACAGTGATAAAACGAGGAGCTGGAAAGTTTAAATTGCATTTACTATGCGCAGCTCAACGAAATTATCCCGTAAAGTGTGAGTGATCATGAACGGTGTCTTCAGCACTGATCAGTGGCTATTCCCAAATATGACATGTCGTACATCTCATACTGCTGCTGCTGTTCTGGAGATAGACTCATGGGTACTGGGTGGTCCAGTAATTCCTGTACATCATGTGCCTCTTTACAAGTTCTTCCAAAAACCATCTGGCATAATCTGGCCCCTCATGGTATTTGTAAACGGATTGTGTGGGCTCATAGGCACACACAACATTAAATCCTATGGCATAAGGTTCATGTTTTTGAATGGATGAGTTTCAGCTAATGGTGGGATCTGGTTCACATCCCGCCATGGGTGTAGTGAGTGCTTCGAAATCTGCATACACAACACAGGGAACAGTGTCACAATTATGAATGTCCTTAAACTTTAACATAGATTTGTCCCCTTGCGGCAATATCAGTCTCACCACTTGCTGAGAATCGCAATCTACCCTATGCCGTTCCAAAGAGGTAGAGTTTATAAAATATTGGAGGCAACGGTCACATATATATTTTGCACGTTTTTCCTTAGACATTTGGATGCTTAGCAATCTTCTTGAATTTTAATTAGGCAATAGTGATTCACCTCTCCCTCAGATAGATATAAAAGATGAATGTGATACCGTTTCGGATGGTGTGTTGGTGGAGGGCAATAGCGGATTCTCATGGAGCGCCCAGCTTCTAAATTCCATGGGTAGAGAGTAGTGTATTTGTAACAGTTCTACACCCTCCACCTCCACACCCTCCACACAAGATGGCGGCGGCGCGATATTTCTCTAACGCATGGTCGGATTTTGACAAATGAGGTGTCATTGAACTCGGGCGGACACCCCCTTTCCAATGGATAACATATTTCCCCCCAAAATAAACCCTACCCCTACTAGGGGGTTACATTTTAATTTTTTAGAGAATCTCTCTTTCCAATTGCAACATGTGAGAGTTTGAATGCCAATATGGAATGAAACGTTGTTCTACACAAGAGACATGTATACGGTGGATAGCCACTATGAATTAACATGCTTGTTTTTTGTTTTTATGCATGCCCACTAATGGCTTCTGAAGAGGGTGGGGGAGCGGTTTCGTGTAGACGGGTCCTTGTTGACAGGTTATTGTTGACAGTTCATTATGGATGAGTCTGTGTGGACAAGTCCTTGTGGACGAGTCCTTGTTGACAGGTCATTGTTGACGAGTCCTTGTGGACGAGTCCTTGTGGACGAGTCCTTGTGGACGAGTCCTTGTGGACGAGTCCTTGTGGACGAGTCCTTGTTGATGAGTCTCTTTGGACTGATCCCTTTGGACGGGTCCCTTTGGCCTGGTTCCCACGGACTAGCCCATGAATTTATTTAAATTATGTCAAAGGGCCTAACTACATTTTGCGTGTAAAGCAGTGTGTTGAACTGACGTTGTTCACTATTCCCCCCACTACTTTAATGGGATAACGATATGAAAGGAAAGTGACGAATACATGTGAACAGACAAGGGATCTGACTTGGTGGATGGATGTGTCATTTGTAGTTGAAAGAGAATAATACATGTTCTTAAGATGTTAAAACTGAGGAGATGGTACGTGCAGTAAGACGTCTTGTTACTTCCTGTGTCATATTACAGACATGGCAGAGAGCGCGCAGATCTGTTGCTATGACTAACGCTGCAGTAATTTGAAACCGCAAGTGTTCATGAAGACAATGGGTGATGATCATGCAAAGTTAGCAGTTATTTGATATTACACATGTGTTCCTTCCGGTGTCATGTTGCTGACATGGCAGAGAGCGCACACTGCAGTTGCTATGACTGACGCTGCAGTAATTTGAAACCCCAGGTGTTGATCAAGACAATGGGTGATGATCATGCAAAGTCAGCAGTCATTGGATAACACACAGGTGTTCCTAGTGTACTTTGGACTCTCAGCTGTAGTGGGAAAGGAATTGCAATGATCTGCAAAAAACTGCTGACACGAGCGATGAGAGTTTATATACAAGGGGTGTCATATATTTCCCTACTGTCAGTCTTTATTACTCGTTTTGAGTGAACAGTGCTCTATTACTGCTCAAGAGTTGTAAAAAAGCCTTTTTGGTTGAAAATCATTAAATTATTTTGCAAGGTAAGTTCTTATTATTAATGGATTGTAGTCTTTTATTACTAATTGATGTTGAAGTTATTGATTGGAATGTATTTATTGATTGATTGATTGATTGATTGATTGATTTGTTTACAGATAATTTGGTACCTGTAGGTTACCAGATTCCTACAATCTGTTCATTCAGTGGCAGCAGTTGATAAATTATAAAAAGGTAAGTACCCCTCTAATAACTTTTAAACAGTTAGAGTGATATTTTCCAAGGTTCACCACTACATGTCAGTGAAAATGGTATATTTGGCAGTCAAAAGTTGGAACTACTTGACCATGGTGTGTAAAGCTAATTTTGTGGGTTAGATTTTGATTACCGCTCTATTAAGTCTGAATGTTCATTGCTAGGTGTCAGTGACAGAGGGAATATTTAAAGACTTAACCTCAGTTCACCTAACATAACCTAACTTTACCTAACTTAACCTTGTCACGTGACATGTTTAAAAGTTTAAACTTGCTTTATGACTGGCTATGACGTCACACTTAGCTCACTTAACTGGTGGCTGCTAGTTTCTATCACGTGACATGTTCTACAAGTTTAGACTTGTTTTAAGACTGGCTATGACGTCACACTTAGCTCACTTAACTGGCGATCGCTGGTTTCTATCACGTGACATGTTCTACAAGTTTAGACTTGTTTTACGACTGGCTATGACGTCACACTTTGCTCACCTAACTGGCGACCACTGGTTTCTACCACTCTATCAAGTTCCAATGTTCGACGCTAGGTGTCAGCGACAGTGGTATGTAGTAACCCCAGTTAGAACTACATGAAGTTCACAGATGATAGATTTAAATACCCTGCTATAACCATTGACTGGAATGTAATTAAACTATTTATATTGTACTTTGTTTTATCATTTATTAACATTTATGATTTCTTTCTTTTATAGGTAATTTCGAAAGTGATCATCATTTTCAAGTGTGGTGACTGTAAGAAACAGTTCTCAATCCTGACAACCTTCAACGACACGCAAATGCTAAACATGACACTAAAATGTTTGTGTGCCGTCATAGTGCTAACACATTTAACAGACAAGATAGTCTTGCACGTCATGTAAATTTATTGCATGTCAGTTCAGCACCTTTTTCATGTTCAGTTTGCAAACTTGGTTTTTCTCCTGTAAAGCGATATCAAACCCACATGGATGAAGTGCATGGTGAACAAAAAGAATTAAAAACTGTAAAACCAACAACTAGCACGGAGCCTTTAATTGAATGTGATGCTCAAAAGCTTAAACGTTCTCAAGATTGTGAAAATAGTTGTGCAACAGAAAGAAAGAAGAATGGTGAACCTTCGATAACACATTGTGATGTATGTAATATTGATATACCTTCTTCAATCATTCCTGGACATTTACGCCGTATTCATCATAAAAATAACGCTTGCCATGAAAGAAATTCTGGAAATGTTCAACAAATTGGTAGTACATTTAAAAGTCGAATTGCTAGTTATAGACTTTATAGTAAAGAAAAAACTCAAAGCATTGAAACATTTTTAAAAAAATGTTCAATCTACTGTGTTTGGCTTGGTAGGTAATGTTTTATTAGAGCATAAAACAATTAAAATGAATTTTGAACTTTTTGGACTCTATGTAAAAACTGGGAGCGAAGGTGAAATTACGGATATCAAATCCTTTAATACAAAAAACATAATTGTTAGCGAATCAACTAATATTAGTGATATATATCAAAATATTTCAAGTGCTATCATTGTGAAGAGTGAAGAGTTCCATGAAAGGGAGTCAGGCTGGGCGTTGGTTGAAGTACTCCATTTAGAAACCAACCTTAATAAATACAACCCCCTTCGAGCATCATCATACATTGATTTGCCAGGATGGATCAAACGAATGAAAGCTGTTGTGAACGTAATGAATAGTGATCAAGCGGGTTTTGCGTGGGCTGTAACCTCAGCACTCCATCCAGCAGTTATACATGAGAATAGAACGTCATCTTATCCTCACTATTATTCAGTGTTCGATTTAAAAGAAATAGAATTTCTTATGGCGATAAAAGACATCCAACGTTTTGAAGAGCTGAACATTGTAAGTAATAATGTTTATGGAATAGAAAATAAGAGAATAGTAGGTCCTCTATATTATACTCAGGAAAAAATGATGCTCATGTAAATTTACTATACATAGCCGAAGATGAAAATGCTCACTATTGCTGGATAAAACATTTCAGTAGACTTGTTAGTAGTCAGCTATCAAAATGCGATGGTAAAAAGTGGTTGTGTGATGGCTGTTTGCTATATTTCAGAAAAGAGGATCAACTAACTCAACATCAAAAATGGGGATGTAAACATGTGTGTACGGTATTACCGACTCCTAAAAATAACATTCTAAAATTTAAGGATTATGAGAAACAGCTTCGAGTACCATTTGTTATATATGCTGACTTCGAGGCTTTGCTAAAACCATTTAATACATGTTCATCGAATCCAGCCCAACCTTTCACCAACACTACTCACATTCATTAACCTTTTAGCTTTGCATATTATGTTAAATGTAGTTATGATGACTCTTTAAATAAGTTTGAGCTCTATAGAGGACCTGATGCACATAAATTGTTTATGGAAAGGCTTGAGAAAGATGCCATCTGTATATCCTCTATTTTAAATACGATCATTCCAATGGAGCCACTAACTTCATCAGAGCAAATGAATTTCGAAACTGAAACTAATTGTTTTATATGTGGTGAATGTTTATATACAGACAGGGTTCGCGATCATGACCATTTAACAGGAAAATATCGTGCTGCTGCTCACCAAGAATGTAATTTAAATTATAGAGCAAGTAAATTCATTCCGGTCATTCTACATAACGGTAGCAAATACGATAACCACTTTATCATTAAAGAATTTGGAGCTTCAGATGTGAAAATTGATGTGATTGCAAATAATAAGGAACAATACATATCGTTCACAAAATACATCAAAACTAGCAATAAAAAACCATTAAACTGCGATTTTTAGATTCATTCCGTTTTATGCCGAGCAGTCTTGATAAGCTGGCTAGTAATTTAAAATCAGATCAGTTTCATGAAATTCAACGTGTCTTTCCTAAAAAAGATGATTTTAATTTGATTCGTCAAAAGGGTATATTCCCTTATGAATATATTAACTGTGTGGAACGTCTTGAGGAGTGTTCTTTACCACCGAAAGATGCATTTTACAGTTCCTTAAACACAAGTGATATCAGTGATCAGGAATATTTACATGCACAACGTGTATGGACACAGTTCCACATTCAAACTTTAGGAGAATTTTCAGACATATATTTGAAGACAGATGTGTTGTTATTAGCAGATGTTTTTGAAAATTTTCGGAATGTTTGTATGAAAACTTATGACCTTGATCCTTGACAGTATTTCACTGCTCCTGGGTTAAGTTTCAGTTCAATGTTGAAAAAAACGAAAGTAAATTTAGAATTAATGACTGATATAGACATGATCAATTTTATAAAATCATCAATTCGAGGTGGATTAAGCCAATGTAGTGGACGGTACTCTAAAGCAAATAATAAATACATGCCTAGCTACAACCCTTGTGAAGAGTCAAAGTATATTGTCTACCTCGATGCAAATAACCAATATGAAGAGTCCAGGGGAATAAAGATGAGGGTCCACTTTTTATGGAAAATGATCTCGCAGTGAATTTGCATAGTTTAACCCCTAAAGAATATGTTAAACTACTCATAGAAGGCCAAAAAGATGAATGTCTGCGGATACACAGAGAACAAAAATATGTGGTGTAGGCAAAAAGATGAGGGTGCCATTGTCTGTGAGCTACAAGGATGAGGGTCCACTTAGTTGCCAGTGCAGAGTGTTCTGCTTTCAGTTCACTCAGCTGTTGATGGCTTAATGTTGTGCTAATTGTTGAAGAGTGTTACCCCAATGTTCGTTTATTGGTTGTTGTGCCTTGATTGGTCTATTGAAACAGGACCAGATAGAATGTGCTTAAGACAAGAGTGTTTTAAAAACATAAGTGCAAGTGACCGAAGTGATATTATTTCGAATATTAATTAGATTGAATCACATGAAAAACAGTCGATGTATCTTTGTGGATTAAAACAGTGCTCTCCTGTCACTCGCCATCGGCCTAAGAAGCCCGAATCTGAGGCTGATTTTCACACATATTCATATTCTTATAAGGTAAGAGTAATAAGAAATGAACAGGTTTGTGAAATTCGTGCATGTTACAAATCATTTGTATCACTTCATGGCATTACAGCTAAGAGGCTGCAAAATTTACAAAAGAGACTTTAAACAACAGGTTTACCACCATGTGATATGCGAGGAAAGCACAACTCCAGGCCTAACAAGCATCCTGATGATGTTGTAAATTATTTAATTGAACACATTCAGACTTTTAAAAGCAGAAAGTCGCATTATGGTTCAGCTAAGTCTCCAAAACACTACCAGAGGAACTTAATGTGTGTAAAATATTTTGTCTCTATACAAAGGCTTTCTCATACAATAAAATATCACTGGTAAAGTACAGAGAAATATACAACAGCAAATTTAATTTGACCTTTGGCTATCCAAGATGTGACACCTGTAGCACATGTGACGAATTTACTGTGAAAATAGAATATGTTCATACAACTAAGCCTGCCTACTACTACTACTCAGAATGAAGCTTCAAAACTTAACTCTGAACTAAAAAAACCTCTTACAGCAAAAGTTATTACTCTTGAAGCGAGCTCATTCTTTTTACAAATTGAAGAAAAATTTAGGCTTGCAGCACAAAAAGACAAGACCAAAGAAGCAATCGCCATGTACCTCCAGAAAAGCCTGCCTCTTCCAAATATACCACCAACGATGTTTACTATCAACGGCAACTATCATTCTACATGTTCAACATACGCCAATTATCAGATTCTGAAATCTCCGGAAAAAAAGGAGACGAGGTTTGTTCCATGCTGTGGGATTTCATTTTTAATCATCTCGACTGAAGTAAAGGAACTGTCAATTTTTTGTGACTCGTGTAGTGGTCAAAACAAGAACTACAATGTGTTTAGAATGCTACACTAAATACGACTAGATACAATAGAAATGGTCTTTCAAATAAGAGGGCGATAAAAACCAAAAGTCTGTGGTTGAACTCTCGTCTGAGTGGAACGAAACAAACCAAGACCATTTAAAGTCATTTCCTGTGACAATCAAGAAATATTCAGATCGTGAACCACCTTTCTTTCCCCACTATATGTCAAACAATGTCCCTTTAAAACATGTCCAGTGAGGAAACTGAAAATCTTCAGTCACCATCCTAGAATGGTCCTACATCGGCAAACATACAATGGCATGGATGATGAAGGTGATGTCACCAAATCGAAGAGGAAACTCGTATCTCTACCAGAAGGCTACTTTCACCTTCCTAAACTAACAAATGGTGGACCTACACCTGGCCCAAAAGCAAAGTTTGATGGCTTTCACCACCTGATTTTTTTTGTTCTGTCAAAGCCTCAAATTTTTTGCATCACTCCCTCATATGTAAAGTGTACTGTGTATTTAAGGAGCCTATTATTAGTTTCAGGTAATGATGTAGGCCAATAAACAAGTGACATTTTAAGTGTTCCAAAGACTACCACACTAACAACAGATTCATAGATTTCCCTACAAATCACTGGACAATCATTCTTTTTGCCTAGATTTTTGTGACATGAGCCAACTATAATGTTATTTTTATAATACTACATAAATGCAAAAATTCTATCTACATAGCAAACATGTGCCAGATATGTTATTCATCAGTTTAACATCAAAATAACCCCTGTTTCTTTGTTTAGGATTTAGGTATTTCGTTTTAAATTTTCAACCTCTGTTTTCTCAGAACTTTGTTTTCTGGACCCTCATCTTTATTCCCCTGGACTCTTCATATGGTTGGGCTATGAGTCAATATCTACCACTGAAAGATTTTCGCTGGCTGACACAACCTGAAATTGATGTCTTACATGTTGACACTCTTAATGATAACGATGATAAGGGATATATTTTAGAGGTAAATCTTGAGTACCCTAAAGAGTTACATGATGATCATAATGATTTACTATTTTGTCCTGAGAATATGAAATCTTCATACATCTCATCACGAACAAAAATGTTAATTGCTAATGTAAATGATAAATGTAAATATGTAATACATTATCATAACTTGAAACAGTGTCTACAGCTTGGATTGAAATTAACTAAAATTCATCGCGTATTGCAATTTCATCAGTCAGCATGGCTCAAACCGTATATTGATCTAAACAATAATTTAAGAACACAGTCAACAAACGCGTTTGAAAAAGATTTTTATAAACTCATGAATAATAGTGTTTTTGGAAAGACTATGGAGAATGTTGATAAACGAGTCGATGTAAAGCTGATAACAAAGTGGGAGAATGATGGTAAAAGGTATGGTGCGAGCAACTTAATAAGCAAGCCTAACTTTCATAGCTGTTCAATTATTAATGAGGATTTAGTTGTAATACAAATGAATCGTCTTAAAGTAACTTACAACAAACCCATATATGTGGGTTACACCGTTCTGGAATTGTCAAAAACACTTATGTATGAATTTCACTATGATTATGTAAAGAGAAACTATCTTGATAATGCTAAATTACTCTACACAGACACAGATTCTTTTATTTATGAGTTTAAAACTGATGATTTTTATGAGGATATCAAAACTGAGCTAAATTGGTTTGATACAAGTGACTATGCTGAGGATAATATTTACCATTTACCTCTAGTGAACAAAAAGGTTCTTGGGAAATTTAAGGATGAATGTGCTGGTGTTATTATAGACACCTTTGTAGGCACAAAATCTAAATCATACAGCTATATGACAATTGATGATGTAGTAGTAAAAAAATTAAAAGGAGTGAAAAAGAATGTTGTTAGTAAAGAGTTCGATATAAGTGATTATAAAAACTGTATAGTTAGTAACCCACCTGTATTATATAGGAAAATGTGTGTATTTAGAAGTAAAAATCATCAACTACATACCAATTTGCTGAACAAAGTTGCTTTAAGTAATGAAGACAACAAACGATTCATTATACTCAACACATTTGATACTCTTGCTTGGGGAAACAGTCGCATTGACGACTATTACTTTACTTAAGTCTAATGATCACTATATTGTAATATTTGTAGTGTGTTTAATATTGTAATATTTTTTGTAAAAAACAGTAAGTAGAATGTATAATGTTATGCTACAGTAGTTTAGTAAAAATAAGATAAGTAACACATTTTAGTGTAAAATGTTTGCTTTTGTATATTAAGAAGAAGATTTTAAAAAATCTACAGAATGTGTGAACTAAACAAGGGGAATGTAAAAAATGTAAAGTGGAAATTGTAAATATCCCTGTATGAAAAAGTAAAATGGCTATCACCATTTTAAAATTAAAAAGACATTGTGATCTGGTAAAGCTTGTTTTTATTTCACAACAACCAAAATGTACAGAATGTGTAAACTAAGCAAGGGGAATGTAAAAAATGGAAAGTGGAAATAGTAAATATTCATGTGTGAAAAAAATTAAATAGCTATCACCATTTTAAAAATTAAAAAGATATAGTGATCTTGTGAACCTTATTCTTATTTCACAACAAAAAAAATGTACAGAATGTGTGAACTAAACAAGGGGAATGTAAAAAAGGGGAAGTGGAAATTGTAAATATTCATGTAAGAAAAAATTTAAATGAAGAAATGGCTAACAACATTTTTAAAATTAAAAGACATTGTGATCTTGTAAACATTGTTTTATTTCACAACAAATAGAGCTTTACAAAAATAGAATACAAAAGGAATACCATTTCCTCAATCCTTTTCAGTGTTCATGTCCACTCATCATTAACTTTCCTTTTATAACACTAATCACAATGAGAGCTGCCAACCTCTCCCCACTGAGACATCGCAGGATGTCAAACGTTGTTTAGCTTTTCAATGATACTTTATCCACTACACGTCTTAATGCAGGATGACTGTGGTGATAAGAAAGGTGCATGCTTGATCCAAAGGATTAATAGGTATATCACCACGCTGCAAAGGTTCTTCAAGACAAGTTCTAGGACTACACAAATAATAACCAGGTTGGTAGATTTCGAAAGTTAAGTATTGAATTACTTTATCAATGACGCCATTGCCAGTACAGGTCTGGAATATCCTTTTCCATCGATGGTAGAAAGGTTTGATCTTCCTCCTCCTCTGTGGATGATGTTTGTTGTTGCTGCGTTTTATATTCATCACACCCATGGTATGAGGAAACAAAGTCTTTACACTAACTTTTATGACCGTGATACAGTTTGACCAGCTGGCAAGTAGCACACTGTCGCATAGAGGGTATTTTTGCCATAGCCACTTGCTTATGGTGATCATAATCCATACATGGTTGCAATTCACTTAACACAGGATCTTGAGTCTATGATTTTGGTACATGTTGCCAGATTTCTTTCACTGCATTTGCTGCGACATATTAAATGAATGATTTTGGAAGAGCCAGTAATTCTTCTTTGGTAAAACTGTCTAGTTTCTTTTTACACACAAAGAACTTAACAATCGCTTTATCGGTAGCATCCCCTTTCTCCATAGTATCACGTTGATGTTTACACGTCGCTTGTAGAAATCTCACTGGTGTCATCCACAGGTAAACCTTTAGTTTTAATTTTATTTAACAACTCCCAGCAGGCATTGGTGGTTAGCCAATGAAACAATTGCCACACCTGTGCCAGGACGTTATGGGTAATATCGTCACAGGGGCAGCGGTCCATGAGTGTTTGCAGCGAGGGACAGCCCATGTCCATTAAATCGATACATTGACAGTAAGACGCCAAAAATGGTTGTAGCCATTGACTTTTTTCACTACCTTTCACAAATACTACATGGGCAGAAGACAAGTGGGCTTTCATGACCATGTCCAGGTGCTTATATGAAATGGTTCCTTGCTTCCAGTCTAGTTGCATATGATTTTCAATCCACTGAGTGTGTTTACGGTCTTTATTACACATAAAATCAAACGCATAAGGTGGTTTAAACACCAAATGGGTAGCTTGTGATATCCAAAATGTGGAACAATCGATGATGGCCACTTCTTTAAATATAAATTTGTTATCTCCAATTTTAAACCCTTGACAGTCGAAAATCAGTGTACACAACATGTTCACTCTTGTCTGGATCAAGTCCAACTGACCACAGACTGACAATTGTTCAGTAAATTGTACCCATGTCATTTACTTACATTCCATTCTAGTAAAAGAAAATAAAAACGTAGAGTAGTCACTATAGAGGTTAGGATATGACAGGGGGCATAAGAAATAATAATATAACAACAACAGACAATTTTAATTACATTATTTTATTAGCATAACAAGTTTTACATTCTTTTTTCATTCTAGGATAGAGGCGGTACCATCTCATACAACAAAAAAGTCTTTTATGTTTATAGTGTGCATAACACCGATGATATTCTAATGTCTCTAAACTGGGTGTTTTTGACTGTGAGCTGCTCACTGAAGCACTGTTGACACCATAAAGTCCACACGTATCATAACTTTTTTCATCACTCAGAGGCATGAGTGAGGGGTAACTTGAATGACAGGGTATATTACCCACCTCCATTCTGCACAGGTAGGGGCAGGCAGGTGACCAGCGCTGATGTTCCTGCATGGGTTCATCGCTCTCTTGCCATTGGTCTAAGATGATGGGGCAAGACACACATTTCACTTCATCTCTTGTTTTTAAATAGTAGAATCCAGTGGCCGCTAAGGCTTGAGGGTTTATAATAGGCACCGGCCACGTCGCAAAGGTCTTGAAACGTTGTACCTCAAATTTTAAATTCATGGATGTAACTTCTCTTGAAGCTTGAAAGCAAGACATGACTGAGCGGTTTGATGTGGGTTGACCTGCTATTTATACACTTGTCACTTGGTTGGACAGTGGATAATAGTTGACTTGTTTGTGATGAATAATCAAATAGTAGGCCGTGGTATTGGCTGGAACATCGTCATGCGTTTCAAAATCTAGTCGAATGTCAATATTGGATGGTTTGACAGACTCTTCCAAGTAGGAACAGTCAAAGACAATCAGTGGCGTCCTTGTCTTAAAAGTTTGGGTTGACAACATTGGACAATTCTCTTTTTGATAATACGACCATCTAAATTTAGAAAACAAGTCGTACAGGGGGCCAAACTTATTTTTTTGAAAAATCCAAATCCAACCCTTCATAGGGAAACACAGCACCGTTGAGGAAAAGACGTGTATTTCTCAATTGCAGGTGATCAAATTGCGTGACATCTTTGGTTTGTTGATACTTGCGATTCGTTTGAAAACCCACAATCATGTAGAGAGGTCTCTCTGTATAGCGGGCTGTTTTTATAGACCAACTGTGTGTGTTGGTGGTGGGCAATAACGGGAACTCATGGAGTGCCCAGCTTCTAAATTCCATGGGTAGAGGTATATCTCTCTTTACCATTTTCAGTATGTCCAGTTTTTTGCTATCGTTAAGGGTCACATGAGGCACTTTCCATAGCAAGCGTTGTAGTTGAATTTTTGAATCAATGGGGGCATTGTCGGCTCCCTTGAGTGCATTATTATCACTCCTGTCTCTCACCAGATAAAGCACTTGCCTTGCGTTGACCACAATGCGCTGGTGATCTTCAGCAAAGCCTAAAATCAGTTTAAGAGGTAAATATCCAGTAAAGGTGCCATCGGTGTGTACCATCCAGTCATTGGTCGAGTCAGGACACCAACCCGCCATGCAAAGTGTTTTAGCTTCTTCCTCACTATAAGAGGGATATAGTTTCATGACACTGGAAATACCCACATTTCGAGTGCTATCCACCACGATATCGTTAATGCATAACGTACTTCAGAAAAGAGGAAGGCGAAAGCATGGTTGGCTAACTTGGATGTAGTGGGTGTAGAGCCATCGGCTTTGGTGAGCCGATCTTCAATCTGAATAATACTTTCATGCGGTAGAGTGTAAATATCTTGGTTGTTGATAACAAATTGAATTTCATCATTGTTATTGAGTCCAGGTGTTTGAGCTTAATAAGAATGGAGATCAATTCTTACCACTCCTGGTTTTTCCTCGATGTGGTTCGCTACCTCTAGGATAGAATTCATCGCGGGGGTTGACGTGGGAACCCAAATGCTGTAAAATCTGCTTGTTCTGAGATGTTAACGTGTATTCACGTGGTAAACAACCAACACCATTCCTAGACGGTGCTGTTGCTTTATATACAAACTTCATAGTGGTTTTAGCACCAACTTGTAAGTCACTGGTGTGGTAGAATCTAGATCAATGTGTTGTTGCTCTCTATTAATCAGTCTTAATGTTATATTACTAATACCATCGACAGCCACAGAATGAAAAAGCACCACTGGAGGGTTTTCACGAATAATATAGCCATTGGGCGATGTTACAATAAAGTCATAAAGCGAATGCGATGGTTCTTGATTGGTGTACACTTGACTAATAATATTACACGTCACCGACACATGATGGTCCTCAATGAATTTCACTTCATGGTCTGATTCATGTTTTTTGTTGGGCTCCAACACACGTGGTTTAAAACCCAGTAATGGACCAATGGAATCGGGGTGAGTTTTAAAGTCAATTTTGAATGTAGAAAAAATACTGCAGCGATGAGTGTTGGTATTTCCTACAAGTTCAAACATGCGCATTCCATCGAGAAATGACTTTAAACCATATTCATTGATCAACACCACATAAATGTGCTCATAAATGTCATCTATCGTGTATCCACCAGAGTTCAGGGTGAGCACAGAATCATCATAGTAAAACTTATTGTTCACATTTTCACGTATGTTGTATATTCGATTGTACGTTTCAAGTGAAACAAGTCCTAAACCATAGGGTTTTTCACTCAATTCGATAGGTGGGTAAAAGTCTAGGCTCACTTCAGGTCCACGTCCATGCAGTGTAAACGTCTTACTTTCCACCGACATACTGTTGACGTTTTTGCTTATGTTGCGTCTTATATAAAAAAAATTAAACACAAACGTCCACACTGTTGGCTGTTAAACGTTTGCTCACGTTTCACATTATAATATATCTCGATCCTGTTTCCAAAATAGGCCACTAGTTCCATGGGCGGGGACAAATTCCCAAAATTGTCAAAGTACCATACAGTGGATCCCTCTTTGACATGAGCTACATAATGTGTTACAGGTCCTCGGTGATCATCCAAATTGACAACAGCACATTCATGTTTTCAGGGTTGTGAAGGTAATTGGTTTCGCATAAACACACCTCGAAAATGAGAAAGCTTCAGTTGTTTAGCATAGCTTTCCACTTGCTGATGCGTCAGGGCATGTCTTGCTATGGCTGAGTTTAAAGATGTTTTTATTTTATTTCGAAAAGGTGAAATTCCAAATCCTTGTTGATAAAAGGCTGGCTTCAAATTGACATTTCTAGCCCCCATAGCAATGGCTTCCAATGTTTCATTGTGTCGCTGACTTTCTTTGAGTTGTTGCTTGCCCTGTTGCGCGGCTTTAATAGTTTTTGCCACTGCCCTGGCGCCGCCTAAAAGTGAACCTAGAGCAGCCAGACCAGCGAATAATGCAGGTTAAAATCCCGCTCGTTTAGGGACGGGGATCACTCGCCCTTGTTTTGAACCCTGTCGCTGACGTTTTGGAATAACATATCTCTGTGCTGCTCGAAGAGCTTTCCTTATGGTCAACACATTTTTTCTTTTTTTCATTCGCAAGGGCTTGTCCACGAATGTCATAAGCCCAGGCTTTGCTAAGGACAGGGTCATATTTTTAGTCTTTCTCACCACATATCTTTGTTTCACCATGATGATGATGACCAACAACCTTTCACAAGAAAGTTTAAGTCACAACTAACGTCAGATTGTTATTTCATGGCTGTATATTCCAATTCTACATAATGTGGGAAATCGTTTATGGTTTTTTCAGCTTGCTTTTCATTCCATGTCAACATGAGATGAAAGGATAATTCGTCTCCTGCATTGACCATTTCATGGTTATGCACCAACATCCTATGACCATTTATATCTATTTGTAAATGGTTCTCATCAGGTATGGCATATTTGATGTGAATGGTTCCATCATAGTGTAGTCGATAGTGGCTTAAACCCGAAGCAAGCACATATGTCAAGTGCTGGTCATGAACTAGCGGTATATGGTTTCTCTCATTCACAGGTTTTACATTGGTCAGATGCACTAAAAATACAGATGGGATAAATTTATAAAGACTTTTCATTTCACAGGTCACGTATCGCTTGGTACAGACATCATCATCTTCTTGTGGGTCTTCCACGTGAATAATGCGGTGATGATTAGCGCTATAGCCATTCACCGTAAGCTGAGGCACTTTATCATAAAACTCATACACCTTGTTATCCACATACGTTATTGTAGTAACGTCTGTAGACACTTGAGAATGTTTTACATGAGTTAAGCGCTTTCCTTTAAAGTCAAAATCTCCTTGTTTTGTGCGTGGCACTACTGACCTATCCACATAGTGTTTATTAGCAGGATCTGTTTCTTGTTTAGGATCATGTATGGGAACAGACCTAGCTTTGACCATCAACGCACGTCCAAAGGCATCCATCGTTAACCTGTAGTACGAGTCTACTGTTTCTATGACAAGGCTCGGTGTGATGTATATAGACAGCCTGCTAGCCTCTCTAAGCCTTAGTTGAAATGAAGCTAATTAAGCAGCAAGAGTCATTCCCCGTGAGGGACATGGTTTCCCATCTCTTCCCCACATCACGTGAACAACGCCATGGTTCACTGTTTCCATCTTCCATTCGCTGCATCATTGTGGGACCTTCCGGCTGTGGAAAGACCAATCTTTTGCTGACACTTATTACAGCGCCCAATGGTCTGTGTTTTCAAAATATTTATATTTTCGCAAAATCTCTCTACCAACCCCTCTACGTGTTTCTGGATCAAGTCATGTCTGGATTACAAAATGAGAATATGGGGTATTTTACATTTTCCACGCAAGAAAATGTTATTTCACCGGATGATGTAAGGCCTGATTCACTCATGATTTTCGGTGATGTATCCACTGAACGACAAGGCATCATTCAAAGCTATTTCAGCATGGGTCGACACAAACATATCGATTGCTTCTATCTTGGACAAACGTATTCTAAAATGTCCAAACAGTTGATTCGTGACAATGCCAATGTCATTGTTTTATTTCGCCAGGACGAGTGGAACAGTCGTCACATTTATAATGAACATGTGAATCCGGATATGACCTTTTAAATGTTTACAGAATTGTGTGGCAAGTGCTGGAACACACAACGTCATGCCTGTTTAGTGATTGACAAACAAAGTGAACTCAACCAAGGGCGGTATCACTTAGGGTTTGATCATTTTATTGCTAATTAAGGCACTGTATCATTCCTTCTCAAGTCATTTGTCACGACATCATGGCGTTAGCAGAGAGTCAATTGAAAAAGCATATTATTAGAGGAAAAATACTATTCGCCAAAAGTTTCATCAATTGAAACGATCACGTGCGGATCATGCTTTGTTTATTCTTCAACATTTAGCCCCTCCGCTAAAAGCTATGTTGAAACCCTCTTTCAAGCCATCTGAAACGCTACCCTTCGTTTCACAAGCCACTCAAACGCACCACGAGGACCCTGAGGAAGAGGAAGAGGAAGAGGAACAGGAAGATTTAACTAGTGTTAGCGAAGTTGAGGTTAATGAGGAACAAGTGTTTACGCCTCAAAAAAAGGCATCACCCCTTGCAGAGTTTTTAAGAAAAAAGAAATCTCTGGCCATAGTCGAAACACCTTGCCCTTCCAGATCGTCTCCATTTTCACAACTCTTGGCCACCCCTCAACATAAAGCTCAACTGAAAAACATTTTAATGAAATATTATGGATCAACACTGGAACCCTATTTCACCAATCTATTTATTGGAAACACATATACCACGTATGGTGTTCGCTATGAGGATGATAGTTTTAAAATTGAGGATTCATCAATTAAATTTGCTCGTACTAAAGCTGTCATTAAAAAGATCAAC
Source organism: Meconema thalassinum (assembly GCA_946902985.2). Classification (NCBI taxonomy): domain Eukaryota; kingdom Metazoa; phylum Arthropoda; class Insecta; order Orthoptera; family Tettigoniidae; genus Meconema; species Meconema thalassinum. The sequence continues at coordinate 345,189,777 of OX336394.1, forward strand.
TATAAATTAACACCAGGACTGTTAAAGCTACTATTCTCTCGGACTCCCTCATCCCATGATTATACGTCAGAGGACCTTGATAAATATAAATCCATTTTATTGGATACCCATGCTCACAAAAGTCAGTACGATCCCACTCAACAAGTGAATGCCAATATATCTCAAAAATATAAAACCATCATTGCAAAAATGTTCACCACTAATCAAAGTGGTCGTCGTAAAGTGTCCGCTTCGGGAGTGACATTTAAACCATTAAAACCCCGTGTGGATGTTACCTACTGGCACAATCCCAATAAACTCGTCCAGCGACTACAGCTGTTGCATGCTTCACGTCAAGCTGGCCATACTGGTCACGATTGGGAAATTCAAGAAATTGAGGAAGAACTTCGAAATGCCAAGATTATTGTTTAAGCCCTCACCCATTAAAATGGGTATTGCTCACGAGTTGCATCGTCCAGCTAGACGTCACTATCAGCGACTCAAGGTGATTTCACAGGGTGTGGATGAACTTTGGCAAGCAGACTTGGTTGAAATGATTCCCTATGCTAGCGTTAACGCTGGTGTACGCTATATGTTGATGGTCATTGATGTTAATTCCAAATGGCGTTTGTTGAACCTGTGCGTCGCAAGTCTGTTCCACTACTTACCAAGGCCTTTCAACATATTATTCAACACTCCAAACCTCAACCTCAGCTGCTACAAACTGATCAGGGGAAAGAATTTTTCAACAAGGATTTCTCCAGTTTTCTCAAATCTAAGGATATTCACCATTACACCACCTACAGCAATCTCAAAGCCAGCGTGGTCGAGCGGTTCAACCGAACATTGAAAACCTATATGTGGAAAGCGTTTACCACTCAGGGCACTTATCGCTGGTTGGACTTGTTACCTGAGCTAGTGTCACGTTACAATGACACCAAACACAGATCCATTGGGACCAAGCCGCGCCTCGTGACCAAAAATATTCAGCGATTGGATAAACTGTTTAACCCCATAAAAACAGCAGACCCTAAACGTCATCGCCTTAACATTGCGGACCATGTTCGTGTGGGCAAATTCAAGTCCGTCTTCGACAAGGGCTACACACCAAATTGGGGAACTGAACTATTTCTAATTCGTCAAGTCAACCTGAACAGTCCAGTCACCTATTTACTCGAGGACCTCAACCATCAACCCATAAAAGGCAAGTTTTATCTTCAAGAACTCCAAAAGACAGCGTTTCCTAAACATTACCTTGTGGAAAAAGTTTTGAAACAAAAAGGAAATAAACTATATGTTAAATGGTTGGGATTTAGCTCAGCCTTTAATTCTTGAATTAATAAATTACATGTTGTGTGAACCTGTGAGCCTTGTATTTATTTTTTCACTCATGTTGTACTTAACCTACAGTCCTATGTACAGTCCTCAGCGCTACATGTATTATGAGCAATACATATTTATTTCTCTCTTCACCTGTGTAGTCTCTTACACCAACTCTCCCCCTCTCCTCCCCATCACCTCCCACCACTGTCAAAACAGGTGGTAACTTGTTAGCTCTTATCGTGCGCGTGTACAGGTGAACACCTGTGAGTTAGATCATATTACACATGAACTCGCATTTTCTCACGTATGAACTAAAACAGGATGTGACTTGTTTCACAAGGAGGAGGGTAATAAGGTCATCTCACATGTGTTCACATGTATTTTGTCATTTTCCTTTCATATCGTTATCCCATTATAGTAGTGGGGGATTAGTGAACAACGTCAGTTCAACACACTGCTTTACACGCAAAATGTAGTTAGGCCCTTTGACATAATTTAAATAAATTCATGGGCTAGTCCGTGGGAACCAGGCCAAAGGGACCCGTCCAAAGGGATCAGTCCAAAGGGACTCATCAACAAGGACTCGTCCACAAGGACTTGTCCACAAGGACTCGTCCACAAGAACTCGTCAACAATGACCTGTCAACAAGGACTCGTCCACAAGGACTTGTCCACACAGACTCATCCACAATGACCTGTCAACAATAACCTGTCAACAAGGACCCGTGCACACGAAACCGCTCCCCAACCCTCTTCAAAAGCCATGAGTGGGCATGCATAAAAACAAAAAACAAGCATGTTAACTCATAGTGGCTATCCACCGTATACATGTCTCTTGTGTAGAACAACGTTTCATTCCATATTGACATTCAAGCTCTCACATGTTGCAATTGGAAAGAGAGATTCTCTAAAAAATTAAAATGACACCCCCTAGTAGGGGTAGGTTTTATTTTGGGGTGGAAATATGTTGTCCATTGGAAAGGGGGTGTCCGCCCGAGTTCAATGACACCTCATTTGTCAAAATCCGACCATGCGTTCGAGAGATATCGCGCCGCCGCCATCTTGTGTGGAGGGTGTGGAGGTGGAGGGTGTAGAACTGTCACAAATACACTACTGTAGAGGCATATCTCTCTTTACCATTTTGAGTATGTTCAGTTTTTTGCTATCGTCAAGGGTTACATGGGGCACTTTCCATAGCATGCGTTTTAGTTGAATTTTTGAATCTATGGGGACATTTTCGGCTCCCTTGATTGTATTATTATCACTCCTGTCTTTCACCAGATAAAGCACTTGCCTTGCGTTGACCACAATGCGCTGGTGATCTTCGGCAAAGCCTAAAATCAGTTTAAGAGGTAAATATCCAGTAAAGGTGCCATCGGCGTGTACCATCCAGTCATTGGTCGAGTCAGGGCACCAACCCGCCGTGCTAAGTGTTTTACCTTCTTATTCACTATAAGAGGGGTATAGTTTCATGACACTAGAAATACCCACATTTCGAGTGCTATCCACCACGATATCGTTAATCACATAACGCACTTCAGAAAACAGAAAGGCAAAAGCATGGTTGGCTAATTTGGATGTGGTGGGTGTAGAGCCATCGGCTTTGGTGAGCCGACATTCAATCAGAATGACACTTTCATGCGGTAGGCTGTAAATATCTTGGTTGTTGATAACACATTGAATTTCAACATTGTTATTGAGTCCAGGTGTTTGAGCTTGATAGGAATGGAGATCAATTCATACCACTCCTGGTTGCTCCTCGATGCGATTCGCTACCTCTAGAATAGAATTCATCATGGGGGTTGGCGTGGTAACCCAAAAGCTGTAAAATCTGCTTGTCTTGAGATGTTAACGTGTATTCACGTGGCAAACACCTAACACCATTCCTAGACGGTGTTGTTGCTTTAAACACAAACTTCATAGTGGCTTTAGCACCAACTTGTAACTCACTGGTGTGGTAGAATTTAAATGACTGAGGTGATGATCTCTATTGATCAGTCTTAATGTTATATTACTAATACCATCGACAGCCACAGAATGAAAATGCACCACTGGAGGGTTTTCACGAATAATATAGCCATTGGGCGATGTGGCAATAAAGTCATAAAAGGAATGCGATGGTTCTTGATTGGTGTACACATGGCTAATAATATTACACGCCACCGACACATGATGGTCCTCAATGAATTTAGCTTCATGGTCCGATTCATGTTTTTTGTTGGGCTCTAACACGCGTGGTTTAAATCCTAGTAATGGACCAATGGAATCGGGGCGTGTTTTAGAGTCAATTTTGAATGTAAAGAAAATACTGCAGCGATGAGTGTTGGTATTTCCTACAAGTTCAAACTTGCGCGTTCCATCCATAAATGACTTTAAACCATATTCATTGATCAACACCTCATAAATGTGTTCATAAATATCATCGATCGTATATCCACCAGAGATCAGAGTGAGCACACAATCATCACAGTAAAACTTGTAGTTGACATTTTCACGTATGTTGTATATTCGATTGTACGTTTCAAGTGAAATAAGTCCTAAACGATAAGGTCTCTCACTCAATTCGATGGGTGGGTAAAAGTCTAGGCTGAATTCAGGTCCACGTCCATGCAGTGTAAACGTTTTACTTTCTGTCGACATACTGTTAACGTTTGTGCTTAAGCTGGGTCTTATATAAAAAAAACACACAAACGTCCACACTGTTGGCTGGTAAACGTTTGTTCACGTTTCACATTATAATATATCATGATCCTGTTTTCAAAATAGGTCACTAGTTCCATAGGCGGAGCCAAATGCCCAAAACTGTCAAAGTACCATACGGTGGATCCCTCTTTGACATAAGCTTCATAATGCGTTCCTGGTCCTCGGTGATCATCCAAATTGACAACAGCACATTCCTTTTCCAGGGTCGTGGGGGTAATTGGTTTCACATAAACACACCTCGAAAATCAGAAATTTTTAGTTGTTTAGCATAGCTTTCCACTTGTTGATGCGTAAGGGCATGGCTTACTATGGCTGAGTTTTTTTATATTTCGAAATGGTGAAATCACAAATCCTTGTTGATAAAAGGCTTGCTTTAAATTGGCATTTCTTGCCCCCATAACAATCGCTTCCATTGTTTCATTATGTCGTTGATTTTCTTTGAGTTGTTGCTTGCCCTGCTGTGTGGCTTTGATGGTTTTTACCACCGCACTGGCGCCGACCAAAAGTGAACCCAGAGCAGCCAAACCGGCAAATAATGCAGGTAAAAATCCAGCTCGTTCGGGGACGGGAATCACTCGCCCTTGTTTTTAACCCTGTCAATGCATGTGAGATTTTCGAAGTGAAATGCCATGTCCTGTGGTTCGGATTCCACGTAAAAAGGAGGTCCCGTGGCTCATAATCACAAGATTCACGGTCACGTAAAACTACAATCCTCCTCCTACTCCTCCTGAACCCTGTCGCTGACGTTTTGGTATAACACGTCTTTGTGCTGCTCGAAGGGCTTTTCTTATGGTCAACACATTATTTTTTTATTTTTTCTTTCACAAGAGCTTGTCCACAAATGTCTTAAACCCATGCTTTGCGAAGGACAGGGTCCTATTTTCGTCTATTTTGTCTTTCTCACCACATACCTTTGTTTCACCATGATGATGATGACCAACAACCTTTCACAAGAAAGTTTATGTCACAACTAACGTCAGATTGTTATTTCATGGCTGTATATTCCAATTCCACATAAAGTGGGAAATCGTTTATGGTTTTTCCCGCTTGCTTTTCATCCCATGTCAACATGATATGAAAGGATAATTCGTCACCTGCATTGACCTTTTGAAGGTTATGGACCAACATCCTATGACCGTTTTTCTGTATTTGTAAATGGTTTTCATCAGGCATTGGCTATTTCATGTGAATGGTTCCATCATAGTGTAATCGATAGTGGTTTTAACCCGAAGCCAGCACATAGGTCAAGTGCTGGTCATGGACTAGCGGTAAATGGTTTCTGTCATTCGCAGGTTTTTCATTTGTCAGATACACTAAAAATACAGATGGGATAAATTTATAAAGCCATTTCATTTCATAGGTCACGGAACGCTTGGTACAGACATCGTCTTTGTCTTGCGGGTCTTCCACGTGAATTAATTCGATGGCGATTAGTGCTATAGCCATTCACTGTAAGCTGAGGCACTTTATCATAAAACTCATACACCTTGTTATCCACATACTTTTTTGTAGTAACGTCTGTAGACACTTGAGGATGTTTTACATGGGTTAACCGCCTTCTCTTAAAGTCATAATCTCCCTGTTTTGTGCGTGACACTACTGACCTATCCACATAGTGTGTATTAGCAGGATCTGTTTCTTGTTTAGGATCATGTATGGGGACAGACCGAGCTTTGGCCATCAACGCATGTCCAATGACATCCATCGTCAACCTGTAGTACCAGTCTACTGTTTCTATGACAAGGCTCGGTGCAATGTATATTGACAGCCTGCTAGCCTCTCTAAGCCTTAGTTGAAATGAAGATGATTAAGCAGCAAGAGTCATTCACCGTGGGGGTCATGGTTTCCCATCTGTGTCCCACATCACGTGAACAACGCCATGGTTCACTGTTTCCATCTTCCATTCGCTGCATCATTGTGGGGCCTTCCGGCTGTGGAAAGACCAATCTTTCGCTGACGCTCATCACAGCGCCCAATGGTCTGCGTTTTCAAAATATTTATATTTTTGCAAAATCTCTCTACCAACCCCTCTACGTGTTTCTAGATCAAGTCATGTCTGGATTACAAAGTGAGAATATGGGTTATTTTACATTTTCCATGCAAGAAAATGTTATTTCACCGGATGAGGTAAAGCCTGATTCACTCATGATTTTCGATGATGTATTCACTGAACGACAAGGCATCATTCAAAGCTATTTCGGCATGGGTCGACACAAACATATCGATTGCTTCTATCTTGGACAAACGTATTCTAAAATTTCCAAACAGTCGATTCGTGACAATGCCAATGTCATTGTTTTATTTCGCCAGGACGAGAGGAACAGTCGTCCCATTTACAACGAACATATGAATCCGGATATGACCTTTCAAATGTTTACTGAATTGTGTGCCAAGTGCTGGAACACTCAACGTCATGCCTGTTTGGTCATTGACAAACAAAGTGAACTCAACCAGGGAAGGTATAGTTTAGGGTTTGATCATTTTATTGCTATTTAAGGCACTGTCTCATTCCCTGTCAAGCCATTTGTCAAGACACCATGGCGTTAGCAGAGAATCAATTGAAAAAGCATATTATTAGAGCAAAAATACCATTCGCCAAAAGTTTCATCAATTGAAACGATAATGCGGATCATGCTATGTTTATTCAACAACATTTAGCCCCTCCGCTAAAAGCCAAGTTGAAACCCTCTTTCAAGCCATCTGTTAGGGCGTGGTGGCTCAGCGGTCTAGCTGTATGCCTCTCACCAAGGCGGACCGGGTTTGATTCCCGGTCAATGCATGTGAGATTTTCGATGTGAAATGCCATGTCCTGTGGTTCGGATTCCACGTAAAACGGAGTTCCCGTGGCTTAAGATCGCGAGATTAACGGTCACGTTATACTACAAGCTTCCTTTTTCCTTTCAAGCCATCTGAAACACTACCCACCATTTCACATGCCACTCAGACGCTGCAGGATGACCCTGAGGAAGAGGAAGAAGAACAGGAACAGGAATAGTTGACTAGTGTTAGCGAAGTTGAGCATGACGAGGAACAAGTGTTTACACCTCAAAAAAAAAAAAAAAAAAAAAAAAAGGCATCACCCCTTGCAGAGTTTTTAAGAAAAAATAAATCCTTGATTATGGTCGAAACACCTTGCCCTTCCAGATCGTCTCCGTTTTCACAACTCTTGGCCACCCCTCAACATAAGACTCAACTGATAAACATTTTAATAAAATATTATGGATCAACACTGGAACCATATTTCACCGATCTATTTATTGGAAACACAGATACCACGTATGGTGTTCGCTATGAGGATGATAGTTTTAAAATTGGAGATTCATCCATTAAATTTGCTCGTACTAAAGCTGCCATTAAGAACATCAATTATAAATTAACGCCAGGACTGTTAAAGCGGCTCTTTTCTCGGACCCCCTCTTCCCATGATTATGCGTTAGAGGACCTTGGCGAATATAAATCCACTTTAATGGACACCCATGCCCACAAATGACAGTATAACCCGCTCAACAAATGAATGTCAATATATCTCAAAAATAAAAGCCATCATTGGAAAAATGATTCCCACCAGTCAAAGTGGTTGTCGTAAAGTGTCCGCTTCGGGAGTGACATTTAAACCATTAAAACCCTTTGTGGATGTTACCTACTGGCACAATCCCAATAAGCTCAACCAGCGGCTACAGTTGTAGCATGCTTCACGTCAAGCCGGCCATATCGGTCACGATTGGGAAATTCAAGATATTGAACAAGAAATTCGAAATGCCAAAATTATTGTTTAAGCCTTCACACATTAAAATGGGTATTGCTCACGAGTTGCATCGTCCAGATAGGTGTCACTATCCGCGACTCAAGGTGATTTCACGAGATGTGGATGAACTTTGGCAGGCTGACTTGGTTGAAATGATACCCTATGCTAGCGTTAACAACGGTGTACGCTATATGTTGCCACCATTGATGTGTATTCCAAAATGGCGTTTGTTGAACCTGTGCGTCGCAAGTCAGGTCCACTAGTCACCAAGGCCTTTCAACATATTATTCAACAATCCAAACGTCAACCTCAGTTACTACAAACCGACCAGGGAAAAGAATTTTTCAACAAGGATTTCTCCAGTTTTCACAAATCTAAGGATATTCACCATTACACCACGTACAGCAATCTCAAAGCCAGCGTGGTCGAGCGGTTTAACCGAACATTGAAAAGGCATATGTGGAAAGCGTTTACCGCTCAAGGCACTTATCGCTGGTTGGACATGTTACCACAGCTAGTGTCACGTTACAATGACACCAAACATAGAGCCATTGGGACCAAGCCACGCCTCGTGACCAAAAATATTCAGCGACTGGATAGACTGTTTAACCCCATGAAAACAGCAGACCCTAAACGTCACCGACTGAAAATTAGGGATTTTGTTCGTGTGAGCAAATTTAAGTCTGCTTTCAATAAGGGCTACACACCTCAGTGGGGGACCGAACTATGTCAAATTCGTCAAGTCAACTTGGACAGCCCAGTCACCTATTTACTCGAGGACCTCAACCATCTACCTATAAAAGGTAGATTTTATCTCCATGAATTTCAGAAAACAGCGTTTCCTAAACATTATCTTGTGGAAAAAGTGTTGAAACAAAAAAGGAAATAAACTATATGTCAAATGGTTAGGATTTAACTCTACCTTTAATTCTTGGATCAATAAATTACATGTTGTGTAAACCTGTGCACTTTTTATTTATTTATTTATTTATTTTATTGAATCATGTTGTACGAGAGCCCAGTGTACGGCGCTCCGCGCTATTTGCATGTACATACATTTTTTTTTATCTCTGTCTCTACATCTGCGTCTCACTCCTTTTCTCCATGTTGACATACAACTCGTTCAGCTATTGGCTGTCATGGGTTCTCCAATCCTCCCCTCACCTCTCCCCGCACCTCTGGCCCCGCCTCTCACCGCTCTGCAGTGGTCACGTGATTTCCTGTTCTCTCTTTGTTGCGGCCCTTTCCCCTCTCCCCTTTCTCTCTGCGGGCCCTGCCTGCTGCTGCTGCTCTGCTCGGGGCCTGGCTGGCTGACAGGATGTGAACTGCTATATCCGTTACAGAGTTGCAACATTGTTCCAACTTTTTATCGCTACCCTACAGTGTTGTCAGCTTGACTGACATTCCATTCTCTTAGCTGAACAACATGAGCCGGCCAGACCCCAAGCGGATTTTTCTTTCTTGGCTGGTCATTGTAACATACAAAGCATGTTCTTCAAGTTGTTGACAACTTCGCCTCATACCATTATTTTTATTATTATTATTATTATTATTATTATTATTATTATTTGTCAATTACCTTATTACTAACACGTTTTAAAGATTGCCATGAGGGATTTTCGAAATATTCACGTTCATTCGTTCGTCATAAAGGAAAATATCAAAGGCGACCCCTCGCCCTGCTGCCCCTCGAAATAGCCATTTCCTGTATTCACCATGGCTAGTCATAGCCTCGTTGTAACACATGCCCAGCGCTACCGGCGTTCTGTCTACAAACACTCTTTATGAAAAATTAAAAAGTTTCAAAATGCACAGTTTTTATCCTAGAGACGGGACATTTATTTTTGAGGTAAGGGGGTAAATACCAACCATTCATGTCAAACAATTTTTTTTTGCAACTTTACCGTTTCCAAAATATAGAAATTTCAAAATTGTTCTTTTTCAAAAAAATGTAAAAAATAAATAAGTGATATTATGAAAAATAAAGGACACACAGGCCATTCTCTTAAGCCCATACAATACTTTTTAGAATGTTTGGTTTTCGAACTATCACCTACATAAGAAATATATTACGTGGTCCAGAGCAAAGCGCCCGTCAGCTCGAGTCCAACGACACCTCATTTGTTAAAATCGGATCAGGCGTTCGAGAATTATCGCCAATGTTCGCTAGAAAGTAGGCTATCATTTATTTCCCTCCTACACCCTTGAAATTTGCTGTCCACCTAGAGGTTATAGCCACCTTTCATTAACGTCAAACAAACTTTTTTCCGAAATTCACCGTTTCCAAAATAGCGCCAATTCAAAAATCAAACAATTAAAAAAAAACACACACATTCTTAGCAAAGAGGACGTCACCCCGTTCCTAAAGAACACATCGTTCTAGCCTGACAAGCTCATTAAATATCCCCAAAATGTCAAAAACGCTAGTTTACCTCCAATTGCGTTTCCAAATTTCACTCATTTTAAAAAATAACCTCACCATCAAATAGAGCGGACAAAATACCATCTAAACGACCCCTCACTCAACCCTAGTCCACCCCCACCACCTAACCCTTTCCAACATAGCCATACGTATTCAAGCACACACGCGATTATGGGTAAAACCGGCCTTACCACACTACTCTCACAAGTTTTTATCCTAGAGACTTGAAATTTATTTTGGGGGTAGAGGGGGTTGGGAAATTTAATTAATGTCAAAGAAACTTATTTGTGAACTTGTTAGTTTCCAGAATATAGAAATTTCAAGATTAGACTGTTAAAAAAACATTAAAATAAAAAATATATTATAAAAATAAAGGTCATAGAGGGCATTCGTTTTTGAACTATTGGACAACGTTCTGTCATGTTTCGTTTTCAAACTATCGCCTACTTTCAAAAACAACAAAAATTAAAAAAATATTACATGGTATCCATAGGAAAAGGGGCCTCGGACCGAGTCCTACGACACCTCATTCGTTAAAACCCGACCATGCGTTCGAGAGAGATCGGCTTAGACTCACGCGGCGGCCATGACACTGGTTAGATCCCGTCGTACCCCCCTACTTAAGCCCTTTGATATTCTGGCATAATCATCTACTATTTCCTCCAAGAAATTAATTTATTTATTTATTAATCGCAAAGTAGGAACGGTATTTCTCATGTCCAACAGTTGCCACCATAAGACCACTATAGAGTGTCTACAAATCATAATTCATTGTGCTTATATTAAAAGTGCAGTTCCAAATCCTTTGACATAATGCCAAATAATCCTCAAATCATTATTAACGTTATGAATCTGCATTCATAAAACTGTTCAAAATTCCCTAATGTGAATGATCATCATAGGCTTTGTATTCTTGTGCAATCTGAATTAAATTACTGTAGTGTCTAGGATCATAGATCATGAATCAGTATTATAATAATTACAGTACCATTAAATTAAATAACACGCTTCAATCATTAGCGCTGCAAAAAGTTAAATGTTCCATTCGTAATCGCCTTCATGGTAAAATCGCCTCGGGAAAAAAATTCTAAGTTTTATAATTTTTAAATCGGAATTCAACCATCATAAAAAACGTAATTTTTGTGTGTCAGATAATCTCAATATCTTATTAATAATTTGCTCTCATTGTTTGGAAATTCATTCGAAATATATTTTAGCCACCTGGAATAGAGAACATTATAAGTTCATGGTGATGGCTTGCCATAAGTGTTCAGACGGGTGTGGTCTGAATTCATGCCCTGTTGACGATGAATGTGTCTCCCACGTGTTCCCACTGTGCATAAATCTTGATTCTGTTCTTTAACTTGCAAGATCGACGCTTTAGGAAATCGTGAAACGCCATCATCATCGTGATGCCTGATCTATTGTGTATTCAGCCTCTCCGAATCCTTGATTCGTCCTCAACTACAAGTTTCTCTATTAAATGCTTAAGCCATCATCTTGAAGTGTATGAAAAGCTCCATAAGTGTTCCCGTATTCCTATTCTTGAGTGAAAGTAGCATAGTGGATGACGTCAAACACCCCCTTAGTATAATTAGGTGTTCGCCACTGTCGAAGGAAAGTTCCATGTATTTCACTGATTTGGAATGTATGGTGTTATTGCGATACTGTACTGTTTATTTATTAATGCTCTTGCTAGCAATTTAGTAAAATGTTCACTGTATTTTGTTGAATGTGATGCAATTACTATTGTGGAAAAGTTCAACATTGACTAACTGGATGCATGGTTTCCTTGCATGGCAAAGTCTGCCATTTTACGTGTGCTGTAACATGTTACATCATGTCCCCTTATACTGGCATTCCAGAGTGAGCTGGACACATCCGATATGTTCTTGTAATAATGTGTTCACTGATAATAGTTCAATCCTTACTTACAGTACATCAGCCACTTGTAGAAATCACATACTTTAACTTGTCCTGTCACTCGTAAATAAATGATAACAAGTACCGGTATATCACAAGCAAATTGTAATGCTAATTTCATAGTGCGAACACACGCTTCTCGAACGTATAATAGTAATCTCCACGCACATCTGTATTGTACAAGCAATAGAATGACTTCTGAACGAGTTTCATACAGCACTCGCTGCCCTGGTCACCTGATCAATGAAAGGGGTGAGTGGAGAACTTGTCATCCATCATTGGTTGTGTAACGGCACAGCCAAAGACATTGGTAGTGCCTTCCCTTCAAAGATGTTCGACTCTCTTCTATGATATATATATATATATATATATATATATATATTAGATCAATTGTCAAATGATAATTTCTGTTATCTTAGCTTGATTAAATACGAATAATATTTCCTTAACTCGGGGTCTTTCACAAAAAATATATATATTCTCGAATTCATCTCAATATGTTGCCTTAATCAAATGTTTTGAAGGTCGCTCTGAGGAAAATACTAGACATTCTGGCTCGCGAATCTCGGCAACTAAATCATCCACAATCGGCGTAGCCGAACAACATGGTGGATTTCAGTCACAGTATGTCAGTAAAGCCCTAAGTCAGACATCATTAAATACTACCTGAACAACAAACATCATACTGAAAATTTAAAAAAGCCGTCAGAATGGATAATTTAAATTGTAAGGATTGTCCATAACTTTGTTTTATAAAACAAAATTGGAAATTTGAGATCACCACTATGAATTTATACCGATTTTTCTTCAACACAGAACTATTAGTGTTTTTGATGTACCCTTCTGAATGTATTAATCAGTATTATACCAAGAAATATAACTTATTCGTTAAAACAAAACAAATACTCGATCAAAAAAAATATATTTTACGTTTACGGAACCAATACATTGTTCTACTTATCCATAAATGCAAAACTATTAATGTTATACAATGATATGTGCGTAGTGGGCACAAATAGCTTATAAAGATAATAGCGGAAACTCGGCCGTAAAAGCATGCGTTCGCCTGGAGACAGCGATCACAGTGCCATCTCTTGGTGCGAGTTGACAGCATTACTCTCCTTGCCACCCACAGCTAGCATTTTTGAGTGCGCACCGACTGAAATGGCATTGTAAAGCTAACATATGTCTCGGCTTGTTATTTAGGCAGCAAATAATTTAAAGATTTAGTGTTAAAAGAAACAAAAGATACTTGGTTCTGTACAATTTATATAGAATTCTAAAATATACTGCAGATAATTCATGACATGGTATTGGTGTGGGTTACTGAAGTCTGTAATATGCCCATACAAACCCGTAAGCATTTACACTTAGAGATGTGTTACTTTTCGTAATTTAACACTTCCTATGTTTACGTACGATTCAAAAAAATCATTTGTCTTATTCACAAATGCCTTTATGAAGACTGCAAAATATCTGCTAGCCAACAACAGAATACAGTTCTTGGATACTCCCTCCGGTGTGGCACATTCACTCGTAAGTAAATTAACCATCTTGATTTTGACCCCATGCGTGCTTTCAATCAAAAAGTTACTACCTTGGGATGGGGAAAGCAAACTGTTAACCATTACTGTCCTTATGGCACTGCGAAACTTAGAGGCATCAGGTGTTACATTATAACCTCCTTTCCCTCTTATGATCGAAAATGCATTCTCAATACAGTCTTGAGTCAACCTTCGAGTAAACAGAAAGGCGAAGGTGAATCACAAACGCGCAACAAGGAAGTAGTGATAACCCAACTCACAGCAGGTGTAGTTTATACTGGTAACGCAGTGACAAGCAATGACCGGGTTAGTTACTTCTCTGGCTAAGTCCCGAGATACGGTGAAGTTACAGTCCCAATATGTTGGCCACTGAGGGTGACAGTGAGGGGGAAGCCTATACTAATCCTAGCTACAGTGTCACGGTGCTAAACTAGCCCGCCTACCAGCCATGACATCTAGTACACTAGAGGTTCTTGGAGCAAGAAGCAGGCTCCACTACTCTATAGTTTTCCCCGGCGCAGCTTGATTAGGCCTATAGGTAACATAGCGTAGTAGCTCGTAAACGTGGAAACGTGGCGATAGCGAGGACCAGATTATGTAGAAAGGCTAGCTAGGGTGGCGGAATATCAGTTGACTTCACTTGGTGATCTATAACTCGAATAGGGTAGCCTTGGTGTCCACAAGAGCCAGGGGCGGATCTAGGGGAGGGCGAGGAGGGCGACCGCCCAGGGCCCCGCGGTCCTGGGGGCCCCGCGCCATGTTTTTTTTTAAATTTAATTGATTATAATATTCAAACTAATATTATTATTATTATTATTATTATTATTATTATTATTATTATTATTATTATTATTATTATTATTATTATTATTATTATTATTATCAGTGCAGCTATGACCTCCCTTGACCGTTTAGCAAGTTTAGATTTCAGTGAAATAATAGATGACTTCAGCCGGAAAAAAGTGGCAAAGTAATATTTTATTGTTTACATAATCTTCATCAAGGGGACTTAAAGGTTTCTTTCATATTATTAAAAAAATGTACTATAGTGTACTCAAAATATTGTAACTTATTTTTACAAAACTTCTTTCCATTTGATTTCATATTTTTTTATTTCCTATTGTTTTGGGCCCCGCCTTATCATATCGCCCAGGGCCCCGCAAGGCCTGGATCCACCACTGACAGCAGCTATGTCAGATTCTATAGCTCACTCCTAAGGAATGGTCTCCTTTGCGGGAAACGCCCTGACCGTCTGTGTAACAAAAGGCTTATGACCTATCCAGTTCCAAACGTTGAATACGGCAGCAAGCTGGTATAATCTGAAGTGCCGGAGAGTTGTTGTATTTTTTGCGACCTATTCGTCACGAAGTTCTAACAAATAGCTTGGGTCACTTTCTTTATAATTATTACAGCCATATGTGGCACAAATACTCCCCGTACCAACCATTGCAATTGGATAATTAGATCATCCACAGGTCAATAATTTCTTATAATTGTTTGGTTGGATCTCACGGTTGTAAATCAGCTGGTCTTACGTTGCCAACTCGGACCGCTAGGTGGTGCTGGGGAGCGCTGTCTCTTGTTTTGGCGAGGACTTTCCGCTATTATCTTTATAAACTATTTGGTGGGCATGCTACTTAATTTCGTGGTAGAATACTTAATTACCTGACACTATATTTTGCTAAGCAATTATTTCAGTAATAATTCATATAAATCCAACTCTGACGACTGAGATGAAAGTATGTTCCTTAGAGAATACGGCTGCATAGAATGTTTTGAATGATTACGTCAACAACTTCCCTTAACGACCTTGCAGTACAGAAACAAAGGGTTTTCACGCACATACCATTCACTCAACTGTCTATCGTATACCCATTGACGATTTCCTCTCAGAGTATTTTTCCCGTGTAACGACATTCCTGCCATCTGTTGAGGACTGTTGGAACTTGGTGTAGAACGCCTACCTTACTTTAGGATACATATTATGTTTGGTGTCACGAAATAAAGTATGTCACGAAATTAATTAGTTTTACCCTACATTACATTCTCAAATTAACCCTCCATAGAGCAGATTGTAATTGAATATATGTTATTTGTATTTATTTTAATTTAATTTTAATTATTTTAGCATACTTAGAATTATAGTTAATTTTAACTTTTTAATCCTTTGGCATTTTATTTTTCGTATGAGTATTTATTTTAATGATTTCATTATTCATATCTTCTTCTTCGTCGTTTGGGCCTACTGAAGACCACGGTGCTCGTATCTCCTCGTCGCTTTGTATTTTCTCTTCTTCCAGTACATTTTCATCATCTGACTATGAGCCAGCTTTCTTTCCTCCGTCCATGGTGGTCTGCTGACACCGGTGTTCTTCCTAGCTGTCAGTAATACAGGAAAAACTCCCTGTCGGATGGCTTGCCGGAATTGTTGGCGGTCCTGTATGGAATTAAGTGGGATCCCTAGGAGGTCTAAATCCGTCCTGACTGTAGAGATCCACTTGATCCTAGAGGCCTTCCCTCTTCCTGCCACTACGAAGATCTTACTGGTGAGCCTGCAAGGGATCATGCGGGTCAAGTGTCCATAGAAGGCCAGGCGCCTTTTTCTTATACAAGTCACAATGTCTTCTTTATGGCTGTAAAGCTCATCATTGTGCCGAATTCTGTAGGTGCCTCCCTCTTCCCGTATAGGTCCTAGTATCCTCCGCAGGATCTTCCTCTCCTTGAGTTCAAGTTTCCTGAGTGGGACTTTCCTGGCCATCACAATACACTCAGTAGCGTACAGAGCAGATGGTTTTACTACTGAATTGTAGCGTCTGAGTTTGAGGTTTTTGGAGAGGAACTTTGATGCGTAGATGCTGCGGCAGGAGTGATAGGCCCTCTCGAACTTGGTGCACCTGGCGTCTATGGCCAGAATCTCATTCTGGTTTGCCGAGATCCACTCTCCTAGGTAATTGACCGCAGGTACTTTTCGGATGATGACCCCCTCAAGTGGAATTGTGGACGGGACTTCCTTGAATTCAGTCTTCCCAATGTTGATCTTCAGGCCAGCCCGAACCGCTTCATCGTGAAGACTCTGTAGGTGGTGAGTAGCTTCCTCTACAGTGTTGGTCAGTGTGGCGAGGTCGTCGGCAAAGGCCAGGCATGACACTTGAAAGTTATCTTTCTTGTATCCAGGATGCAGACCAGTCCTTGGTGTTAGTCGCACCATCCATTCCCTTATGATCTTCTCCAGGATGCAATTGAAGAGGATGCAGGAGAGTCCATCGCCCTGTCTAACTCCCGTCTTGATGGGGAAGCAAACGGATAGTTCACCTCTGAACTTGAGTTTAGATGTTGTGTTTATCAAGGTGGCCTGGACTAGTTTAAGGGTTTTTGCATCAAGGCCAAATTCTCGCAAGGTGGAGAAAAGACTCTCTCTGTCCACCGAGTCGTATGCCTTCTGAAAATCCACTAAGACAACTACCCAGGGTTGACCCCCACGACTTTTATAAGTGAGGATGGTCTTGAGATTTTGTATCTGCTCTGGACAAGATCGATTGTTACGAAAGCCGGCCTGTTATTCCCCTAATTGAGTGTCTAGTTGGTTGGTGACTCTAGATAACAGATCTTTCGAAAGATCCTTGTAGGTAACCTGCAATAAGGAGATACCTCTGTAATTATTCATAACTATGTATTAGCCTATTCATTTTCAATTCTTTAGGCTTATGAGATCATATTTGGTACGTGTATGTGTGTGTGTCCCTAATAAAATCTAAACAGCCGAAGCAGATTCATTGAAACTCGGTTAATACATACAACCTTATCCAACCTCGATCGTGCCTTTCAAATCTTAATAGGTTTCACCCCTCCAACATGACAGCCGCGCGAAATATTACACCGACATTCTATATATCCGCAACAGTCACAGATAACACCCTCAAATTTTGTACGGTGATAAAGGGCACTACTAGAAAATCACGTATGTAATTTTTGAAGACCTTTTAGGTACAAACGTACATGGCAGCCAAACAAATTTCAAACATTAAAATAGACCTTTCTCGCAATTTAATCATCAGAACGGAGTGAGACATGGTATGGTAAATGTTTATAGTTAGTTATTTTTGTTTTAAGGGGTGGAACTACGATGTCATCTGCCCCAATAAATGTTTATAATGAAACTTTATGTTATAGGCTAGCTTCAAACATACTAGTACATTATGCAACGAGCCTATAATGGCTATAATTAAGACACGAGTATTTTTCATAAAACGAGCGTATGCGAGTTTTATAATTTCCATACGAGTGTCTTAATTACCATTATAGGCGAGTTGCATACGACTGTTTATGTTCGACGATAATTATAACTTTATTATATGTTTTAACATAAATATTCATAAATATCTGTTGAGAGTCAGCTACTGGAATTTTGTGATCGCAGAGCGAGCGTTGGGTGTTATATCTTTGTCTTTCAAGAGCTTTGAACGACCGACGCATGCGCTCTGTGGGCTTGCAATGCCATATGCAGCCATATGTTTACATCAGTCGTCCCTCAGTAATATTGTCACCGCAGTCATTTGAAGGCAATGCGCTGTGTAGAAATTAGTGTTGGCGATTTTAAGGTACAGTGCTATTTCTTGTCTCATATTCGCCAGTTTATTTACGCGAACATATGGACGGTGCGTATTCCATGTCGGTAATTTATTATAGTTCGATGTTGTGTTTATGTCCGACATGTTGGATTCTGAGCGCATGCGCGAAGTTATCGTTACCTAATTGGTCAATGAACGAGCTCTGATTGGCTGGAGAAACTGTATCATAATGGAAAACAGTGTTATAATGTCCATCATTATGATACAGTTATCTGACACATAATAGTGAGGGTCGAACATAAAAATAATTAGAATACCTGCAGGATTCTTTGTGCAATTTCTAATATTGAAAACAAGAACACAAAGGGAGTTGGATGTTGCAAGAAGACGGGCGAGTGGATGGTTACTTGCTGCCCCCGGGACTGGCAGCGGTCATGTTGTTTGGACGGTTTAAATGAAGCGCCACGCTGCATTTTTGAATGAGCGCTGTGAGAGGAGAGTACCAGTCCGCAGTTAAGCTTGAGCGAGCAGCGAATCACGAGACACATAACTTACCAGAATATCTTGATATAGCTTATTCCACTACCCAGCAGATGAGATAAATCATACTAATATATAAAAAACTAGCAGAAATACCCGTTCTTCGAACGGTGTTCGGTGTTAACACCAGACATTTTCAATTGAGACACTGTTGCAATGGTTAGCACTTTGTCATTCCTTCATAACTTTATCAGAACGAAGTTAGTTTTCTGGGAATATCACACACACTGTTAATTTAAGGGCCTTAACATGTGGTTTTCGGAGACTCTTTATAGACTCGCGAATTTTTTGTCTCACATTGAGAAGTGCAACATATGCTTTGGTCGTCCTTCCAGGATAATTTTATATTTAGCTTATTTTAGCATGTATTTTGAGAAGTTTTTCCCTATATCCACCCTTCTACTGTATGAAAAGTACGGTGAAGGGTTTTATAAATGATTGGTGTATTGATTCGTGTTTACCATACCTAATTTTACGATGCACCAAGCAAATCGGTAACCATGACAACATTATCTCAAGGGGTGGCATCCAACTTTCCATCTGTTTCAGAAAGAAGCAATGTCACTCCATTTATTACATTTCTGTGAAAGTTTGCAAATGGCTGTAAAGTTATCACGGAACTAACGTAGACTGTATAATTCATCAATGCAATTAAGGGGGTCAAGGGGTAACCTAGAAATTTTTCATGCAATTTTCTCCTG
This sequence comes from Meconema thalassinum, assembly GCA_946902985.2. Classification (NCBI taxonomy): domain Eukaryota; kingdom Metazoa; phylum Arthropoda; class Insecta; order Orthoptera; family Tettigoniidae; genus Meconema; species Meconema thalassinum. The sequence goes on from OX336394.1 coordinate 345,209,225, forward strand.
CGACATATAGTAAGAACGTCTATTATATCTCCAAACAGCAACATTATTTTCAAAAATTCCTGCATTGAATCAGCATTTTTGCGGCTTTTAGGAATTTGGGACATTCGAGGCTAAAGAACCCGAATTTCCATGCTCCACAAGCCATTATAATTTATGAAAAAGGTCTTCCTGTGTATGTGCTCCTAACACAACGTAGATGTTCAGTTTTTATGTGACGTGAAATGCGTTTCGTCAACAAGGCTTTCAATTCTATTTCACGTCAGGAAGTACATGTTGGGTGAATTTAGTTTGAGAGCACATTTTAACTATTCTTTTTTTTTGTCGACATAAGGGTTCATCGTAAGGATGATTTTGTTTGATGCTGTGCGGTAGATATACCCATATTTGGATATCTGGGTGTTACGAGTATGTTGTAGACAATAGAATTGTCTGTCTGTCTTTCTGTGTATCTTTATGTACGCCTATAACTCGTGTTTGGATGCTTGGTGCATCGTAAAATTAGATAGCCTATGGTAGCCATGAGAGTCAATACACCAATCATCTATAAAACCCTTCACCGTACTTTTCATACAGTAGAAGGGTGGATATAGGGAAAAACTCAAAATACATGCTAAAATAGGAAAGATATAAAAATTATCCTAGAAGGATGACCAAAGCATATGTAGCGCTTCTCAATGTGAGACACAAAATTCGGGAGTCCATAAAGGGTCTCCGAAAACCAAATTTTAAGGCCCTTAAATTAACTAAATTCGTTCTGATAAACTTATGAAGGAATGACAAACCGCTAACTATTGCAACAGTAGCTCAAACGATAATGTCTGGTGTTAACATCGAACACCGTTCGAAGAACGAGTACTTCTGCTAGTACTTCATAAAATAGGCCTCAATTTTATGGTAATATTCCAGAAAGAATTGTATTGTCATCTTCAAGCATTCAAGAGATATTATGAAATGAAGCGATCATGCATTACGTCATTGGGAACGCTAGCCACGCCTCCTGGCAGTATAAAGGTCGCGTGCAAGCCATCCACGGACAGCTATCTTGCCAGAGCTATCGTGCATTACGTCATTGGGACTGCTAGCCACGCCTCCTGGTAGTATAAAGGTCGCGTGCATGCCATCCACGGACAGCTATCTTGCCAGAGCTATCGTGCATTACGTCATTGGGACTGCTAGCCACGCCTCCTGGCAGTATAAAGGTCGCTTGCATTTCATCCACGGACAGCTATCTTGGCAGAGCTATCGTGCATTACGTAATTGGGACTGCTAGCCACGCCTCCTGGCAGTATAAAGGTCGCGTGCATGCCATCCACGGACAGCTATCTTGCCTGAGCATTCGGGAAATTACGTCATTGGGACTGCTAGCCACGCCTCCTGGCAGTATAAATGTCGCGTGCATGCCATCCACGGACAGCTATCTTGCCAGAACTATCGTGCATTACGTCATTGGGACTGCTAGCCACGCCTCCTGGCAGTATAAAGGTCGCATGCATGCCATCCACGGACAGCTATCTTGCCAGAGCTATCGTGCATTACGTCATTTGGACTGCTAGCCACGCCTCCTGGCAGTATAAAGGTCGCGTGCATGCCATCCACGGACAGCTATCTTGCCAGAGCTATCGTGCATTACGTCATTGGGACTGCTTGCCACGCCTCCTGGCAGTATAAAGGTCGCGTGCATGCCATCCACGGACAGCTATCTTGCCAGTGCTATCGTGCATTACGTCCTTGGGACTGCTAGCCACGCCTCCTGGCAGTATAAATGTCGCGTGCATGCCATCCACGGACAGCTATCTTGCCAGAGCTATCCTGCATTACGTCATTGGGACTGCTAGCCACGCCTCCTGGCAGTATAAATGTCGCGTGCATGCCATCCACGGACAGCTATCTTGCCAGAGCTATCGTGCATTACGTCATTGGGACTGCTAGCCACGCCTCCTGGCAGTATAAATGTCGCGTGCATGCCATCCACGGACAGCTATCTTGCCAGAGCTATCTCATAGTAGTCAACCTCGTTGAAGCTATCTCTGTGCGCCTGTTATCGCCGTTTAGAAATCTAGGTTATTGAGAAGTACTGCAGATGTAAACTTGAGCTATTTCACTTGATTTTCTAAACTTAATATTTTTTCGCTGACGTGCGCTAAGTATTTTGAACTGATTATTGACTGTGAACATATGTTGGTGCAAAAGAACTGGGAGAATGACAAATACAAGTGATAATACCAGAGTGATTGTACGCAGGAATACCACTGCGAAGTTTCTAACGCACTAACAGAAATGTTCTCACACCTTCCGTGCGTAACATCATGGTAATCTGAACTATAAAACTTCTGGAATTTCCTAATCTATGGCTAGTTAGATGAACTTGCACTAAGCACTGACGATGGATTAGGGAAGAAGTGAAGAGAGAGGAAAAAGGCTGATGTACTTTCCATCCGTTTAAGGAGACCAGAAACATCTAGAATCAGCCAGATTATAGGAACTGTCCAGCACTGTTACAGACTTATCCAGGATTTGAAGCAGCCAGGTGTGCAGTGGGGCACACAATGGGGGAACTGGACCACGCCAACCAAGTCTGAGCTAGAGGCTAAAAAGACATCCTGAATATTTGTAGTAAGATCAGCCCATGCTTTAGTAGTTATGTCTAGCGTACTCATGCGTATACGAGCTTTGTTTCACTTATTTTAGCAATTCTAGGTATTATCCCAATTTTCGTTCTACTTACGCAAGCCTAGTTCTAGTTACGTTGGCTGAGCTAATTAGATTTTTAATCAGGTATTAATCCCAGCGTGTCAGGTATTCTTGTTTAGTGAGATATCGCACATGTTATATTTCTCTACACCTCGTGATTTTCTATAGTTTGTGTAAGTAATATTTTTTGGATCTATGCCTGAATCAGTCTTTGAGTATTTGCCATTTTCTTGTGTGAGATCGATGCTTTCTTTTCGAATGATTTTCGAATGGGATGAAGCTGTAATATTAATATTGATGTTTATAATATCCCATTGCACATAGCCAATATTATAGAGCTTTTTGAGAACTGAAATATGAAGTGATAATATTAATAATCCTTGCTTGAAATGGTTCATAATAAAACGGTGGTGAAAGCAATGAATAATTGTTGACCTACTAAAGATTTGTCTCACACGCTGAAATGTTTGAATTTTCATTCTGTGATGAAGCAAGTAATTATTAATATGCTGAGTTTTGAGTAGCTTTTGATATTTATTGGAGAATGAGTTGTGACCATGTTTATTGAGGTTGTAATGTTGCATTATGTACAGGGTAAAGCCTCAGTTAAACGGGCATGTTGAGGACATGGAACCAGTATGATTGGGCTCAAGCATAGTGGCTTGAGGAGTGATATTTATGGAAATCAACGTGGTCATTTGACTATTTGGACCAATGTTGAATACGTTATGCAGAGTAATGGATACGAGTGATTATTAGTAGAAGGGGTATTGCCTATTCGAAGTAATGATGTCACGAAAATGGGATCTAGCTACTCCAAAGGTAATTTTTGCAATATTAAAAATGAGTATTTCTGAATAACTTTTCTCCAGTACAGTCATGTCAAAATGACTGTGTAATGTGGGGTTGAGAGATCTAGCAGTCAAATATCTTAGATATCATTTAGTCGAATGCCAACTTACCTCAATTCTGAAATTTCAAACCGGTTTTTATGATAATTTATGTGCAACCAGTAAAGCTAATTTGAAAATATTTTTGAAACAAGTGCGTGTGACGAATGACCCGTGTGAATTTTATGAGAGTGAATAATCGGAGTGCGTGAACATGATGGTACATTTATTTGGTCAATAATACATTAGTTTGAGTCAAGGATCACTATTAAGTTTCTTAGTTAGGAATCTCAGGGTCATGGACTCTATATTTAGAACACTGACCTATAGGCAGGAGTGTATTATTTTCCTTTTGTGATATTCTTATTAATTAAATGGGAGTGTTATAAAGAATATTGTGTATCGTCCTTTCCTATATTCAAGCATGGAAATCGAATTCGGTTTATCACCATTTTCATACACAGTTTCCCCTGAGAGTTTACAAGTCTCGTGCTCAACATATTTCGAGGTTCACGCATATGTGGCGTTGGTCTCCGGACTAACAGGCATAGTTCTCAGATACCGGATGCATGCCGAAAGTTGTTTTTAGATATCAACCACCGCAGATGGGAAAATAAAGGAGTTTCTTACTAACCAGGGATGTAGCAGCGAGCGTAAGATTTCAGGAGGGGGACTACTATCAGGCCTTTGTCAATGATGAAGAGGCAAAGAAAGACGCAGCCGGTCGAGAGACAAAGGATAAAGTCACGTCCACTTCATGACGTCCAGGAATCCAAACATTGATCCAGACATTATATTTCATTCAGGAAGGGAGCAAATTTCTCGACAAAATTAACCAAAATTACTCAGGAATGACATGGCTCTAGTAATTTGAAAACACAGATTTTCGCCTTTGATAGTGTCTTGAGAAATCGATCTAAGCTCCAGCCAATGGAAGACAGAAGCCATATCACGTAAGCACGGGACTCCCCTTTTAAGATGGGCCAGAGTTTAGACGCAGACTTTTCTGTGTTAATCCTACGATCGATTTAGATTAACAACAATGGATTCTTGATCTACTGTACAAGTTGGAGGAATCATTTGAGCCATCACACGTGTTTTTACAGGTACGTGGATGTTAGGCAGATTTTGAAAAAATTAGTCTCCGCTTACGTGAAAAAGACTTAAATGGCTTAAATAGCCCCAGCTAAGTTGAGAAGTTATTCAGTTCTGGTTAGGCAAGAAGTGTGATAGCCCACGCTAGACGAGTTTCTATATTTTAAATAACTTAAAAAATGTCGAATTGTAACAAAGTAACATTTTAAATACAGTTATAAGTTAGCAGTGAGCTATTGTTTGGTGGTGTATCACAATAGCAAAACAAGAAGTTCCGTGACGAACTAAAGAGCCTACTTTTCTCAAAAATTAAGATTCATGCCATTAAATATATGGATTTATCTAGAATAATGACGAAATGAAGTTGGTAGTATCGAAACTTCTAATAAGCTCGAAATATACGTGGTATAATGTAGCCTAATAAGGCACTACAGTTGGCAGCCCTGGTGACTGAATATATTCTTAGTTCCATCTCGTAAGGTACAGAACGCAAAATTTGGTTGAAGTCCAATGAATAGGATGGACGTTACATGCAGTTAGACATTGGATCTATCAGCGCGCGTAAAATCATGTTGGCAACAATGTCATGCATGTGTTGGTCAGAAATAATCTCAAATATTATGATCTATTGCCGTGCCAATTTTGGATGAAATCCATTAGTTAGTATAGAAGTTACATGTATTTTAAAATTGGACCTATCAGCAGGCTTAGAATCATGTTGGCAGCACTGACGTATATTAGTTACTCCAAATTAATCTAGAATATCAGGTACTATACGTGTGCAAAGTTTAGAGCTGTTGACTTGTATACTTTCAGATGTATTGATATTAGGGTAAAACAATAGAGACGCCATTTATTAACAGTTGGCAGCCCCAATTGCTCTTAAGAATAGGCGTAGTCATATCTGTTATGGTACACATAGTACATACGAAATTTGGTTGAAATCCAATTGATAGTTTAGAAGTTACATGTAATTAATTTTGGTCCTATCGGCAGTCTTAGTATCATGTTGGTAGCACTGACTATATTAGTTACTCCAAATCAATGTAAAATGCCAGGTAGTCTACTATACGTGTGCATAGTTTAAAGCTATTGGCTTGCATACTTTCTGATATATTGGTATTTGGATAAAATAATAGAGATAGAGCATTTATTAACAGTTGGCAGCCCTAGTGGCTCATAAGAATACGCTCCGACATATCTGTTTATGTACATATATTACTTACGAAATTTAGTTGAAATCCAATTGATAGTGTAGAAGGTATATTCATCTAAAAATTTGACTTATAAGCAGGCTTATTTGGCAACACTGGCATATATGGCCTCCTGGAAATTAAACTGAAATATTATTATCTATACGTGTGCCAATTTTGGAATAGCTCCCATGCATACCTTCCAAGATATTTAACATGGAGCTCAAATTTTAATTGCGGGTCTTCAGCAGTTGGTAGCACTGACATCATTTTCAAATATGGGATTGAGATATTGGGGTATAGATCTTTACTCATACCAAATTTGGTTTTGATTTCTGCAGCTGTTCAGGAGTTGATCGGGGGAGGGGTGGACACACACACAGACAGACAGACAGAAGGACAGACAGACACACATTTGCCCGGATCGATCTATTAAGACTACTTTTTCCTCATTTTTGTAAAATGTGTAAAGTAGGCTAATAAGCTACTTACGAGGACAATTCGGGTGAATTGAGTATCCTGAAACAGTAGCTGCGATAATATATAGTTTGAAAGAGGATAGTATAGATTTCATCGGGTCGGGTATTGTACGTATCGTACACGGGGAAGATTTGTACATGCAGTGGTCTTGTTTTTGTGGCATATTGTTAGACGGTACTATGTACAGCCCACCCACATCACCCGGGCGACCATACAGCACGATGATGCAGCAGTCCAGCCCTACTAAACGGTCGAATATGGAGTAGAGGACTATCCGAGAGGAGTATGTCTCGATGACAGTATCGTGCAAGAGCTGAGGGATGAGTACCCTATTTTAATTAATTTGAATTTTGGTTGGGATTGAATTGGCGGCAGGAAGCTGTTATGATTTTGTAATATTTTTTTTTTGTGTTTACATTTAAGATGATGTTAGATTAATTAATGTAAATATTAACGTGTCATTAAATGTTATTTTCTTGACGCGAGGTCAGGTAAGCGGAGAGAGTATCCTATATGTTTGTAATCAGGGATGTTTGGCCATCAGCACTTATTAGTTGGGTTTATCGGTAGTGATAGGCTTGGGAGGTAAAATGATTGTTTTTTGTTTTGATATTTTAATGGGCCAGGGGATTTTATTAGGATGTTTGTAGCATTGTGGATGGAGCCATCAGCTCCCACCAGTTACGTAAATTATCGCGATTTTTGAGAGATGAGTTTTTTTTTTTTTGGTATCGGTTTATTTTGAGATAGACAGTGATTTTCTGAGGTTTGTTAAGTGGGAAGCCTGGCAAGTTTTGATGGTCGTATGATAGGAGATTGTGCCCAGAGTATGTGTGATAGTGTAGCGACTGACAATTCCTGCATTGTATTTTGTACTTTTTCATTGGCCATTGGCTGCATAAAAAACTATTATTATTATAATTTTGTAATCAGTATGTCCGTGTGTCCTCCCGTATAATCTCATAAACGGCTGCAGATATCGAAACCAAATTCAAAAAGCGTAAAGGTATGTATCTGAATATCTCACGGCTATGTTTGAAAAAAAAAATGCATCAGTGCTACCAACAGCTAAAAAATCTAAATTGAAATTTGTGCTCTATCATGGATATCTCAGAGGTTATTCATACGAAGGGTCTCAAAACTGGCACACACAAGATAAGAACATTTCATGTTATTTTTCTGGAGCCCATATATTACAGAGTTGCCAACATGAATCTAAACCTACTGATAGGTCCAACATTTAAATGCATGTAACTTCTATACCATAAATTGGATTTCAAACATATTTCGTAATTGCTTGGCGACCGTATAATATATGACTATGCGTTTTCATTAGATCCGCCAGTGCTGCAAACTGATCAATAAATTTGTTCTATATTCCTTTTATCCTAATCTCAATATATCAGAGAGTATCAGAAAGTGTACAGGCTAACAGTTCTATACTTTGCTCAGGTATAGTAGCTGACCCAGATATTGCATCAGTCCGCACCAAAAACAAATGCTACTGCTCCTACCATCACAGTTCACGATGAGATCTTGCAGAACATCCAAAATGTTGCTTACCTTGGTAGTCACCTATCAGCAAATGCCAATATAGATGCCGAAATTAAACATCACCTGAACTGTGCTAGTGCAGCATTCGGTCGTCTACGACAAAGGGTCTTTGATAACCACAACATCAATGGTCAGACAAAACTCCATGAGTACCAGGCTGTTGTGATCCCAACACTCCTTTACGGGTGTGAAACTTTGACCACTTACAGGAGACACATAAAGTGCCTGGAGAAATATCATCAGCGCTGTCTGAGAAGGATCCTCAGGGTTAAATGGCAAGATCATCGAACTAACATCAGTATCTTGGAAGAAGCATGTTCCATCAGTATTGAGGCTATGGTCATGAAACATCGACTTCGTTGGACAGGTCATGTCGTTCGTATGCCTGATTTTCGCCTTCAAAACAAATTATTTACGCTCAACTGAAGGATGGCCGTCGACACCAGGGTGGACAACAAAAAAGGTTCAGGGACGTCCTAAAGTCAGACATGAAGAATTGCCACATCAACACCACTAACTGGGATACAAAAGCAGCTAACCGCTTGGTATGGCGTCGTCTTACCCACGAAGTTCCTAAGAACTTTGAACTACAACGTCGGAGATTTGAAACTGAGAAGCGGATTGCACGGAAAGATCGGGCGTTCCTCAGGATGAACAACCCATAACAACTGGATCGCAACGCTGGCAATGTTTGTCAGCACTGTGGAAGGATCTTTGGCTCGATGATTGGCCTGCATAGTCATATAAGAACTCATAGACTCGCAAATAACGTCTGAGGAAGACAATCATACTCGTCAGCGAGTGAGAGCCTATCATCATCATGAGGTCGCGTGTTATAATGAAGGTAGATGACATCCTCGATGAGAAGTCCTGGCTGCAAATACATGTTTTGTCCACAGAAGTTGAATAACTGACGGGATCTTATCGCGAGATCAGCTTTCCACGGCAGTCGCCATTATTTGTTTACGTACAACTAGTGCTGTAGGTAGCGGATGGCTGAAACTCTGCACAGTTACAAACCATATGTATTCCAATTACTCCACACTACTAATTTCATTATAACATACGAAACTCCAGGAATATCGGCCTTGCAAACTTAGGTTCTCATCACTCCTCGTATTCATCAACCAAAAACCAATAAATTTCCTTAAAATGCAAGACATAAGCTGTCATCTAAAAACAAAAACAATATGTTCAGTAAAGAACATATAGCCTACTTTCTACTAAATGCTTGGGTATAGTTATAACACCTTGTTCTTTTCAAAGAGCATAATTGAATGTTGGTTGTAGTAGATTGTTGAAATACAACGTGCTATACGGATATTAAACATGACTACGAGGTGCCCTTTGCTACTGCTACCTCTGTAAAAAAAAATATTCAATTCAGTTTCACCGTGTTTGAATTGATATGGGGAATCGATTTGCACAACTACATGGCCGCTATCTGCAAACTATTGGGCTCATGACCTTGTAGATCAGTCAAAGAATGGTCCCCACAAAAAGTTATGTCGTTGCAAAATTTGGTAGAGAACGAATACATAGGATGGTCGTAATTTGATTTAAGCATTTAACATTTGTTGTGGCCACCATTCCGTTTCCGTCAAGATGACGGCAATATAAAACATGACACTGAGGTGCCCTATGCTAGTGCTACATCTGTACCAAATGTCCTTCAATTTGGTTTTACCGTGATTGAATTGATAGGGGGAATCGATTTGCACACATACATGGCCGACATCAGCAAACTATTGGTCTGATGATCTTGTAGTTTGGTTAAAATATGCTTCCCACACAAAGGTATGTCATTGAAAAATTTGGTAGAGATCAGATGATTAGGTTAGTCGTAATTTGATTTAAGATTTGAACATTTGGGTGGCTGCCATTACGTTTCCGTCAAGATGGTGGCGATATAAATCATAACACTGAGTTGCTCTTTGCTATTGCTACCTCTGAACCACATTTTGTTCAATTCTGTTTCACTGCGTTTGAAAAGATTGGGGGAATCGATTTGCACACAAACATAGCCGCCATCCGCAAAGTATTTGGCCGATGACCTTGTAGTTTGGTCAAAAGATTCTTCTTACATAATGGTATAATGTTGCAAAATTTAGTAGAGATCAGATGATTACATTGGTCGTAATTTGACTTAAGCAATTAACATTTGGGTAGCCGCCATTACGTTTTCGTCAAGATGGCGGCGATATAAAACATGACACTGAGGTGTTCTTTGCTAGTGTTACCTCTGAACCAAATTTTGTTCAATACGGATTCACCGTGTTTAAATTGATAGGGGGAATCGATTTGCACTTATACATGGCCGCCATCTACAAACTATTGGGCTGATGACCTTGTAGTTTAGTCAGAAGACGCTTGCCATGTAATTATATGTCGTTACAAAATTTGGTAGATATCGGATGGTTAGGTTGGTCGTAATTTGATTTAAGCTTGAAGAAGGAAGGAAGGAAGATTGTAGCTTTACGTGACCGTGAATCTTGTGATTATGAGCCACGGGACCTCCTTTTTACGTGGAATACGAACCACGGGACATGGCATTTCACTTCGAAAATCTCACGTGAATTGACCGGGAATTGAACCCGGACCGCCTTGGTGAGAGGCATACAGCTAGACCGCTGAGCCACCACGCCCCCATTTAAGCTTTGAACATTTGGGTGGCCGCCATTACGTTTCCGTCAATATGGCAGCGATAACACATGCCACTGAGGTGCCCCTTGCTAGTTCTACCTCTATACCAAATTTCATTCAATTCTGTTTCACCGTGTTCGAATTGATAGGGGGGGGGGGGGGGACACAGACATTCAGAGTACACACACTCTCACACACACACACAGACTCACACACAGACAGACACACATTTTTTGGCCCTGTATGGATCTCATAAGTCTACTTTCATTTTTTGCAAAAATCGAAAGTAGGCTAATAAAAGTTAAAATTCCATAGAAATAGGCCCAGGAGCCTAAATAAATAGTTATCTTTTTGCAAGATTACCTTCGTTATCCATATTTCTTGAGCGCGATAAACAATTTCTCCTTTCTATCTTGTAAGATTGTCTTCCAAGGCTTAGTAGCCTAAAATAAAGCATATTTCTTTATGATGAGGATCTTTGAAACCACTCATAGCATACAATGCGTACATATTTACCATTTTATCAAGGTAATAGTTATCCGTATTGACTGCCCAGCTATATTATCAGGCTATGCGAGATTTCATTATGGCGTCCCCTTTCCTGTCGAGAGTGAATATAAAATTCTTTTTTTAGCCTACTTTTCACATTTTGCAAAAATGAGGAAAAAGTAGACTTATGAGATCGATCCGGGAAAATGTGTGTCTGTCTGTCTGTCTATCTGTCTGGCTGTGAGTGTGTCCCCCCCCTATCAACTCCTAAACGGCTGCAGCAATCAAAACCAAATTTAGTATGAGTAAAGATGTTCACCGGAATATCTCACGTCCATATTTGAAAATGATGTCAGTGCTACCAACTGCTGAAAAAACGCACTAGAAATTTGAGCTCCATGTTGGATATCTCGCAAGGTATGCATGGGAGCTATTCCAAAATTGGTACACATGCAGATAATACTATTTCAGTTTAATTTCCAGGAGACCAATAATGACAGTGTTGCCAAAATAATTTTAAGCCTTCTGATAGGTCCAATGTTTAAATGCATATAACTTCTACACTATCAATTGGATTTCAACCACATTTTGTATGTAATATCTGTACATAAACAGATATGATTGAGCGTATTCTTAAGAGCCACCAGGGCTGCCAACTGTTAATAATTGCTCTCTCTATTTTTTTATCCAAGTACCAATATATCAGAAAGTATGCAAGCCAACAGCTTTAAACTATGCACACGTATATTCAGACATTTTAGATTAATTTGGAGTAACTTATATACGTCAGTTCTACCAACATGATTATAAGCCTGCTGATAGTACCAATTTTTAAATACATGTAACTTCTATACTATCAGTTGGATTTCAACCAAATTTCGTATGTGCTATGTGTACCATAACAGATATGACTGTAAGTATTGTTAAGATCAATCAAGGCTGCCAACTGTTAATAAATGCTGTCCATATTTTTTTACCCTAATATCAAGATATCAGAAAGTATGCAAGCCAACAGCTCTATACTTTGCACACGTATAGCACCTGCCATTGTAGATTAATTTGGAGTAATTAATACAAGGCAGTGCTGCCAACATGATTCTATGCTTGCTGATATGTCCAATTTTAAAATACATGTAACTTCTATACTAACAAATGGATTTCATCCAAAATTGGCACAACAAGATATCATAATATTTCAGATTATTTCTGACACGCATGACATTGTTGGCAATATGTTTTTACGCGTGCTGATAAATCCAGTGTCTAACTGCGTGTAACGGCCATTGGACTTCAACCTAATTTTGTATTCTGTACCTTAAGAGATGGAACTAAGAATATATTCAGTCACCAGGGCTGCCAACTGTAGTGCTCTATTAGGCTACATTATTGTTTTTTCTTTTTTAGTCGTTTACCCTCCAGGTTGGTGGAACCCACGGTCTCGGCGAGGGAACTCACCACTACCGCCTCTACGGGCAGTGTCCTAGAGCTGGGAACATCGAATCGGGAGGGATACAACTGGTGAGGTGGGATTGGCACCTCGCCCAGGCGGCCTCACCTGCAAAGCGAACAGGGGCCTCATAAGGGAAGGTAAGGGATGGTGAGGATGGATAGGCAAGGAAGAGGGAAGGAGGCGGCCTTGGCCTTGAAGAAGGAACCATCCCGGCATTTGCCCCTAAGACGAAGTGGAAAACCACTTCGAGGATGGCTGAGGGGGAATCGAACCCCCTCTACTCATTTGGGCCACCCGAGGCTGAGTAGACCCCGTGCCAGTCCTCGTACCACTTTTCAATTTTCGTGGCAGAGCCGGAAATCGAACCCAGGACCTCCGGGGCGGCAGCTAACCAGGCTGACCGCTACGCTACGGAGGCGACCTAGGCTACATTATAACAGGTATATTTTGAACTAATTTGATATTTCGATATTACCAACTTAATTTTGTCATTATTCTAGATAGGATCATATACTGTAGAATAATCATTGGCATGAAAAGTAGGCTGTATAGTTCTTCACGGAACTTCTTGTTTACATTATTAATAACAATCATTTTAATACTATATTAAAAATAATATTACTTGAACGCTCCTAATTCTACTACAGTATATATCCGTATATATACGGAGTGGTCCACCCGCCCCTTATTATTTAGATTTATGAAATCCAACTAACATCGCATTTCTCCCGATGGTCGATATTGCTCTGCGCACTGACTGTGTGACATCAGTGTAATTGGGTCATGGGTTTAGCAAAGAAAAACCGACCTGAAACTTTTCCCCGCCAAATACTATGGCCCATTCTTCTAACATATGACTTATTGCTCCTTGAAAAAATACACATACACGTAATACGATCGAATTAATAGCTTAAGTCACGTGATCTGTAATAGCAGAAAGTTAAATCAACACCATAAACCGTGATTGAAGACTTTGAGATGGACTTAAACGTTTGAGGTGGGACGGCCACAGTAACTACTGCAAATGCAGCGCGCGTTGTCTGCCATGCATTGGTGGTTGATTCGGTTAAAGCACGGCCGTAGACAGCGGGCGAGAACGGTTGAAATAGTGCATGGAATCCGGTAGTAGGCATACTTTCATGAATGAAAGTCCACGCTCCATTTTAGTGGGGATGTAACTACATTGCCACATCCATTCGCTCAAGATGTATTTTTGTGAAGAGTACGGTGAATTTCGCTGATTTATAAAGAGAATACGATCGAATTGGTAGGTTATGCCACGTGACTTGCAATGGCAGAAAATTAAAAAACTGTCATGGATAATAACATAACATATCGATGTGTCGCTCCGAAGGTCCGGGTTCGATTCGATTCCCAGCTCTGCCAACAAATTTTATGTTGGTCCGAGGGCTGAAATTGGGCACACTCAGCCTCGTGAAGCAAATCTGAGAAGGAGTGGTTGATTCCCACCTCAGCCACCCTGGAAGTGGTTTTCCGTGGTTTCCTTCTTCTTCTCCGGCCAAATTCCGGGGCGGTTTCTATCTTAGGGCCACGGCCGCCTCCATCCCAATCCTTAATTGCAAATACACACATTATTACAAGCCCGCAATAACTCAGGTTATCAGACAAATTCGACACACACACCCAAGTACACGGGGCTAATTGACCGCGATGTTCTAACCCCTCAAATGAAACAACAACATATCGAAAGAGATTCTGATCGCAAGTGCTCGCATCGGAGTATACGTATTCCTTAGAATTTTCCTTGGTATTAGTCTATTTTGCTATTTCCCGGAGACTGCAGTCGGTGGCGGTAGAGGTGGGATCCCTCACTTAGTCCGTGGGAAAAGCCGATCCTGGAGGATAAAATGATAGCGAAAAAAATATTTGTTATTGAATGTTAACAGTCTTATCATATCTTTATGCCCGTATCACACGACACTCGCTGGCAAGGAAGCTGTTGAGATTGCTGGTACAAAATCATGTATGATTCTGTTCATCCTCGTCAGTACACCTGATTTAATGACCGAATTGTATCACACGTTAGCATTTCATTTGCCAAGTTGTATGAAATAAAACATGGCGAAGAATTGTCGTTTGAGGGTATTATTTGCAGTTCATTAGCCTTATTAACGCAAAGCGGTCGCAAAACTTGCTTTAAGTAAATTTGAAAACATGCCAGGTACTGAATGAATACATTCCTATCAATATTTAAGATCTATCTGTAATAATTGAATATTTTACCATACGCGTTAATAAGAAGCGCTACAAAGAGCACTACGGTATAGTGGGAGAGTGTGCGAACGTTGTCGCGCCGGCTCGCTGATACGAAGATCGCGGATTCAAGACTATACAACGGCGGAATTCTTATTTTTTACTATTAAATTTGACCCTCCCTACCTCGTAGAGGAAGATCTCAACTTAATTTCGTTCACTTGACCTGCGAGGACAATAGAGAATGTTGTTTTCTTTTCTCATTTAAGGGTTATTTTCCCTAATTTAAAGAAAAATCGAGGTTACCCTCCAAGGTGGTGGCTCCCACGGACTCAGCGAGGGAAATCACCCCTACCGCCTTTTCAGGCAGTGTCATAGAGCTTGAAACATCTGCTCGGAGTGGATACTACTGGTGAGGTGGATCAGCACCTCGCCCAGGTGACCTCACATGCAAAGCGAACAGGGGCCTCATTGGGGAAAGGATTGGAAAGGTAGGTTGGAGGTGACAGTAGGTACAGTCCCGGCATTTGCCCGAAGAACTATAAAGCCTATTTTCATATATCCTACTTATGTTAATTGCCTCTATCAACATACAAAATTTCAGTTTGATTGCTGAAATAGATACGTAGATATTGATAACCGACTAAATATTTCGGATGGTCGCCATGTTGGATTTTATATAAGTAGGTACAAGAGTTATGTTCTGTTACATGCAGATTATTGTGTACGTGTAGCATTCAAACTTCAATCGCATGATTAGGACACAAGGAGTAACAAGGAGATTTTAAAATTTCGCACAGCTGCCATCTTGTGGTTATGGAAACAATTGAAATAAATTAGAAGCCAGTGGATTAACATTCGTATCAGGATTTACTGTACCAAGTTTCACTGCACTCGGATGGTTAAATTGCGATAAACGTCCATGTGAATATTTATATTTCGCGTCGCCGCCATGTTGGACTTGTGATCACCAGGTTATTTAAAGTCCTATAGGTGAACTTAAGTTCATAGCCCCTATGGAGATAAAAAAAAGTTCAGTTTGATTGCTATAATAGATTCGTAGATATTCAGAGCCGTCTACATATTTCGGATGGTCGCCTTGTTGGATTGTTAAATATATAAGGAATTGAAGCATGTACCATTAAAGGAAAATTATTGGGTAGGTTCATTATTCAAACTTTCACTTCGATCGCATGGCTATGACACAACACAGCCGCCATCTTGAGGTTATGTAAACAATTGAACTAAATTAGAAGCCAGTGAATTACAATGTGTATAAACCTTTCCTGTACCAGATTTCATTGCCTTTGGAACATTAAATCGCGAGAAAGGTCTATTTAAAATTTTCAAATTCGTTTGGCCGCCATGTTCGTTTCGTAGTTAACCTGCTTTTAAAAGTCTTACAGATAAACTTCTGGTAGTGCCGATACCTCCGCACAAAATTTCAGAGTGATGCCACTAATAGTTTCAGAGATATAGAATGCCGGTGAAATATTTCGCACATCCGCCATCTTGTGGTTATGTAAACATTTGAACGAAGTTAGATGTCGGCGCATTACAATGTGTATAAACATATACTGTAGCTAGTTTTATTGCGATTGGTTGGTTAAATCGCGAGAAAAGTCTATATAAAGTCGCAAATTCGCGTGGCCGCCATGTTGGTTTTATAGTTACCTGTTTTTCAAAAGTCACATAGGGGAACTTCTAGTAGTTTCTTTTATCAAAGTAAAAAATTCCAGTGTGATATCGTGAATAGTTTCGGAGATATTGAATGCTGGTGAAATATTTCGCACAGCCGCCATGTTGGATTAGTGAAACATAACAAAATTTGAAGGTCACTGTTAGGGTCGTAATAGTGCTATGAACTTACCGAGTGTCATTGAAATCGCTCCAGCCGTTTAGAAGTTATTAGGGGGACATACACACACGGACAAGAGGTGATCTCATAAGCCTATTTTTTAGCCTACTTTTCACATTTTGCAAAAATGAGGAAAAATTAGACTTATGAGATCGGGCAAATGTGTGTCTGTCTGTCTGTCCTTCTGTCTGTCTGGCTGGCTGTGTGTGTGTCCCCCCCTATCAACTCCTAAACGGCTGCACCAATCAAAACAAAATTTGGTAGGAGTAAAGATCTATACCGAAATATCTCACGGCCATATTTGAAACTGATGCCAGTGCTACCAACTGCTGAAAAATCGCAATTGAAATTTGAGCTCCATGTTGGATATCCTGGAAGTTATGGATGGGAGCTATTTAAAAATTGGCACACGTATAGATAATAATATTGCATTTGAATTTCCAGGAGGCCAAACATGGCAGTGTTGCCAAAATGAATATAAGCCTGCTGATAGGTCCAAATTTCAAATGCATATAACTTCTACACTATCAATTGGATTTCAACCAAATTTCATATGTGCTATGTGTACATAAACAGATATGACGGAGCATATTCTTAAGGGCCACCAGGGCTGCCAACTGTTAATAAATACTCTCAATTTTTTAAATCCAAATACCCATATATCAGAAAGTATGCAAGCCAACAGCCCTACACTTTGCACAGGTATAGTACCTGACATTCTATATTAATTTGGAGAAACTTATATACGTCATTGCTACCAACATGATTCTAAGCTTGCTGAGAGGTCCAACTTTAAAAACACGTAACTTCTATACTATCATTTGGATTTCAACCAAATTTCGTGTGTGCTATGTGTTCCATAACATATATGACTATGCCGACTCTTAAGAGTAACCAGGGCTGCCAACTGTTAAAAAAACCTGTCTCTATTTTTATTACCCTAATATCAATATATCAGAAAGTATGCAAGCCAATAGCTCTGAACTTTGCACACGTATAATACCTGGCATTCTAGATTAATTTGGGGTAACTAATATAGGCCTACGCCAGTGCTGCCAACATGAATCTAAACCTGCTGATAGGTCCAATATTAAAATGCATGTAACTTCTACACTAACTAATGGATTTCATTCAAAATTGACACAACAATAGATCATATTATTTCAGATTATTTCTGACCAACACATGTATGTCATAGTTGCCAACATGATTTTACGCGCGCTGTTAGATCCAATGATTAACTGCATGTAACGTCCATGCTATCCATTGGACTTCAACCAAAATTTGTATTCTGTACCTTAAGAGATGGAACTAAGAATATATTCAGTTACCAGGGCTGCCAACTGTAGTACTCTATTAGGCTACATTATGCCAGGTATACAGTATTTCGAACTAATTAGAAATTTCGATATTAGCAACTTAATTTCGTCATTATTCTAGATAGATCCATATAGATTATAAGAAAAGTAGGCTCTTTAGTTCGGCACGGAACTTCTTGTTTAAAATTGAAAATAGGCTAAAATGTATCCAATAATAATAATAATAATAATAATAATAATAAGACATACAAATGGGATTTGGTTCTGACAAGTGTCGGACACTAAAGGTGGTGAGAGGAAAAGTCCGGGTATGAGCTGGAAGATGTACAGCATATTAGGGCTATGATGGCAGAAGACACCTACAAATACTTAGGAGTAAACCAGGCCAAGCATATTGACCGTGTGTGAATAAAGAAAGATCTGTCCTGTGAATTTGTCAAAAGATTAAAACAAATCATAAAAACGCACTTGAACAGCAAAAACCTAATGAAAGCTGTGAACACGTATGCTGTACCTGTGCTGAGCTACTCCTTTGGCATAATCAAATGGTGTAAAACGGACATCGAAGGACTTGAGCGAAAAATGTGAACGATGCTCACGAAAGGAAACACCACCCACGATCTTCAATAGAGCTATTGACTCTACCCAGAAGCCTAGGTGGACGTGGGTTCTTTGACATTGTCAATCAGATGAAACGACAGATAGTCCCTTAGGGATTACTTCTACGCAGAAGCGAGGTCATCTGTATTCACAGAGCCATCAGTGAGGCGGACAGATCAATGCCACTGGTCTTGTGTCAGCAAGAGATTCAATACCTCCCACATACTGACCTTCAGAAGATGGAAGCAAGGAAAGCAAAACCTTTGCACGGAAGGCATCCAAATGAGGTGAGTCAAGCAAATGTTGTTATAACTGCGTCAAACTACTGGCTCACTTCAGGACAGATCTTTCCAGAAACTGAACGTTTTATGCTAGCAATTCAAGACCAAGTCATCCCTACAAGGAACTACCTCAAGTTCATTGTAAAAGATCCCGCTGTACCAGATGATAAGTGCCGCTACGAATGTTAACAGTCAGAAACAATACACCACATTACATCTGCATGTAGATACTTCCTGGCAACAGAGCACAAACAAAGTCATGATGCAGTTGCTAAAATCTTGCATCAGGAGTTGGCTGATAAGTTTCAGCTTTTGAAAGGAAAGAAAGTTCCGTACCACCAATATCAGCCAGAGTGTGTTCTTGAAAACAATGAGTACAAGCTGTATTGGGACCGAACTATTTTGACTGATCAATCGGTATCACACAACAGGCCGAATCTGGTGGTTGTAAACAAGAAAACCAAGCAAACTACATTGATTGATGTTGCGATTCCTAACAACAAGAATCTCCAGTCAAAACACATTGAAAAGATCAGCAAATACAGCGAGTTGGTCGACCGTATCAAAAGACAATGGCATGCAGAGCGAGTGAAGACCATACCTATTATTGTCTCGAGTACGGGCGTGATCCCAAGTACCTTGCTCCAAGGCCTTAAAGAACTGGATCTGGATACTCGGTTGTACAAACTAATGCAGAAGGCAGTAGTTCTAACAACAACCAGAATTGTTCGGAAGTTCATGGGTAGCGAAATTCTAGCTTAGAAGTTGCTGTTTCCGTAGCTATACTTTGGTTCACTGAAGCCCGTATAGTTACGTTGTAATATACCAGAAAGGTGTTATATGTACTGTATAAACCGAAAATAATAATAATAATAATAATAATAATAATAATAATAATAAATAATAATAATAATATGACACGTTCTTTATTTACTGCCTTGAAGCGTGACTCGCTTGCTGTGTCCAAGGTTGCAGGTTCGTATCCTGGCACAGTCAGCTGGCATTTGAGGGTGTGCAAATGCGAGGGAACCGTGTCAGTAGATTTACTCTATTTTTCGCACAGACGCCGTTGAAGGAAATTATAGTTTCGGTCTGATGTATTTATTCGTGAGCCTACCCACATAACAAATCTATTTCTTATTTTTATGTTGGTCGTCTGTGCGAAAAGCGCTTGCTATACACAATCATACAGATGAGGACTGGACCGGGGTCTGCTCAGCCTCGGGTGGCCCAAATGAGTAGAGGGGATTCGCTACCCACCTCAGCCATCCTCGAAGTGGTTTTCCGTGGTTTCTCACTTCGTCTTCGGGCAAATGCCGGGATGGTACCTACTGGAAGGCCACGGCAGCCTCCTGCCCACTTCCTAGCCTAACCGTCCCACTCTTCCCATCCCGTTCATCAGGCCCCCTGTTCACTTTGCAGGTGAGGCCGCCTGGGCGTAGTGCTGGTCACACAACCCAGTTGTATCCCTGACTCAGAGTCTCAAGCTCCAGGACACTGCCCTTACTGGCGGTAGAGGTGGGATCCTTCGCTTAGTCCGTGGGAAAAGCCGATCCTGGAGGGTAAAACGATAGCGAAAAAATACACATACAGTATTAGTTAGTTAGTTAGTGAGGTATTAAGGGATGGAACTACGAGGTCATCTGCCGCAAACATACAGTAAATACAGATAATTATAATGTTATTGATATTACGTCCCTTTTAACTACTCTGGCTTATAGAGACGCCGAGGTGCCGGAATTTTGCTCCGAAGGGGATCTTTAATGTGGAAGGATACCTTGCTTTCGTTCTACAGATCATATGTCGTCATCCAATCTGGCTACGCACCATCGGTTAAGTACGGTCCTTATCCGGACCAAATCAAAAATCAATCGTTGGAACAGATAGATATACGTCCATAATACATCCACAAAAAATGACATTAAGCAAAAAATAAATATACTAGTTCGAGGTTCGAATCTACTACAATGCGACTTCGTTGACGCTACTCAAGCAATTCTTGATTTAGCCACCATATCTATCGAGGACCATGGTGTATTGCTGGCATGTATTTCATCTATTCGTAGACACTTCCTGTCCAAACGTAAGAAGGTGTTATTTGGAGCTGTGATCGTTTTAATCATGCATTATATTTGAGGTCATTGAAATAACACTGCCACTATCGATTTCTACTACATTGGCGAGCATGTATTCAACGGTAAATTAGTACTACAGTCGTAAAGGAGCCTGTACGAATGTTTTTAGGAAGACTATGATATACGCGTTAGTTGGGTTGCCTTCCTCCAAAAAAATAAGGGGCTGGTGGACCACTCTGTATATAAAAAAAGTCCTCTCGGCACGCCGGAAGGCGGAGGTAGATTTCACCGGACAAACTTGGGGATAGGCGAAAATAGGCAGAATATGCAGGTTTTCGTAGAAGGATCAGACCTCATTTATTGCGAGAAGGTATTTTATAATCGGAGCTAAATTAACTTTGTTTTTCGTCATTTTATGCTTATTTTAAACATTTTATTGTCTTATGGGAACGGTAACCTTCTTGTCATTTGGGGTCCATTTTTATACTTGTGGTCACACTGTCCTTATTCAAGGATTCGACACTGATGTGTAACTATGTAACGGTCTGTTACTTCTTCACGCAAAATTATATCTCCCACAGAGATTTTGGTTGGTTTCTCAGTTTAGGGGCTGCGACAACGCGGTCATGTAACCCCGTGTACTTAGGGATGGCTGTATTAGTCTGTAAATCAGGTAAGGACTGCAGACGGTCAATTTCAAGCAGTAGTTCCTAATGTTGCTACCAGGTACTACCGTCAACGACACCTACCTGTGAACTTGGCTACTAGATGCCACCGCAGCCAGCAACTCGCAACGAACGTTGGAACTTCCCCTCCAAAGGAAAGCATACTGAGGGATTTTTAGCGCTCTTAGAAAATGCGACGACTTCGGACGGCTTTGAACTCGCGACCTTGGGCATAGACATTCAGCGTGCTTGCTACCAGTTACGACACCGAAGCCGCTTCACACTTAGTCAGATGGAATTCTGAATATGATCTCATGCAAGTGCGTTATCTTGGCAACGTATGATGGCTCATCCCTCATCAATTTAGTAGAGTTGCCATGGCAACCACTGATAGCTCTTGGCATTTTCTTATAATTCCGAAATCATTTTTCTCATCCCTTGGCATAATGGTGGGTCATATCAAAAATTCTTTCAGACAAAAGTTTTAGGTAATTATTAGGGGAATATTGTCCATTTCGTTCGGTTTTGATATTGTGCCTATTAACGGAGATATGATTAATGTGTCCCGAAAAACCCACTTTTTCCCACCCCTTTGGTCAATGGTTGGTGATATAAAAAAAACTCTTCAAACATAAATTTTTGGGCGTTATCCGACAAATAGTATGAACGTTAAACGGATTCGATATTTCACATATTAAGAGAGTTATAGCAATATTTCACTTTTTCGAAAAAAAAAAAAACATTTTCACCCCCTTCTACCGTTTTAGCCCAGTAACGAACTCGACCGAGATTTTATAGGTATACATATTCGGTAAAAAGTGATTGGTGAAAAATTACGGCAGTTATCGTGTCCACAAGAAACTGATATATATATACACTTTTGAACTGACGGTGGTTTTGGGGTCTGGGGGATGTGAAACGCGAAGATATGTCGAAATTTTCCGGAAGTCGAAACATGGTACCCATTGCAATAGTTAGCTTTCTAATGAAATCTACCTCTGGTTGGTTCCTCAGTTTAGGGGCTGCGACAACGCGGTCATCTAACCCCGTGTACTTTGGGTGAGTGTAGAATCTGTCTGATAAACGGTGTAAATTGTAATGGCTCTAGTAGTCTTAATTCAGGTAAGGACTGCAGACGGTCAATTTCAAGCAGTAGTTCCTAATGTTGCTACCAGGTACTACCGTCAACGACACCTAGCTTTGAACTTGGCTACTAGATGCCACCCCAACCAGCAACTCGCAACGAACGTTGGAACTTCCCCTCCAAAGGAAAGCATACTGAGGGATTTCAGCTCTCTTAGAAAATCCGACGACTTCGGCCGGCTTTGAAACCGCGACCTTGGGCATAGACATTCTGCATGCTACCAGTTACGTCACCGAAGCCGCTTCCCACTTAGATGAAAATACTGAATCTGATCTCGTGCAAGTGCGTTGTCATGGCAACGTCTGATGGCTCATCCCTCATCAATTAAGTAGTGTTGCCATGCCAACCTTTGATAGCTCTTGGCATTTTCTTATAATTCCGAAATCATTTTCCTCATCCCTTGGCATAATGGTGGGTCATATCAAAAATTATTTCAGACAAAAGTTTTAGGTAATTATTAGGGGAATATTGTCCATTTCGTACGGTTTTGATATTGTGCCTATTAAGAGAGATATGATTAATGTTTCCCGAAAAACCCACTTTTTCCCACCCCTTTGGTCAATGATTGGAGATATAAAAAAACTCTTCAAACATAAATTTTTGGGCTTTATCCGACACATAGTATGAACGTTAAACGGATTCGATATTTCACATATTAAGAGAGTTATAGCAATATTTCACTTTTTCGAAAAAAAAAACCATTTTCACTCCCTTCTACCGATTTAGCCCAGTAACGAACTCGACCGAGATTTTATAGGTATACATATTCGGTAAAAAGTGATTGGTGAAAAATTACGGCAGTTATCGTGTCCACAAGAAACTGCTATATATTGTGCCCTTGCAGCAAGAAATATGCAAATCACAGTATGCCAGCATTGCTCAATTCGGGATTTTTCGGGGCTGCGGTAAGTTCTCCCACTCTGTGACTTACATATTTTGGATTAAATAGAAGATACACTTGCAAAAATAACAACAAAATCAACTCCTATTTTAACACATTTAATTAATCAAAAATTATGGCGCTACAAACAAATAAACACATAAACTACTGACCAATATCATTCTACTTGTCCAAAGTGAACAAGGAATAGCATAAAAATAAAACAAATATTAGATTAAAACACATGGTTTTCTTTAAAACCAACAATTCACGATTATTTTCACTTCCATAAAGTACTTATCTTAAAGTTCCAAATAACTACGAGCTTCTTTGGCTCGATACTTTCCCATAATAATGGTGTCATATTTTTGTACACCTCATGAAATATTTTTATCTTTTCTTATCATCAAAACAAATATATAATTACATGTTAATTATTCACTTCAATATTTGGGCATATCACATGTTCTCCATATTTACTATCTCTCTCAAGTTTTGCAAATTCACTACGGTGATCTGGAAAACTATTTGTGTACTCCAGAGTTATATAGATTACTTGACAAAGTCAAAAACTATGATCACTCCCGAAACCTAGTTATCTTCACAAAACTCGTGGATTCCTTCTTTTCCATACAATATTACAATAGGGATTTTATTTAATTCATTTGTCTTATAAGACCATTATCACATAAGAAAACTACGATCTGAATTGGCAAGCGATAATATCAATCTACAAGGACCTCGGTTCAACGCCCGGGTCATTAACAACTTTAAACACTCACGGTGTATTTAACACATCTTACAAGACGGTTTTTACCCACCCTCGCTCTATGAGGGTCAGGCCATTATACTCGGGCGTGATTTATGACAAGGAAAGCGACTCTCTGCCTAACCTACGGTGGCAGCTCTCTTCAATGCTTTAAAACAAACCTTCACATTATTCTCAGTTCTGTGGAGAGACCTGGCTTTTACTCACTTATTTTCATTCAACAATATTCTTTGGCTCATAAACCACTTTCGTAACCTTGGCATTTATTAATTATGAGAGGGTCCTCATTGATTGGGAAGATTAATACACATTCTACGACGAATAATTAGGGGCTTTAACAACAAGAGGATTCTAGGTTCGAATCTCTTAACATGCCTCGGGAACATTTCCACATCAGAGGACTTATACAAAACGCGATTTAGGGTCAAGCCGTAGCTTAAAGGACCTACGCTCAATAATACCATACATTAGCTCCCTTTTAAATAATACACACATGGCCTCGTGATCCACGTCACCATTTAGAGGACTTACAACATATCTCAATTCACTGCAATCAACTACCCTCCATAAGTAATTTACCAAGTACTTTAACTTTTACGCGTTCCTAGCGTGACTTTTTATTTAATTGCGTTCCATTACGCTACACATTAATTTACGGCCGAATGTCTTCCAAAGAACTGACAAATTTCATAGTAACAATTGATACATATCTTAATTCTTATATTAATCTTTTCCGTTGACAATAAATCGCTCCCTTTTTAAGAACATGCATTTACATCATGTCTTATACATTTGTTAAGGCTTCAACGCTCTATATTTTATATCATTCAATTTAATCTTTATTTAGATTTCTTTACCTCGTTATTCACATCATGTTTTCATTCCTTACAAAAACTCAAAAGCTATTTCTTTCATATAATTCAAATTTACCTTTATGTAAATATCTTTGTTATAATTATTATTATCACGCTTGCTTTTATAACATTCATTAAATACTGACATTTTATTCCATGCATTTCCTCTACAGGATTTATTATTTCACATACTTATTTATTATTTCTTACAACTTTATTTTCGTTCAGATCGCGTTCTTATTAAGTTATTATTCATTTAAAAACATCCCTTCTACTCAAAACTCCGGTGGAATTGTACACAAAATTTTTCCCGACACCAAAACATAATGAAAATCTTTACTTACATGTTTAAGGTCGCTTTCTGACCTTTATTCTCGTTTGATGTGACATTTTGGCCCACCTTCTTGACCTACTCCATATTGTACAATCTCATCTTATGTACAGAAATTTCTTGACACATATTCACTGTATTTAACACTGACAACATTTTTTAGCCTACTTTTCACATTTTGCAAAAATGAGGAAAAAGTAGACTTATGAGATCGGGCAAATGTCTGTCTGTCTGTCTGTCTGTCTGTCTGTCTGTCCTTCTGTCTGTCTGTCTGGCTGTGTGTGTGTCCCCCCCTATCAACTCCTAAACGGCTGCAGCAATCGAAACAAAATTTGGTAGGAGTGAAGATTTATACCTGAATTTCTCACGGCCATATTTGAAAATGATGTCAGTGCTACCAACTGCTAAAAAATCGTGATTGAAATTTGAGCTCCATGTTGTATATCTTGGAAAGTATGAATGGGAGCTATTTCAAAATTGGCACACGTACAGACCATAATATTTCAGTTTAATTTCCAGGAGGCCAAACATGGCAGTGTTGCCAAAATGATTATAAGCCTCCTGATAGGTCCAATTTTTAAATGCACATAACTTCTACACTATCAAGTGGAATTCAACCAAATTTCGTATGTTGTATGTGTACATAACCAGATATGACTGAGCGTATTCTTAAGACCTACCAGGGCTGCCAACTGTTAATAAATGCTCCTAATTTATTTTATCCAAATACCAATATATCAGAAAGTATGCAAGCCGATAGCTTTAAACTATGCACACGTATAGTACCTGACATTCTATATTAATTTGGAGTAACTTATATACGTCAGTGCTACCAACATGATTCTAAGCCTGCTGACAGGTCCAACTTTAAATACATGTAACTTCCATACTATCATTTGGATTTCAACCAAATTTCGTATGTGCTATGTGTACCATAACAGATATGACTATGCGTATTCTAAGGAGCAACCAGGGCTGCCAACTGTTAATATGGATTGTCCCTATTTTTGTTACCCTAATATCAATATATCAGTAAGTATGCAAGCCAATAGCTCTAAACTTTGCACACGTATAGTACCTGGCATTCTAGACGAATTTGGAGTAACTAATATACGTCAGTGCTGCCAACATGATTCTAAGCCTGCTGATAGGTCCAATTTTAAAATGCATGTAACTTCTATACTAACCAATGGATTTCATTCAAAATTGACACAACAATAGATCAAATTATTTCAGATTATTTCTGACCAATACATGCATGACATTATTGCCAACATGATTTTACGCGCGCTGTTAGATCCAATGTTTAACTGCATGTAACGTCCATGTTATTCATTGGACTTCAACCAAATTTTGTATTTTGTACCTTAAGAGATGGAACTAAGAATATATTCAGTCATCAGGGCTGACAACTGTAATGCTCTATTAGGATACATTATGCCAGGTATACAGTATTTCGAACTAATTGGAAATTTCGATATTAGCAACTTAATTTCGTCATTATTCTAGATAGGTTCATATTCTGTAGAATAATCACTGGCATGAAAAGTAGGCTGTATAGTTCTTCACGGAACTTCTTGTTTTTAATACACTGGTGTATCCGTTTTGAACACACATTAAAACACTAAAAAAATATTACTCTGGTACATATTATAACACATATCACTGTGCATAAAACGCTTTCACTTTACCTAAAACACTTAAAATGATACTCTTATTTCTTTTCTTACAATATTTACACTTCACTCCTATCACACGGGCGTATCTCAACGATTTTTACGATTTCTGTCGGCTGTTGATGATCCCTGATGTGAATCCTATCGACCTGCATTGGACGTGTGATTTTACTCGTTCAAAGTTGCTCTCTCCTACAATGGAAACTACTGGTTTCAGTCTCTCAAAACCGCTTCTATTGTCTATTACTCGGCTTTACTTTATCTTCTTTAACTAGGCGATAAATGTCTTTACTTTGCCGTCACCTCTATTTATATATGGTGGTCTATCGCCCCCTATAGTTTCTATATCTTGGCCTCCCTTCGAGGACCGTATACTGTCTATCGTACCGTTTAGTTTCTATATCTTGGCCTCCCTTCGAGGACCGTATACTGTCTATCGTATATTTTTGACGTTTTCTCACTAGAGTACGTTTCCCTCTGGTTTCGAACCTAAGTTCCTAAGTTCCTTTCGCTTGAACTTCTATCTTTCGCGATCGTAATTACTGTTTATTCTTGTCCTTTACAGGACTTAATGTCTTTAACAATGTCTTTACTAGAAGTAACGCCGTTTATTTGTTGGAGTTCTTATAACTTCGTAACTGTATTGAACTAGTCTTCTTCTGGAACTCGAAGTTCCCTACTGATGGCTGTGTCTTACTTTGGCGATATTGCTTTAAAGTCCGTATATTTAATGTTCTTTATAATTTAGAACTCTTCAAAGTCTCGAACTGCTAACCCTCAGCGTAGCGTACTTATATCGTAACTGGTCTACACTCGGTGAACTTGTAGCATAGCCTCCCACAGGCTCTGGATCGATGTCTGATACAGCTTAACGTCCCCCTCACGGGCTCTTGAATACTGCGTATCCGATGTGGTGCAGCACTTCCGCTCACGGGCTCTCGTAGACTGCATGATTGGCTTGGTGAGGCCAGGAGTTTTATACCTGTCAGTCACAAAAAGATAAAATCCTAGTCCTTTTCGTGACCAACTTCTGAACTAATTGTCGCACAATTAATAAAATTATATATCCAGAAAGCTCGTCTTCCAAACGTAAAATAATCTCCCTGTGCATGGAAATCGATCGTGCATTTCCGAGATATTAATTAATTTCTCGTCCTCAACTGTGTGGGTGGTGCTGTTCTTTTTTTATTCTCCCACTCCTTAGGTCTCGGTGAACCCCCAATGACGTCTACTTGCGTTTGCAGTTTTCTCCTGTGCAATTTTTACAAGGTTTTTCTTTACACAAAAATCTCTAATCCAAATTGATTCACCGTACTGTATCTGTTTACTTATTTTTATACTCGTAAACGGGTTAAATTTAATTATTCCTGTTCTGACTCAGCAGCGAGGTTGCCATATTCCTGCAACGTAAGAGCAATTTCCGAGTCCAGCTTCTTCGTCTTACAGTCAAAACTTTCCACTCGTTCTAATAATATCCATGACTGGCTCCTTATAAATGTCAAGAGGCATGAGCTCATCTAAGGAACACCTGGCCCTAGCGCTTGCACAATGTTAGGCTATAATCCTGGCTTGAAATCTCTCTCCGTTCCCTTAGAGATTGTATGATTCTTTCATTCCTTTCTCAAAGTACATGGATTCGACTCTCTTTGAGGCCATGGTACATGGGTTCATCTCACCCCTCCTTAGGTAAATAAATTTTCGAAAAATTTTGAGGAAATTTATTTTATATATCCAAAAAAAATATCTTATTTTTCCTTTTTAACTGTCGAAGCCATCATAACGTTATCCGTACCTTCTGATTTTTCTTCCTTAAAATCCCACGATAATTTGATTTCTTTCATCTTTTTAAGTCATATCCGGTAATTGTGTCGGTTGGGTACGCTCTGTCCCTACCCTTTCTTTCTCCTTTTTATTTGTCTGGATATTAGGTTTCCAGAACCTCATTCTTCTTTACGGGTGTGGTCTCTCCCTACCCGTTCCCTTATTTCAACATTCTCCTTCCTTAAATTGAAATTTTCTTCTTCAATAAAATCAATTATGTCTTTTATTTCCCAATATAATTTCTCCAATTCGCATTCGCACTCGAATGTTTGAGCTCTGTTTCCTTTTTCTATCTCATTCTTGTTTCTATCAAAATTGGATTCTTCATCTCTAAATGTTTCCATAACCAGGGCTTGTTCATTGGCTTCATCGAAGTCTTCGGGAGGGTAATACACTTTTAAATTTGCTGAATTCATGGTCACTTCATGATTCGTTTCACAGTGCCGAATTCTATAGGCATTATTTCTCAAATCCCTTATTATTTGATACGGTCCGTGGTACATTTTCTGGAACTTTTTGTACACGCGGTTCCCTGGATCCGAAATGGCGGGTCTTTTTACTAACACCATTTCCCCTGCTAATAGTGGCCGATGATACCTCTTGTGCCTATTTCTTCTTTGTCTCCTGTCGGCTTGAGCTTTTAGATGCTCAAAGGCTCTTCTTATACGTACATCTCTTCCAGGCTGAGCGTCTGCTGGCCTAGGAATTACCAGACTCCAAGGTCTCTCTGGTTGCTCATTTCGATGTAACGTTATTGGTATCTCTCCCGTAGATTCATGGATTGTGTTGTTTATACAAAATTCGATAATATCCAAGATATCTATCCACTTCCAATTTTCTTCGGCACAGTATATTCTACAATACTTGGCCGTCTCCCTCATCACTCTTTCTACAGGATTTGCCTCAGGATGGCGAATACTTGACAAAATCTGACGTATTCCAAGTCTTTCTAATTCTTGTCTGAACTCTACACTGGTGAAACAACTACCGTGATCCGACAACAAATTCTCAGGTTTTCCCAGAATCGGTATCACTTTTTCTTTGAGTCGTTTTAACACCTGTTTGGTACTAGTCTTCTGTATGGGAGCAAGGACAACCATTTTAGTGAAGACATCCATAGCCACCATTATGTGTCGATTTCCTCTTCTTGCCTTTGGCAAAGGTCCGAAGTTATCAATAGATATGATTTGACCTGGCCTTTCGGGCAACAATGGTATAGGCTTTTGTCTCATCAGAAATGCATTTGGTTTGATCCTTTGACATAAATCACATGTCTTTAGCGTGTCCCTTACAGTTTCTCTCAGTCTCGGCCATACAAATGCTTCTTTCAGCATCGAGACTGTTTTGTCGACTCCCATATGTCCGAACGATCTATGGGCTAGCCATACTATTTTCCTCTTCAAAATTGCAGGTACAACAATCCTTAATCGTGTATGGTCAGAGTCCACAAACTTATATAATAATCCATTATAAAATGTGTAATCTTGAGCTATCTTATTAGCTTCCGTGTACGCCGGTGTTTCCCTTATCAAACTTCCTTCGAGGAAAGATATGAGCATGTTCATCCATGGATCCTCACGTTGCCGTTGACTAATGCTCCTTAACTCATTTAGAGTACGCTGATCCCTGTCTTCCAAATCAATAGCCATTACTTCCTCTTCTGTGGACTTTGGCTGTCTACTTAAGTAGTCTGGAACTATATTTTCTTTTCCTGGGCAGTATTCTATCTTTACATCAAACTGTTGAATATATAAAGCCCAACGCATCAACCTTTGACTGGATAGATCAGTCTTCATCAAAAAGGTTAAGGCTTTATGATCCGTTCTTAGAATGACCTGAAACCCATATACGATCTTTCGCCAATATTGCAGCGCGTGCAATATCGCTAACAGCTCGATTTCGCTGATCGTATAATTTTTCTCGTGTGGTTTCAGTCTCCGACTTGTGAAAGCTAGATAATTTTTCTTATCAGGGTTATCCGGGTTTTCCTGATATAGCATTGCCCCTATTCCAATCTGGGATGCATCTGTTTGAATTATAAATTTCTGATTAAAATCAGGATATCCTAGCTTCACATAGTTTAAGAGCATTTCCTTGGCCTCCACGAATGCTTTTTCTGTTTCCTCCGTCCATTTCCACTTGCACCCCTTCTTCAGAAGGTCCTGTAGTGGTGCAACAGTTTTTGTGTATGATGGACAATGTCCTGAGAAGAAACCAATCAATCCCAAAAACTGGCGAACGTTCTTCACCTTCAAAGGCCTTGGAAAATCCCTTATCGATTCCAATTTGCATGGATTTGGTTTAACACCATCCTTATCAATCACATGCCCTAAAAATGTTACTTGCCTTTGACAAAAATTTGACTTCTTTAAATTGATTTTAAAATTTGCCCTTCTTAAGTCTTCCAATAATTTCTTCAATTTTTCTAAATGTCCCTCAATATACTCCGAGGTAAGCAAAATATCATCCACATAACGGATAGTGCACTCTTTCTCTTCCTCTGACAGGTTTCGATCAAGCGCTCTTATTATGGCAGATCCCGCGGTCTTCAATCCAAACGGACATCTCCTAATACAATAGGTTTGTTGGTCGAACTGAAATCCAGTCAACAAGCTGGTTTTCTCTTCCAGTTCGAGATGATGATACGAAGAAGTCATGTCAATATTTGTGAAAATCTTCTTGCCTTTGAACTTCCTCAGTATTTCTTTTATGGGTGGTGCCGAATCATTTTCTGGTATGATTTTTGCATTTAAATTACTGGCATCTAGACCCACCCTTACTGAGCCATCCGGTTTGCTCACAATCACTAATGGACTAACATATGGTGTCGCCATCTTTTCTATAACACCTGCATTCATCATCTCCTGCAGTGTTTTCTTAGTTTGTGGGTAATGTTTTTCCGCAACCGGGTATGGTTTTTGTCTGAACGGTGCCCAATCATTGACTTGGAACGCGTATTTAAAATTTTCAATCTTCCCTGGCTTGGAATCAAATACGTCCCTAAAATTCAATAATAATTTCTTTAATTGTTCCTTATTTTCGAGGTTCACCTTAGCTTCCTCTACTTTTCCTGACAGGTTGGTCTCGAACTCAGTTTCCAAATTATCTTCGAGTTCTATGTTGAGGACCTCAAATATCCTTTCTATGTCCTTACAACCTTCTTCCGTTACTTCTTCCACATGCCATACCTGTTCTCCTACTTTCACATCCTGTTCCTGTAGGTTAATGTTTTGTTCATCCACATCCTCTCTTTGGATTCTAATGCAGTTTTGCGCTAGGTCTATGATGACCTTGTTCTCACGGATAAAATCAATACCTAATATGACATTATACGGTAATTGATTTACCAGCAAAAAGCATTGCGAAATTTCAGCGTTACCCATGATCAGATCAATGTATACCTGAAATTTGCATGTTAAAGATTTTTCAGGGATAATTCCCTTAATCGTTACACTTGATGTGGGGATTTTTAATACGCGGCCTCTTGTTTCCAATTCATTCAGAAGGGTTTGCGTAATTAAACTTATTGTTGATCCGGTATCAATCAATGCCCTGACCAGTAATCCTTCTATTCTTAGCATAATTATGGGTAATTCTCTTTTGATAGGTGGGATTCCGTCCACATCCTCATTAATTAGCTCATCTGGTGTTGATATCCAATTCACAATTTCTACCTCCTCCCAGCTCCTGGTATGTTTCCACTTTTGACGATTTAAATTTGGAGTTTTTTTTTATCCTGAGGGCTCCTTTTTCCCTCATTCTTTAACTGAGCTTGTAGTTCCAAGCTTTGAGCTCCATCTAGTCGGTCGGGTGATTTCCGGTTCTTGATTGCCTCACTCCAACGGACTTTTTGCCTTTCAGGTTCGTCTGGTCGTTCGTTCATGTAACGAAGACTTTCGTGATATCTTTCCTCTATTTCGGCCCGATATTCATCATCCCTATCCTCTGGCCTTACGTTCCTTCGGGGATAATTCTCCCATTTCTTTCTGTTTTCTTGCCTCTGATGGTTATTGTTATAGGGTCGGCTCTCTTGTTGCCTATAACCCGTATTCCTAGGATTTCTTCCTCGATATCCTCCTCTGTGGTATGGCTGTATTCCTCTAGGCTCTTGGTGCCCATACTCTCGACCTAGTCCTTGAGTATCAGTGCTGGTGGACTGATTCCTGGTCGATGGTTTTTCGCTGGTTTCCTGACTGCTGGCCATGTGTACCTGTTCAGTCTGTCTTTGGTGCCTAGGAGTTACGTGTGACGTCGTCATGTCTAATTGACGTAATACACTCTCCACTTCCACAGCACTTCTGGCTTTGGATGAGATTAACAGCCTCTAATTCTCATATGGAAGTTGTCTTGCAATGGCGGCACACAGGTCGTTCTCAGCTGGAGCAATATCAAGTTCGCGGAATTTACATAGCTGAGCGGTAAAAAATTCGGAGTACTTAGTTGGTGCATTTGTGCTGTACTTCCTAGAGTACAGATCTAGCCTCAAATTCTCCTGGACGTCTGCTGCCCAATATCGTTTTAAAAAGGCTTCTCTAAAGCCTTCCACCGTATCAAAGGTGTACCTGAAGCTTCTGAACCAGGTGAGACAATCACCTGCCAACAACTTCTCAATAGCTCTCAGTCTCCGATCCTGAGGAACCTTCATTTCGTTTAAGTACTCTGCGACTTCCTTTATTCAGTATTTTGGAGTAATTGACATGTTATTACCCGTAAATTTTACCGGTCTGTCCTCATTCGATTTGATAATGTTTATTATCTGACCATTTGTCTGGTTCATGTATGGGGTTGACATCGCCATCGGATATCCTGGGTTCTTGTAAGGGTTCTCCCCTCCTAAGTCCCTATCGGTATCTGTGCCTTGTTCACGGGAATCTACCCATCCTGTCTTTGGAAACTCCTCCTGATTCTCAAATTCTAATTTCCTTTCCCTTCGGGCACTTTCTTCATTAGCCATGAGTTGGATTTCCATTTGACTGTTCTTATGTTCAGTCCTCTCCAACCGGGATCCTAATTCATTTTGAATTCTTTCCTGATTTTTCTTACTGGTTTCCAGTTCTTGTTTGAGTTGGTTTTTGTCGTTCCTGAAGCTATTCCTGATTTCATTTAAGTGTTCTTCTACCTCTTTCTTAATGACCATGACCTGTTCTGTTATAATTTCTGTTTTAACGTCACCTCTGGTATCTAGGTCTTCTCGTATTTCCTTTATCTTTTTCTCCATCTCTCTTTGTCCTTTGACCATATTTACTTTAATTCCTTCCAGTTTTTCCTCAGTTTTCCCTTGACTCTTATATAATATCATCAAGTCATTTTGGATCTGGCCTACTTCCATATGAGTTTTTCCTACTTCGACTTTTAATGTTCCGATGGTTCCCTGAACATCATTAATACCCTGACTTATTTCATCTATCTTATGGGTACTTTCCTTATTTTCGTCCTCTCGTTGTTTTCTTTCACTCTGGAGATGCCCCTCGTATATACCTAATCTTCGATTTATTTCACCCTCATACTTCTTTAAGTTATCATCTACCTGCCCGGTAAACAGCTCAAATTGACTTTTCATATCCCGCGCATCCTTTTGATTTTGATTTTTCATCTCAGTTACTTCGGTCTGAACTACACCGATTTTATTCTCGAGGGTTCCTACTTTCTCCTCAACCTTTCCAAATCGGGTTCCTAGCTCATTCACACTTTGTTTTATTTCATCCCGGGATGTTTTACAGATATCGCTGTTAGATTTTATCTGAGCTTCTAATTTTTTCTGCACACCTTGGATCTGGGTTACAAGTTTCTTTTCACATTCCTCTACATTTTCTTTACATGCTTTTTCCATGCTATTTAATTTAGTTTCCATAGTACCAAAATTATCCTCTAAAATTTTAAAATTTTCTCGGCATTCATTTTGTGATTCTCCCATATTTTTGTTCATAGTATTTATTTGGCCTTGCAATTCTGACTGAAATACTTTATTTTCCCTTTGAATTTCACTTGCGATTTTCCCTTTTAAATCATTTAATTTGTCCCCAAACTTAGTGTCAAAATCTTGAAATTTGGTATTCATTGTTTCTTCTAAAACCTTGGACCCCTCTTTCATTTCCTTAATTTCAACCTTCAGTTCCTTATCCATTTTTATACAATTAGCTTCGATAGCTTCTAATTTAGTTCCCATGTTATCACTTTTAGCTTCGATATCTACTAATTTAGTTCCCATGTTATCACTTTTAGCTTCGATATCTACTAATTTAGTTCCCATGTTATCACTTTTAGCTTCGATATCTACTAATTTAGTTCCCATATTAGCACTATCAGTTTTTAGTGACTAAACTTTGATTCATGGATCCTAACTTTTGGTTATTTTCCTCCTGTTGGCTGTCCAACTTATTCAAACTCTCATTTATGGATTCGAACACTTTGTTATTTTCATCCTTTTGGAGGCCCAATGTATTGTTTATAGCCTCCAACTTTTCATTGTTATCGGCTTTTATAGCCTCCAAAAGCCGTTGCATCTCTTCACTCAATGCCATCTTATTAGAATATAGTGGGCTACTAATGCCACATCGCTAGAACATGTTTGAGAGATAGTAATCTGAACCATTGTGTCCCAATTTCTTTAAAAATTTACTTTGGTACGGGTGTTTACTACACCGTACCCTTTTGATATTCTTATTCAAACTCAAAGAGCTTTATGGAAGTTAACATTATACGTTGTAGCTACTCCTATCATTACTTTACTTTTACATGAATCGACCGTCTTTAGTGTTCCTCTAATTATTAATCCAAGCACAGTACTTCTATTCACCCCCCTGTGCCCTTGCAGCAAGAAATATGCAAATCACAGTATGCCAGCATTGCTCAATTCGGGATTTTTCGGGGCTGCGGTAAGTTCTCCCACTCTGTGACTTACATATTTTGGATTAAATAGAGGATACACTTGCAAAAATAACAACAAAATCAACTCCTATTTTAACACATTTAATTAATCAAAAATTATGGCGCTACAAACAAATAAACACATAAACTACTGACCAATATCATTCTACTTGTCCAAAGTGAACAAGGAATAGCATAAAAATAAAACAAATATTAGATTAAAACACATGGTTTTCTTTAAAACCAACAATTCACGATTATTTTCACTTCCATAAAGTACTTATCTTAAAGTTCCAAATAACTACGAGCTTCTTTGGCTCGATACTTTCCCATAATAATGGTGTCACATTTTTGTACACCTCAAGAATTATTTTTATCTTTTCTTATCATCAAAACAAATATGTAATTACATTTAAAATTACATGTTAATTATTCACTTCAATATTTGGGCATATCACATGTTCTCCATATTTACTATCTCTCTCAAGTTTTGCAAATTCACTACGGTCATCGGGAAAACTATTTGTGTACTCCAGAGTTATAAAGATTACTTGACAAAGTCAAAAACTATGATCACTCCCGAAACCTAGTTATCTTCACAAAACTCGTGGATTCCTTCTTTTCCATACAATATTACAATAGGGATTTTATTTAATTCATTTGTCTTATAAGACCATTATCACATAAGAAAACTACGATCTGAATTGGCAAGCGATAATATCAATCTACAAGGACCTCGGTTCAACGCCCGGGTCATTAACAACTTTAAACACTCACGGTGTATTTAACACATCTTACAAGACGGTTTTTACCCACCCTCGCTCTATGAGGGTCAGGCCATTATACTCGGGCGTGATTTATGACAAGGAAAGCGACACTCTGCCTAACCTACGGTGGCAGCTCTCTTCAATGCTTTAAAACAAACCTTCACATTATTCTCAGTTCTGTGGAGAGACCTGGCTTTTACTCACTTATTTTCATTCAACAATATTCTTTGGCTCATAAACCACTTTCGTAACCTTGGCATTTATTAATTATGAGAGGGTCCTCATTGATTGGGAAGATTAATACACATTCTACGACGAATAATTAGGGGTTTAACAACAAGAGGATTCTAGGTTCGAATCTCTTAACATGCCTCGGGAACATTTCCACATCAGGGGACTTATACAAAACGCGATTTAGGGTCAAGCCGTAGCTTACAGGACCTACGCTCAATAATACCATACATTAGCTCCCTTTTAAATAATACACACATGGCCTCGTGATCCACGTCACCATTTAGAGGACTTACAACATATGTCAATTCACTGCAATCAACTACCCTCCATAAGTAATTTACCAAGTACTTTAACTTTTACGCGTTTCTAGCGTGACTTTTTATTTAATTGCGTTCCATTACGCTACACATTAATTTACGGCCGTATGTCTTCCAAAGAACTGATAAATTTCATAGTAACAATTGATACATATCTTAATTCTTATATTAATCTTTTCCGTTGACAATAAATCGCTCCCTTTTTAAGAACATGCATTTACATCATGTCTTATACATTTGTTAAGGCTTCAACGCTCTATATTTTATATCATTCAATTTAATCTTTATTTAGATTTCTTTACCTTGTTATTCACATCATGTTTTCATTCCTTACAAAAACTCAAAAGCTATTTCTTTCATATAATTCAAATTTACCTTTATGTAAATATCTTTGTTATAATTATTATTATCACGCTTGCTTTTATAACATTCATTAAATACTGACATTTTATTCCATGCATTTCCTCTACAGGATTTATTATTTCACATACTTATTTATTATTTCTTACAACTTTATTTTCGTTCAGATCGCGTTCTTATTTAGTTATTATTCATTTAAAAACATCCCTTCTACTCAAAACTCCGGTGGAATTGTACAAAAAAAAATTCCCGACACCAAAACATAATGAAAATCTTTACTTACATGTTTAAGGTCGCTTTCTGACCTTTATTCTCGTTTTATGTGACATTTTGGCCCACCTTCTTGACCTACTCCATATTGTACAATCTCATCTTATGTACAGAAATTTCTTGACACATATTCACTATATTTAACACTGACAACATTTTTTTTTTAATACACTGGTGTATCCGTTTTGAACACACATTAAAACACTAAAAAAATATTACTCTGGTACATATTATAACACATATCACTGTGCATAAAACGCTTTCACTTTACCTAAAACACTTAAAATGATACTCTTATTTCTTTTCTTACAATATTTACACTTCACTCCTATCACACGGGCGTCGATTTTTACGATTTCTGTCGGCTGTTGATGATCCCTGATGTGAATCCTATCGACCTGCATTGGACGTGTGATTTTACTCGTTCAAAGTTGCTCTCTCCTACAATGGAAACTACTGGTTTCAGTCTCTCAAAACCGCTTCTATTGTCTATTACTCGGCTTTACTTTATCTTCTTTAACTAGGCGATAAATGTCTTTACTTTGCCGTCACCTCTATTTATATATGGTGGTCTATCGCCCCCTATAGTTTCTATATCTTGGCCTCCCTTCGAGGACCGTATACTGTCTATCGTACCGTTTAGTTTCTATATCTTGGCCTCCCTTCGAGGACCGTATACTGTCTATCGTATATTTTTGACGTTTTCTCACTAGAGTACGTTTCCCTCTGGTTTCGAACCTAAGTTCCTAAGTTCCTTTCGCTTGAACTTCTATCTTTCGCGATCGTAATTACTGTTTATTCTTGTCCTTTACAGGACTTAATGTCTTTAACAATGTCTTTACTAGACGTAACGCCGTTTATTTGTTGGAGTTCTTATAACTTCGTAACTGTATTGAACTAGTGTTCTTCTGGAACTCGAAGTTCCCTACTGATCGCTGTGTCTTACTTTGGCGATATTGCTTTAAAGTCCGTATATTTAATGTTCTTTATAATTTAGGACTCTTCCAAGTCTCGAACTGCTAACCCTCAGCGTAGCGTACTTATATCGTAACTGGTCTACACTCGGTGAACTTGTAGCATAGCCTCCCACAGGCTCTGGATCGATGTCTGATACAGCTTAACGTCCCCCTCACGGGCTCTTGAATACTGCGTATCCGATGTGGTGCAGCACTTCCGCTCACGGGCTCTCGTAGACTGCATGATTGGCTTGGTGAGGCCAGGAGTTTTATACCTTTCAGTCACAAAAAGATAAAATCCTAGTCCTTTTCGTGACCAACTTCTGAACTAATTGTCGCACAATTAATAAAATTATATATCCAGAAAGCTCGTCTTCCAAACGTAAAATAATCTTCCTGTGCATGGAAATCGATCGTGCATTTCCGAGATATTAATTAATTTCTCGTCCTCAACTGTGTGGGTGGTGCTGTTCTTTTTTTATTCTCCCACTCCTTAGGTCTCGGTGAACCCCCAATGACGTCTACTTGCGTTTGCAGTTTTCTCCTGTGCAATTTTTACAAGGTTTTTCTTTACACAAAAATCTCTAATCCAAATTGATTCACCGTACTGTATCTGTTTACTTATTTTTATACACGTAAACGGGATAAATTTAATTATTCCTGTTCTGACTCAGCAGCGAGGTTGCCATATTCCTGCCAACGTAAGAGCAATTTCCGAGTCCAGCTTCTTCGTCTTACAGTCAAAACTTTCCACTCGTTCTAATAATATCCATGACTGGCTCCTTATAAATGTCAAGAAGCATGAGCTCATCTAAGGAACACCTGGCCCTAGCGCTTGCACAATGTTAGGCTATAATCCTGGCTTGAAATCTCTCTCCGTTCCCTTAGAGATTGTATGATTCTTTCATTCCTTTCTCAAAGTACATGGATTCGACTCTCTTTGAGGCCATGGTACATGGGTTCATCTCACCCCTCCTTAGGTAAATAAATTTTCGAAAAATTTTGAGGAAATTTATTTTAATTATCCAAAAAAAATATATTATTTTTCCTTTTTAACTGTCGAAGCCATCATAACGTTATCCGTACCTTCTGATTTTTCTTCCTTAAAAATCCCACGATAATTTGATTTCTTTCATCTTTTTAAGTCATATCCGGTAATTGTGTCGGTTGGGTACGCTCTGTCCCTACCCTTTCTTTCTCCTTTTTATTTGTCTGGATATTAGGTTTCCAGAACCTCATTCTTCTTTACGGGTGTGGTCTCTCCCTACCCGTTCCCTTATTTCAACATTCTCCTTCCTTAAATTGAAATTTTCTTCTTCAATAAAATCAATTATGTCTTTTATTTCCCAATATAATTTCTCCAATTCGCATTCGCACTCGAATGTTTGAGCTCTGTTTCCTTTTTCTATCTCATTCTTGTTTCTATCAAAATTGGATTCTTCATCTCTAAATGTTTCCATAACCAGGGCTTGTTCATTGGCTTCATCGAAGTCTTCGGGAGGGTAATACACTTTTAAATTTGCTGAATTCATGGTCACTTCATGATTCGTTTCACAGTGCCGAATTCTATAGGCATTATTTCTCAAATCCCTTATTATTTGATACGGTCCGTGGTACATTTTCTGGAACTTTTTGTACACGCGGTTCCCTGGATCCGAAATGGCGGGTCTTTTTACTAACACCATTTCCCCTGCTAATAGTGGCCGATGAT
The DNA here is from genome assembly GCA_946902985.2 of Meconema thalassinum. NCBI lineage: Eukaryota > Metazoa > Arthropoda > Insecta > Orthoptera > Tettigoniidae > Meconema > Meconema thalassinum. The sequence continues at coordinate 345,249,679 of OX336394.1, forward strand.
ACCTCTTGTGCCTATTTCTTCTTTGTCTCCTGTCGGCTTGAGCTTTTAGATGCTCAAAGGCTCTTCTTATACGTACATCTCTTCCAGGCTGAGCGTCTGCTGGCCTAGGAATTACCAGACTCCAAGGTCTCTCTGGTTGCTCATTTCGATGTAACGTTATTGGTATCTCTCCCGTAGATTCATGGATTGTGTTGTTTATACAAAATTCGATAATATCCAAGATATCTATCCACTTCCAATTTTCTTCGGCACAGTATATTCTACAATACTTGGCCGTCTCCCTCATCACTCTTTCTACAGGATTTGCCTCAGGATGGCGAATACTTGACAAAATCTGACGTATTCCAAGTCTTTCTAATTCTTGTCTGAACTCTACACTGGTGAAACAACTACCGTGATCCGACAACAAATTCTCAGGTTTTCCCAGAATCGGTATCACTTTTTCTTTGAGTCGTTTTAACACCTGTTTGGTACTAGTCTTCTGTATGGGAGCAAGGACAACCATTTTAGTGAAGACATCCATAGCCACCATTATGTGTCGATTTCCTCTTCTTGCCTTTGGCAAAGGTCCGAAGTTATCAATAGATATGATTTGACCTGGCCTTTCGGGCAACAATGGTATAGGCTTTTGTCTCATCAGAAATGCATTTGGTTTGATCCTTTGACATAAATCACATGTCTTTAGCGTGTCCCTTACAGTTTCTCTCAGTCTCGGCCATACAAATGCTTCTTTCAGCATCGAGACTGTTTTGTCGACTCCCATATGTCCGAACGATCTATGGGCTAGCCATACTATTTTCCTCTGCAAAATTTCAGGTACAACAATCCTTAATCGTGTATGGTCAGAGTCCACAAACTTATATAATAATCCATTATAAAATGTGTAATCTTGAGCTATCTTATTAGCTTCCGTGTACGCCGGTGTTTCCCTTATCAAACTTCCTTCGAGGAAAGATATGAGCATGTTCATCCTTGGATCCTCACGTTGCCGTTGACTAATGCTCCTTAGCTCATTTAGAGTACGCTGATCCCTGTCTTCCAAATCAATAGCCATTACTTCCTCTTCTGTGGACTTTGGCTGTCTACTTAAGTAGTCTGGAACTATATTTTCTTTTCCTGGGCAGTATTCTATCTTTACATCAAACTGTTGAATATATAAAGCCCAACGCATCAACCTTTGACTGGATAGATCAGTCTTCATCAAAAAGGTTAAGGCTTTATGATCCGTTCTTAGAATGACCTGAAACCCATATACGATCTTTCGCCAATATTGCAGCGCGTGCAATATCGCTAACAGCTCGATTTCGCTGATCGTATAATTTTTCTCGTGTGGTTTCAGTCTCCGACTTGTGAAAGCTAGATAATTTTTCTTATCAGGGTTATCCGGGTTTTCCTGATATAGCATTGCCCCTATTCCAATCTGGGATGCATCTGTTTGAATTATAAATTTCTGATTAAAATCAGGATATCCTAGCTTCACATAGTTTAAGAGCATTTCCTTGGCCTCCACGAATGCTTTTTCTGTTTCCTCCGTCCATTTCCACTTGCACCCCTTCTTCAGAAGGTCCTGTAGTGGTGCAACAGTTTTTGTGTATGATGGACAATGTCCTGAGAAGAAACCAATCAATCCCAAAAACTGGCGAACGTTCTTCACCTTCAAAGGCCTTGGAAAATCCCTTATCGATTCCAATTTGCATGGATTTGGTTTAACACCATCCTTATCAATCACATGCCCTAAAAATGTTACTTGCCTTTGACAAAAATTTGACTTCTTTAAATTGATTTTAAAATTTGCCCTTCTTAAGTCTTCCAATAATTTCTTCAATTTTTCTAAATGTCTCTCAATATTCTCCGAGATAAGCAAAATATCATCCACATAACGGATAGTGCACTCTTTCTCTTCCTCTGACAGGTTTCGATCAAGCGCCCTTATTATGGAAGATCCCGCGGTCTTCAATCCAAACGGACATCTCCTAAAACAATAGGTTTGTTGGTCGAACTGAAATCCAGTCAACAAGCTGGTTTTCTCTTCCAGTTCGAGATGATGATACGAAGAAGTCATGTCAATATTTGTGAAAATCTTCTTGCCTTTGAACTTCCTCAGTATTTCTTTTATGGGTGGTGCCGAATCATTTTCTGGTATGATTTTTGCATTTAAATTACTGGCATCTAGACCCACCCTTACTGAGCCATCCGGTTTGCTCACAATCACTAATGGACTAACATATGGTGTCGCCATCTTTTCTATAACACCTGCATTCATCATCTCCTGCAGTGTTTTCTTAGTTTGTGGGTAATGTTTTTCCGCAACCGGGTATGGTTTTTGTCTGAACGGTGCCCAATCATTGACTTGGAACGCGTATTTAAAATTTTCAATCTTCCCTGGCTTGGAATCAAATACGTCCCTAAAATTCAATAATAATTTCTTTAATTGTTCCTTATTTTCGAGGTTCACCTTAGCTTCCTCTACTTTTCCTGACAGGTTGGTCTCGAACTCAGTTTCCAAATTATCTTCGAGTTCTATGTTGAGGACCTCAAATATCCTTTCTATGTCCTTACAACCTTCTTCCGTTACTTCTTCCACATGCCATACCTGTTCTCCTACTTTCACATCCTGTTCCTGTAGGTTAATGTTTTGTTCATCCACATCCTCTCTTTGGATTCTAATGCAGTTTTGCGCTAGGTCTATGATGACCTTGTTCTCACGGATAAAATCAATACCTAATATGACATTATACGGTAATTGATTTACCAGCAAAAAGCATTGCGAAATTTCAGCGTTACCCATGATCAGATCAATGTATACCTGAAATTTGCATGTTAAAGATTTTTCAGGGATAATTCCCTTAATCGTTACACTTGATGTGGGGATTTTTAATACGCGGCCTCTTGTTTCCAATTCATTCAGAAGGGTTTGCGTAATTAAACTTATTGTTGATCCGGTATCAATCAATGCCCTGACCAGTAATCCTTCTATTCTTAGCATAATTATGGGTAATTCTCTTTTGATAGGTGGGATTCCGTCCACATCCTCATTAATTAGCTCATCTGGTGTTGCTTTCCAATTCACAATTTCTACCTCCTCCCAGCTCCTGGTATGTTTCCACTTTTGACGATTTAAATTTGGAGTTTTTTTTTATCCTGAGGGCTCCTTTTTCCCTCATTCTTTAACTGAGCTTGTAGTTCCAAGCTTTGAGCTCCATCTAGTCGGTCGGGTGATTTCCGGTTCTTGATTGCCTCACTCCAACGGACTTTTTGCCTTTCAGGTTCGTCTGGTCGTTCGTTCATGTAACGAAGACTTTCCTGATATCTTTCCTCTATTTCGGCCCGATATTCATCACCCCTATCCTCTGGCCTTACGTTCCTTCGGGGATAATTCTCCCATTTCTTTCTGTTTTTTTGCCTCTGATGGTTATTGTTATAGGGTCGGCTCTCTTGTTGCCTATAACCCGTATTCCTAGGATTTCTTCCTCGATATCCTCCTCTGTGGTATGGCTGTATTCCTCTAGGCTCTTGGTGCCCATACTCTCGACCTAGTCCTTGAGTATCAGTGCTGGTGGACTGATTCCTGGTCGATGGTTTTTCGCTGGTTTCCTGACTGCTGGCCATGTGTACCTGTTCAGTCTGTCTTTGGTGCCTAGGAGTTACGTGTGACGTCGTCATGTCTAATTGACGTAATACACTCTCCACTTCCACAGCACTTCTGGCTTTGGATGAGATTAACAGCCTCTAATTCTCATATGGAAGTTGTCTTGCAATGGCGGCACACAGGTCGTTCTCAGCTGGAGCAATATCAAGTTCGCGGAATTTACATAGCTGAGCGGTAAAAAATTCGGAGTACTTAGTTGGTGCATTTGTGCTGTACTTCCTAGAGTACAGATCTAGCCTTAAATTCTCCTGGACGTCTGATGCCCAATATCGTTTTAAAAAGGCTTCTCTAAAGCCTTCCACCGTATCAAAGGTGTACCTGAAGCTTCTGAACCAGGTGAGACAATCACCTGCCAACAATTTCTCAATAGCTCTCAGTCTCCGATCCTGAGGAACCTTCATTTCGTTTAAGTACTCTGCGACTTCCTTTAGCCAGTATTTTGGAGTAATTGACATGTTATTACCCGTAAATTTTACCGGTCTGTCCTCATTCGATTTGATAATGTTTATTATCTGACCATTTGTCTGGTTCATGTATGGGGTTGACATCGCCATCGGATATCCTGGGTTCTTGTAAGGGTTCTCCCCTCCTAAGTCCCTATCGGTATCTGTGCCTTGTTCACGGGAATCTACCCATCCTGTCTTTGGAAACTCCTCCTGATTCTCAAATTCTAATTTCCTTTCCCTTCGGGCACTTTCTTCATTAGCCATGAGTTGGATTTCCATTTGACTGTTCTTATGTTCAGTCCTCTCCAACCGGGATCCTAATTCATTTTGAATTCTTTCCTGATTTTTCTTACTGGTTTCCAGTTCTTGTTTGAGTTGGTTTCTGTCGTTCCTGAAGCTATTCCTGATTTCATTTAAGTGTTCTTCTACCTCTTTCTTGATGACCATGACCTGTTCTGTTATAATTTCTGTTTTAACGTCACCTCTGGTATCTAGGTCTTCTCGTATTTCCTTTATCTTTTTCTCCATCTCTCTTTGTCCTTTGACCATATTTACTTTAATTCCTTCCAGTTTTTCCTCAGTTTTCCCTTGACTCTTATATAATATCATCAAGTCATTTTGGATCTGGCCTACTTCCATATGAGTTTTTCCTACTTCGACTTTTAATGTTCCGATGGTTCCCTGAACATCATTAATACCCTGACTTATTTCATCTATCTTATGGGTACTTTCCTTATTTTCGTCCTCTCGTTGTTTTCTTTCACTCTGGAGATGCCCCTCGTATATACCTAATCTTCGATTTATTTCACCCTCATACTTCTTTAAGTTATCATCTACCTGCCCGGTAAACAGCTCAAATTGACTTTTCATATCCCGCGCATCCTTTTGATTTTGATTTTTCATCTCAGTTACTTCGGTCTGAACTACACCGATTTTATTCTCGAGGGTTCCTACTTTCTCCTCAACCTTTCCAAATCGGGTTCCTAGCTCATTCACACTTTGTTTTATTTCATCCCGGGATGTTTTACAGATATCGCTGTTAGATTTTATCTGAGCTTCTAATTTTTTCTGCACACCTTGGATCTGGGTTACAAGTTTCTTTTCACATTCCTCTACATTTTCTTTACATGCTTTTTCCATGCTATTTAATTTAGTTTCTATAGTACCAAAATTATCCTCAAAAATTTTAAAATTTTCTCGGCATTCATTTTGTGATTCTCCCATATTTTTGTTCATAGTATTTATTTGGCCTTGCAATTCTGACTGAAATACTTTATTTTCCCTTTGAATTTCACTTGCGATTTTCCCTTTTAAATCATTTAATTTGTCCCCAAACTTAGTGTCAAAATCTTGAAATTTGGTATTCATTGTTTCTTCTAAAACCTTGGACCCCTCTTTCATTTCCTTAATTTCAACCTTCAGTTCCTTATCCATTTTTATACAATTAGCTTCGATAGCTTCTAATTTAGTTCCCATGTTATCACTTTTAGCTTCGATATCTACTAATTTAGTTCCCATGTTATCACTTTTAGCTTCGATATCTACTAATTTAGTTCCCATGTTATCACTTTTAGCTTCGATATCTACTAATTTAGTTCCCATATTAGCACTATCAGTTTTTAGTGACTCTAAACTTTGATTCATGGATCCTAACTTTTGGTTATTTTCCTCCTGTTGGCTGTCCAACTTATTCAAACTCTCATTTATGGATTCGAACACTTTGTTATTTTCATCCTTTTGGAGGCCCAATGTATTGTTTATAGCCTCCAACTTTTCATTGTTATCGGCTTTTATAGCCTCCAAAAGCCGTTGCATCTCTTCACTCAATGCCATCTTATTAGAATATAGTGGGCTACTAATGCCACATCGCTAGAACATGTTTGAGAGATAGTAATCTGAACCATTGTGTCCCAATTTCTTTAAAAATTTACTTTGGTGTGGGTGTTTACTACACCGTACCCTTTTGATATTCTTATTCAAACTCAAAGAGCTTTATGGAAGTTAACATTATACGTTGTAGCTACTCCTATCATTACTTTACTTTTACATGAATCGACCGTCTTTAGTGTTCCTCTAATTATTAATCCAATCACAGTACTTCTATTCACCCCCCTGTGCCCTTGCAGCAAGAAATATGCAAATCACAGTATGCCAGCATTGCTCAATTCGGGATTTTTCGGGGCTGCGGTAAGTTCTCCCACTCTGTGACTTACATATTTTGGATTAAATAGAGGATACACTTGCAAAAATAACAACAAAATCAACTCCTATTTTAACACATTTAATTAATCAAAAATTATGGCGCTACAAACAAATAAACACATAAACTACTGACCAATATCATTCTACTTGTCCAAAGTGAACAAGGAATAGCATAAAAATAAAACAAATATTAGATTAAAACACATGGTTTTCTTTAAAACCAACAATTCACGATTATTTTCACTTCCATAAAGTACTTAACTTAAAGTTCCAAATAACTACGAGCTTCTTTGGCTCGATACTTTCCCATAATAATGGTGTCACATTTTTGTACACCTCAAGAATTATTTTTATCTTTTCTTATCATCAAAACAAATATGTAATTACATTTAAAATTACATGTTAATTATTCACTTCAATATTTGGGCATATCACATGTTCTCCATATTTACTATCTCTCTCAAGTTTTGCAAATTCACTACGGTCATCGGGAAAACTATTTGTGTACTCCAGAGTTATAAAGATTACTTGACAAAGTCAAAAACTATGATCACTCCCGAAACCTAGTTATCTTCACAAAACTCGTGGATTCCTTCTTTTCCATACAATATTACAATAGGGATTTTATTTAATTCATTTGTCTTATAAGACCATTATCACATAAGAAAACTACGATCTGAATTGGCAAGCGATAATATCAATCTACAAGGACCTCGGTTCAACGCCCGGGTCATTAACAACTTTAAACACTCACGGTGTATTTAACACATCTTACAAGACGGTTTTTACCCACCCTCGCTCTATGAGGGTCAGGCCATTATACTCGGGCGTGATTTATGACAAGGAAAGCGACTCTCTGCCTAACCTACGGTGGCAGCTCTCTTCAATGCTTTAAAACAAACCTTCACATTATTCTCAGTTCTGTGGAGAGACCTGGCTTTTACTCACTTATTTTCATTCAACAATATTCTTTGGCTCATAAACCACTTTCGTAACCTTGGCATTTATTAATTATGAGAGGGTCCTCATTGATTGGGAAGATTAATACACATTCTACGACGAATAATTAGAGGTTTAACAACAAGAGGATTCTAGGTTCGAATCTCTTAACATGCCTCGGGAACATTTCCACATCAGGGGACTTATACAAAACGCGATTTAGGGTCAAGCCGTAGCTTACAGGACCTACGCTCAATAATACCATACATTAGCTCCCTTTTAAATAATACACACATGGCCTCGTGATCCACGTCACCATTTAGAGGACTTACAACATATCTCAATTCACGGCAATCAACTACCCTCCATAAGTAATTTACCAAGTACTTTAACTTTTACGCGTTTCTAGCGTGACTTTTTATTTAATTGCGTTCCATTACGCTACACATTAATTTACGGCCGAATGTCTTCCAAAGAACTGATAAATTTCATAGTAACAATTGATACATATCTTAATTCTTATATTAATCTTTTCCGTTGACAATAAATCGCTCCCTTTTTAAGAACATGCATTTACATCATGTCTTATACATTTGTTAAGGCTTCAACGCTCTATATTTTATATCATTCAATTTAATCTTTATTTAGATTTCTTTACCTTGTTATTCACATCATGTTTTCATTCCTTACAAAAACTCAAAAGCTATTTCTTTCATATAATTCAAATTTACCTTTATGTAAATATCTTTGTTATAATTATTATTATCACGCTTGCTTTTATAACATTCATTAAATACTGACATTTTATTCCATGCATTTCCTCTACAGGATTTATTATTTCACATACTTATTTATTATTTCTTACAACTTTATTTTCGTTCAGATCGCGTTCTTATTTAGTTATTATTCATTTAAAAACATCCCTTCTACTCAAAACTCCGGTGGAATTGTACACAAAATTTTTCCCGGCACCAAAACATAATGAAAATCTTTACTTACATGTTTAAGGTCGCTTTCTGACCTTTATTCTCGTTTTATGTGACATTTTGGCCCACCTTCTTGACCTACTCCATATTGTACAATCTCATCTTATGTACAGAAATTTCTTGACACATATTCACTATATTTAACACTGACAACATTTTTTTTTAATACACTGGTGTATCCGTTTTGAACACACATTAAAACACTAAAAAAATATTACTCTGGTACATATTATAACACATATCACTGTGCATAAAACGCTTTCACTTTACCTGAAACACTTAAAATGATACTCTTATTTCTTTTCTTACAATATTTACACTTCACTCCTATCACACGGGCGTATCTCAACGATTTTTACGATTTCTGTCGGCTGTTGATGATCCCTGATGTGAATCCTATCGACCTGCATTGGACGTGTGATTTTACTCGTTCAAAGTTGCTCTCTCCTACAATGGAAACTACTGGTTTCAGTCTCTCAAAACCGCTTCTATTGTCTAATACTCGGCTTTACTTTATCTGCTTTAACTAGGCGATAAATGTCTTTACTTTGCCGTCACCTCTATTTATATATGGTGGTCTATCGCCCCCTATAGTTTCTATATCTTGGCCTCCCTTCGAGGACCGTATACTGTCTATCGTACCGTTTAGTTTCTATATCTTGGCCTCCCTTCGAGGACCGTATACTGTCTATCGTATATTTTTGACGTTTTCTCACTCGAGTATGTTTCCCTCTGGTTTCGAACCTAAGTTCCTAAGTTCCTTTCGCTTGAACTTCTATCTTTCGCGATCGTAATTACTGTTTATTCTTGTCCTTTACAGGACTTAATGTCTTTAACAATGTCTTTACTAGACGTAACGCCGTTTATTTGTTGGAGTTCTTATAACTTCGTAACTGTATTGAACTAGTGTTCTTCTGGAACTCGAAGTTCCCTACTGATCGCTGTGTCTTACTTTGGCGATATTGCTTTAAAGTCCGTATATTTAATGTTCTTTATAATTTAGGACTCTTCCAAGTCTCGAACTGCTAACCCTCAGCGTAGCGTACTTAAATCGTAACTGGTCTACACTCGGTGAACTTGTAGCATAGCCTCCCACAGGCTCTGGATCGATGTCTGATACAGCTTAACGTCCCCCTCACGGGCTCTTGAATACTGCGTATCCGATGTGGTGCAGCACTTCCGCTCACGGGCTCTCGTAGACTGCATGATTGGCTTGGTGAGGCCAGGAGTTTTATACCTTTCAGTCACAAAAAGATAAAATCCTAGTCCTTTTCGTGACCAACTTCTGAACTAATTGTCGCACAATTAATAAAATTATATATCCAGAAAGCTCGTCTTCCAAACGTAAAATAATCTTCCTGTGCATGGAAATCGATCGTGCATTTCCGAGATATTAATTAATTTCTCGTCCTCAACTGTGTGGGTGGTGCTGTTCTTTTTTTATTCTCCCACTCCTTAGGTCTCGGTGAACCCCCAATGACGTCTACTTGCGTTTGCAGTTTTCTCCTGTGCAATATTTACAAGGTTTTTCTTTACACAAAAATCTCTAATCCAAATTGATTCACCGTACTGTATCTGTTTACTTATTTTTATACTCGTAAACGGGATAAATTTAATTATTCCTGTTCTGACTCAGCAGCGAGGTTGCCATATTCCTGCCAACGTAAGAGCAATTTCCGAGTCCAGCTTCTTCGTCTTACAGTCAAAACTTTCCACTCGTTCTAATAATATCCATGACTGGCTCCTTATAAATGTCAAGAGGCATGGCCCTAGCGCTTGCACAATGTTAGGCTATAATCCTGGCTTGAAATCTCTCTCCGTTCCCTTAGAGATTGTATGATTCTTTCATTCCTTTCTCAAAGTACATGGATTCGACTCTCTTTGAGGCCATGGTACATGGGTTCAATATATATATATACTTTCGAACTGACGGTGGTTTTGGGGTCTGGGGGATGTGAAACGCGAAGGTATGTCGAAATTTTCCGGAAGTCGAAACATGGTAGCCTACCCATTGCAATAGTTAGCTTTCTAATGAAACCTACCTCTGGTTGGTTCCTCAGTTTAGGGGCTGCGACAACGCGGTCATCTAACCCCGTGTACTTTGGGTGAGTGTAGAATCTGTCTGATAAACGGTGTGAATTGTAATGGATGTATTAGTCTCTATTTCAGGTAAGGACTGCAGACGGTCAATTTCAAGCAGTAGTTCCTAATGTTGCTACCAGGTACTACCGTCAAAGACACCTAGCTGTGAACTTGGCTACTAGATGCCACCCAAACCAGCAACTCGTAACGAACGTTTGAACTTCCCCTCCAAAGAAAAGCATACTGAGGGATTTTAGCGCTCTTAGAAAATCCGACGACTTCGGCCGGCTTTGAAACCGCGACCTTGGGCATAGACATTCTGCATGCTACCAGTTACGTCACCGAAGCCGCTTCCCACTTAGTCAGATGTCAAAGTCAACCCTTGGCACCATCCAGCCCACGACGGGCTAAACCCGACCAAGCGAGCGCTGCCCAGCCATTTGGCCTGCAGATATTGGGGTGACGCGTGATCAGCGCGTCGGGTCCCCTCGGCCGTTAATATTGGTATTCGTGATTGGGGTGCTGTCTCACTGTCAGACAGCTACTCAATTGTCCTCACGAGGCTGAATGCACCCCGTTCCAACCCTCACGTCCGTTTTAAAATCCCTGACGGAGCCGGGGATCGAACCCGGGGCCTCCGGGTGAGAGGCAGGCGCGCTACCCCAACACCACGGGGCCGGCTTAGTCAGATGGAAATACTGAATCTGATCTCGTGCAAGTGCGTTGTCATGGCAACGGCTCATCCCTCATCAATTTAGTAGTGTTGCCATGGCAACCTTTGATAGCTCTTGGCATTTTCTTATAATTCCGAAATCATTTTACTCATCCCTTGGCGTAATGGTGGGTCATATCAAAAATTCCTTCAGAAAAAAGTTTTAGGTAATTATTAGGGGAATATTGTCCATTTTGTACGGTTTTGATATTGTGCCTATTAAGAGAGATATGATTAATGTTTCCCTAAAATCCCACTTTTTTCCACCCCTTTGGTCAATGGTTGGTGCTATCAAAAACCTTATTTGACATAAATTGTTGGCACTTATCCGACACATATTATGAACTTTGAATGGATTCGATAGTTCACGTATTAAGAGAGTTATAGCGAAATTTCAATTTTTCGAAAAAAAAGCCCCACATTTTCACCCCCTTCGACCGATTTTGCCCATTAACGAACTCGACTGAGATTTGATAGGGATACATATTATGTAAAAAATTCAAAGTGATTGGTGCAAAATTACGGCAGTTATCGTGTCCACAAGAAACTGATATACATATATATATATATATATATACATACATAAATTATATATAAACTTTTGAACTGACGGTGGTTTTGGGGTCTGGGGGATGTGCAACGCGAAGATATGTCGAAATTTTCCGGAAGTCGAAACATGGGACCCATTGCAATAGTTAGCTTTCTAATGAAATCTACCTAAAAATAATGTTTGTTTGTTCGCCCCTTAGGCGCAAATATACCATTCATCCAATTGCGATCACATTTTGATGAGTTGTTGTGCAAACTCCCGGGATGGTTGAAAGTTGATAGCGTCTAGTGGTTTCAACAGTTGAGAGTTGGAAATGCATTCATACACCATGCATTCGATTGCGATCGAATTTTGGTGAGGTGTTGCGCACACTCCTGGGATGGTTATAGGCATAGTGAAACCAATTTACACTAGATGGCGCGCAAGTAGCTTCAACAAAATGGCGAATCGTTTCAAGAAAGTCACACTTGCGTTCATATGTCATTCATCTGATTGTGATGAAATTTTGGTGAGTTGTTGTGTACACTCTTGCGAAGGTTTCTGAATGAGTAAATCCATTTTACAATAAGTAGTGCACGACTGGATTCAAAAAATGAGTGACAACATGCGAATCAGTTTTACAAAGTCCTATAAGCGTTCATATACCACCCATCCGATTGCGATGAAACGTTGGTGTACACTCCTGGAAAGGTTTCTGAGTTGGTAAATCCATACTTAAACAGAATCCCACGCCTCGCTTTTCTCAATCCCCATACACTATCAACTTGCATCCTGTTCGCTAAAGCAATCTCAGAATGTCAAACGCATCGTATCAGATTTCAGCTGATACAACATTCTCATACAATATTGCACTATTCACTTTCTGCTACATCACTTGACAAGATAAATCTTGTTTAAACGTTATAGCGAACCCATTACCTGTATAGCCAAGCGAGGTAGGTAATATTAATAATACATTTGTTAATAATAATAATAATGTTAATAATATATGAGGCCTCTAGAGAGGTCTCTAGTCTATCCTGTCGTGGTACAGCTACCACCCCTCGACAGATTCGTTCTTGTTGGAACTGCGCCATGAGCTTGAGCAATCCCCACGTGTCGCTACATACATAGCCATTCTTTAAAAAGTGTACATACAAGTTAAATAATTCGTAATAAATAAATAAATATTAAATAATTAATAATTCATAGATAAACAAGAAGTTCCGTGAAGAACTATACAGCCTACTTTTCATGCCAATGATTATTCTACAGAATATGAACCTATCTAGAATAATGACGAAATTAAGTTGCTAATATCGAAATTTCCAATTAGTTCGAAATACTGTATACCTGGCATAATGTATCCTAATAGAGCACTACAGTTGGCAGCCCTGATGACTGAATATATTCTTAGTTCCGTCTCTTACGGTACTAAATACAAAATTTGGTTGAAGTCCACTGGATAGCATGGACGTTACATGCAGTTAAACATTGGATCTAACAGCGCGCGTAAAATCATGTTGGCAACAATGTCATGCATGTATTGGTCAGAAATAATCTGAAATAATATGATCTATTGTTGTGCCAATTTTGAATGAAATCCATTAGTTAGTATAGAAGTTACATGCATTTTAAAATTGGACCTATCAGCAGGCTTAGAATCATGTTGGCAGCACTGACGTATATTAGTTACTCCAAATTTGTCTAGAATGCCAGGTAATATACGTGTGCAAAGTTTAGAGCTATTGGCTTGCATACTTTCTGATATATTGATATTAGGGTAACAAAAGTAGGGACAGCACATATTAACAGTTGGCAGCCCTGGTTGCTCCTTATAATACGCATAGTCATATCTGTTATGGTACACATAGCACATACGAAATTTGGTTGAAATCCAAATGATAGTATTGAAGTTACATGTATTTAAAGTTGGACCTGTCAGCAGGCTTAGAATCATGTTGGTAGCACTGACGTATATAAGTTACTCCAAATTAATATAGAATGTCAGGTACTATACGTGTGCATAGTTTAAAGCTGTCGGCTTGCATACTTTCTGATATATTGGTATTTGGATAAAATAAATTAGGAGCATTTATTAACAGTGGGCAGCCCTGGTAGGTCTTAAGAATACGCTCAGTCATATCTGGTTATGTACACATACAACATACGAAATTTGGTTGAATTCCACTTGATAGTGTAGAAGTTATATGCATTTAAAAATTGGACCTATCAGGAGGCTTATAATAATTTTGGCAACACTGCCATGTTTGGCCTCCTGGAAATTAAACTGAAATATTATGATCTGTACGTGTGCCAATTTTGAAATAGCTCCCATTCATACTTTCCAAGATATCCAACATGGAGCTCAAATTTCTAGTGCGTTTTTTCAGCAGTTGGTAGCACTGACATCATTTTCAAATATGGACGTGAGATATTCCGGTGCACATCTTTACTCATACTAAATTTGGTTTTGATTGCTGCAGCCGTTTAGGAGTTGATAGGGGGGGGATACACACACAGCCAGACAGACAGACAGAAGGAAAGACAGACAGACAGACAGACAGACAGACACACATTTGCCCGATCTCATAAGACTACTTTTTCCTCATTTTTGCAAAATGTGAAAAGTAGGCTAATAAAAATAAGTGTATCACAGAAATGTTACTTGTCCACCCTGCTCGTCTCTGGTATAATGTCTCGTTTTTGTAAAGGACTAACACGGTCGCTCGGTTTCTATATACACATCTGTGTTATAGGAACCAAAAGGGTAAACCCTACCCACTGGTCAAAAACAAGCATAGTCGCCAAAGTGTTACCTGGCAGCTAACTTGTGTCTGGTTAGCAAATTTCTATCGCAAGGCCGCTCAAGGCCTAAAAAATTAGTCTCAACTTATAGTGTAATCACCGTTCTACTTGCATTGCCATGTGTAATAAATATTAAATAATAAATAACTATTTAATTGAATAAATAAATAATATAATCCATGTATATCCATCTTAAATCGCTTGCTCGTGCTATTCTGTTGTAGTACAGCTAGGCAGTATGTTATAAGACATGGTTAAGGGTTATTTTAGCCTTATGAACGTTTACCATTTTAAAACAATATTTATAAAACTCAAATTTCAAATTTCTTGTTAGGTTGTTTTTCTAAATTAAACAAGTAGTTCCGTGCAGAACTATACAGCCTATTTTCATACATCCTACTCATGTTAATGCCTCTATCAACATACAAAATTTCAGATTGATTGTTGTGATAGATTCGTAGATATTGAGAACCGTCTAAATATTTCAGATGGTCGCCATGCTAGATTTTGATTTATGTACTATTACATGAAGATTATTGTGTACGTGTGGTATTCAAACTTGAATCCCATGATTAGGACACAAGAAGTAAAAATGAGATTTTATAATTTCGCACAGCTGTCATCTTTTGGTTACGAAAACAATTGAAATAAATTAGATGCCAGTGGATTAGCATTTGTATAAGAATTTAACGTGCAAAGTTTCACTGCACTCGGATGGTTAAATCTCGAGAAACGTTCATTTAAATATGTATACTTCGCGTCGCCACCATGTTGGATTTGTGCTCATCAGGTTACTGAAAGCCATATAGGTGAACTTATGTTCATAGCCTCCATGAACATTAAACAAGTAGTTCCGTGAAGAACTATATAGCCTATTTTCATATATCCTGCTCATGTTAATTGCCTCTATCAACATACACAATTTCAGTTTAATTGCTGTAACAGATTCGTAGATATTGAGAACCGTCTAAATATTTCAGATGGTCGCCAGGTTGGATTTTTATTTTTGTACAATTACATTAAGATTATTGTGTACGTGTGGTATTCAAACTTCAATCGCATGATTAGAACACAAGAAGTAAAAACGAGATTTTATAATTACACACGGCAGCCATCTTATGATTATGCAAACAATTGAAATAAATTAGATGCCAGTGGATCAACATTTGTATAAGCATTTAACGTGCAACGTTTCACGGCACTCGGATAGTTAATTCGCGAGAAACGTCCATTTAAATATTTATACTTCGCGTCGCCGCCATGTTGGATTTGTGCTCACCAGGTTACTGAAAGTCCTATAGGTGAACATATGTTCATAGTCTCTAAGAACATAAAAAATTTCAGTTTGGTTGCTGTAAAAGATTCATAGATATTGAGAACCGTCTAAATATTTCGGAAGCTCGCCATTTAGGATTGTTATATGTATAGGCCATAGAGTTATGTACCATTCAAGGACAATTATTGCCTAGGTTCATTATTCAAACTTTCACTTCGATCGCATGATTACGACACAAGAAATAAAAACTTAATTTTAAAATTTCGCACAGCCGCCATCTTGAGGTTATGTAAACAATTGAATTAAATTAGATGGCAGTGCATTACAATCTGCAAAATCATTTACTGTACCACATTTCACTGCGCTCAGAGAGTTAAATCACGAGAAAAGTCCATTAAATTATTTCAAATTCGCTTGGTCGCCATGTTCGTTTTGTACTTCACAGGTTTATACATAGATAAACTTGTATCACTACCCTTTATCACCGTACAAAATTGCAGGGTGATATCTGTAATAGTTTCGGAGATATAGAATGTCAGTGAAATATTTCGCTCAGCCGCCATTTTGAGGTTATATAAACAATTGAACTAAATTATACTCCAGTGCATTACAATGTATATAAACAATTGCTGTACCAAGTTTCATTACGTTTGGATAGTTAAATCGCGAAAAAAGTATATTTAAATGTCTCAAATTCGCTTGGCCGCCATGCTGGTTTTGTAGTCACCAGGTTTTTGAAAGTCTCATAGGTGAAATTCTAGTAGTGCCCTTTATCACCGTACACAATTTCAGGGCGATATAGGTAATAGTTTCAGAGATATTGAATGCTAGTGAAATAATTCGCACAGCCGCCATGTTGGATTGGTGAGACGTAACAAAATTTGAAGGGCGCGGTCGAGATCGCCGGGAATAGCGCTACGAACTTACCGAGGTTCATTGAAATCGCTCCAGGCGTTTAGATTTTATTAGGGGGGGACACACACACAACTCACACACACACACACGCACGCACACACACACACGGACAAAAGGTGATCTCATAAGCCTATTTTTTCAAAATTGAAAATAGGCTAAAAATCAGTTTGATTGCTGGAAAAGATTCTTAGATATTGAGAACCGTCTTAATATTTCGGATGCTCGTCATTTGGATTGTTATATGTATAGGCTATAGAATTATGTACCATTAAAGGAAAATTATTGCGTAGCTTCATTATTCAAACTTTCACATCGATCGCATGATTACGACACAAGAAATAAAAACTTATTTTTAAAATTTCGCACAGCAGCCATCTTGAGGTTATGTAAACAATTGAACTAAATTAGATGCCAGTGCATTACAATATATATTGTTCAGACCCTTTGTGTGGGGGTGGCTGAACTGGGGGAATAGGGTGTGAGTAGAGGGCGGTGTTTAACTGGGGGAAGTTTAATGGATGTGTCAGACCGTTGGACGGGAGTCGAAAAATGCAGATTGCAAAGGGTTAGCGGGTGAAGCTCTGTGAATAAGGGTGCGGAATTAATGGAAGTGACCTCAAGGATGAGAATAATGCCGTACGGGCTGGAATCCACGGTGAGCAATCCAAAGTGTTGCTGACGGCGCGCTACAACAATAAGCTCTCGACCGTGCTAAGTGAGCAAGACCATTGTCAAGGAACATGCTAATGTTGCTGGCTCAGCGGTTAAGAAGTAGTGTGATGACTGGACGAGATGTGAGTGGGGCAGTAGGCACTAAAAATGATAATGACAAATAATAAATAACAATCGGGCCTTTTTGGTAAGGAATAATTATTTACTAATGCTTATCTGGGTGTACTGAGTCCCTTGCAAGTCGGGAGAGTACAACAATGTAACAATGCACAAGTGTAAAGGGTGTGGTAAGGGGTTGGATGTATAAAATGTGTATGGGATCTGAGATGCACACTCATCTGAGGTTTAATGTCTGGATGCGGTTGGACAGAGTCTCCGACGGAAACAGATACCTTCCCCTTGGGAGGAGGCCCTTTTAAACATTTTCGAAGTGCCGACTCTGCAGTATTGCTGCATAGCTGTATTGGTAGCAGCTTCTGTGTACATGTTTGCGAAGTTATGTAAGCATTAGCGCAAGAGCTGTGGCTTCAGCTATGATAGCTTTGTGTAATGAAGGTGTGTTGTAGTTGCTGTTGATTCCAGCTTGGATGTGTTTTAAGGGGTGAAAACTGTGTTGGGTGTGGGGCAGATGGTTTGATAAATGTAGCTGTTGAAGGAGTATTTGTAGATGTGTGTAGAATGGTAGTTGTATGTGTATACACTTCCTAAGGGTGTTATACACCCTTGGATGTGTAACAATATAATCATTTACTGTACCATATTTCACTGTGCTCAGATGGTTAAATCACGAGAAAAGTATATTAAAATGTTTCAACTTTGCTTGGCCGCCATATTCGTTTTATACTTTACAGGTATCGCCGTAAAATATTTCAGGGTAATATCAGAAATAGTTTCGGAGATATTGAATGCCAGTTAAATATTTCGCACATCCGCCATTTTGAGGTTATGTAAACAGTTGAACTAAATTAGACGCCAGTGCATTACAATTGTGTATAAACATTTGCTGTACCATGTTTCTTTACGTTTGGATGGTTAAATCGCGAGAAGAGTCTATTTAAAAGTCTCAAATTCGCTTGGCCACCATGTTGGTTTTGTAGTTACCAGGTGTTTGAAAGTCTCATAGGTGAACTTCTAGTAGTTCCTTTTATTACCGTACAAAATTTCACGGTGATATTGATAATAGTTTCAGAGATACTGAATGCTGGTGAAATATTTCGCACAGCCACCATGTTGGATTGGTGAGACACAATAAAATTTGAAGGTCACGGTCGGGGTCGGCCAGAATGGTGCTATCATCTTACCGAGTTTCATTGAAATCGCTCTAGCCGTTTAGAAGTTATTAGGGGACACACACACACACACACCATCACACTCACACGCACACACACACGGACAAAAGGTGATCTCATAAGCCTATTTTTATTTCATAAAATGAAAATAGGCTAAAAAATTACTTGCTGTAGTAATAAGTTGTTTACGATTTTTAATTCCAGCTGTTGTATAAGATTATCAAACTATCGGTTTCGGAAATCCTAAGTCAATAAAGATATAGTCTGGTACAAACAAAATGTACTTGTTTAAAATTATCACAGCGTGGTTTACCAAGTAAAAATATAGGCTAGCGTCGGATACTCCAACTGCTGGTCGGGTTTGTTATAAATAAAATTAAATTATTTGTACATGAAATTTCGGATCACCAAAATCTAAAATCTAAAATTAAAAGATATTACATGTAATAATTTAATTGCTAAATCAAGATTTCATGATTATAAATTCGAGAAATCTCTAGTTCGCGAAATCTACAATCAGCAAAAACTAGAAAAAAAAAGTTGCATGCATTAATTTAAATCTTTAATCAATTTTTTTCAATTATGGTTTTAAGACATCTCAGGTTCCTAACCTTGTAGTTTGGTCCTTAAGAAAAATCTATAAATAAAAGATTAACAAAAGAAAAATCTTATATGCGTCATCATCATCATCTTCCTTCCAAGTATTGGGCCAAATGTCCCGTTACGGTCTTGCACTTTCCCTCCATCTCTTCATCGGACGTGCTATCGATCTATTTCCCCGTGGCTGGTAGCGATGGATCCCCTTTGGTAATCTTCCAGGTTCCATCCTTTGGACATGTTGCTTCCAGTTCTCTTGGTAGTCACAAATGTATGTAGTTATTGGTTTCACTTTTAGTTCCTTCAGCACATACTCGTTTCTCTTATGGTCCCATTAAGTATAGCCTGCTGTTCGGCGCTTGAAGGTCGTTTCACGTGCTGTGAGTCTGGAGATGTCCTGAGATCTTATAGTCTACTAGCAGGTACCCGCGGCTTCACTCGCGTCATAGTTGTGTCATATTGTTATTCAATGAAATGCACGTTTTACCCCGTTAACATCGCTTTATAACCTGAATATCCAAAAATCCCTCCTTATTGGCCTTTTTCGACACACAACAAACATATCCCCAAAATATCATTCTTCTAACTTTAATAGTTTTTGTTGGTCGATGAGAGTGAATATCCAAAAATCCTTCCTGGCCGGCCAAAAAGTACAAAATGATTAATAATTCCCTAAGTATTCGTCGTATGATGAAATAGCAAGAGACAAAAAAGATGTAATGTGTTATTGCCTACAACATAGGCCATGTATAATTTTACATATTACCTGTTTCTACCCCAAGAATTTCACCCTCCCCATGGTCCCCTTAAAATGGATTTATGAAAAAGCGGTCAAACACCTATTTATTATTTTTAAGCTGATTTTTTCCGCTGAGTTTCAAACTCCTCGCCTATGTCGTTTAAGCGATACTCGCTCCGTTAGGAATCCCTCAACCCCCACTTTTCACCCCTTTCACCTCATAATATACACCACATCGAGAAACCCTCAGACATGTGTCTTCTTATTTTTAATGATGAGTTTATATGCCGAGTATCACATGCCCCAATGAAACCAATCGGAAGATATTGTTATTCAATAAAATGCAGGTCTATCCCCTTAACACCCCTTTAGAACCTGAATATCCAAAAATCCTTCCTTAGTGGACGCTTTCAACATACAACGAACTTATCCACAAAATTTCATGTTTCTAATTTTAGTAGTTTTGGATGGGGGATGATGAGTCAATCAGGACACTTTGTTTTATATAATAGATAGATGAGACTTTCCAAGTCGATTTGCTCGTAGAAATATGGAATATAGCTCATTCTGTGCGTATCAATGCGAGGAGCAATGGTCGTAGTTTCCACTTCAAGGAAGTGGGAACCGAACCTCGCGTTTTAAGGCCCTAAAACGAACGGTTTTCGAGATATTGCCAGAAAACTACCCCCGGTCTGCGAAATTTCAGCGGTTGCCATAGTAACGTTGATCTGTTTCTTCGAGGGAACACACTTATTTGGGAATATCTCCGAAACCGTTCATTTTAGGAACTTAAAAGTTGTGTTTCGGGGTCCCTACAGGACCTCCGAGTATTGTTTCTCGTATCTGGCGGCTTAAAATGAGCTAAATCCGACCTTTGTACCGACTGTCCTTGCTCAGTACCAAAGGGCCGAAAAGGGTCACTTACAAATTGAATTTTCAAAAAACGTTTCTTAGTGATCCTCTTCATACTCGGATCAACCAACGTGCAAAATTTCAGCTTTCTAGGTCTAGTGGTTTGAGCCCTGCGTTGTTGAGAAAATTTTGGATTCTCAGTGCCAAAGGGCCGAAAAAAGTCACTTGCAAATTGAATTTTCAAAAACCGTTTCTTAGTTAGCCTCTACATACTCGGATCAGCCAACATGCAAAATTTCAGCTTTCTAGGTCTAGTGGTTTGAGCCTTGCGTTGATGAGTAAATTTTGGATTCTCAGTGCCAAAGGGCCGAAAAAAGTCACTTGCAAATTGAATTTTCAAAAACCGTTTCTTAGTGAGCCTCTACATACTCGGATCAACCAACATGCAACATTTCAGCTTTCTAGGTCTAGTGGTTTGAGCCCTGCGTTGATGAGTCAATTTTGGATTATATAAAATAGATATACCTCGCTGCCATAGCATAGGGTTGGTCTGGCTAATGTGTTATACAAACGCAAGCGTGTATGCCTTTGGACAAGAGATGGCTTGATGACGTGATTGATGATTCCTGTTGTTCTGGCATAATTTGTTATTTTTGCAGTAATGTCTCGTTCTTCTTGAAAATATAAACGATATCCTAAATACTTGAATTCGTTAACTCTTTCAAAAATTTTGCCATCGAGACAAATTTTACTGGGGATAGGTTCCTTACCCTTAAAGGCCATTACTTTAGTCTTTTCAGTAGAAATGCACATGCTGAATTTTGATGCCATTTTCTGGAGGTTGAATACTGACCACTGCAGATCATCGTCAGATGCTGCTACCAATGCAACATCATCAGCAAATAGTATAGCATCGAAATTTGTTAGATGCCTGCTGATAGGTACTGAACCATGTCTTTCACACCTCCATTCCTTTATTATAGCATTCATGTAGATTATGAATAGCAATGGAGAGAGTCCACAGCCTTGTCTTACCCCTCTGCTGTTGGCTTCCACTCGGATTTATGATTACTTTACCTTACTGCTATATGAATAACTCTATACATGTTGTAAATGTTATCAATTAACTGTTGGGGGACCCAATCCCTGGCCAATATATCAGTATGTCTGTTTCTGTCAACAAAATTAAAGGCTTTCTTAAAATCAAAAATGATATGTGTGTTTCCAAATTGAACTCCCTGCGTTTTTCGATCAAAATTTTTAAGGTGAAGTAAACTTCTTTTATGCATTAATTTAAATCCTAGATCAGGTTTCTGCAATTATTAGTTTGGGAAATATCGGCTCGAGTTTAGCGATTTTACAAAATAAATAAAATAATAAATGAAAATTCAGTAATAATTAACTAATTAACAATAATATTCATGATAATAATCAAATAATAATAACTATAATAATAATGACCTAATAGTTTTGGATTCTTTGAGAAAATGAGTAGTCCATAGGAAAGGGGGGCTTCATCAAGAGCCATTCAACACCTCACGTGATATCTCCGATAATTAGTTCGAAAAAATATTGGGGAAAAGTCAATAACCTAGTTGTTATGTTCTTTTGGAAAAAATCTAGAAAAATAAGAAGTCTACGGTAAAGATGAGAAAAAAGCCCATTACAATGAATCGTCATACAAGTCTCTACGATTAGGAGTTCATGAGATATCGGATAAAGTCAAGCGGCAACATGCAGTCGCGGTGCGTGCCTTAACGCTTAGGCTACGGGTGGTTAGAATTCTTAGCCATCCTCCTTCCTTTCCCTCCCCCTCCTACTTGGAATAGCTACCACTACGGCTCAATTAAATAAATAAATCTAAAAATAAAAATAGATTCCATTTGAAAGAATTTCAGTGCTTACAATAAAATCAAGCAACAAGGCATATGCCTTGATAAATGCCCAAGCTCCTACTAAAATAGACAATAAGAGAAATCCACAGACTGTAGAAGATGTTTGGGAATTACTAGAGGAAACTACAAGTAATAATCCCCAGACATCACGTGAAAATCTTATTAGGGGATTTCAATGCACATGTAGGCAGAGGAAAGATATACAGATCAATAGTAGGACTCCATCCCGCACATAGGCGGACTAATAAGAATGGGGAGGGTCTAATAAACTTTTGTACATCATTCATGCTCAGACTCATGTCCAAGCACTTTATGAGACCATTACAGAAAAAGAAAACCTGGAGATCACCTAACCCGTCATTAGGCGAATTTCAGATACATCATGTGGCTATTTCCGTAAAGAATATGCTTGAGATTCAGAATGTTAAAGTACGGAAGGAAGTGGTAGATTCGGATCACTATCTTACGCAAATCAAGGTACGGTTTCAACCAAACAGATCCAAACCTAAAGGCAACGGGTTTCCAAGAGTTGATCCGGACTGCTTGAGGATGAACGCCGAGGTTTTCGTACGAGATATACAGGAAGAAAATCCTAGAGAGTGACATTACAGTCATCAGCAATGAAATTAGGACAACCACATAGGAAAAGAAAGCCCAGATGGTGGAACACAACCTGTGCTGAAGCCGTCAATGACCGAATCAAAGCATGGAATCAATGGAATGGACATCGGACAGTGGAAAGATAACTTCCTAAGAATTCAAAAATTGACCTCTAAAACAATCCGGCGCGAATAACGTGCCTACAACAAAATCAGACTCGAAGGGTTAGAACAGGATTTCCAGAAGTACAACACTCGAAATTTTTACAAGACATTCCGTGAGGACCACCTACATTAAGTTTCCGTCGACTTAATGGACGACTAGAAACAAACAGTAAGGAGAACTGCAAGATACTGGCTGATTATTTCCAAACTCTACTGAACTGTGATCCTCCAGTGAAAAGGCTGCAGTTTGAAAAACCGGTACCAAACCCAAACTCACTTCCCCCAACAACTCAAGATATAAAAGAGATAATCCAATCGCTCAAAAATAACAAAGCCCCTGGGTACGATGGCATAACTGCTGAGATGTTGAAAACAGGAGAAGTTGACCTCATAAGGAGAAATCATACAATCCTAAAAGAAATTTGGGAGAGAGAAATTATTCCGAAGGACTGGAAAAAATGCAATTATTCATCCGTTGCATAAAAAAAGCGACCGCGCGGAACTCAACAACTACAGAGGTATATCACTTTTACCAATTATGTACATGGTATTATCTAAAGCGCTCTTAACCCTTTGAGCCCTGAACCTTTTAAAATTTGTAAATAATGTAATTTTAAAATTTCATAAGCCTTTATACGCTTCAGTTTGAACACTTATTTTTTTTCGAAACTCTTACTTATATCTAAGTATAAGTTTTTTAGGTGGTACTTACAAGTACCGTCAGTCCTCTACAGGCAACAGGAAATTTACTGACTTCGTGTTTAGAATAGGACACAAATCATTATTCTTTTGTAGTTATTTACCAAAGTAAAGAAATAATTGGTTCTGTGGGTGATAGCCGCCTCCATGGTGTATTGGTCTGCGTGCTTAGCCCTCCCCCACCGGAGGTCCGAGGTTCGATTCCGGGCTCTGCCACGAGATTTGAAAGTGGTATGAGGACTGGAACGGGGTCTACTCAGCCTCGGGTGGTCCAGGTGAGTAGAGGGGGTTCGATTCCCACCTCAGCCATCCTCGAAGTGGTTATCCGTGGTTTCCCACTTCGTCTTCGGGCAAATGCCGGGATGGTAACTGCCGTCAGGCAATAGCCGCCTCCTTCCCTCTTCCTTGTCTATCCCTGCCATTCTTCCCATCCGGCCCCATCCCTCATGAGGCACCCTGTTCGCTTTACAGGTGCGGCCACCTGGACGATGTGCTAGTCCGGCCTCCCCAGTTGTATCACCCGATCCGATGTCAAGCTTCAGGACACTGCCCGTAGAGGCGGTTAAGGTGGGATCCCTCGATGCGTCCGTGGGAAAAACCTTCCTGGAGGGTAAACTGACTACGAAAACGAAAATGTTACATACAATAAATTTATTTTCGTCAGAAATAAATAGGCCTACCAAGAAATATACACGTTGCATAAATATGAAAAGTAGAAAATTAATATACTCTGAAACCAGAAGGGCAGTTAGATTCGGAAGTGTTTGAGCCCAAGAAGTCATTGCTACACGTGTATCTCATGGTAATCAACAAAGCAGGTTTTTACTCTCGTTGACAGGCGTCTTCGGTGGCGTAGTTGGTAGCATGCTGAGCATTTATTACCCCTTGTTGGATTTATGGTTCTCCATGGCCACAGATCCTTCAGCTACTGACCATCTGGATTCTAACACTGAAATTGTACCAAAGAGTTCACAATAAATAATGTAAGAATTTACGAAGAGAATATCTAACATTCCCCAGAAAAGTCTCAGCTTTCTCCTTTTGGACTTGCGATCAACATTGTACTGAGCTCGCAATCGATCCGAAATGTATACATCAGGTAGGCTATTTCCTCTAGAAGAACATTATTTATATCTTCTAATGTTAAAACCTTGTGGGCATTCATATCTCACACTTTATCTTGCAAACAATGGTAGAAGTACTACATATACAGACTTTGGAATACCTCCGTGATGAATTTCCCGCCTAAACATTACCTCAACAATTGTTTCCTTGCCAACTTCCCTTAGAGCCCTGACGGTACTTAGGAGTACCAAGTACTTTATTGGTTCTGAAAATAAACATCAGTGTTTGAGGCAAGATTTGAGATGATGTACTTGCTTTCATGGCAATAATAAACATTAGGGATCGAATAAATATTTACTTCATTGCAGAATAACCCACAGAAATATGTCTTAGTTGGTGCACCTGAAACCTGACCAAAGAATGTGTACATGCAGTCTTTCAGTGCCGAGATCTGGAGGCAGTTCTGGGAAACAGCGTATGTAACATATTTGGGATGCTTTGGTAAGGTACTGTGAAGTACTGCCAGGCCATAAGTGGTTCATATTAGCAACCACTACTTTTAAATACGACTTCAAATGTTATGGTACTTTAAAGTACCGTCAGTGCTCAAAAACAGAGTTGAACAACAAACTGATCATTTGATTGGTGAATACCAGGCAGGCTTTAGGAAAGGTAGATCGTGTTCAGAGCAGATTTGGGGCCTAAAGACGATATTAAGGATACGCCGCAGTACCAACATATTTGTCACCTTCGTGGATATTAAGAAAGCGTATGATTCTATTGACAGACAAACTGTTCTGGACACCCTAGGAGAGCTCAGAGTAGACAGGAAGGCCAGGGATTTAATCCGCCAGACTCTCACTGACACAACATCTCAAGTGAAGTTTCTAGGTGAACTATCAGAGCCTTTCGAAGTACATACAGGAGTTCGACAAGGTGATGGCCTCTCCCCACTAATTTTTAGCCTACTTTTCACATTTTGCAAAAATGAGGAAAAAGTAGACCTATGAGATCGATCCGGGAAAACGTGTGTCTGTCTGTCTGTCTGGCTGTGTGTGTGTGTGTGTGTGTCCCTATCAACTCCTAAAAGGCTGTAGAAATCGAAACCAAATTTAGTATGAGTAATGATGTATACAGGAATATCTCACGTCCATATTTGAAAATGACGTCAGTGCTACCAACTGCTAAAAAAACGCACAAGAAATTTGAACACCATGTTGGATATCTTGGAAGGTTTGCATGAGAGCTATTCCAAAAGTGGCACACATGTAGATAACAATATTTCAGTTTAAATTCCAGGAGGCCATACATGACAGTGTTGCCAAAATAATTTTAAACCTCCTGATAGGTCCAAATTTTAAATGCCTATAACTTCTACAATATCCATTGGATTTCAACCAAATTTTGTATCAAATATGTGTATATAAACAGATATGACTGAGCGTATTCCTAAGAGCCACAAGGGCTGCCAACTGTTAATAATTGCTCTCTCTATTCTTTTATCCAAATACCAATATATCAGAAAGTATGCAAGCCAACAGCCCTATACTTTGCACACGTATAGCACCTGGCATTCTAGATTAATTTGGAGTAATTAATATAAGTCAGTGCTGCCAACATGATTCTATGCCTGCTGATAAGTTCAATTTTAATATACGTGTAACTTCTATACTAACAAATGGATTTCATCCAAAATTGGCAGTAGGGAGGCTGAGGGGGTTTTGAACCAAATACCGTTATTTATGCAAATTAGGGGGGCGTGGCAAGGTCAATGACCTTGAGGTAGGTCATGCTCAATGACCTTGAGGTAGGTCATTGACCCCCAAGGTCGCCGGGACCCCGGAAGGTAAACAAACCTTGGAGGGTCCAGGAACCGGTTTGAGGGGGTGTGGGTGGAGGGGGAGGAGTGGGGGTGGGGAGGGAGGGGAGTGGGGAGGGGGAGGGGGTGGTGGCGAGGGTGGGGGATGAGGGGGAAGGATGGAAGAGGCTCTGCACGAGACCCTCCTCGACCCAGTCTCTCTCTTGGACTGAGCGCCTTCACTGATATTATCCTGGGCTATATAGCTTTGCTTTGATCCCGATGAGATCCGAGTGTTGCCGAAGGTTTCCGAATCCTTGGTTGTGAATGAATCGTCAGAGAATTGAACGGTCAACTGGTGTGTGTGACGTCACAGCAGATTACGGGATGTGAGGTAGGTCATGAACGGGAGTGTTTTGAATGGAAAACATTAGTGTAACTGGTGTGTGTGTGTGACGTCACAGCAGATTACGGGATGTGGGGTAGGTCATGAACGGGAGTGTTTTGAACGGAAAACATGAATGGCGGTGGAAGGTGCTGGTTGTTTGGACCCTGAAGTGGTAGGTTGGTTAGGTGTGAATGGGTCTGAGAGACAAACAAGATGGGGTTGAAAGCGCTCAATGATAAACAAACATCAATGGTATCGAGAGTAGTGAATGGAATTGAGAGAGAGGGGGAATGAACTGGTTGTTGAATGTGCTCAATGGTAAACAAACGTCAATGAATCAGGAGTAGTATTTCCTGTAAATGGTAGGGTGGGGGTAGGATACAAATCGCATAGCATGTTGAGTCGGCCAGCTCGACATGAAATAAAAACAAGAAGGTGTACACCAGATCTGATTTATTAATCCTTATTCTTCTTCCTCTTCATCTTCCTCTTCATCATCATCATCATCTTCTTCTTCTTCATCCTCTCCTACTCTCTCACACCCTTCCATCGCCGTCATTAACTGTGTAAAAAACTCCACCAACACTGGATCATTTCCAAAGCTATAAAAAAAAAAAAAAAAATGTATACAATAAAGAGTACAACAAAATTGTTTTATAACGCTTGTTTATCTAAATATTGTATTGTGAATTGCTGGGAGTGTGTGAGAGCAAGTACAGTTCACCTAAGTCTGCAGCAGCTTCCAGCGGACGCCCTTAGGGTGAGCTACAAGTTCTGTTCATTTTTAAGTAGTTTCAAAATTTTGCTACTAGATATTAATGATACCTAGTGGTGAATGTTGGAACTTGAGTATGGGTTTCAGTGCTGACAGTGTTCACGAACATGTGTGACTCACTTGAGTATGTAGGTGCTGTGAATTGCTGGGAGTGTGTGAGAGCAAGTACAGTTCACCTAAGTCTGCAGCAGCTTCCAGCGGACGCCCTTAGGGTGAGCTACAAGTTCTGTTCATTTTTAAGTAGTTTCAAAATTTTGCTACTAGATATTAATGATACCTAGTGGTGAATGTTGGAACTTGAATATGGGTTTCAGTGCTGGCAGTGTTCACGAACATGTGTGACTCACTTGAGTATGTAGGTGCTGTGAATTGCTGGGAGTGTGTGAGAGCAAGTACAGTTCACCTAAGTCTGCAGCAGCTTCTAGCGGACGCCCTTAGGGTGAGCTACAAGTTCTGTTCATTTTTAAGTAGTTTCAAAATTTTGCTACTAGATATTAATGATACCTAGTGGTGAATGTTGGAACTTGAGTATGGGTTTCAGTGCTGGCAGTGTTCACGAACATGTGTGACTCACTTGAGTATGTAGCTGCTTCCAGCAAACACCATTAGAGTGAGCTACAAGTTCCAAGTTTTTTGCTACCAGATAATAATGCCATCTAGTGGTAAATGTTGGAACTTGTTTTGACAAAATCTAACCTGTCAATTTAGCTTCACACAAGTTTAGTCTGTGGACGAATCTTTTACATGTCATAAAGTGAGAACATGTAACCGCTGGCTTTACTCCCCCTCCAAAGGAAGGCATACTAAATGATTTTAACACACCTAAAAAAAAAAATCTGACTTCCTTCCCAAACCTTTTTATAATTCATCGCAATAACACGGGTTATCAGACAAGTTCTACTCACACCCAAGTAAACATGGGCTACAAAGGCGGTAACTACGCTCAGTATTTCTAATCATTTTGAAGAAAAAAAAAACACCGCTTGCTTCCAGTATTTGATCAGATCAGGAATGGAATGAATTAAACTCCATCTAGCGGCGAGAAAGATCTGTGTTGGCTGCCAAAGCCTGTCTCACTTTTTAGAGTCAATGTTTAAATGAATGACAGATAAAAAGAAATGATAGTGGAGGGTGTTGCCGGAAGAAAATTTTGACAGGGAAAACTGGTGTTCCCAGAGAAAAACCTGTCTGCTTTTGGTTTGCCCAGCACAGATCTAACATAAAGTGACTGGAATTGAACCACGCACCCAGCCGTGAGAGAGTGGCGTGCTGCTACATAAGGCTTTAGTAAATAAATAATACTTACATTAACAGATCCAGCGTCAATTCCTCCTGGTTATCTTCTCCTTCCATCTCCATGACGTTATCGATCTTGTCCCCAGACATTGTAGCGAATGATATGTTGTGAAAAGGAACATCCTCCTTATATACTGTGTGTGGTTTCTGGTGAAAGGCGGATTAATTAGAAGTGTTTAAACTAGTTGTACAGGGTTATACAGTGTGGAGCTATTTCTGGTGAAAGGAAGGTCAGTAACGATTCCTGTATTAACGCAGGGTAATGCCGTATGGAGGTCATGTTTGTGTGAAAGGAACGGTAATCCAGAGACGTTTCCTGTATTCGGAGGGGTATAAATACTCGAGCAGAATTGAAATGAAGGTAGAGTTGACCACGAGCTTACAGCGTTCACACCAGATTGTAATTGGATCCTTGTCTATCAGGTAATATTCAACATACTTAAGTATATAACTTTAAAGTATATCCTAGTGTATATATTTGACTATGTGCTACTGGGAGACTAACTCATTCAGATGGTTTACAAAATAAGTGATTGTACTGTACAGAAAAGAGGAGAATTGAAGCATTTGAAATGTGGTGTTACAGGAGAATGATGAAGATCAGATGGGTAGAGAGAGAGTAACAAATAAAGAGGTATTAAGACGAGTGGGAGAGGAGAGATGTTTCTGGCGTCTGCTAATGAAGAGAAGAGATAGATTGGTAGGACACATATTAAGACACCAGGAATAGCAAGCTAAGTTATGGAAGGAAGGTTCGAGGACAAAAACTGTAGGGGTAGACCAAGGTTAGAATATGTTAAACAGATTGTGTCGGGTGTAGGGTGTCGGAGCTATGTAGAGATGAAACGATTAGCTCAGGACAGGGAGGCATGGAGAGCTGCATCAAACCAGTCAAAAGACTGAAGACTCAAACAACAACTGTACATTACACTACTTTTAAATGCTGAGATGGTATGTTTAAATCCACATGAAGATGTTTAGAATTTTAATAGTATAATGGCCTATTGACAAAGCTGGTTTAAAAGTCAGACGGTACGAATCAGACAAGCAATAATTACTTCAAGTATGAAACGAGCAGAATTCATAGCATGTAATAAGATTGGTTTTAACGTGACTTGCATCTTAAACCACTAGCTGCCTGGGATATATAAAATGAATGCAGCTCAATTATATATAATTACTGTTATTATCCAATTAAATGTTGCCGATTTCACTGCATTGCCCCGAGAGATAATGACGGTGCTCGAGGCATTCACGGAATAGATAATGATCTCTTATGTAACATTAGCTCCGAGACATGGATTCACTTTTATACTTTAGTTCCAAGTCAAGTAACCTATTTAGTTAAGGACATTTAAACCATTACCTCCCGACCAATGTAGTCCCCCCCATGCACTTGGGTGTATTGAACACATAAATTATTTAACCAACCTGCGACGGCTTCACCCGGGAACAGATATAATATACAAACAACCCGACCCGGCTTCGCCCGTGAACAGTCATGTTATACCAGAAACCCAACCCGGCTTCGCCCGCGAACAGTTATATTATACCAAAAGCATGCACCGACTTCGCTCGAGAACAGTTAAATTATACACACATCAAAAAAAGTTTTGCATCACCTCGGTTCCAAGAGTTCCGGAACCTTTAAATACAAAGGGAATAGAGATCAACACAAACAACATTTCAGCTCGTTTTATTGCTCATGAGACCCACACATTGCATGTTGTACCATCATACAGCTAGACTTTCAGCATTTGTGGTCCAGATTGCAGTACACACCATTACCTCTAATACCCAGTAGCACGTCCTCTTACATTGATGCATGCCTGTATTCGTCGTGGCATACTATCCACAAGTTCATCAAGACACTGTTGGTCCAAATTGTCCCACTCCTCAACGACAATTCGGCGTAAATCTCTCAGAGTGGTTGGTGGGTCAAGACGTCCATAAACAGCCCTTTTCAACATATCCCAGGCATGTTCGATAGGGTTCATGTCTGGCGAACATGCCGGCCACTGTAGTCGAGCGATGTCGTTATCTTGAAGGAACGCATTCACAAGATGTGCACGATGAGGTCGAGAATTGTCGTCCATGAAGACAAATGCCTCTCCAATATTCTGCCGATATGGTTGCACTATGGGTCGGAGGATGTCATTCAGGTATCGTAAAGCCGTTTCGGAGCCTTCCATGACCACCAGTGGCGTACGTCGGCCCCACATAATGCCATCCCAAAACATCAGGGAACCACCACCTTGCTGCACTCGCTGGACAGTGTGTCTAAGACGTTCAGCCTGATCAGGGTGCCTCCAAACACGTCTCCCACGATTGTCTGGTTGAAGGCATATGCGACACTCATCGGTGAAGAGAACGTGATGCCAATTCCGTATGGTCCATTCAGCATGTTGTTGGGCCCATCTGTACCGCGCTGCATGGTGTCGGGGTTGCAAAGCTGGACCTCGCCATGGACGTTCGGGAGTGAAGTTGCGCATCATGCAGCCTATTGCGCACAGTTTGAGTTGAAACACGACGTCCTGTGGCTGAACGAAACGCATTATTCAACATGGTGGCATTGCTGTCAGGGTTCCTCCGAGCGGCAATCCGTAAGTAGCGGTCATCCACTACAGTAGTAGCCCTTGGGCGGCCTGAGCGAGGGCTGTCATCGACAGTTCCTGTATCTCTGTACCTCCTCCATGTCCGAACAACATCGCTTTGGTTCACTCTGAGACGCCTGGAAACTTCCCTTGTTGAGAGCCCTTCTTGACACAAAGTAACAATGCGGACGCGATCGAACTGCGGTATTGACCTTCTAGGCATGGTAGAACTACAGACAACATGAGCAGCGTACCTTCGTCCTGGTGGAATGACTGGAACTGATCGGCTGTCGTACCCCCTCCGTCTAATAGGCCCTGCTCATGCATGGTTGTTTACATCTTTGAGCAGTTTTAGTGACATCTATGAACAGTCAAAGGGACTGTATCTTGGATACAATATACACAGTCAACGTCTATATGCCGGAGATCTGGGAACCGAGGTGATGCAAAACTTTTTTTGCTGTGTGTACATGCAATCTGCCCCGGCTTTGTCCGGGAACAGTTAAATTATACAAACAATCCGCCCCGGCTTCGCCCGGGGAACAGTTAAATTACACAAGCAGTTTACCCCGGCTTTGCCAGGGAACAGATAAATTATACAAACAATCTGACCCGGTTTCACCAAAGTACAGTCATGACCAGCACCTGACCATGTAGCACCTGGGTGTATAACTTGTTTGATAACCTGTGTTCTTGTAATGGAATGAGGAGAAGTAGGAAAATGGTGAGCTCAAGCTGCTGACAATTAAATTAGTGGCTAGCGATAATGGGTGTGTAGAAGGGTTTTGATAACTTTTGTGTGTATATACATATTTGCTAATGGCTTAGGTATACTAAAACACTATTATAGATATCAAATTCGATTTCAGAATGTCGGCAATAAAAAATGCGAATTCCATAGGGAAAGATGCTGGAGCAGAGACTAAACGAGTACAGGATCTGCAGGTAAACGAGTCTTATTTGGTAACGGCTGTTCGTCGAGTCAAGACGAAATTTGGGGAACGTATTCTTTGTGAACTGGAGGACTTTGTAGTATTTCTACCGTCGAGATTCAAGGAACTCAGCGAGGAAGATGTAGCCGATCTCAACAAAGGGACCATCTATTTAAAATACATGGGACTGGAAAACAAAAGATGTCTTGTTGAATTCATAGAAGAAAAAAATAAAATTTAAAATTAGTTTATGTAAAAACGGAATTTGCAGGGAAAATAAACTTTGGTTCACTCTCTCTGCAATCCGTTTAGATTTTGTAATTGTTAAGTACTAAGGGACATCATGTTGTCACCGATACAAAGTTGGGAAGATGTGGATAGTTGTTTCAATAACAATATCTGTTCTACTAAAGTCAATAATGATGCAAACATTTTAAATCTCAATGAATATTTAAACACTAGTTACATCATTTTTCAAAACAAAATACAAGACTGTTTAAGAGAACATGTAGCGTTAAAGGTTAACGCTGAATTATTATGTGACTTTGCTATTTTGAAACAAGGTGTCGAAATTATTCAGCCGATCTATTTACACACCCACATGACTAAGTTATACCGCACTGATAATATACACAGTTGGTATAGTAAAAACATTGTTGATAAACTCACAACACGCTTTGCCGAGTTTCAAGAATTAGAAAGCGGCAAATCGCTGGAAGCTATCAATCATCTTAAAATTAATGTATGCACCTTTAATCCCATAAATAGTGGGTCATCTCATGTTAATTTGCCTAAACAGTTGGAAAACCGTCACGCAGTTATCAATGTGGATAATAATGATGTTTTCTGCTTTATCTGGTCCCTGGCTGCTGGGCTATGTTCTGCAAGTAAACATGTTCACAGAATGGGCAAATATCACGAGAAATTTATGGAATTAATGATCAGTCTAAATTTAGCAGACATAGAATTCCCAATGGACCTCAACGCCATTTCTCGTTTTGAATCTAAAAATCTGCTTTACTCCATTAATGTATACGGAGTTGAAGGGGACAAAGTTATTGGGCCACTCTATGTGACAAAGGAAAAAAAAGAAAAGCATTTTAATTTATTGTACATTGAAGGGGAATTGTGCAACCATTATTGTTATATCAAAGATCTTTCCAGACTAGTTCGTTCACAAGTTACAAAGAGTAAAAATAGGGTATATATATGTGATCGCTGTTTGCAATATTTTACTAGCAATCAAAAGTTGACAGCCCATACTATTGATTGCATTACACAACCAGCTGTAAAAATTA
Organism: Meconema thalassinum; assembly: GCA_946902985.2. Classification (NCBI taxonomy): domain Eukaryota; kingdom Metazoa; phylum Arthropoda; class Insecta; order Orthoptera; family Tettigoniidae; genus Meconema; species Meconema thalassinum. The sequence goes on from OX336394.1 coordinate 345,283,876, forward strand.
CATTCCCAGAAAAGGATAAAGCCAGTATGAAATTTCAAAATGTGTCTCGTCAAGAACCGCTTCCATTTACAGTATATGCAGATTTTGAATGTTTAACCACACCCATTGACACATGTAACCCGGATCCAGCACGCCCGTACACTCAACAAGTACAGCAACATGTGCCATTCAGTTGTGCTCTAAACGTGATTTGCTCATATGACCCTTCGCTTTCTTACTTCAAATCTTATCGCGATGCAAATGCTGCTGCTTGGTTTTTAAATGAATTGGACGCCTTGGCAGATCGGGTGTACAATATCCTGGAAAACCCAATTCCGCTTCAAATGTTGGATGCAGACGAGGTGGCTTTTGCAACAGCAACCACTTGCCACATTTGTCAAAAACCAATAGCAACTTGTGACACGCCGGTGAGGGACCATAATCGGTACACTGGCAAATTTAGAGGAGCGGCTCATAGTGCATGTAATTTGGCCTATAAAAGAGCACGCTATATTTCTTGTTTCTTGCACAACATGTCTCGGTATGACAGTCAACTAATTATTAAGGAATTTGTTAACCTTGAAAACCAAAAGTTTTCTTTAATTCCACAAAATCATGAAAATTTTATTTCGTTTACAAAATGGCGAAATGGAATTAGTATACGATTTTTAGATTCGTATAGATTCCTCGCATCATCATTGGATGCGCTGGTTCAAGGGCTTCACCCAAACAATTTGAATTCTGTACGTCAAAACTTTACTGGTGACGAACAATTTGAATTATGCATTCGAAAAGGGGTGTTTCCCTATAATCATGTAAACAATTGGGCATGTTTGCAGGAAACTGCACTCCCTTCAAAGGATAAATTTTACAATGACTTAACAAAAAGTCATATTTCTGAAGAAGACTATTTACACGCCCAAAAAGTATGGGACGTGTTCAAGATATCAACTTTGGGCGAGTATGCTGATTTATACCTCAAAATTGATACACTACTTTTGACAGACGTGTTTGAACACTTTCGCAAACTGTGTCTTGAAATCTACAATCTAGATCCAGCCCATTACTACACCCTTGCCGGATACAGTTGGGACTGTATGTTGAAGGTGACTGAAATAGAACTGGAACTATTAACTGACATCGACATGTTGCTCTTTTTTGAACGCGGGATACGTGGCGGGCTTGTATCGCTTGTGCAAAAGCATGCCAAAGCAAATAATCCATATATGGATACATACAAACCAAAGCAACCTACAACATACCTCACCTACCTGGATTGTAACAATTTATACGGATATGCTATGGAAAAACCGCTTCCGTATCAAAATTTTCGATGGTTGACTTCAGATGAAGTTTCAAATTTTAATTTACAGGACGCGTTGAGCAATAACACACGTGGCTATGTTCTAGAAGTTGACATATTATACCCCCGCGAGATACACAATGATCATTCTGATCTACCATTTTCTGTTGAAAAACTACAACCTCCCAGTTCACGTTCCAACAATAAAAAGTTGCTGGCAACGTTAAATCCGAAAAATCGCTACGTCATACACATCGAAAATTTAATGCAATGTTTGAAACACGGTTTGAAGCTACAAACCATTCACCGCATTATTTGTTTTGACCAGAAACCATGGTTGCAACCGTACATGCAATTAAATACTCATTATCGGCAGCACGCCAAGACTACATTCGAGTCAAATTTTTATAAATTAATGAACAATGCATGCTACGGTAAATCTATGGAAAATATTAGAAAGCAAAGAACTATTCATTTGGTAAACCACTGGGATGGTCGATATGGCGCACGAAAATATATTGCTATGCCCAATTTCCATTCAGTACGAGTTATTGAAACTGATTTAGTAACCATTGAATTGTCAAAGACAGAAATCATGTATAACAAACCAATTTACTTAGGAATGGTAATACTTGACTATTCAAAATTTGTAATGTATCAATTTCATTATGAGTTTGCCAAACAAAAGTTTGGAGATGTAAAATTACTGTATATGGATACAGACAGTCTTATTTATCAAACCAATAAGACGGATATTTACTCTGTGATGAGAGAACATCCAAGTTACTTTGATACCTCAAACTATGAAGTTAACAATATGTTTGGCATAATTCCCATGAATAAAAAACACATTGGCCTATTTAAGGATGAGTGTGCTGGTGATGTTATGACGGAATTTGTGGCTTTGGCACCGAAAATGTACGCATTTTCAACACAAAAGAATAAAGGTCAATGCAAAGCGAAGGGTGTTCTTCGTAGCGTCACACAATTCCTCAATGTTGAGGAATATCGATGTGTACTCTACACAAACACCTCTCGCTTGTACCAGCAAACACGCATTCTTTCAAAGAACCATAATATATTTACAGTAAATCAAAATAAAACATCGCTGTCTACATATGACAATAAACGGTTGTGGGATGGTGTAAATAGCTTGCCTTTTGGACATTTCCACACCTAGTAAATAAGAACACACTTTAATTTTTCAATTCTTTTTTATTACAATTGTATGTTTTTACAAGAAGAAACCAAAACATCTTTTGTGAATGCTGTAATCTGGTGGACTGACTCTCAAATAAATACTTAACAATATTTGATTCATGGTTATTTCTTTGTCCTTTTCCTCGCTAGTCCACAACCACCACCAATCATTAGCTTTGACTTCATAGCTCCTGCCACGATCAAGGCTGCAATCTTTTCACCAATGGAAGCAGTAGATGATGTCACGCGCTGCACAGCCTTTCTCAGAAGAATGTGGTCTGCAACTCGACGTACTTCTGAATTCTTGTCGCTGTAAGCAATGTCATGATCTCTACACGCAGCATCCAATTTGTTGATTCCAGAATTACCTTGTGCTAGACGTTGGTTTAGTTTAGTTCCAGGTCCACAAAATTGATAGCCGGGAATATGCAGTTCAATGGGAAGTACATCAATGGCCTTGTTAACTAGACCATGACCAGCAAAGGTCCGATATATCTTTTTCAATCGTTGTCTTACTTTTTGGTGCTGGCGATACTGCCGCTGCTGTCTCTTCTTCCTCTTCTTCATCGCAACCATGGAATGATGAAGCAAAGTCTTTACAGGACGGTATATTTGTATGGCCGTGGTACAATTTGATGAGCTGACACGTTCCACACTGTCTAATGGATGGCATTTTAGTAATAAACACTTGCTGGTGATGACTAAAGTCAGTGCATGGTTGTAGTTCACGCAGACCAGGATCTCTGCTCCATTCACTAGGTACACTGTGCCAAATATTTTTCACCGCGTTTGAAGCAACATAAAAAAGGAACGCCTTGGGCAAAGCGTTCAATTCCTCATCTGTGAAAGTGTCAAGCTTTTTTTTACAGGCAAAAAACTTGACAATAGCTCGCTCTGTGGGGTTTGAGTCCAAACCTTCAATTGCTGCCATATTACTACACGTCCACACTGATCACTGGTATGTCTCACACTGAAGCTGACGTTACGACGCTTTGCACTCAACATGCAAGTTTTGACATGCTCTGCGAGCTAGCCAATCAAAAAGCTTCCAAACATTTTGAAGTGTCTTATTTTGTAGAGGTTCATCAGGCACGGATAGGTTGTACAGTGCAGGACATCCCAGATCATGAAGGTCAACAAGTTGACATGTTGAATTAACATACTGACGCAACCATTCCTGTTTTTCACTTCCCTTTACAAATACAAGGTCAGCACCAAACAAGTGAGCTTTCAGAACAAGTGATAGATGCTGGTAAGGAATGTCGCCTTCTTTCCAGACTAGTCCCAAATTGCGTTGCAACCACTCTGTTTGTCTTCTGTCCTCGTCTGACTGCAAATGCAATGGAAACGGTGGTTCAAAGACAAAACTGGTTACTCTTGGTGCCCACATGGTTGTGCAGTCAATAATTCCTACTTCTTTAAATACAAACTTGTTTCCGTTCACCTTGAAACCCTGCACGTCGACAATCAATGTTTTCGGCATGGCGACGGATATCACACCTTCCACCACCGCTGCTTCTTAACAACTAACTGATTGGATAGGAGCGGGAAAATAATATACACACAAAGAATCAATTACACAATTTTATTCATAAAGTTATCAGTACATCGCTTACAATTTTTTATCATAGGATTTGGACCATCCCAATCACAGTGAGAATCTCCTCGATGCATAAAGTGTCTACGACAAGGACGACAGGCTGCAACATCCGCCGACATACGGAGGTGTAATGGTAGCTTATCCCAATTAAGGTCAATGTCGTGTGCACCGTACGCGGTCAGAAATCCAGCTGGTAAATAGGCAATCAGATGCTGCGGCATTTCACGAAGAAATTGTGCTTTACGGTAGGCGCGTATTGCTAAACTCACCAGGGTGCGATAAATCTCAAATGCTGCATCAGCGTCTCGACTTGTTGAGCAACGATCGCATTTGCAGTCCATGCAATCTACCCGCTCTCCAACATGACAAGATGAAGCTTTGGCAACGCCATCGTCCACATTATTTGTTTGATTAGCGATGGGCTTGTTGTTGTAGCCCCTGTCATGAATACCAAACGTAGACATGAATCCATCTGGTAAATAGTGAACCAGATGCGGCGGCATTCTAAGCACAGTATGATTCTTGTGATAGGCAGTTATAGCTTCACTCACTAGGGCGCGATAAATGGTAAACCTTGAATCTTCATCTGAGCCTGGTGAATCACTTTCACATTTGCAGACCCACCTCGCAGAGGGGGTTGTGACTTCATCGTAGCTTTCCATGACTGTGAAGGACAATACAGGAAGACATGCTATTTATACTCTGGTCACCATATTGGACAGCGGTTGATAAAACACTTGTGCCTCGTGAACAATAAGGCAATAGGCTGTTGTTTTTTCTGGAATAACTGTCGATGTTTCAAATTCTAGTCTGATATCAATTGTTGTTTCCTTCATCGACTCCTCCAAATACGAACAGTCCATCACCACCAGAGGCGCCTTGGACTTGAAGTCTTGTGGCGATAATAGCGGACATGCCTCTTTCTGATAATAGGAAGACTGAAAGTTTACAAACATGTCATAGAGCTTACCATATTTGTTCTTGTTAAAGTTTAAATCCATTCCCTCATAGGGAAAGGTAACTCCGTTCAAAAAGAGTCGTATATTTCGTAATTGGATGTGATCAAATTTTGATGCATCTTTATTCTGTTGATATTTGCGATCTGTTTGAAATCCAACCAGGACGTAGAGTGGCCGCTCTGTATACCGTGAGGTTTTTATAGACCAAGTATGTGTATCGGAGAGTGGTAATACCGGGTATTCATGCAGCTCCCAGCTTCTAAATTGAATGGGTAAAGCTGTATCCTTCTCCACAATCTTGAGCAGACTCAATTTTTTCTGATCTGATAGAGTAACGTGCGGTACTTTCCATAGAATTCGTTGCAGTAGAATTTTTGTATCTATAGGCGCTGTATCAGCTCCCTTTAGCGCATTATAATCACTCCTGTCTCGTACAAGAATCAGATCCTGTCTTGCGTTCACAACAATGCGCTTATGATCCTCTGCAAAGCCTAGTATTAATTTTAGAGGTAAATGTCCAGTAAATGTACCATCATCGTTAATCATCCAGTCGTTGGTTGAGTTGGGACACCAACCAGCCATACAAAAAGCTTTACTCTCTTCGCTTCCGTACGAGGGATAAAGTTTCATGACACTTGTTATGCCAACATTTCGAGTAGTATCCACTTCAATACCGTTGATCACGTAGCGAACCTCAGAAAACAAAAAGGCCAAAGCATTGTTGGCCAACTTTGACGTTGTTGGAATGGTACCATCCAATTTGGTGAGTTGCCCTTCAATCTGGATGTAACTTTCATGTGGAAGCGTGTAGATATCTTGTTGGTTAATAGTAATTCGAATCTCATCATTATTATTTAGTCCCTGAGTATACGGTTGGTAGGAATGGTGTTCAATTCTTACAATGCCCTCCTGTACTTCGACAGGGTTTGTCACGTCTAGAATCGAATTCATGACGTAAGATGTAACCAAGTTGTTGTAGGATCTGCTTGTTGACACGTGTTAACCTGTACACGTGTTGAGCACAACTAACACCTGCTCTTGACAGCGTTGCCGCTTTATACACTTGTTTCATGCTGGCTTCAGATACAGTTTGTAGGTCACAGGTGTATGAGGGTCTAACCGGATGAGACGTTGGTTTCTATTCACCAGTCTTAAGGTAATATTCCTGATGTTGGTCACACTCACAGGATGATAGAGCACCACCGACGGGTTTTCGCGGATGATATAACCACCAGGTGAAGTAACAATAAAATCATAAAGCGAATGCGAGGGATCTTGATTGGTGTAGACGTCTGTAATAATATTACACGTGACAGATATGTGATGATCTTCAATTATTTTCACCGGTTGGTCAGACTTGTGTATCACGTTCGGTACTAACACTTGTGGTGAATAGCCTAACAATGATCCAATCGAATCTGGTTGAGATTTAAAATCAATCCTAAAAGAAGAAAGAATACTGCAGCGATGTGTCACGTTGTTGGCTATGAGTTCAAACTTGCGTGTTCCGTCCAGAAATGCTTTTAGACTAAATTCTTTGGTGAGAGTTGTGTAGATGTGATCGTGAATATCATCTACGGTGTAGCTGCCAGACGGTAGAGTTAACACATAGTCATCGTAGTAGAACTTATCATTGACGTCTTCAATTATGTTGCAGATTCTATTATAGCCTTCAAACGAAACAAGTCCCAGCACGTAGGGTCGTCGTCCCAATTCAATAGGAGGATAAAAGTCAACGGTTACTTCCGCACCTTGTCCGTGCACTGTAAACGTTCTACTTTCTGTTGTCATAATGACCACGTCACCCGCCGTGCTCGGTCTTATATAGAAAAGTCAAACATAGACGACCGCACTGTTGCGTGTTAAAATTTTGCACTCGTTTCACATTATAGTGTATTGTTGCACTGCTTCCAAAATAGCGAACAAGCTCTGTCGGAGGAGGAAGATTTCCAAAACTGTCAAAGTACCACACGGTTCGCCCATGCTTTATGTAGGCCACATAATGCGTTCCCGGTCCATGACTGTCATCCAAATTGACAACTGCACTTTCATGGCTCCGTGGTCGAGACGGTAGTTGGTTGCGCATAAACACGCCTCGAAAGTGGGAGATCTTAAGCTGTTTTGCATATCTTATAACTTCCTCATGCGTCATGGCTCGTCGTGGCAGTGCATCGATTAACCGTTTTTTGGCGACATGTAAATGCCGAGTCCTTTCTTGTAGGGTGCTAGCTTCATGTTCACACCTTTGCCGCGCAGTGCTATGGCCTCCATAGTTTTATTATGCCTTTCACTTTCCTTCAACTGTTGCTTCGCCTCCTCAACAGCTTTCACCGTTCGTGCTACCGCACTTGCTCCTCCAAGAAGTGAACCCAGGGCTGCTAGTCCAGCAAACAGTGCAGGTAAAAATCCACCACGTTTCGGCACAGGAATAACTCGGGCACGTTTTCTAAAACGTAATTTACTTTTGGGATTCGCGTGCAATCGTGCTGCTCGGAGTGCTTTCTTAATAGCCAACTCACTATTTGTTTCTCCGCGCGAAGCTTGACGTGCCGCATGAAGAATAGCTTTAAAACCTCCCTTTCTGGACAACTTCTTCCTCTTCTTCACCGCATATCTCTGTTTCACCATCGCGACCAAAGAACAAGACAACCTTACACCGCAAAGTATAGAACACAACTAACGCTACTCAGGAAGGGAACCTGTAGTTATTTATTCAATGGTGGCTGTATATTCAAGTTCTATATACAGAGGAAAATCGTTCATCGTTTTCCCCGCCTCTTTTTCTTCAGACGAGAGTTTCAAGTGAAAGAATAATTTGTCTCCGGCTTTCACCGGTTGATCAATAAGTGGTTGAACACTACCGTTTAATCGTACCTCTAAATGTTTCAAATCTGGTGCATACTCAATTACACGAATGGCACCATCATACATTAAACGGTAATTGTCATACCCCGAACGTAGTATGTAGGCGAGGTTATTGGGATCTTTTACCGGTTGTTGGTTTACAATGTGAAGCAGAAATATAGAGGGTATTGATTTAATAAAAAGCGATAACCGTTGTTCCAAGAATCGTTTGGTCGTCACGTCGTGAGGTTGCACAGGATCAGCAACTTCGGCTATTCGTCTTCGCTTCATCTGTAGAGCGTTCTCCTTAATTTCCCACACCTTTTCCATTTCAGAGTTTAAAAACCGTTTTGTACAAACATCTTGATCATCTTCAGGATCGGCCACATGCACAAGGCGTGCATTATTTGCTGTATAGCCCTTTGCAGTTAGGGTGGGCACAATACTGAGCACCTGTTTCACCTTGTTATCTACATAGTCCTTTCGAGCAGCGTCCGTGTTGTTTGTTGGAAGAGCCAGCTGAGTGATTCGACGTTGGTGTACGTCATAGTCCTTTGCTTCTGTTAACACCACAGCATTGGTTAACACATAGGCTTTGGTGCACACATCTTGATCGTTCACAGGATCTGCAACGCCTGTAATACGTTTATTCTGAGCCTCATAATCTCCTTTGATACGTCGTAATCGGTAATAATCTACATACTTTTTTGAACATGCGTCCGAGGGTAATACGGGTTCTGTTATATTGGTCAATCGCTTTCCATTAAAGTTGTAATTGCCATCTGTAGTGCGTGACAATACATTAGCATCGACATATCGTTTAGTAGCCGGATCTGTATCATGTTTTGGATCGTTTGTCAAAGCAAATCGTTCATTTGTTTTGAGAGTTCTTCCAAAGGCGTCCATGGTTACACTGGAACTGAAACACCCGTTTGCCTCATGTATATAGAGACCAGCTCTTCCCCTTTCACATTTAGTTGATATGCAGATTATTAAGCAACAACATTCACTTCCGGTGGGAGACTTGGTTTCACACCTCTTCTCAACATCGTCCGAACAACGTCATGGATCACTCTTCCCATCCTCCATTCGCTGTCTCATCGCCGGCCCGTCGGGATGTGGAAAAAACAATCTTCTGCTTACCCTCATCACCTCCTTAAACGGAGTGCGCTTTCAAAATATCTATATTTTTGCCAAATCGCTGTATCAACCGCTGTATGTGTTCTTGGAACAGGTCATGTCAGGTCTGCGCAACATGGGCTACTTCACATTCGCAGCACACGAAGATGTCATTTCTCCAGACAATGTTCGCCCCCATTCGCTTATGATTTTTGACGATGTGGCCACAGAACGACAGGGTATTATTCAGGCTTACTTTAGCATGGGACGTCATAAATATATTGATTGTTTTTATCTCGCTCAAACCTATTCGCGAATACCAAAACAGTTGATTCGTGACAATGCCAACGTGATTGTTCTCTTCCGACAGGATGAGCGCAACATGCATCACGTCTACGATGATCACGTGAACCCAGACATGACCTTTCAAGCCTTTACACAGTTGTGTGCCATGTGTTGGAACGCTCATCACCACAGTTGTCTTGTTATTGATAAGCAGAGCAACATCAACAATGGACGCTACCGCATGGGATTTGATCATTTCATTCGTATTTAAGTAGCTGCATCGCTTTTCTAAACATCATTAGTTCAGATGTCATGGCGACAACAGGGAGTCAATTAAAAAAGCACATAATCCGTGCACGAAATAGCATTCGACAAAAGTTTCGCTATCTAAAACGTGCACATGCCGACAGTGAACTGTTTGTCGAAAAACATTTGAAATCACCTCTGGAAGCTGTGTTGAAAGGAACAACAAAGCCTAGTACACGCTCAAAAGAAACACAAACAATTGAAGAGGAGGAGGAAGAAGATGATGAAGAACCTGAGGATGTTTTTTCTCCATTGCTTCCGTCTTCTAGCTCCAAAGAATCACCGCTGCCCCAGTTTTTGAAAACATCAATAATTGCTGAAACACCCACTAGAGCCAAAGAAAAGCAGCCTACTCTTAAAGAAATATTGAATACGCCCGAACAATATGTGCGGTTAAAATCCATTTTACTACAAAATTATGGTGCGTTGGTTACCCCCTTCCTTGAAGATCTTTTTACTAAGAAAACTGATACTACCTATGGTGTTCGCTATGAAAACAATAGATTTCGAATTGGCGATTCAGCAATCAAGATAAGTGACAATGTTTTGATTGTTAAAACAGTTCGTTACAAATTGACGCCAGGGCTTTTAGAACTTTTATTTTCACGTACACCTTCTACCGAGGACTATGATAAAGAAGATCTTGAATAGTATAATGACATCTTGATGGCTACAAATGGTTTTAGACGTAATTATAAACGTTCTGAAGCAATAAATGCTAATAAGGGCTTCAAATATAAAACCATCATATCAAAATTGTTTCCCACCTATGCAAGTGTTCGCCGTGCAAATTCAGCGTCCGGTATCACGTTTAATACTTTGAAACCATTCATCGATTTCGCCTATTGGAACAATCCAAATAAGTTGGTTAAACGTCTGCAACTGTTGCGTGCATCGGAACAGGCCGGTCATACCGGACACGAGGCGGAAGTTTTAGAAATAGAAGAGGAGCTTCGTCATGCTGGCATTATTGTCTAATGAGTCAACGTGTTCACACACCCTCGCCTGTTAAGGCTGCCATTGCTCGCGAGTTGCATAGACCAGCTCGTCGTCTCTACCATCGTCGTCGTGTCATCACACGGGGCGTTGACGATCTTTGGCAAGCCGATCTGGTTGAAATGATTCCCTATGCCAAAGCTAACAACGGGGTCAACTATCTGCTCACCGTCATCGACGTTTATTCAAAAATGGCCTTTGTTGAACCTGTTCGGAATAAATCTGCACAACTGGTCACCGCTGCATTCAAGACCATCGTTCAGCGGTCAAGACGACAACCTCGTTTGCTTCAAACAGATCAAGGCAAAGAATTTTTCAACAAGACTTTTTCCGCTTATCTCAAATCGCTTGACATCCATCACTATTCCACTTTTAGCAATCTAAAGGCAAGTGTTGTAGAACGTTTCAACCGCACACTCAAGACGCGCAAGTGGGAACAATTTACAGCAAGAGGATCCTATCGCTGGCTTGAACTTGTAGGCGACCTGGTGACACGTTACAACAACACTAAACATAGAACCATCAAAATGAAACCACGCCTTGTAACCAAGAACATTGCGCAATTGGATCGCATTCATCACAAAATCAAAACAGTAGATCCACGACGTCATCAATTACGTATTGGTGATTATGTGCGCATCAGTAAACATAAATCAATCTTCGCCAAAGGATACACACCAAACTGGAGCACGGAAATATTTCGTATTCGCAAGGTAAAACTTTCTAATCCAGTTGTTTATTTACTTGACGACCTCAACAAGCAGCCAATCCAAGGAGGATTCTACATGGAGGAACTGCAAAGGACGCAATATCCCAAGCATTATCTTGTTGAAAAAATTGTACAAAAATGTGGCAATAAACTTTTTGTTAAGTGGCTAGGTTTTAATGCCACATATAATTCATGGATTAATAAATCAGATCTGGTGTACACCTTCTTGTTTTTATTTCATGTCGAGCTGGCCGACTCAACATGCTATGCGATTTGTATCCTACCCCCACCCTACCATTTACAGGAAATACTACTCCTGATTCATTGACGTTTGTTTACCATTGAGCACATTCAACAACCAGTTCATTCCCCCTCTCTCTCAATTCCATTCACTACTCTCGATACCATTGATGTTTGTTTATCATTGAGCGCTTTCAACCCCATCTTGTTTGTCTCTCAGACCCATTCACACCTAACCAACCTACCACGTCAGGGTCCAAACAACCAGCACCATCCACCGCCATTCATGTTTTCCGTTCAAAACACTCCCGTTCATGACCTACCCCACATCCCGTAATCTGCTGTGACGTCACACACACACACCAGTTACACTAATGTTTTCCATTCAAAACACTCCCGTTCATGACCTACCTCACATCCCGTAATCTGCTGTGACGTCACACACACCAGTTGACCGTTCAATTCTCTGACGATTCATTCACAACCAAGGATTCGGAAACCTTCGGCAACACTCGGATCTCATCGGGATCAAAGCAAAGCTATATAGCCCAGGATAATATCAGTGAAGGCGCTCAGTCCAAGAGAGAGACTGGGTCGAGGAGGGTCTCGTGCAGAGCCTCTTCCATCCTTCCCCCTCATCCCCCACCCTCGCCACCACCCCCTCCCCCTCCCCACTCCCCTCCCTCCCCACCCCCACTCCTCCCCCTCCACCCACACCCCCTCAAACCGGTTCCTGGACCCTCCAAGGTTTGTTTACCTTCCGGGGTCCCGGCGACCTTGGGGGTCAATGACCTACCTCAAGGTCATTGAGCATGACCTACCTCAAGGTCATTGACCTTGCCACGCCCCCCTAATTTGCATAAATAACGGTATTTGGTTCAAAACCCCCTCAGCCTCCCTACTATTGGCACAACAAAATATCATAATATTTCCGATTATTTCTATCCAGCACACGCGTGACATTGTTGCCAACATGCTTTTACCCGTGCTGATAGATCCAATGTTATCTGCATGTAACGTCCATTGGACTTCAACCAAATTTTTTATTCTGTAACTTAAGAGATGGAACTAAGATTATATTCAGTCACCAGGGCTGCCAACTGTAATGCTCTATTAGGCTATATTATACCAATTACATTTCGAACTAATTAGACATTTCGATATTACCAACTTAATTTCGTCATTATTCTAGATAGGTTCATATACTGAAGATAAATCATTGGCATTAAACTTAATTTTAAGAAAAGTAGGCTCTTTAGTTCTTCACGGAACTTCTTGTTAACTTAGTGTCATCTGGGAGTGGGGACATAACATCAAAGGCATAAGCATTGGTACTCTGGGACAGAAAATCAAAGTAAAATTCCTAGTTTTGCTGATGATCTAGCTATCTTTACCAAGACTAGTGAAGAAACCAAGTATGCCATAGAGAAGTTACATGAGTTAGCATCAAAGACAGGACTCCAAATATAGTATGAGAAGACGCGTTTCATAGTAAATGGACACCAGAATATTCCGAGATCTCCACTACAGACCAACTATGGAATAATTAGGCACGTGCCTTCCTTCAAATATTTAGGAGAAATTATTGTACCATCTTGATTGGACAGGAAACGTAATTTAGAAAGAGCTACCAGATTCGCAGATATTGAGAACCGACTAAATATTTCAGTTGGTCGCCATGTTGGATTTTATATATGTAGGTCCTAGAGTTATGTACTGTTACATGAAGATTATTGTGTACGTGTAGCATTCAAACTACAATCGCATGATTAGGACACAAGAAGTAAACAGGGGATTTTAAAATTTCGCACAGCTGCCATCTTGTGGTTATGGAAACAATTGAAATAAATTAGATGCCAGTGGATTAACATTCGTATAAGGATTCACTGTACCAAGTTTCGCTGCACTCGGATGGCTAAATTGCGACAAACGTTCATGTGAATATTTATAATTCGCGTCGCCGCCATGTTGGATGTGTGATCACCAGGTTATTTCAAGTCCTATGGGTGAACTAAAGATAATAGCCCCTATGAACATAAAACAAATACAGTTTGATTGCTATAATAGATTCGTAGATATTCAGAGCCGTCTAATTATTTCGGAAGGTTGCCATGTTGGATTGTTATATGTATAGACCATAGAGTCATGTACCATTAAAGGAAAATTATGGCGTAGGTTCATTATTCAAACTTTCACATTGATCGCATGATTAGGACACAATAAATAAAAACTTAATTTTAAAATTCGTAAGCCGCCATCTTGAGGTTATGTAAACAATTGAACTAAATTAGATACCAGTGTATTACACTTTGTATAAACATTTCCTCTACCAGATTTCATTGCATTTGGAACATTAAATCGCGAGAAAGGTCTATTTAAAATTTTCAAATTCGCTTGGCCGCCATGTTCGTTTTGTAGTTAAACGGTTTTTGAAAGACTTATAGATGAACTTCCAGTAGTGCCCTTCATCTCCGTACAAAATTTCAGGGTGATACCGGTAATATTTTCAGAGATATAGAATGCCGGTAAAATAATGCACCGCCACTATATTGAGGTGATGTAAACAATTGAACGAAGTTTGATGTCTGTCCATTACAATATGTATAAGCATATACTGTACCAAGTTTTATTGCGTTTGGTTAGTTAAATTGCGAGAAACGTCTATTTAAAAGCCACAACTTCGCTTGGACGCCATGTTGGTTTTGTAGTTACCAGGTTTTCAAATGTCACATAGGTGAACTTCTAGTATTTCCCTCTTATCACCGTAAAATATTCCAGGGTGATATCGGTAATAGTTTCGGAGATATTGAATGCTGGTGAAATATTTCGCACAGCCGCCATATTGGATTGGTGAGATGTAACAACATTTGAAGGGCACAGTCGCGGTCGCCCGGAACAGTGCTATGAACTTACCGAATTTCATTGAAATCGCTCTAGCCGTTTAGAAGTTATTAGGGGATACACACACACACCATCACACACACACGCACACACACACGGACAAAATGTGATCCCATCAGCCTATTTTTTTTTTTCATAAATGAAAATAGGCTAAAATAGTCGGAGGAACGTAAGAAGGGGCATAGTGAGTTCATGAGGAGATTTTGGGAGGAGAAGAAGAGGAAAGCTCCATCAACCTGAGTCAACAAGTTCAAAAGCGCTCCCTAAGTGGGCAAAACGAAGAAAGAAGAAGCAATTACAACTATTAAATAAAACAAGAAGTTCCGTAACGAACTAAAGAGCATACTTTTCTTAAAATTAAGATTCATGCCAATGATTAATCTACAGGATATGAACCTATCTAGAATAATGACGAAATTATTTTGGCAATTTCGAAATGTCTAATTAGTTCGAAATATACCTGGTATAGTGCAGCCTAGTAGAGCACTACAGTTGGCAGCCCTGGTGACTGAATATATTCTTAGTTCCATCACTTAAGGTACAGAATTCAAAATTTGGTTGAAGTCGAATGGACGTTACATGCAGTTAGACTTCGGATCTATCAGCACGCGTAAAGGCATGTTGGCAAAAATGTCATGCGTGTGCTGGTCAAAATTTATTTGAAATATTATGATATCTTGTTGTGCCAATTTTGGATGAAATCCATTTCTTAGTACGGAATGTACATGCATTTAAAAATTGGACCTATCAGCAGGCATAGAATCATGTTGGCAGCACTGACTTATATTAATTACTCCAAATTGATCTAGAATGTCAGGTGCTATACGTGTACAAAGTACAGAGCTGTTGGCCTGCATACTTTCTGATATATTGATAATTGGGTAAAGAAATATAGACAGCATTTGTTAACAGTTGGCAGCCCTGATTGCTCTTAAGAATACTTATAGTCATATCTGTTATGTTACACATAGCACATACGAAATTTGTTTGAAATCCAACCGATAGTATAGGAGTTACATGTATTTAAAAATTGGTCCTATCAGCTGGCTTAGAATCATGTTGGTAGAACTGACGTATATAGTTTAAGTTACTCCAAATTAATCTAAAATGTCAGTTAATATACGTGTGCATAGTTTAAACTGTGGGCTTGCATACTGTCTGATATATTGGTATTTGGAAAAAATATAGAGAGCAATCATTAATAGTTGGCAGCCTTAATGGCTCTTAAGAATACGCTCAGTAATATCTATTTATGTACACATATTACATACAAAATTTGGTTGAAATTCAATAGATAGTGTAGAAGTTATATGCATTTAAATATTGGACCTATCAGAAGGCTTAGAATTATTTCGCCAACACTCTCATGATTGGCCTCCTGAAAATTAAACTGAAATAGTATTTTCTACATGAGTAGGAATAATAAGGCGATTCTGGCGCAGGGACTAATGCGCAAGATGGCCGCCGCGCGCAACCAGCCCTATGTTATTCTTATGGAGGGGTCAGTCAGAGCTAGCGCAGTGGCTAATGGGCAAAATGGCCGCCACGCTGTTACAGGGGGAGGTCAGCCGTGTAGTTACTAAATGGAATATTTATTATTATTATTATTAATAATAATTTTATTAGATAATTATTGATTGATAGCTTGCCACAATGGGTGAGTGGTTATCGTGTCGGACTACCAACCCCAAGCTTGCAGGTTCGCTCTTGGTCGTTGCAAGTGATTTTTGAAAGGCGGCAAAAATTAAGACACGCATGTCATACGATGTTGGCATGTAAAACAACCCAGGGAGAGGTCGGCTATGTAGTTGCTAAATGGAATATTTATTGTTTTTATTATTATTATTATTATTATGAGGTAATTATTGATTGATCATGTACAATCAAGACCAGCCTTATATTGCCCCACTTTATGGTGTAGTGGCTAGCATTTTTAGCTGTTACTGTGGAGGCTCGGGTTCGAGTCCTGGCTCTGTCAAGAAATTTAATTCTAGGCTGAAGGTTGAAATGGGGTACACTCAACCTTGTGAGGCAAAACTGACAGGAGCTGGCTTTTGATTCATACCGCAGAAATTCTGCCTAACCCAACATTACCTAACCTAACCTTACCTAACCTAACCAAATCCCACCTTACCTAACCTGACCTAACCTAACCTAACTTCAAAGTCAGAATGTACAATACATTTATTGTTTTTTATACCCTCATAAATTAGATATAGAGAATGTCCACCACGATTTAAATCCTCGAGCACACTTTTCCGACATATATCACTAAAACGTGTAGAAAGGAATGTCTGAAAATTTTCACTAACACATAATACACGCTCACCATACATTGTGTCCAACTTTTTGAATGTTAATGATACGGAAAAAAGTATTCATTGGTAATTCAGTGAGCTTTTTTCTCTCTAATCAACAGTTCTACCCCCCCCCCCCCCATAGCATTGTGAATATTTATTGTAGTAGCCTATAAAGAAACAAAAAAATCATATCTATTACAGTTTAGCTATAAGTGCCCAGAACCATTATAACATTTTATTCTAATAAGGAGATTTCCATAATGATAAGAAAACAAGTAGTTCCATGAAGAACTATACAGCCTATTTTCATATATCCTACTTATGTTAATTGCCACTATCAACATACACAATTTCAGTTTTATTGCTGTAATAGATTCGTAGATATTGAGAACCGACTAAATATTTCGGATGGTCGCCATGTTGGATTTTATATATGTGGGTCCTAGAGTTATGTACTGTTACGTGAAGATTATTGTGTACGTGTAGCATTCAAACTTCAATCGCATAGTTAGGACACAAGAAAAAACAAGGAGATTTTAAAAATTTTCACAGTTGCCATCTTGAGGTTATGGAAACAATTGAAATAAATTAGATGCCAGTGGATTAACATTCGTATAAGGATTTACTGTACCAAGTTTCACTGCACGCGGATGGTTAAATTGCGAGAAACGTCCATGTGAGTATTTATAATTCGCGTCACCGCCATGTTGGATTTGTGATCACCAGGTTATTTAAAGTCCTATAGGTGAACTTAACTTCATAGCCCCTATGAACATTAAAAAGTGCAGTTTGAATGCTAAAATAGATTTGTAGATATTCAGTATCGTCAAAATATTTCGGATGGTCGCCATGTTGGATTGTTAAATTATAGGCCATAGAGTCATGTACCATTAAAGGAAAATTATTGCGTAAGTTCATTATTCAAACATTCACTTCGATCGCATGACTACATCACAATAAATAAAATCTTAATTTTAAAATTCGCACTGTCGCCATCTTGAGGTTATGTAAACAATTGAAATAAATTAGATACCAGTGGATTACAATGTGTATAAATATTTCCTGTGCCAGGTTTCAGTGCGCTTGGAACATTAAATCGCGAGAAAGGTCTATTTAAAATTTTCAAATTCGCTTGGCCGCCATGTTCGTTTTGTAGTTAACCGGTTTTTGAAAGTCTTATAGATGGACTTCCAGTAGTGCCCTTTATCTCCGTACAATATTTCAGGGTTTTACCGCTAATAGTTTCAGAGATATAGAATGCCGGTGAAATATTTCGCACATCCGCCATCTTGTGATTATGTAAACAATTGAACGAAGTTAGATGTCGGTGCATTACAATGTATATAAACATATACTGTACCAAGTTTCATTGCGTTTGGTTGGTCAAATCGCGAGAAACATCTATTTAAAAGTCGCAAATTCGCTTTGCCGCCATGTTGGTTTTGTAGTTACCAGGTTTTCAAAAGTCACATAAGTGAACTTATAGTAGTTTCCTTTATCACCGTAAAATATTCCAGGGTGATATCGGGAATAGTTTCGGAGATATTGAATGCTGGTGAAATATTTCGCACAGCCGCCATGTTGGATTGGTGAGTCGTAACAAAATTTGAAGGGCACGGTCGAGGTCGCCGGGAATAGTGCTATGAACTTTCCGAGTTTCATTGAAATCGCTCCAGCCGTTTAGATTTTATTAGGGGGGGACACACACACGAATCACACACACACACACACACACAGACACACACACGGACAAAAGGTGATCTCATAAGACTATTTTTTCAAAATTGAAAATAGGCTAAAAATGCTTACCATAATGATGGATTGTGAAAGTAAACGTCTTTTGCTGCTTGATGTCACTACTAAACTGATACTAATACAACAGACAAGTGAGTTCATGTTTCGCTGACGTAATCGTATGTTCCCACGCACTTCCTGTGTGTTGCACGCGCCGTAGTGGCTAATTTGAAATTAGATGAGATGATTTGCTGACGTAATCGTATGTTCACCTGCACGCACACGCAGGCCCCTATGAATGGGTCCCTGTGGACGGGACCCTGTGGACGGGACCCTGTGGACGGGTCATTGTTGACGGGTCCTTGTTGACGGGTCCTTGTTGACGGGTCCTTGTTGACGGGTCCTTGTTGACGAGCCCCTGTGGACGGGTCCTTGTTGACGGGTCCTTTTTGACTAATCCCTTTAGACCGGTCCCTTTGGACTGCTCCATATGGACTGGCCCATGGTCCCTAATGCTATGATGAAATTAAACGTTGTTCCACATGAAACGCATGTGAAGAGCCGATTGCTACTATGAATTAACATGTTTTTTTGTTTTGTTTTTACGCATGCGCACTTGGTTTTTTGTAAGCGGGCGGGCTTTTTGAATAATGATTTATAGATGAGTTACTTTTTTAAAAATTACCAAAAGATCCAAAACTAATAAGTCATTAGCGTTTTTAATATCTCATGAACCAATAAGGCTACGGACTTGTATGAGAGGTCGTTGGGACTTGAGGTGACATTCTGTTTTTGAATGTATTATTAATTTTTTTTGTTAAAAGGGCCTAACTACACTTTTGTTAATATCTCGCTAACTAATAATCAGAGAGGGTCTAGTGAGGTGTCATGGGACTCAAGTTGGTCAACCCTTTTCCATGAACAACGAATTTACCCAAACGATCTAATACAGCATGGTCATTGACCTATGATTTTATAAACTAATCATCGGAGAGGGTCAAGTGAGGTGTCATAGGACTTAGAATGGTTAACTCTTTCCCATGACCAATGAATTTACCCCAAAAATCCAAAAACAGCAAGGTCATTGACCTAAGATTTTATAAACTAATAATCGAATATCAACATGTGAGGTGTCATAGGACTTAGAATGGTCAACCCTTTCCCATGGCCAATGAATTTACCCAAAATACCCAATACATCAAGGTCATCGACCTGAGATTTTATAAACTAATAATCGGATACGAACATGTGAGATGTTTACCATGCGAGATGAAACATAGCTAGGTAGAGAAAGAATTAGTGTAGGCTAAATGTATGGTGACTGACAAGTTTTTTTCCATTGAAACTTGTTTTCAGATCAAACTGCAGTATAGAGAGAGTATAGGTTGCAGGTATGGGTTAATAAATGAGAAACGGTGTACGCAAACTGTGATTTATCAAGAATTAAGAGTAGACTATCTTTAATTGATTGGTTAAAGATGATAGCTAAAACACAAAAATGCTCAGTGGTTACTGAGACAAAATGGTCGCTACACACAACAAGCTTTAAATACTTGTGGCTAATAATCTATACACACACACACACACACACACACACACTCGCTTGTTCTAAACTAAACTGTGTTGCTGTCTGTGCTCAGACAGTAGGCTGATGACGATATGCATTGCTAACAGAAATATAATTATTTCCGATTGTCTAATGTTACCAGCTCTCCATTTTCTTGTGTTGTGTTGCAGTGGTAGGCACTTTCAGCTCTTGTACTGGTGGTCTTAACTCGATTTCCAGGTCTGAAGCCTAGAACGAGTCGAACTAAGAAACAAGGGCATGGTGGAGCAGTGGTTAATCTGTTAGCCTTTTCACTAGGGGTTCGATTTCAGGTTAATATGCATGTCATAAACACATTAAACAAAAAAACATAGATAACGTTTAAAACTGTTTACATTTGTGTCTTTTTCAAATTATTACTTGGATTACAAATACAAAGGTGAACTGGGTTTGATATACAGTTAATGCTGTCTATCACACACTGTAAGAAAGCCAAAAGAGGAAAAGGCGTAGGTAGAGCAGTGGTAAAATTGCTATATGTAGAGAACTACCTAGCAAAGCTATACCGCATAAACAGTGCAGGATACAATCCAGCAATCAAATTTGTATCTTGTGGAACAGAGAAATGCACTTACGTGAGAAACCGCAAGTTCATGTGTAATAGGACGTAACACACAAGTGTTTACCTGTACACGTGCATGATAAGAGCTAACAACTCACATTCTGTTTAGTTCGTACGTAACGTTAGGTTAGGGCTAATGCACACACCCTAGTACACGAGGCACATGCCATTTGAGAGCAGGTCAAGGGGATCTAACTTGGTGGATGGATGTGTTCTAACTAGTCATTTGTAGTTGACAGAGAATAATACTTGTTCTTAAGATGTTAAAACTGAGGAGATGGTATGTACAGTAAGACGTCTTGTTATATCCTGTGTAATATTACATACATGGCAGAGAGCACACAGTTCTGTTGCTATGACTAGCTCTGCAGTAATTTGAAACCCCCACGTGTTCATTAAGACAATGGGTGATGATTATGCAAAGTTAGCAGTCATTGGATATTACACAGGTGTTCCTTCCGGTGTCATGTTGCTGACATGGCAGAGAACGCACAGTTCTATTGCTATGACTAACGCTGCAGTAATTTGAAACCCAAGGTGTTGATCAAGACAATGGGTGATGGTCATGCAAAGTCAGTAGTAATTGGATACCACACATCAACATGGACTAAATCATAAATGTGTTGTCATAACCCGCAGAAACCTCATTTAAAGTATTAGATTTTACATTTTAACATTTTACATTTTAACATTTTAGATTTTAGATTTGTTTTAATTTTACATATTTTTTACTAGCCTATTTTCAATTTTGAAAAAATAGGCTTATGAGATCACCTCTTGTCCGTGTGTGTGTGTGTGTGTGTGGGAGGTGTGTGTGTGTGTCCCCTAATAAAATCTAAACGGCTGGAGCGATTTAAATGAAACTCGGTCAGTTCATAGCACTATTCCCGGTGACCTTGACCGTGCCCTTCAAATTTTGTTACGTCTCACCAATCCAACATGGCGGCTGTGCGAAATATTTCACTAGCATTCAATATCTCCGGAACTATTATGGATATCGCCCTGAAATTGTGTACGGTGATAAAGGGCACTACTAAAAGTTCACCTATGAGACATTCAAAAACCTGGTGACTACAAAACCAACATGGCGGTCAAGCGAATTTGAGACTCTTAAAAGGATTTTTCTCGCGATTTAATTAGTCAAACGTAATGAAACTTGGTACAGCAAATGTTTATACACATTGTAATGCACTGAAGTCTAATTTAGTTCAATTGTTTACATAACCTCAAAATGGCGGCTGTGCGAAATATTTCACTGACATTCCCTATCTCAGAAACTCTTACAGATATCACCCTGCAATTTTGTACGGTGATAAAGGGTACTGATACAAGTCAACCTATGTATATTTCATAAACCTGTAAAGTACAAAACGATCATGGCGACCAAGCGAATTTGAATATTTTAATAGACTTTTCTCGTGATTTAACTCTCTGAGCGCAGTGAAATATGGAACAGTAAATGATTTTACATATTGTAATGCACTGGCATCTAATTTAATTCAATTTTTTACTTAACCTCAAGATGGCGGCTGTGCGAAATTTTAAAATTATGTTTTTATTTCTTGTGTCGTAATCATGCGATCGAAGTGCAAGTTTGAATAATGAACCTAAGCAATAATTGCCCTTGAATGGTACATAACTCTATGGCCTATGCATATAACAAATCTAAATGGCGAGCTTCCGATATATTTAGACGGTTCTCAATATCTATGAATCTTTTACAGCAACCAAACTGATTTTTTTACGTTCAGAGAGACTAAGAATATATGTTCACCTATAGGACTTCAGTAACCCGGTGAGCACAAATCCAACATGGCTGCGACGCGAAGTATAAATATTTAAATGGACGTTTCTCGCGAATTAACTATCCGAGTGCCGTGAAACGTTGCACGTTAAATGCTTATACAAATGTTGATCCACTGGCACCTAATTTATTTCAATTGTTTGGATAATCACAAGATGGCTGCTGTACGTAATTTTAAAATCTCGTTTCTACTTCTTGTGTTCTAATCATGCGATTGAAGTTTGAATACCACACGTACACAATAATATTAATGTAATAGTACAAAAATAAAAATCCAACCTGGCGATAATCTGAAATATTTAGACGGTTCTCAATATATACGAATCTGTTACAGCAATTAAACTGAAATTTTGTGTGTTGATAGTGGCAATTAACATGAGTAGGATATATGAAAATAGGCTGTATAGTTCTTCACGGAACTACTTGTTTTTTATAGTTTTTACATTTTAAATTAAAGATTTTTTGATTTTTTAGATTTTACTTTTTTTACATTTTCCTAAAAGAGTAAACTACAAGGTCACATACCTAACCTCATTAAACCTAACTTTACCAAACCTAACTTAAGCTAATCCAAAGGCTAATGCACATACACAAAATATATAAGGTACATGCAACTATCCTTATGCTAGTCTTACAGGTTACTGTACAACATGATCACTACCCCAAACGGATTCTTTTTTCATTTTGTTGTTTACACACATGTCAATTTTCCAATTTCCCATTTTCAGTTTTTTTTATTGTCAGTTTTTAGTTTTTTCAATTTCATAATATGGAAACATGGATTTTGCATTTTGTTGTTTACACATTTATTAATTTCACAATTTCCCATTTACAGCTCTTAAAATGTCAGTTTAAAGTTTTTCAATTTCATGATATAGAAACATGGATTTTTCAATTTGTTGTTTTCACATTTGTCAATTTACTAAATTAATATTTACAGTTTTTTAAATTTTATTTTTATGTTTTTTTTTCTATTTGTCAATATGGAAACATGGATTGTTTACAATTTGTGTTTTACATGTCATGCAATTATTCTTATGCTAGTCTTATAGGTTACTGTACAACATGATTACTACCCCAACCGGATATTTTTTCATTTTGTTGTTTACACATATATCAATTTTCCAATTTCCCATTTTCAGTTTTTTTAATGTCAGTTATAAATTTTTTCAATTTAATAATCTGGAGACATGGATTTTGCATTTTGTTGTTTACACATTTATTAATTTCACAATTTCCCATTAACAGTTCTTAAAATGTCAGTTTAAAGTTTTTCAATTTCATGATATAGAAACCAATTTGTTGTTTTCACATTTGTCAATTTATTAAATTCCCATTTACATTTTTAGCTTATTTTCAATTTTGAAAAAATAGGCTTATGAGATCACCTTTTGTCCGTGTGTGTGTGTGCGTGTGTGTGTGTGTGTGTGTGATTCGTGTGTGTGTCCCCCCTAATAAAATCGAAACGGCTGGAGCGATTTCAATGAAACACGGGAAGTTCATAGCACTATTCCCGGCGACCTCGACCGTGCCCTTCAAATTTTGTTACGTCTCTCCAATCCAACATGGCGGCTGTGCGAAATATTTCACTAGCACTCAATATCTCCGAAACTATTACCGATATCGCCTTGAAATTGTGTACGGTGATAAAGGGCACTACTAGAAGTTCACCTATGAGAATTTCAAAAACCTGGTAACTACAAAACCAACATGGCGGCCAAGCGAAGTTGAGGTATTTAAATAGACTTTTCTCGCGATTTAACTATCTAAATGTAATGAAACTTGGTACAGCAAATGTTTATACACATTGTAATGCACTGGAGTCTAATTTAGTTCAATTGTTTGCATAACCTCAAAATGGCGGCTGTGCGAAATATTTCACTGACATTCTATATCTCCGAAACTATTACAGATATCACCCTGCAATTTTGTACGGTGATAAAGGGTACTGATACAGGTATACCTATGTATATTTCATAAACCTGTAAAGTACGAAACGAACATGGCGACCAAGCGAATTTAAAATATTTTAATAGACTTTTCTCGTGATTTAACTCTCTGAGCGCAGTGAAATGTGGTACAGTAATTGATTTTGCAGATTGCAATGCACTGCCATCTAATTTAATTCAATTGCTTACATAACCTCAAGATGGCGGCTGTGCGAAATTTTAAAATTAAGTTTTAATTTCTTGTGTCGTAATCATGCGATCGAAGTGAAAGTTTTAATAATGAACCTAGGCAATAATTGTCCTTGAATGGTACATAACTCCATGGCCTATACACATAACACTCCTAAATGGTGAGCTCCCGAAATATTTAGACGGTTCTCAATATCTATGAATCTTTTACAGCAACCAAACTGAATTTTTTAATGTTCATAGAGACTATGAACATATGTTCACCTATAGGACTTTCAGGAACCTGGTGAGCACAAATCCAACATGGCGGCGACGCGAATTATAAATATTTAAATGGACGTTTCTCGCGAATTTACTATCCGAGTGCCGTGAAACGTTGCACGTTAAATGCTTATACAAATGTTGATCCACTGGCATCTAATTTATTTCAATGGTTTGCATTATCACAAGATGGCTGCTGTGCGTAATTTTAAAAACTCGTTTTTACTTCTTGTTGTCTAACCATGCGATTGAAGTTGAATACCACACGTACACAATAATCTTAATGTAATAGTACAAAAATAAAAATCCAACCTGGCGACCATCTGAAATATTTAGACGGTTCTCAATATCTACGAAACTGTTACAGCAATTAAACTGAAATTTTGTATGTTGATTGTGGCAGTTAACATAAGTAGGATATATGAAAATAGGCTGTATAGTTCTTCACGGAACTACTTTTTTAACATTTCAGTTTAATGTATTTTTTTCTATTTGTCAATATGGAAACAAGGATTTTTTCCAATTTGTGTTTTACATGTTCATTTTGCATTAGGAGTGGAGAAAGGTGGGTAGTAATTAAAAATGTGCAAGCAGTGTCCATTGTTGACAGGCCATTGTTGACTAGTCCTTTTCATACAACAGACAAGTGAGTTCATGTTTCGCATGCATTACTAAAAATGTAATACCATGCAAGTGTTTAACATTTTTACAAATTAGCTTATGTATTAGTTTATGTGTGGGGTCTTATGTTGAGCATTTTGTATTGGCTTATTTGACAAGTTATTTTGTCAATGCATTTAGTGGATTTTTCTCTTGGTCTTGGAAAGTATATCAGTCCATTTTATCACAACATAATGCTTACTGCCATGTTTGTAAGCAAGAACAACACACTAAACTTTCAAAAAAAAAAAAAACACTAAAGTACTCTAAGGTGCCTAAGATGACTAAGTTACCTAGTCAAGAACATTATTATTTTTTTGCAAAAAAAGGTGAATGGGGGAAGTAGACTATATGTTTAAACTAAAAAAATCATATAAAGTCATATGTTAACTCTAACACCTATGTTTATTCCATTTTTAGTCGAAAAATATTATATTTCTTTAAATATTTCTAAAAAATATTTGGGAAGTAGGCTTTATTTTGAAAACTACTCATCCTATAAAGTCATATATAGACTCAAACCAATGGGTTTTATATCCTTAATCGTTAGAACAAAATATGGAATTATTGACATTTTTTCCAAAAATGATCATTTTGAAAAAGGGGGTTTATATTGGAAACTATGAATTTTACAAAAAAAATAGTGTGTTTGACATAAATAACAGGTATTTACCACCTCTACCCACAAGCCACGTCCCAGATCTCTGGGACAACATCCAAAAATGTTTTAATTGTGAAGTAGGCGATATTTTCAAAACGTATCATTCTAAAAAATTCATATATAGACTCAAACAAATGTACTTTAAGTTATTTAACGTTAAAACAAAACTTAACATTTTTTTCATTTTTCCGAATAAAGTTCAATTTTCAAAATTGTCTATGGTGGCTTATGTTGGTGGCTTATTGTGGTGGGTTATGGTGGTGGCTTATGGTGGCTTATGGTGGCGGCTTATGATGGTGGCTTATGGTGGCTTATGGTGGTGGATTATGGTGGCTTATGGTGGTGGTTTATGGTGGCTTATGGTTGTGGTTTATGGTGGCTTATGGTGGTTGTTTATGATGGTGGCTTATGGTGGTGGCTTATGGTGGCTTATGGTGGTGGCTTATAGTGGTGGCATATGTTGGTTACTTCTTTTTGGTGGTTTACGTTAATACCTTATTTGTAATGGCTTATTTGACAAGTTATTTTTGTCAATGTATTTAGAGGATTTTTCTCTTGGTCTTGGAAAGTATCTCAACCTTTTTTGTTATGGTAGCATAATGCTTACCGCCATGTTTGTAAGCAAAAACAACACACTAAAATTCCAAGAATCCAAAGTACTCTAAGGTAAATGATTGTCTCTCAACTCTATTCAACGCCTAGTCAAAAACATTATATATATTCTTAAAATTTTTCAAAAAAGGTAAATTGGGGAAGTAGGCTATATGTTTAAACTAAAAAATCATATCAAATCATATGCTAACTATAACACCTACGTCTATCCCACTCTCAGTCAAAAAATATAATATTCTTAAAATTTTTTCCAAAACAATATTTGGAATGGAGGCCATATTTTGAAAACTAATCATTCTATAAAGTCATATAAAGACTCAAACCAATGGCTTTTATATCCTTAAACGTAAGAACAAAATATGTAATTTTTGACATTTTTTCCAAAAATGTTCTTTTTAAAACGGGGCTATATTTTAGAAACTAGGAATTTTACAAAAAAGTTTGTTCAACGTAAATGACAGGTATTTAACCCCCACTATCCACAAACCAAGTCCCAAGTCTCTGGGGCAAAATCCAAAAAAAGTTCAATTTGGAAAGTATGCGATATTTTGAAAACTAATCATCCTAAAAAGTCATATATAGACTCAAACCAATGGCTTTTATGTCCTTAATTGGTAGAACAAAACTTGACATTTTTTTCAGTTTTCCTAAAAAGTCCAATTTTCAAAATTGTCTATATTTTGGGAACTAAGAATTTCACAAAAGAGTTTGTTTAACGTAAATAAAAGGTCTCAACCCCCTCTACCCCAAAAATAAATTTCAGGTGCCTAGGACAAAAACTGTGCAGTAGTGTGTTTGTAGCGGTTCTACAGCCTCCACCTCCACATTCCTCCACATAAGATGGCGGCCGTAGCTTAACTTAACCTAGCCTAACCTAATAAGATGGCGGCCGTAGCCTAACCTAACGTAACCTGACCTACGAGGTGTGATCAAAAAGTTCCAAAAATGTGGCTGCGACTTAACCAAACCTAGCCTAGCCTAACCTAACCTACAAGGTGTGGTGAAAAAGTATCAAAATGGCGGCCGTAGCTTTACTTAACCTAACCTAAACTAACTTAACCTAAACCTACGAGGTGCGATCAAAAAATTTTCAAGATGGTGGTCATAGTTTAACTGAACCTAGCCTAACCTAACCTAACTTAACCTAACCTAACTGATCCCTATGGACTGGCCCATGCATTTTATCCAAATTATGTCAAAGGGACCCACCCACAGGGACCTGTCAACAAGGACCCGTCCTCCGAGACCCGTAAAAAATGACTCCCTTCAAAAAGGACCCGTCCAAAGGGGGCTAGTCAACAGGGACCAGTCCAAAGGAATACATCAACAGAGATCAATCAAAAGGGGTTAATCAACAGGGGTCAATCAATGGTTAAGTTAAGCTACGGCAGCCATTTTGGAACTTTTTGATCACACCTCGTAGGGTTAGGTTAGGTTTAGTTAAGCTACGACCACCATCTTGGGACTTTATGATCATACCTCGTAGGGTTAGGTTAGGTTGAGTTAAGCTACGACCGCCATCTTGGGACTTTATGATCACCCCTCGTAGGTTTAGGTTAAGTTAGTTTAGGTTAGGTTAAGTTAAGCTACGGCCGCCATTTTGATACTTTTTCACCACACCTTGTAGGTTAGGTTAGGCTAGGCTAGGTTTGGTTAAGTCGCAGCCACAATTTTGGAACTTTTTGAGCACACCTCGTAGGTCAGGTTAGGTTAGGCTACGGCCGCCATCTTGTTAGGTTAGGCTAGGTTAAGTTAAGCTACGGCCGCCATCTTGTTAGGTTAGGCTAGGTTAAGTTAAGCTAGGGCCGCCATCTTGTGTGGAGGAATGTGGAGGTGGAGGCTGTAGAACCGCAACAAACACACTACTGCACAGTTTTTGTCCTAGGCACCTGAAATTTATTTTTGGGGTAGAGGGGGTAAAGACCTTTCATTTACGTTAAACAAACTCTTTTGTGAAATTCTTAGTTCCCAAAATATAGACAATTTTGAAAATTGGACTTTTTAGGAAAAACTGAAGAAAATGTCAAGTTTTGTTCTACCAATTAAGGACATATTTTGTTCTTACGATTAAGGATATAAAATCCATTGGTTTGAGTCTATATATGACTTTATAGAATGATTAGTTTTCAAAATATGGCCTACTTTCCAAATATTGTTTTGGAAAAAATATAAAGAATATTATATTTTTTGACTGAGAGTGGGATAGACGTAGGCGTTAGAGTTAGCATATGATTTGATATGATTTTGTAGTTTAAATATATAGCCTACTTCCCCAATTTACCTTTTTTGAAAAATTTTAAAAATATATATAATGTTTTTGACTAGGCGTTGAATAGAGTTGAGAGACAATCATTAACCTTAGAGTACTTTGGATTCTTGGAATTTTAGTGTGTTGTTTTTGCTTACAAACATGGCGGTAAGCATTATGCTACCATAACAAAAAAGGTTGAGATACTTTCCAAGACCAAGAGAAAAATCCTCTAAATACATTGACAAAAATAACTTGTCAAATAAGCCATTACAAATAAGGTATTAACGTAAACCACCAAAAAGAAGTCACCAACATATGCCACCACTATAAGCCACCACCATAAGCCACCATAAGCCACCACCATAATCCACCATCATAAACCACCACCATAGGCCACCATAAGCCACAACCATAAGCCACCATAAGCCACCACCATAAGCCACCATAATCCACCACCTTAAGCCACCATCATAAGCCACCATAGGCCACCATCATAAGCCACCATAAGCCACCACCATAAGCCACCACAATAAGCCACCAACATAAGCCACCATAGACAATTTTGAAAATTGAACTTTATTCGGAAAAATGAAAAAAATGTTAAGTTTTGTTTTAACGTAAAATAACTTAAAGAACATTTGTTTGTGTCTATATATGACTTTTTAGAATGATAGGTTTTGAAAATATCGCCTACTTCACAATTAAAACATTTTTGGATGTTGTCCCAGAGATCTGGGACTTGGCTTGTGGGTAGAGGTGGTAAATACCTGTCATTTATGTCAAACACACTTTTTTTTGTAAAATTCATAGTTTCCAATATATACCCCCTTTTTCAAAATGATCATCTTTGGAAAAAATGTCAATAATTCCATATTTTGTTCTAACGATTAAGGATATAAAACCCATTGGTTTGAGTCTATATATGACTTTATAGGATGAGTAGTTTTCAAAATATAGCCTACTTTCCAAATATTTTATAGAAATATTTAAAATAATATAATATTTTTCGACTAAGAATGGAATAAACATAGGTGTTAGAGTTAACATATGACTTTATATGATTTTTTTAGTTTAAACATATAGTCTACTTCCCCAATTCACCTTTTTTGCAAAAAAAAATAATGTTCTTGACTAGGTACCTTAGTCATCTTAGGCACCTTAGAGTACTTTAGTGTTTTTTTTTGAAAGTTTAGTGTGTTGTTTTTGCTTACAAACATGGCAGTAAGCATTATGTTGTGATAAAATGGACTAATATACTTTCCAAGACCAAGAGAAAAATCCACTAAATGCATTGACAAAATAACTTGTCAAATAAGTCAATACAAAATGCTCAACATAAGACCCCACACATAAACTAATACATAAGCTAATTTGTAAAAATGTTAAACACTTGCATGGTATTACATTTTTAGTAATGCATGCGAAACATGAACTCACTTGTCTGTTGTATGAAAAGGACTAGTCAACAATGACCTGTCAACAATGGACACTGCTTGCACATTTTTAATTACTACCCACCTTTCTCCACTCCTAATGCAAGATGAACATGTAAAACACAAATTGGAAAAAAAATCCTTGTTTCCATATTGACAAATAGAAAAAAAATACATTAAACTGAAATTTTAAAAACTGTAAATGGGAATTTAATAAATTGACAAATGTGAAAACAACAAATTGAAAAATCCATTTTTCTATATCATGAAATTGAAAAACTTTAAACTGACATTTTAAGAACTGGAAATGGGAAATTGTGAAATTAATAAATGTGTAAACAACAAAATGCAAAATCCATGTTTCCATATTATGAAATTGAAAAAACTATAAACTGACATAAAAAAACTGAAAATGGGAAATTGGAAAATTGACATATGTGTAAACAACAAAATGAAGAAAAGAATCCGTTTGGGGTAGTGATCATGTTGTACAGTAACCTGTAAGATAGCATAAGGATAGTTGCAAGTACCTTATATATTTTGTGTATGTGCATTAGCCTTTGGATTAGCTTAAGTTAGGTTTGGTAAAGTTAGGTTTAATGAGGTTATGTATGTGACCTTGTAGTTTACTCTTTTAGGAAAATGTAAAAAAAGTAAAATCTAAAAAATCAAAAAATCTTTAATTTAAAATGTAATAACTATAAAAAATAAGAAATATTCAAAATTAAAACAAATCTAAAATCTAAAATGTTAAAATGTAAAATGTTAAAATGTAAAATCTAAAATCTTTAAATGAGGTTTCTGCGGGTTATGACAACACATTTATGATTTAGTCCATGTTGATGTGTGGTATCCAATTACTACTGACTTTGCATGATCATCACCCATTGTCTTGATCAACACCTTGGGTTTCAAATTACTGCAGCGTTAGTCATAGCAATAGAACTGTGCGTTCTCTGCCATGTCAGCAACATGACACCGGAAGGAACACCTGTGTAATATCCAATGACTGCTAACTTTGTATAATCATCACCCATTGTCTTAATGAACACGTGGGGGTTTCAAATTACTGCAGAGCTAGTCATAGCAACAGAACTGTGTGCTCTCTGCCATGTATGTAATATTACACAGGATATAACAAGACGTCTTACTGTACATACCTTCTCCTCAGTTTTAACATCTTAAGAACAAGTATTATTCTCTGTCAACAACAAAAGACTCGTTAGAACAAATCCATCCACCAAGTTAGATCCCCTTGACCTGCTCTCAAATGGCATGTGCCTCGTGTACTAGGGTGTGTGCATTAGCCCTAACCTAACGTTACGTACGAACTAAACAGAATGTGAGTTGTTAGCTCTTATCGTGCACGTGTACAGGTGAACACTTGTGTGTTAGGTCATATTACACATGAACTTGCGGTTTCTCACGTAAGTGCATTTCTCTGTTCCACAAGATACAAATTTGATTGGTGGAGTGTATCCTGCACTGTTTATGCGATATAGCTTTGCTAGCTAGTTCTCTACATATAGCAATTTTACCACTGCTCTACCTACGCCTTTTCCTCTTTTGGCTTTCTTACTGTCTAGTGTGTGATAGACAGCATTAACTGTATATCAAACCCAGTTCACCTTTGTATTTGTAATCCAAGTAATAATTTGAAAAAGACACAAATGTAATCAGTTTTAAACGTTATCTATGTTTTTTTGTTTAATATATTTATGACATGTGAAAAGGCTAACAGCTTAACCACTGCTCCACCATGCCCTTGTTTCTTAGTTCGACTCGTTCTAGGCTTCAGACCTGGAAATCGAGTTAAGACCACCAGTACAGGAGCTGAAAGTGCTTACCACTGCAACACAACACAAAAAAATGGATAGCTGGTAACATTAGACAATCGGAAATGATTATATTTCTGTTAGCAATGCATATCGTCATCAGCCTACTGTCTAAGCACAGACAGCAACACAGTTTAGTTTAGAACAAGCGAGTGTGTGTGTGTGTGTGTGTGTGTGTGTGTGTGTGTATATTGATTATTAGCCACAAGTATTTAAAGCTTGTTGTGTGTAGCGACCATTTTGTCTCAGTAACCACTGAGCATTTTTGTGTTTTAGCTATCATCTTTAACCAATCAATTAAAGATAGTCTACTCTTAATTCTTGATAAATCACAGTTTGCGTACACCGTTTCTCATTTATTAACCCATACCTGCAACCTATACTCTCTCTATACTGCAGTTTGATCTGAAAACAAGTTTCAATGGGAAAAAACTTGTCAGTCAACATACATTTAGCCTACACTAATTCTTTCTCTACCTAGCTATGTTTCATCTCGCATGGTAAACATCTCACATGTTCGTATCCGATTATTAGTTTATAAAATCTCAGGTCGATGACCTTGATGTATTGGGTATTTTGGGTAAATTCATTGGCCATGGGAAAGGGTTGACCATTCTAAGTCCTATGACACCTCACATGTTGATATTCGATTATTAGTTTATAAAATCTTAGGTCAATGACCTTGCTGTTTTTGGATTTTTGGGGTAAATTCATTGGTCATGGGAAAGAGTTAACCATTCTAAGTCCTATGACACCTCACTTGACCCTCTCCGATGATTAGTTTATAAAGTCATAGGTCAATGACCATGCTGTATTAGATCGTTTGGGTAAATTCGTTGGTCATGGAAAAGGGTTGACCAACCTGAGTCCCATGACACCTCACTAGACCCTCTCTGATTATTAGTTAGCGAGATATTAACAAAAGTGTAGTTAGGCCCTTTTAACAAAAAAAATTAATAATACATTCAAAAACAGAATGTCACCTCAAGTCCCAACGACCTCTCATACAAGTCCCTAGCCTTATTGGTTCATGAGATATTAAAAACGCTAATGACTTATTAGTTTTGGATCTTTTGGTAATTTTTTAAAAAATAACTCATCTATAAATCATTATTCAAAAATCCCGCCCGCTTACAAAAAAAACCAAGTGCGCATGCGTAAAAACAAAAAAACAAACATGTTAATTCATAGTAGCAATCGGCTCTTCACATGCGTTTCATGTGGAACAACGTTTAATTTCATCATAGCATTAGGGACCATGGGCCAGTCCATATGGAGCAGTCCAAAGGGACCGGTCGAAAGGGATTAGTCAAAAAGGACCCGTCAACAAGGACCCGTCCACAGGGGCTCGTCAACAAGGACCCGTCAACAAGGACCCGTCAACAATGACCCGTCCTCAGGGTCCCGTCCTCAGGGACTCGTCCACAGGGACCCATTCATAGGGGCCTGCGTGTGCGTGCTGGTGAACATACGATTACGTCAGCAAATCATCTCATCTATTTTCAAATTAGCCACTACGGCGCGTGCAACACACAGGAAGTGCGTGGGAACATACGATTACGTCAGCGAAACATGAACTCACTTGTCTGTTGTATTAGTATCAGTTTAGTAGTGACATCAAGCAGCAAAAGACGTTTACTTTCACAATCCATCATTATGGTAAGCATTTTTTTCTTATCATTATGGAAATCTCCTTATTAGAATAAAATGTTATAGTGGTTCTGGGCACTTATAGCTAAACTGCAATAGATATGATTTTTTTGTTTCTTTATAGGCTACTACAATAAATATTCACAATGCTATGGGGGGGGGGGTAGAACTGTTGATTAGAGAGAAAAGAGCTCAATGAATTACCAATGCATACTCTTTTCCGTATCATTAACATTCAAAAAGTTAGACACAATGTATGGTGAGCGTGTATTATGTGTTAGTGAAAATTTTCAGACATTCCTTTCTACACGTTTTAATGATATATGTCGGAAACGTGTGCTCGAGGATTTAAATCGTGGTGGACATTCTCTATATCTAATTTATGAGGGTATAAAAAACAATAAATGTATTGTACATTCTGACTTTGAAGTTAGGTTAGGTTAGGTCAGGTTAGGTAAGGTGGGATTTGGTTAGGTTAGGTAAGGTTAGGTTAGGTTAGGTTAGGTTAGGTAAAGTTGGGTTAGGCAGAATTTCTGCGGTATGAATCAAAAGCCAGCTCCTGTCAGTTTTGCCTCACAAGGTTGAGTGTACCCCCATTTCAACCTTCAGCCTAGAATTAAATTTCTTGACAGAGCCAGGACTCGAACCCGAGCCTCCACAGTAGCAGCTAAAAATGCTAGCCACTACACCATAAAGTGGGGCAATATAAGGCTGGTCTTGATTGTACATGATCAATCAATAATTACATCATAATAGTAATAATAATAATAAAAACAATAAATATTCCATTTATCAACTACATAGCCGATCTCTCCCTGGGTTCTTTTACATGCCAACATCGTATGACATGCGTGTCTTAATTTTTGCCGCCTTTCAAAAATCACTTACAACGACCAAGAGCGAACCTGCAAGCTTGGGGTTGGTAGTCCGATACGATAACCACTCACCCATTGTGGCAAGCTATCAATCAAAAATTATCTAATAAAATTATTAATAATAATAATAAATATTCAATTTAGTAACTACACGGCCGACCTCCCTCTGTGACAGCGTGGCGGCCATTTTGCCCATTAGCCACTGCGCTAGATTTGACTGACCCCTCCATAAGAATAACATAGGGCTGGTTGCGCGCGGCGGCCATCTTGCGCATTAGCCCCTGCGCCAGAATCACCTTATTATTCCTACTTACATGTGTGCCAATTTTGTAATATCTCCCATGCATACCTTCCATGATATCCAACATGGAGCTCAAATTTCTAGTGTTTTTTTCAGCTGTTGGTAGCACTGACATCATTTTCAAATATGGGCTTGAGATATTCCGGTATATATCTTTACTCATACCAAATTTGGTTTATATTGCTGCGGCCGTTAAGAGTTGTTTGGGGGGGGGGGCACTCACTCACAGCCAGCCAGACATACAGAAGGACAGACAGACAGACACACATTTTCCCGGTTCGATCTCATAAGTCTACTTTTTTCTCATTTTTGCAAAATGTGAAAAGTAGACTAAAAATAAAAAGAGGAAAAAAAACCTAAATTTTTTTAAATGTTTAGTTAGGCCCTTTGGCAAAATTTTGAAAAATAAATTTAGACGAGAAAAAAGGCGTAATTTCGAGTAATTTAACACCTCATGCAAGTCTCTAGCATTATTGGTTCGGGACATATCACCAAGCGCAGCGTGAAAAATTTTTGATCGTCCTTCGTGGGGGAGGATATCCCCTGCCTCACTACAACAAAAACATTTAATGTTTTCAACTGGTTCATATTTTAGGTATTCTTAAATCCTTCAAGAGCTGGATCAGCGATATAGTATTTGGCTCTCAATTACTTCGAAATTGTTGCATCTAGACTGTGTCATTTGATTTGCGATGGACTGTGGTGAAAATAATAACATCGATAGAGAGATTTGAGATTTCTACGTTCGATATTTGCCAATGTCAAACCATTATTTGCTGGTTTATAATCGTTGTAGTTGTTCGCATAGCGTCAAGAGAAATGTTGTTATGCTCCACAAAGATGTTAATATATTCATCATTTCGAGTAGATAAATGAACGATTCCTTGTATTAAAAGTTTCAAGTGTATTAATGCTATGCTCTCTTGTGTCACCACTCATAAATTCAATCTTCCTTTATAAAAGTTTAGTTCATTAGATTCTGAAATGTTCTCGTTTCTAAACAGCAAAGGTAAACATATCGAGGTATATACTGAATGAGTTTTTAAATGGTATCGACTCGGTCTTGAGGAAAGAATTCATAATGAAAATCAATTAATATATAAAACAAGATGTTCAGTAAAGAACATATAGACTACTTTCTCCTAAATGCATGGGTATTGTTATAACTCGTTGTCCTTTTCAAGGAGTATGATTGAATGTTGGTTGTAGTAGCTTGTTGAAATACAACGTGCTATAGGTATATTAAACATGAATATGAGGTGCCCTTTGCTAGTGCTATATCTGTACCAAATTTCGTTCAATTCGGTTTCACCGTGTTTGAATTGATAGGGGGAATCGATTTGCACACATACTTGGCCACCATCTGCAAACTATTGGGCTGATGTTCTTGCAGTTTGGTCTGAATATGTTTCCCACATAATGATATGGTGTTGCAAAATTTGGTAGAGACTAGATTACTAGGTTGGTCGTAATTACATTTTAGCTTTTAACATTTGGGTGGCCACGATTTCGTTTCCGTCGAGATAGCGGTGATATAAAACATGACACTGAGGTGCCCTTTGCTAGAGCTACCTCGGTACCGAATTTCGTTCCATTCGGTTTCACCGTTTTCGAATTGATAAGGGGAATCGATTTTCACACAAAGATGGCCGCCATCCGCAAAATATTAGGCTGATGACCTATTAGTTTGGTCAAAGGATGCTCCCCCCATAAAGGTATGTTCTTGCTAAATTTGCTAGAGATCGGATGATTAGGCTTATCATAATTTGATTTTAGCTTTGAACATTTGTGTGGCCGCCATTACGTTTCCGTCAAGATGGCGGCGATATAAAACATGACACTGAGGTGCCCTTTGCTAGTGCTACCTCTGTACCAAATGTCGTTCATTCGGTTCCACCGTGTTCGAATTAATAGGGGGAATCAATTTTGACATAAAGATGGCCGCCATCCGCAAACTATTAGGTTAATGGCCTATTAGATTGGTCAAAGGATGCTCCCTC
Organism: Meconema thalassinum; assembly: GCA_946902985.2. Classification (NCBI taxonomy): domain Eukaryota; kingdom Metazoa; phylum Arthropoda; class Insecta; order Orthoptera; family Tettigoniidae; genus Meconema; species Meconema thalassinum. The sequence goes on from OX336394.1 coordinate 345,321,000, forward strand.
CATAAAGGTATGTTGTTGCAAAGTTTGGTAGAGATCGGATGGTTATGTTAGTCGTAATTTGATTTAAGCTTTAAACATTAGTGTGGCCGCCATTACGTTTCAGTCAATATGGCGGCGATATAAATCATGACACTGAGATGTCCTTTGCTTGTGCTATCTCTGTACCAAATTTCGTTCCATTCGGTTTCACTGTGTTTGAATAAATAGGGGGAATCGATTTTGACACAAAGATGGCCGCCATCCGCAAACTATTAGGCGAATGACCTATTAGATTGGTCAAAGGATGCTCCCTCCATAAAGGTATGTAGTTGCAAAATTTGGTAGAGATAGGATGATTAGGTTATTCGTAATTTGATTTAAGCTTTGAACATTTGTGTGGCCGCCATTACGTTTCCGTCAAGATGGCGGCAATATAAAACATGACACTGAGGTGCCTTTTGTATGTACTACCTCTGTACCAAATTTCGTTCCATTCGGTTGCATCGTGTTCGAATTAATAGGGGGAATCGATTTTCACACAAAGATGGCCGCCATCCGCAAACTATTACGCTGATGACCCATTAGTTTGGTCAAAGGATGTTCCCCCCATAAAGGTATGTTGTTGCAAAATTTGGTAGAGATCGGATGATTAGGTTAGTCGTAATTTGATTTAAGCTTTGAACATTTGTGTGGCCGCCATTACGTTTCCGTCAAGATGGCGGCAATATAAAACATGACACTGAGGTGCCTTTTAATAGTACTACCTCTGTACCAAATTTCGTTCCATTCGGTTTCATCGTGTTCGAATTGATAAGGGGATTCGATTTTCACACAAAGATGGCCGCCATCCGCAAAATATTAGGCTGATGATCTACTAGTTTGGTCAAAGGATGCTCCCTCCATGAAGGTATGTTGTTGCAAAATTTGCTAGAGATCGGATGATTAGGCTAATCGTAATTTGATTTAAGCTTTGAACATTTGTGTGGCCGCCATTACGTTTCCGTCAAGATGGTGGCGATGTAAAACATGACAGTGAGGTGCCCTTTGCTAGTGCTACCTCTGTACCAAATGTCGTTCATTCGATTCCACCGTGTTCGAATTAATAGGGGGAATCAATTTTGACATAAAGATGGCCGCCATCCGCAAACTATTAGGCTAATGGCCTATTAGATTGGTCAAAGGATGCTCCCTCTATAAAGGTATGTTGTTGCAAAGTTTGGTAGAGATCGCATGGTTATGTTAGTCGAAATTTGATTTAAGCTTTAAACATTTCTGTGGCCGCCATTACGTTTCTGTCAATATGGTGGCGATATAAATCATGACACTGAGATGCCCTTTGCTACTGCTATCTCTGTACCAAATTTCGTTCCATTCGGTTTCACCGTGTTTGAATTAATAGGGGGAATCGATTTTGACACAAAGATGGCCGCCATCCACAAACTATTAAGCGAATGACCTATTAGATTGGTCAAAGGATACTCCCTCCATAAAGGTATGTAGTTGCAATATTTGGTAGAGATCGGATGATTAGGTTAATCGTAATTTGATTTAAGCTTTGAACATTTGTGTGGTCGCCATTACGTTTCCGTCATGATGGCAGCGATATAAAACATGACACTGAGGTGCCTTTGCTAGTACTACCTCTGTACCAAATTTCGTTCCATTCGGTTGCACAGTGTTCGAATTAATAGGGGAATCGATTTTCACACAAAGATGGCCGCCATCCGCAAACTGTTACGCTGATGACCTATTAGTTTGGTCAAAGGATGCTCCCCCCTTAAAGGTATGTTGTTGCAAAAATTTAGTAGAGATCAGATGATTAGGTTAGTCGTAATTTGATTTAAGCTTTGAACATTTGTGTGGCCGCCATTACGTTTCCGTCAAGATGGTGGCGATATAAAACATGACACTGAGGTTCCTTTTGTTAGTACTACCTCTGTACCAAATTTCGTTCCATTCGGTTGCACCGAGTTCGAATTAATAGGGGGAATCGATATTCACACAAAGATGGCCGCCATCCGCAAACTATTGCGCTGATGGCCTATTGGTTTAGTCAAAGGATGCTCCCCCCCCCCCATAAAGGTATGTTGTTGCAAAATTTGGTAGAGATCGGATGACTAGGTTAGTCGTAATTTGATTTAAGCTTTGAACATTTGTGTGGCCGCCATTACGTTTCCGTCAAGATGGCGGCGATATAAAACATGACACTGAGGTGTCCTTTGCTAGTGCTACCTTTGTACCAAATTTCGTTCAATTCACATTCACCGTGTTCGAATTGATAGGGGGGGACAGACATTCAGAGTACACACACTCACACACACACAGACACACACACACACACAGACTCACACACACACATACACACACACACACACACAGAGATTCACACACACACATACACACACACAGACATACACACTTTTTTCGCCCTGTGTTGATCTCATAAGTCTACTTTCATTTTTTGCAAAAATCGAAAGTAGGCTAATAATGGAATGATGCCGATGGAAATCAGAAACCCCAATCGTCGTCAAATTGGCAGAAGAAAAGTTAAGGAATGAGGAGACTTCTACTACTTAGGAAGCAAAATAGCTAGTGATGGACAAAGCACAGGGTATATTACAAAATTGTTGGCTCAGGCAAGGAAAGAATTTCTGCAGAATATATAAATCTGTTGACATCAAATATAGATTTAGGTATTAGGAAGTCATTTTTGAAAGCCTTTGTCTGGAGCGTGGTGCTCTTTGGAAGTGAAACTTGGACTGTTGGCGCAGCAGAAATGAGAATAGTAGCGTTCGAAATGTGGTGTTACAGGAGAATGCTTAAGATCAAATGGGTAAGTAGAGTAAAAAATTAGGAAGTATTTAGACGAGTGGGCGAGAAGAGGTGTTTCTGGAGACTGATAATGAAGAGAAGAAATAGGTTGGTAGTACACATAGCAAACCTAGTTATGGAAGGAAGGGTCTAAGACAAGGACTGCAGGGGTAGACCAAGGTTGTTGAGTCCACAGTTTATTGACTGGTTTGATGCAGCACTCCATGCCTCCCTGTCCTGAGCAAATCGTTTCATCTCTGCATAGCTGCCACACCCTACATCCGAGGCAATCTGTTTAACATATTCTAGCCTTGGTCTGCCCCTACAGTTCTTGTCCTCAACCATTTCCTTCAATAACTAAGCTTGCTATTCCTGGGTGTCTTAGTATGTGTCATACTAACCTGTCCCTTCTCTTCATTGGCAGTCGCCAGAAACATCTTTCCTCAACACTCGCCTTAATACTTCCTCGTTTGTAACCCTATATACCCATCTGACCTTCATCATTCTCCTGTAACACCACATTTCAAATTCTTCAATTCTCTTCTTTTCTGCTGCACCAATAGTCCAAGTTTCACTTCCAGACAAAGGCTTTCAAAAATGACTTCCTAATACCTAAATCTATATTCGACGTCAACAGATTCCTTTTTTGTGGAAATACATTCCTTGCTGAGCCAACCTACGTTTTATATCCTCTTTCCTTCGTCCTTCACTGGTTATTTTGCTTCCTAAGTAACAGAAGTCTGCTACTTCCTTCAGCTTTTCACCTGCCAATTTGATTGCCATACAGGTTTCTGATTTATTTCGGCTCCTTTCCAGTATTTTTGTTTTACATTTATTAATTTTCATCATGTATTCTTTCCGTAAGACGGAGTCCATACCATTCAAAAACTCATTCAAATCCTCAGGCGTGTCGGCCAAGATGACGATGTCATCATCAAATCTCAGAGTTGAAATTATTTCTCCTTCAATTTTCACTCCCACATTAAATTTTTCTCCATTTTCCTTCATTGCTTGTTCAATGTAAAGATCGAAAAGTATGGGTGATGAGTTGCAGCCTTGCCTTACATCTTTCTGAATACCAGATTCTCTCTCATCTCCTTCATCTCGAATGACTGCTGTCTGGTTTCTGTATAGTATGTATATCACCCTCCTATCCCTGTACTTTATTCCAATAGATTTCAAAATGTCAAACAATTTAGTCCAATCAACGATATCAAAATCATATTCTAAGTCTACAAGTGCCATGAACGTTCTCTTATCTTTCCTTCTTCTACCTTCCAAAATCAGCCTAAGACTTAGTACAGCTTCCCCTGTTCCTACATTTCTCCTGAAACCAAACTGGTCTTCACACAACTCCGTTTCTATCTGGATTTCCATCCTCTTGTAAATTATTCCAGACAGGATCTTTGAAGCATGAGTAATCATGCAGATGGTACGGTAATCTTCACATCTGTCAGCTTCCACTTTCTTTGGTATAGGGATAATAATATTCTTCTTGAAATCAGGGGGTAACTCACCTGTCTCAAAATTCCTACACACCAAGTGAAATAACCTGATCAGACCTTCATCTCCTATGCAGCGTAGCAACTCAATCGGTATATCATCTAGGCCTGGTGCTTTGTTCCTGCTAAATCCTCCAATGCTCTGTCAAATTCTGATATCAATATTAAATCTCCTTTTGCATCCTCATCAATATCATCCTCCTTTTCCATTACATGATTCTCAATCTCCTTTCCCTGATACAAACACTCTATGTGAGCTTTACATCTCCCAACCTTTTCTTCCTTATCTGTTAGAGGCTTTCCATTTGTGTCCTTAATATTACAGCACTTAGTCTTCTTTTCCCCAAAAGTATTCTTAATCCTTCGATAAGCAGTGCCTAATTTTCCTAGTTTCAGACAATTTTGTATACCTGCACATTTCTCTTTCAACCATTCTTCTTTCGCTTCCTTGCACTTCTTGTTAACCTCATTTCTCAGACATCTGTATTCTGCTTTCCCTTTTCATCTCTTACATTCTTTTGTTTCCGCATTTCATCCTTTAATTCTAGTATATCCTGAGAGATCCACGGTTTTTAGCCTACTTTTCACATTTTGCAAAAATGAGGAAAAAGTAGACTTATGAGATCGGGCAAATGTGTGTCTGTCTGTCTGTCTGTCTGTCTTTCCTTCTGTCTGTCTGTCTGGCTGTGTGAGTGTGTCCCCCTATCAACTCCTAAACGGCTGCAGCAATCGAAACAATATTTAATAGGAGTAAAGATCTATACCTGAATATCTCACGGCCATATTTGAAAATGATGTCAGTGCTACCAACTGCTAAAAAAAACGCAATTGAAATTTGAGCTCCATGTTGGATATCTTGGAAAGTATGAATGGGAGCGATTTCAAAATTGGCACACGTACAGATCATAATATTTCAGTTTAATTTCCAGGAGGCTAAACATGGCAGTGTTGCCAAAATGATTATAAGCCTCCTGATAGGTCCAATTTTTAAATGCATATAACTTCTATACTATCAATTGGAATTCAACCAAATTTCGTATGTTGTATGTGTACATAACCAGATATGACTGAGCGTATTCTTAAGACCTAACAGGGCTGCCAACTGTTAATAAATGCTCCTAATTTTTTTATCCAAATACCAATATATCAGAAAGTATGCAAGCCGACAGCTTTAAACTATGCACACGTATAGTACCTGACATTCTATATTAATTTGGAGTAACTTATATACGTCAGTGCTACCAACATGATTCTAAGCCTGCTGACAGGTCCAACTTTAAATACATGTAACTTCCATACTATCATTTGGATTTCAACCAAATTTCGTATGTGCTATGTGTACCATAACATATATGACTATGCGTATTCTAAGGAGCAACCAGTGCTGCCAACTGTTAATATGTGCTGTCCCTATTTTTGTTACCCTAATATCAATATATCAGAAAGAATGCAAGCCAATAGCTCTAAACTTTGCACACGTATAGTACCTGGCATTCTAGACGAATTTGAAGTAACTAATATACGTCAGTGCTGCCAACATGATTCTAAGCCTGCTGATAGGTCCAATTTTAAAATGCATGTAACTTCTATACTAACTAATGGATTTCATTCAAAATTGGCACAACAATAGATCATATTATTTCAGATTATTTCTGACCAATACATGCATGACATTGTTGCCAACATGATTTTACGCGCGCAGTTAGATCCAATGTTTAACTACATGTAACGTCCATGCTATTCATTGGACTTCAACCAAATTTTGTATTTTGTACCTTAAGAGACGGAACTAAGAATATATTCAGTCATCAGGGCTGCCAACTGTAGTGCTCTATTAGGATACATTATGCCAGGTATACAGTATTTCGAACTAATTGGAAATTTCGATATTAGCAACTTAATTTCGTCATTATTCTAGATAGGTTCATATTCTGTAGAATAATCATTGGCATGAAAAGTAGGCTGTATAGTTCTTCACGGAACTTCTTGTTTTACTTATTTTTTCATTCCTACCAACGTTTTCTTCTGCGAATTTTATTACTGTATTTCATTCTTCAAAAGTGTCCATTCGTCTGCAATTGAAGTTTGTTTAAGGTTTTTCATTAGTCCTTCCTTTATACTCTTCTTGAATCTTTCATTTACATCCTTCACTTTCAGTCTGTCTATCGCCCACCATTTTGGCTTTTGACTTTTCTTCAGTTTCTTCAACTTTAATCGGCATTTCATAACAACCAGATTGTGGTCAGAGTTTATGTTAGCACCAGGATATGTTTTACAATCCAAAATCTGGTTTCGAAACTTCTGCTTGACCATAATGAAATCGATTTGGTAACGGCCTCTATCTCCTGGTCTCATCCATGTGTATATTATTCAATTGTGTTTATTGAATATGACCAACTAATGCTCGGTGCAGAATTCCATCAGCCTGATTCCTCGATCATTCCTTTCACCTAATCCGAAATCTTCTTCTATCTTCCCTTCTCTTTCATTTCCTACCACAGCATTCTAATCTCCCAATACTATAACATTTTCATCACCCTTGATATACCTCAGAATTTCATATATTTCTTCGTAGAACTTTTCAACAACTTCATTATCAGCTTGACTGGTAGGGATATAGGCTTGTACCACTGTGGTGCAGGTAGGTTTATTATTGATATTTGCTACAATACTCCGTTCACTATATTGCTCATATTATCCACCCGCTGTCCAAGTCTCCTACTCAATATGAGATCAACCCCTGCTTGGCCATTGTTTGATTTATTGCTATTGACCCTAGAGTCACCTGACCAAAAGTTCTGTTCTTCCTGCCAGCGCATTTCACTAATCCCAACCAAATACAACCTCAATCTATCCATTTCCCTTTCTAAGTTTTCCAACCTTCCACTTCCTAGCAGACTTCTAACATCCCACGTTTCAATCCGTTGAATGTCAGATTTCCTCTTTGTCACTTCTGTGATCTTAACCCCCTATCGAGTAGTCCCCACCCGGTGATCCGAACTGGGGACTAGTTTACCTCCAGATTGAAATTTTATAAGGGAGGTGGCCATCATCACATATAATTATGAATAGAGCGGTGCATATCCTCCGGAATAGCATTACGGCTGTAGTTTCCCGTTGCTTTCAGCCGTGCAGCCGTACACAGTGTAGCCATTAGTTGGCTTATATTATCAATATCTTATCCATCTAAAAGACAAGTAAAGATTGATTTATTCTGAAAGGCTGCTACTCCCTTATAGAATAACAAAAGAGCAATTCTACTAATAAAAATTCTAACCTTCTACTAACAATTAAATACCAAAATTCTACTAACTAAAAAAATACTTAAGTTCCACCAACAACAAATACTACCACTAAAACAGTCTGTCACCAGGCACACTCACATGCACCCTCACACATCACAGTCTAATGAAACAATGAACTATATCTAATAAACAATGCAACTGCCACCAAACACACTCACACACCTAAGTCTAATAGAACAATTACATATACATAATAAACAAACAAACAAACAAACAAACTATATACTTACAACTAAAACTAACTACATACTTACTGTACATTCTAGAAGAGGAAGTGGAAAACAAAAATAAGAGTAAGGGTAACAAAAGACGGGGGGAAAGGAAATTCCCTCAACCCTCAATGAATGAGAATTAAGATTATGATGATGATGATGATGATGATGATGATAATTGTTGTTTTAATGAGCATAACATCTGGGTTATCGGTCCCTAATGGTTTGGGTGATAGTGAAAGATGAGATGAGAATGAAAATCTATAACTAATACTAACTACAAACTGACATACTAAAAGAAGAAATGGTAAACAAATGAAGGATAAAGCAAATAAAGGACAGGGGGTATCATTCTTTCAAAGTTGGGTTTCAATCACAGCATACAAATTGTGGTTCATGTTCTCTCGCATTTTGATGACTTTTAAAAACCCCATATATCTAACATATTTATTGTAGAATACACTTAATTACCACCTAGCATCGTCTCCGTGTACTCAGAAAAAAGATGACCAAGGTTAGAGTATGTTAAACAGTTTGCCTCGGATGTAAGGAGTGCTAGCTATGTAGAGATGAAACGATTTGCTCAGGACAGGGAGGCATGGAGCGCTGCATCAGACCAGTCAAAAGACTGAAGACTAAAACGCACACTGTAGATGCAGATGTTTTAATTATACTGCAGATAATTATCTCACAGAAAATACTTCAACTTACTCACCTTTAGTAGGGTATACGTTCTGAAGAATGGAAGACAGTACCCACTACTGACCTGCTCTGTTTTCGTTAAAAGTGAAATGAACACCAGGGCCGTTATCATTCATCTGTTTCGTGTTCTTCTACTTGAATAAATTACATTATTGCCTGACAGCAGATTGCCTCCACAAACGCTAGAATACAGCAAGCATGTCGCTATGGTAATAAATAATCAACATGGGGTTTACTTATGTTTAATAGCTTGCCACGGTGAATGAGTGGTTATCTTGTGGGACTACCAACACAATCTTTCAGGTTCACTCCTGGCCGTGATAAGTGATTTTTGAAAGGTGGCAAAAATCACGGCATGCATGACATACGTTGTTGGCATGTTGAAGACCACATTTGAATTCAGTAGGCCGTGTCCATAATGGAAAAATTGATCTCTGGATTTTCCGCCAACACAAAATTCCTCCTTTTTGTACTAGAAAGCGCTATAGTGTCAAGGAGCTTCGATATGTAACCTCCTTGAACTTCATGCCGTTACAAGGAACGAAAAAATTCGACATGCAAGCTGCCCTCTGGGTGTGAAATTACAAAGCTTGCACCCAGCCACCGAGGCCATACGATATGATTATATTATTATGTTTGATTATGTTAGGTACTTTGATACAAAATATAGCACATCAATTGCAATGTTGAACGTCAGTTAACCCGTTAGCTAGCTAGTTAAGTTAACTAGTTAGATAACAGGGTACTTAATTATATAATTGGCTGCTTAAGTAGCTAGTCACTTAGGTAGTTAGCTAGTTGGTTATCTAGCTAGATATTTCGTTCGGTAGTTAGCTAGCTAGTTACTTAGGTAGGCAATTCGTTAGTTGGCTATATAATTACTTAGTTAGCTATATAGGTACCTCGTTAGTTTGCTAGTTATTTCGTTAATTAATCATTTATTTATTTATTTCCTAGTAAGCGATATAGCTAGCTAGTTAATAAGTTAGCTATTAAGTTACTTTAGTCAGTTAGTTACTCACTCAGTTTGTTAAATAGTTAGTTATTCAGTAAATTAGTTAGTTAGATAGTTAATTCGTTAGTTAGCTATTTATAATTTATTTAGCTAGCTAGTTAGATAGCTAGCTACTTAGCTAGTTAACAACACAGCCAGGTCATCCGTCTTTGCTGTGTTGAATCGTTGTAGCTACCTTAGACAATAAGCATTTAAAATCCGGCTGGCTGCATGTCTCAGCGGTAACGTTCTTGCCTGCAAATCCCAAGACAACGGGATTGAATCCTTGCACAGTTAGTTGGCATTTGAGGGTGCTTAAATGTGCGGGAGCCGTTTGAGTAGATTTTCTGGAAGGTTAAAGATCCCCTGCGGGCCAAAATTCCGGCACCCTAGCGTCTCTAGTAGCAATAGTAATTAAACGGGACGTAAAACCCTTAACATTATATTATCATTTAAAATCCCGCTAGATACTTCTCATCAACACATCAGAATCTCTGTAAAATTTGTGTTGGAAATCACGTGACGAGGTCATCTGCCCCAAATAGTAGTCAAGTGTGTGAGGACTTAGAGTCTGTTTTAGGTTCTAACCAGAAGAATGATAAAACATTACAGTGAAAACTAAGAAGGACAATATTACTTGTTACTGAGTACGTAATGAGTCAACATTCAGCAAAAAAATAAAAAATACGAGCCTTACAGTAGTCGCATATGATGTGTAACATGTGACATGTTATCCTACTATGTGTGTCCCGGGAGCGCAAATCCCTTGTTGACAGTGAACTCTGTTGGTCATTAAAATAACTACTTGTAAAACTCCAGTGCCAAGTCCTGACCGTTTATAAATCATAATTGTTATTTGCTAAGACGTTGTATCATAATCGATTGATAACATATTGTGCATATTGCAATGGAAAATTAAAAGTGTATATTGTAATATTATAGTGCAGAAGTGGCTTTAAAAAGCTTAGCCGTCTCGGTTGCGGAAAAGATGGCAGCTGATCTCTCGTCTTAACTATATTTCACTAATTTGAGTATGTTGCATGCAATTTAGCGAGGCCTGCAGGAAGAGGGAGATAACCCAGGGATTGCCACGGAAACATTCCTCACACCATAACGCTCCCTCCTCCGGACTCGACCCGTCCGGCGATTGTTGCAGGGTGTTTGCGTTCAGAGGTTTCACGCCGTAAACGCCAATGGCCATCTGTCAGATGGAGCATAAAACGTGATTAATCGGAAAAGGCCTCCCGTCGCCACTCAGTGCACATCGAGTTGCGGTATTCGCTTGAAAATTCGTCGCCTATGCAGCGCAGTCAGCATGGGTGCATAAACCAGGCACCACCTGCTGTCGAGGCCTGAATGCAGCAACGTTCGCTGAACGGTCTTTGAGGAGACAGGGTTGGTAGTCCCGTAGTTCATTTGGGCAGTCCGTTGCTCTACAGTTGCACGTGTATTCGCTCGTACACATCTCTGCAGCCGTGTTTCACCCCTCTCCTCGTTGGCCCGTGGTGAACCACAGGTGCCTCGGCGCCGGTTTTGAATAGCACCATTTTGCCATGCACAGTACACTTAAAACATGGTGGTACCGATACGTGAACAGTTTACAAACGTAGCCGTTTCGGAAATGCTTCCACCCTTGCCAGAAAGCTTATGATCATGCGCTCTTGGACGTCAAATCGCTCCGTGTCCATATTTGCGATAGCGACTGTACAGTTTGCCACTTCAATTCAACACGCATCATATACTGTACCCTCCTCTGCTAGTGCTGTCAACTGCTGTCTTTGCGGCGTTATTGCACGTTCACGTCGAACAGATCGGTGGGCACATTAATGTGCATGGACAATGTATATTATGCCCTATAAGAGATCACTTTATGGCCCTTAGTTCTTGGAAGCACGATTGGAAAGTAACTCAGTTAAATGTCGCTTACTGTATTCTGCCATTTGGGCAAAACCTCTGAACACGAAAGATACGAATATTGCAAAAGACTGGGCTTCATTTGATGAAGAAATGCATGAGAATGAGAAATATGTCAATTGTCAATTGGATGGGCCCTGAACCGTTTGACCAACATTCATGAATGGCTACGGTATACAAATGTTTGGTGATTTTTAGTCAGTCAACAGGATTGTACCCAAATGAGAAGGGTTGTCTCTGAAAAATATTTTATGAGATTAATAAATACACTTGGATGACCAGTTTCGATCGTCAAGCGATCATCATCAGATCCTTTACACTTAGGCTATAACATCTAAGTCTGAAAGCATGGGTACAATCGTGTTGACCGACTGAAAAGCACCAAACTTGTGTGTACTAAGGCAACAGTAAGAAATGGCTTCAAACACCATAATGGCTACGGTAAGTCGTTGCCCAAACCATCTTGGAGTGGTAACGGGCAAGTGGATGGACTGTGGCGCGTTGTTTACATTTCTTATAGACCTAGAGCTCGCAAGCGGGCAGAATAATAACTCCATTAGGTAAGAATAGTCTTCACGACTGCCAACATTCGAGATGCGAAGGTTTGAGTCCAATCATTTGACATTGTTTAGATATTCCACCAGATAGAAAATCAGTCTGCCTCATGCATGTCTAGTGGAAACAAGATGGGGGTTGTGGGTAGAGGTAAATTACCTTCTCTTCAAAAGTGCAATATAGGAACACAAAAGTAATAGTAATTGAAATAATGGCTATATACCTACTTATTACTCATTCTAATAGACAATGATGATTTGCATCATTTTCTAAATGTAACATTGTCCTAACCTCATACACCATATGGTTTGAACTAACCTCTCTTTACCTGGAGATCACTTTCCATCACGTCGGGTTTCTTAAAGCCGCTTTGTTTTGAAAAGGCTAAATTTGGATCTTTAAGCATACAGGCTCTTCATTAGTTATAGACCTACATGGATTGGTAAAGTTTTGGTGTTAAATATCTACCATTTCAAGCTTCAATACGGAACTATTATTTGTCATGAGCAGCTGATCACCGTCACCATCTATTTCATTTCATTTTATTCTCTTCTTATAACCTAAATTTTATGGTGCACCATATTAGGTTTAAATACGTATCTTATTACTGTGCTACGCTTTCCTTTTCAATAGCTGATGAAGGTAATAAAATGTAATTAATCCTCGAAACATGTACTGAAAACAAATTAAATAATTGATCTTTTCCTTACAGTATCGATTCAGGCGGATGTACATTTCATGTTAATAACTATTCTAGCATATCAATACGGAACCACCATGAGTCATTTAAATAATGTAAGCTTCGTTGTATAAAACACCTGTTAACACATATGGGAAGAGGCGAACATAGCAGTTATCTTTTATGCATGAGATTTCAAGTTTGGGAAGCTTGATTTTGGTACGGCCTTGTAGAACTCAATTTTCGAATGGTTGAGGAATAGTTGATCTAATTCATTGGTACATTGTAACTCAATCAGTTTTAGCTGCAAATCTATTACACAAAACGCATAAACACAATGATATTGAAACAGTTTTTCACTTCTATGTACACAGAACAGTAAGTATGACCTATATGAAATTGTACATAACATTTACATCGGCTTCTTTTACTATGCGTAAAGCTTAGAGCATCATCTCTGCTTTCAAATCTGCTAGCCATTTATCGTAAATACCAGCCTGCCTGATTCTAGAAACTGAACTTCCTGAGATAAAACGTATATTGAAAATTGATTGCACCACCTTCCAGAGCCAAAAACCTATTCTTACCTTTACTTGATAGGTATAGGGAATCAAGTGCGAAGCCTATATCAATGGAACAATGGAAATATCCGAAATTATCTACCTCATTCAATTTAGCTATGCCCGTATCGCCCTCATCAGTTTTTTTCGCTTAGCCTCCTGAGAGGCCGAGTGCAGGTCTTTCTAGTCGACGCCCGTGGGCGACCTGCGCGTCGGGATGAGAGATGGAATGGATGAAGATGAATGAAACTGGGCAAGGATGGGGAAGGAAGCGGCCGTGGCCTGTCAGAAGGTACTGTCCCAGCATGTGCCTGGTGTTGATAATGGGAAACTACGGAAAACCATTTCAAGGACAGCCGACGGTGGGGCTCGAACCCACGCGTCTACCGAGTCAGCAGAGAGCTTGGCCCCTTGACCTAACGCAGCGTTTTAGCCCGCGTAGCCACTACTGTCGGTATCAGTTGGATTATATAATATGAGATTGTCGTATAATTGCTTGGCGATAGGATTATCCTTATACTTAAAAACATGTGAAAGCCATCCAGTAGTTCCGTATGAAAATTTCGAATCTATGAGTTCTTCAGTAGTCGTGATTTGTCACCCTCTCCCTGGATTTGTAAGTAAACTGAACATTACCGATTGATATCCAGAATTCATTACAAAATTATATAACACCCAAAGAATTAGGATCGATAGTTTTCTCGTAGATTTTCCTAAACTAGGTAAGGAAATACCAATGAAAACGGACCATGATTAAAGGAGATACCTTCCGTGCTTTTGCGGTCTTCTCTTAGCCAAGAAGAATGTAAGTGATGTGAGCAAAAACGAAAATATTGTAAGCAACCAAATTTCCCAGTTGAATGCAATAAACAATGCTTTCCATGGAGGAATTACTTTAGCAACAAGGACTAACCAATTACATGTATCTTTAGAATACCCATCAGTTAGATCAACAACTCTTGAATGAAAATATTCTGGCCTCTACCCAGCAAATGCAACATCAGCATCGTTAGTTATCAAAAGACCTAATGTTCCACAAATTGTTCCGTTTCCCATGATATGATTCCAACGTTCAAACTTGCCCATTGATCCAAGATCCAGAAATTGTACACGATAACCAGACGAAGCTGCCACAGCATTGAACAGAAACACTTCAAGACCACTAGTGTATGAACGTTCTTCATTCTCATTTGTCGATTTTTCAGGAGGGGATATGTACGGTTCATATTCAAATGTGGCAACACGCATTGGGCAATTTGGTAACTTAGTCGGAACTTTATTGGGGAAATGTTTGCATCCCTTGAAGTTGTCTTGCATTACCAACTCATTTATAAGAACCATAACTTCTAGCCGAGTTCCACAGTTCCCTGATGCAGAAAAAGGAAACCAGGTGTAGAGCTGTAATTCTTGATGATCATCAACATACACAGTGATAATGATATTCAGCACGTACCACTTCCAGAGATCTGATACAATACGTCGCGCTGTCTTCTAACAACTATTGAATTTAACAGACTCTGAAATGATCACGAAGAATCGTGACTCGTGGTTCCAAAATGAACTCTCAATCAAATGGTTGGCTAGATTGGTGAAACCAACTGACTCTTCACTCCCTGACAGAATGAAGAAGCACTGTGTCTTGTCCAAATCCCGTCTCTCAATTGGAATTTCAGACAGTGGTTCCTCTGCGTGAATTATCACAAGTGATTGTTTGGACCGTGAATTGAAGTATTCCAAAAACCGTTTGAGTAAATTAAATGATTGTCAAAGTTATCCTTGGAAGGTCTCGATGAGATCAGTACGTTATGAAAGTCTGCACATTGGGTATCGTAAACAATCTTCATAAACCTAAGAACGTGATCACTTGCAGTGTAGTGTGGGACGAAAAAATCCTGTGTACACATCAGTGGAGTCACCAAATATAAAACATAAATAAGTTTCAGTTCTCCTTTCATCCACTTTGGTAATTTTTTGGCGTCTAGAACAAAACAGAATACAACAGAATAGGAACATGAAATACTGGATATCCTGGGATTGGAAAGAGAGTATAGTATTGAGACAAAACGGCTCATGTCAGTGCCACTTTTTCACCGGATTGAAAAATTCACAGTGACGAAATAATCTGGAAGAAGTTTTTATGCTTAGCAACATCGATGGAAGGACTATGGGAAGTATCAGCACAGTTTTTCGGAATTTAGTAGATTGATTATTTATTAGTTATTATGGAATAATTAGACATTTGGAAATCATTATGAAATTACTACGATTTCTTTACAATTTTTGGTCAGATTTAAGAAGTTTTAAACGTCGCAGGTAAGCGAAACCACATTTTTGGAAGCTTGAATTGATCTACGTTGTACTCACATAGGTCTGCCGAGGAGGAAGGCGCCATTACAGTTAGAGAGTTTTCGTCACCGCTATTTGGTCAACACGGTGTGTCGGGCTTGTGAGTATATCGTGTTGGAACGTGATACCCAAGGGCAAGTGAGAGAACAATTTAAACTGACGGACTAAAACGTCGATATTTCATGTTTGAGACACAATTTGCCAATTGCACACGAACAATGGATCGGTTGTGCACCTGTTGAATTAGAAAATTGGTAAAATTAATTTATAAGACTGTGAAAGTGTTTTGTCCTAGTAATTCAACGTTACGGACGCAACTAGTCGAACTATATTTTGAGAAGTCTGTGAATTTTCGTTGTACGATAAAATGGATATTTTGTGAAATTTTGAAAGTATTAAATTCTGTGGAGCACATTACAGATGTAATGTTAGTCTCTGTGGCGGAACACTGAAAGGTCTTTGTTGACTACCCGCAATAGTCTAAATTCAGTGTTGCTATTTTTCCAGTATTACGGTAAAATCTGTGTTTGAAGAATAGTTTCAAGATATCGAATTTGACCACGTGGCAAATTCATCAGTCACAATGGAAGGGCTCATGGAGTAGAGCAATGACCATGAGGAAAGATCACACTCATTAAGACCATTACGTGAAAGAGGAAACGTCGACTGGGATAGTTCTAAAGCCGAGTCCAGGCCTTGACCAAAGAACCATTTCCCTAACCTACAGCGGCAATATGTGAGTTACAAAACTCATTATGTACAGTAGTTTTGTCGGTGGATCTAGTGTTAGAAATTGAGCGCATTGAAACACAATTGGGCAGGTAGGGCATTATTTTGTAATTAGCTTAATCACCTTTACCTTTGACAGATAAACGTGGTCTAATTTTGTGACAGAAATGTACTGTACATTTAATCTCAACTGCATTTGGGAGTACGATGCACCAGTCAGAAAATGTACGTATCATTTTAACATCATTTGGAATAATGGTGTATTTTTCTCTTCATTTTAGTATGCTTTGTCACAACACAATAAGTATAGACAGAACTGAAATATGACAGGCATTTACAGACATTATGAGGAACTCCTATGTACCATTTTTTAACACTTTGCTGGAAGAAGCGGGTTTCGTATCTTCAAAATACTCTTATTTGACATGATTGGCAATTTAATGGCCAGTGAATTTGTCCGATAGCAAGGCACAGACGTCAGATTATGTGTCTATTCAAATATGAAGGAAGTGTGTTGGTCGAGACACGTAGCTAGTTAGGTTTCATGCTTATAAGAATGGCTTGGAAGGCAGTGACAGGAAAGGCGAGACCTTCAAATTGGTTGGTGTGTCGCTCTGGTGACGTATCGCAACTGGGAAGTATTGATTATTTTACTTAATTCATTTTGACTACAGCAAAAGACGATGTGATACGCTAAGTGCAAGGAGGCTTCGTTATTATTAAAGCAAATAGAATGCAATGTTTACAAGCAGTCAAAACTGCTTGTAGGAATGATTAAATAATCATGTTACGATTGTGTTAAATATAACTGTTATTCAAGTATTGCTTGAGACGTTCAGAGCTGTGAACAGCTGTTTTTCTTTATCCATTTTGAGATTTGTAAAGTCCAACGTACCATTGTATAAAATGAGAGCAACGTTAATTTTGTGTCTTTGAGAAGCAGTTTATATGAGACCAGATATAGGTCGCTCATATTAAGGTTGTGTGGTTGGCAACAGCTGATAGACTTTTCTCACTGTTGGCCGTTATTAATGCGAGCCGTAGGAGCCGCGGATGTTTTCTGTCATTAGGACAATATGTGTTAAGAGGTGACTGAAGTGTCCTGGAATTTGAGATATTGCTCATGCATACTGGTAATGTGAATCGAGATAGTGGTTTTGCTATTCGATGTTGGTGTTTGAATGATCTTGGTAAATGATTTAAAATATTATGAGGGCTAAATAGATAATTAAACTGAATAACAATTATAATAACATGATAGATATTTTCTCTAGTAAATAAGCAAGTACATGATATATTTAAATACGAGGCACGTCCAGAAAGTAAGCTCCGTTTGGTAATAAAATTAAATTGTGTACAGATACAGGAAAAATATTTATTGCACAACATTCTACACCTCTTCAACTACTTTTCCACATAACTGCCAAACTTTTGCAGGCATTTGTCATAGCGTGGCACAAGTTTTTGGATACCTTCTTCATAGAAGTTTGCCGCCGACCCGTAAACGAGAGTGAAGGCGCCCCTGTAGGATATCCCACCATTCGGCCACCACTGTTAGGCAAATTGTGTATGTGGTCAGGAGAACTCCTAAACATACGCAGTTCTCCTGGTAAGCACGCAATTTGCCTAACAGTAGTAGCCGAACGGTAGGATATCTTACAGGGGAGTCTTCACTCTCGTTTACGGGTCGGCGGCAAACTCCTATGAAGAAGGTATCCAAAAACTTGTGCCACGCTATGACAAATACCTGCAAAGTTTGGCAGTTATGTGGTAAAGTAGTTGAAGAGGTGTAGAATGTTGTGCAATAAATATTTTTCCTGTATCTGTACACAATTTAATTTTATTACCAAACGGAGCTTACTTTCTGGACGTGCTTCGTAATATTTAGTACATAATTTAGTAATAATTTCTATTTCTGAATATTCGAATTTCATCCATTTGAGATGACATCTAAATACAAGCCTAGGACAAGCTGACATATTAGTATCGACGAATTCCAATTTCTGGCATAACCCCTGGAAGCCCAGAAACTCGCAATTAAGTGACATCAGTCGTGATTCCTTACTACGCCGTTACCTACACAATTGTTTACCACACATAGATGACAAAGACCAGGTGGTTCGCGTTGGATGGACGCAAATTGCATAACCATAGGGGGGTTTATTTATTTATGTTGTTGATTTTTGTGTATATGTGTATTCGGATATTAGGTAGATTTCATTAGAAAGCTAAATATTGCAATGGGTACCATGTTTCGACTTCCGGAAAATGTCGACATATCTTCGCGTTTCACATCCCCTAGACCCAAAAACCACCGTCAGTTCAAAAGTTTATATATAATTTATGTATGTATATATATATATACAAGCTGTACCCGGCCAATCAAAGAAAGTGTTGGCGTAGTAATTTTGTTACTTGAAAAGCTTTTGGATACACCAAATTTTTAAAATTTCCGTTAACTGCCTCTAAACTATCGTGAAATGAATTTACTAATCTAGAAACATTCATGGGAGCCTGCACAACAACTCACCAAAGTTTCATCCAATGGGATGAATGGCATATGCGCATACGGGATTTTGTTTAAATGATTCGTGCGCTGTCACTCAATTGTTGAATCTACTCGTGCTATACCAATTGTGAAATGGATTTACTAAGTTAGAAAGCTTCACGTAAGTGTACACAACAACTCCCCAAAGTTTCATCGCAATCGATGAATAGTATATGCACGCATACGGGATTCTGTTGAAACGCATCGCGCGTCGTCACTCATTTGTTTGAAGACATCTACTCGTGCGCTACCAATATTGTAAAATGGATTTACCAAGTTGAAGATCGTCCCTGGCGTGTACAAAACAACTCATCCAAGTTTCATCGGAATCGGATGAATGGCATATGAACGCATACGGGACTTTGTTGAAACGATTCGCGTGCCGTCTTTTGTTGAATCTACTCGTGCGCTACTAATTAAAAAATGGATTTACTAAGCCAGAAACATTTCCTGGAGTGTACACAACAATTCACCAAAGTTTCATCGCAATCGGATAAATGGTATGTGAACGCATACAGGACTTTGTTGAAACGATTCGCAAGCTATCGCTCATTTGTTAAATCTACTCGTGCGCTACCTATTGTGAAATGAAGCTAAGCCAGAGACCTTTCTTGGAGTGTACACAGCAATTCACCAAATTTTCTTCGCAATCGGATGAATGGTATATGGACGCATACGGTACTTTGTTGGAACGATTCGCGTGCCGTCGCCCATTTGTTGAATCTACTCGTGCGCTACCTATTGCAAAATTGATTTATTAAGCCAGGAACCTTCCTTAGGGTGTACGCAACATCACACCCAAGCTTCATCGTAATCGGACGAATGGTACTTGAACGCATACGGGACCTTGTTGAAACGCTTCGCGCGTCGTCGCTCATTTTTTGAATCTACTCGTGCTCTACCAATATTTTAAAATGGATTTACTAAGTTATAAACCTTCACGTAAGTGTGCACAACATCTCACCCAAGTTTAATTGCAATCGGATGAATGGTATATGAACCCAAACGTGACTTTGTTTAAACGCTTCGCGCATTGTCGCTCATTTGTTGAATCTACTCGTGCGCTACCTATTGTAAAATGGATTCACTTAGTTAGAAACTTCACGTAAGTGTACACAACATCCCACCCAGTTTCATCGCTATCGGACGAATTGTATTTGAGCGCATACGGGACTTTTTTGAAACGCTTCGCGCGTCGTCGCTCATTTGTTGAATCTACTCGTGCGCACCTCCTGTGAAATGGATTTACAAAGTTAGAAACCTTCACGTAAGTGAACACAACAAGTTATCAAAGTTTCATCGCAATCGATGAATGGTATATAAACTTATACGGGATTTTGTTGAAACGCTTCACGCGTCGTCACTCATTTGTTAGCCTACTTTCGATTTTTGCAGAAAATGAAAGTAGACTTATGAGATCAACACAGGGCGAAAAAAAAGTGTGTCTGTGTGTGTGTGTGTGTGTGTGAGTGTGTGTACTCTGAATGTCTGTCCCCCCCCCCCCTCTATCAATTCGAACACGGTGAACGCAAATCGAACGAAATTTGGTACAAAGGTAGCACTAGTATAGGACACCTCAGTGTCATGTTTTATATCGCCGCCATCTTGACGGAAACGTAATGGCGGCCACACAAATGTTCAAAGCTTAAATCAAATTACGACTAACCTAAACATCCGATCTCTGCCAAATTTTGCAACAACATACCTTTAAGAGGGGAGCATCCTTTGACCAAACTAGTAGGTCATCAGCCTAATAGTTTGCGGATGGCGGCCATCTTTGTGTGAAAATAGATTCCCCCTATTAATTTGATTACGGTGAACGCGAATTGAACAAGATTTGGTACAGAGGTAGCACTAGCAAAGGGCACCTCAGCGTCATGTTTTATATCGCCACCGTCTTGACGGAAACGTAATGGCGGCCACTCAAATGTTGAAAGCTTATATCAAATTACGACTCACATTATCATCCGATCTCTACCAAATTTTGCAACAAAATACCTTTAAGGAGGGAGCATCTTTTGACCAATCTAATAGGTCATTAGCCTAATAGTTTGCGGATGGCGGCCAGCTTTGTGTCAAAATCGATTCCCCTATTAATTCGAACACGGTGAAACCGAATGGAACGAAATTTAGTACAGTGGTAGCACTAGCAAAGGGCATCTCAGTGTCATGTTTTATATCGCCGCCATCTTGACGGAAACGTAATGGCGGCCACACAAATGTTCAAAGCTTAAATCAAATTACGATTAACCTAATCATCCGATCTCTACCAAAATTTGCGTCAACATACCATTATGGAGGTAGCATCCTTTGACTAAACTAATAGGTCATTAGCCTAATATTTTGTGCATGGCGGCCATCTTTGTGTGAAAAACGATTCCCCCTATTAATTCGAACACGGCGAATCCGAATGGTACGAAATTTGGTACAGAGGTAGCACTAGCAGAGGGCACCTCAGTGCCATGTTTTATATCACCGCCATCTTGACGGAAACGTAATCGCGGCTACCCAAATGTTAAAAGCTTAAATCAAATTACGCCCACCCTAATAATTTGATCTCTACCAGATTTTGCAACAACATGCCTTTTGTGGAAAGCATCTTATGACTGATTACAAGGTCATCAGCCCAATAGTTTGCAACTAGCGGCCATGTATGTGTGCAAATCCATTCCCCATATCAATGCAAATACGGTGAAACCGAATTGAAAGCATTTTTTTTTACCGAGGTAGCACTAGCAAAGGGCACCTCATATTCATGTTTAATATCCCTATACCACGTTGTATTTCAACAAGCTCTACAACCAACATTCAATTTTACTCCTTGAAAAGGACAAAGAGTTATAACAATACCCATGCATTCAGGAGAAAGTAGGCTATAGGTTCTTTACTGAACATCATGTTGAATCTACTCGTGCGCTACCTATTGTAAAATGGATATACTAAGCCTTCCCTGGAGTGTACACAACATCTCACCCAAGTTTCATCGCTATCGGACGAATGGTATTTGAACGCATACGGGACCTTGTTTAAACGCTTCGTGCGTCGTCGCTCATTTGTTGAATCTACTTGTGCGGTACCTATTTTAAAGTGGATTTACTAAGCCAGAAACCTTCCCTGAATTGTACACAACATTTCACCCAAGTTTCATCGCTATCGGACGAATGGTATACGAACGCATACGGGACTCTGTTGAAACACTTCGCGCGTCGTCGCCCATTTGTTTAATCTACTTGTGCGATACCTACTGTAAAGTGGATTTAGTAAGCCAGAAAGCTTGCCTATAGTGTACACAACCTCTCACCCAGGTTTAATGGCTATCGGACGAATGGTATATGAACGCATACAGGACTTTGATGAAACGCTTCGCTCGTCGTCGCTCATTTGTTGGATCTACTCGTGCGCTACCTATTGTTAAGTGGATTTACTAAGCCAGAAACATTTCCTGATGTGTACACTACATCTCCCGTAAGTTTCATCACTATCATACGAATAGTATATGAACGCATACGGGACTTTGTTGAAACGCTTCGCGCGTCGTCGCTCGTTTGTTGAATCTACTCGTGTGCTACCTATTATAACATCGATTTACTAAGCCAGAAACCTTGCCTGTAGTATACACAACCTCTCACCCAAGTTTCATCGCTATCGGACGAGTGGTATGCGGACGCATACAGGACTTTGTTGAAACGCTTCGCCCGTCGTCGCTCATTTGTCGAATCTACTCGTGTGCTACCATTTGTTAAATGGATTTACTCAGCCAGGAACCTTACCTGAAGTGTACAGAACATCTCACCCAAGTTTCAAAGTAATGGGATGAATGGTATATGAACGCATGTGGGACTTTCTTGTAACAAACGCACGCCATTTTGTTGACGCTACTCGCGCGCCATCTATTGTAAATTGGATTTACTACCCCCTATAACTTTTCCGGGACTGTGCATAACAACTCACCAAAATTTGATCGCAATCGGATTAATGGTATATGAACGCATACGGGACTTTGTTTAAGCGATTCGCGTGCCGTCACTCATTTGTTGAATCTACTCGTGCGCTTCAACTTTCATATTTATTCACCTTTTGAACCTTCTCTGGACTTCCACAAATAATTCAAGACCAAAATTAGCTAAATCGGTCCAGCCGTTCTCGAGTTTTAGCGAGACTAACGAACAGTAAATCATTGGTATAGCCTATACTGTATATAGATGTATAGATATCAGTTTCTTGTGGACACGATAACTGACGTAATTTTGCAACAATCACTTTGAATTTTTTACATAATATGTATCCCCTTAAAATCTCGGAAGAGTTCGTAAATGGGTAAAATCGGTCAAAGGGAGGCTTTTTTCGAGAAAGTGAAATATCGCTATAACTCTCTTAATATATGAAATATTGAATCCATTCAAAGTTCATACTACGTGCCGGATATGGCCCTAAAATTTATGTTGTTGTTGTTGTTGTTGTTGTTTGAGTCTTCAGTCTTTTGACTGGTTTGATGCAGCTCTCCATGCCTCCCTGTCCTGAGCTAATCGTTTCATCTCTACATAGCTACCACACCCCACATCCGAGGCAATCTGTTTAACATATTCTAACCTTGGTCTACCCCTACAGTTCTTGTCCTCGACTCTTCCTTCCATAACTAAGCTTGCTATTCCTGGGTGTCTTAGTATGTGTCCTACCAACCTATCTCTTCTCTTCATTAGCAGTCGCCAGAAACATCTCTCCTCTCCCACTCGGCTTAATACCTCTTTGTTTGTAACCCTATCTACCCACCTGATCTTCATCATTCTCCTGTAACACCACTTTTCAAATGCTTCAATTCTCCTCTTTTCTGCTACACCAGTAGTCCAAGTTTCACTTCCATAGAGCACCAACCATTGACCAAAAGGGTGGGAAAAAGTTGCGTTTTTCGGGAAACAATATTTATATCTCTGTTAACAGGCACAATATCAAAACCGTACAAATTGGACAATATTCCCCCAATAATTACCTAAAACTTTTGTCTGAACGAATTTTTGAAATGACCCAACATTACGCCACGGGGAGAGCAAAATGTTTTAAATTATAAGAACACGCCAAGTGCCATGAGAGGTTGCCATGACAACTTTACTACATTGATAAGGGATGAGCCATCAGCAGTTGCTATGACAACGCTACTGCACGAGATCACATTCAGTTTTCCATCTGCCTGTGGGAAGCGACTTCGGTATCGGAACTGGTAGCATGCTAAATTTCTATGCCCGAGGTCGCGGGTTCAAACCCGGATTTGCTAAGAGCGCTAAAAATCCCTGACTATGCTTTCCTTCGGAGGGGAAGTTCCAACGTCCGTTGCGAGTTGCTGGTTCCAAGTAGTAGCCAAGTTCACAGCTAGGTGCCGTTGATGGTAGTATTTTAAATTATGTAGCCTATTTAAGGTACATTTCATTAGAAAGCTAACTATTGCAATGAGTACTGCGCCCGAATCCCGCATTAGCCACCACCCATATCCGCTGAGAGGGTAAAGGATTGGAGGGACGTCGATACACAGCTAGATACATCAACATTTCCCTACTGGGCGAATGATTTGGAAACCCTTGACGCATACGGACGTACAATAACACTGCTAATTAGTTACACATTTACTAGCAAATCTAATTCCATAATAAGATGGTAGTACGAGAATCTCGGATCTTGGACGTGATCGGTTAAAGTTGAGACTAAGTGAGTTCTAGTAACTAACTGATAGTATTATCGCACGGCGATTGCGAAATGAAAAGATGATCAGTTTCTTATAAAAACAAACAGGAAAACTAAGATAAGTGCCTAGGATTTATTCCCAAAAATATACATCAAGGAAATCCCTATTACAACTAAAATGTATTTGTTAAGTGTACCGGTAATAATGAAAATTATTATGATGGTAGATAAAATATCTACTCCTTAAATTAGCATATTCTGTAAGAATTGCGTTGCTAAAACAAGAAATTTCGAATATAGGCCTAGACATCGAATGGTAAAATGATTAGTCATACAGTGATCATTGTACTGTAATTCCACGTAATATATGAGTGTAAGTTTCAAAATAATTGTAGTCCGCTCATCTTTCTAAAGTTAATAACAATATCTTCCGCCATTCCGTTTCTTATAAACATTGATGAATAAAATATTCATTTAAAAGCTTGTTTTACACATACTTGACCTCAGACAGACCTAAAAGTCTTCTGGTCTTCATTTCGTATTAACAAAATTGTTGCTAAGTAATTGTTGTTATTTATAGGCATCACCTGACTTCCATTGTCACAATAGTGATCCTATCTGACATGAATATAGTTACAGAAATTATCCATGACTTGATTAACGTCACATAGTATTTATATTCATTAATTGGGATTATACTTGGTATTATATTGTATTATATTGTTGCAAAAATGTTTATACATTATAAATTGTTAACAACAGCATTATTGTCTTTTACATCAGATCTTGATTTGAATAACGATATATTCTAGCGATCGTAACGCATTTACATTGCTTATGGCGTAAGTGTATCAATCGGAGCATTCCCTTAGAAAGAACAGTTTTCGTTTAAAGTGAGAATATTAAAAACGTTACTGAATAAAAAAATCAAACGGCATTCAAAGTTCAAATCTAATGAAATCACGTCCAAGACGACACGCGTTGACTTGTATGAAGGTTAACTAAAAATCTGTATATAGACAGAATAATAACATGAATTATACGAAATAATATCTATAATATGAATTGGTCACCTTGCTAATTCCAACAAATACTACAACCAAAACTACTGAGATAGTAGAGCAGTCATTTCTGTACCTTGCCGAAGGTCTGCGATGGAAATACCTCGTTCAATGGCTTCAATGTTCCGCTCCCTAGTTGGCTCGTGCTGGTCGCGTTTCTGGATCGAGCCATGCAAGCAACGTGGCTCGCAGCTGATCAACTCGTGCCTGCTGGGCTGGTGACCACCTGGTCTCGGTCTCCCCACACAGCAATCTTCCATTTTCCCGACTCTCGGTAGTCTGGTCGCAGGAACCCGGAACAATGAACACTGCATTCCATCTGCTTTTTTCTTCTTCACCTCGTCGTTAAAGTAGCTATGAGCGTCCATGGTTTATATCTCTCCAAGTTCTTACTGGATATTTGAGTAGAATTGTTGAAATTCAGCAAACTGCATGATGGTTAAGCGGTCGTGGTAACATCGATCCAAGGACCTCATGATCAACTCTGAACTTCCCGCTCCTTTCATGATTTAGTGAATCATAGTACTCTTCTTAGTGAATGCTGAGTATATTCTTACCCCCTGACCTGACGTTGTAAGCATGATGAATTGTAAGAACAAATCTGCTTGTATAATGTGGCAGTAATATAGTAATATAGTAGCCTGTTATATGTGAAGCTACTTGCTGGATTGTAGAATACAGTTCGTAATAATGCAATCTTTCTCTTCGTGTGCTGTGGTTATAAAAGTTGATTCTTTCAATGCTGAATATTACTTTTCGCTGCTTTGCCAGACTCTTCACCTGTTCCTCGGCTATCGATGCGTCTCCTGCAGGTCAGTGAAGTCTCCTGCTCGCACTTCTCGTTGCTATATGGTAAATTGCGGAGCACCTTACAACACAGGTCCGCTCTCTTAAATCGTTTCAGTAGGAGTCACCTCGCTGTGACCGCGGTTCGCGCGCTTGGCACGCTAGATCCAGTTCTAGCCTCGCGTCTGGTCCATTTATAATAGAGTTATGCTATTTTCTCTTCTCCTAGCCACAATTATATAATTCCATACTTCCGAATAAATATCAAATACTGTTCTTGATCTGTGGAAATGCTAATTTCTCTTTTTAAATCAAATATGTTTTAATAGCAATTCCCACACTAATTTTTCAATCTGTTCTGATTGGCTGTAGGTTTATTGTCAAAACCTCTACTTGTCCTAGCCTCTTATAGTTGGGTCGTGTGCATAATTTGTTGTTGCCGACTCGGCTAACCAATACCAGTCTTGGGAGTGCTAACTTGAAACTTTTGTCAATTTGCAGCTTCAAATGATCAGATCCCTTGGTTAATCTTCATTCATAACAAAATTTCCAAATCCAAATATTTCAGAATAGTCCAAAATTCTCCAAAAACATTTCTATATAATTCAATTCACTTCCCATAACATATCCTTGAGTGAAATAAATTATTATTTCCAATTTTCACATTATAAATCGAAAAGTTGACAGGTCGGTTCGATCCTCGGCTCTGTCCATAACTTGAGCTTGGGTGAATTAGGGCTCAGATCCCCTCCTGACTTGTTAATTAAAGTTAAACAGAGACTTTATTTAATCCTTACTCATCCATTATTGAGACCAAATTCATCCCTTAATGAATCCTGGGATAGAATCTTCTGAGTTTAGTGTGGTTGAACTTTCCAATTGGTCGGTCATCCTCGATCCTTACTATCTGTAACAGTTGTTCCCATATACTTTTCCAACCTTTAACGGTCCTTTGAAAATATTAGAGAACTTAATATATATCTACTTTTGTCGTGACTGTGAACCTCCATGATTCAGAACCCAGGACTGCGGTTCGAAGGAACATTATACATAAGGGCAAATGAGTTATTATTATTATTACTAAGTTGGATGTGAGCAATTGTAAACCAGAGATGTATTTCTGGAGGAGATAGGATTGCTGGAGCCAGGATGTGTGCAAGAGGTCTGTAATTATTGATAGTACAACAGTACGTTGGTCGAGCACTTTGTATTGTAGGGAGAGTGATTCATAATCACAAGTCAGGCCAGAAGTTGAACCTTGGATGTCATGTAGACACAAGTATGGGCAGTCGCCGCCACCTTAGGGAGCAGCACTAGCCAGGCACTGGAGGGTGGTATGGACCAGGCCCCAGTGGAAGGGAGAGATGGATTCTGGGTCATCTCTAGTTGAATATAAGGGTATCCAAAATGGCAAGCGACAGAGCTATTACAGAGTAACCGAGTTGTCAAGCAGCAGAGCAGCAGAGTAGTGGAGCGGCAGAGTAACAGTAGCTCTCACGCCTTAGTTCTTGCCAGAGTAACGTCGTAACGCGCGCGAGCATTATTCAGCCTCGCGGAGACACACTAGATGTCAAGTATCAGTAAGACTTAGTAGCGCTATTACAGACCTGCGTGCACCTCCAGCAGTAACTTCACATAATTTGTATATAGTGTATATATACTTCGACTGCCAAGGGCTCAATAAATCGGCAGTAGTCCAAGGGAATTTCATCTTTTATTCCGGTAGTTCCGGGACCAGTCTTCGAACCTCAAAGTTCCCTTATCTAGAAAACCGCTCGGCTAGTAGGGAAATCGTCGGAGGAGCTGTCAACCTGCCAGACCGTCTCACAGGCCAGGTAGGTCACGACAGACCTAACTTTTGGTGTCAGATGTGTAGGGTCCCGAGTTCGACGCACTGAACAGAGCAACTACGGAATAGAGAGAGAGATCGCGACATCGCAGAAGATTGTCCGATAAAGACCGCGACAACGCAGAAGATTGTCCGTCCGCGCATCCGCGTAAATCGTACCGAGTGCCGCGCAACGCAGAAGAGAGAAGAAGAAGCCTACTAAGCAGAAGGAGCCATGCAGTAGCGAGCCGTGCCACCAGCAGAAGGGAGGACCGATCAGCCGCAGTATCCAGTTAGCAGAGACAACAAAGAAGAAGAAGTAGCCGCCAGGTAAGCTAACCTTATTACAATGGCAAGACAGACAAGTGCAGCTACCGGTGTCCAGGTAGAGGAGAGGCTAGCAGACATAGATATGGTGAGTACAAGTGGGCCTTTTGTATCAGTAACCGAAGGACATCGCCTGATAGGTCGGGAGTTCGATGGAACACAGCCCGACAGATTACGTGAGTTTGTGGCCAATGTAGACGCTGCTGTTCGCATGGTAAAAGACGATGATCAAGAGCTGTTCTTTAAGTATATCCTGACCAAAATCACGGGCAAGGCCCGAGACAAGTTGTTAGTCAGAAGAGATATAAATCACTGGGAGGCTGCCAAACAGGCATTACAAGAATACTACGGATTTCAGGGCACATTAGATTTGTATATTTGCCAGATGTTTCAAACAGCGCAGGATCCGAGGGAATCAGTGGCGATATGGGCACACAAAGTAGAGACTCTATCAGCTGCGTTCAGGGAAGCAGTCCTCGATGGAGAAAGTTGGGAGGACAGGGAAGCTCAGTTAAGAATCACAAGAAAAATATGCGTAGCTAGCTTCATACAGGGGTTAAGTAACCCGCGAATCCAAGCTAGAGTCCAGGGCCACGGTGCCATTACTTTCGAGAAAGCTGTAGCCACTGCGAGGCAAGAAGAGGCGGTAATTCTGTCAAAGAAGGCACGAGAAGGGTTGCATACGAAACATAGCTCAGGGGTAAGAGCAGGTAAACCCGATCAGGAAAGGAAGGCACCACTAAGGTGGCATACTAAGCCAACACAAGCGAGTGTTAGGGTGGTCTGTTACAACTGTAACAGGGAAGGCCACATCGCACGGGAGTGCAAGGAGGCACGAACCCGAGGTGCACGCACCGCGTTAGGTGGTACACCTAATGTACAGACAGGGGGCACACCAAGTAAGATCATATGTAGATATTGCAAAAAACCGGGACACATAGAGCGCGATTGCCGAAAGAAGCAAAGAGATAAGGAAGCCGTGGCGCCGGAAGCCGTGCGCATAATTAGAGAGAAGCCTCACACGGAAGCGGACAGGAATAGAACCTGTTACCGTTGTGGGAAGAAAGGGCACGTACAAAACAACTGCCGACAGACAGCCCGGGTACCACAAGTAGAAGCGGACCGGCGAAAGTGTTATAAAGGTGGCCAGCAGGGTCACATAAAACGAAATTGTCCGGAGGCCAAGAAAGGCCAGGGCCAGAGTAGGCGCACGGGAGGCAAGGCCATGAAAGGCCGACGACAGTGCGATATTTGTGACCGGTGGTCACATGGAACCAAAGACTGTTGGTTCAAGAGTGGGAAAGGTAGTAAGAGAAATATCACTCAGACAGGGGCGACAAACTGGAACGGGTCCATAACACAGGGACAGCTATGGACTCCCGTAATTTAAGAAGTCCCGAGGCACGTGACATGGAGGGCACTATATTAATGCATTGTGGGGGGCCTCTGAGGTTTTTAATTGACACTGGTTCAGATGTCAGCCTAGTGAAAAGGCAATCAGTGCCTAAAACAGTTACAATCAGTAGAGGCTCCCCGATCGAATTAATGGGTGTAAGCGAGGGAACGATTTACACCCAAGGGACCGTTCAGTTTGTTATTGGAGGTACTAAACACACAGTGCATGTGGTGGGCAGTGATTTCCAACTAAGCCAGGATGGTATAATAGGGAGAGACATCCTAGCTGACAGCGTGATCGACTACCGGGAGGGTCATGTTACGATCCACGGTAAAAGATACCCGCTGGGAGCGAGGGAGGCGAAGATAATCAGCCTCGAGCCTCGAACTCAGAAGGTAGTAGTTATTGAAGTCGATAAGAATCTACCAGTGGGAATTATTGAGAGGGCCGAGGTGGCACCAGGGGTTTACCTCGCAGAGTGTCTAACTAGGTCAGAGCACAATGAGGCAGTAGTCAGTATGATGAATACGACTGAGGAAGAAGTGACTCTGTACAGCCCTCGAGTGCGAATGCAGGAGGTGGATGACACCTGCCTGGCAGAAGTACGCAAGGTACAGCAAGGCAGTAAGGCAGTAACCGGAGAACGGGCTACTCAGAAGCCCAGATCACGCCGAGTGATAGACTGCTTGCGAGTAGACCATCTCACGCAGGTAGATAAGGAAGGTATATACGCCATCTGTGCGGAATACAATGACATCTTCCACCTTGAGGGAGATAAGCTCACATGCACGGAAGTTATACGTCACGAGATCCCAACGCCCCGGGATCAACCCCCGATTAATGTGCGGCCGTATAGGCTGCCGGAGGCACAAAAGGGAGAGATACAAGCGCAGATAGATAAGATGCTAGGTGATGAAATTATTGTACCTAGTACATCCCCTTGGAGTGCACCATTATTGATAGTACCAAAGAAAATGGATGCGTCAGGTAAGCAAAAGTGGAGAGTTGTGGTTGACTTCCGAAAATTGAACGAAGTAACGATAGGGGTTAGTTATCCCCTCCCACTCATCTCAGAGCTATTAGATGCTCTAGGTAAGGCCAGGTATTTCAGTACACTTGACCTCTGTAGCGGTTATTATCAGGTGTTATTAAAACCTGAAGACAGGCCCAAGACAGCTTTTTCAGCATTGGGGCGCAAGTAAGAATTTGCAAAAATGCCCATGGGGTTGAAAGATGCGCCAGCCACATTCACAAGGCTGATGAATACAGTGCTTACCGGATTGACAGGTATTCAGTGTCTGTGCTATCTAGATGATATAATAGTGTATGGTAGCTCAATAGAGGAGCACAATGCTAAGTTAAGGGATGTTTTTCAAAGGCTGAGAGAAAATACGTTGAAGCTCCAGCCAGATAAGTGCGAGTTCCTGAGGACTGAAGTGACGTTCTTAGGGCATGTAATTACTGAAGAGGGAGTCTTACCAGACTCACGAAAGGTGCAGGCCGTGAAGGATTTTCCGAGGCCTACCACGAGCCGCCAGATTAAACAATTCTGTGGACTCAGTGGGTATTATAGGAAATTTATACCCAATTATAGTAAGATCGCGAAGCCACTATATGCATTAGTGAAGAAGGAAGTTCCCTTCGTGTGGGGAGATGCACAGGAACAAGCGTTCGAAACGCTAAATCAAAAACTCATTGAAGAGCCTATATTACAGTACCCAGATTTTGAAAAGCCATTCGTTCTTACCACAGATGCTAGCAACGAAGCAGTGGGGGCCGTATTGTCACAAGGGCCCGTGGGTAAAGATCTTCCCGTAGCGTATGCAAGCAGGACGCTTAATAAGGCAGAAAGAAATTATAGTGTCACAGAAAAAGAATTATTAGGCATTGTTTGGGGTGTAAAGTATTTCAGGCCGTATTTGTTCGGACGGCATTTCACAGTGGTGACAGATCACAAGCCGCTGAAGTGGGTATTCAATGTCCAGGACCCATCGTCACGCCTGCTAAAGTTCCGATTGAAATTAGCAGAGTATGATTTTGAAATCATTTACAAGCAGGGCAAGCAGAACTGCAATGCTGATGCCCTTAGCAGGAATCCCACTGATGCACAGTGTCAAGCGCGAGTGGTCAACTCGGCTGGGCATGAGTTACGGCAGGGGGCGGCCGTGGCCACTCATATGGAAACTCGTAGGAGGGTAGCAACGACTTCAAAACCCGAGGACGCTACGGTAGAGGGAATTGAAGCAGACGGTAGTGAGGTCTCCGAGGACGCTAACGCAGAGGAGTCCACGCCCGAAGACAGCTTACCCGAGGTAACCGAGTTGCAGGAGGCTGAGAAATTGGCCATCCTGAAGGAGTGTCATGATTCCTTGGTTGGAGGACACCAGGGAATAGCCCGCACGTACGCCAGGGTACGCGAACGATTACAGTGGAAGGGAATGAAAAGCGACATTGAGCGTTATATACGCTCGTGTCCTTCATGCCAAAAGAATAAGGGGACTAGACCAGACGTCAGAGCGCCAATGGTAATTACGGACACCCCTAGCACGGTCTTTGAGAAGGTATCTCTGGATGTGGTGGGTCCACTTCCGGTGACAGAGCTTGGCAATAAGTATATTTTGACATGCCAGGACCAACTGTCGAAGTACTTGGTAGCTAGTGCTATGCCGAATCAGGAGGCTGAAACAGTGGCACGGACGCTCATTAATAATGTTATAAGCATTTACGGGATACCGGGGCAGATTCTCACTGACCAGGGTAGTAACTTCATGAGCGAAGTTTTCAAGGCACTTTGCAAGAAATTGCGAATTAAGAAAACAAACACAAGCGCTTTCAGACCACAGTCCAACGGTAGCGTAGAGAGATCTCACAAGGTACTAGCAGAGTACCTGAGGCATTATGTTTGCTCAGGCGGACAGAATGACTGGGACAAGTATCTGCCCACAGCGAGCTTTGTATATAATACCACCAAGAGTACTAGTACAGGGTTCACACCCTACGAGCTTACTTTTGGAAAGAAGGCGAATATACCAGGTGTATTGCAAAAGCCACCTGAGGTGGATTATAATGAACATCAGAACGTGGTAGAGGAGCTGACGTCACAGCTCAGGAGGAATCATGAAGCCGCTAGGAGGACGCTAGTTGAGCGTAAAGAACTGGAAAAGGCTAATTACGATAAAAAGCAGAACGAAGTCACATTTCGAATTGGTGACAAGGTACTCTTGCGTAATGATGCATTGCGAAGAGGACGATCTAAAAAGCTGAGTCCACCATTTGTAGGACCTTATGAGGTAGTGGACATTTCAGGGGTAAATTGTACCCTACTGCTTAATAAGAAAGGCAGAAGAGTTAAGGTGCATAAGAATCGGTTGAAAATGTACTTGTAAAAGGACTCCAACGGGTTTAGAACCCGGGTGGGTGCAGAAGCAGCACAGAACGGATTAAGGAGTAAGGACGTATATATACGGTTAGTAGACTACAATGACAGCTAAGGGTTAACACAGCTGTAAGAGATTGTGTGCGAATGGAGTCAATATAGTTTATCAGTAGGCACACAATAATATTTGAACAGTGGACAACTGAGGCGAGCGGCCTAGATAATGCACCGGGAGGCACGAGTTATGTAAGGCGAAATACAGGGATGTCCATAGTGGCCCCGGAGCGGCCATCCTGAGGAAACTAAAAACCCCCGTGTGGGTGGCGGGAACCATTGGAACGTTTAGACACGTGATCATTGGTGTTAGAATACCCCCAACAGTGAGCCTGCTGTGTCGTAAGAGGCGACAGAAAAGAGGCGTTGCCTGATGACCTCGATGACCTACTGGTCAGGCAGGCGCGAATCCCGGTGAGTAGCTCTGTGTAATTGAGCCATATGTTATTAATGGCAGCCCCAAGTATGCGAAGGCCTGCCGTAGATAATATATGGAAACCAATCAATGGCATAAGGGTGAATTAGAGACACCTGTGTTAAAGGTACAAATTATTTAGGGACACATACGTGTGTATAGTAAGTAGGGAAGAAGTGCTCTAAGAGGCACATTTTAAGAAAGCGAAGAGTCAGAACCTCAAATTTCGGCCACGACGAAGTTACACACCCCTTCGTCTCAATGGCAGCTAGGAAGATAGCGACAGCTGCTGGTAGGGTTCTTTAATACCCCGCCAAGCTACGGAAAACAAAATCGGGTCGTACTAGAAATTTTAAACAGTCAGACGAACAGAGGTTCGACGGGTGGCACTGAGGTGCTCGTAAGTAAAGGGTTGCACGATGGCGAGCGTGTAGCCTATATGTGACTCGTCACCCCAGGGTAGTCGCGGATACGCACCCGTTAGGACAGGGGTAGGGAAAACCGGAAATTAGCTTAGATGAAATGACACAGAAACCGAGCCATGTAAGGCACATTTTGAGAGCATTCAGTTAAATACAAACGGCATTAGTGTAGCCATCCCCGAGGTGGGATGTGAAGCCGAGTCTCTATGTAACAGAACTCGAAGTTAAGGGAGCAAGTTTTTGAACTTAGTGTATGACACTGCTGATAGTTTTGTAGCCGCATGCCTAAGCCAGGATGCGAAGCAAAGTCTTTTGAGACTTTAGATATTGAAGTAGATACAAATTTTGGTGGAAAATCAGTAAAATAGGTAACGAATAACCTGTCTTTACCTTGCAGGTAAGGCAGAAGGCAATGGCACGAATGCTAGAATGGTTCTACACCATGGTGGCGGTGGTAACAGTGACGTCATCACCCCACGGCATAACCGGAGAAGTACTAGATGTACAAGTGACACCATACGAGAATACACCTGGGGTATACTTCGACAACCAGGGTGAGATACAGTTGTATAATATGGAATGGACATTAGTTACCTATGTGAATTTGAATCAGCTAAGTGATGTATTTTCAAATATCAGGGAGCATATACACTGGACACAATTGGCATGTATATTGTTAGAGCAGAAAACAAATTTGACATGTCAGCATGACGTTAAGATGTTAAGTAATCATTTGCAACGGATTAAGGAATCTAAAGAAACGATAGCCAAAATCACTAGACTAAGTGGGGAGACAGATGATACCAGACCGAAAAGGGGATTGATAAATGCTGTAGGTTCAATAGCCAAAGCGTTATTTGGGACATTAAGTCAGGATGATGCAGATAAGTATGAGTCACAAATAAGTGAGTTAGAGAGAGATCAACTCTCAATGATTAAAGTCACTAAAGAACAGATGTTAGTGGTTAAGTCCACGTTACAAACAATGAACAGCACCATCTACGATGTAACTGCAAACGAGCAGAGGTTGACTCAGGGTATAAATGAAATCAGGACATATTTGTCCAATAGTACGCTTCGGATTACAGAAGCATTTGAGCAAGCAGAATTAGAGATCTCATTAAACAGACATTTA
Source organism: Meconema thalassinum (assembly GCA_946902985.2). Classification (NCBI taxonomy): domain Eukaryota; kingdom Metazoa; phylum Arthropoda; class Insecta; order Orthoptera; family Tettigoniidae; genus Meconema; species Meconema thalassinum. The sequence continues at coordinate 345,356,309 of OX336394.1, forward strand.
ATTGAGATAGAAGGCTTACTTGTACAGCTGTATGAGCAGTACAGTGTGGTACTGTCAGGCATCATGAATGCACAGGTAGGAGTCATCCAGGTACAGATAATATCACCGGATGACATCATAGAAAGTTATAAGAAAGCCCAGGAGGACTTTCCCAAGGGGCTGTCTCTGCCATTTGAATTAAGGTCAGCTTACGGTTACCTAGTCTACAAGGTGGCCACAGTGGAAGTGTTTACAAGTGAAAACTATCTTGTGTATATTATAAGGACACCCCTTACAGACAGAGTGGTTTATAGTGTGTATCATATGATCCCATTCCCCACCTACATGAAGAGTAATCCCCACCATTTTGTGTACATTCAAGAGGCCAAGGACTATATATTGATGGACAAGGAAAAGCAGACATTTGCGCAATTAGATAGGGAACAGGTGAGGCAGTGTAAGGTAGTGTCTGCCACGTGGAGGTTGTGTCATGCTCAGTTCCCTGTTAATATGGTTCACTCGCAAGACAGTTGCGCAGTGAAGATACTCAGTGGAGTTAATCAGGTACCGGAGAATTGTGATAAGAGAGTACTACCAGTACAGCGATTGCTGTGGATACCTATAAGGGAAAACAGGTATATTTATGTGTCTCCAGGTGAGACAAGGGTCACCTGCATGTGTAAGGACACTACAAGTGATATGGGACTAACTGGCACAGGTATTGTTGTGTTAAGTCCAGGGTGTACGTTGTACAGCCCACATAGTAAGGTACAAGGGGTAGGTAAAATAAACACTACTCGAGGTAAGGACTTAGTGCCAGATTTGATACTTAATTATGACTGCTGCGAGCAGATTGGTAGTGAGATTAATTTAGAGCAGGTACCGGAGGTTAATAAACTGCCACTGAATAATTTGTTAAATCATGTGAATGATTTAAAGTGGGCCACGCACAAAACAGAAGAGGTGGAGGACTTGGTAAGAAAACAAGAAGAAGACATACAAATTCAGATGATGTATAAACATTTCAATGTATATAAGTATATTGTACTAACTATGGCAGGTACAATTGGGATAATTTTATGGTGCTATTGTTGCAATTGTTGTTGTGTTTGCCCTAAATTAGGGTTTCCAGCCAAGAAATGGTTAGATGATGCAAGGTCACATTGCCCAAATATTTGCATAAGGCAAACAGTAATTACGAGGGAAGGTAAGGCTAAGACTTCAGATGAGGATATTACGATATTCCAACGTCCCAGGCAACTTCGGGGACGCCCGGAGATGTCTGAGGAAATCTTGGAATTAGACTCTAGGCCTGCTGAAGGACGCTTCAGTACGTCTATTAGGGCTATTGTAGATTCAGATATGAGTGCGAGTCAGATCGCATTACAGCCTTCACCCTCAACGCAAAGTCGCAGATCATTACGACTCGACAGTAACCGAGTGTAATATTGGGACAGAAATGAATGCAAGGAAGATTGCACCCATTTCTTCCCTGGGGAGGGAGGTGTCGTGACTGTGAACCTCCATGATTCAGAACCCAGGACTGCGGTTCGAAGGTACATTATACATAAGGGCAAATGAGTTATTATTATTATTACTAAGTTGGATGTGAGCAATTGTAAACCAGAGATGTATTTCTGGAGGAGATAGGATTGCTGGAGCCAGGATGTGTGCAAGAGGTCTGTAAATATTGATAGTACAACAGTACGTTGGTCGAGCACTTTGTATTGTAGGGAGAGTGATTCATAGTCACAAGTCAGGCCAGAAGTTGAACCTTGGATGTCATGTAGACACAAGTATGGGCAGTCGCCGCCACCTTAGGGAGCAGCACTAGCCAGGCACTGGAGGGTGGTATGGACCAGGCCCCAGTGGAAGGGAGAGATGGATTCTGGGTCATCTCTAGTTGAATATAAGGGTATCCAAAATGGCGAGCGACAGAGTTATTACAGAGTAACCGAGTTGTCAAGCAGCAGAGCAGCAGAGTAGTGGAGCGGCAGAGTAACAGTAGCTCTCACGCCTTAGTTCTTGCCAGAGTAACGTCGTAACGCGCGCGAGCATTATTAAGCCTCGCGGAGACACACTAGATGTCAAGTATCAGTAAGACTTAGTAGCGCTATTACAGACCTGCGTGCACCTCCAGCAGTAACTTCACATAATTTGTATATAGTGTATATATACTTCGACTGCCAAGGGCTCAATAAATCGGCAGTAGTCCAAGGGAATTTCATCTTTTATTCCGGTAGTTCCGGGACCAGTCTTCGAACCTCAAAGTTCCCTTATCTAGAAAACCGCTCGGCTAGTAGGGAAATCGTCGGAGGAGCTGTCAACCTGCCAGACCGTCTCACAGGCCAGGTAGGTCACGACACTTTAAAACATCTGCTTTCACAGGCATCCTGACCAAAACTAATTCTCCCTGTTTCAATGGTCTGCTGTACCTCTTGCCTTGACCTCTCTTCAGCCTCTTCTCAGCTCTTTTTATTGAGATGTTCTCTTGCTGTTTCAATGCGCTATTCCACCGATGGTTTGTCATCTTCCGGAATGTTGAAGATTCCGTTCCACGGTCGGATTGGCTTCTGGTCGAAATGCAGCGTAACTGGTACTTCGTTCGTGCTCTCATGCCTCGTGTTATTAATACAGAACTCCATGAGTGGTACTTCGCTTACCCAATTAGCGTGGTTCTCTGAACTATAAATATATATGTATTTTGAGCATTCAAGCACCGTTCGTTCAATCGGATTTGTCTGCGGACTTCGGATTGAGCTAAAATATGACCAATCTTAAGTCTTTCCATTGCTTCTTGGAATTCCACAGCAGTATATTGCGTCCCATGATCAGTAAGTAATAATTCAGGCTTTCCAAGCTTGAGAATGATGTTTTCTCGAGATGATACAGAACAGTCTTAGTAGTGGCCTTTTGCATCGGATTCATAATGACTATCTTCGAGAATATGTCCTTGGTTACAAATAAATACTTGTTACCTATACTACCCTTTTGAACTGGACCAAAAATGTCCTGACTAAGCAATTCCAAAGGTTTAATGGGTATTATAGCCTTAGGTTTTTCTTTCAAGAGCTGTGAGTTATACTTGTTCTTCTGGCATAACTCGCATGATCTAATTACAATAGCGATGGATTCTCTCATATTAGTCCAGTAGAATTTCTCCTGAGCGGTGCTATAGGTATTATCTACACCTCCGTGACCTATGCTCTTGTGCACTAACCAAACTACAGGATCACTGGTTGGGATCACTATTCTCACCTTAGTGTGGTTAGCATTAACATATTTGCAGACTATGCCATCAACTAACACATATTGAGTGGCTTTCTTCTTAGTCTCTGCATATTCTACGTCATCAACCTGCATTTTTCCTGCCATGTACCTGAATAAGGTCCTCAGACTAGTGTCTCTCTTCTGGCTTACTGCTACTCTCCTCAGTCGCTCCAACGTTGCCTGATCTTCGTCATCCAATTCTACCACGCTGGCTTTCACATCATTATCAGCTGTTGGATTCCTGGATAGAATGTCGGCCAATAAATTATCCTTTCCGGGAACATGCACAATCGTGGCGTTGAATTGTTGTAGGAACAACGTCCACCGAGTCATCCTATCGCTAGGTAAGTCTGACTTTAGCATAAATTCCAGGTCTTTATGGTCTGTTCTAATGATGATCTGGTGTCCGATTAAAATCTTTTTCCAGTGATACAAAGCATTAATCACGGCTAAAGCTTCTAATTCCGCGGTGAAGTAATTCATCTCGTGAGACCTTAACTTTCTACTATTGAATGAAATGTAGTGGTTATTTCCATTCTGGTCTTTATGATTAAGGACAGCGCTGATTCCGACTTTCGAAGCGTCCATTTCCACAATGAATGAACGTTCGAAGTCCGGATACTCGAGCTTGATTTTATCTCGTAGCATCTGCTAGACCAAAATAAATGCATTTTCGGCTTCTACGCCCCATTTCCAACGTATTTTTTTTTCAATAGTTCATGTAGCGGTTCCATAGTCTCAGAATAGCGAGGCCAATGGCCGCTAAACACTGACAGAGACCTGCAAAGGCTCTCACATCTCTTATTTTCCTGGGTCTTGGAAACTGTAGAATATCATTTACCTTATCTTGATTGGGATGGTAACCAAATTGATCGATAGTGTGCCCCAGAAATTTAATTTTCTATTGGAAAAAGTGGCACTTACTGAACTTAACCTTGATGTTCGCATCTCTCAGGTTCTCTAGTAGGTTCTTCAAATGCAGTAGATTTTGCTCGGGATTTTCCGATGAAATAATTAAATCATCCACGTAGCAAATAACATGAGCTTTCAGCTCATCTGTAAGCTTGAAATCTAAGGCTCTTATCAAAGCTGGACTTGAGTTTATAAGGCCGAACGGGACACATTCGAAAATGTAGCTCGTTTGGTTGAATAGGAAGCCGGTATAGCATTTGCTATCCTCAGTCAACTCAATTTGGTGAAAGGAACTAGTTAAATCTATTCCAGAGAAACATGACTTCCCCTTAAACTTCCTCAAACGCTCTCTGATCTTAGGCGGTCGGTCATTTTCTTTTAGTAGAAGACTGTTAAAATTCCTGGCATCTAGGCAAGCCCGCAGAGTACCGTCTGCTTTCTTCACTGCAGTAATCGGGTTTAAGTATGGGGTTGCTTGCTTCCGGATTATGCCGTCTCTTTCCATGCCTTTTATTAGCACTCCGACCTCAGCTTGGTATTTCTCAGGAATGGGATACACTTTCCTTTGAAATGGTGAGTTGTCCTTTAGCTTCATCTGATATTTAAATCCCTTAATTAATCCTGACTTGTTATCGAAAACATCGGCATAAATTTGGATTAATTCTTCTAGTTTTATTTCATTGATCTCAAAATTATCTATCTTCAACCCATAATGACCTGGTTTATCTAGTTCCACTTCAGAAATAATTCTTTCCAAATTCTCCTCTGGAATTTCACTTTCAATGAGGTATTCATTTTCTTGCCTGTCGGCTTCTTTGCTCCTTTCATTAAATTTAATTATACCATTTCTTAGGTCAATAACGGCTCCAGTTTTAGTGATGAAGTCTATACCTAGTATAGCATCAAAACTAATTTTGTTTAGAACAATGAATATCTGTTCGTAAACATGACCATTAATTGTAAATTTCATCAGTGCTTGGACCCTGCACTTCATTGTCTTGTCATTAAATACTCCTCGGAACTTTATTGATGACACTGGCATAGAGATCATAGACTTCCCATCCTTTAGTTTATTATAACAACTTTCAGATAATATTGATGCATTAGCTCCCGTGTCTAACAGCGTTCTTAGACTTTCACCTTCAGTCATAATCTGTGAAATCGGCAATCTAGCTATTTTTCCCTTCCCTGACTCCTCTCTTTCATAAAGTAAGTCATCGTCTGATACTTGATAGAACTCGTTTATGGCGATCTCATGCCCTTCGTTTGTGAACAGTGCTGTCTCCTCTACTTGCGTTTCCCAATCGGCGTATCTTCTTTTGTTGTCCCTCTTTCTGGTTTTGTTGTTGCGCTAAACCTGATGTTGATGGTTGAGGTTCAACTTCCTCATTCCGTTGGTTATTCCTACCTCTGTTTTCTCTTAAGCCTTCTCTGTACTCCTGGCTTTCTCTGTCTCTATCCTGGTAGTAACGCCTGACGTTTTCGTTATTCCGCCAGCCTCTGTTTTGTTGTTGCTGTTGTTGCCTAGGCTGTTATTGTTGTTGTTGTTGTTGTCTCTGGGCATAGTTATCGTCATTCCAATTACGATATCTGCGATAACCTCCTCCTGAGCCTCTGTTGTTACTATCATAGTAATCGTTTCTTCTACGGTCATTACTTCGATGGTAACCAGTCCTACACAGACCATTGTTCCAATATCTTGCCTGGTACGGTCATCCTTCTCTCCCTCGGCGATATGGTGGTTCGTAGCGGATCCTCCCGTAGTCGTTTGTTCGAGTGGGACCTGGCCAAATTCTATTGTCATCTGTTTGTTGCGTCTGGTCAACTAACACAGTATGCACGTCTCTGTGTTCCTGTCTCCGTTTAGTATGACTATTTGTCACGACATAGAGTGTAGAACTTGTGTGGTCAAGTCTACGCAAGATTTCTGCCATACGCTCTAGCGTTTTGACTTCGGCTGCTATCAGGTGTCTTCTGACATCATTAGGAAGCTGCCCTGATATTGCATGTATCAATTCGCTTTCCGCTAACGGGGGTTGGAGATATTGCAAAATTGCGAGCTGCGAAGTAAAGACGGTAGCATATCTCGTAGGGGTAGAGTGTCCATATCTCTTGGAATAGATCTCCGCTCGAATGTCCTGCTGTAGTTCTTTTGACCAAAACCTTCTTTGCAGGGCGTCTGCGAACTCCTCGAAATTTGCGTATGTATAACGGAAGGCTCGATGCCAAGTTAGGGCCTCAGACTCCAAAAATTTCTCTACGACTCTCATCTCCCTATCACGAGGTATCCGATTAACGTCTAGATAACAACGCATATTTCTTAAGAACTCCACAGCTGTAATATTGCCAACACCGCTGATACGGGACAGCTTGTCGTCTATGTTCTTAAGAACTGTCACTCTTTGGTTAGTATTAGGACCTCCCTGGCTATAGTATCCACCCAAGCCTCTGTATTCTCTATTAATACGTTCAGTATCCTGAGTTGGGTGTTGTCTATCTGGTGTACGACTATACACGCTCTCTCCATCCTCTTCTATCCTGTCTTCTCTTACATCGGGTTTTCCTAGCTCCTCCTTAAGCCTTTCATCTCTCCTCTGAGAGAATTCTGCTAGATCGCGTCTTATTCCTAGACGTATTCCTTCTCTAAGTTTGTCATGGTCGAAAGGTTCAGTAATGGACAGTTCCTTGATCCTTTTCCCTATCTCAAGTAGTTCCTCATCCTGACTTGACTTGACTTTAGCTAATTTACAGTTAATTTCGTCAACAGTAGTTCGAATCGCATTTAATTCCTCACTTTTACCGGAATCTGTTATATTTACAATTCCTTTAAGATCGATTATGCTCGATACTCTAGTCTCTTCGATATGTATATATAGCTCTAATTTCAGGTTTGTGTTAAGGCGACACTCCGGAGATAAAAGTCGATATTTTGTTCATTTTGGTGAATTTTTTTTAATGACTGAAATTGAAAGGATTGGGTTTCTTCTTTCTTGTCACAAAGTTATTCCGTTGAATTCAAACAATTTATCACCTTAATAATGCTTTGTTTGTCAGTCTGCACACAGCAGAAATGGGCGTGGCATCTGCTGAACTGCTTGTTAGATTATTTATGATGTCATTGTCATGTTTTCATTCAATCAATAAAATATCCATGTTATTTGCAATTACGCATCCCGGGGATGGGCCAACAGCCAGCCCCCCCCCCCCCCCCCCCTCATATATTTCTACAGAATCGAGCTGTAAGATCTACCATGTGTCTGAATGAGTTTATAAAGCCGGCAAAGGACTAATATTTCAGTACTTGACTCTACTGTCATTGAGCAACATTGTATGCTTGTATTGGTATTCCTGATGTGTCACTACAGTAATGCCGACAGCTAGAAGTTTTGTTATTCTTGTATGTTTCTTCTTTCTTGCGAGTTCTGTGGCGGTAGCCAGTCTGTTTACTTTTGTGAAGTTCGTGAAGATTCTAGACAAGCTTCCAGAATTACCAATATTTGTACAGAAGCTGCTAAGAAACAAAAGGAAGGCAAAACATACGGTTCTGGTGACTTCTAGGTAATGGATCAGGAAGATAACGTCACTTGAAGTTTGCTTTAATTTCCCCGCCAATTGTAATTTTATATTTAAATCCCATTTTTCTCCCATAATATTCTGCCAAATGTAACAAAATATTTATGGTATATGTATCACAGCTATATTAGGAAACCTGCGTATGGAATTCTTGATTGCAGAATTCTTCCCAGTAATAGGGATTTAAAATGTCCAAAATTTTTGAACAAAAAATTACACAAATTTAGTACTATAATATATCATTATATAAATTATTTACCGAAAAATCGATACGTAGTGTTTTTTAAATAAGTATTATCTACCTAATTCCAAATTTTCATTAACATGTCATTTGAAATCTATGAAAAAATGGAATTAAAGTTTTAAAAAATATCAAAAAATGTATTTTGGTAAAACTATTAATTGTATATGAAACAAATCTTTGTGATATCTCTACTTTTGTTTGGGTGACATTCCCACAAAGTTTCGTGAAAATCCATGCATTAGGTAGGAAGATAACGTCATTTGAACTTTGCTTTAATTTTCCCGCCAATTGAAATTTTACATTTAAATCCCATTTTTCTCCCATAATATTTTGCCAAATGTAACAAAATTTGTATGGTCACAGCTATATTAGGAAACCTGCATATGGAATTCTTGATTGCAGAATTCTTCCCAGTAGTAGGGATTTTAAAGTCCAAAATTTTTGAACCAAAAAATACACAAATTTTGTACTATAATATCTCATTATATAAATTATTTACAGAAAAATCGATACGTAGTGTTTTTTAAAGAAGCATTATCTACTTAATTCCAAATTTCGATTAACATAACATTTGAAATTTATGAAAAAAATGGAATTAAAATTTCAAAAAAAATGGAAAAACTATTAATTGTATGTGAAACAAATGTTTGTGATATCTCTACTTTTGTTTGGGTGACATTCCCACAAAGTTTCGTGAAAATCCATGCATTAGGTAAAAAGATGTATTTATTTCAGGAGTGTCGCCTTAAGCGATTTAGCTTCATTTTCTAACTTTACTATAGTGCGGGACAAACCATTGCAAGCCTGAAGGTCAACCGACTCTCCGCTCCGCTCTCCACCCCGCGCCCGGCGGCGTTGCCATGCTATTGCATCGTACCTTCAGTAGCGTGTGGATGTGAGAACGTACAGGACAACAGCGCACTGATTACGCGTGACCTTCAGGCTTCCAATGGTTTGTCCCGCACTATAACATCTTTTAGAATTGTACTATGAAGTTCAAACATATACTCTTTGTTAGACTTGATTACAATCTCTTTCAAGTCTTTCACAGATTTATAAATACATGCTTCAATATCAACATTGATACCTTCAAAAATAAGTTTCTGCTGTTCGTCTAACTTACCTTGCAAGTTGCCAACAATACTGTTTATATTGTTGAGCTGTTCAGTGAGCTGCTTTTGGGACCCTGTACTGCTAACATTATATTTTCTTTGTTCATTGGTGGCAGTGTGAATACTTTCCTGAATTCTACTTTCTAACTGAATAATATTCTTGCTACACTGTACTTTCGCTTCTACCACTTTCTTAGTTACGTCTTCCCTTAATGAGCTCATCTCTATTTTGGTAGAGGCCACACCTTCTTTCACTTGTTTGAAAGCAGATTTGGTCTCTTCCAGAGATTTCCTACTTTCTACAACTGAGAATCTACTTTCTTCCTGTGCTAACCTACTCTGTTCCTGAGCTAGTCTTCCCTCTTCTTGTGCTTTCTCCAAGGCTTTCTTGATTTGCTCCTGGGTTTGTTTAGCCTCTTCTTGTACTAGCATAGCCTCCTCTTAGGCTTTCCTGGCTTCTTCTTGGGCTTTCTCCTGTGCTTCTTTTGCCTCCTCTTGGGCCTTTCTTATAGCCTCTTGCGTTTTTCACGTTTCTTCTTGTATTTTCTTATCTTCCTCTCGTGCCTTTCTATTTTATTCTTGTATTTTCTCCTGCGCCTTTCTATTTTCTTCTTGTATCCTCTCCTGCGCCTTTCTACACTCTTCCTGAACTAGTGTGATGTTAGCTTTAGTGGCAGTTTGAGCTACAGCTAATTCCGCTTTCATCTCTGATTTAACTGTCGCAGATGACTGTTTAATTTCCCTTTCTAGCTTTGTACTATTTTCGTGTGTGATTTTGTGGAGAGCATCAACATCTCCTGTTAGCTGACTCTGATTCTGTCGAATCATTTCCAAGATTGACCTAATATGGGTCATACCTTTCGACGACATAATTATAATACAATTGAGAAATGTTGAGGATTCCTATACACTATATCACGGGAACGCCAGAGTGACCAACTCATACTGTCTATAATAATGGAAAACTTCGATAACCCTAGTTTCGTAATAATAATAGACTGAAATCTTAATATCTATCTAACCGTAGTTTAATAAACTGATCGTCTCTCATTTAACAATCCCTAACTGAATTCAACTATCATAACATGAATTTAACTATATCTATATATTTAAAACAGTAAGGTGATTTTTGTTATCACGAGATAGAGAGAACGACAGAACCAATTTACTTCGTAGAGCACTCTAACGAAAGCTCTTGGCCTGTAGATTTGCAGAGTGTCTCTAAAATAAACAAATATAATACGGTATATTTTTAAATAAATATAGAAAATAGCAGAATTCTTGCCACTCGCGCATGCGCACAATCCGCCTGGGCTCATGACAAAATGGCGGTGAGAAGTCCATTAAAATGTAAGTTATTTAATAAGCTTCCATGTAATTGAAAACATACATTAACCAAGTTCTGACAATACAATATAATAACAGTATGAACATATACGAATGTATATTGATTTTATTGATAATGAATTGGATTATTTTCTTCAGATAGCGGCTTTTGAAGATAGTGAATGGTTGCGTCTGCATCTATATGTGAGTGCGCGAGTAGCTATTTGGTTAAGGCGATTGACTGTGGATCCAAGGATCGCAGGTTCGATCCCAACTCCCGCCAGTATTTTTTTTTTTTTTTTTTTGCCACTGAAATATTGTTTTATCAAGGAGTATTAGTAAGGTTTTATGTCAGTTAAAGATACATATTTCTACACATTTTCTCAACACGTTTTATTTCCGTTTTACCATTGCATTACAGCATGTCCTCAATACGTCGTTTGAATATCTGCAATCAGTTCCAGTAACTGACAACAGATGGCAGTACCTCGCCAATATAGTTCCAGTAACTGAGAGCAGATTGCGTCGATATATTTAAAACACAAGGCATGGCCTTGATGGCGAGTTTTCGCGTGATAGTTAAATATTGTTTTATCAAGGATTATTAGTAACGTTTTATGTCAGTTAAAGATTCCTACATTCCCTCTCAATAAGTTTTATTTCCGTTTTACCATTGCATTACAGCATGTGGTCAAAAGAGCTAATATCTGCCATCAATTGCAGTAACTGACAACAGATGGCAGTACCTCGCCCATATAGTTTCAGTAACTAACAACAGATGGCAGCACCATTGCATCGATATATTTAAAACACAAAACATGGCGCGTTTTCAAGTGATGGAGAGTTATAGAGGGGAATTTTTAAGAAGGGAAACGCTGAAGAACATTAACTGACAGTTGAGTGTGTAGGCTATGTTGTTTATGTACTTTAATATTGCAATTTCTTCCCAATGCTTCGGTGGTCAAGTTGGTAGCATCCTAGACTAAAAGTTATAAATTATGCATCGTCGATATACTCTTAAATTATTAGTGAAAAGTTGTTTTCCAGGCCCTGGCGCGTGTCCACAATTGCTTTCGCCATGAGAGACACTTGGCAAACATAATTCGTTTGAAGGGCTCCGACATCGTTGTCACTCAGCCCCATGTACTTTGGTGTGTAAGTGTAAAATTTTCTCTGATAACCCGTATTATTGTGATAGCTGCATTACTTTGTGTATTTGTAATTAAGGTGGGAAATGGCAAGGTGACGGCCGAGGCCTTAAGTTAGGAACCATCCCGGTATTTGCCTTGAGTGGAAGTGGGAAACCTCTAGAGACTGAATGTGCCCCGTTTTTGCCCTCAGACCAGAATTAAATTTCTTGGCAGAGCAGGAAATGTAACCCGGGTCTCCGAGGCGATAGCCAAGAATGGGTGGGCTTCCATGTGTTAATACGATTTTTGACATGGAGAAATGGGCTATAAAGAGGATAAAGGAGATGTACAAGGGAAGCGTGAGCTGTGTGAAAGTGGGAGGAGAGAGATCTGACTGGTTGGAACAAAGAAACGGCCTGAAACAAGGAAGTGCACTGTCACCGTTACTTTTCATTGTGGTGATGGATGACATAATGACCCGAGTGGCACAAGTAATTGGGGACGGAAAGATGAAAGCAATGGTGTTTGCAGATGATTTGATGATTTGGGGAAACAAGGAGGAGGAGGTACAGGAACAGTTGGACGTGTGGGAAGGAATAATACAAGGATATGGGATGAAATTTAGCATAAATAAGAGTGAGATGGTGATCACAACAAGGAAGAAGGAAAGAACCACAACGGGAATAACAATTGGTGGGGAACAGCTGAAGAAAGTGGAGAGTTTTAAGTATCTGGGAAGCCTGATACAAGATAATGGAAGAAACGATAGAGAAATAAATGAGCGGGGGAGGCAGGCAGAAGCATTTCGGAGGAGTGTGAGAAGCATGTTATGGAGCAAGGATGTCCCTCAGAACAGCAAAAAGATCATATATCGGACGTACTATGTCCCTATCCTGACGTATGCCTCGGAGACCTGGGTTATGAAAGGAAGGGAGAAGAGCAAAATACAGGCCAGTGAGATGAGGTTCTTGAGAAGCAGTATTGGAGCTACAAAGATGGACAGAATAAGAAATGAGAGGACCAGAGAATTAATGAAGGAGGAACCATTACAGGATGGTATAGAGAAATCTAGACTTAGATGGTATGGACATGTAAAACGAATGGAGGAGAAGAGGATACCCAGGAGAGTACATGAGACGAAGTGGGAAGGAAAGAGACCGAGGGGAAGACCGAGAGACAGGTGGCTGAAGGGGGTGGAAGAAAGCGTGAAGAAGAGAGGAGAAGACTGGACAAGGGTGGAGGCTGAGAGATGGTGGGAAGACAGAAGACGTTGGAGAGGCTTGTGTTCCAAACAGACCCGGCCAGTGGCTGGAAACTGTGCAAGATGATGATGATGATGACGGGACATAGAATTCTAAAACAGCCTCCATTAGGGTGACTGCCGAAGTGAGTATTGAGTATATGCCTAAGCTCATTCCAGTAGTTGGCGAAGTTATTTTATGTTCCCCTGCAAAATGTACTGCCATAAACTATAACAGGTGATGGAAATAGCTTATTTAGAGCAGTTTTGTACTGTTTATATCAAAATGAAGAACGTCATTCTGCGCTGCGTTTTCAAGCTATTGCCAAACATTTCGCTGGCAGGAACAATTATAAGGAATTTATTGTAAGCGATCAGTCTCATCGCATTCTCCTCACCAACCAACTTGAGTATGCGAGTCTCTGGACGGTCATGTTGAACTTCATTGTATAAGACAATTGTTTAATGATTATTTGTTTAGAGTACTGAATCTAACTACGCAGTTGATTTCGGCAATGGAAGTATTTTTTGCCATTTAATATTTAGCGGCTCCGATATTGCAGGTCACTATAGTGTTATCGAATAATACGAAGCCACATTTAAAATCCAATATAAATAGGCCATTTCAGAAACAATTCCAGATGTTATGCAGTACAGTGAAAGGTCTTTGACGATCAAATGTAAACATTGTTCTACATTGTATTTCTCTTGCGTAAAATCTACGCGCGGTTACTTTGGCCTTTACTGTTGTGATGGTAAAATTGATCTGCTGAAATATAAAATATTTGCCAAGCTGCAACAATGCAATGATATTAATTTTAAAGTCTGTCTGTCTGTCTGTCTGTTAGGTAGTCAGCCCGAAGGCTGATTGGATCCTCAAAAAGTACCGCCGTTACGTTATGTGAGTAGATACCCACAAAAACCCAAGGCAGCGCTATTTTGAGGCGTTCTAGGCAAGAAGAGGAGTGAGGTAGTTTGCCATTGCTTTCCTCACTGAGTCAAAACAGTAGTCCTAACCCTATGAGTTGAACCTTTCACAGCATTCACAGGCACTGACTGTGCCCCGAATGCCATTACTAAGCACCACCCATACCTCAGTAGCTTCCATATAATCACAGCCATGAGTGAGACTGAGACATCGGTGAAAAGCCACCTTTTACTCTAACCTGTGCCAACTGACAAATGCAAAAGTACTGTATTCATCAAGAGATGGGGAACATTGAACTTATATCCAGTAGTTCAAACACATACATCAGCGTTAACATATTGGCGAACAGGTGTGCGAGTGTAAACTTTTCTCTGATAACCTGTGTTAATGTGATGGCTGTGTTGATGTGTGCATTTGTAATTAATGTGGGGAATGGGGAGTTAACGCCCGAGGCTTTAAGTTAGGAACTATCCCGGTATTTGTCTGGAGTGGAAGTGGGAAACCACGGAAAACCAAATCCAAGATTGTTGAGATGGGAATCAAACTTTGCTCTTCTTAGTTTTGCCTCACGAGTGCGCCCCGTTCCAGTCCTCAGACCAGAATTAAATTTCTTGGCAGAGCGGGGATCGAACCTGGAATCCGGGGCAATAGCTCAGAATGTAGCCTTAAGAATGGGCTTCCCTGTGTTAATACGATCTTTGACAAGCACTGAACATATAATTCTAAAACTCCCTCCATTACTGTGGCTGGCGAAGTGAGTCTATGCTCATTCCAGTAGTGGCGAAGTGATTCTATGCTCCCTTGCATAATTTACTGTCATGGAAATACAAAGTATTGTACCTTCAACAGGTGATGGAAATTCATTATTTACAGCAATTTCATTCTGTTTATTTCAAAATGAAGATCGTCATCCTGAGTTGCGTTTGCAAGCAAATTGCAAAAATTGCAAGGATTTTATTATTGGCGATCAATCTCATCGCATTCTCATCAGCAACCAACTTGAGAATGGAAGTATTCATTGTATATGTGAATATTATTGTTTATGGATTATTTGTTTAGAGTGCATAACAATGGGTCTAACCACGCAGTTGATTTTGGCAATGGAAGTAAGTTATTATTTGCCATTTAATATTTGGCGGCTACGTTGATGCAGGCCACTATAGTTTTATATAAAATGACGTTAATTTGGGCAGAAATGCTGCTATAAATAAACCCATTTGACGAAATAGAACATTAGCCGCAAAAAAGTGGGAAATCGGAGAAATATACGAAGCCACTTTTAAAATCCAATATAAATATGGCATTTCAGAAACAATTCCAGATACTATGCCGTTACAGTTTAGGGTCCTTGACGAACAAATGTAAACATTGTTCTGCACTGTATTTCTCTTGCGAGAAATCTGCACTTGGTTACTTTGACCTTTGCTGTTGTAATGGTAAAATTAATCTGAATAAATATAAAATATTTGACAGGCTTTAACAATTATTTTTCACTGGAGATGATATCTCAAGGAATTCCAGAGGGACTAATCGGCAGTACAATGCTATGTCCTTCGTTTCATGGCGCAGCGGTCAAGCTGTATGCCTCTCACCAAGGCGGATCGGGTTCGATTCCCGGTCAATGCATGTGAGATTTTTGATGTGAAAGGCCATGTCCTGTGGTTCGGATTCCACGTTAAACGGAGGTCCCGTGGCTTATGATCGCTAGATTAACGGTCACGTTAAACTGCAAGCTTCCTTCCTTCCTTCCTTCGTTTCATTTGGTGCCAATGTTACTGTGCCACACGCACACGGTCCACATTGTTTTAAAATGTATGGAATTGCACATCATCGCATTTCTTCGTTATATTCCAAAAATATAAGCGATGGTTTGCGGCCAGTTGTATTAGACTCATCAGAGTTCTTGAATCCCTTGGAACTAAACGACTGGCCGCCACATACTCCAAACGCTTGGCCCGTTATGCTGCTTAGAAATCTGAACGGTTCCCAAGGACTCCTAAATGCAACCATATTGCTTGGATTTGGAAATAATAGGTGCAGTTAAAATTAGGCAGAGATGTCTAATCCTTCGACTTGATTTAACACCATCCGATAAAACACTATCATTTTCTCTTAAGAGGCAATATTTTCCAATTAATTTGGCATACTTTATCACAATCAATAAAGCTCAAGGGGAAACTCTGGAACGTATAGGCCTCAATTTGCCCCAACAATTTTTCAGTCATGGCCAGCAGTATTTTGCAATGTTGAGAGTGCAATCTTTTGACGCCCTCATAGTTTCAATAGAGTCAAAAAATAATCGTACAAAGAATGTACAGTAGGCCTATATAAGAAAATTCTTCAGTAAATATTTTTCTATTGACCGTCATGTTTTGACGGGTTTCAACTAGTCTTAACTTAAATAACCAAAATATCATCAGCTAGTTTAACAAACATGTCTCAAACAATCATACTCCTCAAATTTGTCAATGTTT
The DNA here is from genome assembly GCA_946902985.2 of Meconema thalassinum. Lineage (NCBI taxonomy): Eukaryota > Metazoa > Arthropoda > Insecta > Orthoptera > Tettigoniidae > Meconema > Meconema thalassinum. Next base: position 345,372,497 of record OX336394.1, read on the forward strand.
ATTCACTTAAACAATTTTCAAAATTTGGGATCGGCATTTTTATTAATTTCAAAATCCACCAATATCTTCAAAATGTTATCGTTGAACATGTTAGTGTCTCAACACAATCTATGCCAAAACACGTTGGGCGCCAAGTAAAATACGCTATATGTGCCCGAATCCCGCATTAGCCACCACCCATATCCACTGAGATGGTAAAGGATTGAAGGGACGTCGATACTCAGCTAGATATATCAACATTTCCCTACTGGGCGAATGACTAGGAAACCCTAGACGCATACGGACGTACAATAACACTACTAATTATTTACACATTTACTACCAAATCTAATTCCATAATAAGATGGTAGTACGAGAATCTCGGATCTCGGACGTGAAAGGTGAAAGTTGAGATTAAGTGAGTTCTTGTAACTAACTGATAGTGTTATCGCACGGCGATTGCGAAATGAAAAGATGATCAGTTTCTTATAAAAACAAACAGGCAAACTAAAACAAGTGCCTGGGATTTATTCCCAAAAATATACAACAAGGAAATCCCTATTACCACTAAAATATATTTGTTAAGAGTAATAATGAAAATTATTATGATGATAGATAAAATATCTACTCCTTAAATTAGCATATTCTGTAAGAATTGCGTTGCTAAAACAAGAAGTTTAGATAATAGGCCTAGACATCGAATGTTAAAATTATTAGTCATACAGCGACTTGTTAAATATATAGCTTGATCTGAGATCAGCTGTTGACTCAATGGCGTATTACAATAATGAAAAACACTACAATATACATCTATGTTAACACACGTGGATAAAAATCTAATAATAATAATAATAATTACGTTAATTACTTATTTACATTGTTGAAATTCCTACGTCCAGCGTGGTATTCAAATCAGAACTAGATTTGAAATGATGTGTCAATCTATTAGCGCTCTCGTTACAAAACATTCCTACTTAAAAACCACTGGTTCACATAAACGGTAAGTTCTTGTATCTTTAGGTTATTTGTCACAAACTATGAACTATATTTAACGAACAATGAAGCTAGTTATAGTTCTAAGAATTCAAATCCATTAATAAAAATAATAGTTACATTAAAGATCGAGACGGAACTACACGGTTACATATACGACGATGTGGATATAATATTAACGCTTACTGACATGAACAACACATTAATACACTCCTAAATATCAATTACTTTCTCAACACACTGTACTAGTAGTTTGCTCTTATGGCAATACTCATTTCATTTCAAATACGTGAACAATTCCTTTTCATAGCGTCAACTGCTCTTCCAAATACGACACAATTCCTTTCTTCTCTTCACCACAATAACCTTCATAAAATACTGCACGGCATTCTTTCAAATTCAACAAAAACCCATCTTGCTACATACGTGTAGAAGAATTAGTGATCCTACTATGTAACACTGCTGTGTATACGGTTCATGAAACACTCCTAACCTTCTCCTTCTCGAATTTTAAAATCATCGTGCTCAATTTTTCCACAATACTTTTGTTCACAACTGTATATTTTGTTTAACATTCCACGTAACTTTAAATAATGCATTTCAATAATAAACCATATCATTGCAATGTAATTCAACATAATACATGAGTGTAAGTTTCAAAATAATTGTAGTCCGCTCATCTTTCTAAAGTTAATAACAATATCTTCCGTCATTCCGTTTCTTATAAACATTGATGAATAAAATATTCATTTAAAAGCTTGTTTTACACATAATTGACTTCAGACAGACCTAAAACTCTTCTGATCTTCATTTCGTATTAACAAAATTGTTGCTAAGTAACTGTTGTTATTTATAGGCATCACCTGACTTCCATCGTCACAATAGTGATCCTATCTTTATATATATAATTCTTCGACACGTGTGTATGTGACTGAACTCCTCCTAAACGACTGAACCGATTTTGATGGAATTTCTTATGTATATTAGGGTGGGTCCATGTATGGTTTAGATTCACAATCTGACCCGGTAGGTGGAATGAACACAATTTTAGAACCACAATTTACACACAATTTTAGAACCACAATATACAGTCAAAAACAGTTGTCATGGAAACCACTAGCCTTGGCCTTCGTGAAAGCTGATTTCTTTGGACGGTTTGTCTCTGCACGTTAGAGCCACCTGGTCGCAACCTGTGCAACTACCGCCATTACATACACTCCGCCCGTGGCGAAAAGTTGTTTTTTATACCAAAGGTGGCAGTGATGTCGAATTTTACTATTTGTCTCTGCACGTTAGAGCGTTTCAAAGTACCGTATGCGTTCATATACCATTCATCCGATTGCCATGAAACTTGGGTGATATGTTGAGTGAGCTCCAGGAAAGGTGTTTGGCTTAGTAAATCCATTTCACATTAGGTAGCGCACGACTAGATTCAACAAATGAGCGACGACGCGCGAAGTGTTTCAAAAAGATCCCGTATGCGTTCAAATACCATTCGTCCGATAGCGATGAAACTTGGGTGAGATGTTGTGTACACTCCAGGGAAGGTTTCTGGCTTAGTAAATCAATTTCACATTAGGTAGCGCACGACTAGATTCAACAAATGAGTAAAGACGCGCGAAGCGTTTCAACAAAATCCCGTATAAGTTTATATTCCATTCATAGATTGAGATGAAACTGTTGTTGTGTACACTTAAGTGAAGGCTTCTAACTTAGTAATCCATTTCACAGGAGGTTGCGCACGAGTATATTCAACAAATGAGCGGCGACGTGCGAAGCGTTTCAAAAAAGTCCCGTATGCGTTCAAATACCATTCGTTCGATAGCGATGAAACTTGGGTGAGATGTTGTGTACACTTACGTGAGGGTTTCTAACTTAGTAAATCCATTTTACAATAGGTAGCTCACGAGTAGATTCAACAAATGAGCAACGACGCGCGAACTTTTATTCCAAGTCCCTTATGCGTTCATATACCATTCATCCGATTGCAATGAAACTTGGGTGAGATGTTGTGTACACTTACGTGAGGGTTTCTAACTTAGTAAATCCATTTCACAGGAGGTTTCGCACGAGTAGATTCAACAAATGAGCGACGACGCACGAAGCGTTTCAATAAGGTCCCGTATGCGTTCAAATACCATTCGTCCGATTACGATGAAACTTGGGTGAGATGTTGTGTACACCCAACGGAAGGTTTCTGGCTTAATAAATCCATTTTACAATAGGTAGCGCACGAGTAGATTAAAAAAATGTGTGACGGCATGTGAATCATTTCAACAAAGTACCGTATGCGTCCAGATACCATTTATCCGATTACGATGAAACTTTGGTGAATGGTTGTGTACACTCCAGGAAATGTTTCTGTCTTAGTAAATTCAGTTTTTAATAAGTAGCGCACGAGTAGATTCAACAAATGAGCGACGGCGCGCGAATCGTTTCCACAATGTCCCGTATGCGGTCATATATCATTCATACGATTGCGATCAAACCTTGGTGAATCATTGAGTACACGCCAGAGAAGGTTTCAGGCTTAGTAAATCTATTTTGCAATAGGTAGCGCATGAGTAGATTCAACAAATGTGTGACGGCACGCGAATTGTTCAAAGAAAATCACTTATGCGTTCATATGTCATTCATCCGATTCCGATGAAACTTGAATGAGTTGTTGTGTAAACGCCAGGGAAGGTGTTCAACTTGGTAAATCAATTTTACAATAACGGTAGTGCACGAGTAGATGTAACAAATGAGTGACGACGCGCAAAGCGTTCCAACAAAATCCTGTATGCGTTCATATACTATTCATCGATTGCGATGAAACTTTGATGAGTTGTTGTGTACACTTACGTGAAGCTTTCTAACTTAGTATATCCATTTCACAGTTGGTAGAGCACGAGTAGATTCAACAAATGAGTGACAGCGCACGAATCATGTAAACCAAATCCCGTATCCGTTTGCGATGAAACTTTGGGGAGTTGTTGTGCACGCTCCAACGAATGTTTCTAAATTAGTTAATTCAATTCACAATAATTTAGAGGCAGTTAACAGAAATTGAAAAAAAATATTGTGTATCCAAAACCACTTCAAGAAACAAAGTTACAACACGTTCTTTGATTGGCAGGACAACGTCTGCCGGATCAGCTTGTAGAAGTATAGTTCTTTTGGTAAGAACATGGCATTAATAGCAAAGGAGTTGTTGTGTTAAAAACTCCGATATATGTAAATTTACGACTTAACAGTTATGACATGTGAGTGAATAAGCAGAAAATATCATGGGAAAGAGATTGTCTACTAATGTTAACTAATACCTATACTTAACATTTTATTTAAACACGGAATTGACTATTTACGTGCATTTGTCTTTTGTTGGTTGAAGAGATTTGGCTGATATTGAAGATAAACCCCAATTATGACAGGGAGATGCAGTATATTAACATTGGTGAGTGATTAAGTAATGTTATGGGAAAAACAACATACTTATATATTTCTTAGAAAGATATACTTTGAGTGAGAGGTATGACTCTACTTTATAACGTTAAATATAACGAATACCATGTGTGTAAATATATTTCACAAATATTTAATTAGGGAAATTATTTTAATAATAATTATTCGATCAAATATTTTTGGAAATGTAGTGTGTATTTAGCATGAATGTTTTTGGAATGAATGTTTTACGTAGTTAAGTATAATTGAACAACTCCATTGATCTAGAGCAATGCGAGAGAATGCATGGAAGATTGTATGAAGATTTGAGTGTATTTGCTAGAGAATTGTAAGAAATATAGCAACTTTTATAAAGAGTAAATGTAACTTTTAAACAAGGCTTTTATACGCCAGCAACGAGTACGCCGTGTTAGCGAAGGGAGAAATGTAAACCCTTATAGCTCAAGGCCATTCTATCATATAATGTGCAGAGTTGTAATCAAGCGACAGCCTTGTGAATGGGAGCGGACTACCGGCTGATCTTATATGTGCCAATCTGTAGATAAGTCGCTTGGCCAGGTGTTGTGCGAGGCGCGTGCTATTGTGAATAGCTTCCAGTAAGTATGCTAAACTCACTGGAATTTTGTTAATCGTTTTATTGGTTCTAAAAGGCTTAGAACTTTCAAAATTTTTATGTGTAAAGCTAATAGTTCTGTAACTTTGTTAGTGTGTGTGTTGTGGTAGAGGAGAGCGTATGAATGTATTAATTAATTGATTAATTAGGAATTGTAATAAAATGTTTAGATATTAGTTATAGGTTTCATTTGTTAAATAAATTCACTTGGTTCCTTTTTCTATATCGTCTTTCGAGTGATTTATTTTAAATATAACTGAAACAGTGGTATTGTGGATCCCTCTCCAGGACGGAGCTGAGTCCCTATATAGACCCCGACAAATAAAGGTAGGTGTTCAACTGAGCCACAGTGTATTTTGTTGCATATCGATGATATTGTTGCGTGCCACCCCCTAGTGGCACTTTTGTTAACTGGATTACGGCGGGGGTACAAAGCACTACACCAATTACTGCTTAAAGAAATAATTATCTTTATTGTGGCCAGAAAATTACACTAGTCAGCAAATACAAGCAATTAGGAGCCTTATTCCAGTTTCCTCAAGTCGAGAATACTTCCCCTTTCACTTGTCAACAGATCACAGAAGTTAATCCGTCCTAATGAGTACGGTGGCCTTGACAGAAACTACCTGCTCCTCTCTTTTATGTTCACCGACCACAATTACTTACGTTCACTTGCTGCAGGCTATTTCGCTGTCCACACGCTGGAGAAACAATGTCACAGGATTTCGTAACTCGCACAGCACTTCGTCACCACACTTCTGTCGCACAAGATAATCGCTCGCACTAGCTCGTAAAACACAGCCACAACTGCTTCACGGGTCACTCTTATATAGCCGGCCGGTGACTCAATAAATGCTTCTAGATCCATCCAGAGTCCACGGCTTCTCGAGGTTTCCAGCGCTGGTCCAGTCTCGAATCTTCTGGACTATCCCTTTGTCTAGCAGCCCTGTTGCATAAGGCACACGCAATACAGGAGGCATGCCACAGCCCAGCCCCTGGGGCAGCTGTGACTCAAGCGGCGAGCGATGACACAAACTCACAGCCGTAACACCACCCCCTTCCTAAAAAGGCTGATCGTCCCGATCAATCATTGGTCCGTCTGTGTCCCTCCGTAGGCTGCCAGGCGATCTCGATGCACGATCTTCATCTTCGCCCTCGGGCTCCGTTGGATCCTGTAGACGACATCGTTGATCCGTTTCACGACTCGGTACGGGCCCTCCCAGGACTTCTGCAGTTTGGGTGACAGGCCTTTCTTCCGTAATGGGTTGAAGAGCCAGACCAGGTCGTCCTCGTGGAATCCGCCGGCATCTGTCTGCTGGTCGTATCGGGTCTTCATTCTGTCGGTCTCGATCCGCAGTTTCCTCCTCGCGAACGCGTGCACGTCCTCCAGTTGGTCGACCAGTTCTTGACAATACTGGCTTACCGGGATCGGATCATTCCCAGGTCGGCCAAAGGCAAGATCGACAGGTAGACGGAGCTCCCTCCCAAACATGGCCCGGGCTGGTGTGCACCCGGTGGCTTCATGCACGGCGGCGCGGTAGGCCAGGAGAAATAGTGGAAGATGTTTGTCCCAATCCCTCTGGTGCTCGCTGACGACTATTCGAAGATGGTTCTCGATGGTGCGATTGAATCGCTCTACCATCCCGTCGGACTGAGGGTGTAGTGGCGTTGTCCTTGTCTTCCGGATTCCCAGCAGCTGGCATAGGTTCTGGAACACCTGCGACTCGAAGTTCCTTCCTTGGTCGGAGTGCAGCTCCAGGGGTACTCCGTACCGGCTGACGAATTCCTTCACCAGGGTCTCTGCGATCGTCGCGGCTTCTTGGTTAGGGAGCGCATACGCCTCCGGCCATTTGGTAAAGTAGTCGCTGACGACTAATATGTAGCGGTTCCCTGCCTCGCTTAACGGGAATGGCCCAGCAACATCGATGGCCACTCTCTCCATGGGGCCGCCCACGTTGTAGGTCTTCAGTGGACCCCGTCGTCTTCGTCCAGGGCCCTTGCTGGCTGCGCAATCGTGGCACCTCGCGCAGTGGTTCTCCACGTCTGTTCGGCATCCGATCCAGTAGAACGGCTCTCTCAGCTTCTCCAGGGTCTTCTTTATCCCTAGGTGTCCACCAGATGATCCTCCATGAACTTCCTTCAGGACTTCCTCCGTCATAGCCTTTGGAACGACGACTTGTTCCCGAGATGTCTTCCCGTCGGTGCTCTCCCAGGTACGGCAGATGAGGCCATCCCTTACAATCAGCGAGTCCCACTGTGCCCAGTAGGACTTAAACTTTGGGCTGCAGTCACTCACAATGTTCCACCCGGGTCTGGGGACACAGGCCCTCTTCCATTCGGCTATCAGTCCCAGGTCATCATCCTCTGCTTGTGCCCGCGTGAAAGATTCGCGGCTCCAGTTCCCTTGAAGTTCCACAGTAGTCCGTCGGCACAGTATCCCGGTGTTCTCCTCCCTTCGGGCACAGAAGGTGCAGTCTTCGGGGCACGGTCTTCGTGACAGGGCGTCGGCGTTAGAATGCAGTTGGCCTTTCCTGTGCTGAATCTCAAAGTTGTACTGTTGAAGTCTCTCTAACCACCGCGCGAGTTGACCCTCGGGCTGCTTGAAGTTCAGGAGCCACCGCAGGGATGCATGGTCGGTCCTGATGAGAAATTCTTGCCCATACAGGTACTTGTGGAAGTGTTCAATGGTCTTCACGATGGCGAGCAGCTCCTTCCTGGTGACGCAGTAGTTCCTTTCTGGCTTTGACAAGGCCTTGCTGAAGTAGGCCACTACTCTCTCCTCGCCGTCCACTACTTGCGACAGGATCCCCCCTATGCCAAAGTCGCTGGCATCGGTATCGACGATGAACCTTGTTCCAGGTCTGGGGTAGGCCAGAATAGGCGCGGCGCACAGAGCCTGCTTGAGTTGTTCGAAGGCACTGTGGCATTCTGCTGTCCACGTGAAGAGTTGGTCCTTCTCAGTCAGTCGATGTAAAGGTTTGGCGATGTCGGCGAATCCTCTCACGAAGCGACGATAATAAGTGCAGAGTCCCAGGAAGCTTCGTAGTTGCGACTTGTCCTTCGGAACTGGCCACTCCCTCACAGCTGCGGTCTTCTCTGGGTCGGTGCGCACCCCTTCCTCGGAGACGATATGCCCAAGGTACTGGACCCGCTTCTGGAAGAGCTGACACTTCTTGGGGCTCAACTTCAGCTGGGCAGCCCGTAGCTTCAACAAGATCTCCTTCAGGTTGCTGTAGTGCTCCTCGAAGCTCCTCCCCAGAACGATGACGTCGTCTAGGTATACCAGGCAGGTCTTCCAGTGTAGTCCCCTCAGAATGGACTCCATTAGCCTTTCGAAGGTTGCAGGGGCGTTGCACAGACCGAATGGCATGACGGTGAACTGCCAGAGCCCGCTGCCCACAGAGAACGCAGTTTTCTCGCGGTCCTTCGGGTGGACCTCCACCTGCCAGTAGCCACTCTTCAAATCCAAGGTGGAGAACCATCTTGATCCTGATATGGTGTCCAGCGTGTCGTCGATCCGGGGTAGAGGGTAGCTGTCCTTTTTCGTGACGTCGTTCACCCGCCTGTAGTCCACGCAGAACCTGGTGGAGCCGTCCTTCTTCTTCACTAGCACGACCGGAGAACTCCAAGGACTATGTGATGGCTCGATCACCCCTTGCTCCTTCATCTCTTCTACCATCCGGTCGACTTCGGCTTGCTTGGCGAGCGGGACACGTCGGAATGGGGCCCTTATCGGTGCGCTGTCCCCAACGTCGATTCTGTGCTGGACCAAGCTTGTCCTGCCGAAGTCTTTGCTCCCCACGGAGAAGACATCCTGGAATTCGCGTAGCAGGTCCTGAAGTTGGCGTGATTGCTCTTCGTCTAGATGGTCCTGGGATCCTTGGTACAGCTTCTGTAGTTCTTCTGGCAGGGCGCGTCTTCTTCGGTTGTCCGTCTGCAGGTGTCCGTCCGTCGTATCTGTGATGCGGGCAATCCAGGTAACGGGCTCGCAGACTCCTAGTTTGGTGTCCCGGTGAACCGTAATGTCGTAGTCGTTCAGGTTGGACAGGCGGACGTACGGCCGAGACGTCGTGTTGATGAGGGTCTTGGCAACTAGCAACCCTTTTGTCTGGATGTCCTCATATTTTGGTTCGATGACAGCCGCCACTCCCTCCGCTGTTCCGTCGACAATTACGGCAGCGCTGACTTCCGTCCTGGCGGGAACGATGACGTCCTCTCTCAGCCTTACTCGTCGTGCGGCGACGGCCTCGTGTGCTGGTCGCAAAGCAAGTTCCTCCCTTCCGAAGTGCAGAGTGTTGGTACTCAGATCCAAGATGATGTTGTTCTGGTCCAGGAAGTCCAGTCCGATGATCACTTCATTTGATACGTCAGCCACAAGCACTGGATGCTTTATCGCCCGTCGACCAATGACGAACTCCAGTGATGCTTCGCCATGTACCGGTGCGGTCTCTCCGGTCGCGGTTATTAGCTGGAGGTTCCTTTGTGTGGGTTGCACTCTCCACTTCGGGATCACGGTGGGGCTGACGATGGTCCTCGATGCTCCCGTGTCGATTAGCATGGGCCAGCTCACTCCGTTGATGAATCCGTCGACCATCAGGCTGCTTTTATCCCTCCGTAACTGCGTCACACGAACTTGGACTGCCGGGGCTTGAGCCAACCTTCGCCCCTCATGGCTGGCTGATACTTGCTTTCCTGGGCCGCGCGGTTTCCCTACGACTGACTGTCCCGACGGAAACTCTTGGCGGCGGCGATCACCGCAGTCCTTGCTCAGGTGGCCTTTCTTACCGCAGGTCCAGCAGGTCGGTAGTCCTCTTCCGGGCCGCCTCTCCGGTTGTCTTCCGGCTGTATCGTTGCTGGTAGTGCCGCGACTATCGAAGAAACGGCTTAGCGCCTCCATCAATTCGTCGGCCAGGGGCTTGGTCTCGTTGGGTTTTGCTGGTTCGTCAACGTCCACTTGACGCACCCGCGCGTGCATTCTAGGTGCCTGTTTCGCCGTCTCAAACTCAAGTGCGTGGCTCAGCGCATCTGCCAGGGTCTTATTGCGCGCGAGTCGCAGCGCCTGTTGAGTGTCCGAGTCCCGTAGTCCGTCGGTGAAGGTTTGCGTCGCAATCTGCTCCAGAAAGTCGGCCGGCGCTGTTGGGTAGGCTAGCCTTAAGAGGCGTGCGATGTCCATCTCGAACTCCTGCAGGGTTTCCGCGTTCTTTTGTACCCGGGTCCGGAGCTGCATCTGGTAGGCCTGCTGAAGATGGCTATCCCCATATCTGGACTCCATATGTGCGATCAGTGAAGCGTAGTCCTGGGATCCGGTCGGGATGGCCTGAAGGACGTTAAGGGCGTCCCCTCTCAGCGCTACAATGAGAGCTGTAGCCTTTTCCGTGCTGTTCCAGTTGTTTATGGAACAGGCTGCCTCGAACTGACGTAAATAGGTGCTCCACGGGACCTTTCCGTCGAAGGTTGGGGGCGTCACTCTGCTCTGTCCCGTTCCTGATATTCCCGGTGTAACGGTGGGCGGGCGTTGGCGCAGCTCGGCAACTTCCTCTCGTAGAGCGTTGAATTCCTCTTTCACCCCCGTCAGTGGGCGTTGGCGCAGCTCGGCAACTTCCTTTTGTAAGGCGTTGAATTTCTCCTCCACCCCCATCAGCGGGCGTTGGCACAGCTCGGCAACTTCCACTTGTAAGGCGTTGAATTTCTCCTCCACCCCCATCAGTGGGCGTTGGCGCAGCTCGGCAACTTCCACTTGTAAGGCGTCGAACTTCTTTTCTACTGCCGTGACTTCCTCACGCAGACCCAGTTCTAATTTCTTCAGGTCCTGTGTCAACTTACTCTGACCGTCTTCCATCTTCTTCTGGCCGTCCTCTATCCTCTTCAGGTCCTCCGCTAGCTTCTTCTGGCCGTCTTCTAGTTTGGCAGTTAGGTCCTCGGCTAACTTCTTCTGGCCGTCCTCCATCTTCTTCTGGCCGTCCTCCATCTTCTTCAGGCCGTCTTCCATTTTGGCAGTTAGGTCCTTGGTTAAATTCTTCTGGCCGTCTTCTATGCCATTTAACTTTTCTAGCAGTGCTGCCAATTTCTCCTCCATTTTAGTTGTTTGTCTTGTAAAGGGCATGCACTCACAGGAAAATTAGAGAAAATGACCTGCTCGGGTTTTGAAACCAGGACCGTCAGGTGTTGTGCTTGAGTTCGTAATCCGGCTTCTGACACCAGTTGTTGCGTGCCACCCCCTAGTGGCACTTTTGTTAACTGGATTACGGTGGGGGTACAAAGCACTACACCAATTACTGCTTAAAGAAATAATTATCTTTATTGTGGCCAGAAAATTACACTAGTCAGCAAATACAAGCAATTAGGAGCCTTATTCCAGTTTCCTCAAGTCGAGAATACTTCCCCTTTCACTTGTCAACAGATCACAGAAGTTAATCCGTCCTAATGAGTACGGTGGCCTTGACAGAAACTACCTGCTCCTCTCTTTTATGTTCACCGACCACAATTACTTACGTTCACTTGCTGCAGGCTATTTCGCTGTCCACACGCTGGAGAAACAATGTCACAGGATTTCGTAACTCGCACAGCACTTCGTCACCACACTTCTGTCGCACAAGATAATCGCTCGCACTAGCTCGTAAAACACAGCCACAACTGCTTCACGGGTCACTCTTATATAGCCGGCCGGTGACTCAATAAATGCTTCTAGATCCATCCAGAGTCCACGGCTTCTCGAGGTTTCCAGCGCTGGTCCAGTCTCGAATCTTCTGGACTATCCCTTTGTCTAGCAGCCCTGTTGCATAAGGCACACGCAATACAGGAGGCATGCCACAGCCCAGCCCCTGGGGCAGCTGTGACTCAAGCGGCGAGCGATGACACAAACTCACAGCCGTAACAATATCATTGATCAATACTGTGTAAATTCCTGAAGACCTTGTTGGAGCGATTTCTGATGGATTTTTAACCGGACCCCTTTTCAGAAATAAGCGATCCCGCTTTGCGATGGATTCCCGACATGCATCATCCCATATTTACGAGTTCATTACGTGCCTGGGAACTTAAAGTAAGTTACCGTACGATATCAGCATTTGCCTGAAGCGAGTGAGGATAAAAGCAGGATAAAACACTGGAGTTAACCACTGACAGACCTTATTACAATAATTTTAAGTATTTTGTTGAAACATAACTTTCGATGACCGACACAATTATCGTGATTCGATCCTGGATAAGGGGTCCACGATTATCTGCTGGACTCAGGAATATTTCAAACAATATACTCCACCACAACGAATGCGAAAAGTGATCGGTTCGAGTGGTTTCCACATTACACCAGGAATTTTTAACTTTCACATTTATAGAAATTACCAAAATTCAATACCAGCATCACGCAGGCCTCGTCTTGAGATTGTTACATCAGTTACAGTATCGAAACTTGTGGTTTAGACTATCGCCAGCGGCAGATTAACTATTTTTCTAAAATACGCTGCTTCAATCATGACATTTAACAGCCACTGTTGAAGAGATTTCTCGAAATAGTTATGTAGGCAATTTCAATGATATTCCTTTCAAATGACCGCTGAGCAGTCTCGGAAGTTTTAACTACTTGGACACTAAGATTAGGAGTGTTTGGCCAAGGTAAAGGCGGCCATCTCCGGCACCAATTTATTACACTCTATAAGGAATAGTTTCGATTGTAACGGTTTGTACCAAAATCTAGTGTAATATGTTAATACATATAAAATAAATAAGCATGGATTACAATAGTGATCCACACGATCAACTAAGGGTCAACAAGCGCACCTGTATTAAAGTAGCACCAAATGCCAACCGAGAGAGTCGAGATTCGATGGAATTACCTTTGTTACTGTGAATGAACGCCCAACCATCTACGCCACAACCCCACACTGGCCTTTTCGTCGGGAGGGAATAGACGAAACATTAATTGCATTTCCTTCGCTTAACGAAAAGGCACAGAGCCTTTGATATGTGTATGACTTTATGACTTTTGAGCTTCAAACGCTTTGTACATTTCTGTAGACGTGTAGTGGATCAGTGTTTGGAGCTCATTCTCTTCCATTTCTGAATCACACAAAGTTCCTAAATAAATCAACGAACGGTTTCACCTCTCGGCGTCACTAGAAAAATGAGTTTACAAACAAAAATAAAGATATGATCATAAACAGGACAAGCTTTGTACTCAGTATTACACAGACGACGTTCTAATATGTTATCACGAGATACATGACATATTATTGCACAATGGACAGTGGATGTCTTCTTGGCATGCAGATGCGCAATGGCCAGGAAAAAACCGTCACACACCATCGTGATAGGAATACACACTCAAAAGAATATATTGTTCTGTCCGGGGGTTGGGGTGGGACGAAAAAAGGTGTAAATTGTAGAATTTAGGGGTGCTGTTCTAAAAGGGCGAGTATCTCCTGAGGTGCGGAAACTCGGAGTGTGAGGGAGTGTTGGGGGAATTGGGGGTGAGCTCTATTTGTGTGAGAACGTAATGTAGGGGGTGCGTTGTATAAATAGAGCTATTGGTCTCTAAAGCAAGCGCTGTAAGTGAGCAGTTAACTACCTGCTGACCGTGCAAAGATACGCGTGCCGGTCGATCGAGCAGGCAATACTAGGCTAATGTCAGCGTAAATGCTCAGCACTGCGGTTCTCTGATAAACAATGGACACGGGCAGTATAATGGGTCAGGTAGGGAAGTGGGATGTGAAACAGTGTGTAGTAAATGAATGTATACAGTGGTTTGAAGTTAATGTACTGGCTGGTTTACTGGTCCCAGCAATAAGTAGAATGTGTAAATGATGTTACAAAGTATAATCAGTATTGGGGTATCAATGGGAAGGATTGTCAAATACAGTTCAGGAATCTGAGTTCACACTTACCCCTGGTAGGACGATCACAGGTTCGATGGTCAAAGCCTTCGGCGGACAACAGATATTGGGCTCGTTGGGGCTGTTCCTTTTATTCCTTTGGAAAGTGCTGCGTCGGGATTTCTTCATGTGATTTTGTTCCTGATACCTCCAAGTGTACACGTATGTGGATGTTGCAAGCCTTGGCAATAGCTGATACTCTAACTCTGCCTGGCTGCGTGTATTAGATTTGTCGGTCCGGGTTCGATTCCCGGTCAATGCATGTGGGATTTTCGAAGTGAAATGCCATGTTCTGTGGTTCGGATTCCACGTAAAAAGGGGGTCCTGTGGCTCATAATCACAAGATTCACGGTCACGTAAAACTACAATCTTCCTTCCTTTTTGTATTAGGTTTGTATGCCGCTGTCAGCTTGATGGTGGTTTTGGGGTGAATCTGGCTGTTGAGCGTTGGGGCTAGAAGTGTAGTCTTGTAGTAAATGGGATTTGTGTTTGGATGATTATTTGTGTAACCGCCTGTAGGTTCAGGGGCGTGTGGCTGCATCTCTTCCATGGGGGTATAAGGTACTTAGGGCGTAGGGACCCTAGGGCCTGAAAAATATTTACGCATTGCAATCTAGTCTGGCACAAAATAATATTACTATTGCGGTAGATCTAGAGCTTGGGATCTCAGGGCGTGTACGGTATCGTTGGTAGGTGGGTTTTGATCAAACCAAATTGAGCAATGCAGAAATCTAACCATATTCAGCTAAATAAACGGGTCAGAATTAACAATAATGACTCAGGTTCCGTTATAAACACACAAATAAATAATCATACTCCTATGCTACCCCTAATCCTATTCTAATAGTCTTCGTTAGACTAAATTAAAATTATTTAAATCGTTCTTGTTTTTTCTGATCAATTCGTTGAAAAGATATCTGAAAATAAAAGTAAATGAAAGAACAAGATGTTCAGTAAAGAACATATAGCCTACCTACTTTCTCCTAACTGCATGAGTATTGTTTAACTCTTTGTCCTTTTCAAGGAGTATAATTGAATGTTGGTTGTAGTAGCTTGTTGAAATACAACGTGTTATACGGATATAAACATGAATACGAGGTGCCCTTTGCTAGTGCTACGTCTGTACAAAATTGCATTCAATTCAGTTTCATCGTGTTTGAATTGATATTGTGAATCGATTTACACACATACATGGCGGCTATCTGCAAACAATTGGGCCGATGACCTTGTCGTTTAATCAAAAGATGCCTCCCACATAAAGATATGTTGTTGCAAAATTTAGTACAGATCGGCTGATTAGGTTGGTCGTAATTTGATTTAAGCTTTTAACATTTGGGTGGCCGTCATTCCGTTTCCGTCAAGATGGAGGCGATATAAAACATGACACTGAGGTGCCCTTTTCTGGAGCTACCTCAGTACCAAATTTCGTTTAATTCGGTTTGACCGTGTTTGAATAGAAGGGGGAATCGTTTTGCACACATACATGGCCGCCATTCGCATATTATTAGGCTGATGACCTTGTAGTTAGGTCAAAATATTGTTCGCACATAACGGTATAACGTTGCAAAATTTGGTAGAGATCGGATGATTAGGTTGGTCGTAATTTGATTTAAGCTTTTAACATTTGGATGGACGCCATCACGTTTCCGTCAAGATGGCCACGATACAAATCATGACACTGAGGTGCCCTTTACTTGTGCTACCGCTGCACCAAATTTCGTTCAATTTGCTTTTACCGTGTTTGAATTGATAGTGGGAATCGGTTTGCACACAAACATGGTCACTATCCGCAAACTATTGGGCTGATGACCTTGTAATTTGGTCAAAGGATGCTTCCCACGTAATGGTATGTTGCTGCAAAATTTGGTAGAGATCAATGGATTAGATAAGTCGTAATTTGATTTAAGCCTTGAGCATTTGGGTGGCCGCCATTACGTTTCCGTCAAGATGGCGGCGATATAAAACATGCCATTGAGGTGCCCTTAGCTAGTGCTATCTCTGTACCAAATTTCGTCCAATTCAGTTTAACCGTGTTCGAATTGATAGGGGAGGACAGACATTCAGAGTACACACACTCACACACACAGACAGACAGACACACAATGTTTCGCCCTGTGTTGATCTCATAAGTCTACATTCATTTTTTGCAAAAATCGAAAGTAGTCTAATAGTTCATCATGAGTCGTACTTACTAAAAAATTAAGGAGACTTGAAAATGAAAAGAAATAAAATCTCTACTTAAGCATGTCGTCACCTCTTCATTTTACAGTACGAAAACTCTTATCACTTTCACCCTACCATAAATAAACTTCTTCTTTGTGACCAATCTCTTCCCAAAATTTCATTTAATTGTTATATTCTACACAGGCAATCTCCTTGTTAACTAAATCCAGCTATTTCTATCCTTCCTCTTAAGTTTACTTAATTTTATCATAGCTTTCCTCATTTTATAATCACAAACATTAATCCTCATCCATGTTCCTTTTCTCAAAATCATTCCTGTCATGCCTGTACATCAGTGAGTAATTTCTCATCCACATCTATTTCTATATCCTGTCTTATTTATCAATTCCAGTGAAACATTTCAATTCCAGTGCCGGAGTTTAACGTTTTTATATCTTCTTTGCTTCGTCCATCACTGGTTACACAAATTATGAAAGTACATATATATTTAAATGAATAACTATATTTTCAATTCATGTCTCCTAGAATGAAATAGTCAAGCCCACGGAATCTAACATTTTATTTATGAACAAATTTCATAAAACTTTCATATTCATTTGCATTAACTACGCTCGCTTTATAAACATACTCGTGTCTTAATTATTGCCATTATAGGCTCGTTGCATAATGTACTATGAAGACAATATAAAGGGTTGTACTATCCTCTTTTTGATGAGCCTTTTGCAGACGAAGGTAAGTTTTTCAATTACTTGCGAATGTCAGAATCCACTTTTGATGCGTTTTCCAAGGCCCGTTCACTTGCCGTCAAGACAACAGTATGCAGTAGAACGCACTGACCTAGTAGTCGTGGCAGCTCGCTGGCTGCCTAGTGCAATAAGCTACATATGCTACAACGCCCGGCCACCAGTGGTGAACGTTAAAGTATTTCTATTAAATGTATATGTAAAGGCTGTGGACAATTAAGAATCATTTTATAAAGTAAATTCATGGAGGTCATACACGACATGTTTAAGGTCGTCTTTTATTGATGGAAGTTTCTTTTAAGAACAGAAGGAAGTGTTCAGTATGCCAGCGATTGAGTGTTACAACGCTGAAGATTATGCCAGTAATTTAAATGCAAGTCCTACAGAAGAGATTTTGGTAACAATTTATTTGTGTTAAGTAATTGTTCAACATAGTAGAGGAGAGTTTGAATACCATATAGAGGATGTATATGTGGCTATTTGAAGAGGTGTTTGAGCTCATGCAAGGTTGTACCGTATTTGAGGGAAGTTATCTTTATATATATAATTCTTCGACACGTGTGTATGTGACTGAACTCCTCCTAAACGACTGAACCGAATTTGATGGAATTTCGTATGTATATTAGGGTGGGTCCATGTATGGTTTAGATTCACAATCTGACCCGGTAGGTGGAATGAACACAATTTTAGAACCACAATTTACACACAATTTTAGAACCACGATATACAGTCAAAAACAGTCGTCATGGAAACCACTAGCCTTGGCCTTGGTGAAAGCTGATGTCTTTGGACGGTTTGTCTTTGCACGTTAGAGCCACCTGGTCGCAACCTGTGCAACTACCGCCATTACATACACTCCGCCCGTGGCGAAAAGTTGTGTTTTATACCAAAGGTGGCAGTGATGTCGAATTCTACTGATTGTCTCTGCACGTTAGAGCGTTCATATACCATTCATCCGATTGCCATGAAACTTGGGTGATATGTTGAGTGAGCTCCAGGGAAGGTGTTTGGCTTAGTAAATCCATTTTACAATAGATAGCGCACGAATAGATTCAACAAATGAGCGACGACGCGCGAAGCGTTTCAAAAATGTCCCGTATGCGTTCAATTACCATTCGTCCGATAGCGATGAAACTTGGGTGAGATGTTGTGTACACTCCAGGGAAGGCTTCTGGCTTAATAAATCAATTTCACATTAGGTAGCGCACGACTAGATTCAACAAATGGGTGACGACGCACGAAGCGTTTCAACAACATCCCGTATAAGTTTATATTCCATTCATAGATTGAGATGAAACTTTGATGAGTTTTTGGGTACACTTAAGTGAAGGCTTCTAACTTAGTAATCCATTTCACAGGAGGTTGCGCACGAGTAGATTCAACAAATGAGCGGCGACGACCGAAGCGTTTCAACAAAGGCCTGTATGCGTTCAAATACCATTCGTCCGGTAGCGATGAAACTTGGGTGAGATGTTGTGTACACTTACGTGAGGGTTTCTAACTTAGTAAATCCATTTTACAATAGGTAGCTCACGAGTAGATTTAACAAATGAGCAACGACGCGCGAACTTTTAATCAAAGTCCCGTATGCGTTCATATACCATTCATCCGATTGCAATGAAACTTGGGTGAGATGTTGTGTACACTTACGTGAGGGTTTCTAACTTAGTAAATCCATTTCACAGGAGGTTTCGCACGAGTAGATTCAACAAATGAGCGACGACGCATAAAGCGTTTCAATAAGGTCCCGTATGCGTTAAAATACCACTCGTCCGATTACGATGAAACTTGGGTGAGATGTTGTGTACACCCTACGAAAGGTTTCTGGCTTAATAAATCCATTTTACAATAGGTAGCGCACGAGTAGATTAAAAAAATGTGTGACAGCACGCGAATCATTTCAACAAAGTACCGTATGCGGCCATATACCATTATCAGATTGCGATGAAACTTTGGTGAATTGTTGTGTACACTCCGGGAAATGTTTCGGTCTTAATAAATCCAGTTTTTAATAAGTAGTGCACGAGTAGATTCAACAAATGAGCGACGGCGCGTGAATCGTTTCCACAATGTCCCGTATGCGGTCATATATCATTCATCCGATTGCGATCAAACCTTGGTGAATCATTGAGTACACGCCAGAGAAGGTTTCAGGCTTAGTAAATCTATTTTACAATAGGTAGCGCATGAGTAGATTCAACAAATGAGTGACGGCACGCGAATCGTTTAAAGAAAATCACTTATGCGTTCATATGTCATTCATCCGATTCCGATGAAACTTTGATGAGTTGTTGTGTACACGCTAGGGAAGGTGTTCAACTTGGTAAATCCATTTTACAATATTGGTAGCGCACGAGTAGTTGTAACAAATGAGTGACGACGCGCGAAGCGTTCCTACAAAATCCTGTATGCGTTCATATACTATTCATCGATTGCGATGAAACTTTGATGAGTTGTTGTGTACACTTACGTGAAGCTTTCTAACTTAGTAAATCCATTTCACAATTGGTAGAGCACGAGTAGATTCAACAAATGAGTGACAGCGCACGAATCATTTAAACCAAATCCCGTATGCGTTAAATGCCAGTTATCCGTTTGCGATGAAACTTGGGAGAGTTGTTGTGCACGCTCCAACGAATGTTTCTAAATTAGTTAATTCAATTCACGATAGTTTATAGGCAGTTAACAGAAATTGAAAAAAATATTGTGTATCCAAAAGCACTTCAAGAAACGAAGTTACAACACTTTCTTTGATTGGCAGGACAACGTCTGCCGGGTCAGCTTGTCTGACATAAATATAGTTACAGAAATTATCCATGACTTGATTAACGTCACATAGTGTTTATATTCCTTAATTGGAATTATACTTGGTCTATGTTATTGTTAATAACATTTAAGATTGTTGCAAAATGTTTATACATTATAAATTGTTAATATCAGCATTATAGTCTTTTACAATAGATCTTGATTTGAATAACGATGTATTCTAGCGAACTTAACGCATTTACATTGCTTATGGAGTAAGTGTATCAATCGGAGCATTCCCTTATATAGAACAGTTTTCGCTTAAAGTGAGAATATTAAAAACGTTACTGAGTAAAGAAACTTAAATGGCATTCTAAGTTCAAATCTAATGAAATCACGTCTATGACGACACAAGTTGACGTGTTTAAAAGTTAACTAAAATGTGTAAATAGACAGAATAATAACATGAGTTATACGAAAGAATATCTAAAATATGA
Source organism: Meconema thalassinum (assembly GCA_946902985.2). Lineage (NCBI taxonomy): Eukaryota > Metazoa > Arthropoda > Insecta > Orthoptera > Tettigoniidae > Meconema > Meconema thalassinum. The sequence goes on from OX336394.1 coordinate 345,392,565, forward strand.
TTTGGTCACCCTGCTAATTCCAACAAATACTACAAACAAAACTACTGAGATATTAGAGCAGTCATTTCTGTAACTTGCCGAAGGTCTGCGATGGAAATACCTCGTTCAATGGCTTCAATGTTCCGCTCCCTAGTTGGCTCGTGCTGGTCGCGTTTCTGGATCGAGCCATGCAAGCAACGTGGCTCGCAGCTGATCAACTCGTGCCTGCTGGGCTGGTGACCACCTGGTCTCGGTCTCCCCACACAGCAATCTTCCATTTTCCCGACTCTCGGTAGTCTGGTCGCAGGAACCCGGAACAACGATCACTGCATTCCATCTGCTTTTTTCTTCTTCACCTCGTCGTTAAAGTAGCTATGAGCGTCCATGGTTTATATCTCTCCAAGTTCTTACTGGATATTTGAGTAGAATTGTTGAAATTCAGCAAACTGCATGATGGTTAAGCAGTCGTTGTAACGTCGATCCAAGGACCTCATGATCAACTCTGAACTTCCCACTCCATAGTGTAGATTATCCCCCTTTCATGATTTAGTGAATCATAGTACTCTTCTTAGTGAATGCAGAGTATATTCTTCCCCCCTGACTTGACCGTGTAAGCATGATGAATTGTAAGAACAAATCTGCTTGTATAATGTGGCAGTAATATAGTAATATAGTAGCCTGTTATATGTGAAGCTACTTGCTGGATTGTAGAATACAGTTCGTAATAATGCAATCTTTCTCTTCGTGTGCTGTGGTTATAAAAGTTGATTCTTTCAATGCTGAATATTACTTTTCGCTGCTTTGCCAGACTCTTCACCTGTTCCTCGGCTATCGATGCGTCTCCTGCAGGTCAGTGAAGTCTCCTGCTCGCACTTCTCTTTGCTATATGGTAATTTGCGGAACACCTTACAACACACGTCCGCTCTCTTCAATCGTTTCAGTAGGAGTCACCTCGCTTTGACCGTGGTTCGCGCGCTTGGCACCCTAGGTCCAATTCTAGCCTCGCGTCCGGTCCATTTATAACAGAGTTATGCTATTTTATCTTCTCCTAGCCACAATTATATAATTCCATACTTCCGAATAAATATAAAATACTGTTATTGATCTGTGGAAATGCTAATTTCTCTTTATAAAAGGAAATATGATTTAATAGCAATTCCCACACAAATTTTGCAATCTGTTCTGATTGGCTGTAGGTTTATTGTCAAAAACTCTACCTGTCCTAGTCTCTTATAGTTGGGTCGTGTGCATAATTTGTTGTTGCCGACTCGGCTAACCAATACCAGTCTTGGGAGTGCTAACTTGAAACTATTGACAATTTCCAGCTTCAAATGATCAGACTCTCCCTTGGTTAATCTTCATTCACCACAACATTTCAAAATCCAAATATATCAAAATAGTCCAAAATTCTCCAAAAACATTTCTAAATAATTCAATTCACTTCCCATAACATATCCTTGAGCGAAATAAATTATTATTTCTAATTTTCACATTATAAATCGAAAAGTTGACAGGTCGGTTCGATCCTCGGCTCTGTCCATAACTTAGGCTTGGGTGAAAGGGCTCAGTGCCATGTTTCGACTTTCGGAAAATTTCGACATATCTTCGCGTTTCACATCCCCCAGACACCAAAACCACCGTCAGTTCAAAAGTTTATATATATATCAGTTTCTTGTGGACACGATACCTGCCGTAATTTTGCACCAATCACTTCTACGTTTTTTACATAATATGTATCCCCTTAAAATCTCGGTCGAGTTCGTTAATGGGCAAAATCGGTCGAAGGTGATGAAAAGAGGGGGCTTTTCTGAAAAAGAGAAATATCGCTATAACTCTCTTAATACGTGAAATATCGAATCCATTCAAAGTTCATTATATGTGTCGGATAAGTGCCAAAAATGTATGTTAGAAAAGTTTTTGAGAGCACCAACCATTGACCAAAGGGGTGGAAAAAAGTGGGTTTTACGGGAATCATTAATCATATCTCTCTTAATAGGCACAATATCAAAACCGTACAAAATGGAAAATATTCCCCGAATAATTACCTAAAACTTTGTCTGAAAGAATGTTTGATCTGACCCTATATTACGCCAAGAGATGAGAAAAATGATTTCGGAAGTAAAGAAAATGACAAGTGCCATCAGAGGTTACTATGACAACGCTTCAAAATTGATGAGGGATGAGCTATCAGAGGTTGCCAAGACAACGCCATTGCACGAGATCACATTCATTTTTTCATTTGACTCTGTGGGAAGCGGCTAACTGGTTGCATGCTGTACTTCTATGCCCAAAGTCGCTGGTTCAAAGCCGGCCAAATTTGTCGGATTTTCTAAGAGCGCTAAAAATCCCTCAGCATGCTTTCCTTTGGAGGGGAAGTTGCATCGTTCGTTGCAAGTTGCTGGTTGCGGTGGCATCTAGTAGCCACGTTCACAGCTAGGTGTGCCGTTAGCGTTAGTATGTGGTACAAAATTAGGAACTACTGCTTAAAATTGACCGTCCGCAGACCTTACCTGAATTACAGACTAATTCAGTCACCGTTTATCAGACAGATTCTACACACACCCAATGTACATGGGGTTACATGACCACGTTGTCGCAGCCCCTAAACTGAAGAACCAACCAACATCTCTGCGGGAGATAAAGTTTTGCGTGAAGATGTAACATACTGTTAGATAGTTACACATTAGTTCCAAACCTTGCATAAGGACATTGTGATCACAAGTATAACAAGATGTTCAGTAAAGAACATATAGCCTACTTTCTCCTAAATGCATGGGCATTGTTATAACTCTATGTCCTTTTCAAGGAGTATAATTGAATGTTGGTTGTAGTAGCTTATTGAAATACAACGTGCTATACGGATATTAAACATGAATATGATGTGCCCTTTGCTAGTGCTACCTCTGAAAAAAATTCATTCATTCCGGTTTCACCGAGTTTGAATTGATATGGGGAATGGATTTGCACACATACATGGCCGCTATTTGCAAACTATTGGGCTGATGACCTTGTAGTCAGTCATAAGATGTTGTTGTTGTTTGAGTCTTCAGTCTTTTGACTGGTTTGATGCAGCTCTCCATGCCTCCCTGTCCTGAGCTAATCGTTTCATCTCTACATAGCTACCACACCCCACATCCGAGGCAATCTGTTTAACATATTCTAACCTTGGTCTACCCCTACAGTTCTTGTCCTCGATCCTTCCTTCCATAACTAAGCTTGCTATTCCTGGGTGTCTTAGTATGTGTCCTACCAACCTATCTCTTCTCTTCAATAGCAGTCGCCAGAAACATCTTTCCTCTCCCACTCGGCTTAATACCTCTTTGTTTGTAACCCTATCTACACATCTGATCTTCATCATTCTCCTGTAACACCACATTTCAAATGCTTCAATTCTCCTCTTTTCTGCTACACCAATAGTCCAAGTTTCACTTCCATAGAGCGCCACGCTCCAGACAAAGGCTTTCAAAAATGACTTCCTAATACCTAAATCTATATTCGATGTCAGCAGATTCCTTTTTTGTAGAAATGCTTTCTTTGCCTGAGCCAACCTACTTTTTATATCCTCTTTGCTTCGTCCATCACTGGTTATTCTGCTTCCTAAGTAACAGAAGTCTCCTGCTTCCTTCAGCTTTTCACCTGCCAATTTGATCTCCACAGAGGTTTCTGATTTATTTCGGCTGCATTCCAGTATTTTTGTTTTACATTTATTAATTTTCATCATGAGTTCTTTCCGTAAGACGGAGTCCATACCATTCAAAAACTCATTCAAATCCTCTGGCTTGTCGGCCAAGATGACGATGTCATCAGCAAATCTCAGAGTTGAAATTATTTCTCCTTGAATCTTCACTCCCACTTTACATTTTTCTCTAATTTCCTTCATTGCTTGTTCAATGTAAAGATTGAAAAGTATGGGTGATAAGTTGCAGCCTTGCCTTACACCTTTCTGAATACCAGCTTCTCTCTCATGTCCTTCAACTGGAATGACTGCTGTCTGGTTTCTGTATAGATTGTATATCACCCTCCTATCCCTGTACTTTATTCCAATCGATTTCAAAATGTCAAACAATTTAGTCCAATCAACGTTATCAAAAGCCTTTTCTATGTCTACAAAAGCCATGAATGTTCTCTTATCTTTCCTTATTCTACCTTCCAAAATCAGCCTAAGACTTAGTACAGCTTCCCTTGTTCCTACATTTCTCCTGAAACCAAACTGGTCTTCACCCAACTCCGTTTCTATCTGGCTTTCAATCCTCTTGTAAATTATTCTAGACAGGATCTTTGAAGCATGAGTAATCAAGCTGATTGTACGGTAATCTTCACATCTGTCAGCTCCCACTTTCTTTGGTATAGGGATGATTACATTCTTCTTGAAATCAGGGGGTACCTCACCTGTCTCATAAATCCTACACACCAAGTGAAATAACCTGATCAGACCTTCATCTCCTATGCAGCGTAGCAACTCAATCGGTATATCATCTATGCCTGGTGCTTTGTTCCTGCTTAAGTCTTCCAAAGCTCGATCAAATTCTGATCTCAATATTAAATCTCCTTTCGCATCCTCATCAATTTCCTCCTCCTTTTCCATTACATGATTCTCAATCTCCTTTCCCTTATACAAACTCTCTATGTAAGCTTTCCATCTCTCAACCTTTTCTTCCCTATCTGTTAGAGGCTTTCCATTTGTGTCCTTAATATTACAGCACTTAGTCTTCTTTTCCCCAAAAGTATTCTTAATCCTTCGATAAGCTGTGTCTACTTTTCCTAATTTCAGACAATTTTCTATACCTGCACATTTCTCTTTCAACCATTCTTCTTTCGCTTCCTTGCACTTCTTGTTAACCTCATTTCTCAGACGTCTGTATTCTGCTTTCCCCTTTTCATCTCTTACATTCTTGTGTTTCCGCCTTTCATCCATCAATTCTAGTATATCCTGAGTGATCCACGGTTTTCTACCTATTCTTTCTTTCCTACCAATGTTTTCTTCTGCGGATTTTGTTATTTCATTCTTCAAAAGTGCCCATTCGTCTGCAATTGAAGTTTGTTTAGGGTTTTTCATTAGTCCTTCCTTTATACTCTTCTTGAATCTTTCGTTTACATCCTTCTCTTTCAGTCTGTCTATTGCCCACCTTTTTGGCTTTTGACTTTTCTTCAGTTTCTTCAACTTTAATCTGCATTTCATTACAACCAGATTGTGGTCAGAGTTAATGTCAGCACCAGGATATGTTTTACAATCCAAAATCTGGTTTCGAAACCTCTGCTTGACCATAATGAAGTCGGTTTGGTAACGCCCTGTATCTCCTGGTCTCATCCATGTGTATATTCTTCTATTGTGGTTATTGAATAAGGTGTTAGCTATGACCAACTTATGCTCGGTGCAGAATTCTACCAGCCTGCTTCCTCGATCATTCCTTTCACCTAATCCGAAATCTCCTACTATCTTCCCTTCTCTCCGTTTTCCTACCACAGCATTCCAATCTCCCATTACTATAACATTTTCATCACCCTTGATATACCTCAGAATTTCGTCTATTTCTTCGTAGACCTTTTCAACATCATCATCAGCTTGACTGGTAGGCATATAGACTTGTACCACTGTGGTGCAGGTAGGTTTAGTATTGATTTTTGCTACAATAATCCGTTCACTATATTGCTCATAATATTCCACCCGCTGTCCAAGTTTCCTACTCAATATGAGGCCAACCCCTGCTTGTCCATTGTTTGATTTAGTGCTAATGACCCTATAGTCTCCTGACCAAAAGTCCTGTTCTTCCTGCCAGCGCATTTCACTAATCCCAACCAAATCCAACCTCAACCTATCCATTTCCCTTTCTAAGTTCTCTAACCTTCCACTTCCTAGCAGACTTCTAACATTCCACGCTCCGATCCGTAGAATGTCAGATTTCCTCTTTGTCACTTCTGTGATGTTAACCCCCTCTCGTGTAGTCCCCACCCGGAGATCCGAACGGGGGACTAGTTTACCTCCGGATTGAAATTTTACAAGGGAGGAGGCCATCATCACATGTAATTATGCATAGAGAGGTGCATATCCTCGGGAATAGCATACGGCTGTAGTTTCCCGTTGCTTTCAGCCGTGCAGCAGGGCGCAGTGTAGCCATTATTTGGCTTATATTATCAATATCTTAACCGTCTATAAGACTAGTAAAGAATTGATTTATTCTGAAAGGCTGCTACTCCCTTTCAGAATAAGTAAAGAGCAATTCTACTAACAAAAATACTAACCTTCTACCGTACTAACAATTAAATACCAAAATTCTACTAACGAAAAAAATACTAAAGTTCCACCAACAACAAATACTACCACTAAAACAGTCTGTCACCAGGCACACTCACATGCACCCTCACACATCACAGTCTACTGAAACAATGAACTATAACTAATAAACAATGCAACTGCTACCAGACCCCACCACAGTCTAATAGAACAATGACATATCTACTACCTACTTACAACTAAAACTAACTACATACTTACTGTACTGTTATTTGAATTGACAATATTTACAAAATGCAATTTAGTTAGAAAATACTTACAAATTGACTAAACTCTCTAGCTATGAATTCAATCAAGTCAGTCTTTCCTCCCTATATGACAAAATCGAGACACAGTTAAGGTCTTTGGAAACTTTAGGAGTAGCTACAGATAACTAAGCTGCAATGCTCTTTCCACTTGTTGAGTCGTGTCTCACTGAAGAAGTCTTGAGAACTTGGCAGAGAAGTTAAACACCAGTTCGGCTCAAACGGATGGTAAAACCAGACATGATAGCCACATGAATTTTTGAAATACGGGGAGCGAATCAGTATGGCAGTCCAAGGTTTCAAGATAGGAAACCACTCCAAGGGTAGCACGAAAACATTAAGAGCCGAGTCAGTCATAATACCGGCACTAATATTCCAACAGCAGCTGGTCTTGTCAATTTTAAGCCAAACAAAACAGTATGAGTTTTTTCTGAAGGAATTCACTCAAGCGATGCTTGTTTTAAGGTCCAGAAAATGGAGCGTGATGACATTTTAAGTTGAAGGAACTGTAGCTTTTCTTGTCTTAAGATTGGCTACATTAGTAGGAAATGTAAAACACTGTTGAAATTATTATTTGTGAGGGAAACCATGTCCCAGTTATATGTCCCGGAAGTCACAGGCAGAAAACTCCAAAAGAAGGGGGAACGGTTGAGAATTCCCTATCAAATGTGAACTGTAGTCAGATGCTTTCCACAAAAAGGCATGTTGTTGCAAAATCTGGTAGAGATCAAATTACTAGGATGGTCGTAATTTGATTTAAGCTTTTAACATTTGGGTGGCCGTCATTCCGTTTCCGTCAAGATGGAGGCGATATAAAACATGACACTGAGGTGCCCTTTGCTAGTGCTACCTCTGTACCAAATTTCGTTCAATTCGGTTTCACCGTGTTTGAATTGATAGGGGGAATCGATTTGCACACATACTTGGCCACCATCTGCAAACTATTGGGCTGATGATCTTGCAGTTAGGTCAGAATATGCTTCCCACATAAACATATGTTGTTGTAAAATTTTGTAGAGACTAGATTATTACGTTGGTCGTAATTACATCTTAGCTTTTAACATTTGGGTGGTGCGATTACTATTCCGTCAAGATGGCGGCCATTTAAAACATGACACTGTGGTGCCCTTTGCTAGTGCTACCTCTGTACCAAATTTCGTTCCATTCGGTTTCACCGTGTTTGAATTGACAGGGGGAATCGATTTTCACACAAAGATGGCCGCCATCCGCAAAATATTAAGCTAATGACCTATTAGTTTGGTCAAGGGATGCGCCCTCCATAAAGGTATGTTGTTGCAAAATTTGGTAGAGATCGGAGGATTAGGTTAATCGGCATTTGATTTAAGCTTTGAACATTTGTGTGGCCGGCATTACGTTTCCGTCAAGATGGCGGCGATATAAAACATGACACTGAGGTGCCCTTTTCTAGTGCTACCTCTGTACCAAATTTAGTTCCATTCGGTTCCCCCGTGTTCGAATTAATAGGGGGAATCGATTTTGATACAAAGATGGCCGCCATCCGCAAATTATTAGGCTAATGACCTATTAGATTGGTCAAACGATGCTCCCTCCATAAAGGTATGTTGTTGCAAAATTTGGTAGAGATCGGATGATTATGTTAGTCGTAATTTGATTTAAGCTTTGAACATTCGTGTAGCCGCCATTACGTTTCTGTCAAGATGGCGGCGATATAAAACATGACTCTGAGGAGCCCTTTGCTAGTGCTACCTCTGTAGCAAATTTTGTTCCATTCGATTTCACCGTGTTTGAATTAATAGGGGTAATCGATTTTCACACAAAGATGGCCGCCATCCACAAACTATTAAGCTGATGACCTATTAGTTTAGTCAAAGGATGCTCTTACTATAAAGGTATTGTACAATACCCAAGGGGTATGCACCCCTTAGAGATCATCCCCCCCATCATCTGTCTAAATCTCATAAAAGGCAACCCTTTAAAAGCCTACCCAATATCCATCAATACTATAAGGGCAGCTGGCTACTCCATAAAGCAGCTCAACCCTTGCGTAATTATGACACACAGCGACATACTACAAACTGGTTCAACTATGCCACAACGCGCTGACAGAACAGAGGCTAAAGGTATAAAAGGTGCCTTAAGTGGGTCACGAGGATCTCTCCATCATCAGTGCTTCGACGAGACAGCCGGAGGCTAACGACAGTGTCAACCGAGGTGAGTCAGTCAGTCAGTGTTCAGAATCCTACTTTTGTAACCTAACACCCACAGTTTGTACTCACATTATAACATCACAAGATCCCTTAAAAGGGACTAACAGTTACTCATTGCTGACCAATAAACACTTGGTCAGTCTCTTACACTTGCATTACTGATCCACACTCTTCTTCACGTCCCAACGTCCTTCCTTACTCCCGTCACAGTCAGACGTGACACACCGTAGTAATAACGCCAACTCAGACGTCATTGTATTCCTCACAGCGGCTCGCGTGCTCAAGTGAAGCGCGTGCCGAACCGCTGACACCAGCAAGGTGATTATATAATAAGTAGCCGGCTGGGCGACTAGTACATCGACCCGCGTGCTAAGGCTACATCCCTTAAACCACATTTACAGTCTTTATAGGAGCGCCCCCTAGTTCCTAGCACACCACAACACACTACACTGGTCAGCTTGCCCTGTCAAGGGGAGCTACCCTTCTTTAGGCACAAACTCATAAATTAGTACAGCAACTCTCCCTTTTAGATCCACCCCCAAATAAGGGATCTAAAACACTGGTGGAGGCGGGGTACTACGCATAGAGAAAAGGGACTCAATCAACGAGCCCTCGTAGTTAAAACGACCCCTTCCGTACCGCAAAAAAAAAGCCAAGCAAATAGAGAAAAAAAAAATTTTTTAACCTCATATTGCGTCACACATTTTTTTTTTATTATTAAATGTCCACATTTAGGACTACATTAAGAGACTTTGCACACCATTTGTCGGCTAGTACGACCCCACTCCTGCCGAAGCTAAAGATTAAGAACGGTGACTTAATAACTGACCAGACTGCAGTACAACTTCTCAGGGACCTTGAATTCCAAACAGCACAGATCCGTGCTCAACACCCTGCCGCTGCAGCACAAGTTATACATTTTACACGGTCCCAGGCCAGTGAATACACACACGAGTCGCCGGTATCCAGCGATAGTGAGGTAGATTGCCTGCCAACACTCCATCCCCTATTGTTACAGCAACTGCAGATCACAGAGCAGAAAGCCAATAACCTGCTCGAGCGCATTTCAGAGCTATTAGAAACAGACACTATTAAAGCCAATAGTCACACGACAGAAGCAGTTCTGGACATCCACACTATTTTGGAGACAGTAAAACAGGATTTAGACAGAACCGTACACATAGTCGAATCCACACAGTACGACAACACACCGGCCATCAGCACAAGCATATCAGGTGACGAGCCACCTGGTAACGTAACACAGGTGTCCTACACGGGAAGCGAGGCTAATTCCCCTCCAAACAGCCCAAACACCTCGACACACAGTCTACGGGACACAGCCGAGAACGACATGAATAGACACACTGAGTACCCCATGATCCACCCCACAAAGTTCACGGGGGAAGGCCAGGATCCCGAGGAATACCTCAAGGCCTTCAATAGAACGGCCCGGATCAATGGTTGGAGCGAGGAAGTTAGAAAACGGCTCCTTCCTGCCTACCTCACAAAGGCGGCCATGACGTGGTATGAGCTCCATGAGGACGCACTAGAGGCTGCCACATGGGAGGAAACCGCGGTAATGTTGAAGGATGAGTTCCAGCTTATACCAGACGATGACGATCTCTATGACCAGATTAGACAGAGGTCACAGGGACCCAAAGAGAGCGCCCAGGCATACATCAATGTTAAATTGATAATGTGCGAAAAGTACAATGCAGCAATGACAAATAAACAGAAAGTCAAGCTGTTGATGCAGGGCCTCAGACCAGCCATAGTAGAAAAGCTATGCATCATGAACAACCTCACGGTCCAACATATGTTGAATAACATAAAGACCATAGAGGAGGGGAGAAAGATCACGGAAAAGGCTACGGAAAAAGCCGTGGATCTGCACTTCAAAACCCGGAAAGACGACACTAATGACAAAATAGACGAATTAGTGGACAGGATGGAGAAACTGACCATAGCTGCCATCCAAGCGGGCGGGAGACCGCCAAGGGATGAGCAAGCAGACACACGAGAACACTATCATACTGAGAGGGACAGGGGGTACACAGAGAGGAGACGCTACGGGAGGGAAGAAAGTTACTACCCTCCACAGCGGCCAACAACACCTCCCCCACAGGATAGGCCACACTACCCTCCTCGGTACTCACCGATAGCATACACGGACACAGAGCCGACATACCCCTCAAGGCGGTCACCATCTCCGTACACACGGGAGTACTACCCTGAGGAGTACGACCACGATATCCCCCGACGAAACAGCCCGTCACCACATAGACAGTCCTACGCTGCCCCACAGTACAGGGGAAATGGGGAATATCGGGAAAACCCGCCCCCACGCAGTCAAGGCTATGCTGCCCCGCAGTACAGGGGAAATGGGGAATATCGGGAGAACCCGCCCCCACGCAGCCAAGGCTATGCTGCCCCGCAGTACAGGGGAAATGGGGAATATCGGGAGAACCCGCCCCCACGCAGCCAAGGTTATGCAGCCCCGCAGTACAAGGGAAATTGGGAACAGCGAGAAAACCCACCCTCGACCAGACAGGGGTATGCAGCTGACCAATATAGGGAAAAGGGGAACCGACGGGAACACCCGCCCCAGCAGCAGCAGACATACACCCCACCCTGGCGGAGACAGAATAACGGACAACAGGGCAATAACCGACAAGGAAGAAAACCCACTAGAGGAAGGGACAACATGGACAAACACACGAAGGGCCCAGAACACTACCCCCTCCCAGACGAATACCCGAGGGAGTTCAGGGATGAAACACCCCACAGGACAGACAGGGGGGCAATACTCCCTACGCCTAAACACACACCGCAAGCAGGGAGTTGGCGCAGCCACCCCGAGGGGGGGCGCACATACATTACAGGCAGGCGTACACCCACATTTTCAAAAAACGCCTAGACGGGGAGGTTCGGCTAGCTGATGAAGCAGCTGAGGTTCCTCCCCCAACACAACACAAGAAAGGCCCTTCCCCCAAGAAAACTCGTAAGAATAAGGGGAAGAAGCAGCCAGCTAAAACTAAGGCTGACGATCCGCCCCCGGACCGTTTCCAAACACACCCCGTGCAAGGAGACGGCAACTGTCTGTTTAGGGCCATGAGCTTTCTAATCCGGAATACCGAGGATTATCATGGGGACTACAGACAGAAGACGGTCAAACATATCCTGGCCAACTGGAAAGAGTACCGGGACTTTGTGTCGGACGAGCGGGAAAACCCATTCCAGACCGGGGCGGATTACCAAAAATACATGGGCAAGGACGGCACCTATGGCAGTGCCGTAGAGGTAACCGCTCTCGGCAAAGTGCTCAAAGCCAATATCCATGTATATACGGATGTGCACTCGCCTCCGCTATTCTCAACTGCGGGATTCAATAGGGACCTACACATACTTTTCACAGGAAACCCTAAGGCGGGACATTACACACCCCTCACAATTAGAAGCCAACAGCCCGAGAACACGCCCACACCCTCCAAACAGAAAACCCCACCCCCTTCACCACACCACAGGGGGGGAATTGACCATACACAGGCGCGTGACGCGAGCTCGCTCGGCATGGGGAAGCCAGCAACAGGAGTCGAACTCGCGACCGCCTGGAACAAAAGTCGGGTTAACAAAGGCAAGCTCAGGGTCACATTTGCAGACACACCTTCCCGAGAGGAAGAAACCAACAACAACACAACTACACAAAGGCTGGGAACAATTAATACACTAAACGTTCGCCAGCAGACTCCTAGTCTCACAGCAAGACCGGTTAAAGGAGCTGGCAATGTACCTGGCAAACGCACTTTGCTGACCTGGGCAAAGTACTCAGGACAGGAAGTAAGCCGAGAGGCGAAGCGTGCTAGGTACGATAAACGGACAGATCCATGCCCTCCCAGCACAAATGTCACTCCGGCAACAACAACAACAACAACGTACATCTTACACAACACATCGGTGCAGGGCAGTGGATTTCAGGTATCGGCCCTCACGATACACGCCACCATAAATGGCCACAGAGTGCAGGCCCTAATCGATACTGGGGCTGCCGTAAGTTGTGTTAATAGCCGACACATTGCCGAGGCGCAAATACAAGGTGTCACGGGGGACATCCGGCTGGTAGCGGCCAATGCTCAGACGTTAGAAAACAGGGGAGTGGCAAACATACATATTAGGATAGACCATTTTGCCACAATGCACCCCATGTTCGTTATCGAACACCTTTCTGCGTCAGCCATAATAGGCATGGATTTTCTCGCTAGATATGAGGCTAGCATAAATTTCGCTAGTGGTCAGATGCTTTTAAAGCACGACCAGAGGCTCACCACACATCCCATGGTATACACCAGGAACAGAGATGGGATTCGAGCGGAGCGAGAAAACCACGAGCATCAGGCCCCTACACTGCACACTATCAGCCAATACACAAACACACACACTGATAAGGCGGCCAACCAGAACCACACGCAGGACCTGACTCCGGAGCAAAATAAAAGGCTCACGGAGCTCCTGGAGACCAACAGAGATATTTTTGCCCACTCAATGAAGGATCTCGCTGTGACAGACCTCATTGAACACCACGTCACACTCACTAGTGACCGACCAGTACACCAGCCTCCCTTCAGAGTGAGCCAGAAGGAGAGACATGCCATCGATGCCCAAATCTCAGAGATGCTCGAGGCAGGGGTCATTGTTCCAGTTCTTTCTAACTATTCCTCTCCAGTTCTGCTGACCAAAAAGAGGGACGGATCGCACCGATTTTGTACTGACTACAGGAGGCTCAATAAGTTGGTCGAAAATGATAGTTATCCACTACCAAGGGCAGACACCTATTTGGACGCCCTTGGTGGAGCTAGCTGGTTCAGTTCGATGGATTGCTATAGCGGATTCTATTCAATCCCCGTCTATGAACCAGATAGGCACAAGCTGGCGTTCGTTACAGAGAACGGACTATTTACCTACACCCGTTTACCGATGGGTCTCCGTAACGCCAGCCAAACCTTCCAAAAGCTAGTGGATAAGACATTTTCAGGGCTTAAATGGCGTTCCGTATTGGTGTACGTGGATGACATAACGGTCTTCTCCAACACTTTTGACGAACACATCGTACATTTGGAGGAGGCTTTCGCAAGGATCAGAGAAGCTAAACTAAGGCTTAAACCTGCGAAATGTCAATTTGCCAGACAGCAAATTAACATATTGGGCCATATTGTCAACCGGGAGGGCATTATTCCCGACCCAGCCAAGACTGACGCAATAACGGGCATCCCAATGCCCACAAATTTGAAACAATTGCGCAGTTTTATTGGCTTGGCTTCGTACTATCGCAAGTATATCTATAGGTTTGCACACATCGCCCATCCCCTAACTGAACTCACACGTGAAAAAACGCCCTTCAGCATCACGCAGGAACACATAGATGCCTTCAACACACTGAAGCAACTATTGACCTCACCTCCATTGCTGCAACACTTCCATAGTGATAGGCCCACATTTTTACACGTGGATGCCAGCCTGTATGGGTTGGGAGCAGCCCTATTGCAGGAAGACGCCGAAGGGCGCAAACGGCCCGTCGCCTACGCTAGCAGGAAGCTAACGGCCGTTGAGACTAGATACTCTGCCACAGAGCGGGAAATGCTGGCATTTTCGTGGGGAGTGAACTATTTTAGAGTATACCTCTATGGTATCAAGTTCACGGTAGTGACTGACCACGCGAGCTTGCTTTTTTGGGACAAATTTAAAAACCCAAATTCGCGCCTCAACAGGTTTATATTCCGCCTGTATGAATATGATTTCGTGGTCAAACACAAGAAAGGCGCTACACACCTAGACGCAGATGGGTTGTCTAGGCTGCCAGTAGCCGATCCCCCGGATGACAGTAAGGACCACGACTGGGACGATATGCCCACCTTTGCCCTGACGGTGGTTGACATCAAACAGGAGCAAGAAAGTGATCCGCACTTGAAACAGATTCTATTGGCACTAGAAGACTTGGATAAAGTGGACTCCAAGACAGCACGGCTGTCTAGGCGATTTTTCCTAGACAAAGACGGGGTACTGAAATTTAAGCCCACAGCCATGCACGATAGCGCACCTATAGCGGTTCCGGAATCATTGAGAGAAAATATCATGATCGGACACCATAATAGCCCAATAGCAGGGGCACACTTAGGTACGCATAAAACTTACCTTAGAATCCGTGACAAGTACTATTGGGTAAACATGAAGGCCGACATAGATACCTTTGTCAAGACATGTCACACCTGCCAACGATTCAAAACAAGACCTGGCAAGCCTCATGGACTACTCAACCCAATTCCCGTGGGAGAGTTATTTCACAGAGTCGGAATAGACGTGAAAGGCCCCATTACAACAAGTCAGAAAGGCAATAAATATATCCTGGTGGCCACCGAGTATCTCACACGATACATGATTACAAAGGCTGTTCCCAAAGCAGACACGAACAGCATAGCCGAATTTTTATTTGACATAATTACACGATATGGCCTATTCCAAACCTTATTATCCGACAGAGGTACTATTTTCACCTCGAGAGTGCTCCAACAGTTTCTGGAGATACTCAGGATTAAGGCATACACTACCACGAGTTTTTCACCGCAAACCAACGGACTCACGGAAAGTATGAACAAAATACTTGGAATAGCGCTGGCTAAATTTACAGAGGACGCAGGAACAGACTGGGATGAATATCTGCAAAGCATTACTTTTAGTTATAATACCTCTGTATCTACGGCTACGAAACACTCTCCACACTTCCTACTGCACGGATACACACCCAGAAGTCCCATAGACAATATATGTATCCCACAGGACGCCCACACAGACAATGCGGCTCGGCTAGAGCATTTGCAGATAGCCCGCATGGACGCTAGAAAAAACATAGCCGAGGCCCAGAAAAAACAAAAAGAGCGGTACGATCAGAATAGAAAGACCGTGGAATACACACCCGGGCAATTGGTCATGGTCTCCAATCATGCCCGTAAGAAAAACGTTTCCGAATTCCTCCTACCACGATGGGCAGGTCCCTTCAAAGTCTGCAGGAAGGTATCTGACCTAAATTATATAGTGAACGTGCGCCATGGGAGGAAACTCATAAAGGACACTATTCACGCCCGCCGGATGAAGGCATATCACACACGTAAAGCACACACACCTACATGTAAAGGCGGGCACACTGCTAAAAGAAAAGGAAACGGTCCCGTTGGAACACGTGGGAAGAAAGCCAAGAAATAGCCCACTGACCGAACCGGGATACCATCCTAACACTCACCAGAACTGTCCCGGAGACACAACCTTCATGGCGCCGGAAACAATTACTCTGGGTAAAAGGCGGTCTCCAGACCCGCAACCTTCTGAATACCAGGAATATAAGGTTGAGTAAATATCCAGTCGTAGAATAAGGATAATGAGAACGCTAAGACTAATTGGGACAGTCCCACTAACAGCGGGTCATAAACGAAAAACAATACAATCGCCTCTGGCATCTGGTCACCAAATACGCGACTAGCGGACCAGACACACTCGCGTACAATGCATATGAGATTTCCGAAGTGAAATGCCATGGCCTGTGGTTTGGATTCCAAGTAAAACGGAAATCCCGTGGCACATGATCTCCAGAAATGGTCACGTTAAACCACAAAATTCCCCTCTTGCCTTTTTATAATGCGAAGAGCACTAACAGAAAGCAGGCTGATTAAGAACACATGTTCGGATACACAGCGTTATCGAAACAAGTAAACAAGCGAGCGCGCAAGACATTGCAACCCGACACCACCATAATCAGCAGTAAAGCAGACCTCAGTGATAAACTGCGAGCCTTACAGACGACAGTTCCCAAAGCACACTGCACGGAATCATTCATAGCCAACCCAAGAGCCCTATATCTTCAAAATTTACACTACGAGGAGAGGGCAAAAATAAGCAAACTCCTCGCAGGAAGGTATACTAGGGGTTGCGCATAGAAAAACACACAGCCCATTTGCCATAGTGTAGGCGGCACAGAAATGGTCACCAAATCTTTACAGACAACCGGCTTCGAACCCATGTCCACACACAAAAACCTCGTACCGAAAACTAACTAAACAACGGTATTTTCGGTACGAGAAACACAAACAAAATACAGACAGAATGCCCGCAGAACATGAACAACGCAGACATATAACACAGAGAATTACATAGAACACGGGTTCGAACCCCAGAGAAAATTGCACGCCAGGGAAAAACAAGCAGACGGCCTTCCAATCACACCAAAATTGGCCCATATAACGGCTTAGACAGATAATACTACATTCCTGCGGCCAAATGACAGGCATAAAATTCCAGAAATACACTTGACAGGGAAAATGGACTTTCCAGACAGAGACATATAAATTTCGTAAGACAACGGTCTTACGGAATAATGGCCACACAACGGCAATAGTAGCAGGGCGGATTACCACATCGGGCCGCCAGGAATTTAACACAATGACCACACTGGCATACGTGCAGAAAAACACGCAACAGTGGTTAACCTACATAAAATCCCGGCCTGAAGTTACACACACAAACTGATGACTTGCAGACTTAGCCACTTTGCAACACTGTCGATGACAAAACGCGATTGTGTAGTGGCAGTGACCATGAATAAACAAATGCAGAACAATCATAACACTATACATTTTTCAACACTGCGAAAGCATTTATCAACAAGCAGACGTCACAGACCAAAACTTGTCGCAGGCCCAGAGTAGCACGTTCGTAAAGACGTTGGCAGGCCACGGGCGCTTCCTACCCATACACAATATACACAGTAGGACTTGGCCCTACAGCAGACCAGGCGTCCGCGTGGTGTAGCGGAGCGTAGTCACACACACACACACAAACGCGCTCACCAATCAGGGGCGAACATAGGGACTTTGAGGAAACGGGACCTCCCCTTAACAACTTCTTTTTGCGACCCTAGTCCCGAAACAAATCATTCCAGGCGACTAGGACTTAGCCCTATAACGGACCAGAGTAGGTCGTGAAGCTTCGCTATCCCAAAGCGCGGATAGAAAACCAACATGGACCAAGGAAGGATGACAAGAGAACATGCTAACAGCGTCCCACTCTACTCCCTTCCCATAACCTTTTCACGTCCAAACATAAACAACGCAGACACATGAACACGACCAGCACAGCTACACTACACTACAAAGTATACATAAGGGTTGGTAAACTTCATGTGTTTACAGAAAGGGCATGCTACGCCTTGAGCCCCACCGCTATCACCTGAATGAGAGGGGTGCATCGGCAAACACCAACTAAGCGTAATGCACATCTCCATATGAGAGATGAGGCCATAAGTAATAAATACTAACCATTTTTTTTAAATTTAAATCATCCCGCATGAGAGGGAAATATATTAGTATTATGCCTCAACCTACACCTATCCATACATGAGTGCAAACGCCTCATATCCAGACGCATGCATGTATATCCCATCCATTCACCAGGGGATATTGATATCAGACCGGCATGGATTTTTATTTTATTTTTTGCAACCCCGGGAATTACCTGCCCCGTTCCACTCACTGTAGGAGCATCCCAGCACAAAAACCGGTTCCAGGCCGCCACTAACGCGGAATTCGGAAGTGCGCAACCTCCTCCTACCCTGCTTTAACCCACTCTACAGATAACTACCCCCAGATCACAATAACAGGGTACCTGACGCCACAGACCCTACTAACACCTCCATCAAGGTTAAAAAAGAACATTATCGCTGGAGAAGCTGATATAGCACAGGTAGCCTAAAGTAGTCTACGTATGTAGAGGTTTTACCAGCCCACCACACTGGAAGTATTTTACATTTGACACTTTTTACACAGGTTACACCTATATTTAAAAAAAAAAAAAAAAAAAAAGGGAACCTGAAACACCCTGGCTGATGATACCGGCGTTAGCCAAAGGTCAAAAGCACAACACTAGGTGCAGAGCTGGGGAAGGCGATGTGGACCCTTACCCCAGTCGGCTCATCAAATTACTGACGACTAGACCAAATAGACGAACCACGTAAGGTCAAAGCATTCGCGGCCTGGTCGGGCAAGCTCTGGAATCCTAGGTGCGCATAAACCGCCCCTGGGAGGAAGGGATGCTAAACCCACTTTGAGCCACGGTCGTCGAAGCCAAAACCTGCAGGGAGACTTCCTGAGAATGGCGGGAGAAATAGCTCACTCCGCGCCGGCCTCGGGAGCTATCCCTAGAGACGACCATATTATGACTAGACTGTTAGTTAAATTTACGTAAGTAGGACTTCCATGGCGGGGAGTCAGACTCCTATTCGTCAGGAGTGAAGCAGGATCCAAGGGTTCAGCAGGACCAATCCTAGATCCGACAAGTCCTTACCCCGCGAGGTGAAGGTGAAGACCACGACGGTAATCAATAATGCAGAATGAAATATGAATATATATATATGGAATGTACGCGCTCATTCGGTCCTGCGCCCACGTAAATGGACGACAACGGGTCGCCAGAGTTCTTAAATGAGTAGCATAGCGGGCACTCAAAAGGGTTCAGTGGGCCAACCCAGCAATGCCGATTAAGGCGAAGAGGACTCCCCGGACGCTCACTTCCCGGAGGACATATGAATACAAATATTGCGGCCGACACAGGCAAAGAGGACTCCCCGGACGCTTTTTTCCCGGAGGATATTATGCCATTGGACCACACTGTCCAATGCCCACATAAATGACGACGCATCGGGCAGTCAGAGGGCATTAAGAGATGGGGCATTGCGCGCCCCTCACAGGAGCCAAGTGGGCGGCTCACCTACGTCAAATAGGAACAGCACCCGGTTATGAACACGAAAGTTACAGCGGGCGAAACGGTTAGCTTAGTGGCACCGTAAGCGCCTGCGCATAGATTAGTCCTAGTAATAGACGTCGACACCTAGAGTTAAGGGGACGGAATCTAGCGACCCTAGAGACAACCGGTGTTTCTGGGGCTCGTGCGGGTGGTGATCTGGGGATTTAATTGCCCCAGGCGATCGTCCTAGGCCAAATTTAGTTATAGACGGTTGCATTTGACACGCAACCTAGGATTAAGCAAATTTAATGAACACTGTTGCAATTCAGCACAGCATCTTTCGGCAATAGATTAAGGCAACCCTCTCGGCTTAGATGTAGTTTTTTTTTTATATATACCATAAGTAGAATAAGTAGTATAAGAGAACGCCGTTCGGCGCCTGATGACCCACAAATCCGTCATCAGGGTAAGTCCGATAACTCATGATAAGTTATTATAATGTAGCATAGTCTTACATTTAAGACAATTTTTTTTAATACATATATTGAGGTAAAATTTCGGCGCCTGGCGGCCCAAATTCGTTGCCAGGGTAAGCCCAATACTACAACACATTAGGAAATGACGTCACGGCACCATATAGGGTAAGCCCGGCCATATATCGAGTAATAATAACCATGCCATTCTTTTCACAGGTAAAAAGGGGCTTCAGACTGTGGCAACGCTGCCACAGGAAGCGGCATATGGAATAGGGAATTTCAATGTTTTGTTAACCTCTCCATTTTTTTTTTGCAGGCATTGTCACCTAGAATATGACACGTGTAATTATGATTTTGCTGCCAGATAGCAGCAACATGCTATTTAATGCCCCCTTATTGTAGTATTATACCTGTGCATACTAACCTCCATTTAACATTCATTCTCACTTACACACTCACTACATTTTTTTTTTACAGCTACACGTCAATAATCTGCACAGCAGGAATGATGCCTGTGGGGCATCAGGCTTGCTGGCAGATCTGCATAAAACAAAAACACTTGAAGCGTCAAAATGCGACGCAGCTTACGGCGATGAGGGCGCAACCGGCATGTGGCGGCGACCCTCATGGCCAAGTGTGCAAGCATTCACCCACAGAGGATGCTTCACAGACTAGGTATTAAGAATACACTGCAAGCGGTACGACCACTCAACCGTGCCAAGAGGTGGCCGTATGGGATCAGCCGTGATACGGCAAGCGTACGTACAAACAGGTAGCGTGCACGCGAGGATCCAAACAAAAACTAGAATTATAAGGGTTTAGCGCGCTTAAGTAGACATAAGGTCATTGTAGTTCATAATTTTAAAGAGTAAACTACATACATACTCATGCGCCCACGGGCAATTATTCCAATGGAAATTCCTAAATGTCAGCATCGCAACATAATACATTAAACACTATATATATTTTTGTCTGTTTATCAAGTTCACGTGTACACGATGTCTATATTTTTGTTTTGTTTTGTTTCGTTTGCTAAGGTAACACGTAACCAATGTCTGTGAATTGTTTTCTTTCATTTTTCTCTCTTCTAACTTCCCCATTTGTCAGGGTGTTCCGTTTTATCCCACACCAATAAATACATTTTAAATATTTCCTTTAAATTATACCCTGGAACACCCATTTTTTTCTATTCTCTCCTATCTTCTTTATTGCAGGGAGCACTTTTTCCCCAAGATAGGGCGGACGACGCAATCATCCGTTCGGCCCTGGGTTTTTCCTCCCTGCACAACTATGTAACCATGTATAACCATGTTTTTTTTCTTTTTTATGCCGACAACGGCAATGGCGATTGTGCCTCAATAGCAATTATTTTCTTTATTCAACAATGTTAATGCACATTTCACCATGCAATGTAAAATTTATATACATATATATCTATGTACACCCCATAACCCTCCCCTCTGAACACGGGCTGACCGCACACCTACACTTCTGCACGACGACACCCGTTCCATACGACGACGCTTACGACGCCACCACCAGAAGAGACGAGGGGGATTCAAAAACTACTACGACAACATCCCAACCCCAAGTGCCCTTCCCGGTCGCGAGGACGCGACCAAATGGAGGAAGAGGCTTGTACAATACCCAAGGGGTATGCACCCCTTAGAGATCATCCCCCCCATCATCTGTCTAAATCTCATAAAAGGCAACCCTTTAAAAGCCTACCCAATATCCATCAATACTATAAGGGCAGCTGGCTACTCCATAAAGCAGCTCAACCCTTGCGTAATTATGACACACAGCGACATACTACAAACTGGTTCAACTATGCCACAACGCGCTGACAGAACAGAGGCTAAAGGTATAAAAGGTGCCTTAAGTGGGTCACGAGGATCTCTCCATCATCAGTGCTTCGACGAGACAGCCGGAGGCTAACGACAGTGTCAACCGAGGTGAGTCAGTCAGTCAGTGTTCAGAATCCTACTTTTGTAACCTAACACCCACAGTTTGTACTCACATTATAACATCACAAGATCCCTTAAAAGGGACTAACAGTTACTCATTGCTGACCAATAAACACTTGGTCAGTCTCTTACACTTGCATTACTGATCCACACTCTTCTTCACGTCCCAACGTCCTTCCTTACTCCCGTCACAGTCAGACGTGACACACCGTAGTAATAACGCCAACTCAGACGTCATTGTATTCCTCACAGCGGCTCGCGTGCTCAAGTGAAGCGCGTGCCGAACCGCTGACACCAGCAAGGTGATTATATAATAAGTAGCCGGCTGGGCGACTAGTACATCGACCCGCGTGCTAAGGCTACATCCCTTAAACCACATTTACAGTCTTTATAGGAGCGCCCCCTAGTTCCTAGCACACCACAACACACTACACTGGTCAGCTTGCCCTGTCAAGGGGAGCTACCCTTCTTTAGGCACAAACTCATAAATTAGTACAGCAACTCTCCCTTTTAGATCCACCCCCAAATAAGGGATCTAAAACAGTATGTTGTTGGAAGATTTGGTAGAGATCGGATGATTAGGTTAGTCGTAATTTGATTTAGGCTTTGAACATTTGTATGGCCGCCATTACATTTCCGTCAAGATGGCGGCGACATAAAACAAGACACTGAGGTGTCCTTTGCTAGTGCTATCTTTGTACCAAATTTCGTTCAATTCGCGTTTACCGTGTTCGAATTGATAGGGGGGAGGGGACAAACATTCAGAGTACACACACTCTCTCACACACACACAGACTCACACACACACACACACACAGACACACTTTTTTCCGCCCTGTGTTGATCTCATAAGTCTACTTTCATTTTTTGCAAAAATCGAAAGTAGGCTAAAATAAACCCCAAATGACAAGAAGGTTACCATCCCCATAAGACATTAAAATGATAAAAATATGCATACAAAAATGAGAAAAAAAAGTTAATTAACCGCCAATTGTAAAATACTTTCTTGCAATAAATGAGGTTGATCCTCCTACGAAAACCAGCATATTTTTACTATTATAGACTATAGTTTGCCCGGTGAAATCTACCTCCGCCTTCTAGCGTGCCGAGAGATTTTTTTTTATTATTTTTATTGTCAGACAAACCGAATTGTGCATTAGCTTTGTTTATCTTTGTGATAGGCACTTTCTCCCATATTTAACGTCAGGGGATTAAATAGAGATTATTAACGTAACGATACATGTGAGAAATGAAACCAACCTCTATTTGAATATTATTATTGTTGCAAGTAAATGTAAATGATACTTTTTCCGATTGCCGACGTTCAGTATTACTTTTTTTTACAATACATTCAGGGATGTGAATATTAGTATTTTTATTAGCCTACTTTCGATTTTTGTAAAAAATGAAAGTAGACTTATGAGATCTACAAAGGGCCAAAAAATGTGTGTCTGTCTGTGTGTGTGTGTGAGTGTGTGTGTGTGTACTCTAATTGTCTGTCCCCCCGCTATCAATTCGAACACGGTGGAACCGAATTGAACGACATTTGGTACAGAGGTAGCACTAGCAAAGGACACTCCAGTGTCATGTTTCATATCGCCGCCGTCTTGACGAAAACGTACTGGCAGCCACCCAAATGTTAAAAGCTTGAATCAAATTACTACCAAACTAATAATCTGATCTCTACCAAATTTTTCAGCATTATACCTGTATGTATAAAAAAAATATTTTGACCAAACTACAAGGTCATCAGCTCAATAATTTGCAGATGGCGATCGTGTATATGTGCAAATCGATTTCTCCTATGTTTTCAAACACGGTGAAACCGAATTGAACGAAATTTGGTACAGGGGTAGCATTAGCAAAGAGCATTTCGGTGTCATGTTTTATATCGCCACCATCTTGACGAAAACGTAACGGTGGCCATCCTCATGTAAAAAGCTTAAATGAAATTACGGCCAACCTAATCATCTGATATCTACCAAATGTTGCTACAACATACTGTCCCCGTCCATCGACAGTGGATCGGATGGCCCGGCAAAATACATCGCGATACCCCCCGAAAAAAAACCGGGATCAAAGCATACATAAAAACCCTGATTGGGATCTAGGTGCAATTTGATCACACAAAAAAATGCCGGAGGAATGAGACCTCTAATGATCTCGGTGTGGTAAAAAGGAGAGGCGTACCTGGAAAAATCAATTTCCCCCTAGATCCAAATCAATCCTCACACTGAAAAGAAAATTCAGATTAGTAAAAATCAGAAGTGCATAAACGTTCATAAAATCAAAAAGGTTTCATTTTCATCCCACAAACCAACAAGTAACAATCAAAATAAAATATCCAGTCCTATCCTTCCTCAGGGATTCAATCTAACTTATTACTTGCTCTGGACTGCAAAAGAAAAAGAAAATTAAAACTCATATCGAGAGAAAAAGAAAGTTTAGTTGAATAGGGTCAATGAATCTCCTCGGTCCTAACCTTGGATATAATTAAATTAGGAGATTTGATAAAGTGATTTCTGACTGAAAATACAAATTTAAATAGTGTCCAATTTGACTATGAGGAACTGTCGTACACCCAGAATGTCCATCATATGGTGCCTCAATTAATTAAATGTGAATTTACGTGACCAGATTACAACATATTCGGGAAGGACAAATTAATTCAGGAAAAATTAACTCGCCTGGAAATAAGTCATGTGGATCTCCATTCGAGCTAAAAGAATGACCTCAAATTGCACAAACCTAAGTGCCAATTGCAATCCAAATAATTAAATAACTAAATAATTAAAGTCTCTATCAGACCTTCAATCAACTTCATAATATTAACAAATTTACATTTAATTAAATTATCTATTTTACAACTATATTTTCCTAATATTTACAACATTTTCATTTAATCTTATTTGTGGCAAATTCAGTTCATCTTTGCATAATATTTCTCAGACAATTAGTGAGTTAATTGCAAACACCAATGATCTTCTACAATGTGTGGAATGATCAATCATTTATGCTTAATCCGCATGTTTTCCAACAATGAACTATTCGTCTGCAAAAAAAGAAACTGCACTGTTTACAAGTTTCCAAGCTTCAAATTATCTACGGATAAATTGTTCATGACATAATTGTCTAATATTAATTATCCACGTGTCCATCAATTAATGATTTAATTTTTTACAAACTCTTTCCTTTCCATTTTACAAATCCTTTAACTATTTAATTATTTACCATTTAATTGTTTCATAAATTCATCAATTGAGCCATTTAAATATACACCAGACCTTTCTATAATTATTACGACGTTGACAAAATTATGTATAGATTCAATAAAAGAAACACTCCCAACAATGCATATATCAGGTCTGCTATCGTTCATTATCCATTTAATAAATTACGTGGTCTCATTTGTTAACGAAAATTCTTCTAGTAATAAGCCAATTCCGCCATCACGATCATTGCATGGTGAAATTTATACATCAGCACGACTCTGTACACTGACTAGTTTTCACACAAAAAAAACAAATAGTAGGTCCCCATTTCAACCATTAATGCCTGTAGTCAGTTTATCATCTTAATTCATTTTTATATATATTGTAATAATACATAATTGTTATTTTAATTTCTTTTACTGGCTACCACTTAATAATTCTTCACAGAATATGTGAATATAATTCTTATGATTCATCTTTTTATAGTATCGACCACTACTGATATATCTGATGTATTTTTCTTAATTATTATCTATCAGTAACGTAGATCACCTGTGCACATAAGAAAGCACAACAATAATTTTATTTTGTGTTTGAATAACAAAGTCAAGCGAACAGAGCGTGTTAAAAAACCAAATTCCAAGTCAAATTCAAATTAAAACTCAAACTGAAATAAAGAACGATCTCTGAAATTGGAGACGTTATCTCCGATAATTAGAAACGTGTGATCAAAAATCGAAAATAGGGTAGCATGGCTCAAATCTATACCATAGATTAATATCATTACTCGAAAACCATTCTGGCCTACCATAATCAATTAGATCTGAAATTCAAACTGATTATATGCATCTGTCAGAAAGCAGAAATATTCTAAGAATTTTCCTAAATATTTGAGAATATCGAAGGTCATTAAGATGTGAAACAAATGTAATCATCATCATAATCATCAAACGATAATGATCGTCCACTTAAAGTTTGTGAGGAAAAAATAATAAAATTGTAAGTGGATTGGAACTGAAATACGATGAAGTCCCATACTAGCATCATGTCAACTAATTACATCCTTAAAATTCACCTAAGTGCTGTGAGCATCTGATAATGATAATCAGACTATAAATTCTGGTTCCAAGAAGCATGCTTTCTAATCTCAAAATGTTGACTTATTCATTACCTACTTAATTAAATTATTAACAAATTAATCACATGACTGGTATAATGGCTAACTAAAATGAGTAGATAGTCTACTCATTCTACTTAAATAAGGAGAAGTGTGGCTCACTGACTGGTCGAAAAATGGTTAGATAATTGTGGAACAAGCCTGGCACAAATCTGGATCTTGAAGCAGGGTACCACGTTTTCCATCGTCCTCCCCATTTCTTTCTTCTTTTTCCATTTTCCAGTAAGATGATCTTCTTGCCCTCCGAATTCGGGCTCGGAACTCCCCGAACCGTTCCATGCCAGTCCGAATGTGGCTTCCCACAATATCTGCATCTTCCCATTGGTGGTTAAATCATCCCATCGAGCCTCCTTCTGACGGTCTAGTTCCCCATGTTAATTGAGAAAAAGTTTGAATTGAAACAATACGGCAACAAATTTGCGCACGTTAGGAAACGTTATGGCTCCATGACGGATTTCACAAGTCCTTATGTGGTACACGGTTCTTATCCTATTTCAACAGAAATAGTGATATTCCACCCCGTGTAGTGCCATGAGTCCACCGCGACGATAATGTTCTGTACTCCTCAAGGATTAGTACAATTACGACCAACTTAGCACAGATTGTAAGTGCCGAAACTTTGTGATCATAAATGCTTGCCTCGACCTTCGAGAACACAAGTTCATAACAAGCCTCTGCCAAGCAACTTGAGCAGTATGTTCCCATTCTGCTAGGTAGAAAAGCACGAGCTAATATAGCCAGTCATACATGTCCATAGGGCCCTTTTGCATCTTTGTGTGAAAATCGATTCCCCCTATTAATTCGAACACGGTGAAACCGAATGGAACGAAATATGGTACAGAGATAGCACTAGCAAAGGGCACCTCAGTGTCATGTTTTATATCGCCGCCATCTTGACGGAAAAGTAATGGCGGCCACATAAATGTTAAAAGCTTAAATCAAATTACGACCATCCTAATAATTTGATCTCTACCAGATTTTGCAACAACATGCCTTTTTGTGGAAAGCATCTTATGACTGACTACAAGGTCATCAGCCCAATAGCTTGCAAATAGCGGCCATGTATGTGTGCGAATCAATTCCCTATATCAATTCAAACACGGTGAAACCGAATTGAATGAAATTTTTTTCAGAGGTAGCACTAGCAAAGGGCACCCCATATTCATGTTTAATATCCCTATAGCACGTTGTATTTCAACAAGCCACTACAACCGACATTCAATTATACTCCTTGAAAAGGACAAAGAGTTATAACTATACCCATGCATTTAGGAGAAAGTAGGCTACATGTTCTTTACTGAACATCTTGTTTTCTTCTGCGTCAGCGTAATTGGACTATACACTAGGTTAGCAATATAGGCTACAATAAATGTATATCCTTACACAAATAAATGTAATTAAAAGTTCCTTACAGGTTTCTGCTTAGGACAATGGCAAGTCCTTCAAGCGATATAGAATTTAACTCTCAAATACATAAGACGTTGTTGCATTTAGACTGCGTAATTGGATTTGTGATGGACTGTGTTTATTGTTAATATCGATAGAGTCGAGTTCTACGTCCGATATCTGCCAATGTTAATCCGTTATTTGCTGGTTTGTTCTCTTTGTAGTTGTTCGAATATCTTTAAAAGTAATATTTATATACTCCACAAAAGTTTTAATACATTTATTATTTCTTGTAGTTAAATGATCGATTCCTTGTGTTAAAAGTTTCAAACGTATCAATGCTATGCTTTCTTGTGTCACAACTCATAACTTCATTCTTGATTGCTCTTTAAATTTTTTCCTCACTAGATCTAGAAACGTTCACGTTACTGAACAGCAAAAGTAAACATGTCTAGACATATACTGAATGAGTTTTTAAATGGTATGGACTCAGTCTTGAGGAAATAATCCATGACGAAAATCAATACATGTAAACAAAGATAAGGGAATGCAGCTGAAATCAATCAGAAATCCCTATAAACGTCAAATTAGCAGGTTAAAAAATCAAGGAAGTTGGTGACTACTGCTACTTAGGAAGAAAAATTACCAGTGATGGGCGATGCAGAGAGTATATAAAAGGTAGGTTGGCACAGGCAAGGAGAGTACTTCTACTGAAAGGAAATTTGTCTACATCAAAATTAATAGATTTAGGTATTAGAAAGTCATCTTTTATCTCTGTGATGGATGGGGTAAAGGTAGAAGTGGCAGCATATGCGAGCAATTATGTTTGCAGATGATCTAATGATATGGGCCAATGGAGAGGCCGAGGTACAAGAAAGTTTGAATGTATGGGTTGAGAGAGTAAAACAGTATGGTTTGAAATTTAATGCAAATAGGTGTGAATAACAACAGATGTACTAAAGAAGGTGATAGTTTCAAATATTTAGGGAGTGTAATAGAAGTAAGTGGTAAAAATGACAAGGAGATCAGTAAGAGAGGAAGGCGGATTACATCAGAGCGAGAGAGGTCTGGTATAGAGCAGGGACGAACCCCAGAAGAGCAAACGGGTATTGTATCGAATGTATTATGTCCCAATACTCAGCTACGCATCAGAAACGTGGGTTATGAAGAAGAGACAGGTGAGCAGGATCCAGGCTTGCGAAATGACATTTCAGAGAAGCAGATTAGGAATAACAAGAATGGATAGAGTAAGAAATGAGAGAGTGAGAGAGATTGAGGAAGGGAATCCCTAACAAGAGATCAGAGAGAAGTCGAGAATGAGTTGTTAACGACATGTTTGGAGAATGCAGGAGGGAAGGATATCAAGGAGGATGTATGAGATGGAAATGGAGGGCGAGAGACCAAGAGGAAGGCCAAGAGATGGGTGGATTGTGGGTGTGAAGGAAGGAGTGGAGAAAAGAGAAGAGGAGTGGGACAGGGTGAGGAGTTAAATATGATGGGAGGATAGAAAACGATGGAGAGGCTTGTGTTCCAAGCTGACCAAGCCAGGGGATGGAAACTGTAGAAGATGATGATGATGATGATGAAAAGTCATTTTTGAAAGCCTTTGTCTGGAACGTATCTTTCTATGGAAATAAAACATGGACCGTTGACCAAGCAGAAAAGAGGAGAATAGAAGCGTTTGAAATGTGGTGTTACCGAGAAATGATGAAGATCAGATGGAATAATAAATGAAGAAGTAATAAGATGAGTGGGCGAGAAGAGACGATTCTGGCGTTTGGTAATAAAGAGAAGAGATAGGTTGGTAGGTCACATATTGAGACACCCAGGAATAGCAAACGTAGTTATGAAAGGAAAGGTCGAGGACAAGATCTGTAGGGGTACACCAAGGTTAGAATATGTTACACAGATTTAAGGTGTGCTAGCTATGTAGAAATGAAACGATTAGCTCAGTACAGGGAGGCATGGAACGCTGCATCAAACCAGTCAAAATACTGAACACTCAAGCACACTCTGTAGATGCAGAGGTTTTGCTGTTACTACAGAAATTATCACACAGCCTACACTTCAATTGACTCACCTTGAGTAGAGTATAAGTTCGAAGAATAGTAGAAAGTTCCTCCTACTGACTTGCTATGTTTGCGAGTAAAGTGATATGTTCGTCACTTTATTAAAAATATGTCGAAGCAATTACATTCTGATTCTAGTCAACGATAGAGGTAATTGCAAAAAAAAAAGGTTCATTTACCGTTTAGGTGCAGCATTAGAAGTTAAGCGACACATATACGAATATCAAGCTAATTTATTAAAAAACATTTATATTCCACTTTCTGCCAGTTTCCTTATCAGTCATCTGCTCTGTGTGAGTATATTTGTATAAATTACATTATTGCGTGCTAGATTGACTTCAGAATCGCTCGAGTACAACAATTATGTCTCTATGGTAACAATAATCAACATGGGATTTAATTATGTTTGGGTCGGAATCAGTAATCTATTTTCATGTATTCTACAGGTCTTCAAAACACACCATTTCAATTAAATTGATTTATCATGATGGACTAAATATCATGTGGTTTATGGTATACTGTATATTGATGCAAAATATAGCATCAAATGCACTGCTGAAACGTTAGTTAGTTCGTTAGCTAGCCCAGTAAATTAGCTAGTTACTTAGTTAAGTAGTTAGTTAGTTAGTTAGATAGTTAGGTAGTTAGATACTTCGTGTGTTAGTTAGCTAGTTGTTTATATGGTAGTTAGATAGCTACTCGTAGTTAGTAATGCCATTAGCTAGACAGTTAGCTAGCTAGTTACTTAGGCAGCCAGCTAGTTACTTAGTTAGTTAGCTATTTAATTCATTATTTATTCAATCGTTTGCTAGTTCGTTAGCTTGTTAATTTGTTAGCTAGCTAGTTAGGTAGCTAGTTAGTTTTGTTATTCATATAGTTAGCAGGTAGTTTACTAGTTAGTTAGCTGCCTAGTTAGTTACTTAGCTATTTATTAGTATTTAGCTAGCTAGCTTGTTAGCTAGCGAGATAGCTAGTTAACCGTGCAGCTAGGTCATCTGCCTTTGTAGCAATTTTAGGCAATAAGCATTTAAAATCCGACTGGCTGCCTGTCCCAGTGGTAACGTGCCTACATTGAAGATCCCCTTCGGAGCAAAATTCCGGAAATCCTGGAGTCTCTAGTAGCAATAGTAGTTAAAAGGAACGTAAAATACCCAACATTATATTATAATTTAAAATCCCTCTAGATATATCTCATCAACACATCTCTGCAAACTTTGCATTGCAAATCACGTGATGAAGCGCTATTTGCAATAGGTCATACGTTAAAAGAAACACCAAACATCAGGTGCCAGAATATTTGCTTCATTGTTCTGGTTTTTATAAACCTCCTCATGTACCGATTCGATTAAACAGTAGAATGAGATGATTCTTTTTTCTTCTTTCTTCTCTTTTAGAAATTAACGTGCATATTATTCATAAATTCTTACAACGACTAAAATAGAATATTGCTGACGACCTCAAGGTTCCTCCTATTAATACAGAAATCATTACCAACACTAAATTGGAAAACATTATTTTTTAAACTCTCTTTATGGGGTGATGATGTCAACTCCCATAGAAATCTCTGTGGTTAATTGCAGGTGTTCAATTGTTTAGGAAATGTCAAATGCACGGCACTTATCATCTATGAAAATTGAACGAAAGTATTCTGTGTCAAAAGATAAAGATTATACAAATATGTTATTATTATTATTATTATTATTATTATTATTATTATTATTATTATTATTGCTGTCTTATTCTTATTACGATTACGATAGTGGTGTTGATGATTTGGTGTGTATAAAATGAGCATATGCATGAGAAGTAGGTATCATTGGTTTGTGTTATAATTGGGAACAAGTTAGCGTACATTTCAGTTAATATCTCTGTTGTTGGTGCAATATACAGTTTTGGTTATTTTATCGCTTGTATATTGTAATATCATAACCAATTTGAGGTTAAGAAGTGGTAGTATCATCTCAAACAAACGAGCTCGAAATATCATCTTTGGCAGAAGTAGAGGTTAGGGTATTGTTAGTACAACGTCTTTCCGTAACTTCCAAAGCCGTCTGGTATTAGTAGTAGTTAAGCTACCGACAGCATTGGCCCAGCTGGCTAAAGCGCAGCGTTAGGTCATGGGACCACGCTCTCTGCTGACTCGGTAGACGCGTGGCTTCGAGCCCCACCGTCGGCCGTTCTTTAAATGGTTTTCCGTGGTTTCCCATTCTCAACACCAGGCAAATGCTGGGACGGTACCTTCTGATAGGCCACGGCCGATTCCTTCCACATCCTTGCCCTGTTTCATTCATCTTCATCCACTCCATCTCTCATCCCGACGCGCAGGTCGCCCCCGGGCATCGAATAGAAAGACCTGCACTCGGCCTCTCAGGAGGCCACACGACAAAAAAAAAGTAGTTAAGGTTCTGTCGCCAGGAGGCGGCAAGGGCGTTTAGATCTCTCTGTTTCGGCAGACAATTTTAACCCGTAGCATGCCATGGAGGAAATACGGAATCAAACAGCACTGGATGCCGATAAGTTCGCTGTCTTAAGACAGCAGATATCGGACAATGAAAACAAAGAACAGGAGTATCTTGACATTGCTAAGGCGCTTTTGGAGAGCATTTTGGCTATCCCCCAAAAGAATATGAAGCTGGAGATTCAAGTTGGGTTGAAAACAAGATGTTCAGTAAAGAACATATAGCCTACTTTCTCCTAAATGCATGGGTATTGTTATAACTCTTTATCCTTTTCAAGGAGTATAATTGAATGTTGGTTGTAGTAGCTTGTTGAAATACAACGTACTATAGGGATATTAAACATGAATATGAGGAGCCCTTTGCTAGTGCTACCTCTGTAAAAAAATTCATTCAATTCGGTTTCACCGTGTTTGAATTGATATGGGGAAGGGATTTACACATACTTGGCCACCATCTGCAAATTATTGGGCAGATGATCTTGGAGTTTGGTCAGGATATGCTTTCCACATAAAGATATGTTGTTGACCAATTTGGTAGAGACTAGATTATTAGGTTGGTCGTATTTAAATTTTAGCTTTTAACATTTGGGTGGCCGCGATGACGTTTCCGTCAAGATGGCGGTGATGTAAAACATGACACTGAGGTGCCCTTTGCTAGTGCTACCTCTGTACCAAATTTCGTTTCATTCGGTTTCACCGTGTTCGAATTGATAGGGGGAATCGATTTTCAAACAAAGATGGCCGCTATCCGCAAACTATTAGGCTAATGACCTATTATTTTGGTCAAAGGATGCTCCCTCCATAAAGGTATGTTGTTGCAACATTTGGTAGAGATCGGATGATTAGGTTAATCGTAATTTGATTTAAGCTTTGAACATTTGTGTGGCCGCCATTACGTTTCCGTCAAGATGGCGGCGAAATAAAACATGACACTGAGGTGCCCTTTGCTACTGCTACCTCTGTACCAAATTTCGTTCCATTCGGTTTCACCGTGTTCGAATTAATAGGGGGAATCGATTTTGACACAAAGATGGCCGCCATCCGCAAACTATTAGTCTAATGACCTATTAGATTGGTCAAATGATGCTCCGTCCATAAAGGTATATTGCTGCTAAATTTGGTAGGGATCGGAAGATTAGGTTAGTCGTAATTTGATTTAATCTTTGAACATTTGTGTGGCCGCCATTACGTTTCTGTCAATATGGCGGCAATATAAAAAATTACACTGAGGTGCCCTTTGCTAGAGCTACCTTTGTACCAAATTTCGTTCTATTCGGTTTCACCGTGTTTGAATTAATAGGGGGAATCGATTTTGACACAAAGATGGCCGCCATCCGCAAACTATTACTCTAATAACCTATTAATATGGCCAAAGGATGCTTCCTCCATAAAGGTATGTTGTTGCAACATTTGGTAGAGATAGGATGATTAGGTTAGTCGTAATTTGATTCAAGCTTTGAACATTTGTGTGGCCGCCATTACATTTCCGTCAAGATGGCGGCGATATAAAATATGACACTGAGGAGCCCTCTGCTAGTACTACCTCTGTACCAAATTTCGTTCTATTCGGTTTCACCGTGTTTGAATTAATAGGGGGAATCGATTTTGACACAAAGATGGCCGCCATCCGCAAACTATTACTCTAATAACCTATTAATATGGTCAAAGGATGCTTCTCCATAAAGGTATGTTGTTGCAACATTTGGTAGAGATAGGATGATTAGGTTAGTCGTAATTTGATTCAAGCTTTGAACATTTGTGTGGCCGCCATTACATTTCCGTCAAGATGGCGGCGATATAAAATATGACACTGAGGAGCCCTCTGCTAGTACTACCTCTGTACCAAATTTCGTTCCATTCGGTTTCACCGTGTTCGAATTGATAGGGGGAATCGATTTTCAACAAAGATGGCCGCCATCCGCAAAATATTAGGCTAATGACCTATTATTTTGGTCAAAGGATGCTCCCTCCATAATGGTATGTTGTTTCAACATTTGGTAGAGATCGGATGATTAGGTTAGTCGTAATTTGATTCAAGCTTTGAACATTTGTGTGGCCGCCATTACGTTTCCGTCAAGATGGCGGCGATATAAAATATGACACTGAGGAGTCCTCTGCTAGTACTACCACTGTACCAAATGTCGTTCCATTCGTTTTCACCGTGTTCAAATTAATAGGGGGAATCGTTTTTCACACAAAGATGGCCGCCATCCGCGAGCTATTAGGCTGATGACCTATTAGTATAGTCAAGGGATGCTCCCCCCATAAAGGTATGTTGTTGAAAAATTTGGTAGAGATCGAATGATTAGGTTAGTCGTAATTTGATTTAAGCTTTGAACACTTGTGTGGCCGCCATTACGTTTCAGTCAAGATGGCGGCGATATAAAACATGACACTGAGGTGTCCTTTGCTAGTGCTACCTTTGTACCAAATTTCGTTCAATTCGCGTTTACCGTGTTCGAATTGATAGGGGGGGGACAGACATTCAGAGTCCACACACTCACACACACACACACACACACAGACTCACACACATACACACACACAGACAGACACACTTTTTTTCGCCCTGTGTTGATCTCATAAGTCTACTTTCATTTTTTGCAAAAATCGAAAGTAGGCTAAATATTGCAGGAGGCTTTAGATGCAGGGAGTACTAGTCGGAGATCCTGGAAGAAAGCCAGAGAGTCGCTGTTGCTTAAAAAAAAAGGACCTTTCTTCAAGAGCGGAGGAATTGTCTCCGATATCTTTGGGAATAATTCCAGAGAACACTGAAAAGGAGGAAAGGACAAGAGTTCAACCCAAGAAGAAGAGGAAACAACAGAGTAATGAAATTGAAAATACTCAGCAGCGAGTAGAAGAGGTTCAAATTGTGGTCATGAACCCTGCAGGAAAGAAAGAAGGGAAGAGGCCTAAACCAAGAAGGCACCTTGAAGCTGTTCTTATTCAGCCAGCAAAAGACAGATCCTTTGCGGATGTACTTAAAGATATCCGTAGCAAGGTCAAACCAGAAGACAGTGGCGTGGACATTAAGTCAATTAGGAAGACCAGGTCTGGAGATGTTCTTCTTGAATTGAACAAATCTACGACGTGTGAGGGTCGAGAAA
This sequence comes from Meconema thalassinum, assembly GCA_946902985.2. Classification (NCBI taxonomy): domain Eukaryota; kingdom Metazoa; phylum Arthropoda; class Insecta; order Orthoptera; family Tettigoniidae; genus Meconema; species Meconema thalassinum. The sequence goes on from OX336394.1 coordinate 345,427,901, forward strand.
ACCTCAACAAATCGTTGAGAGAGGCTCTTGGTCAGGATGAAGATGTCAACACTTTGACCCCCCGAATAACTCTGGAGGTGCGGGATTTAGACAGCATCACGACTATTGCAGATGTGGAGGAGGCGGTCAGACGGGACATTAAAACACATAGTGGAGAAGTCAAAATCTTTGTCGCGGAACCCAATAGCAGAAGTCAGAAAATGGCTATTATACATTTAGCAGAGCAAGATGCCCGTAAACTTCTGGAAGAGGGGAGAATGAAAGTGGGATGGATATATGGTAGGGTAAGGGAGAGAGCAATGGCAACTCGCTGTTTCCGTTGTCTGTCATATGGACATCTTGCAAGGAATTGTAATGGCCCTGATAGGAGCAAACTCTGTTACAAGTGTGGAGATGCCAGACATAAAGCATCAGACTGTAAAGGTGAAGCACGATGTGTGCTATGCACGGAGAAGGAGGTTCATGACACCAAACGGAACCATGTTCCTGGTTCAGGCGCCTGCATAGTGTTTAGGGAAGCTCTCGAGAAGGTTAAAATCGGCCAAAAAAATAGTGAGAGTTCTTCAAGGAAATGTTCACAGAAGTTTGACCGCCAATGATCTCTTGACGCAATTGGCATTTGAAATGGAAGTGGATATTTTTCTTCTGAGTGAGCAATATCAGAACAGGGACCATCAGGGGTGGTTTGCGGACAACCTTGGAACAGCCGCAATTTTCATTCCGGATCTGGGAAAATATCCAGTGACAGATCAAGGTTCTAAGGATGGTTTCGTCTGGGTTAAGAATGGCACGATTACCTGCGTGAGCTGTTACTTCACTCCGAACGAGCCCATTGCTGATTTCCAGAACAAGTTGGATAGCCTTGAGGACACATTGCGTGGTATGGGAAATAACCTTATTGTAGCTGGATATTTCAATGCCAAGGCCTTGGAATGGGGTATGCCGGATTTAGATTCCAGAGGACGTCGTATACTGGAAATGGCTGCAAGGTTAGGATTGTCGACCGTAAATGTTGGAAATACGCCTACCTTTCGACGACCTGGCTGCAATGGAACCATACCAGAGGTGACTTTAGCGTCAGACGATTTTTTGTCAAGAATATCTGAATGGCGGATGATGGAGGACTACACAGGAAGCGATCATCAGTATGTTACTTTCTGTGTACTTAAGCAAAATCGACAACAAAGCGCTGTCATACGCAAACCATCATACTGGAATCCCACAAATATGGATGAAGAAAAGTTCTGTGAGGTGATACATAGAGGAATGGTGAAAGTTGAAACGAGTTGCTTTTCATTTGCGGGGAGAGTGGCGGCGGATAAATGGGTAGAGAACACTATGTTGCTTATTCATCAAGCCTGCAATAAATCCATGTGCAGGAAGAAAACGCGAAAACACAAACAGCCAGCATACTGGTGGACGGAGGAAATTGCTGATATGAGGCGACACTGCCTGAGGATGAGACGAAGGGCACATAGAGCGAGAGGAAGAGAAGAGGCAGCCTTATTCTCCGAAGACCACACATCAGCAAGAAAGGTGCTTCGGGATGCAATTAAAAGAAGTAAAGCTGACAAATGGTGGGAAATGGTCAAAAAAGTTGACAACGATCCTTGGGGACTAGGATATAAGATTGAATTGAAGAGACTTGGAACTTTTTCTAATCCGATAATGGATGCACATACTATGGACGAAATAGTCAGTACGCTGTTTCCGGAACATCCGGAGAGCTTTGATGAAGATGATGGTTGCATGGATATTGAAGAAATACCATTGTACATCGAGGGAGAATTATTGAAAGCGATTAATTCTATCAGGAACAAGAAGGCTCCTGGACCAGATGGGATTCCAGCACAAGCAAGAGCTAGCCCGCGACTCCTTTTGAACATGTATTACGCATGTCTGAAGGCAGGCGTTTTTAGTGCCTGCGGGAAGAAGGCCAGACTAGTTCTTATTAGCAAAGGAAAATTGGGAGGAAATTTGCCTTCATCATACAGGCCATTATGTATGCTGGATACGGCTGGAAAAGGATTAGAAAATCTATTACTGCCTAGAATACTGATGGCAGTTCAATCAGCTGGAGATCTATCTGCCCAAAAATACGGCTTTCGGAAAGGGCACTCGACTATTGATGCTGTGCAGGTAGTTGTAGAGACTGCAAACAGAGCTCAGATGGGTAACCATTACTCACGTAAAGTTACGCTACTTGTGACTCTAGATGTGAAGAATGCCTTTAACTCTGCCCAGTGGAGTGACATTTTGGTGGCACTTCATGATAAATTTAGACTACCGAGATACCTCATGCGGATAATGAGGGATTATCTAAAGGACCATATATTGCAGTACGATACCGAGGAAGGACATAGGACTAAAAGATTAACCGCTGGGGCAGCTCAAGGATCTATTCTTGGGCCAGATCTCTGGGATATTGCATACGATGGCTTGCTTTGGCTGAACATGCCCGAAGATGCAATATTGGTAGGATATGCTGATGATGTTGCTGCTCTGATTGTTGCTCGTGATATAGAGCTGGCGCAACTGAAACTCAATCAGGTAATGCGACGTGTCACAGATTGGATGACGGAACATGAGCTGTCATTAGCAGACTTTAAAACGGAGATTGTTGTGCTGACGAGATGGAGAATCAACACTCTTGTACCAATGCAAGTGGGAGAGACGATGATTAATTCATCAAGGGGTACGAAGTACTTGGGTGTGACGCTAGGTACGAAGCTCACATTCTGGGCCCATATTCAAAGAGTGACGGATAAAGCAGCAAATATCTTGACCGCTTTGAGCCGATTAATGGGTAATGTTAAAGGTCCGAAGCCTAGCAAACGACGTCTCCTGATGACAACAGTCCAGTCCTTATTACTCTAAGGAGCTGAGATCTGGGCTGAGTCCTTACGGTTCGAGAAGTATCGTAAAAGGATAGCAGCAGTACAACGGAGAGGAGCACTGAGGATCTCATGTGCATATCGCACTGTTTCAGAGCCTGCTGTTCTAGCGGTAGCGGGAGTAGCACCAATTCATTTACTTGCCTTAGAGCGTCAGGAAGTTTGGCGCACCAAAGAAGAACTGGGCATACACCAGGCAAAGACGTCTGCACACAACCATTGTATGGAACGATGGCAACAGAAGTGGGATGATGAGACACGAGGTCAATGGACAAAGAAACTTATTCCGCGTCTTGCTGACTGGGTTGATCGAAACCACGGAGAGGTCAATTATTATTTGACACAGTTCCTAACAGGCCATGGATATTTTCGGGGATTCCTGCATCACATAGGCGTGGCTAATAGTCCTTTGTGTCATTATTTTAATGAAGAGGATGATGCGCTCCACACATTCTTTGTGTGTGAACGCTGGTCAACACATAGAAGAGATCTGCAAGCTTCTATAGGGGTAATCACGCCGGACAACATCCTACAGATGATGCTCCGAAATGATCAAACATGGAATCAGATAGTTATTTACATAGAAGGTGTCCTGCGCCAGAAGAAGAGGGAAATGGATGTGTTCGAACATCCTTAAGAAAAAATGAAGAAAGAAGAAGTCTGAATGGCTAAGTAAGCACGACTTCACACTGAAGTAATGCGAGAGCGGTTCCGGGGTTATGAACACATCGTGGGAAAAGGGAGGTAGTTTTTAGTGGGTAGAATCCCACACTACTGTGGAGTGCGGACCCTTCACATGTGTCTTTTGAAGATTTTCCACAGTCCCTCGTAAAAAAAAATATTTTTATTATTATTATTATTCTCTTATAATGTGGTGTAAGGGGTGAACTTTTACCCAAATGTCAACCTCACCTGCACGTGGTGCACCCTGCTCTAGACTGACGAGCCTCTGACGACCGAGTGGCTCCCGGGATAATGAGTCCACCTCTATACAGTCAACGGCTCTCTAGGGAGGCGGATGGGGCACTCTCTGGCCCTTGGGGTGGGAAATCTCCCCTAAAGGCGGATGAACCACTTGTGGTCAACGGCATAGAAAGTCCTCAACGGCGGACCGGGCGTAGAGCAATCATATACAGCTCCAATGGCCGGGAAGGCGGAAGAAGGCTGCAGCGGACCAGAATCTTCCAGTCGTCGTAGTTCTCTATGCCACTGGATATCTCTTTCAAGTCTGTCAAGAAACGTGTGATTGTTGATGTGCAGCAATATTCCCACGTTAAAAGATATCACGCACAGGCCTCTTCCAAAGAACTGTAACGTCAATCATATCAAGTCCTGCGGCGATCGGGGAGTTGTGACGGGAGCAGGATAGTGTAATCTGGGAGCTCCTAGTGACAAACCGGCACGTAGGCGATAAATGTGTGATCGCCGTCTTGCTTGAGGATTATGGCTGTTGAGCAATTCGTGTGCTGCATTTGTGACTGAGCAGGCCTATTTAGGACCCACTCTGCTCACCCCATAGGGGAAGGGGGCTAGAAAAGGTGCCCTAAACATAGTCAGCCATTACATAACCTGACTGGGCAACCGCATCCAGAGAGTACACCATATGCGGTCGAAAACAATTGAAGATGAACTTTGGAACATGGAACATCCGTACCCTAATGGTTGACTCTGATTAACGCCCAAAAAGACGAACTGCAATTATTTCCCGCGAGTTAAGAAGATTCAATATAGATATTGTAGCACTTAGTGAAACCAGATGTGCTGGAGAAAGACAAATCATAGAGCATGGCGGTGGTTACACTTTCTTTTGGCGAGGTAAGGATCTGAATGAGCCCCGTATTCATGGTGTTGGCTTTGCTGTTAAAAATCAACTTGTCCATTTCCTTGACGAATTACCTTGTATAAATGAAAGACTTATGACCCAACGCATTAGGCTTGCAAATAACCAGCGTGCTACCGTAATCAGCGCTTACGCTCCAACTCTCCAGTCTGAGGAAGAACAGAAAGAAGCCTGCTACTCCCAACTTGACACACTCCTCTCAAACATTCCAACAGCTGATAAAATTATTCTTCTGGGTGATTTTAATGCGAGAGTTGGTACGGACTATGTATTATGGTCTGGCGTGATTGGCAAGGATGGTGTGGGAAAATGCAAAGCCAAGGGAACTCTTCTTCACACCAAGTTCTCGGAACACAATCTGGTCATCACCAATACGTTATTCCGGCAGAGAGACAAGTTTAAGACATCTTGGCAACACCCGAGATCCAAACATTGGCACCTTATTGACTATATAATTTTACGTGACCGTGACCAGCGTGATGTTTTACTCACAAGGGCTCTGACAAGTGCAGATGACTGCTGGACCGATCATCGACTGATACGTTCTGTGATGACTCTACGTATTCACAAACAAAGACGTCACCAGAGGAAACTCATCAGACGTAAACTGGACACTGATCGTCTTAAGGATAATGATGCAAAACTTTATTTTCGACAACTTCTGGGTAAAAATCTTCCCAGTCTTTATCCTGATGACATTGAAGAGCACTGGTCAAGATCCAAGGATGCTGTGCTGACATCTTGCATAGAATCTGTTGGCTACACCACGCGCAAACATCAGGATTGGTTTGATGAAAACGACACTGAAATCCAGAGGCTCATTGACATGAAGAGAAAAGCTTACACTGAATGGCAAAACAACTACAATTCTTCTGCTAGAAGAGAGAAGTATCAAGAAGCTAAAGCTGCAGTTCAAAGATAAAACACGTGCCCTCAAAAATCAATGGTGGACCTTAAAAGCCCAGGAAATGCAGCAACTTGCAGTAAATAATAATCACCATGCTTTCTTCACTGCCATTAAGGCTATTTATGGACCGTCCACAAGAGGTGTACATCCATTAAGATCCAAAGATGACTCCACACTTCTCAAAGGTACCCAATCTATCAGTATCTGTTGGAAGGAACACTTTTATGAACTACTAAACAGGGATACACATGTTGACGAGGAAATATTTATTAAGATTCCTCAAAAGACGTTGCAGCATCACCTTGATAATGAACCTTCACTGCAAGAAGTCGAAAGGGCCATCAGTCAACTGAGGAATAACAAAGCCGCTGGATCAGATGGTATACCGGCGGAATTCTTCAAGGAAGGTGGACAAATCCTCAATGAGCATCTTCATCAACTCTTTGTAAAAATATGGACCTCTGAAACCATTCCTGCTGAACTCAGAGATGCTTTGTTGGTAACCATATTTAAAAAAGGGGACAAAACTCATTGTGGTAACTATCGCGCAATATCCCTACTCTCCGTCGCAGGGAAAATTCTTGCTAGAATTCTAGCCACACGACTATTGCCACTTGCTGACGAGTGTTTACCCGAATCACAATGTGGTTTCAGACCTAATCGTGGAACTACCGACATGATTTTCTGTGTCAGACAAATGCAAGAGAAGGCAAGAGAACAAAATCGCCCTCTGTATATGGCATTCATTGACGTTGTTAAAGCCTTTGATTCAGTTAACAGAGAGGCTCTCTGGAAAATCTTGGCACTCATTGGCTGCCCACCAAAATTTATTTAACTCTTGCGCCTTCTGCACGATAACATGCATGGTACTGTTATCACTAATACTACTTGTGGTGAACGATTTGAGATAACTACTGGGGTTAAACAGGGGTGTGTTATTGCCCCTATGCTCTTCTCAATTTTCGTTGGAACCATAATTCACCTTATTAGAGACAAAGTCCCACAAAGCATTGCAATTGAATTCAGAACTAATGGAGGCTTATTCAATCTCAGCCGACTGCAAGCAAAGACCAAGGTCTTCACAACATGTGTAATGGAACTCCAGTATGCTGATGATAATGCTATTCTCGCTAGCTCAGAAGAAGATCTTCAGATAATGATAAATGCATTCACTGACGCATATAACAGTATTGGTCTAGACCTCAATACCAAAAAGATTCAGATTCTACATCAGCCTGTGCCTAATTCACATGCTACTGCTCCTGTCATTACTGCCATGGGTGAGGTATTATTGAATGATGAGCACTTTCCATACCTTGGTAGTCATCTCTCAACTAATGCCAATATTGATGCTGAAATCCAACACCGCTTGAATTGCGCTAGTGCAGCTTTCGGTCGATTGCGAAAGAGGGTCTTCGATAATGCGGATGTCAACACTCGGACAAAGCTCCTTGTATATCAAGCTATTGTAATACCAACACTTCTTTATGGATGTGAATGCTGGACTCCCTACAGAAGGCACATAAAATGCTTAGAGAAGTACCAACAACGTTGTCTGAGGAGGATCCTTAAAATCAGCTGGCAGGATCGACGAACAAACATCATTGTCCTGGAAGATGCTATCACTACCAGCGTGGAGGCTCTGATCTTGAAACGTCAACTGAGGTGGACTGGTCATGTCCTTCGTATGCCAGATACTCGCCTTCCTAAACAAATTATGTATGCTCAACTAACAAGTGGCAAGCGACATCAGGGAGGACAGAGGAAGAGATTCAAGGATGCTTTAATGTCAAACATGAAGAAATGCTCGATTGATATCCCAAATTGGGAGACTACAGCAGCTGACCGTCTGGCATGGCGTCGACTCGTTCACAATGGCCCTCTACGTTTCGAGCAGGACCGCCGGAGTTCTGAGGCTCTGAAGCGAATCGCTCGTAAAGAACGGGAGTCTATGAGGAGATACCGCCCTCATCACCTTGGTGATGATAAAACTTGCCACCAGTGTGGAAGAGTTTGTGGCTCGAGGATTGGTCTCTACAGTCACCTGAGAACCCACCTGTGAATGTTTTGGAGGACAATTTTATGCTCGTTCGCGAGTGATAGCCAATGATGATGATGATTATTATTATTATTATTATTATTATTATTATTATTATTATTATTATTATTATTATTTATTTATTTATATTTATTTATTCGATTGTTCCCCTTTAGGAGAGCGATTGAACTTGAATACACGATTTCATCTTCTGGCGTTTTCCCGCTTCTGTTCTCAAAACCTCTTCATCCTCTCAGAATGCTCCTTCTTCCGCTCAGCTGTTCCCTTGCTTCCAGGCTGTCGTGATGGTCTATGATCAAACTTAACATTTTTGATTTTATTCCTGCACTCGGTGCGGTCCTCAAAATTTTCAATGTTGACCTGTTGTAGGTCTCTCTGAACCTCTGTTAGCCACTCCGTGCCACACTTACTCCGTGTTATAACGCTGAGCAATTTCTTCGGCGTTCTGAAATTTTCCATCCTGTAAATTTGTGTATAAAACTGGACTCAGCGTTTTCTGATTACTTCCGTTATCGTGTGGATCTTTTCATAGAGTTCGCTGAGGTCTCTTCATTCAAATACCGTTATTATTAACTGCCCCGTAAATCTTTCTGAGAATTTTCCTTTCCTGTTTTTCTATAGCCTTAATTTTGGAATGACCGTCGATCACCATTGTTTCGGCTGCGTGAGTTGCTTCCGGAAGAATCACCGTTGTATAGTGCCTTAGTTTTGCGTCCAGCAAGATGCACTTCTTGTTGTAGTGAGCCCACGTTAGCTTGTAGGCCTTCTGCAGTTTGGTGATTCGTTGTTCATTGGCGATTCGATTTAGTCCCGAGGACTGTAAGATTTCACCAAGGTATTTAAAATGTGGGACGTGTTATTTTACCGTATTGTGTGATTAAAGAAGAGTTATTTTCTGGCCGTTTTTCCATATAGTTTTTTTTCATAAGAAATTTGTAGTCCGATTCTTTGAGCAATTTCATGTAATTTTTCCACTGCGTGTATGGCTTCATGTCTGGTGTTAGTGATAATGGCAATATCGTCCGCAAAAGCGAGGCACCTGACTGTAAGACGGTTCTCTTTTTTTATTCCAATTTGAATGCCTTTTACATGAGGTTCCCATTCCCTAATGATCTTTTCTAGAACAATATTAAAGAGCATTGGGGATAATCCGTCCCCCTGTCGAACTCCAGTTTTGATGAGAAAGGGCTCCGATATTTCACCAATGAATTTCACTTTGGAAATAGTTCCTGTAAGCGTCTGTTCAATAATTTTTCGGGTCTTTCTGTCTATCCCGAATTCTTTCATGATCATAGAAAGGGTTTCGCGGTCTACAGAGTCATACGCTTTTCTGAAGTCGACGAATGTTATTACTGTATTTCTACATTTTCTCATTTGTAATATTGTTTTCAACCTCCACACCTGTTTAGCACATGATCGCCCTTTTCTGAATCCGGCTTGGTATTCTCCAATCAGCGGATCCACCTGGGCTTCTAGCCAGTTTAAAAGTGCCTTGGAGAGGATTTTATAAGCAATAGGGGGCAGGGAGATTCCTCTGTAATTACTCATGTCTGTTTTACCACCCTTTTTGTGTAACGGATGAATTAGAGCACATTTCCAGTCTAATGGTATTCGCTCCATCATCCATATGTCTGAAATAAGGTGATGAAGTTTCTGCGTAAGTGTAGGATCGTTCAGTTTCCAGAATTCAGCAATGATCCCATCTTCTCCTGATGCTTTGTTACTTTTGAGCTTTTGGATGATCTCCAGAATTTCTTCAAGGTCAGGGGGTTGTGAGTCCGGGTGTGTGGAAACCGGAGGAGTGAAGGCAAGTTTTTCTTGGGGTGGTTCGCAGTGAAGAAGGGAGTTGAAGTATTGGGCTAATATTTTACAGTTTTCTTTCGCGTTAGTTTCCAACGTGCCATCGGGTTTTTTGAAGCACATGCTGGGCGCCTGATATCCCTTTAAGTTTTCTCTAAACGTCTTGTAGAAGTTTCTAGTATTATGTTGGAGTCTGTTGTTGTCATATCCTCGTTTTCCTTTCCTAATTGTTTTGGAGGCATATTTTTGGGTTTTAAGAAAGTTCTCCCAGTTTTCCTCAGTTTTGTGACTGTTAAACTTTTTCCACGCAGTCATTCGGTTGTCAACTGCCCGATCGCAAATTGCATTCCACCAACGATGTTGGTACCAACGGGAATGGTGAAAGACTAATTGGCTTCTGCAGAAACTTTGAACTTAAGATCAAGAGCACACAATTTCAAAAACCTCCACACAACTTAACCACATGGAGATCACCCAATATTAGACAGGGTGAATACCAAATTGACCATATCGCAACTTTCAAGAAAAACACAAAAGAAATTTTAAACGTCCGAGCTCGCAAAGGCGCCTTTGAATCAGACCATCATCTTCTCCAAATTAAGACGAAATTCCAACCCAATAGAAATCAAAAAGGCCCACCCAAAAATATCAAACCCGATCCAGAGTACTTGAAACTCCACAAAGAAGAACTCATAATGCAAATTAATCAGGAGACATCAACAGACTAGCAGAAAATAATGAAGAAATTTCAGGAAGTCATGAAACTAGGACAACCTCCTCGCCAAGCGAATTTGAAAATGTTAAATAGACCTTTCTCGCGATTTAATGTTCCAAACGCAATGAAATCTGGTGCAGGAAATGTTAATACACATTGTAATGCACTGGTGTCTAATTTAGTTCAATTGTTTACATAACCTCAAGATGGCGGCTGTGCGAATTTTAAAATTAAGTTTTTATTTCTTGTGTCGTAATCATGCGATCGTAGTGAAAGTTTGAATAATGAACCGACGCAATAATTTTCCTTTAATGGCACATGACTCTATGGCCTATACATTTAACAATCCAACATGGCGACCATCCGAATTATTTAGACGGCTCTGAATATCTACGAATCTATTATAGCAATCAAACTTAATTTTTTATGTTCATAGGGGCTATGAACTTAAGTTCACCTATAGGCCTTGAAATAACCTGGTGATCACAAATCCAACATGGTGGCGACGTGACGTATAAATATTCACATGGGGCGTGGTGGCTCAGCGGTCTAGCTGTATGCCTCTCACCAAGGCGGTCCGGGTTCGATTCTCGGTCAATGCATGTGAGATTTTCGAAGTGAAATGCCATGTCCTGTGGTTCGGATTCCACGTAAAAAGAAGGTCCCGTGGCTCATAATCAACAGATTCACGGTCACGTAAAACTACAATCTTCCTTCCTTCCGTTTTTAAATATTCACATGGACGTTTCTCGCAATTTAACCATCCGAGTGCAGTGAAACTTGGTACAGTAAATCCTTATACGAATGTTAATCCACTGTCATCTAATTTATTTCAATTGTTTCCATAACCACGAGATGGCAGCTGTGCGAAATTTTAAAATCTCCTTGTTACTTCTTGTGTCCTAATCATGCGATTGAAATTTGAATGCTACACGTACACAATAATCTTCATGTAACAATACATAACTCTAGGACCTACATATATAAAATCCAACATGGCGACCATCCAAAATATTTACTCGGTTCTCAATATCTACGAATCTATTACAGCAATCAAACTGAAATTTTGTATGTTGATAGTGGCAGTTAACATAAGTAGGATATATGAAAATAGGCTGTATAGGTCTTTACGGAACTACTTGTTATACTTTTGATCACAATGTCCTTATGCAAGGTTTGGAACTGATGTGTAACTATCTAACAGTCTGTTACTTCTTCACGCAAAAATTTATCTCCCGCAGAGATGTTGGTTGATTCCTCAGTTTACGGGCTGCGACAACGTGGTCATGTAACCCCGTGTACATTGGGTGTGTGTAGAATCTCTCTGATAAACGGTGTTAATTGTGATGACTGTATTAGTCTCTAATTCAGGTAAGGCCTGCAAACGGTCAATTTTAAGTAGTAGTTCCTAATTTTGTAGCAAATACTACCGTCAACGACACCTACTGTGAACTTGGCTGCTAGATTCCACCGCAACCAGCATCTTGCAATGAACGTTGGGACTTCCCCTCCGAAGGAAAGCATGCTGAGGGATTTTTAGCGTTCTTAGAAAATCCGACGACTTTGGCCGGTTTTGAACCGGCGACTTTGGGCATAGAAGTTCAGCATGCTACCAGTTAGCCGCTTCCCACATAGTCAGTTGGAACAAGAAGTTCCGTGCCAAACTAAAGAGCCTACTTTTCTTAAAATTAAGATTCATGCCAATGATTAATCTACAGTACATGAACCTATCTGGAATAATGACGAAATTAAGTTGGTAAAATCGGAATGTCTTAATTATTTCGAAATACGGTATACTAGGCAAAATGTAGCCTAATACAGTAATACAGTTGGCAGCCCTGGTGACTGAATATATTCTTAAATCCATCTCTTAAGGTACAGAATACAAAATGTGGTTGAAGTCCAAAGGACGTTACATGGTGTTATACATTGGATTTATCAGCACACGTAAAAGCACGTTGTCAACAATGTCATGCGTATGCTGCTCAGAAATAATCGGAAATATTATGATATATTTTTGTGCCAATTTTGGATGAAGTCCATTTTTTAGTATAGAAGTTATATATGTATTTTAAAATTGGAGCTATCATCAGGCATAGAATCCTGTTGGCATCACTGACTTATATTAATTACTCCAAATTAATCTAGTATGTCAGGTGCTATACGTATGCAAAGTATAGACCTGTTGGCTTGCATAATTTCTGATATATTGATATTAGGGTAAAAAATATAGACACCATTTATTAACAGTTGGCAGCCCTAATTGCTCATAAGAATACTTATAGTCATATCGGTCATAATACACATATCACATACGAAATTTGGTTGAAATCCAACCAACTGACAGTATAGAAGTTACATGCATTTAAAAATTGGTCCTATCAGCAGGCCTAGAATCATGTTGGTAGAACTGACGTATATAAGATACTCCAAGTTAATGTCAAATGTCAGTTACTATACGCGTGCATAGTTTAAAGCTGTCGGCTTGCATACTTTCTGATATATCGGTATTTGGATAAAAAGTAGAGAGAGCAATTATTAACAGTTGGCAGCCCTGGTGGCTCTTAAGAATACGCTCAGTCATACCTGCTTATGTGCATATATTACATACATAATTTGGTTGAAATCCAATTGATAGTGTAGAAGTTATGAGCATTTAAAAATTGGACCAATTAGAAGGCTTAAAATTATTTTGGCAACACTGTCATGTATGGCCTCCTGGAAATTAAACTGAAATAGTATTTTCTACATGTGTGCCAATTTTGGAATTGCTCCCATGTATGCCTTCCATGATATCCAACATGGAGCTCAAATTTTAATGCGTTTTTTTAGCAGTTGGTAGCACTGACATCTTTTCCAAATATGGGCTTGAGATATTCCGGTAGACATCTTTACTCATACTAAATTTGGTTTCGATTGCTGCAGCCGTTTAGGAGTTGATAGGGGACACACACACACACACACAGCCAGCCAGACAGAAGGACAGACAGACAGACAGACACATTTTCCCGGATCGATCTCATAAGTCTACTTTTTCCTCATTTTTGCAAAGTGTGAAAAGTAGGCTAAACATTAATGTGATCTCGTCAATGGCGTTGTCTTGGCAACATCTGATAGCTCATCCCTCATCAATTTAGAAGCGTTGTCATGGTAACCTCTGATGGCACTTGGAATTTTCTTTAATTCCAAAATCGTTTTTCTCATCCCTTGGCGTAATGGTGAGTCATATCAAAATTTCTTTCAGACAAAAGTTTTAGGTAATTATTAGGGGAATATTTTACATTTTGTACGGTTTTGATATTGTGCCTATTAAGAGAGATATGATTAATGTTTCCCGAAAAACCCACTTTTTTCCACCCCTTTGGTCAATGGTTGGTGCTATCAAAAACCTTATTTGACATAAATGTTTGGCACTTACCCGACACATATTATGAACTTTGAATGGATTCGATATTTCATGTATTAAGAGAGTTATAGCAATATTTCACTTTTTCGAAAAATCCCCCCATTTTCACCCCCTTTGACCGATTTTGCCCATTAACGAACTCGACCGAGAATTTAACGGGATACTTATTATGTAAAAAAATTCAAAGTGATTGGTGCAAAATTACGGCAGTTATCGTGTCCACAAGGAACTGATAAACATACATACACACATATATATATATATATATATTGTACCCATGTGAGTAATCTCGTTGGATAATATGCATCCGCCTCCAACTAGCATCAGCTCTCAGGCGTGTACGGTAACCCCAATTTTGCAGTGCATATTTTGGATTTGAGGCTAAAAGGTATCAACTCTACAATGATAAAGCACAACTCTATTCTAACACTTTAATTCATTGAAATAAATCATGGCTTCAAACACAAAACAATACCCAAAAAGCATAAAATAAAAGCAAACAAAATCTTTACTTCCACAATCCACAAATAAACAAATATGAAATCACAACAAAGTCATACCTAGCCATAATGCTTTACCCTTCTGTGAACTTCACAAGGATATACTAGTGCGCTGATGCACCTACGACTTCAAAACAAATGTACATTAACATAACAGTCATACAATGTGACTTCTTTAATATTACAACAAGGATTATTCCTTAAATCTCTTTATGTTAAACAATTATGTGTGCCGTGCGTGTTTTAATATTTTTCTTCTCACCAATGAAATGCTTTGCATGCATTTACCTATTTGGACGTTGCACCAAAATCAACGTGCAACTCCATAATTATGTAAGCTACCCCCTACATCCTTCAATTATATGGTTTCACCGCATGCTGTCTGTGATTCCTATATAAAACGTTACGTTATAGCTTATGTCGGATTGTACGATAGACTGCCTCGCGCTCATGGCGATTGGCATCTAGTAACCAACTACATGACTTGGTTCCCGTGACAGTACAAATATATCATGTAACTATTCGTCAGATAGCTAAATTAATGAACCATCAGGATTGACTATAATTATCCATGCGTTCACAAACCACATGGCTATAATACTCAACATAACAATCTCGCATTATATGTCATTTTAACAAGGTCTAGAATCTCTTCCCTTTATAACTTGCCTGAGCGGTTCGGGTGGTTGGCACCGACCCTCGGCTAAGGAATCGCTACACAATAGAAAGTGGGATGGGTCGTTCCACCAATTATCTCGACCTTTCTAAAAGTTTGAAAGCTTCCCTCTCTAAGCAGTGGAGATTTACAAGACAAATACTGTGTCCTAACCGGCACACATGTTCCCAAAGGATCTTAATTGACTATTATGCCAACAGGTATTGAATGAGCTTTTGTAATTATTCCTACGTCGAGGATAACGATTAATTAATGGCCTCACATGGGTCCATTCAACATGAAGGTTCGGGGTTCGTAATGCATGAGCCTGGTGGTTGACCGATGTCTCAAGTATAATATAGGCGCACAAAACCACTGTCGCCATGAGTTTTCGCTGCCCACGAGCGTAAATAACTCATCATAAGTTCTCGGGAAATCATAGAGCTGCGAGGTGTCCTTGTTTCCTCGACTCTTACAAAGATTCCAGCCCGGAACACATTTCAATCCTTCTTCAGAGCTAGGGTCCATTCACTAAAACTCTGGCAAATAATGTCTCCAACAATGTCCACGACATAGGAGAATTCATACGTAGAATAGACTATCTGGCCCCTAATGCTCCATGCTACGACATTCCGACCTCTAATATTAAGAGAAATCTAACATTTACTCTATAAGCTTCTCAATTAAGCTGCAAATTCAATTCACTAAAAGCTCTTTCATTACTGGTATCATTACCGAATATATGCAATATTCTGATATAAAGCTTCTTTCCATAATTACTGAAATGTAATCTCACTGTAACATCCTCCTGCTTAGATTGATAAGTCTTGCACTTAGCGTTAATAATTCTCGCTTACAACAATTTTATTTGTTTCCTGATGTGTTCATTCATACTCTTAATAATCATTATTATTAATATCATCATTTCTCACTGACATAAATGACCAAAATCATAATTTACCATTATTATTATAAATCTCATTGACATAAATGACCAAAATCATTATTTATTATTATTCTCACATAAATTACCAAATTTTCCGACATAGCTAGACGTTTTAAACTCGAACAATCGCGTTCGTTACATTTACATAACTGATTGCCATTCTTAATTCATAGTGGGAATAATTACTCCACTTAATGATGCAAATCATCATTTCAACTCTATAAAAATCAACTCAATACTGATTAAACATGGAGGATCAGCCTCCTAACTGACTTTTACTGGCATCTATAAGGAATTCACAATATCTTTACGGAATCACAGACATGCATCGGTCCATACTTCTACATAATTATAACCATAATTTGTGGGGTACTTACATCTCTATAGGCATCTAAGGTGGCTCCAACCAATCATATTCTTCCATGTCGCCCGCCATAATGGGTTTAACGCGACATATTTCTCTTGTTTACACACATTTGATTATACATAATTTCTATCACCAACACGACACGTTGCATACCTTTTAGGAAGTTATCACTCCCCAAACATGTGAAACACTTCATCAAACACTACTTTAAATGATATTTTTACATATACATTACACTGAACACTCGTCACTTTATACACACTTCAATGCTGAGATTCCCTAGCAGAGATCGAAATTGCAGGTGTCGACGGCATCTTACGTTATCAACTCCTGATTGAAAGTCTGGTTATCTGCTCTCGGAACTCTCCAACAGTTTTATGACGATCATTACTCCTACAGTAAGCGTTACCATCTGGTACTCTCATGGCAATACCAAACACTTAGTAAAGTTTCTTTCGCGCATTCTATCGTAGTTACACATATACGATTAGTTAATACAATACACACTGCGCTTAATAAAGTTCAACACTTTCACAAATAATTATATACAATAGTGCTGCCGTTAGTCTATACGGTGCTTCATAACTGAACACGTCATAGTTCGTGCGGCTGATTATGCCTATATCACGACTATTATTCATACCAACATATTTTCTGTTTCTTTTACACATACCAGTCTTTGTTCGGCGTCTCGATGAATAGATCCGTCATGCGTTATGCCTTGACGAACTGGCTTCAACCTGGCTGTAGCTGACTGAAGTTTCACTCGAAGACTGCACGTAGCTTATTTGAAGACTTCTGTCTGCGGCTTACACGCTGTCTCGTACTGCTGCATATTTGCTGCATACTGATTGCAACTTATTGCCATTGTGCTACAATTGACAATTTAGTAAGACAATAACTGGTTGTAACTGCGCTTGGCGGCATGTAGACTGAGCTTGACTGCGTCTCGACTGAGCTTCAAGTGAGTTTCAACTGAGAACAGAGTAACACTGAGAGAACAGAGGTTCAACTGCGTAACAGAGTAACACTGAGAACAGAGTAAGTTTCAAAGTGAGGTTCAACTGAGATTCAACTGAGGTTCAAGTGAGAGCTCCTCCTGGGGTCTACTCCCTTATATCGGATTTCCACAGAAAGTAGAGCAACCTCTTCCCGCGTAATCTTCGCTCCTCTCACAGCATGATTCAGGTCTTCAAACCATGATCATTGTGTTCCTCTTTCTTCACAGGTCCCAAAACTATCTGTGTGCAAAGGAATCGCTCGTTCAATTAATTAATATTAATTCCTTTCTCCATGGCGTGGGACGCTACCTAGTCGGGAACTCCCCGTCAACATCTTCACATCCCTCCGCGAGCAATGGTCGCTTCACAGTCCTTACGCACATCACTAAATATGCACCAAATTCGCCGGTAAAAGACTCTAAAATTATCTTCTTGCCAAGATATTCACCTGTGTGCAACTCTCATCTCGATTCGTTACTCCAATCACGAGTAATCAATGATTTTTCTGGGCATTTCACCGCCCCTCCTCTACATCTATTCTCCGTCGGGGAATAACTGTGTCATTTTTCAGGCCTCTCCCCTGCTCCAGACGACATAATGGGGTGACAGAGATGGACGTGGCTCCACTGGGACCAACCCACAATTCTGGGCCGATTAGTAAATGTCAGCTCTGCCCTCCTCTGTGCTTCAAACTCCCAATAGCTTACACCAGATCGTCTTATAATGATATAATCCGCTCATTATTTCCTACATTATTTTAATAAATAATGCCATTTCATCAAAAATCACACCAGTGATTAAATATACATTTCTTTCGAGGGGTTTTTACCAAGAAACTCCCTGTACAGATCTCTGGTTCGCTCCCTGGTGGAACCTTTTTACTGAGATCACAGTCTCTGAGAACCATGTTCGATTCCAGTCAGCATAACCCCATCGGGTTCAATATATATATATATATATATATATATATATATACATAAATTATATATAAACTTTTGAACTGACGGTGGTTTTGGGGTCTTGGGGATGTGAAAGGCGAAGATATGTGGAAATTTTCCGGACGTCGAAACATGGGACCCATTGCAATAGTTAGCCTTCTAATGAAATCACCTAAAACAGACGCTGACCACTTTGCCGCTTGTTTCAAGTCAGACGCAATGTGGATTTCGCAGAATGGTATGCCTTTTCCGCCAGTTCCGCCGTACCGAGATCCATTCTCTCCGCCTTCACTGCCGTTGAGTCTTCGCTGTAATCCTAGCAAGGAGCCCTTACAGGGTGCTATCACTCGGGCCAAGTGAACCCTGGTTTTTTAACGAAGTTGTTGCTCCTCCCCCTCCTCCTTCCTCGTCACTTACGTGACAAGGCCCCGGGCTTGGGACCGGCATAGCGGAGTTATTATTATTATTATTGATTATATCGTTACAATAAAACAGAGTTTATGAAATTCAGAAAAACTGTACACATTTCATTTATTCCTTACAATTCCTACTCATTGTTTAACCTGTAAATTTACAATTATTAAATTATACTAGTTGAAACCCGTCAAAACCTGACGGTCCTTGGGAAAATATTTACTAAAGGATTCTCTTATATGCATTTTTTGAACGATTACCTTTTGACACTGTTGCAACTTTAAGGGCGTCAAAAGGTCGACTTCGCAACATATAACTGGTCATGACTGAAACCTTGATGAGGCAAATAGAGACCTACACGTTCCAGTCTTTCCCCATGAGCTTTATTGATTGTGATAAAGAACGCCAAGCGAATTGGAAATTGGAAAATGGAGTGTTTTATCGGATGATGTTAAATCAAGTCCAAGGATTATAGCCCTCTGCCCTATATTATCTGCAGTTACTATTTCCAAATCCAAGCAATTTTTATACATATTTCTTACAAATAATCTGGTTCCATTTAGGAGCTCTTGGAAAACGTTCAAATATAGAAGGAGCATAACTATGGCTCAAAATTTAGAGTAAGTATATGTGGAGGTAATCACTTATTCCAAAGGAATTCAAGAATTCTATAGTAAACTGAAGTAACTGATTTTATCTCCAGTATTAATCTGTTAACGCTGGTGTATATTTTTAGCCTATTTTCAATTTTGAAAAAATAGGCTTATGAGATCACCTTTTGTCCGTGTGTGTGTGTGTGATTCATGTGTGTGTCCCCCCCTAATAAAATCTAAACGGCAGGAGCGATTTCAATGAAACTCGGAAAGTTCATAGCACTATTCCCGGCGACCTCGACCGTGCCCTTCAAATTTTGTTACGACTCACCAATCCAACATGGCGGCTGTGCGAAATATTTCACCAGCATTCAATATCTCCTAAACTATTACCGATATTACCCTGACATTTTCTATGGTGATAGAGGGAACTGCTATAAGTTCACTTATGTGACTTTTGAAAACCTGGTAACTACAAAACCAACATGGAGGCCAAGCCAATTTGCGACTTTTAAATAGACGTTTCTCGTGATTTGACCAACCAAACGCAATGAAACTTGGTACAGTATATGTTTATATACATTGTAATGCACCGACATCAACTTCGTTCAATTGTTTACATAATCACAAGATGGAGGATGTGCGAAATATTTCACCGGCATTGTATATCTCTGAAACTATTAGCGGTATCTCCCTAAAATTTTGTACGGAGATAAAGGGCACTACTGGAAGTTCATCTATAAGACTTTAAAAAACCGGTTAACTACAAAACGAACATGGCGGCCAAGCGAATTTGAAAATTTTAAATAGTCCTTTCTCGCGATTTAATGTTCCAAGCGCACTGAAACCTGGTACAGGAAATATGTATACACATTGTAATCCACTGGTATCTAATTTAGTTCAATTGTTTACATAACCTCAAGATGGCGGCAGTGCGAATTTTAAAATTAAGTTTTTATTTCATGTGATGTAGTCATGCGATCGAAGTGAAAGTTTGAATAATGAACCTACGCAATAATTTTCCTTTAATGGTACATGACTCTATGGCCTATACATTTAACAATCCAACATGGCGACCATCCGAAATATTTAGACGATACTGAATATCTACGAATCTATTTTAGCAATCAAACTGCATTTTTCAATGTTCATAGGGGCTATGAACTTAAGTTCACCTATAGGACTTTAAATAACCTGGTGATCACAAATCCAACATGGCGGTGACGCGAATTATAAATATTCACATGGATGTTTCTCGCAATTTAACCATCCGAGTGCAGTGAAACTTGGTACAGTAAATCCTTATACAAATGTTAATCCAATGGCATCTAATTTATTTCAATTGTTTCCATAACCTCAAGATGGTAGCTGTGAAAAATTTTAAAATCTCCTTGTTTTTTCTTGTGTCCTAATTTTGCGATTGAAGTCTGAATACTACACGTTCACAATAATCTGCATGTAACAGTACATAACTCTAGGACCTACATATATAAAATCCAACATGGCGACCATCCGAAATATTTAGTCGGTTCTTAATATCTACGAATCTATTACAGCAATCAAACAGAAATTGTGTATGTTGATAGTGGCAATTAACATAAGTAGGATATATATGAAAATAGGCTGTATAGTTCTTCACGGAACTACGTGTTGAACTACTGGATATCAGTTCAATTACTTAAAAATTAATTTCATTACAGTGTTCATTTTTTGGTGTAAGAATGGGAAATTCCTTCGCAGAAGTGAATGCTTCGCCGCTAATCTCAGTCACGATACCATCATGAGTTGGAAGTCTGGCTGGTTATTCAATAACATTTGATTCCTACCCATCCACAGAGGGTAGTCGTCGTTAACTTGTACCAAAATTCAGAATATTCCATTTTATCTGGTTTTGAGCCGTGTTTTTATGTAAGGGGCGTATTTTGGAGAAGGGCCAGGGAGAAGTGTATTTACTACAATTGTGAATAACTGTTTCGAGAAGGGACAACAGACAAAACCTACCTGAAGTCTCTTCCAAAAACAATAACTTTCCCACTAAAGGGAATAATGTTATTACGTATAATATAATTTAGAAGTCGATTCACACACATCATTGAATGAATATTTGCCATTGTGGCTTCACTCCATATTATGAGCCATGATAATCGAATATCGTCCGCTGGATTGCAATTTAATTTTATCTAGTCACTTTTAATTTGAGAGGTATTTTGAATGCTGAATTTAGGGCTTATGCTCTTGCAAAATATTGTCTAAATTGTGAAGTGTGCTCTGCCTGATGCAAGAATTCACTTGATTTACAGATCTGACTGGATTAGCTTCTGAGGAGTCTAATATATACAACTGGCCGTTAGAACATTCGCTTATATTTTTGGAATATAAGGAGGAAATGCAATGATGTGACATTCTAGAAATGTTAAATCAATATGGACAGTATTCATGTGACATGGTAACATTGGCACCAAAGGAATCATAGGACATAGCATTGTTGTACTGTCGAGTATTATCTCAGAAAAAAATTCAGCCTGTCAGGTATTAGGTAGATTTCATTAGAAAGCTAACTATTGCAATGGGTCCCATGTTTCGTCTTCGGGAAAATTTCGACATCTTCGCGTTTCACATCTCCCAGACCCCAAAACCACCGTCAGTTCCAAAGTTTATATATAATTTATGTATGTATGTATGTATGTATATATATATATATATATATATATATATATACTAGCTGACCCGGCAGACGTCGTCCTGCCAATCAAAGAAAGTGTTGTAATTTTGTTTCTTGAAGGGCTTTTGGATACACAATATTTTTTTTTCAATTTCTGTTAACTGCCTCTAAACTATCGTGAAATGAATTAACTAATCTAGAAACATTCGTGGGAGCGTGCACAACAACTCTCCAACGTTTCATCGCAATTGGACAAATGGCATAAAACGCATGCGGGATTTTGTTTAAATGATTCGTGCGCTGTCACTCATTTGTTGAATCTACTCGTGCTCTACCAACTGTGAAATTGATTTGCTAAGTTAGAAAGCTTCACGTAAGTATACAAAACAACTCATCAAAGTTTCATCGGAATCGGATGAATGACATATGAACGTATACGGGATTTTTTTAAACGATTCGCGTGCCGTCACTCATTTGTTGAATCTACTCATGCGCTACCTATTGTAAAATAGATTTACTACGGCTGAAACCTTCTCTGGAGTGTACTCAATCATTCACCAAGGTTTCATCGCAATCGGATGAATAATATATGACCGCATACGCGACATTGTGGAAACGATTCACGCACCATTCCTCATTTGTTGAATCTACTCGTGCGCTACTTATTAAAAACTGGATTTACTATTCCAAAAACCTTTCCTGGAGTGTACACAACAATTCGCTAAAGTTTCATCGTAATCGTATAAATGATAATTATATGAACGCATACAGGATTATGTTGAAACGATTCGCGCTCCATCACACATTTGTTGAATCTACTCGTGCGCAACCTCCTGTGAAATGGATTTACTAAGTTAGAAACCTTCACGTAAGTGTACACAACATCTCACCCAATTTTCATTGCAATCGGATGAATGGTATATGAACGCATACGGGACTTAGTTTAAACGTTCGCACATCGTCGCTCATTTGTAGAATCTACTCGTGCGCTACCTATTGTAAAATGGATTTACTAATCCAGAAGCCTCCCCTGGAGGGTATACAACATCTCACCCAAGTTTCATCGCTATCGGACGAATGGTATTTGAACGCATACGGGACCTTGTTGAAAGGCTTCGCACGTCGCCGCTCATTTGTTGAATCTACTCGTGCGCAACCTCCTGTGAAATGGATTTACTAAGTTATAAACCGTCACATAAGTGTACACAACAACTCATCAAAGTTTCATCTCAATCGATGAATGGTATATAAACTTATACGGGATTTTGTTGAAACGCTTCGCACTTCGTCACTCATTTGTTGAATCTAGTCGTGCGCTACCTATTGTAAAATTAATTTACTAAGCCAGAAGCCTTCCCTGGAGTGCACACAATATATCACTCAAGTTTCAGCGCTATCGGATGAATGGTATTTGAACGCATACGGGACCTTGTTGAAACGCTTCGTTCGTCGGTGCTCATTTGTTTAATCTACTCGTGCTTAACCTCCTGTTAAATGGATTTACTAAGTTAGAAACCTTCACGTAAGTGTACACAACAACTCATCAAAGTTTCATCGCAATCGATGAATGGTATATAAACTTATACGGGATTTTGTTGAAACATATCGCGCGTCGTCGCTCATTTGTTGAATCTACTCGTGCGCTACCTATAGTAAAATGAATTTACTAAGCCAGAAGCCATCCCCGGAGTGTACACAACATCTCACCCAAGTTTCATCGCTATCGGACGAATGTTATTTGAACGCATACGGGACCCTTTTGAAACGCTACGCGCGTCGTCGCTCATTTGTTGAATCTAGTCGTGCGCTATCTACTGCAAAATGGATTTACTAAGCCAAACACCTTCCCTAGAGTGCACTCAACATCTCACCCAAGTTTCATCACAATCGGATGAATGGTATATGAAAGCACATGGAACTTTGAAACGCTCTAACGTGCAGAGACAAACAGAATTCGACATCATTGCCACCTTTGGTATAAAACAGAACTTTCCGCCATGGGCCAGTAGTAGGTAATCTGTGCCATGGGCAGAGTGTATGTTATGGCGGTAGTTGCACAGGTTGTGACCAGGTGGCTCTACGTGCAGAGACACACAGTCTAAAAGGATCACTTTTCACTAAGGCTAGCGGTTTCCATGACGACTGTTTATGACTGTATATTGTGGTTCTAAATGTGTGTGTAAATTGGGGTTCTAAAATTCTAAAATTCCACCTATCTGGGCAAATTGTGAATCTAAACCATACATGGGTCCACCCTAACATTCATACAAAATTTCATCAAAATCGGCCCAGGCGTTTAGGAGGAGTTCAGTCACATACACACGTGTCGAAGAATTATATATATAAAGATAAGCAACGGTCCTAGTGGAAAATAATTCAATCACCTGAAACCAAAAATGCATGGGACGAAAAAAAACAACAAAATATCATGTTGGTTCCGGACCCTAAAAGACGTGAAAAATATAATAAAAGTATTAAAAAAACTATTTTTCGAAATTTCATTCGAATCAATTTTTATGTCATTCCTGGGACTTAGAAAATTCCGGCCAAAAAGTACAAAATCATTAATAACTCCCTAAGTATTCGTCGTATGATGAAATAGCAAGAGACAAAAAAGATGTAATGTGTTATTGTCTACAACATAGGCCATGTATAACTTTACACTCAGACATATTACGTTTCCTCCCCCCTCCCCATATTTTCACCCCTCCCCATGGGCCCCTTATATTGGATTTATGAAAAAACGGTCAACCACCTATTTTGTTATTTTTTATGCTGATTTTTTTCCGCTGAGGTCCAAACTCCTCGCCTATGACGTTTAAGAGATACACGCTTGGTTAGGAAACCTTCAACCCCCACTTTTCACCCCTTTCACCTCAAAATATACACCACATCGAAAAACCCTCAGACACGTATCTTCTTATTTTTAATGATGAGTTTATATGCCGAGTATCAAATCCCCCAATGAAAGCAATCTGGAGATATTGTTATTCAATGAAATGCAAGTGTACCCCCTTAACACCCCTTTAGAAACTGAATATCCAAAAACCCTTCCCTAGTGGGCGTTTTCGACTTACAACGAACATATTCCCAAAATTTCATGTTTCTAACTTTAATAGTTTTGGCTGGCCGATGATGAGTCAGTCAGTCAGTCAGTCAGGACACTTGTTAGCCTATTTTCAATTTTGAAAAAATAGGCTTATGAGATCACCTTTTGTCCGTGTGTGTGTGCGTGTGTGTGTGTGTGTGTGATTCGTGTGTGTGTCCCCCCTAATAAAATCTAAACGGCAGGAGCGATTTCAATGAAACTCGGAAATTTCATAGCACTATTCCCGGCGACCTCGACCGTGCCCTTCAAATTTTGTTACGACTCACCAATCCAACATGGCGGCTGTGCGAAATATTTCACCAGCATTCAATATCTCCGAAACTATTACCGATATTACCCTGATATTTTCTATGGTGATAGAGGGAACTACTATAAGTTCACTTATGTGACTTGAAAACCTGGTAACTACAAAACCAACATGGAGGCCAAGCGAATTTGCGACTTTTAAATAGACGTTTATCGCGATTTGACCAACCAAACGCAATGAAACTTGGTACAGTATATGTTTATATACATTGTAATGCACCGACATCTTACTTCGTTCAATTGTTTACATAATCACAAGATGGCGGATGTGCGAAATATTTCACCGGCATTCTATATCTCTGAAACTATTAGCGGTATCTCCCTAAAATTTTGTACAGAGATAAAGGGCACTACTGGAAGTCCATCTATAAGACTTTCAAAAACCGGTTAACTACAAAACAAACATGGCGGCCAAGCGAATTTTGAAAATTTTAAATAGACCTTTCTCGCAATTTAATGTTCCAAGCGCACTGAAACCTGGTACAGAAAATATTTATACACATTGTAATCCACTGGTATCTAATTTAGTTCAATTGATTACATAACCTCAAGATGGCGGCAGTGCGAATTTTAAAATTAAGTTTTTATTTCTTGTGATGTAGTCATGCGATCGAAGTGAAAGTTTGAATAATGAACCTACGCAATAATTTTCCTTTAATGGTACATGACTCTATGGCCTATACATTTAACAATCCAACATGGCGACCATCCGAAATATTTAGACGATACTGAATATCTACGAATCTATTTTAGCAATCAAACTGCATTTTTTAATGTTCATATGGGCTATGAACTTTAGTTCACCTATAGGACTTTAAATAACCTGGTGATCACAAATCCAACATGGCGGTGACGCGAATTATAAATATTCACATGGACGTTTCTCGCAATTTAACCATCCGCGTGCAGTGAAACCTGGTACAGTAAATCCTTATACGAATGTTAATCCACAGGCATCTAATTTATTTCAATTGTTTCCATAACCTCAAGATGGCAGCTGTGAAAAATTTTTAAATCTCCTTGTTTTTTCTTGTGTCCTAATTATGCGATTGAAGTTTGAATACTACACGTTCACAATAATCTGCATGTAACAGTACATAACTCTAGGACCTACATATATAAAATCCAACATGGCGACCATCCGAAATATTTAGTCGGTTCTCAATATCTACGAATCTATTACAGCAATCAAACAGAAATTGTGTATGTTGATAGTGGCAATTAACATAAGTAGGATATATGAAAATAGGCTGTATAGTTCTTCACGGAACTACTTGTTTTTATATAAGAGATACTAGCAGAAGTACCCATTCTTCGAACGGTCTTCGGTATTAATAACCAGACATAATCAATTGAGCTACTGTTCCAATGGTTAGGGGCTTGGAACCTGTTTGTCGACAAAGATATATGATTAGTTGAAACATGCTCTGAAACTAATTTACCTAACGTGTACTTCCTGACGTGAAAATAAAATTGAAAGCCTCGTAGACGAATCGCAATTATACACGTCACATAAAAACTGACCCCCACTGTTGTATTAAGTCCGCATCCAGAGGAAGACCCCATTAATAAATTATAAAGGCTTGTGGTGCATGAAAATTCAGGTCTTTTAGCCTCCAATCGCCCAAATTCCTAAAAGCAAAAAAATAAAATAAAAAAATAAATTATTTCAATCCAGGAATTTTAGAAAATAATGTTGCTGTTTGAAGATATAATAGACCTTCTGTGCGACATATCGCACGTTTAAGACTTGTGAAAAAATATAGGGTACCCCTTGACCCCCTTAAGCGCATTGATGAATTTTACAGTTTTTGTTGGTTCCGTGATAACCTTATAGCCATTTGCAAACTTTCACAGAAATGTAATAAATGGAGTGGCATTACTTCTTGCAGAAATAGATGGAAAGTTGGATGTAACTTTTTGAGACACTGTTGTCATGGTTACTGGCATGCATTCATACATTAGTTTATTAAATGAAATTAGTTTTCTGGGAATATCTCGGAAACTCTTGGTTTTAGAGCCTTAAAATGTAGTTTTCGGGGACCCTTTATGGCTGTTTAAGGGCCCCGTTTTTTTCTGACTCCAAGGAGCTGAAAATAAGCTTTGTCTCGTATAATAGTATACCAATATAGGGATAGGAATATAATAGACCTTCCGTACCACACCAGCACGTGTAAATCGCGTGAAAAAATTCCAGAGTACCCCTTGACCACCTTAAGCGCATTATATGTATTGATGAATCTTACAGCTTAAATTGGTTCCGTTATAACCTTATAGCCGTTTGCAAACTATCTCAGTAACGTAATAAATGACTGCGGTGGCGTCTAGTAGCTAAGTTCTGAACTTGGCCTAGTAGTCGTTGACGGTGGCGCTTGGCGGCAAAAGTAGGAACTATTTGAAAAATTCTAAGTTGCAGTACTTAATTTAAAAAAACAGATAACACACACTATTACAGTCATCACAATTAACACCGGTTATCAGACAGATTCTACACACACCCAAAGTACACGGGGCTACCTGACCGCGTTGTCGCAGCCCCTAAACTTAAGAACCAACCAACGTAATAAAGGAATTGTATTGCGTCTTACAGCAATAGATGGACCTGCGAGTTTCTGTTGCCATGGTTACCGACTTTTTTTTTTCATTATTGTATTAAATGAAATTGATTTTCTGGGAATATCTCAAAAACTGTTGGTTTTAGGGCCTTAAAATGTGGTTTTCGGGGGCCCTTTAGGGGTTGAAAATGAACTTTGTCTCGCCCTTCTACGCCTATTTCAGCAAGTATTTTAAGGGGTAGGCCCCCTTTTATGAGAGGTACAGAGAAGAGTTACATCAATGATTAGTGTCGTGCCTCTGAAGCATATCTGTACCAAATTTTACTCGATCCACCCAGCTGTCCATGAGTTATAAGGGAACAACCACTTTGCCCACACACAAACAAACAGACAGACATACAGACAGACAGACAAAAAATTATTTTCGCGCGCATCCGTCATAAAAAAGTCTGAAACGCGTAAATAACGCAAATTTCCGTAGAAATTCAGAAAAAACAGACAAACTTTCATTCTTATAATTATTCTTATAATTATATATAGAGAAAGATATATATATATATATATATATATATATATATATATATATATAGATATCAGTTCTTGTGGACACGATACCTGCCGTATTTTTGCACCAATCACTTTGAATTTTTTACATAATATGTATCACCTTACAATCTCGGTCGAGTTCGTTAATGGGCAAAATCGGTCAAAGGGGGTGAAAATGGGAGGCTTTTTTAGAAAAATTGAAATATCGCTATAACTCTCTTAATATCTGAAATATTGAATCCATTCAAAGTCCATACAATGTGCCGGATAAGGCCCTAAAATTTATGTTAGAAAAGTTTTTTCATAGCACCAACCATTGACCAAAGGGGTGGGAAAAAGTGTTTTTTTCGGGAAACATTCAACATATCTCTGTTAATAGTCACAATATCAAAACCGTACAGATTGGACAATATTCCTCCAATACTACCTAAAACTTTTGTCTGAAAGAATTTTTGATATGACCCACCATTACACCACGGGGTGAGCAAAATGATTTATATTATAAGAAAAAGCCAAGTGCCAAGAGAGGTTTACTTTTAATTGATAAGGGATGAGCCATCAGCAGTTGCTATGACAACGCCACTGCACGAGATCACATTCAGTTTTCCATCTGTCTGTGGGAAGCGACTTCAGTATCGGAACTGGTAGCATGCTGAACCTCTATGCCCAAGTTCGCGGGTTCAAACCCGGCTGAAGTCGTCGGATTTAATAAGAGCGCTAAGAAAACTGAGTATGCTTTCCTTCGGAGGGGAAGTTCCAACGTTCGTTGCGAGTTGATGGTTCCGGTGGCTTCTAGTAGCCAAGTTCACAGCTAGGTGACGATGGTAGTATTCGGTAGAGTTCATTAGAAAGCTAACTATTGCAATGGGTACCATGTTTCGACTTCCGGAAAATTTCGACATATCTTCGCGTTCACATCCCCTAGACCCCAAAACCACCGTCAGTTCAAAAGTTTATATATAATTTATGAATATATGTATCTATATGATGTGACCATTTAGATGAGGGCCATAGATTGTTTTTCTTAAAGAAACCACCTGTTTGAAGAAAGCGCGGAGCTGAGGTATTTTGTTTCATCAAGTTAACGCTAGATGGAGAGAGCGTCGATATGAGAGGACTCATATGATATGTTTACGAATTCCTATGTGAAGAGGTTGAACCACCAACACGTCGGGGGAACATGCAGTATTCATTACTGGGAAAATTACCGAAGAGATCAAGAGAATCCGTCATTTGGATCAGAAGATATTGGAGTTGAAGAAGTCAGGCGCAAGGATTATTTTTCGCATCGGAGTGGCTAAGGCAGTAGGCCGCACGCCACAGGTGAAGCAGAGAGGCGAGACTGTATAGCGACTAACACCGCGTGCTCAAGGTCTACGTGCTTGGCAGATATTTGTGTTGAAAGATACCAGTCTTAAAAGAGTTGGAAGGCAATCAGCGTATATGGTGTGGGCCTTAAAACCCTGATATCATAAAGAAGCTAGAGGGGCAAGCCATTGCTTTGGTGTGTGCAAAGTTTTGGGGAATTCCTTACTCGTCTAAGGAATATAGCCTATAAACTAGAAATGGTGCTAGCATGCTACGTAAACCACTCTTAAGATTGTCAGTGTATCGTTCAAACAGCAAGGCCACAAGCAGATACCGTACGCGAGGATCGAAAGGAAAACAGTATTGGTTGAAACGTGATTTCATACCCGGAGTTGATATTTTAGAACGGGAAGTGAACCAGTCGAGTTAGGAAATTTTCTGTGGCACAAAGCTGCAAGTGTTAGCTTGGGACTCGAATCCTTATAACATTATGTTGCCAGACATGCATCATAGTAGTTGAAAAATGGTAAATCGGACCGTCTCCATGAAGTGTTAAAAGAGCTGGGGGTAATATGTCATGGGATTGTTGGGAACATCTTCCGGAATAATGGAGTATAGGCGAGTAGGGACCCGGAACATCTGTCCAGTGGAAAGAACGTGTGCCAGCCGGCCTACATGGATTCTACAGCAGAAGGACTATTCCTACAAGATCTTCACGATGTAAGCCAACTTTATTATTAAGTAGCTAGTGTATTGCATTCTCAATTTCGACTATACTGTCTGCTAAGTAGGTTTACGCTTATGGATTTTTATTTCAAGACGTTATTGCACATTTGACGATTTATCAGCCGAGTTATTTCGAATGGATCTCTTTGATGGAAATCTAGTGCGTTTGGGATGTCAACCTGATAAGCTTCGATATAGCAGTAGGCTATTGTGTGGAAGATATTTTACACCATTCCACGCCTAAACTTTATGTTAGGGGACTTTGAAATAATTTTTGGATTTGTTCATAATTAAATGGTTTATAATTAAAATTAATTTGTTTAAAATATTTCCTCGATTTTGTTAGTAATTTCTTCTTTTGAATATGTTGATAGATGAGGAATGTGGTTAGCCACATTACGTTTAAATATTATTCCTTGGGAATAATAGTTCGAAATTTTCTGTGAATTTATAAATTTTTATTTGAATTTAAAATAAATGAAAAATATTTTCTCGTTTTAAATGAAGTTGAGATATGACATCGGAAGGCTGTCTGACTGATAGTCAAGCCATAATGATAATAATTATATGTAAATGATTATATTGTTTGGAACATTTTCCAATAGGAATGAATGAATAATTATAATAATAATTCTAAGAAATAATAACGGTTAATCATTGGAGGAATAATGGATCGTAGTTGATATTATGGGAGTTGATTTTGAATGGATGGACATGCCAAAAGCGTGATATTTGATATTGGGAACGGAAGGTCATTCAAATACGAATTTTTGTATAAAATGAGGAACTATGTATTTGGAATTATGCGACAGTTTAACCGAGGTGTGTTGGGGCAGACTTTAAAAGTTTATTACACCTATGCGAAAGGCCGAGATATTTGAATTTTGTGAGGGAGCGCATGATCCCATGTGTTGGTTGATTAGAAGCCATTGAACCCAGCCTGCGTAGCTGAGGGGTCGTTATAAAAATAAGATTATAATGGTTAAATGTGAAAATAAAATATGAATTAATAATGGATGTTTATAAAGTTGAGTTGAGGGTCAAATAATTGCTCCATGCTCTAATATGATTAAAATGAGGACAATGTAGTCGCTCATATGAGAACCTAGTGGCCGATCGTTGTTGAATTTCTACATTCCTAGACTGTTGTATAGTCGCCCGCATGGTGTAGTCGTTTATATTTGAATAAGTTTATGTCTCGTCCTAGTTTTTGCTGAAGGCCTTACCGTGTCCTAATTAACGAATTGATAGCATGAGAGGCATGTTGTCTGGAGATTGGCTGGTGTATTGAAAATTTTAAACTGATAGCTGATTGAATTTGTGGATCCATTAATTTTCGTAAAGTGCCAATGTGGATTATTCTAAATAATATTTTCTTTTGCAAGGAATTAAATTGAAAGGATTTACATAAATAAATTGAATTACATGCAGATTATCAAAGAAGTTAAATCGAAGCGATTAAATCAGAGGATGTTAATATTATGTGAATCGGTGAATAAAATTTATTTTTGGTGACATAGTGGAAATGTCGGAAGTTCAGTCGATGTTTAAATTTTGATAAATGCTGTCATGGGGTTTTTGTATTTTTGATTTCACGCCGTTTTGGGAATGTGATTTCCCTGAATTAAGTAGAAGATGTGTGAATTTCCCCACAGAGGTTGAAACATTTCAGGGAAAATTTGATTCAAGTGATACTCTTGTGAAAATGAAAATCCACAGCCTGTTTCCAGTCTCCGACCGGGTCAGGGATGGAATGAATGAAGCCCCTATCTAGCGGCGAGGATATGAACTGTGCCGGCTGCCGAGGCCTGACGCACTCCTCTGGGGCAATGATTAAATGAATGATAGATGAAATGAAATGATAGTGGAGAGTGTTGCTGGAATGAAATTTTGACAGGGAAAACCGGAGTACCCGGAGAAAAACCTGTCTGCCTCCGTTCTGTCCAGCACAGATCTCACATGGAGTGACCGGGATTTGAACCACGGACTCAGCGGTGAGAGGCCGGCGTGCTGCCGCCTAAGCCACGGAGGCTCCAAAAATATTAAAATCATGGTGTCAGGATGGACTGATATTTTCCTGCACATCAGTGATAATTGTACAGTTTAAATAATTCAGTGAAGCAGATGCTGAGATGGACTAATGATTTTCTCAGACATCAGTAATTATTTTTGAGAATAGTGAATTTACTTTTGGATAGAGGCTGAAATTACTTTATTTTATGCGTTATAAATTTGTATGTAGACAAGGGACCAAGGGGGTGCTTAGGATGTCTTTATTTTCAGGTCTGGAATATTAGATTTCTCCCTTGGGGATTATTGTATTCAAATAGGACCAGCAGACAATTAAATTAAACTGAGGTATTTTAAGAAATTGGTGTTATTCACAAATTATTTGCACTACCTTCCATCCATTATGGAGTGTGAATTTCGATATCCGTCCGGCTGATTTTTGATTAGAAGTTTTTGCTTTGCTATACTCAGTTTGACCCCGAGATTGTTTTTTTTAGTCTTATGCTCAGCGGATGTTGAAATTCATACTCGTGTGCACGTGGGACTTCGGTCAAACGGTCACAATATATATATATATATATATTTATATATATATATCAGTTTCTTGTGGACAGGATAACTGCCGTAATTTTGCCCCAATCACTTTGATTTTTTACATAATAAGTATCCCATTAAAATTTCGGTCGAGTTCGTTATTGGGCAAAATCGGTGGAAGGGGGTGAAAATGGGGGTCTTTTTTCGAAAAAGTGAAATTTCACTATAACTCTCTTAATACGTGAAATATCGAATCCATTCAAAATTCATAATATGTGTCGGGTAAATGCCAAAATGTTATGGCAAATAAGGTTTTTGATAGCACCAACCATTGACCAATGGGGTGGAAAAAAGTGGGTTTTTCGGGAAACATTAATCATATCTCTCTTAATGGCACAATATCAACCCCGTACAAAATGGAAAATATTCCACTAATAATTACCTAAAATTTCTGTCTGAAAGAATGTTGATATGTCCCACCATTACGCCAAGGGATGAGAAAAATGATTTCGGAATTAAAGAAAATGCCAAGTGCCATCAGAGGTTACCATGACAACGCTTCTAAATTGATGAGCGATAAGCTATCAGAGGTTGCCAAGACAACGCCATTGACGAGATCACATTCATTTTAGCCTATTTTCAATTTTGAAAAAATAGGCTTATGAGATCACCTTTTGTCCGTGTGTGTGTGCGTGTGTGTGTGTGTGTGTGTGTGTGGGTCCCCCCTAATAAAATCTAAACGGCTAGAGCGATTTAAATGAAACTCGGTAAGTTCATAGCGCTATTCCCGGCGACCTCGACCGTGCCCTTCAAATTTTGTTACGTCTCACCAATCCAACATGGCGGCTGTGCGAAATATTTCACTAGCATTCAATATCTCCGAAACTATTACCGATATCGCCCAGAAATTGTGTACTGTGATAAAGGGCACTACTAGAAGCTCGCCTATGAGACTTTCAAAAACCTAGTGACTAAAAAACCAACATGGCGGCCAAGCGAAGTTGAGACATTTAAATAGACTTTTCTCGCGATTTAACTATCCAACGTAATGAAACTTGGTACAGCATTTGTTTATACACATTGTAATGCACTGGAGTCTAATTTAGTTCAATTGTTTACATAAACCCAAATGGCGGCTGTGCGAAATATTTCACTGACATTCCCTATCTCCGAAACTATTACAGATATCAGCCTGCAATTTTGTACGATGATAAGGGGTACTGATACAAGTTTACCTATGTATATTTCATAAACCTGTGAAGTACAAAACGAACATGGCGACCAAGCGAATTTGAAATATTTTAATAGACTTTTCTCGTGATTTAACTCTCTGAGCGCAGTGAAATGTGGTACAGTAAATGATTTTGCAGATTGTAATGCACTGCCATCTAATTTAATTCAATTGTTTACATAACCTCAAGATGGCGGCTGTGCGAAATTTTAAAATTAAGTTTTTATTTCTTGTCTCGTAATCATGCGATCAAAGTGAAAGTTTGAATAATTAACCTAGGCAATAATTGTCCTTGAATGGTACATAACTCTATGGCCTATACATATAACCATCCTAAATGGCGAGCTTCCAGTAGTTAAGGAAATGTATGTTTTGAATATTGCGTAATCGCGAGGACATATTGCATCATCATGCGAGCGATCACGTGATATGTCTGCAGTGTTCGCGACAAAAAAAGTTTGTTTGGCATAAATGAATGGCCTTGACCTGCTCTAGCCCCACACCAAATTTCAACTCTCTAGGACAAAATAAATAGAATTTTGAAAATAGGCTATATTTTCCAAATTTAGGAAATCTATAAAAAAGTTTGTTTGACATAAATGAAAGCTCTCTATTTCCTCTACCAGTAAACCAACTCTCAGGTGTATAGGACAAAATTGAAAAGAAAATGTTCAAATAGCGTCTTTGTTAACGGAAATGTTTTAGGTGTACTAACATTTGAATGAGACTGTCTGGGCGCGCCCATGGAGAGCCAGTTGGTTATTCACATGCGTTTGCTAATTGGTCTGCATGTGTTTGCACTAAGAAGAGATTGACCCTTGACCGCTTGAATCGGATAACCTTTTGCCCCCGCGGCTGTTATCGTTCTTTGGCTGCTGAACGTGGGAGGTCCTGCTTGCTGCTCCATATAGGATGTGCAGCTCATTTTTTGCGGGCTTGCATGCTCTGCGGTCTCTTTCTGCATAGACTGTTTTATAAGACAAATATATATCATTGACGGCATGAAATGAATATTGGTTTGTTTGTTTTAAATTCTTAACCATCAATATTGAACTCGGATATTATTTTAATGAGAGAACAAGTTTGGATGCCCGTTCACAGAGCCTTATTCATGTGATATGTTTAATGATCTTTTTGTTTCTTTAACATCATAGTATATAAGAGCAAGATTATTATGATGCAGTACTTACTATTCAACATGTCTCTCTGCTACACTTTTATTGCGAAGATGCAACATCTGAGAGAAGTTAAGACGCTAGCGGAGAAAGCCAGGATGTTGGGGTGTAATTTTATGGTTTCCTCCTCCAAAATGGAGGAGGAAATTATTGTCAGATCTCTCACTGCGCTAGAGAGGGATCTCTTCGACATGGAGATTCATGAAATCCTAAGAGATGAACGCTACCGCACAGAATTTGTGCTTAACGGGTTAACGTTAACCATTCTGGATGTCATCCTATCCAGAGTGGAAGCATTTAGGGCTACTCCCTCTCCCAATGGAGTATACCAAGATTTTGTGCAAAGAGAAGAAAGAGAAGAAGAAGGCGGAGAGCATGTGGAAGAGGAAGGAGAAGAAGAAGAAGACGAAGTGCAATTAATACTTGACTAAAATGGACAGTGAACGGTGAAATGTATATATTTTTTAAAATATATTTATTTTAATCATTGTGGTTTTACATTAATTATATAATACGAAATAGTGAAAACAAAATGGTATGATCTTCGTTCTTAAAGTGGTAAGTAGTTCTTTTTTTCCGCCAAGATGCTGAGAATTGAAGATGCTGTCTGCAGAGTTGAATATCCTGGTTATCTTGTGTGGAAGGTAAGTACAATCATTCTTTTCTTTCTTGAGTGTGTTGGTTTTCGTGAGCTGAAAATATATAGAGACACATTAATAATAATATTAATAATAATAATAATAATAATAATATTTTTTGCGATGAACTAAAAAAAACTTACATTGTTTAATTAGAATATGTTTTTGTTCGAAATCCAAGAGTTGTGAGTTGAATCGAATCCTAGCCAAGATACGAAGGCTTGGGTTCCTTTTCTACGTAGTACTTTGTCAACTAAGTAAATATTAGGATGTTTGGTTCGTTGTAACTCTGCTTCATAAAACGCCCCAAATATCTGCAAATTTTTATTATCTTTTAAAAGATATGTTCGTGGATTAGTATTTTGAACTTTATAAATTGTAAATAATTCCGTAGTCCAATTAGCTTCGTATCCTATTGTGAAGTGTTTCTTGATTTTTGATATTCTTACAATGTCACCGATTTTATATTTTGGTTTTCTTAAAGTTTCATTATATTGTGTTGGCAAGCGGGGTGGATTGTTTCTTTTTACATCAATAGGTTTCATGCCAATGCTGCGATGTATTTTGTGATTATACTTTACTACTAACTCGGGCAAAATATGTACCCATCGGTATGAACCACGTGTTGTGAACTCTTTCCACATCGATTCCTTAAGAGTTCGATTAAATCTTTCTACTACACTCGCTTTTATGGAGCTCCCAGTGGAATAATGCTTTAGATTTTGTTTCTGAGACCATGTTTTGAATTCACGGTTGTAAAATTCCGTTCCTCGATCAGTGTGAAAATAATTGGGCAATCTTTTACTTTGAGAATAAACAAATTTTAAACTTTTTACAATCTCACTTCCTTTTTTGGTTTTAAGAGGAATTGCCCATGCATATTTTGAGTAAACGTCAATAATGGTTAATAAATATTTAAATCCATTATTCCATTTTGCAAGTTTTGACATGTCCACAAGATCAGCTTCATGGAGGTCATCGATTCCTTTGCTAATAACATGTCGTCTTTTAAACTTTTTTCTAAGAGGTGCATGAAGTTCTTTTGTAATTTCTCGTCTGATTTCGTTCATAGTTAATTTCTAAACAAAGATTTATAACATACTGTGCATTGTTTTACAAATGTATGAAGTTTTATTCAATATATCCTGCATTTCTTAGTTCTTCTTCAATTGCAAAGATTTCGCTGTCAACTCCTGTGTGACCTGCAGCTTTCGATGCAATTAATTTTTTAAGTCTTGATACTAATTTGTTTGGTTCATTCCAATGGACAAATTCAATATTGTTTCCTCCTTCGAATTTCCAAATGGCTTGTGGTGTGATGTGTTTCTTTTGGCCATATCCGGTATGCATCGTAATATTTGCTTCTTCATTCTCATCTGTTGTTTTTATAATTCTATCTATGTCTTCAGTAAGAAGGGGTTCGATTATATTTTTATACTTATGAGATTGTGTTCCTCTCGGAGCTGCATTGCTTGCATAATTTCTTTTGTGCACGTTTGAAACATTTAATAATTTCAAATAAGAACTTAAATCACTCCTATCGATTAGAGAGTGATCTGGTACTTTCCTTTGAATCAATTCAAGTAGACCTTCTGTTATAGAAAATTTTTCACCACCAACTTTTATCCACTTTTTATCAAAGGAAACTCGTTCACGTCCCAAGTATTGTTTATCATTTCTTATCGTTATACCAAATGTTCTATCCATGTTTTGTTTAATGAACGGATCTAAGTAGCGGTTAAGTAGTGTAATTATTTTGATGCTATCTCCATCTCCTTCGTCTGAAGTAGCAGTTGATTCAGAATCACCATTTTTTTTTCTTTTTTGATTTTCTTTTTTCTTAGTTGACGTTGTATTAGCAATAGCTACAAGCTGATTTAATGAATTTGTTACTGGTTTAAACTTAGTCTCTATATCTAATTCTTGACGTCTAACATCATTTTGAAGTGAAAGATACTTGTCCTTAACATCTTTTTTTAAGCGAGAAAGTTTATCCTTTACTCGACTTTCAGCTTTAATCTTCAAGCTCTTCTCCATGACTAAACTAAAATTGTAGTTGTTTTATTTATTTATAGTATATTCAAAATCAATTTGAAGAGGAAGATCATTGGTTTTATTTTTCTCGGGGTCTCTAAGTCGAAACTGTATTTCATCTTGTTCTTCAACTACAATGTCACTGCCATCCAGTTCAATCTCTTGACGTATATTTAAAATTGCATACACAATTGGAGATCTTGGTGAAACAAAAATTGGTTTTAATATACCTTTATAGGGAAGTTGGTATTGTATATTATGATTATGAAGCGTGTATACCGGTGAATGGATTGATGGTATGTTGGAGAATTTCAGAATAAATTTCGATAAGTTCTTTTTCTTTACTTAATCTTGTAATATACCATATTCTTCTTTTGATGCGGTAAAACTTTCGAGTGGTTTTTGTTAACCAATTGCTCAATATTTTCTAGTTCAGTTTTTAACTTGTTATACTCCTCTTTGGATGCAGCAGCGTAACTTTCAAGTTCTTCTTTTTTAACAATATTTAGATTGTTAGCAACACCCTCAATACGAGTTTGTAAATTGCTTAAAATTTATTTTAGTTGATTAACTTCAGTTCGTAAAGCAGCATAGTGTTCTACAAACCGTTTATTTGTCACATCTTGGTCGTTAACAGGAAACTCAACATTTGTTTGTTTTTGATGTTGTAGATTGTTTATAGTCTGTTTCATTTTTTCAAATTCATCTCGTGAAGCGGCATATTGTTCAACAAACGTCTTATTTGCAACATCGTTATCGTATATGGGATTGTTTACGTGAGTAATTCGTCTACTCATCATATTTAAAGTCCCACCATCGTCTACGTTTAAGAAGTTTTGTTTATTAAATTTAGTGATTAAATCTTCTAGATCTTTTCGAGAAGCAGCAAAGTTTTCTAAATAATATTTGTTTATTGCATCTAACGAATCGATTGGTTGAGATATGTTTGTTATTCTTCTATTTAACATATCTACAGTTTCATCATCTTTGTTTATATTCAAAAGAGATTTTTTAATTTCATCGAGTCCTTTTGTTACATGAGTTTTAAGAAAAGAATACGATATCGCATCTTGATTTTGAATTGGATCTTTAACATTTCTTATTCTTTTGTTACCCAAGTCGAGACTATCATCATCAAACGGGAAGTGATCTTCTGAAAATTCACTCACTAAACCATGAATGAATTCTACTCGTTGTAACACTTCGGTTATTCGGTTTTCCAGATATTTTTTTTATATTCGATGTATGTTGCTGCATTGCAATAAGGTTTTCTGCATCATTTGCAGATGATGGTAAAGCTAAGCCTGCGAGACGTTTGTTTTCAAAGTCAAGTTGTTGTTTCTCTATTTTACAAATTGAAAAAATTAAACATTTAAGGTCGTTAATGTTTTGTTGTATGTCTTCTTTAGACTAAATTTTATTTAGCTCATTCAGTAACTGCAACCTTTGTTGCAAGCATCTTCAACATGTATGTGCGTTCCTACATCTTTTAACCGTTTGCCGTTAATACTTAGATGTCCATCGCTTGTTGTTGTTGTTACTTGATTTCCATATTGCAGTAGCTTATCATCAACATACGATTTAGTTGCAATATCATGGCGTGAAGTTGGTGGTCTGATAGACACGTTATTGATTTTGTTAAACGATGCCATAGTTATGTTGTTAACCTCACAAAGTGTATAACGCGAATGAGCATTTATCTCTTTTGAACTATTATTTGTAACTGAAAATAAACATCAAATCCATTGCGATATCGACCATTTTGTAAATCGCTATCTTTATCAATAACCAAAAATCCAAACTTAGAGTTTTGCCAACAATAAGAACAAATATCGAAGAACTGATCATAGCTCATATCTGTATTTACATGATCGTTATATACATGACGCAAGTTTGTTCCGTCTTGTTTAAAAAGAATTAAAAAATTAGCGTTATCTCTAATTAGATGTTTAGGTATACAAGAATATGATTGACACAGATAAAATACGTCAACTTCGTGATGACGACCTCTACTGAAATAATCTTTCATGTGTTGTTGTTTATTGCTGGCTACATCATCAAAAACAAATATAGAGTTCTTTCTAGCCATTTCTGGAGGCATAACTTCGTCATTATCGGAAAAAAATCACTTTTTATTTCTTTTATAGATTCCAAAAACTTTTTTAATTCAACATACTTACTTTGAGCAAGTGATTTAGAATAAATATAAACGTTTTCAAAACGAACTCCATTTTTGTGACATAATAAATTTAGCATTACATTTGTTTTGCCGCAGTTCGATTGACCGCAAATGATACATCGAATAGTGTTCGGTAGTAAAACACTATGCTTTCTTTTTTCAATTTTACTCTGATTTTCACCATTAGTAAATGAAATTACTGGTAGAGTGTTTGACTGCTTAACAAACTTCAGCATGTCTACGTTTACGTCTGAGAATGCACACTGCACAAAAAATCACATCACATCAACATATATTGTTTCCACACGTATCATCATAACTTGTATTATATGGAATAATAGTAGGATTTTCAGGATTTAAATCAACGTTGCCAACGTAAAACCCTCTTAAATATGGACAATATGGTGCCCATTTTTTATGATCACTTAAAGGAATATCGTTTTCTCTCCAATATTCAATTTCAATCTTACAGAATATACATTTCACCTTATCACCATGACCGGTATAATAAAATCCTGCTGATGCTAAACAAAATTCGTTTGGAGAGGGAAGAGGCCAATTTTGAAAAGTTTTAAGTCTTTCATATTCAGATTTTAATTCTATGCTAGGAGAAATATTGTTTACGTAAGGGCAAGAAAAAGCCCATTTCTTATGCTCTTCAAACGGATCATCATCTTCTTCCCAATAACTAAGTTGCAGATTACAGAAAGCACACCTGACAATATCCTTATATCCATAATAGTAAAATCCCGCAGCTGCTAACCATGCAGTGTTCGTAAAACTGTCTGAAGACCAGTTCTTAAATGTTTTTAGCCGATCTCTTTCAGATTTTAAATTCATTCCTTTTTGACTCAATATCATTTGCATTAACTGTTTCTTGGAATACTTTACACAATTAAAATACTTCATGATGATGCTTTACTTCACAAAAAAAAAAAGATGTTCCCCGCACGAAGCTAAATGTGAACTGATATGAATCAACAAAACACGCTGGCTAATATGCAAGATTTGCGTGTGTTGGGTTGGCCGAGCGGTCTAAGGCGTTAGACTTAAGATCTAATTTTCAGAAATTGAAAGCGAGGGTTCGAATCCCTCACCTGACAAATATTATTTTATATACATGTGGAGTGAGGAGGTGGTTGATCATTAAAGAAACTTTAATATGAAGTGGTACAAAGACCTTTTCTTCTTTATTCATTTAGAATTACAATTAATACAATTTTATTTCTCTTGTATGAGTGTTGAAGTAATCTCATTCTTTTAGTTGTCCTGATGAGTGTGTGTTGAGATGATCTTGTTCTTTTAGTTGTCCAGATGTTTATTTTCTGTAGACAAAAAGTATACACTGTGTTAAAAAAGCAAACAAAAACAAAATATGTATAGGTGTCAACAACACTACTAGATTTAATGAATTACCTTTTATAGATAGCGGTTACAGTTATCACATTTGCAGCGAAGATGAAACAGTTGAAATTTTCTTTTTAGATGATCTGGTAGATGTTCCCACTCCAGACGAATTCGTTGTGGCTCATATATAGTCAGTATGTTTATAGGAAAGTAGTTCCAATCAAACTTATTAAAACCTTGAAGTCCATTGTTTCGAAACTTGTTTATTATCGAACACACGATTTTCATGATGCCATCAGAAGAATTTAACCAATGTTGAACAGCATTGACATTAAATTTAGCACAACTATTGCTTCCCAATGCAAGAGATGGTAAATGTTTTGGACAATCTGTAGGTAATCGTTGGCTATGCTTCAACATTAGATCTGACATTCCATCAATCGTATTAAGATCGATTAATGACCCAGGGGAAAGTGTTTTTAGTGCAAACAAAGAAAATTCTTGTGGCAAATTATACACAACTAAATATTCATATTTATTTTAATAGAGTCAAAAAAAGAAGAAATAGTTTTTTCACAATACGCTGCGACCCATGTTAACACAGGACTGAATGAAGGTATATTGCTGTTATTTAACATACAGTAAGCAAGTTCCAAACTGCCGTTTGGTAGCTTGCGAATATCTGCAACTATTGGCTGCTTCTTATTCCACATGTCAGCATCAGTAGAAGGAGAGTTTGTTGTTGTCAATTCCATGATTGCAACTAAAGTGAGAATACTTCTTTACTTGATTGCTTATAACTTAGCAAATATTGGTTTAGATAATTACTTCATTAGTTAATGGTCTGTAAGATATTTGACGATCATGAATAAGAACACAATAAAGAGTTGTATCTTCAGGTATATTCTCACTTGTCTCGATTTCAATTCGCACGTCAACTGAAGATGTCTTCACTGCCTCCACTTGCTCAAGGCAATTAATTACAATAATCGGACAATGAGACTTAAATTCATCTCGCGAAAGTAGAGTCTCTGAACGAAAATCTTCGATCTGATAATATACATTACGAAATTTAACAAACATGTCATACAATTCGCTGTAGTCATTTATAGCAATTTCAGAAGTTGGCATTTCATAGGAAAAAAAATTGAATTTAAAAAAACTCTTATAGATTTAATGTTACAATGGTCAAAATAGGAAGAGCACGTATTTAGTACATTTCTTTTAGTTTG
Organism: Meconema thalassinum; assembly: GCA_946902985.2. Classification (NCBI taxonomy): domain Eukaryota; kingdom Metazoa; phylum Arthropoda; class Insecta; order Orthoptera; family Tettigoniidae; genus Meconema; species Meconema thalassinum. The sequence continues at coordinate 345,470,528 of OX336394.1, forward strand.
AAAACCTAATAAAAATTGACGTGGTTTTTGCGTTTCAGAAGTTGTCATTACAGTCCAACTATATTTAGTTGTTCTAGGAAGAGATGGCAAGACATGAACATCCCATGATCGAAAACCAACCTGAATGGGAATATTTTTCTGCATTAGTTTTAATCTTTTAATTTGTTCTTCGTCCGATAATAATAAAACTGGAATTTTTAGATAAACTTTAAATAACTTGACCTTAGAAAGATCATTTTCGGTTGCAGATTGCAACGCACGTGCGTCACTCGATGATCTGAGAAGTATTAGCTCATGCTTGCAGTTTAAAATCGGTTTTCTATAATCCTCTGCTAAACCTAACAGGTTGCTTAAAGGAAGTATTACATGGAAACCTTTTGTGATACTATCAACAATATTTGCTTCACTTGCTGGTGTTGTTAAAGAGGGAAAATAACCAGCATTTTGTAAAGCTGTATATTCGTTTTTTGAATATGATGCAAACGTTTTTATAGAACTTGTTATACCTAGATGGCGTGTACGATCAATTTCTTTACCATTTAACGTAACGCGAATTTCGCTAAAAAGATTAGCCCCAAAATTTTGGTCAGGATGTGCTGTAGTAGAAGCAGCCGGATTTACGTTAGAAGTAATAATTTGTCCTTCTAAGTGAAGAACACCTTCTGATAATAAAACTATGTTTTCTTCATTTTGAATTGGTATACGAATTTCATCATTATTTTCAAATTTATTAGCTGAATAAGGTTGGTAAACTCTTTCTTCTCGTCGCACAACTCTGTTGTCAACCTCTCTTTTATCGGTTATGTTAAACATGTTAAACATGTTAACAGCTTCAAATATAGATAGAAACTAAATAAGATTAACAATTGCATATATATTTATATTGAAATTAAAGTACACGATAGCCTAAAGATTGTAAGAAATGTTTGTTGTTACTCGATAACTGTTTCTTAGATTTTAAGGTGTGATGGCACTGTTTTTTCTTTGTTTTTTTTAGAAATTTTAGCTGATTGATTTATATTTCTTTTTCGAATCAGAGTTGACTTCTTTTTTTCAAACTTTGAGTATTATATATTATAACCATATTTGTGAATGTTTTCTAGTAAGCTTACTCAACTAGAATGAAAATATAAGAGTATGTCATTAATTTATATAGCAAGATAACGTGCTGGACGAATAATTAATTCTACAGTTAAATCTTCATCTTGCAAATCAATGAGCTGTTGAAGATGATCTTCAAGTTGCACAGATACATGTTGAATAACCTTGCTGTTCATAGGCAAAAAATTAATTGTTGTTGGTTGTACAACAATCGGATAACCATCAGGAACATGAGCTTTAAAATTATATAAAGAGTGTGTTGGTTTATGGTTCAAATAAGAACTCGTACCAAGCACGAGGTTGCAACATACTCGAATAATATTAACCGTGTTAATTTTAATCATATATTCAGAATGATGAGTTGTGTTTGCCTCGAACTTTTTATGAGAAAATCCTAACAAATCTGCAATAGAATCTGCAACACCAAAATCTATAGCAAAGTTTTTCGAATATAGTTTACAATTAGAGAACACTTTATCATAATTAATATAAATATATGAAGGAAATTTGTCTTTTTCACCTAATAAAACTGATAATAAATGTGCTAGTAATAATTCATTAATCTTTGCACTTAATTGTTGAAACGTATAGCTAGCATCAGGTATTATTAAAATTGTTGTATCCACATTGTTCATCTTTATGGCTAAAACGTTATTATTTTCGTTAATTTTTACTTCACTTTCGATTCTATTTCGATCAATCTCAATTTCTTTTTTATTCTCTTTAGGGTAAACTTTCTTTTCAATACCTAAAGCCTCTGCTACACTGTTGAGTACACTGAAATCAATATTAAACGGAGAAGACAAAACAAGACGGTTGCGTCCTTTTCCATTTATATCCTCTTCCAAATAAAGATTTGTTTTTTGCATATGATTTGTTATAAGTTTCGACAATGAGTGATAACTAAGTAAATCATCAAATGTTGAGGCTAGATCTTCAAATTCATAAATACCTGGTGGTACCACTAAATCAATTGATAACAAAAAATTAGTAAAATGAATGCGAAATTTATTATTTCGGTTGGTAACATTTCGAATAGAATTAGATGTATACAATCCTGCAAGTCCTATTTCAAAAAACTCTGCTCCTACAAGATGAAGCGGATTCTCCAATGTAACATCAATCTTTGAGCCTTTACCTTCAAGAGTTATCCGTCTTTCGAAAGCCATCTTTGAAATGTTTAAAGACAGTCTGTGTTTCCCTTATTTATACAATACAAGAAGACCAAACATAAATGTCCACAAATCGAAGAAGTAATCGATTGATATGAATGAAAATTATATTGTAGATAACAATTTTTTAGATATGTTAAAATTTCTAATGGTGGTCTTAAATTACCGATACTATCAAAATAATGCACGTATTTACCTCGTTTACTGAAAGCCACCCAATGTGAACCCGATTTAACCATCGGTTCAAGGTTAACAATACAGTTTTCATTTTTTCGAGGATGTCTTGGTAACGTATCTCGCATAAAGACTCCTCTAAAATTTGGGATCTTTAATTGATGTGCGTATTTAGCTAAATCGAAATTACTTAATGCTTTATTTGGTATTTGGTTAATTATCTTTTGTATGCAGGAGGATTTAAATAAATGCCTTGTCCTGCTTTTCCTTGCATTGCTTCTATCATTCGATTGTGTCTTTTCATTTCTTTTAATTCTTTTTGTGCAGCTTTCGCTTTGTTTATAGCAGACGCTACCCCGGCTGCTCCGCCTGCTAGACCCCCCAAGCCCGACAAGGCTGCAAATATCGGAAGTAGGGGTAAAATACCACCTTGCTTTTTCGATGCTCTCTTTTTTTTAAATCTTTTCTTGTTTTTTTTTTATATTTAATTTTCGTTTACCTCCACCAAGCTTAGACTTAGCTTTCATTATGCCACTGACTGTTAGTGCAGCCGCTCTCTCTCCTAATGATGCGTCACGAGATTTTACACGAGACCAAGCTTTTGAAGCTAAAATTTCATCAGCCTCTCTTCTTTTGTTTGAATCTTTATGATTTGCGTAAGCAATGTCGTGCTCTTTGCACGCTTTATCTAATATATTTATTCCTGGATCACCACGGCTCAATCGCTTTTCTAATTTTGTTCCTGGTCCACAATATTCATATCCTGGAATGTGTAATTCCACAGGTAAATTATCAATAGTTTTATTAAGTACACGACTAATGAATGATCCACTTCCTGATCGTTTATATCGAGTGGCAGAGTTGTTCCTCTTACAACGCACCATTACTAAATGATAAGTAATATAATATAATTATATATATATATATATATATATATATATATATTTTAGGAAAATGGGAATGGTGGGGGGAGGAGTTGTAAATAATACACACAAAATTTGGGTTATTATTTATTCGTTTTATTTTATTTTTTCATAAGCAAAGGAACACACAAAAAAATAGTATTATTAACAGAATAAAAGTGTGTGTGTGAAAGAAATAAAGTAAGTAAGAGAGATGAATTGCTTTAATCTCAAATTTGTTTCAGAGAAAAATGACCAAACGGTAAAGTATCAATTCCGTTTTCAGTTATGTGTCTTTTATCATCGTTTGATGAAATTGCCAACTTATTTTGTCGAACAGTAAATACAAAATGAGATCTTGAAATTATACAAACTTGAACTTTGCTTGCTTGATCTCTGTTATAAAGACACTTTCGATACTCATCAATATTCATAGTTTTACTCACGCTCTTCTTAATGCCTTTAGCCTTACATAAGCTATTCATTTCATCACACAATTTTATTGCATACATTTTGGGTCTTAACCCCACAAATTCTTCAACAATCCTTCCAGCATGTTCATCTTTCATTAAACCAATTTCACCTTTATTTTGTCTCACAATGCCAAAAGGATTGTTTGTTTCATAGTTTCCAGTATCAAACAAATTTGAATGCTGTTTCATGAACTCATAAATATCATAATAGAATATATACATAAAACTATCTGTGTCTGTGTATAACAACCTCACATTTGATTCAGGATTTGCTAAAATAACATTGTAATGAAAGTCATTCATTTTACATTTAGACAAATCTAATATAGATGCACCAACATATACTGGTTGATTGTGAAAAATCTTTAGTCTGCTCATCTCGATGACCATACATTGTTCATCGAATATAATTCAATGTTTAAAATTAGCCTTAGCTATTAAAGACTTAGCACCACTGGCTCCATGCCATTTGGTAACCCATTTTATGTCCCTTAACTTCCTCACATTCATCAGTGAACGACCAAAAATTGCATTATTCATCAATTTATAAAAAAAAAATCAAAATCATTTTTAGCATGTTTTCGTTTCTCTGTGTTCACATCAATATATGGTTTTAGCCATTGGCTCTGATTGAATTCGATTATTCTGTGAATACGTTCTAATTTCATTCCTAGTTGAATACATTGCTTTAACATTCTATAATGCAAAACATAACGTTCTTTATTATCTAGGGTAGTCATTAGCTTTGTCAACTTTTCAGGGCACAGAGGGTAATCTGAATGTTTGTCATGTAACTCTTGAGGATAAGTCAAATCTACTTCCAAGATATATCCGATTTCTGAAGTATCATCAATAGTTAAAACATCAAAGCCTTCAATATTTGCAACCCATTTAAAGCCACCCGTTGGAAGATATTCCATCATCGCATATCCATATAAATTATTAACGTCAAAGTACATTATGTAGGACTCTTGCTTTTTCTCATCATAAGTTTTCATGTACTTATTATTAGCAATCGCATGTCGTGTTATACACTGAACATTTCCCCCTCGAATATATCGTTCAAAAAAGTGTAACATATCAATATCTTGAAGCAATTCGAGTTGAACGTTGGTTATCTTTTTCATCGCGCACCAAGACATAGATGGAGCAGTGTAAAAATGAGCTGCATCAATGCCATAAGTTTCCATGCCATTCGATCTAAAATTTTCAAAGACATCTGCCAAAAGAAGTGTGTCAACTTTTAAATACAAATCAGCGTATTCTCCTAATGTTTGACAGGAAAACGTTTCCCACACCGATTGAGCAAACTCATACTCCTCGTTCGATATTGTTTGATTATAAAGACTGCTATAAAACTTGGATATTTCAGGTAATTTAGTTTCGTTAAGTACATCCATACTCGTGACGTATTCATAGGGAAACACACCTTTTCTCGCAGTAAGTCGAAACTGTGCATCATCATTAAAATAACGTCGTGTTATTTGTTTTGAATCTTCACTTAACGAAGATGAACATTGATCTAGTGAACAGGACAAGAAATTATATGTATCGATAAATCTTAACTGAACGAATCCATTCTTAACCCATACATGCTTTGTAAACCCTTTATAACGTTCCATATTCATTGCTAACAATTTTATCTGACCAGGATTATGTAACTTCCCACCTTCATGATTCTCACACATTTCTTTAATTATAAAATGTCCATCATACGCCGTTAGATTATGAAATGCTATAGGCAGGACCCTCGTTACTTTGTAATTTAAATTACAACTATTGTGTGCGCTTCCTCTATATTTTCCAGTTATGTGACAATGATCGCGTACTTTGAGTTCATTATCTGCAATCGGTTTCTCGCAAATATGACAAATTTTACTTAACAAAAATAATCTTTCTTCGTTTTCCGTCATCTTTAACATCGGTTTAGCTGATAAATAATATGTTTGAAGTTTATCTACAATACTATAAAGTTCCTTTACAAACAATTCTATGCAATTATTTCCCCTAAAGAGTTTAAAACTGCACAAATCACTATCAAAATTACAATGAAGGTATAAAGAATTGCTGTAAGGAATATGTTTATGGGTTAATGTAGAGTTAGGAATGTCACTATTTGGAAAACTAGAGGAAATAGGAGACAAAACGCATTCAGTATCTGCATAAATTATAAATGGAACTCTATCTTTAAATTTAAATTCTGTAAAATTAACAAATCTTTGTTCGTCAGTTGGCAATATGCTTTTTGCAACAGGAAACTGTTTACAGTCTGCAAAGTGAACGTTTAACTCATCCTCAAGAGAATAATATGACAAACAACGTCTACATATATAAATCCGTCTACAATTCCTAGTGATGCTTGAACGCACAAGGCGAGCGAGATTTCTAATTAAACAAAAGTGATAACTTTCACTGTTTCCAATCTGCAACATCAATAAGTCCACACTCCTTTCATATACTTCATCTGATACATACAAAGGTACAATAGTAAATGGTTTTTTTCCTTTTACTTCGTTTGTTCCCATACACACCCATTTGATTTCATCATATTGTGCTCCATACACATTCACAGAAATATTGTTTTGATTTTCAAACTTGTTTAAATATTTCATTTGCATTGGAATTGGAATATCATCTAAATTTAAAACATCTCTGAAATTAGGATAGGAAGAAAGATGATTCACGTTTCGCGTTTTTGGATACAAACCAGCAACCACACTCCACGCAAAACAAGCTTCCTTTGTATCATACAAATTTAGCACTGCATGTTTATTGACTATTACATCAGGCAATCTACTAGTATTGGACATTCCTACTCGAAATCCAACATATTTATTTATATTAATTCTCAAACTATGAATTTTTTCTAAAGCCCACCCAGAGCCATTTGCTTCAAATTCGCTCATTTTTGTCAATGTACCTTCAATGATATGATTATTATAAAATTCATTTACATCCGTATACTCGAAAACTACTTTATTTTTGACAGCAAAATATTTTGTTTCCGATATGTCGCGAAGCACATACTGTGCACACAAAACTGAATTCACCTTTAAAGCTTGCACAGTTAACGCTTTCTTAACATACTTTGTAAACCAAATATTAGCATTTGCTAAAAATTCGTGGGGATCCAAAAACTCATTATTAACATTTGAAACTGCAAGTGTGTACACTCTAGAATTGAATGCTGTTTCAATTAACTCACAGCTTAAGAAAGATTCATCCTTTATTTGAAGTGTAATTTCTTCACAATTCACAGCTTGTTGCAATATGTGCTCACTAATAACTCTCCAACATTCAATCAACTCATCACTGTTCTCAATCAAGTCCGTTTGAGTGTATTCCCCGATTTGGTATGATATTGAAATAGCACCGTTTAGTTCACTTCTAAAATTAGAAACACTTTCAAATGCATTGTTCAATTGGTTTCTTATATTTTCACTGTTATTATTATGTATTACAATATCAACCTTTCTACGTTTGCTAGGAGGTGTTGCCATTGTTGTCTAAGCAATTGTCCAATTCGCACTGTTGTTAATACACCACCAGCAGTTGCTGTAACATCGGTTCACCAAAAACCTATAATCTTTTAAAGTGTATTCAAGCCATTGAGATAAATTGCTGCCTGTAATCTCCAGCGAACAATGAATGGATTCAAAGGGAAATTCGTCCTGAAGTTTACCAAGCAATTTGTTTCTATACTCATTCAATTTTGTTACTTCAAAACAAGTGATGGAAAATTCAATTTTGTAAACCTCATCAAATGTATTGTATCCGAAGAAACAAATAAAATGTTCATCTTCACATAATTCTTGTAACAAATATCTTAGAACTGTTTCTGTCACCTCTCGCTGACTATCATCTGATTTGCTAACATTAGTAACGTAGACTGAAAATGTTGAAATTCCACTCGAAGATGTCCATTTGTTAAAACAAGCTTCTTTCTCATTATGACTCACCTCATTATCATCTTCTCCTTCTTCTTCTTCTCCTTCTTCAGACTGATGAAAGCATACACGATGATACTCTATTACCGGGTGCGATCGATGTTCAGTTCCACTCAGAAAATTAACAGTTTTCCACTTCATTTTGCTGTTCCTTTTATTAGTTTTTAGATAATCTGAAAAAAATAATAATGAGCAACTAAATATATATATCATTCGTTATATCAATCAATACATATATAATCTGCATATATATACTCACCAAAAATTTACAGTTTTAAAACAACTTGATGTGAGCGGTTCTTCAACCCCAAATACACCAACATCAGTTTGCCTCTAAGTGAGTTTAGTTCATCGATCTCTGATGCGCTTAGTTTTGCAAATACTGCTGGTAGAAATACACTTGTTATTTCACCTTCAATGATAATGTCCACCACTATTTTTCTTCCAAATCTCGTCTCCACAGCCCGAATAATTTGAACCACATACGGTAAATCAATTATTAGTTCTGATAGTTTCTTATTAGAATACTCAACGCAAGTGGCTAAGTTATTGAACTTCGTTAGAACATCCATCACACACACAATTTGTTCCTCGTCGTTGACTTTCTTTATTTCTTTCACACACACACTCTCTCTTCGCGCAAACGTAGAAGTTAAACTCATCCACGCACACATGCATTTATATATCCTTCACCCCCACCTACACTCAAGAAACCAAATGCTACAAAACAAGCTTCTGACACAATCATCTCATTATATTTTTATCACTATTACTTAAAGAAGTCAAAGATTACATTCTTACCCAATGACGTGTAAGGTCAACCACGTCTCACGCGAACACTGCAGACACATCACGTGATCGCTCACACAGCTGCAAACTTGCATGGGTATCAAATGACGTCAACACCCATTAATTTTTATCTCCATTGCATAAATAAGTCAAAGGTTATCTGCTTCAAGCGGTTACCCAAAGGTTATCTGCTTCAAGCAGTTAAAGGTCAACCTCTTCCCACGCTAACATGTGCACGTGCACATGCTCATATCCGCATAGCTATCAGATGACGTCATGATGATGCAATATGTCCTCGCGATTACGCAATATTCAGAACATACATTTCCTTAACTACTGCTTCCGAAATATTTAGACGGTTCTCAATATCTATGAATCTTTTACAGCAACCAAACTGATTTTTTTATGTTCATAGAGACTATGAACATATGTTCACCTATATGACTTTCAGTAACCTGGTGAGCACAAATCCAACATGGCGGCGACACGAAGTATAAATATTTAAATGGACGTTTCTCGCGAATTAACTATCCGAGTGCCGTGAAACGTTGCACGTTAAATGCTTATACAAATGTTGATCCACTGGCATCTAATTTATTTCAATTGTTTGCAAAATCACAAGATGGCTGCTGTGCGTAATTTTAAAATCTCGTTTTTACTTCTTGTGTTCTAATCATGCGATTGAAGTTTGAATACCACACGTACACCGTAATCTTAATGTAATAGTACAAAAATAAAAATCCAACCTGGCGAACTTCTGAAATATTTAGACTGTTCTCAATATCTACGAATCCGTTACAGCAATTAAACTGAAATTTTGTATGTTGATAGAGGCAATTAACATGAGCAGGATATATGAAAATAGGCTGTATAGTTCTTCACGGAACTACTTGTTAGCCTACTTTTCACACTTTGCAAAAATGAGGAAAAAGTAGACTTATGAGATCGATCCGGGAAAATGTGTCTGTCTGTCTGTCCTTCTGTCTGTCTGTCTGGCTGTGTGGGTGTGTGTGTGTGTGTGTGTGTGTGTGTGTGTGTGTCCTATCAATTCCTAAATGGCAGCAGCAATCGAAACCAAATTTAGTATGAGTAAAGATGTATAGCGGAATATCTCAAGCCCATATTTCAAAAAGATGTCAGTGTTACCAACTGCTAAAAAAACGCACTAGAAATTTGAGCTCCATGTTGGATATCGTGGAAGGTATACAAGGTATACATGGGAGCTATTCCAAAATTGGCACGTCATGTAGATAATACTATTTCAGTTTAATTTCCAGGAGGCCATATATGACAGTGTTACCAAAATAATTTTAAGCCTTCTGATAGGTCCTATTTTAAATGCATATTTTAAATGCATATAACTTCTACGCTATCAATTGGATTTCAACCAAATTTTGTATGTAATATGTGCACGTAAGCCGGTATGACTGAGCGTATTCTTAAGAGCCTCCATGGCTGCCAACTGTTAATAATTAGTCTCTCTATTTTTATCCAAATACCAATATATCAGAAAGTATGCAATCCGACATCTTTAAACTATGCACAAGTATACTACCTGATATTTTACATTAATTTGGAGTATCATATATACGTCAGTTCTTCCAACATGATTCTAAGCCTGCTGATAGGACCAATTTTTAAATACATGTAACTTATATGCTGTCAGTTGGATTTCGACCAAATTTCCTATGTGCTATGTGTAACATAACAGATATGACTATAAGTATTCTTAAGAGCAATTAGGGCTGCCAACTGTTAATAAATGCTGTCTATATTTTTCCCTAATATCAATATATCAGAAAGTATGCAAGCCAACAGGTCTATACTTTGCATACGTATAGCACCTGACATTCTAGATTAATTTGGAGTATTTAATATAAGTCAGTGATGCCAACATGATTCTATGCCTGATGATAACTCCAATTTTAAAATGCATGTAACTTCTATACTAACAAATGGATTTCATCCAAAATTGGCACAAAAATATATCATAATATTCTCGATTATTTCTGACCAGCACACGCATGACATTGTTGCCAACGTGCTTTTACGTGTGCTGATTGATCCAATGTCTAACTCCATGTAACGACCTTTGGACTTCAACCACAAGAGATGGAATTAAGATCATATTCAGTCACCAGGGCTGCCAACTGTATTGCTCTTTTAGGCTACATTATGCCTAGTATACAGTATTTCGAACTAATTAAGACATTCCGATATTACCAACTTAATTCCGTCATTATACTGTAGATTAATCATTGGCATGAATTATAATTTTAAGAAAAGTAGGCTCTTTCGTTCATCAGGGAACTTCTTGTTCCATCTGAATATGTAGGAAGCGGCTCACTGGTAGCCTGCTGAAATTCTATGCCCAAGGTCGCTGGTTCAAAACCGGCCAAAGTCGTCGGATTTTCTAAGAGCGCTAAAAATACCTCAGCATGCTTTCCTTCGGAGGGGAAGTTCCAACTTTCGTTGCACGTTGCTGGTTGCGGTGGCATCTAGCAGCCAAGTTCACAGCTAGGTGTCGTTGACGGTAGTATTTGGTACAAAATTAGGTACTACTACATAAAATTGACCTTCGGCAGACCTTACCTGAATTACAGACTAATACAGCCATCACAGTTAACACCTTTTATCAGACAGATTCTACACACACCCAATGTACACGGGGTTACATGACCACGTTGTCGCAGCCCCTAAACTGAGGAATCAACCAACATCTCGGCGGGAGTTCACAAGTATAACAAGATGTTCAGTAAAGAACATATAGCCTACTTTCTCCTAAATGCATGGGTATTGTTATAACTCTTTGTCCTTTTCGAGGAGTATGATTGAATGTTGGTTGTAGTAGCTTGTTGAAATACAACGTGCTATAGGGATATTAAACATGAATATGAGGTGCCCTTTGCTAGTGCTACCTCTGTAAAAAAATTCATTCAATTCGGTTCCACCGTGTTCGAATTAATAGGGGGAATCAATTTTGACATAAAGATGGCCGCCATCCGCAAACTATTAGGTGAATGACCTATTAGATTGGTCAAAGGATGCTCCTTCCATAAAGGTATGTAGTTGCAAAATTTGGTGGAGATCGGATGATTAGGTTAATCGTAATTTGATTTAAGCTTTGAACATTCGTGTGGCCGCCATTACGTTTTTGTCAATATGGCGGCGATATAAAACATGACACTGAGATGCCCTTTGCTAGTGCTACCTCTGTACCAAATTTCGTTCCATTCGGTTTCACCGTGTTTGAATTAATAGGGGGAATTGATTTTCAGACAAAGATGGCCGCCATCCGCAAACTATTAGGCTAATGACCTATTCATTTGGTCAAAGGATGCTTCCTCTATAAGGGTATGTTGTTGCAAAATTTGGTAGAGATCCGATGATTAGGTTAATCGTAATTTGATTTAAGCTTTGAACATTTGTGGGGCCGCCATTACGTTTCCGTCAAGATGGCGGCGATATAAAACATGGCACTGAGGTGCCTTCTGTTAGTACTACCTCTGTACCAAATTTCGTTCCATTCGGTTGCACCGTGTTCGAATTAATACGGGGAATCGATTTTCACACAAAGATGGCCGCCATCCGCAAACTATTACGCTGATGACCTATTGGTTTGGTCAAAGGATGCTCCCCGCATAAAGGTATGTTGTTGCAAAATTTGGTAGTGATCGGATGATTAGGTTAGTCGTAATTTGATTTAAGCTTTGAACATTTGTGTGGCCGCCATTACGTTTCCGTCAAGATGGCGGCGATATAAAACATGACACTGAGGTGTCCTTTGCTGGTGCTACCTTTGTACCAAATTTCGTTCAATTCGCATTCACCGTGTTCGAATTGATAGGGGGGGGACAGACATTCAGAGTACACACACTCACACACACACAGACACACAGACACACACACACACAGACTCACACACACACATACACACACACAGACAGACACACTTTTTTCGCCCTGTGTTGATCTCATAAGTCTACTTTCATTTTTTGCAAAAATCGAAAGTAGGCTAAAAATGAAACCCAAATGACAAGAAGGTTACCTTCCCAATAAGAATATAAAATATAAAATTTTAAAAATATGCACAGAAAAATGAAAAAAAAAGTAAATTAACCTCCAATTGTAAAATACTTTCTCGCAATAAATGAGGTCGGATCCACCTACGAAAACCTGCATATCTTGCCTATTATAGCCTATCCCCTAGTTTGCCCGGTGAAATCTGCCTCCGCCTTCCGGCGTGCCGAGAGGATTAGTTTAAATTATGTAGCCTATTTTAGGTAGATTTCATCAGAAAGCTAACTAATGCAAAGGGTGCCATGTTTCGACTTCAGGAAAATTTCGACATATGTTCGCGTTTCACATCCCCCAGACTCCCAAACCACCGTCAGTTCAAAAGTTTATATATATGTGTGTGTAAATATATGCATATACATCAGTTTCTTGTGGACACGATAACTGCCGTAATTTTGCACCAATCACTTTGAATGTTTTACATAATATGTATCCCCTAATAATATCGGTCGAGTTCGTTAAAGGGCACAATCGTTCGACAGGGGTGACGGTGGGGGCTTTTTTTTTTCTTTCGAAAAAGTGAAATATCGCTATAACTCTCTTAATATTTGAAATATCGAATCCACTCAAAGTTCATACTATGTTTCGGATAAGGCCCAAAAATGTATGTTTGAAAAGTTTTTTGATAGCATCAATCATTGACCAAGGGGGTGGGAAAAAGTGGGGTTTTCGGGAAACATTAATCATATCTCTCTTAATAGACACATTATCAAAACCCTACAAAATGGACAATATTCCCCTAATAATTACCTAAAACTTTGTCTGAAAGAATTTTTGATCCGACCTACCATTACGCCAAGGGATGAGAAAAATGATTTCGGAATTAAAGAAAACTAGCTGAAACCCGTCAAAAATGACGGTCAATAGAAAAATATTTACTGAAGCATTTTCTTATGTAGGCCTACTGTATATTCTTTGTACGATGATTTTTTGGCTCTATTGAAACTATAAGGGCGTCAAAAGATTGCACTCTCAACATTGCAAAATACTGCTGGCCATGACTGAAAAATTGATGAGGCAAATTGAGACCTATACGTTCCAGAGTTTTCCCTTGAGCTTCATTGATTGTGACAGAGTATGCCAAATAAATTGGAAAATATTGCCTCTTAAAACAAAATGATAGTGTTTTATCGGATGCTGTTAAATCAAGTAGAAGGATTCAACCTCTCTGCCTAATTTTAACTGCACTTATTATTTCCAAATCCAAGCAATATGGTTGCATTTAGGAGCCCTTGGGAAACGTTCAGATTTCTAAGCAGCATAACGGTTCAAGCGTTTGGAATATGTGGAGGCAAGTCATTTAGTTCCAAGGAATTCAAGAACTCTGAGGAGTCTAATAAAACTGGCCGCAAACCGTCACATATAATTTTGGAATATAACGAAGAAATGCGATGATGTGCACCTCCATACATCTTAAAACAATGTGGACCGTATGGGTGTGGCACAGTAACATTGGCACCAAATGAAACGAAGGACATAGCATTGTACTGCCGATTAGTCTCTCTGAAATTCCTTGAGATATCATCTCCAGTGAAAAATAATTGTTGCAGCATGTCAAATGTTTTATATTTAGTCAGATTAATTTTACATTACAACAGCAAAGCTCAAAGTAACCAAGTGAAGATTTCTCTCAAGAGAAATACAGTGCAGAACAATGTTTAAATTTGTTCGTCAAGGACCCTACACTGTAACGGTATAGTATCTGGAATTGTATCTGAAATGCCGTATTCATATTGGAGTTTAAAAGTGGCTTCGTATTTTTCTCCGATTTCCCACTTGTTTGCGGCTAATGTTCTATTTCGTAAAATGGGTTTATTTATAGCAGCATTTCTCCCCAAATTAACGTCATAGCTTATTAAATAACACTATAGTGGCCTGCATCAACGCAGCTGCCAAATATTAAATAGCAAATAATAACTTACTTCCATTGCCAAAATCAACTGCGTGGTTAGACTCATTGTTATGTACTCTAAAAAAAATAATCAATAAACAACAATATTCACTTATACAACTAAGTTCAGAGACTTCCATTCTCAAGTTGGTTGCTGATGAGAATGCGATGAGACTGATCGCCAATAATAAAATCCTTGCAATTTTTGCAATTTGCTTGCAAACGCAACTCAGGATGACGAACTTCATTTTGAAATAAACAGAATGAAACTGCTCTAAATAATCAATTTCCATCACCTGTTGAAGGTACAATACTTTGCATTTCCATGACAGTAAATTATGCAAGGGAGCATAGAATCACTTCGCCACTACTGGAATGAGCATGGACTCACTTCGCCAGCCACCGTAATGGAGGGAGTTTTAGAATTATATGTTCAGTGTTTTTCAAAGATCGTATTAACACAGGGAAGCCCAGTCTTAAGGCTACATTCTGAGCTATCGCCCCAGATTCCAGGTTCGATCCCTGCTCTGCCAAGAAATTTAATTCTGGTCTGAGGGCTGGAACGGGGCGCACTCTTGAGGCAAACCTAAGAAGAGCAAAATTTGATTCCCATCTCAACAACCTTGGATGTGGTTTTCCGTAGTTTCCCACTTCCACTCCAGGCAAATACCGGGATAGTTCCTAACTTAAAGCCTCAGTCGTCAACTCTCCATTCCCCATACTAATTACAAATGCACACATCAATACAGCCATCACATTAACACAGGTTATCAGAGAAAGGTTTACACTCACACACCAAAGTAGACGGGGCTGAGTGACCACGATGTCTGAGTCCATCAAATGAATTATGTTCGACAATTTTCTCTCAAGGCGAAGCGATTGTGCCGATATTTATTTAATAATTTAAAAGTATCTGGGAACGTAAATCATGGAGAATTCCTTACCTTACGGGAATAATAAACGTAGCCTAACATATGTTTAGACAATGTAATACCAATTGCAAGATAGAATAATTGGGAAATAGAATTACATGTCTGAGGTGGGAATCAAACTCCTTCGACGATGCATAATCAATTTCGTTGTCCACAATGTTAGCCGCTGAGCCACCCAGACAACGAAATTCGAGTGCAATATTAAGAGACGTAAACAACAAACGCACTTAACTGCCAGTTACAGTTCATCAATATTTCCCTTATTTCATGATTCTCAACTCCCTATTCCCCATACTAATTACAAATGCACACATCAATACAGCCATCACATTAACACAGGTTATCAGAGAAAGGTTTACACTCACACACCAAAGTAGACAGGGCTGAGTGACCACGATGTCTGAGTCCATCAAATGAATTATGTTCGACAATTTTCTCTCAAGGCGAAGCGATTGTGCCGATTTTCATTTTCAATTTAAAAGTATCTGGCAACGTAAATCATGGAGAATTTCTTACCTTACGGGAATAATAAACGTAACATATGTTTAGACAATGTAATACCAATTGCAAGATAGAATAATTGGGAAATAGAATTACATGTCTGAGGTGGGAATCAAACTCCTTCGACGATGCATAATCAATTTCGTTGTCCACAATGTTAGCCGCTGAGCCACCCAGACAACGAAATTAGAGTGCAATATTAAGTGACGTAAACAACAAACGCACTCAACTGCCAGTTACAGTTCATCAATATTTCCCTTATTTCATGATTCTATTCCAGTATATATCGGGATACAACATAAGCGATATTTCCCTTTTCAATTCTCATAAACAAAGATCACACTACGATACGGTGGATCTTTTATCCGCCATTTCTCTCAGGAAGAAACGCAATTGTGGCAACGCGCAATTGCCACATATAATACCTTTTTCCTTAAACATATAAAAATATACCGTAACATATATTTTCCTTTTAAAGACACACTGCAAATCTGCATGCCAAGAGCTTTCGTTAGAATGCCATACGAAGCCAATCGGTTAAGTCGTTTTCAAAATCTCGTGTGTACAAAAAATACATTAGTGTTTTAAATATATACTAGTTGAAACCCGTCAAAACATGACGGTCAATAGAAAAATATTTACTGAAGAATTTTCTTATATAGGCCTACTGTACATTCTTTGTACGATTATTTTTTGACTCTATTGAAACTATAAGGTCGTCAAAAGATTGCACTCTCAACATTGCAAAATACTGCTGGCCATGACTGAAAAATTGTTGGGGCAAATTGAGGCCTATACGTTCCAGAGTTTCCCCTTGACCTTTATTGATTGTGATAAAGTATGCCAAATGAATTGGAAAATATTGCCTCTTAAAAGAAAATGATAGTGTTTTATAGGATGGTGTTAAATCAAGTCGAAGGATTAGACCTCTCTGCCTAATTTTAACTGCACCTATTATTTCCAAATCCAAGCAATATGGTTGCATTTAGGAGTCCTTGGGAAACGTTCAGATTTCTAAGCAGCATAACGGGTCAAGCGTTTGGAGTATGTGGCGGTCAGTCATTTAGTTCCAAGGAATTCAAGAACTCTGAGGAGTCTAATACAACTGGCCGCAAACCGTCGCTTATAATTTTGGAATATACCGAAGAAATGCGATGATGTGCAATTCCATACATTTTAAAACAATGTGGACCGTGTGCGTGTGGCACAGTAACATAGGCACCAAATGAAACGAAGGACATAGCATTGTACTGCCGATTAGTCTCTCTGAAATTCCTTGAGATATCATCTCCAGTGAAAAATAATTGTTGCAGCCTGTCAAATATTTTATATTTATTCAGATTAATTTTACCATTACAACAGCAAAGGTCAAAGTAACCAGGTGTAGATTTCTCGTAAGAGAAATACAGTGCAGAACAATGTTTACATTTGTTCGTCAAGGACCCTAAACTGTAACAGCATAATAGTATCTGGAATTGTTTCTGAAATGCCATATTTATATTGGATTTTAAAAGTGGCTTCGTATTTTTCTCGGATTTCCCTCTTATTTGCGGCTAATGTTCTATTTCGTCAAGTGGGTTTATTTATAGCAGCATTTCTCCCCAAATTAACGTCATTTTAAATAACACTATAGTGGCCTGCATCAACGCAGCCGCCAAATATTAAATGGCAAATAATAACTTACTTCCATTGCCAAAATCAACTGCGTGGTTAGACCCATTGTTATGTACTCCAAACGAATATTCAATAAACAATAATATTCACATATACAATGAAGTTCAGAGACTTCCATTCTCAAGTTGGTTGCTGATGAGAATGCGATGAGACTGATCGCCAATAATAAAATCCTTGCAATTTTTGCAATTTGCTTGCAAACGCAACTCAGGATGACGATCTTCATTTTGAAATAAACAGAATGAAATTGCTGTAAATAATCAATTTCCATCACCTGTTGAAGGTACATTACTTTGAATTTCCATGACAGTAAAATATGCAAGGGAGCATAGAATCACTTCGCCACTACTGGAATGAGCATAGACTCACTTCGCCAGCCACCGTAATGGAGGGAGTTTTAGAATTATATGTTCAGTGCTTGTCAAAGATCGTATTAACACAGGGAAGCCCACTCTTAAGGCTACATTCTGAGCTATTGCCCCGGATTCCAGGTTCGATCCCCGCTCTGCCAAGAAATTTAATTCTGGTCTGAGGACTGGAACGGGGCGCACTCGTGAGGCAAAACTAAGAAGAGCAAAGTTTGATTCCCATCTCAACAATCTTGGATTTGGTTTTCCGTGGTTTCCCACTTCCACTCCAGGCAAATACCGGGATAGTTCCTAACGTAAAGCCTCGGTCGTTAACTCCCCATTCCCCACATTAATTACAAATGCACACATCAACACAGCCATCACATTAACACAGGTTATCAGAGAAAAGTTTACACTCGCACACCAAAATAGACGGGGCTGAGTGACCACGATGTCTGAGTCCATGAAATAAATTATCTTCGCCAATTTGTTAACGCTGATGTGTGTGTTTGAACTACTGGATATAAGTTCAATGACTTTTAAATTAATATCATTACATTGTTGCAGCTTGGCAAATATTTTATATTCCAGCAGATCAATTTTACCATCACATCAGTAAAGGCCAAAGTAACTGCGCGTAGATTTTACCCAAGAGAAATACAATGTAGAACAATGTTTACATTTGAGCGTCAAAGACCTATGCTCATTCCTATGCTCATACTCAAGTTGGTTGGTGAGGAGAATGCGATGAGACTGATCGCTTAAAATAAATTCCTTATAATTGTTCCTGTACTGCATAACATCTGGAATTGTTTCTGAAATGGCCTATTTATATTGGATTTTAAATGTGGCTTCGTATTATTCGATAACACTCGTGTCCTGCAATATCGGAGCCGCTAAATATTAAATGGCAAAAAGTACTTCCATTGCCGAAATCAACTGCGTAGTTCGACTCAGTAGCCTACTCTAAACAAATAATCATTATACAATTGTCTTATACAATGAAGTTCAACATGACCGTCCAGAGTCGTTCATACTCAAGTTGGTTGGTGAGGAGAATGCGATGAGACTGATCGCTTAAAATAAATTCCTTATAATTGTTCCTGCCAGCGAAATTTCCTGCAATAGCTTGAAAACGCAGCTCAGTATGACGTTCTTCATTTTGATATAAACAGTACAAAACTGCTCTAAATAAGCTATTTCCATCACCTGTTATAGTTTATGGCAGTACATTTTGCAGGGGAACAAAGAATAACTTCGCCACCTACTGGAATGAGCATAGGCCTATACTCAATACTCACTTCGGCAGTCACCCTAATGGAGGCAGTTTTAGAATTCTATGTCCCGTGCATGTCATAAATCGTATTAACACATGGAAGCCCACCCATTCTTGGCTATCGCCTCGGAGACCCGGGTTACATTTCCTGCTCTGCCAAGAAATTTAATTCTGGTCTGAGGGCAAAAACGGGGCACATTCAGTCTCCTGAGGTATAACTAAGAAGAGGAAGGTTTGATTCCCACCTCGACAATCTTGGATGTGGTTTTCCGTGGTTTCCCACTTCCACTCAAGGCAAATACCGGGATGGTTCCTAACTTAAGGCCTCGGCCGTCACCTTGCCGTTTCCCACCTTAATTACAAATACACACAGTAATGCAGCCATCACAATAACATGGGTTATCAGAGGAAATTTTACACTTACACACCAAAGTACACGGGGCTGAGTGACCACGATGTCAGCGCCCTTCAAACGAATTATGTTTGCCAAGTGTCTAGGATGCTACCAACTTAACCACCGAAGCATTGGGAAGAAATTGCAATATTAAGGAACATAAACAACATAGCCTACACACTCAAGTGTCAGTTAATGTTCTTCAACGTTTCCCTTCTTAAAAATTCCCCTCCTTTATAATTCTCCATCACGTGAAAAAGCGCCGTGTCTTGTGTTTTAAATATATCGATGCAATGGTGCTGCCATCTGTTGTCAGTTACTGGAACTATATGGGCGAGGTACTGCCATCTGTTGTCAGTTACTGGAACTGATGGCAGATATTAGCTGTTTTGACCACATGCTGTAATGCAATGGTAAAACGGAAATAAAACATATTGAGAGGGAATGTAGAAATATGTATCTTTAACTGACATAAAACCTTACTAATACTCCTTGATAAAACAATATTTCAGAGGTAAAAAAAAAAATACTGGCGAAAGCTGGGATCGAACCTGTGATCCTTGGATCCACAGTCAATCGCCTTAAACATACAGCTAATATTTCACTCTCGTTAAGAAGCAGACGCGACCATTCAGTATCTTCAAAAGCCGCTATCTGAAGAAAATAATCCAATTGATTATCAATAAAATCAATATTGCACATTCGTATATGTTCATACTGTTATTATATTTTATTGTCAGAACTTGGTTAATGTATGTTTTCAATTACATGGAAGCTTATTAAATAACTTACATTTTAATGGACTTCTCACCGCCATTTTGTCATGAGCCCAGGCGGATTGTGCGCATGCGTGAGGAGCAAGAATTCTGCTATTTTCTATATTTATTTAAAAATATACCGTAATATATTTGTTTATTTTAGAGACACTCTGCAAATCTACATGCCAAGAGCTTTCGTTAGAGTGCTCTACGAAGTAAATCGGTTCTGTCGTTCTCTCAATCTCGTGGTAACAAAAATCGCCTTAGTGTTTTAAATATATAGACTAGTTGAAACCCGTCAATACATGACGGTCAATAAGAAAATATTTACTGAAGAATTTTCTTATATACACTGAAGAAAATGGAAATTGCAACACCATGAAGGCATTGGTCGTTTGTGTTGATTTTCAAGATATGGAACGATGCCTTGTAGGTATGTAAACGATCAAAGTTTCAGACCCATTGGATTGTTGCTACAGGTCTCCCCACGTGATTGGTCGCGGAGGATTCAACTCCAGTATACGGACACCGGTGTAGCGTAGTTGACTTGCAGTCTGTGCAGTGAAGTGTTCCCCGTCAAACATGCCTCGACGACAGAGAAGAGCACGCTATCAACAACTGTCGCCGTTTGAGAAGGGTCGGATAATTGGGCTGTGTGAGGCTGGATTATCGCTAAGCACTGGCGCTGCACGTGTTGGCCGACAGGCATCTACGGTACAACGTGTATGGCAGCAGTGGTCAAATAAAGGTACCCACACTCGTAGACCTGGCACAGGCCCACAGCGACAGACAACTGTGAGAGAGTATCGCCGCATCATTCGGATGGCCCGGATGGAACCCCATGCAACAACAGCGCAAATTCGAGCAGCTGTGGCACCCCACGTTACACAACTAACAGTTGGTAATCGCCTGCGTGCAGCTGGTTTACGATCCCGTGTCCCTGCAGAAGGTGTTCCTTTGACCCCACAACAGCGACGTGTAAGGCTGGCCTGGTGTCGAGAACGATCGACGTGGGTCGACGAATGGCATAGGGTCGTCTTTAGTGATGAATCGCGCTTCTGTCTTGCCCGCAGTGATCGCCAGAATCGTGTGCACCGACATACCGGGAAGAGGAGCCGCCCAGACCTTATTGTCGAGAGGCACACGGGGCCAACACCAAGCATTATGGTCTGGGGAGCTCTTGGCGTTAATGTGAAATCACAATTAGTGCCTGTTGAGGGCACTATGACTGCTCGACAGTATGTTGATAGGGTACTCAATCCAGTGGTTGTCCCTATGATGGCGAACATTGGTAATGGGATGTTTCAGCAGGACAATGCCCGGGTTCACACTGCACGCATCTCCAGACATCACAACCTTAGAATGGCCCTCCAGATCCCCGGACCTCAGCCCTATTGAGCATGTGTGGGACATGATGGGTCGACAACTGGCCAACCGTCCTCAGCCACCCATAACTCTGGAATAACTGACCCGTGCAGTGCAGCAAGCATGGGCCACAATTCCTCAGGAAGCGATCCAGGGCCTTATTGACTCCATGCCTCGCCGAATTCATCAATGTATTGCAGCTCGTGGTGGGCACATCCAGTATTGATTGTTGTCTAAACTTGCGGTCAGATTGCCCTGAAAGTGTAATCATGGAATCACAACCGAACACTCGTCCTGTATGTTCAATTGCAGCAATGTAGCACCACTCCTTCTGGATGTTGCAATTTCCATTTTCTTCATTGTACGTTCTTTGTACAATTATTTTTTGACGCTATTGATACTTTAAGAGCGTCAAAAGATTCCAGAGTTCCCCATTGAGCTTTATTGATTGTGATAAAGTATGCCAAGCGAATCGGAAAATGTTGCCTCTTAAAAGAAATTGATTGGTTTATCCTATGGTGTTTAATCAAGTCGAAGGATTAGACCTCTCTGCCTAATTTTAACTGCACTTATTTCCAAATCCAAGCATTTTCATGCATATTTCTTATAATTAATATGGAATCAAATCGAAGGGTTAGATCATCCGCCTGATTTTAACTGCACTTATTATTTCCAAATTCAAGCAATTTTCGTACACATTTCTTATAATTAATATGATAGTATTTATGAGCCCTTAGGAAACTTCAGTTTTCTAAGGAGCATAACTATGGGTCAATCGTTTGGAGTATGTGGAAGCAAATCACTTAATTCCAAGGAATTCAAGAATTCTGAGGAGTCTAATATATACAACTGGCCGCAAGAACCGTCGCTTATAATTTTGGAATATACATTAACGAAGAAATGCGATGATGTGCAATTCCATACATTTTAAAACAATATGGACCGTATGCATGTGGCACAGTGACATTGGCACCAAATGAAACCAAGGACATAGCATTTGTTGTACTGCCGATTATTCTCTCCTAAATTCCTTGAGGTATCATTTCCAGTGAAAAATTGTTGCAGTCTGTCAAATATTTTATATTTAGTAAGATCAATTTTGCCATTACAACACCAAAGGTCAAAGTAACCAAGCGTAGATTTCTCGCTACAGAAATACAGTGCAGAACAATGTTTACATTTGTTCGTCAAGGATCCTACACTGTACGGCATAATATCTGGAATTGTTTCTGAAATGGCATTTTTATATTAGATTTTAAAAGTGGCTTCGTATTTTTCTTCGATTTCCCACTTTTTTGTGGCTAATGTTCTTTTTCGTCAAATGGATATATTTATTGTAGCATTTTTCTCCAAATTAGCGTCATATTCAATAACACTATAGTGGCCTGCATCAACGCAACCGCCAAATATTAAATGGCACATAATACTTCCATTGCCAAAATCAACAGCGTGGTTAGAGTCATTGTTATGTACTCTAAACAAATAATCATTAAACAATAATATTCATTTATACAGTGAAGTTCAGATACTTTCATTCTCAAGTTTGTTGCTGATGAGAATGCGATGATACTGATCGCCAATAATAAAATCCTTATAATTATTCATGCCAACACCAATTTTTGCAATTTGCTTGCAGACGCAGCTCAGGATGACGTTCTGCATTTTGGAATAAACAGTATGAAACTGCTTTAAATAAGCAATTTCCATCACCTGTTGTAGGTACAATCCTTTGCATTTCCATGACAGTAAATTAAGCAAGGGAGCATACTTCGCCAACTACTGGAATGAGCATAGACTCACTTCGACAGCCACCGTAATGGAGAGTTTAAGGGTTAGACTATATGTTCAGTGCTTGTCAAAAATCGTATAAACACAGGGAAGCCAAATCTTAAGGCTAAATTCTGAGCTATCGCCCCGGATTCCGGGTTCGAACCCTGGTTTGCCAAGAAATTTAATTCTGGTCTGAGGACTGGTACGGGGTGCACTCTTGAGGCAAAACTAAGGAGAGCAAGGTTAGATTCCTATTTCAACAATCTGGCATGTGGTTTTCCGTGGTTTGCCACGTCCACTGAAGGTAAATACCGGGATAGTTCCTAACTTAAAGCCTCGGTCGTCAATTCTCCATTCCCCACATGAATTACAAATGCACACATCAGTAAAGGCATCACAATAACACAGGTTATCATAGAAAAATTTACACACACACACCAAAGTAGACGGGCCTGAGTGACCACGATGTCTGAGTCCATCAAATGAATTATATTCGTCAATTGTGTCTCATGGCGAAAGCGATTGTGGCCATCTTTTATTTAATAATTTAAAAGTATATGGCAATGCAAATCGAGGATAATTCCTTACTGTACGGGAATAATAAAAGTAAAATATGTTAAGACAATGAATTACCAATAGCCAGAAAGAATAATTAGGAAATAGAAATACATGTCTGAGGTGAGATGTGAACTCCTTCGACTATGCTAAATTCATTCCTGGGTCCGCAATGTTACCCCTGAGCCACCCAGTCAACAGACTTCGAAAGCAATATTAAGTTACTTAAACAACAAACGAACTCAAACGCCTGTTGAAGTTCTTCAATCCCCTCTTTTTAATTCTAAAAAACAAAGATCACACTACGATACGGAGGATCCTTTATCCGCCATTTCTCTAGAAATGTAATTCTGGTCTGAGGGCTGGAACGGGGCGCACTCTTGAGGCAAAACTAAGAAGGGCAAGGTTCGATTCCCATCTCAACAATCTAGGATGTGCTTTTCCGTGGTTTGCCTCTTCCACTGCAGGTAAATACCGGGATAGTTCCTAACTTAAAGCCTCGGTCGTCAATTTCCCATTCCCCACTTTAATTACAAATGCACACATCAGTACAGCCATCACAATAACACAGGTTATCAGAGAAAATTTGACACACACACACACACACACACACTAAAGTAGACGGGGATGAGTGACCACGATGTCTGAGTCCATCAAATGAATTATGTTCGTCAATTGTCTCTCATGGCGAAAGCGATTATGGCCATATTTTATTTAATCATTTAAAAGTGTATGGGAACGTAAATCGTGGAGAATTCCTTGCTTTACGGGAATAATAAAAGTAAAATATGTTAAGACAATGTATTACCAATAGCCAGAAAGAATAATTGGGAAATAAAAATATGTGGCGGAGGTGGGATTCGAACTGCTCCCATTGGGCGATGCACAAACTAAGACTTCAGCGCTACCATCTGAGCTACCGAATCAATGGAGTTGTAGCGCAATATTAAGGTACTTAAGCAACATTCACACTCAACAGTCAGTATAAGTTCTTCTACATTTCCCGTTCTTTATAATATTCTATTCCTGTTTATATCGTGGAAACTTCATATTCGATATTCCCCTCCTTTATTATAATTCTTATAAATAACTATTACATTAAAACGCGGTGGACATCCGCCATGTCTGTCATTAACCATGGTGATTCTGCGCATGCGCTTGAGCCAATAATTTTGCAGTTTTGTTTATAAATTTAAAAATATAGATAACATATTTGTTTATTTGAAAGACACCCTGCAAATCTGCATGCCAAGAGCTTTCGTTAGAATGATTTACGAAGCCAATCGGTTAAGTCGTTTTCACAATCTCGTGTGTACAAAAAACAGCTTACTGTTTTAAATATATAGACTAGTTGAAACCCGTCAAAACATGACGGTCAATAGAAAAATATTTACTGTAAAATTTTCTTATATAGGCCTACTGTACATTCTTTGTACGATTATTTTTTGACTCTATTGAAACTATGAGGGCGTCAAAAGATTGCACTCTCAACATTGCAAAATACTGCTGGCCATGACTGAAAAATTGTTGGGGCAAATTGAGGCCTATACGTTCCAGAGTTTCCCCTTGAGCTTTATTGATTGTGATAAAGTATGCCAAATGAATTGGAAAATATTGCCTCTTAAAAGAAAATGATAGTGTTTTATCGGATGGTGTTAAATCAAGTCGAAGGATTAGACATCTCTGCCTAATTTTAACTGCACCTATTATTTCCAAATCCAAGCAATATGGTTGCATTTAGGAGTCCTTGGGAACCGTTCAGATTTCTAAGCAGCATAACGGGCCAAGCGTTTGGAGTATGTGGCGGCCAGTCGTTTAGTTCCAAGGGATTCAAGAACTCTGATGAGTCTAATACAACTGGCCGCAAACCATCGCTTATATTTTTGGAATATAACGATGAAATGCGATGATGTGCAATTCCATACATTTTAAAACAATGTGGACCGTGTGCGTGTGGCACAGTAACATTGGCACCAAATGAAACGAAGGAAGGAAGGAAGCTTGCAGTTTAACGTGACCGTTAATCTCGCGATCATAAGCCACGGGACCTCCGTTTAACGTGGAATCCGAACCACAGGACATGGCCTTTCACATCAAAAATCTCACATGCATTGACCGGGAATCGAACCCGATCCGCCTTGGTGAGAGGCATACAGCTTGACCGCTGCGCCATGAAACGAAGGACATAGCATTGTACTGCCGATTAGTCCCTCTGGAATTCCTTGAGATATCATCTCCAGTGAAAAATAATTGTTAAAGCCTGTCAAATATTTTATATTTATTCAGATTAATTTTACCATTACAACAGCAAAGGTCAAAGTAACCAAGTGTAGATTTCTCGCAAGAGAAATACAGTGCAGAACAATGTTTACATTTGTTCGTCAAGGACCCTAAACTGTAACGGCATAGTATCTGGAATTGTTTCTGAAATGCCATATTTATATTGGATTTTAAAAGTGGCTTCGTATTTTTCTCCGATTTCCCACTTTTTTGCGGCTAATGTTCTATTTCGTCAAATGGGTTTATTTATAGCAGCATTTCTGCCCAAATTAACGTCATTTTATATAAAACTATAGTGGCCTGCATCAACGTAGCCGCCAAATATTAAATGGCAAATAATAACTTACTTCCATTGCCAAAATCAACTGCGTGGTTAGACCCATTGTTATGCACTCTAAACAAATAATCAATAAACAATAATATTCACATATACAATGAATACTTCCATTCTCAAGTTGGTTGCTGATGATAATGCGATGAGATTGATCGCCAATAATAAAATCCTTGCAATTTTTGCAATTTGCTTGCAAACGCAACTCAGGATGACGATCTTCATTTTGAAATAAACAGAATGAAATTGCTGTAAATAATGAATTTCCATCACCTGTTGAAGGTACAATACTTTGTATTTCCATGACAGTAAATTATGCAAGGGAGCATAGAATCACTTCGCCACTACTGGAATGAGCATAGACTCACTTCGCCAGCCACAGTAATGGAGGGAGTTTTAGAATTATATGTTCAGTGCTTGTCAAAGATCGTATTAACACAGGGAAGCCCATTCTTAAGGCTACATTCTGAGCTATTGCCCCGGATTCCAGGTTCGATCCCCGCTCTGCCAAGAAATTTAATTCTGGTCTGAGGACTGGAACGGGGCACACTCGTGAGGCAAAACTAAGAAGAGCAAAGTTTGATTCCCATCTCAACAATCTTGGATTTGGTTTTCCGTGGTTTCCCACTTCCACTCCAGGCAAATACCGGGATAGTTCCTAACTTAAAGCCTCGGTCGTTAACTCCCCATTCCCCACATTAATTACAAATGCACACATCAACACAGCCATCACATTAACACAGGTTATCAGAGAAAAGTTTACACTCGCACACCTGTTCGCCAATATGTTAACGCTGATGTATGTGTTTGAACTACTGGATATAAGTTCAATGTTCCCCATCTCTTGATAAATACAGTACTTTTGCATTTGTCAGTTGGCACAGGCTAGAGTAAAAGGTGGCTTTTCACCGATGTCTCAGTCTCACTCATGGCTGTGATTATATGGAAGCTACTGAGGTATGGGTGGTGCTTAGTAATGGCATTCGGGGCACAGTCAGTGCCTGTGAATGCTGTGAAAGGTTCAACTCATAGGGTTAGGACTACTGTTCTGACTCAGTGAGGAAAGCAATGGCAAACTACCTCACTCCTCTTCTTGTCTAGAACGCCTCAAAATAGCGCTGCCTTGGGTTTTTGTGGGTATCTACTCACATAACGTAACGGCGGTACTTTTTGAGGATCCAACCAGCCTTCGGGCTGACTACCTAACAGACAGACAGACAGACTTTAAAATTAATATCATTGCATTGTTGCAGCTTGGCAAATATTTTATATTTCAGCAGATCAATTTTACCATCACAACAGTAAAGGCCAAAGTAACCGCGCGTAGATTTTACGCAAGAGAAATACAATGTAGAACAATGTTTACATTTGATCGTCAAAGACCTTTCACTGTACTGCATAACATCTGGAATTGTTTCTGAAATAGCCTATTTGTATTGGATTTTAAATGTGGCTTCGTATTATTCGATAACACTATAGTGACCTGCAATATCGGAGCCGCTAAATATTAAATGGCAAAAAATACTTCCATTGCCGAAATCAACTGCGTAGTTAGATTCAGTACTCTAAACAAATAATCATTAAACAACTGTCTTATACAATGAAGTTCAACATGACCGTCCAGAGACTCTCATACTCAAGATGGTTGGTGAGGAGAATGCGATGAGACTGATCGCTTACAATAAATTCCTTATAATTGTTCCTGCCAGCGAAATGTTTGGCAATAGCTTGAAAACGCAGCGCAGAATGACGTTCTTCATTTTGATATAAACAGTACAAAACTGCTCTAAATAAGCTATTTCCATCACCTGTTATAGTTTATGGCAGTACATTTTGCAGGGGAACATAGAATAACTTCGCCAACTACTGGAATGAGCTTAGGCATATACTCAATACTCACTTCGGCAGTCACCCTAATGGAGGCTGTTTTAGAATTCTATGTCCCGTGCATGTCAAAAATCGTATTAACACATGGAAGCCCACCCATTCTTGGCTATCGCCTCGGAGACCCGGGTTACATTTCCTGCTCTGCCAAGAAATTTAATTCTGGTCTGAGGGCAAAAACGGGGCACATTCAGTCTCTAGAGGTATAACTAAGAAGAGGAGGTTTGATTCCCACCTCGACAATCTTAGATGTGGTTTTCCGTGGTTTCCCACTTCCACTCAAGGCAAATACCGGGATGGTTCCTAACTTAAGGCCTCGGCCGTCACCTTGCCATTTCCCACCTTAATTACAAATACACAAAGTAATGCAGCTATCACAATAATACGGGTTATCAGAGAAAATTTTACACTTACACACCAAAGTACATGGGGCTGAGTGACAACGATGTCGGAGCCCTTCAAACGAATTATGTTTGCCAAGTGTCTCTCATGGCGAAAGCAATTGTGGACACGCACCAGGGCCTGGAAAACTACCTTTTCACTAATAATTTAAGAGTATATCGACG
The DNA here is from genome assembly GCA_946902985.2 of Meconema thalassinum. NCBI lineage: Eukaryota > Metazoa > Arthropoda > Insecta > Orthoptera > Tettigoniidae > Meconema > Meconema thalassinum. The sequence goes on from OX336394.1 coordinate 345,499,690, forward strand.
ATGCATAATTTATAACTTTTAGTCTAGGATGCTACCAACTTGACCACCGAAGCATTGGGAAGAAATTGCAATATTAAAGTACATAAACAACATAGCCTACACACTCAACTGTCAGTTAATGTTCTTCAACGTTTCCCTTCTTAAAAATTCCCCTCTATAACTCTCCATCACTTGAAAACGCGCCATGTTTTGTGTTTTAAATATATCGATGCAATGGTGCTGCCATCTGTTGTTAGTTACTGAAACTATATGGGCGAGGTACTGCCATCTTTTGTCAGTTACTGCAATTGATGGCAGATATTAGCTCTTTTGACCACATGCTGTAATGCAATGGTAAAACGGAAATAAAACTTATTGAGAGGGAATGTAGGAATCTTTAACTGACATAAAACGTTACTAATAATCCTTGATAAAACAATATTTAACTATCACGCGAAAACTCGCCATCAAGGCCATGCCTTGTGTTTTAAATATATCGACGCAATCTGCTCTCAGTTACTGGAACTATATTGGCGAGGTACTGCCATCTGTTGTCAGTTACTGGAACTGATTGCAGATATTCAAACGACGTATTCAGGACATGCTGTAATGCAATGGTAAAACGGAAATAAAACGTGTTGAGAAAATGTGTAGAAATATGTATCTTTAACTGACATAAAACCTTACTAATACTCCTTGATAAAACAATATTTCAGTGGCAAAAAAAAAAAAATACTGGCGAGAGTTGGGATCGAACCTGCGATCCTTGGATCCACAGTCAATTGCCTTAACCAAATAGCTACCCGCGCACTCACATTTAGATGCAGACGCAACCATTGACTATCTTCAAAAGCCGCTATCTGAAGGAAATAATCCAATTCATTATCAATAAAATCAATATACATTCGTATATGTTCATACTGTTATTATATTGTATTGTCAGAACTTGGTTAATGTATGTTTTCAATTACATTGAAGCTTATTAAATAACTTACATTTTAATGGACTTCTCACCGCCATTTTGTCATGAGCCCAGGCGGATTGTGCGCATGCGCGAGGGGAAAGAATTCTGCTATTTTCTATATTTATTTAAAAATATACCGTATTATATTTGTTTATTTTAGAGACACTCTGCAAATCTACAGGCCAAGAGCTTTCGTTAGAGTGCTCTACGAAGTAAATTGGTTCTGTCGTTCTCTCTATCTCGTGATAACAAAAATCACCTTACTGTTTTAAATATATAGATGGCAAGTGCCATCAGAGGTTACCATGACAACGCTTCTAAATTGATGAGGGATGAGCTATCAGAGGTTGCCAAGACAACTCCATTGCACGAGATCCCATTCATTTTTCCACCTGACTCTGTGGGAAGCGGATAACTGGTAACATGCTGAACTTATATGCCCAAGGTCGCTGGTTCAAAGCCGGCCAAAGTCGTCGGATTTTCTAAGAGCACAAAAAATCCCTCAGCATGCTTTCCTTTGTAGGGGATGTTCCAACGTTCGTTGCAAGTTGCTGATTGCAGTGGCATCTAGTAGCCAAGTTCACAGCTAGGTGTCGTTGACGTAAGTATATGGTACAAAATTAGGAACTACTACTTAAAATTGACCGTCTGCAGACCTTGCCTGAATTACATACTAATACAGTTATCACAATTAACACCGTTTATCAGATTCTACACACACGCAATGTACACGGGGTTACATGACCACGTTGTCGCAGCCCCTAAACTGAGGAACCAACAAAAATCTCTGCAGGAGATAACATTTTGCGTGAAGAAGTAACAGACTGTCAGATAGTTACACATCATTTCCAAACCTTGCATAAGGACAGTGTGATCACAAGTATAAAAATGAACCCGAAATGACAAGAAGGTTACCATCGCCATAAGACAATAAAATTATATAAATATGCATACAAAAACGAAAAAAAAGTTCATTAACCTCCAAATGTAAAATACATTCTTGCAATAAATGAGGTCTGATCCTGGTACGAAAACCTGCATACTTTTCCTATTATAGCCTATCCTACCTTAGCCTTCCGACGTGCCGAGAGGATTTGTTTAATATTCCGGCAGATCAATTTTACCATTACAACAGGAAATGCCAAAATAATCAAGCGTTGACTTCTCGCAAGAAAAAGACAATGCAGAACAATGTTTACATTTGTTCGTCAAGGACCCTACACTGCACACCCGTGGGAGAACTCTCGCATGTGTATAAACCGCCCGCCCGCCTTCATTGTTATGCCTGCTCGACGCAACACAGTTCTGGCTGGGACTATATTCGCACTTTCTTTCGGGATTAGGGTACCACCGATTACAATTGGGTACAATCGTGTCGACCGACTGAAAAACATTACATTTCAATACTAAGGCAACACTGAAAAATGGCTTCAAATACCATAATATTGTATGCTTATTTACGAAGTAAACCGGGAAAGTCGTCCAGTATTTGTAATGTCAGAATTTCAACGTATTGTACATTATTGTCGCAGACAGGCAAAGGTACGGTTCATTAGTGGAATGTCATGAAACAGCATTTCGGACATGCCTTGTATGTTTCATACGGCAACGAATGAACTGAGGAAAACAAAGGCGTACCGTAGCGCATGGCGCGATTTCAAAGACACCTAGAAGGAAGCCACCCAGGTGGGTGGATTCATTGCATATATATTTCGTAATGTGTTGGGATTCGTACTACAGAAATTCCCGGCCCTTTCAAGAAATGTAATGCTGATTTGAAGGCTGTAACGGGGTACACTCAGCCTCGTGGGGCAAAACTGAGAAGGGGTGGAATCGATTCCAAGTTCAGCCAGCCTGAAAGTGGTTTTCCGTGGTTTACTTCTTCAACTCCGGGAAAGTACCACGATGGTTTCTAACTAATGACCATGGCCGCTTCATTCCCAATCCTATCCCCAATTTACACATACACACGCTAGTGCAACCATCAAAATAACACAGGTTATCACAAATATTCCACACACACACACCCATGTACACGGGGCTACATGAGCTCAATGTCCAAGGTCCTCAAATGAAATAAAAACTGTCTAAACATGAAAACTGCAGAATGGTGAAAGGAAAATGTAGGAATATTTGACATTATTTTTCTCTGTGAGGATAGCATTTGCTAATATGCTGAATAACTGTCCATACCATAGCATAGAGAATACTACGGTCAATCAAAGCCCTTGATTCACAATCAGCTCAACAATTTTCCCATGAGAGTAGGGGAGTGGTGGTGCTTCTAAGCCACCCATTTTATTTGTACCCGACTGTTCATGTTAAATAAGTGGATATCTCGCGAACCCATGGTCGGATGTGGGCATATGAGGTGTCGTTGAACTCAGGCTGACGTCCTCTTTCCTATGGACCACTAGTTATATTTTAAAATAAAAATTTGAAAATTTTTGTTTTTTAAAGTAGGCCATAGTTCGAAAACCAAACATGATAGAACGTTGTGCCAAGGTTCAAACCAATGGTTTATATTGAACCCGAGGGGGTTATGCTGACTGATATCGTACGTGGATCTCAGAGACTGTGATCTCAGAATGAAGGTTCCACCAGGGAACGAACCTGAGATCTGTTGAGGGAGTTTCATTGTAAAAACCCCGTAGAGGAAAGTATATATTTAATCACGGGTGTGATTTCAGTTGATAATGACATTATTTATTAAAATAATGCAGGGAAAAGGAGCGGAATACAGCATTATTGGACTACTTGGAGTAGGCTATGCTGGACTTAGAACGCAGAAGTAGAGAGTTTGACGTTTTACTAATAGGCCCAGAATAGTAGGAGGTGACTCTTGGAGCCTTGTCAATCTCGCTGACCTAGTTAAGTCGTCTGCAAGGGGTCGGGGGGTTGAATAATGACCAGGTCTTCCCCGTTTGAGAAGGAAAATGAGAGTGGGATGAGAAGATCCCAAGGAAAATCATTGATTACTCGTAATTGGAGCAATGCAATGACATGATAGTTGCACACAGGTGAATCTTTAGCCAGGAGGCTAATTTTAGAGCCTTTAATCTGCGAAATTGACGCATATTTAATGGAGTGCGTAGGGACACAGGACGATGGATGTTCGCGGCTGGATTTGACGATGTCGCCAGGGATTCCCACTGAAACCGCGTCCCCAAGCCATGGGAAAGGCAATTAATATTAATTAATTGGCCGATCGATCCTTCAGCACGCAGGTAGTTCTGGGATCAGTGTAGAAAAAGGAACCCGATGAGCATGGTTTCGAGACCAGAATCACGCTGGGAGAGGAGTTGAGATAGCGCGGAAAATTTAGCTCTACTTTTTGTGTGAAACCAATATAAGGGATTTGACCCTTAGCAGAAGTCGTTGTCGTTGTCAGACAGTCGGAGACAGTAGCAGTTGTTTTTGACCAGACTCGAGCGCGGAACGTATGTCGGTCCGGCTCAGGAAAGGACGCTCAAACAAAGACTTGAACATTTGAGTGTTAACTATTATATTCACCGCACATCGTAATGCACCAAGTGAGAAGATAATCATGCATGGTCATGAAATAATAAGAAGTACGGTAATCAACGAACGTTATTGTGTGAAATGCGTATTACCGAAGTCAAGGAAGGAGGCCCGGACTTCAACGTGGGAAGCCGCGCAGTAAAACCTTTAGAAGGCTTTATTAAGGACAGTCGTGCTGCATGTGTAAAGTCAGCAGTACGAACAATGGTTTGTGTTCACATAGGAAGTACCGTGTGATATAAGTTGCAGAACTATTGAAGGTAATAAGCTGTGTAAAAATTATGTACAATGTTAAGCGCAGTGTATAATGTATTGACTGGTTATACATGTCTTATTACGCTGGAATGCGCTGAGAGAAACATTACGAAGCATTTGGTAATGTCTTAAGAATACCAAATAGTAACGCTCAGGACGGAAGTAAGCATATTTATGCACAGCAGGAAGTTTACCGTAGGATTATTGATAGACTTTTGGTGAATTTCGGAGGCAGATGAACCAGGATTTCAATCAGGAGTTGGTAGGAGCACGGAAGATGCCGTCGACGCCTGCAATTCTGATATTTTGCCGGGGAATTTCAACCAATGAAAAGTGTAAAAAGTGACGTGTGTTATGTGTAAATCATATGTGAAATATATTTTTAAATTAATGGTATAATATGTGTCATAAAGTGTCATGTGTCTTGGAAGCAATAGCTTCTTTATAGAAATGAAAAGTGCCGTGCGGTTGGTGAGAGAAATGTATTATAAAATGTGTGTATTCAAGATGCAAATGTCGCACTAAATCTGCATATGGCAGGCGACCCGGAAGGATATGAGTGGTTGGATCCACCATGATGAGCCTAAATATGTGAGTACCCCACAAATTATGATTATGTAGAAGTATAGGCCACTGCATGTAATGTGATTTCAGAGTTATAAAGATGCCAGTAAAAATCAGTATTAGGAGGTAGACCCTCCAGGTTTAATCATTATTGTGTTGATTTTAGTAGAGTTGAGATGTTGTTACATCAGTGAGTGGATTAATCGTTACCACTAATAATAAAATGGCAAATCAGTTATGTAAACGTAACGTAACGAACGCGGTTGTTCGATTTTTAAGATGGTTAAGTTGTGTCGGATTTTGGTAATTTATGTCAGTAAGAATAATAATAATAATAATGAATAATAAAAGGTATGAATGAATACATCAGGAAAAATGTGGTAAGCAAGAAATATTTACGCTAATTGGAAGACTTATCGATCTAAGCAGTAAGATTATACAGTAAGATTACATTAAAGGATTGAGAAAAGAATTTAATATTGAATATATTGTATTAATGGGAATATAATTATGCAAAGAAATGGAAAAGGTTTCTAGTGAATTGAATTTGCAGCTTGTGTAAAAGCTTATAGAGTAATTGATAGATTTCTCTTAATAATTAACGGACGAAGATTATAACATTAGGTCATGGAACCAGGTATTCTATTCGACGTATGAAATCTCTTATACCGTGGGTATACTGGGATATGTTCTTTGTGCCAAAGTGTAATTAGTGTTGGACCCTAACTCTGATGATGGATATGGAATGTTCCGGGATCGAATCCTGTGATAGGTGAGAGGAGTACGTTGGACACCTCTGCATTCTATCTGATCGCCCGAGAACTTATTATTGAGTGATTCGGCTCTTGTGAAGCGAATCTTATGACGCCAGCATGTGGGCTGACCGCAGCATTTATTTAAGATACCGGTTATCCTACCAGACCAATGTTTTATGAATCTCGTGCCTTCATGTTGAAATGGACCGATTTGGTGCCAGTTATATCCTCAGGGTAGGAATAAATGTTAAAGCTCATCCAATACCTATTTGCATAATATTCAGTTTAAATCCATTGGGATATGTGTGTCACTGTGGCCACGGTATTGTCTTTACAAATCGTAATACTGCTTGGGGAGATGAAGTCCAGGAATCAGGGAGACAAGGGTCGGTTTACAGCTGTGAACAACCCCTACTCCGTTCCATTGTATACAGACAGCTCCAAAGGGCTGGGTCGCTAAACGTACCATGAAGGCTAGCGTTTGGAGAGGAAAGATTTAAGACCTTGCTTGCATTGAAAGAAACATTGTTATAGTGAGTAATGAAGTCATGTAGTTTAAAATCACATTGGTAATTATAGATCACCCTGATGGTTCATGATTTTAGCAATCTAACGAATGGTTGGAAGTTGAATTTGTTACTGTCACTGACACCTTTTTCAGAAGTTGGTTACTAACGCCACAGGCTACGCGCGCAAGGGTAGTTTAATAGTACCGTCCGAGACAACGTTAACTTAAGTTTTAAGATGAAATCACAACGGCATGCAGTGGAGCTATATAAATAGAGGAAGTGTAGGGGTAGCTTACACAATTATGGGGTTGCACGTAGATTGTTGTGCAACACCTGAATAGGCTAATGCATGTAAAGCATTTGGTGGGAAGAGAAAGATCAAACACACACGGCACACATAATTGTCAAATTAAGACGAGGTTTAAGGAATAAGTAATTTTGTGAAATTAAAGAAGTCACATTAGATGACAGAAGAATTAAAGTACAGTTTGTTTATGAAGTTGTATGTGCATCAGCGCACTAGAGTGAATTGTAAAGTTGATATAAGGGTAAAGGTTTGAGTTACGATATGAGTTTATTATGATGATATTATGTTAATGTTAGTGGATTGTGGAAGTAATTTTTGTTTGATTTTGTTTTATGTTTGTTGGGATTTTTTTTATTTGTTTGAAGCCATGATTTTATTACTGAATTAAAGTCTTAGAATAGAGTTGTGCCTTATCATTGTAGAGTTGATACCTTTTAGTTTCAAATCCAAAGTATGCAACTGCTCAATGGGGGAACGGTACACGCCCGAGTCCTGATGCTAGCTGGAGGCGGAAGCATATTTTCCATAGAGATTACTCACATGGGTACAATATGTCCTTTATATTTAATAATAAAACTTTTTTATTGTTTTTGAAAAAAGTTCAATTTTGAATTTTATATATTTTGGAAACTAAAGAGTTTACTAAAGAGTTGACATAAATGAATGGCCCTGACCCACTCTACCAGCAAAATAAATTTCAAGCCTCTAGGACTAAAACTGTGCAGTAGTAGTGTGGTGTGACGGGTTCTGCTTTGCCCCCTACTTTCATATAAACTTTGGCGATATCTCCCGATCGCATGATCTGATTTTAACGAACAAGGTATTGTTGGCGTTGGGATGACGTCCTATTTGCTAAAAATGTGTGTTGGTATTTTAAAAAAATTGAAAATTTTTGTTTTTTGGATTGGCACTATTTTGGAAACGGTGAATTTTGGGAAAAAGTTTGTTTGACATTAATGAAAGTTGGGTATGTCCTCTAGGAGGGAAGCAAGTTACAAGGGCGTAGGGGGAAAAAATGATAGCCTACATTCTCGTGAACATTGGCGATAATTGGCGAACGGATGGTCAGATTTTAACAAATGAGGTGTCGTTGGACTCGAGCTGACGTCCTCTTTCCTACAGACTTCCCGTTATATTTTTTAAAATTCTTTTGATTTTTTTTTTGTTTTTAAAAGTAGGCGATAGTTTGAAAACCAAACATGATAGAACGTTCTGCCATATTTGAAACGAATGGTCTCTATGACTTTTATTTTTTATAATAATAATTTTTATTTTTGAGATTATTTGAAAACACTTAAATTTTGAATTTTTACTATTTTGGAAACTAACAAGTTTACAAATAAGTTTGTTTGACATAAATGAAAGGAAAATAAATGTCAAGTCTCTAGGACAAGAACTATGCATTTTATGTTTTCTTTTTTTTATAAAGGAGTGTTTGTAGACAGAGAGCCGGTAGCGCTTGACGTATGTTACAACGAGGCTATGTCTGAGCATGGTGAATACTGGAAATGGCTATTTCGACGGGGCCATGTATGGCAAAACGAGGGGTGGCTTTTCGATATTTTTTTCCTATGACGAATGAATGAAGGAGAATATTTTGAAATGTGACAAGCATGCTAAGATTTTTTACCCCTGAAGGGGATCCTTAACGTTTTACTTAACGGTGATGAGCGAGATCGCTCTCTGACATAACAGACGGTTGTAGGATATGACCAAGTGATTCTTAGACGTTGGCGATCTCGTTGACCGTGCCCGGAAGATATGAATTGCTATTTTAGTGGGACGGCGGGGACAGCTTATGACAGTTGATATTCTGACATTTCCTATGACGGATGGAGACGAATATTTGAAAATGTGTTAAGTGTGCTAGGAATTTTTTTACCCCTGAAGGGGATCTTAACATGCTAGTAAACGGTAATAAGCGAGACTGCTGTCTGGCACAATTAATGGTTTTAGAATATAGAAACCTATAACATTTGCTCGACCAAGTCATGTGCATGTACGCAAAGAGCCAAAACGGTAAGGTCATTGGCCTGATATGTTATAAACTAAGTATTGAACTGGGTAAAGTCATGTGTTTTAGGGTTACAGTATGTGGTTAGCATGATCATTTATTGAGGATGGCCGCTTGCTAGTAATTATTATTACAGTAAAATGTTTAATAATAATAATAATAATAATAATATTAATAATAATAATAATAAGACACACATGTTTTCAATGCTAACATACACACTGTCCTGCTCACTGGAGACTGAATATTGTACCTAGCCAGAGGACTTGTGAGAGAGACTGCTGATAAGACCAAAATGTCTACTTCAGCAGGAAGTGTGATAACAGCTTACTTGCCTCGTAGTGGCTAGCAGGTGTGCTGTTTAAGCAGAGACCGCCATTTTGGTTCCTAGACAGCCGTACTACCGATGTATAAGAGGCAGCCATTTTGGTTCCTTATTAAAAACATGAAACTAGTAAAAGGTACACGAATCTTATTCAGATTGAGGAATGTGAAGAGGCGTGAGAACACGTGAGAGAAGGACAACATTTCAGGTCAAAACGCTGAGAAAATGCAACTCTCTCTGTTGCTAGGCTAACTGATAACGATTGCGTTAGTCATGCACTTGCCATTTTAGCAAACGGACGTATACAGTAGAGCTCTGAACTGAACTTTGGAAGAAAAAAATCCTTTTATTTTTTGGTAAGTACCTATGAATGATTATTTCAATAGTGAAATGCTAATACACCTTAAATTTGTAGTTATTGGTCAGGTAATTAATGATTTTTATTTATTTACTAGATGAAACCCGTCAAACATGACGGACAATGGAAAACAAAATTACTGAAGAAGCTTCTTATATAAGTTACATTCATTGTACGATTACTTTTTAGCACTATTACAACTTTAAGGGCGTCAAAAGATAGCACTCTCAGCATTGCAACATATTGCTGGTCATGACTGAAAACGTGATGAGGTAAATAGCCCAATACGTTCAAGAGTTTCTCCTTGAGCTTGATTGATTGTGATCAAGTAGGCCGAGCGAATAGGACATTGTTGCCTATTAAAAGAAAATGTACTGTACTTGCAAGTGTTTTATCGGAAGGTGTTAAATCTAGTCGTAGGATTTGAGGTCTCTGCCTAATATTACTGCACCTATTATATCCGAATCCAAGCAATTTCTTACATATTTCTTACAATTAATAGATTACCATATATGAGTCCTTGGGAAACGTTCAGATTTCTAAGGAGCATAACTATGGCTCAAACGTTCGGAGTATGTGGAGGCGAATCACTTAATTCCAAGGAATTGAAAAATTCAATAATAGGGAAATGAAGTAGCTGGCTTTCATCTTCAGTATCCAATCTGTTAACGCTGATGTATGTGTTTGAACTACTGGATATAAGTTCAATGACTTTTACATTAATATCATTACATTGTTGCAGCTTGGCAAATATTTTATATTCCAGCAGATCAATTTTACCCTCACGACAGTAAAGACCAAAGTAACCACGCGTAGATTTTACGCAAGAGAAATACAATGTAGAACAATGTTTACATTTGATCGTCAAAGACCTTACAGTACACTGTACTGCATAATATCTGGAATTGTTTCTGATATGGCCTATTTATATTGGATTTTAAATGTGGCTTCGTATTATTCGATAACACTATAGTGTCCTGCAATAACGGAGCCGCTAAATATTAAATGGCAAATAATACTTCCATTGCCGAAATCAACTGCGTAGTTAGACTCAGTACTCTAAACAAATAATCATTAAACAATTGTCTTATACAATGAAGTTCAACATGACCGTCCAGAGACTTTCATACTCAAGTTGGTTGGTGAGGAGAATGCGATGAGACTGATCGCTTAAAATAAATTCCTTATAATTTTTCCTGCCAGCGAAATTTTTTGCAATATCTTGAAAATGCAGCTCAGAATGACGTTCTTCATTTTGTTATAAACAGTACGAAACTGCTCTAAATAAGCAATTTCCATCACCTGTTATAGGTTATGGCAGTACATTTTGCAGGGGAACATAGAATCACTTCGCTAACTACTGGAATGACTATAGGCCAATACTGAATACTCACTTCGGCAGTCACCCTAATGGAGGCAGTTTTTGAATTCTATGTCCCGTGCATGTCAAAAATCGTATTAACACATGGAAGCCCACCCATTCTTGGCTATCGCCTCGGAGACACGGGTTACATTTCCTGCTCTGCCTAGAAATTTAATTCTGGTCTCAGGGCAAAAACGGGGCACATTCAGTCTCTTGAGGTACAACTAAGTAGAGGAAGGATTAATTCCCACCTCGACAATCTTGGATGAGGTTTTCCGTGGTTTCCCACTTCCACTCAAGGCAAATACCCGGATGGTTCCTAACTTAAAGCCTTGGCCGTCTCCTTGCCATTTCCCACCTTAATTACAAATACACACAGCAATGCAGCCATCACAATAACACAGGTAATAAGAAAAAAAATTACACATACACACCAAAGTACACGGTGCTGAGTGACCACGATGTCGGAGCCCTCCAAACGAATTATGTTTGCCAAGTGTCTCTCATGGCGAAAGCAATTGTGGACACGCGCGAGTGCCTGGAAAACAACTTTTTTCTTTAATAATTTAAGAGTATATCGACGATGCATAATTATAACTTTTAGTCTAGGACGCTAATAACTTGACCACCGAAGCATTGGGAAGAAATTGCAATACTAAGGTACATAAACAACATAGCCTACACATTCAACTGTCAGTTAATGTTCTTCAACATTTCCCTTCCTAAATCTTCCCCTCCTTTATAATTCTCCATCACGTGAAAACGCGCCATGTCTTGTGTTTTAAATATATCGAAGCAATGGTGTTGCCATCTGTTGTCAGTTACTGGATCTATATGGGCGAGGTACTGCCATCCGTTGTCAGTTACAGGAACTGATTGCAGATATTCAAACGGCGTATTGAGGACAACAGTTAGCTCTCTTGATCACATGCTGTCATGCAACGGTAAAACGGAAATGAAACGTATTGAGAGGGAATGTAAAAACATGTATCTTTAACTGACATAAAACGTTACTAATACTCCTTGATAAAACAATTTTTAACTATCACGTGAAAACGCGCCATGTCTTGTGTTTTAAATATATCGATGCAATTGTGCTGCCATCTGGTGTCAGTTACTGAAACTATATGGGCGATGTACTGCCATCTGTTGTCAGTTATGGGAACTGATTGCATATATTCAAACGGCGTATTAAGGACAACAGTTTGCTCTTTTGATCACATGCTGTAATGCAATGGTAAAACGGAAATAAATCGTATTGAGAGGGAATGTAGAAATATGTATCTTTAACAGACATAAAACCTTACTAATACTCCTTAATTAAACAATATTTCAGTGGTAAAAAAAAAAATATACTGGCGGGAGCTGGGATCGAACCGATGCTCCTTGGAAGCAAAGTTAGTCGCCTTAACCACATAGCTATCCACGCACTCTTGCTCTGCTGCAGACGCAACCATTCACTTTATTCAAAAGCCGCTGTCTGAAGGAAATAATCCATTTCATTATCCCAAAAAATCAATGTTGCACATTCGTATACGTTCGTACTGTTGAAATGAAAATCCACTGCCTGCTTCCAGTTTCCGACCGGGTCAGGAATGGAATGAATGAAGCCCCCATCTAGCAGCGAGGATATGAAGTGTGCCGGCTGCCGAAGCCTGTCGCACTCCTCTGGGGCAATGATTAAATGAATGGCAGATGAAATGAAATGATAGTGGAGAGTGTTGCTGGAATGAAATTGTGGCAGGGAAAACCGGAGTACCCGGAGAAAAACCTGTCTGCCTCCGTTTTGTCCAGCACAGATCTCACATGGAGTGACCGGGATTTGAACCACGGACCCAGCGGTGAGAGGCCGGCATGCTGACGCCAAAGCCACGGAGGCGTTCGTACTGTTATTATATGTTATTGTCAGAACTTGGTTAATGTATGTTTTCAATTATATGGAAGCTTATTAGATAACTTACATTTTAATGGACTTCTCACCGCCATATTGTCATCAGCCCAGACGGATTGTGCGCATGCGTGAGGGGAAAGAATTCTGCTATTTTCTATATTAATTTAAAAAAAAATCGTAATATATTTGTTTATTTTAGAGATACTCTGCAAATCTACAGGCCAAGAGCTTTCGTTAGAGTGCTCTACGAAGTAAATCGGTTCTGTCGTTCTCTCAATCTCGTGGTAACAAAAATCACCTTACTGTTTTAAATATATAGATTTGTTTGCAGATAACCGGTATACCTTACATGTCTGAGATACAAGAAACCATTGAGCTTTTGGGCCCACTAGAATGAAACAGTAACAAGCCAGTACAAATGAAGGTGAGTTTATTTTTTTAAACTAACTTGTTTCAGTTTTTTTGTTTGATATTATATTTTATTTTATGAAATATATGTATTAACCTGAATTTAGTTATTTATAGCGGTTTATTTTATTTATTTTTAGAAACTTGGAAAGAAATACTTTACCGCCGTAGCAGTTGCTGAAACACAAGACGCACTAGAGTGCAACCATTGTTTCCAGGCAGTGAACTATTGAAAACTCAGGTAAGTCTAACTTAAACAAGATGTTCAGTAAAGAACATATAGCCTACTTTCTCCTAAATGCATGGGCAATGTTATAACTCTTTGTCCTTTTAAAGGAGTATAATTGAATGTTGGTTGTAGTAGCTTGTTGAAATACAACGTGCTATAGGGATATTAAACATGAATATGAGGTGCCCTTTGCTAGTGCTACCTCTGTAAAAAAAATTCATTCAATTCGATTTCACCGTGTTTGAATTGATCCGGGGAATGGATTTGCACACATACATGGCCGCTATTTGCAAACTATTGGGCTGATGACCTTGTAGTCAGTCATAAGATGCTTTCCACAAAAAGGCATGTTGTTGCAAAATCCGGTAGAGATCAAATTATTAGGATGGTCCAAATTTGATTTAAGCTTTTAACATTTGGGTGGCCGTCATTCCGTTTCCGTCAAGATGGCGGCGATATAAAACATGACACTGAGGTGCCTTTTGCTAGTGCTACCTCTGTACCAATTTTCGTTCAATTCGCTTTTACCGTGTTTGAATTGATAGGGGGAATCTATTTGCACACATACTTGGCCACAATCTGCAAACTATTGGGCTGATGATCTAGCAGTTTGGTCAGAATATGCTTCCCACATAAAGATTTGTTGTTGCAAAATTTGGTAGAGACTAGATTATTAGGTTGGTCGTAATTACATTTTAGCCTTTAACATTTGGGTGGCCGCGATTACGTTTCCGTCAAGATGGCGGTGATATAAAACATGACTCTGAGGTGGCCTTTTCTAGTGCTACCTCTGTACCAAATTTCACTCCATTCGGCTTCACCGAGTTCGAATTAATAGGGGTAATCGATTTTCACACAAAGATGGCCGCCATCCGCAAACTATTAGGCTGATGACCTATTAGTTTGGTCAAAGGATGCTGCCCCCATAAGGGTATGTTGTTACAAAATTTGGTAGAGATCGGATGATTAGGTTAGTCGTAATTTGATTTAAGCTTTGAACATTTGTGTGGCCGCCATTACGTTTCCGTCAAGATGTCGGCGATATAAAACATGACACTGAGGTGTCCTTTGCTAGTGCTACCTTTGTACCAAATTTCGTTCAATTTGCGCTCACCTTGTTCGAATTGATAGGGGGGGACAGAATTCAGAGTACACACACTCACACACACACACACACAGACTCACACACACACATACACACACACAGACAGACACACTTTTTTTCGCCCTGTAGTGATCTCATAAGCCTACTTTAATTTTTTGCAAAAATCAAAAGTAGGCTAAAAATGCTATAACATTTTACCATTACTGAAAACTCGTAGACATAAAACTCATTACCTGTACATGACTAGAACGATGATTGCTTTCTTGAATAATGGCCATGTATTGACAAACGGTACAAGACAATATTGGTTGTTGACTGGGAAAAGTACAAGGCTATGTTGGATTTTTTTTAAACAAAAAATAATAATTTAATTTATGGGTGGTTCCCTTTGGACTCAATAAATATCCACAGGTTTGAACAAAATAATCTGAACACAATGATATGATATTTATTATTGTTTATATATTGGTTAAAGGGAAATGTAAATGACTGCGGCTTTATAAAAAGTACATGCGTTACTGTTAGTGCAGACATACAGTTTATTTTTTAAATATTTTTGATGGTGTTTTTTATTTAATGCCAATTAACGTTAAAATTTAATTACAAGTATTGATTGATTGATTGATTGATTGAGTGATGACTTATTTTATTTGTTTTTTTAGGTGTGGTCATACGCCATTAACATAGTGAACAGACAGTGAAAAAAGCATACATTTTGGTTTAAAGTACTGTGTGCAACGTTAATAACTTATAATAAGAAAAGGTTTTATTATAACACATAACGTTTGTACCAAATACAACAATGGAACAAGTTGGTTTACCACGTGGGTTAAATTTAAAATCAGAACATGATCGTTGGATAATATTTGAATCCGGGCCTGTAGGCGTTTTGTCGACACATAAACTTACAAAAGCCGTTTTAGGTAGATTTCATTAGAAAGCTAACTATTGCAATGGGTCCCATGTTTCGACTTCCGGAAAATTTCGACATATCTTCGCGTTTCACATCCCCCAGACCCCAAAACCACCGTCAGTTCGAAAGTTTATAATTATTTTATGTTTGTATATATGTATATCTGTTTCTTGTGGACACGATAACTGCCGTAATTTTGGACCAATCACTTTGAATTTTTTACCGAATATGTATACCTATAAAATCTCGGTCGAGTTCGTTACTGGGCTAAATCGGTCAAAGGGGGTTAAATGGGGGCTTTTGTTTTCGGAAAAATGAAATATTGCTATAACTCTCTTAATATGTGAAATATGGAATCCGTTCAACGTTCATACTATGTGTCGGATAAAGCCCAAAAATTTATGTTTGAAGAGTTTTTTTATAGCACCAACCATTGACCAAAGGGGTGGGAAAAAGTGGTTTTTTCGGGAAACATTAATCATATCTCTCTTAATAGGCACAATTTCAAAACCGTACAAAATGGACAATATTCCCTTAATAATTACCTAAAACCTTTGTCTGAAAGAATTTTTGATATGACCCACCATTACGCCAAGGAATGAGAAAAAAAATCGGAATTATAAGAAAATGCCAAGAGCTATCAGAGGTTGCCATGGCAACACTACTAGATTGATGAGGGATGAGCCATCAGACGTTGCCTTGACAACGCACTTGCACGAGATCAGATTCAGTATTTTCATCTGACTAAGTGGGAAGCGGCTTCGGTGACGTAACTGGTGGCATGCTGAATGTCTATGCCCAAGGTTGCGAGTTCAAAGCTGGCCGAAGTCGTCGGATTTTCTAAGAGCGCTAAAAATCCCTCAGTATGCTTTCCTTTGGAGGGGAAGTTCCAACGTCCGTTGCGAGTTGCTGGTTGCTGTGGCATCTAGTAGCCAAGTTCACAGCTAGGTGTCGTTGACGGTAGTACCTGGTAGCAACATTAGGAACTACTGCTTGAAATTGACCGTCTGAAGTCCTTACCAGAATTACAGACTAATACAGCCATCCCTAAGTACACGGGGTTACATGACCGCGTTGTCGCAGCCCCTAAACTGAGGATCCAACCAAAATCTCTGCGGGAGATATAATTTTGCGTGAAGAAGTAACAGACCGTTACATAGTTACACATCAGTGTCGAAACCTTGCATAAGGACAGTGTGACCACAAGTATAAAAATGGACCCGAAATGACAAGAAGGTTACCCTTCCCATAAGACAATAAAATGTTTAAAATAAGCATAAAATGACGAAAAACGAAGTTAATTAAGCTCCAATTATAAAGTACCTTCTCGCAATAAATGAGGTCAGATCCTTCTACGAATACCTGCATATTCTGCCTATTTTCGCCTATCCCCAAGTTTGTCCGGTGAAATCTACCTCCGCCTTCCGGCGTGCCGAGAGGACTTTTTTTTACGTGAACCGAGAAAATGTGATGCGCTGTGTGTTTTGTCGTATTGAACTTACACACTGGGAAGAAGGGGATGATCCTTTTACAGACCATTTGCGATGGTCTCCTTGTTGTCCTTACATGCTTGGAAAACAAGTGGGTAACCTACCCGTGTATTCATTTTACCGAACCACAAGGCGATTGGCCGCTATTTACGTTGCTGAATCACAAATAAGTAATAATAATGATGTATTACCAGCCAAAAATGGTAGTGTCGATATATGTGGTCCATATGCCATAGACAGTGTTGAATTGGCATGTGCTTTTGAAAAATTGGGAGTTTGCAAGACTAAAGCACTAGCACACGCAGAGTACAGCTCTGTTGAAAATCGTTTACAATGTTATAAAAATGTTTGTCCATTAATATTAAAACACCTTACAAAACAGCTAAGTAAAGCTGGATTTTTTTATACTGGTGAAGGGGATAAAACAATATGTTTTTATTGTGGATTTGCTTTAAAGGATTGGAAAATGACTGATGACCCTTTTGTGCAACACGCTCGTTGGCTACATAACTGTAGATACATGGTGTTGCTTAAGGGTCAAGAATTTGTGAACACTATTCGTAAAGAAAAAGTGATTGCTGTACAAGAGATAAAAGTGCCTTTAGAGTTAGAACACGCGGAGCAAATACATGAGACTAAAAAAAAAAGACTTGTCTGACCAACAAATACAAAAGTGTGACAACAATTATGTGAGATTTGTTATCAAGATGAACTAGGTGTTGTATTTTTACCTTGTGGACACATGATAGCATGAGTCAAGTGTACATTAGAACTAAACACTTGTGCTAATGCAGAAAAGTAGTATCTGCTGCAGTTAGGACATTTCTTGCATAAATAATATAATTTATTAGCAATGCATAGTGCAAAATACCTATATACACAATATTATTACAAGCTGTTGTAGAGTGTAATAGATAGGCTTTTCCTTTTTTATAGACTACTACAATGTATGTTTTGAACGCTGTGTGGCAAACTTGTGTCTTAGAGACAAAGAAGCTCAGCGAATTGGCAATGCATATTCCATTTCGGATTATCAATATTCGGAAATTGAAAACAGCATATGGTGAATGTGTACTTTGTGTATGCGAGAATTTGGAGACATTTCTGCCTACACGGTTTAATGATATGACGGAGAGTGTTTTTGATGAAGTGAATAATGATGTGCAACCTGTACACTTAATTTATGAAGTTTTTATAAACAATAGGTGCGTGGTTCATTTTAATTAAATAAAAAAACAAATGTGAAACATTAATGGAAAAATATAAGTGATGACATTAGACTGAAAGAAAAAAGTGTATAGAATAATAATGTTTTAGTTTTTAATATTGTCTTTAAAAATAGTATGATTAAACCAAAAAAAACGTACTGTATATATAGTTTGTAAATAAATCCAAATGTTGTTACAATGGTGTTTTATTTTCTACAAAGTTACAATATTTAACATGCAAAGTATACATGATTATGACAATAAATGCATACTTAATACAAGTCTTTGCCTTTACGAAAGTATGTTATAGTTTTAAAAACAAAGCTTGTTGTAGATCTTTTTTCCACGGCGAACAATAGGTATAAAAACGTCATTATCACCTGTTGGCAGAATATGGTTCCTAATAATAACGGAGTGTCGTCTTAAATTCTATTTTAGACGTTGTGATACGTGTAAGGATTTAAGACGATACTCAATAGACGACACACAAAAGACGTTTGTGTCGTCTTAAATCCTTACACGTATCACAACGTATAAAATAGGATTTAAGACGACACTCAAAACACGTTTCATATTCATTAAGTCCGTTATTATTAGGAACCATTTTCTGCCAACAGGTGCTTACTGCATATGGCAAGTCTTTACACTCCTGGGTTAGTCAGTCTTTCTTGCTAAGGATCCTCTATATACCATAGACCAGGCTAAACATGTTAGTTCTGAACACTTAGTGTTAATTGTATATTAAAATTATATGCACAGCTTATACAAGCACGTTTTGCATGGAGTCAAACTCTGTAAGATAGTTACATACAACACGCAAAGTATGTTTCCGCTACCTAGCGGTGGATATGAGTACTCACTGGTGATATCTGAGGTGAGCTGATTTGCTCACCCATTTGCTCCCATATTTGCCCCCTATATTGACTCCCATATTGGCTCCCACATTTGTCCCCATATTTGCTCCCACTTTTGCCCCCATATTGACTCCCACATTTGCTCCCATATTTGCTCCCACTTTTGCTCCCATATTGGCTCTCATATTGGCTCCCATATTGGCTCCTACATTTGCTCCCACTTCTTTGCTACCCATATTAATGCCAACTTTTATAACTATAAGCAGCAGCAAAATGTAAATGGAATAATATTTCTGATAATGTTCAAAACAAAAGTCCTGAGGTCTTGGGTTTGAATTCACAACTATGGTTGTCAGCCAATGAGTTACACTAAAGAAAACTTTTATTTTTGTGTTGTGTTGCATGATAATTTGCCCATCTCGCGGTGTAGAGGCTAGTAAACTTGGATGTTATCCCAGAGGTTTTGGGCTCCAAGTCGACTATGCCCAGACTTTAATTCTTGATCTGAGAGTTGGAAGGTTAGATTAGGTGAAGTTAGGTTAGGTAAAGTTAGGTCAAATTAGGTAAGGTGAAGTTGGGTTAGGTTAGGTTAGGTGAAGTTAGGTTAGGTTAGGTTGGATAAAGTTAGGTTAGGAAAAGTTAGGTTAGGTTAGGTTAGGTGAGATTGTTTTAGTAAAACACCAAATTTGCCCCCACTTTTTATTCACACATTTTGCTCCCACTTTGTGCACCCACTTTTGCTCGCTCTTTTTGCTCTCACTTTTTGCTCCCCCTTTTGCTTTCATATTTTCTCCCACTTTCTGCTCTCATATTTGCTCAAACTTGTTTGCTCCCACTTTTGTTTACACTTTTTTGCTACCCCTTTTTTGCTCCCACTATTTGCTCCCATACTTGCTCCTACTATTTTTTGCTCTCATATTTGCTCCCACTTTTGCTTTCACTTTTAGCTCCCACTTTTTTCTCTCACTTTTTGCTCCCACTTTTGCTTTCAAATTTGCTCCCACTATTTGGTCTCATACTTGCTCCTACTTTTTTTTTGCTCTCATATTTGCTCCCACTTTTGCTTTCACATTTGCTCCCACTTTTTGCTCCCATACTTGCTCCTACTATTTTTTGCTCCCTTATTTGCTCCCACTTTTGCTTACGCTTTTTTGCTCCCACTTCAAAAAATCCTTAACATTATCAAAAGCCACGCAGACTCTACACGAGGACACTGTAGAGGAAGAAGAAGAGGAACAGGAACAGGAACAGGAATATTTAACTGGTTTTAGTGATTTTGAGGATGATGTTGATTATAATAATTATGCTGCTTATGATTATAATAGTGATAATGACGTTTTTATACCTATTGTTCGCCGTGGAAAAAAGATCTACAACAAGCTTTGTTTATAAAACTATAACACACTATCGTAAAGGCAAAGACTTGTATTAAGTATTCATTCATTGTCATAATCATGTATACTTTGCAATGTTAAATATTGTAACTTTGTTGAATATAAAACAGCATTGTAACATCATTTGCATTTATTTACAAACTTTATATACAGTACATTTTATTGGTTTCATCATAATATTTTTAAAGACAATACTAAAAACTAAAACATTATTATTCTATACACATTTTTTTCTTTCAGTCTATTGTCATCACTTATATTTTTCCATTATTATTTCACATTTGTTTTTATTTATTGAATTAAAACGGACCAAGCACCTATTGTTTTTAAAACCTTCATAAATTAAGTGTACAGGTTGCACATCATTATTCACTTCATCAAAAACACTCTCCGTCATACCATTAAACCGTGTAGGCAGAAATGTCTCCAAATTTTCGCATGCACAAAGTACACGATCACAATATGCTGTTTTCAATTTCCGAATCTTGATAATCCTAAATGGAATATGCGTTAGGAATTCGCTGAGCTTCTTTGTCTCTAAGCCACAAGCTTGCCCCACAGCGTTCAAAACATTCATTGTAGTAGTCTATAAAAAAAGAAAAGCCTATCTATTACACTCTACAACAGCTTGTAATAATATTGGGTATATAGGTATTTTGCACTATGCATTGCTAATAAATTATATTATTTTTGCAAGAAATGCCCTAACTGTAGCAGATACTACTTTTCTGCATATAGCACAAGTGTTTAGTTCTAATGCACACTTGAAACATGCTATCATGTGTCCACAAGGTAAATATACAACACCTAGTTCATCTTGATTACAAATATTAAGCGGCTTCGGTGGCGTAGTCGGTAGCATGCTGAACTGCTGTGCCCAAGATAGCGGGTTCAGACCCGGCCGAAGTCGTCGGATTTTTTTAAGAGCGTTAAAAATCCTTCAGTATGCCTTCCTTCGGAGGGGAAGTAAAGCCGGCGGTCCCATGTCATAGATTTATGGCATGTAAAAGATCCTTTCACAGACTAAACTTGTGTAAAGCAAAATTGTTAGGTTAGATTTCGTCAGAACGCTCTATCAAAGTTCCAACGTTCACCATTAGGTATCATTGATATCTGGTGGCGAATGTTGGAACTACTTGAAATTGAACGGAACTTGTAGTTCATCCTTTAGGGTGTCCGCTGGAAGCAGCTACAGAATCAGGCGAGCCGAACATGTCCTCAGACACTCCCGGCACTAAAAGCCATACGATAAATAAATAAAATAACAAATATTACATAATTGTTGGTCGCACTTTTGTATTTGATTGTCAGACAAGTCTTTTTTTCAGCCTCGTGTATTTGCTCCGCGTGTTCTAACTCTAAAGGCACTTTTATCTCTTGTACCGCAATCTCTTTTTCTTTACGAATAGTGTTCACAAATTCTTGACCCTTAAGCAACACCGTGTATCTACAGTTAGGTAACCAACGAGCGTGTTGCGCAAAAGGGTCATCAGTCATTTGTCAATCCTTAAAACAAATCCACAATAAAACATATTGTTTTACCCCCTTCAACAGTATAAAAAAATCCAGCTTCACTTAGCTGTTTTGTTAGGTGTTTTAATATTTATGGCAAAACATTTTTATAACATTGTAAACGATTTTCAACAGAGCTGTACTCTGCGTGTGCTAGTGCTTTAGTCTTGCAAACTCCCAATTTTTCAAAAGCACATGCCAATTCAACACTGTCTATGGCATATGGACCACATATACCGACATTACCGTTGTTGGCTGGTAATACATAATTATTGTTATTTATTGTTATTCAGCAACGTAAGTAGCGGCCAATGGCCTTGTGGTTCGGTGAAATGAATACACGGGTAGGTTACCCACTTATTTCCAAGCATGTAAGGACAACAAAGAGACCATCGCAAATGGTCTCTAAAGGGATCAACCCCTTCTTCCCAGTGTGTCAGTTCAATACGACAAATCACACAGCGCACCACATCTTCTCGGTTTAAGTAAAAAGAACGGCTTTTGCAAGTTTATGTGTCGACAAAAAGCCTACAGGCCAGGATTCAAAAGTTAACCAACGATCATGTTCTGATTTTAAATTTAACCCACGTGGTATACCAACTTGTTCACTTGTTGTATTTGGTACTAACGCCATGTGTTATAATAAAACTTTTTCTTATTGTAAGTTATTAACGTTGCACACAGTACATTAAACCACAATGTATGCATTTTTCACTGTCTGTCCTCTATGTTAATGGCGTATGACCACACCTAAAAAAAATATATAACTCATCACACAATCAATCAATCAATCAATACTTGTAATTAAACTTTAACGTTAATTGGCAATAAATAAAAAACACCATCAAAAATATTTTAAAAAATAAACTGTATGTCTGCACTAACAGTAACCCATGTACCTTTTTATAAAGCTGCAGTCATTTACATTTCCATTTAACCAATGAAATGAAAATCCACAGCCTGCTTCCAGTCTCCGACCGGGTCGGGAATGAAATGAATGAAGCCCCCATGTAGCGGCGAGGATATGGACTGTGCCGGCTGCCGAGGCCTGACGCACTCCTCTGGGGCAATGATTAAATGAATGACAGATGGAATGAAATGATAGTGGAGAGTGTTGCTGGAATGAAATTTTGACAGGGAAAACCGGAGTACCCGGAGAAAAACCTGTCTGCCTCCGTTTTGTCCAGCACAAATCTCACATGGAGTGACCGGGATTTGAACCACGGACCCAGCGGTGAGAGGCCGGCGTGCTGCCGCCTAAGCCACGGAGGCTACCCATTTAACCAATATATAAACAAAAATAAATATCATATCATTTTGTTCAGATTATCTTGGTCAAACCTGTGGATATTTATTGAGTCCATAGGGAACCACACATAAATTAAATTTACGTTTTTGTTTTTAGAAAATCCAACATAGCCTTGTACTTTTCTCAGACAACAACCAATATAGTCTTGTATCGTTTGTCAATACATGGCCATTATTCAAGAAAGCAATCATCGTCCGAGTCATGTACAGGTAATGAATTTTTTGTCTACGAGTTTCCAGAAATGGTAAAATGGAATAGCATTTTTAAGTTAGACGTACCTGAGTTTTCAATTGTTCACTGCCTGGAAACAATGGTTGCACTCTACTGCGTATTGGGATTTCAGCAACTGTTACGGCGGTAAGGCTTTTCTTTCCAAGTTTTTAAAAGTAAATATAATAAACCGCTATAAATACCTAAATTCAGGTTAATACATACATTTCATAAAATAAAATAATATCAAACAAAAAAATGAAACAAGTTAGTTAAAACAAGATGTTCAGTAAAGAACATATAGCCTACTTTCTCCTAAATGCATGGGTATTGTTATAACTCTTTGTCCTTTTCAAGGAGTATGATTGAATGTTGGTTGTAGTAGCTTGTTGAAATACAACGTGCTATAGGGATATTAAACATGAATATGAGGTGCCCTTTGCTAGTGCTACCTCTGTACCAAATTTCGTTCGATTCGGTTTCACTGTGTTTGAATTGATAGGGGGAATCGATTTGCACACATACTTGGCCACCATCTGCAAACTATTGGGCTGATGTTCTTGCAGTTTGGTCAGAATATGTTTCCCATATAAAGATATGGTGTTGCAAAATTTGGTAGAGACTAGATTATTAGGTTGGTCGTAATTACATTTTAGCTTTTAACATTTGGGTGGCCGCGATTACGTTTCCGTCAAGATAGCGGTGATATAAAACATGACGCTGAGGTGCCCTTTGCTAGTGCTACCTCTGTACCAAATTTCGTTCATTCGGTTCCACCGTGTTCGAATTAATAGGGGGAATCAATTTTGACATAAAGATGGCCGCCATCCGCAAATTATTTGGCTAACGACCTATTAGTTTGGTCAAAGAATGCTCCCTCCTTAATGGTATGTAGTTGCAAAGTTTGGTAGAGATCAGATGGTTATGATAGTTGTAATTTAACTTAAGCTTTGAACATTCGTGTGGCCACCATTACGTTTCGGTCAAGATGGCGGCGATATAAAACATGACACTGAGGTGCCCTTTGCTAGTGCTACCTCTCTACCAAATTTCGTTCCAGCCGGTTCCACCTTGTTCGAATTAATAGGGGGAATGAATTTTGATATAAAGATGGCCGCCATCCGCAAATTATTAGGCTAATGACCTATTAGTTTGGTCAAAGAATGCTCCCTCCTTAATGGTATGTAGTTGCAAAGTTTGGTAGAGATCAGATGGTTATGATAGTTGTAATTTAACTTAAGCTTTGAACATTCGTGTGGCCGCCATTACGTTTCAGTCAAGATGGCGGCGATATAAAACATGACACTGAGGTGCCCTTTGCTAGTGCTACCTCTGTACCAAATTTCGTTCCATGCGGTTCCACCTTGTTCGAATTAATAGGGGGAATCAATTTTGACATAAAGATGGCCGCCATCCGCAAACTATTAGGGTAATAACCTATTAGATTGGTCAAAGGATGCTCCCTCCATAAAGGTATTTTGTTGCAAAGTTTGGTAGAGATAGGATGGTTATGTTAGTCGTAATTTAACTTAAGCATTGAACACTTGTGTGGCCGCCATTACGTTTCTGTCAATATGGCGGTGATATAAAACATGACACTGAAATGCCCTTTGCTAGTGCTACCTTTGTACCAAATTTCGTTCCATTCGGTTTCACCGTGTTTGAATTAATAGGGGAATTGATTTTCACACAAAGATGGCCGCCATCCGCAAACTATTAGGCAAATGACCTATTCATTTGGTCAAAGGATGCTTCCTCTATAAGGGTATGTTGTTGCGAAATTTGGTAGAGATCGGGTGATTAGGTTAATTCTTATTTGATTTAAGCTTTGAACATTTGTGTGGCCGCCATTACGTTTCCGTCAAGATGGCGGCGAAATAAAACATGACACTGAGGTGCCTTTTGTTAGTGCTATCCCTGTACCAAAATTCGTTCCATTCAGTTGCACCGTGTTCGAATTAATAGGGGGAATCCAGTTTCACACAAAGATGGCCGCCATCCGCAAACTATTACGCTGATGACCTATTAGTTTGGTCAAAGGATGCTCCCCCGATAAAGGTATGTTATTGCAAAATTTGGTAGAGATCGGATGATTAGGTTAGTCGTAATTTGATTGAAGCTTTGAACATTTGTGTGGCCGCCATTACGTTTCCGTCAAGATGGTGGCGATATAAAACATGACAGTGAGGTGCCTTTTGTTAGTACTACCCCTGTACCAAATTTCGTTCCATTCGGTTGCACCGAGTTCGAATTAATAGGGGGAATCGATTTTCACACAAAGATGGCCGCCATCCGCAAACTATTACGCTGAGGACCTATTAGATTGGTCAAAGGATGCTCCCTCGATAAAGGTATGTAGTTGCAAAATTTGGTAGAGATCGGATGATTAGGCTAATCGTAATTTGATTTAAGCTTTGAACATTCGTGTGGCCGCCATTACGTTTCAGTCAAGATGGCGGTGATATAAAACACGACACTGAGGTGCCCTTTGCTAGTGCTACCTTTGTACCAAATTTCGTTCCACTCGGTTCCACCATGTTCGAATAAAATGGGGAATCAATTTTGACATAATGATGGCCGCCATCCGCAAACTATTAGGCTAATAACCTATTTGATTGGTCAAAGGATGCTCCCTCCATAAAGGTATGTTGTTGCAAAGTTTGGTAGAGATCGGATGGTTATGTTAGTCGTAATTTAACTTAAGCTTTGAACATTTGTGTGGCCGCCATTGCGTTTCTGTCAAGATGGCGGCGTTATAAAACATGACACTGAGGTGCCTTTTGTTAGTACTACCTCTGTACCAAATTTCGTTCCATTCGGTTGCACCGAGTTCTAATTAATAGGGGGAATCGATTTTCACACAAAGATGGCCGCCATCCGCAAACTTTTACGCTGAGGACCTATTAGATTGGTCAAAGGATGCTCCCTCCATAAAAGGTATGTAGTTGCTAAATTTGGTAGAGATCGGATGATTCGGCTAATCGTAATTTGATTTAAGCTTTGAACATTCGTGTGGCCGCCATTACGTTTCAGTCAAGATGGCGGCGATATAAAACATGACACTGAGGTGCCCTTTGCTAGTGCTACCTCTGTACCAAATTTCGTTCCATTCGGTTCCACCGTGTTCGAATGAATATGGGGATTCAATTTTGACATAAAGATGGCCGCCATCCGCAAACTATTAGGCTAATAACCTATTTGATTGGTCAAAGGATGCTCCCTCCATAAAGGTATGTAGTTGCAAAATTTGGTAGAGATCGGATGATTCGGCTAATCGTAATTTGATTTAAGCTTTGAACATTCGTGTGGCCGCCATTACGTTTCAGTCAAGATGGCGGCGATATAAAACATGACACTGAGGTGCCCTTTGCTAGTGCTACCTCTGTACCAAATTTCGTTCCATTCGGTTCCACCGTGTTCGAATGAATATGGGGAATCAATTTTGACATAAAGATGGCCGCCATCCGCAAACTATTAGGCTAATAACCTATTTGATTGGTCAAAGGATGCTCCCTCCATAAAGGTATGTTGTTGCAAAGTTTGGTAGAGATCGGATGGTTATATTAGTCGTAATTTAACTTAAGCTTTGAACATTTGTTTGGCCGCCATTACGTTTCCGTCAAGATGGCGGCAATATAAAACATGACACTGAGGGTTCCTTTGCTAGTGCTACCATTGTACCAAATTTTGTTCAATTCGCATTCACCGTGTTCGAATTGATAGGGGGGGACAGACATTCAGAGTACACACACTCACCCACACACAGACACACACACACACACACACACACACACAGAGACTCACACACACACATACACACACACACACAGACTCACACACACACAGACAGACACACTTTTTTCGCCCTGTGTTGATCACATAAGTCTACTTTCATTTTTTGCAAAAATCGAAAGTAGGCTAAAAATAAACTCACCTTCACTTGCACTGCCTTGTTACTGTTTCCTTCTAGTGGGCCCAACAGCGCAATGGTTTCTTGTATCTTTGACATGTAAGGTATACCGGTTATCTGCAAACAAATAAATACAAATCATTAATTACCTGAACAATAACTACAAATTTAAGGTTCATTAGCATTTCATTATTAAAATAATCATTCATAGGTACTTACCAAAAAATAAAAGGATTTTTTCTTCCAAAGTTCAGTTCAGAGCTCTACTGTATATATCCGTTTGCTAAAATGGCAATTGCATCACTAACGCAATCGTTATCAGTTAGCCTAGCAACAGAGAGAGTTGCATTTTCTCAGCGTTTTGACCTTGAAAAATATTGTTTCTCTCACACGTGTTCCCACGCCTCTTCACATTCCTCAATCTGAATAAGATTCGTGTACCTTTTACTAGTTTCATGTTTTTAATAAGGAACCAAAATGGCTGCCTCTTATACATCGGTTTTACGGCTGTCTAGGAACCTAAATGGCGGTCTCAGCTTAAACAGCACACCTGCTAGCCACCACGAGGCAAGTAAGCTGATATCACACTTCCTGCTGACTTAGACATTTTTGTCTTATCAGCAGTCTCTTTCACAAGTCCTCTGGCTAGGTACAATATTCAGTCTCCAGTGAGTAGGACTGTGAGTTAGCATTGAGAACATGTGTGACTTTTTATTATTATTAATATTATTATTATTATTATTATTATTTTTAATACTATTATTGTTAAAAATTTTACTGTAATAATAATTACTAACAAGCGGCCATCCTCAATACATGATCATGTTAACCACATAATTTCACCCTGAAACACATGGCTTTACCCAGTTCAATATTTAATTTATATCATTTCAGGCCAATTACCTTACAGTTTTAGCTCTTTGCGTACATGCACATGACTTGGTCGAGCAAATGTTATAGGTTTCCATATTCTAAAACAATTTACTGTGCCAGACAACAGTCTCGATTTTTACCGTTTACTTCCATGTTAAAGATCCCCTTCAGGGTTAAAAAAATTCCTAGCACACTTAACACATTTTCAAATATTCGCCTCCATCCGTCATGGGAAATGTCAGAAAACCAACCGTCATTAGCTGCCCCCGCCATCCCAACAAAATAGCAATTCATTTCTTCCGGGCACTGTCACCGAGATCGCCAACGTCTAAGAATCACTTGGTCATATCCTACAACCGTCTGTTGTGTCAGAGAGCGATCAGGCTCATCACCGTTACTAAAACGTTAAAGATTCCCTTCAGGGATAAAAAAATCTTAGCATGCTTGTCATATTTCAAAATATTCGCCTTCATTCATTCGTCATAGCAAACAAGATGTTCAGTAAAGAACATATAGCCTACTTTCTCCTAAATGTTTGAGTATAGTTATAACTCGTTGTTATTATCAAATAGTATAATATAATCATTTCTTGGTTGAAGACCTTAGAAACTATTTACCTCTACCAAACGCCACAACCTAGATAAAAACTGCAACCGTCATTGAAGGAAAAAAGAAAGAAAGAAAGAAAGAAAGAAAGAAAGAAAGAAAGATAAGAAATATCTCAAGAATGTTATGGATCAGGAGACATAATCGACCGGACTGGCTGCGTGGCTCAGCGGTAACGTTCTCGCTTGCTGGGCCCTAGGTTTCAGGTTCGTATCCTGGCACAGTCAGCTGGCATTTGAGGGTGAACAAATGCGAGGGAGCCGTGTCAGTACATTTACTGGCACGTTACAGATCCCCTTAGGGCCAAAATTCCGGCATCCCGGCGTCTCTAAAAGCAGCAGTAGTTAAAAGGGACGTAAAACCAATAACATTATTATTATTATTATTATTTTAGTCGTTTACCCTCCAGGTTGGTGGAACCCATGGATGCAGTGTCCTAGAGCTGGGAACTTCGAATCGGAAGGGATACAACTGGTGAGGTGGGATTGGCACCTCGCCCAGGCGGCCTCACCTGCAAAGAGAACAGGGGCCTCATGAGGGAAGATAAGGGATGGTTAGGATGGATAGACAAGGAAGAGGGAAGGAGGCGGCTGTGGCCTTGAAGAAGGTAGAATCCCGGCGATTGCCCGAAGACGAAGTGGGAAATCATGGAAAACCACTTCGAGGATGGCTGAGGGGGAATCGAACCCCCTCTACTCATTTGGGCCACCCGAGGCTGAGTAGACCTCGTTCCAGTCCTCTTACCACTTTCCGAATTTTCGTGGCAGAGCCGGGAATCGAACCCAGGACCTCCGGGGCGGCAGCTAACCAGGCTGACCGCTACGCTACGGAGGCGACATATTATTATTATTATTATTATTATTATTATTATTATTATTATTATTATTATTATTATTATTATTATTATTATTATTATTATTATTATTACATAATCGACCTGCCGTGGGCAACATCCAACTTTCAGTTGAGGCATGTCTTTACACGTCTGGTTGTGCATGGCTTTCACAACCCTAATTGAATTAACAAATCTTTCCATGACCCTACAGAGACGTGTGTATACAAACTATGTGGGTATTTTCGATTGCTATTTGCCTGAAATAAAAGTATTAATTAATAACCTGAACTAGCACCAACGGCTAGAATTCAGTTACTATGTGAAATCGTTTTGTTCTTTACGTCAAATAACATTTTCAAATAACGCAAAATAGGCTGTTACAAACCCTTTAAAATAAAAAGTAAAAATGTATCGTAGTATCATCTTGTCATTCTTCAAATTCGATGCGCATAGAATGCCAATGGTATAGTAATCAATGGAGTCCCACGTAGACCTGTCGTGACATCTAGTGGAGAGGTATCTAACAATATAATCCTAACAGGGCGAGTGCATTCTAGCGGCCATAAGAAGAAACCTTTCAATAAAATCTGGTTGGCGTGCAGTTACCTTTTTGGCTACTAGATGTCTCGAGCAAATCTGCTGGCGAATTTTGTTTTAATTAAATATATATTTTCCACCATAATATGCACAATATAACGCTTAATTTTAAAACGTCTGCGTCATTAGAAAACAATAAATATATAAAATTTCAAGCAAAAAAAATAACTCTGATGGGGTTTGAACCATAGGCATATGAGCGATAGGCCAACGCTTCACCACTGAGCCAATTGTGCCAAAGAACATCGGTCTATATAAAATGACTTACATAGAACTTGTTAGCAAATAATGATTTATACTAAACGATTTCATCAGTGGAGTATACATATTATTTATGTATAAAGCATTTCATACAAAGGTTATTTATTTGGTATCAGTACGCTATATTGCATGCAATACACAAATTAGAGAAATATAAGTCAGGCACAATTGGAGAAAAATTTAAAGTGGGAGTGAAGATTCAAGGAGAAATAATTTCAACTCTGAGATTTGCTGATGACATCGTCATCTTGGCCGACAAGCCTGAGGATTTGAATGAGTTTTTGACTGGTATGGACTCAGTCTTACGGAAAGAATTCATGATGAAAATTAATAAATGTAAAACAAAATATACTGGAATGCAGCCGAAATAAATCGGAAACCTCTATGGAGATCAAATTGGCATGTGAAAAGCTGAAGGACGTAGGAGACTTCTGTTACTTAGGAAGCAGAATAACCAGCGATGGACGAAGCAAAGAGGATATAAAAAGTAGGTTGGCTCAGGCGAGGAAAGCATTTCTACAAAAAAGGAATCTGTTGACATCGAATATAGATTTAGGTATTAGGAAGTCATTTTTGAAAGCCTTTGTCTCGAGAGTGGCGCTATATGGAAGTGAAACTTGGACTATTGGTGCAGCAGAAAAGAGGAGAATTGAAGCTTTTGAAATGTGGTGTTACAGGAGAATGAAGAAGATCAAATGGGTAGATAGGGTTACAAACGAAGAGGTATTAAGACGAGTGGGAGAGGAGAGATCTTACTGGCGACTGCTAATGAAGAGAAGAGATAGGTTAGTAGGACACATACTAAGACACCCAGGAATAGCAAGCTTAGTTATGGAAGGAAGGGTCGAGGGCAAGAACTGTAGGGGTAGACCAAGGTTAGAATATGTTAAACAGATTGCCTCGGATATAGGGTGTGGTAGCTATGTAGAGATGAAGCGATTAGCTCTGGACTGGGAGGCATGGAGGGCTGCATCAAACCAGTCAAAAACTGAAGACTCATTCATCATCATCATCAAGATATCCGCTGCCATCTTGTCAAATAACCAAGACGACTCAGATTTTTAAAATCACGTCTGCACTATAGTATTACAAAATGAACTCTTAATTTCGAACGTGCCTCTTCCTTCAGAATAATCGGTACTGGTGGGTCCCATGATATGGATTATAAAGTTTGCATAATTCGCACGGCCGCTATCCTGAAATGGTATGGCGGATGATCTTGTAGTTTGGTCACAAGACGCGCCTATATGAAGGTATGTTGTTACCAAATTTGGTTGATATCGGATGATTTGTTCAGTCGTTATTTGATTTTACGTTTTGACCGTTTGAGTGGCCGCCATTCAGTTTTGGTAAAGATGGCGGCGACTTAAAACATGACACTGAGGTGTCCTTTGCTTGTTCTACCTCTGTACCGAATTTCGTTCAATTCGGTTTCGCCGTGTTCGAATTGATAGGGGGGGACAGACATTCAGAGTACACACACTCACACACACACACACAGACAGACACACATTTTTTGGCCCTGTAGTGATCTCATAAGTCTACTTTAATTTTTTGCAAAAAGTAGGCTAAAAATATCGAAAAGCGACCCCTCTTTTTGGCATACATCGCCCCGTCGAAATAGCCATATCCAGTGTTCACCATGCTCAGTCATAGCCTCATTGTAACATACGTCAAGCGCTACCGGCTCTCTGTCTACAAACACTCTTTTATTAAAAAAATACAAAAAATTATAATGCACTGTTCTTGTCCTAGAGACTTGACATTTATTTTCCTGGTAGAGGGGGTAGAGACCTTTCATTTAAGTCAAACAAACTTATTTGTAAACTTGTTAGTCTCCAGAATAGTAAAAATTCAAAATTTAAGTGTTATCAAAAAATCTCAAAAAATAAAAATAATTATTATAAAAAAAGGTCATAGAGACCATTCGTTTCAACTATAGCACAATGTTCTATCATGTTTAGTTTTCAAACTATTGCCTACTTTTATAAACAAAAATGTCAAAATAATTAAAAATATAACGAGTGGTCTATAGAAAAGAGGACGTCAGCTCGAGTCCAACGACACCTCATTTGTTAAAATCAGACCATCCGTACGCCAATTATCGCCAATGTTCGCGAGAAAGTAGGCTATAATGTTTTTCCTCCTACTCCATTGAAACTTGCTGCCCCACTAGAGGGCATACCCAACATTCATTAACGTCAAATATTTTTTTTCCAAAATTCACAGTTTCCAATATAGTGCCAATCCTATAAACAAAAAAAAATCATTTTTTATACCAACACACATTCTTAGTGTAACCCCCCTTTACTACATAAACAATTAGTATGTGTGGAGCCACTGAGCTTTTGCAAACCATACCCGAGGAATAATCTTTGGAAATGTCTTTGAGAACCAGTACTCAGAAATGATACTCTTATATTAATTACGTCACCATCTATTCTGACAAACATATTTACAATAATTAAAACACATGCACTTAACCTAATTAACATGCACATAAATAACTTAAGGTGTGAAACTCAAACTTACATGTATTACTGGTGTACCATTCTGCATCGTCGAAAACCCAACATACAATCCTTTAAATAAATCAAAACCCTGATTCATGCTCAATTTCTCGACGAATCCAACATGCAATAGTTAAAATCTTCATAACGTCCGTCCTCATGCAATTTGGCAGAACTATAACCAAGAACTACTTCAAACGTCCCAACTAATATTCTTAAAACGTCGTCGTACAATCATATATCCCTATTTAAGGAGATCAGCATTCCATTTACAGATTGAAGACAAGTATCTCGTAGCATACATAAGAGTTTCGGTCCGTACATACACACATCAAAGAAAGTTTTGCATCACCTCGGTTCCAAGAGTTCCGGAACCGTTAAATACAAAGGGAATAGAGATCAACACAAACAACATTTCAGCTCGTTTTATTGCTCATGAGACCCACACATTGCATGTTGTACCAACATACAGCTAGACTTTCAGCATTTGTGGTCCAGATTGCAGTACACACCACTACCTCTAATACCCAGTAGCACGTCCTCTTGCATTGATGCATGCCTGTATTCGCCGTGGCATACTATCCACAAGTTCATCAAGACACTGTTGGTCCAAATTGTCCCACTCCTCAACGACAATTCGGCGTAAATCTCTCAGAGTGGTTGGTGGGTCAAGACGTCCATAAACAGCCCTTTTCAACATATCCCAGGCATGTTCGATAGGGTTCATGTCTGGCGAACATGCTGGCCACTGTAGTCGAGCGATGTCGTTATCTTGAAGGAACGCATTCACAAGATGTGCACGATGAGGTCGAGAATTGTCGTCCATGAAGACAAATGCCTCTCCAATATTCTGCCGATATGGTTGCACTATGGGTCGGAGGATGTCATTCAGGTATCGTAAAGCCGTTTCGGAGCCTTCCATGACCACCAGTGGCGTACGTCGGCCCCACATAATGCCACCCCAAAACATCAGGGAACCACCACCTTGCTGCACTCGCTGGACAGTGTGTCTAAGACGTTCAGCCTGACCAGGGTGCCTCCAAACACGTCTCCGACGATTGTCTGGTGAAGGCATATGCGACACTCATCGGTGCAGAGAACGTGATGCCAATTCCGTGGGGTCCATTCAGCATGTTGTTGGGCCCATCTGTACCGCGCTGCATGGTGTCGGGGTTGCAAAGCTGGACCTCGCCATGGACGTCGGGAGTGAAGTTGCGCATCATGCAGCCTATTGCGCACAGTTTGAGTTGAAACACGACGTCCTGTGGCTGAACGAAACGCATTATTCAACATGGTGGCATTGCTGTCAGGGTTCCTCCGAGCGGCAATCCGTAAGTAGCGGTCATCCACTACAGTAGTAGCCCTTGGGCGGCCTGAGCGAGGCCTGTCATCGACAGTTCCTGTATCTCTGTACCTCCTCCATGTCCGAACAACATCGCTTTGGTTCACTCTGAGACGCCTGGAAACTTCCCTTGTTGAGAGCCCTTCTTGACACAAAGTAACAATGCGGACGCGATCGAACTGCGGTATTGACCTTCTAGGCATGGTAGAACTACAGACAACATGAGCAGCGTACCTTCGTCCTGGTGGAATGACTGGAACTGATCGGCTGTCGTACCCCCTCCGTCTAATAGGCCCTGCTCATGCATGGTTGTTTACTTTTTTGAGCAGTTTTAGTGACATCTATGAACAGTCAAAGGGACTGTATCTTGGATACAATATACACAGTCAACGTCTATATGCCGGAGATCTGGGAACCGAGGTGATGCAAAACTTTTTTTGATGTGTGTATTATTAAAAAATATACCGACAGTAGTGGCTACGTGGGCTAAATCGTTGCGTTAGGTCAAGGGGCCAAGCTCTCTGCTGACTCGGTAGACGCGTGGGTTTGAGCCCCACCGTCGGCTGTCCTTGAAATGGTTTTCCGTGGTTTCCCATTTTCAACACCAGGCAAATGCTGGGACAGTACCTTCTGACAGGCCACGGCCGCTTCCTTCCACATCCTTGCCCAGTTTCATTAATCTTCATCCATTCCATCTCTCATCCCGGCGCGCAGGTCGCCCACGGGCGTCGACTAGAAAGACCTGCACTCGGCCTCTCAGGAGGCTACACGACAAAAAAAAAATATCAAGAAGTCGACTAATGATGAATTCCAAAACATCGACCCGCGACTTCGACATCATCAATATAGGCTTCATAACCAAATAAATATCGTCGACTATCATCAAATACGGACCACTCCAGAAAATACGTCTATCCAGTCTTAATGGATCCCTAAATCTCTCAAATTAAAAACATCTGATCTCCAACCATAGTTGGACAATAATCATCTCTGCCCATCACACCAGACAAAACAGAAATGAAAATATCAAAGATCTCGTAACCAGGCCACCGAGAAGAGGAAATACAAAATAAAGGAATAAACAGGTCAAGGAGACACACTACATACGCAGTTTAAAGGGCGGGCAAGTTACATTTAAATTAAATAAAATAAACTTTAAACTGCGTAAAACAAATTGAGATGTCTAACCTCAGTGAAGAACATTCACGAGGCGACATGAAAACAAAGAATAACCTAAGGACACAGCAGAGCCGAGATGCTCGTAATTAGTACCAGATATTTCATAAATTTCCCCAAATAAACAAACAGAAAATACAAACTTACCCGTACGGAAACAAACAAACAAACAACAACTT
This sequence comes from Meconema thalassinum, assembly GCA_946902985.2. Classification (NCBI taxonomy): domain Eukaryota; kingdom Metazoa; phylum Arthropoda; class Insecta; order Orthoptera; family Tettigoniidae; genus Meconema; species Meconema thalassinum. The sequence continues at coordinate 345,535,417 of OX336394.1, forward strand.
ACAGAAACGACAAAACAGAAGAAATAAATACATAAGTTAGATATTCTCGGCATGCTCAACATCAGGGAAACCATGATAGATCTGCGACCAATCAGAACATCTCGTATCTCACTATAGCACTGATGCCATACACAAATAATTAAAATACTATTAAGTGAATCCCAGATTAAATGTTGACGTTACTAGATAATCTTACGTAAGTGCAGTCATAAGGAATGAGAACCCAATAGAACACAAATACGTTCTAGCATTTGCTACATCTCAGTGCAATACAATAATATAGTCCGCACAAATGTTTCCTTTCAGTTGGCAATCACAATTCGTACCCACAACTCTACACAAAGATAATTGAGGAACGCAGCGTGCCAATTACAGGGCAACGACAAATATCTTCTGTCTCTCTCAGAACTATGCTACCCTCTGGTGAGCATTCGTACAAATACATCTTTTCTCACTTAATGGAGCTGCCACCTAGTGAGTATCGACATAATTTCAACTCCAACTGTCATCACTCGAGTCGAAATGCGTACATAGAGAATACAGAGTACAGTGTGCCCAAAACAAACGGCACACTTAGCTAAGAGGACGTCATCCCAACGCCAACAATACCTCGTTCGTTAAAATCCGACGACGCGTTCGGGAGATATCGCCAAAGTTTATATGAAAGTAGGGGCCAAAGCAGAACCAGTCACACCACACTACTACTGCACAGTTTTAGTCCTAGAGGCTTGAAATGTATTTTGCTGGTAGAGGGGGTCAGGGCCATTCATTTATGTCAAACAAATTTTTTTGTAAACTCCTTAGTTTCCAAAATATAAAAATTTAAAAATTGAACTTTTTTCAAAAAAACATCAAAAATAAAAAAGTTTTATTATAAAATATTGGTTTGAACCTTGGCACAACGTTCTATCATGTTTGGTTTTCAATCTATCGCCAACTTTCAAAAACAAAAATTTTCAAACAAAAAAAAAAATGAAAAATATAACGCGTGGTCCATAGGAAAGAGGACGTCAGCCCGAGTTCAACGACACCTCATATGCTCAAATCCGACCATACGTTTGCGAGATATCCACTTATTTAACATGTACAGTAGGGTACAAGTAAAATGGGTGGCTTAGAAGCACCACCACTCCCCTACTCATGTGCAACAATATACCAAAACTTCTGTAGCAATAATGACTAATACTGGCATTGCAATGTTGGCTACACAGTGAAACCAGCCATCTGAACAAAATATCTTAATTATGTACAGTACATACAGTAACAACATTATTTTTAGCCTACTTTTCACATTTTGCATAAATGAGGAAAAAGTAGACTTATGAGATCGATCCGGGAAAATGTGTGTCTGTCTGTCTGTCTGTCTGTCTGGCTGTGTGTGTGTCCCCCTATCAACTCCTAAACGGCTGCAGCAATCTAAACCAAATTTAGTATGAGTAAAGATGTGCACCGGAATATCTCACGTCCATATTTGAAAATGATGTCAGTGCTACCAACTGCTGAAAAAACGCACTAGAAATTTGAGCTCCATGTTGGATATCTTGCAAGGTATACATGGGAGCTAATCCAAAATTGGCACACATGTAGATAAGACTATTTCAGTTTAATTTCTTGGAGGCCAACCATGACAGTGTTGCCAAAATAATTTTAAGCCTTTTGATAGGTCCTATGTTTAAATGCATATAACTTCTACACTATCAACTGGATTTCAACCAAATTTTGTATGTAATATCTGTACATAAACAGATATGAATGAGCGTATTCTTAAGAGCCACCAGGGCTACCAACTGTTAATAATTGATCTCTCTATTTTTTATCCAAATACCAATATATCAGAAAGTATGCAAGCCAACAGCTTTAAACTATGCACACGTATATTCTGACATTTTAGATTAATTTGGAGTAACTTATATACGTCAGTTCTACCAACATGATTATAAGCCTGCTGATAATACCAATTTTTAAATACATGTAACTTCTATACTATCAGTTGGATTTCAACCAAATTTCGTATGAGCTATATGTACCATAACAGATATGACTATAAGTATTGTTAAGAGCAAGCAGGGCTGCCAACTGTTAATAAATGCTGTCTATATTTTTTTACCCTAATATCAATATATCAGAAAGTATGCAAGCCAACAGCTCTATACCTTGCACACGTATAGCACCTGACATTCTAGATTAATTTGGAGTAATTAATACAAGGCAGTGCTGCCAACATGGTATGCCTGCTGATATGTCCAATTTTAAAATACATGTAACTTTTATACTAACAAATGGATTTCATCCAAAATTGGCACAACAATATATCATAATATTTCAGATAATTTCTGACCAGCACACACATGACATTGTTGGCAACATGCTTTCACGCGTGCTGATAGATCCAGTGTCTAACTGCATGTAACGTCCATTGGACTTCAACCAAATTTTGTATTCCGTACCTTAAGAGATGAAACTAAGAATATATTTAGTAACCAGGGCTGCCAACTGTAGTGTTCTATTAGGCTACATTATACCAGGTACATTTTGAACTAATTAGATATTTCGATATTACCAACTTAATTTCGTCATTATTCTAGATAGGTTCATATTCTGTAGAATAATCATTGGCATGAAAAGTAGGCTGTATAGTTCTTCACGGAACTTCTTGTTTTTTTATAATACAGGGACCGATTTGACTTGATAGTTATGCCAACTATCAATAAAGAAAAGAGCTTTGCAAACTTAAATTGAACTCCATCGCATCACTTATATCTCGTCTTGATGGCAAATAAAAATTCCTGCTATTGCAACAAATAAGGTACAAAGATAATTGTAAGTTGTAGCCTATAGGCCTACTCACTTGCGCCGATTTCCGAACCACAGGACATGACATTGCACTTCCAAAATCTCACATGTATAGACCGGGAATCGAACACGGTCTACCTTCGTGAGAGGCATACAGCTTAGGTAAAAAGATAATTGTAGCCTATAGGCATTGCATTTCGAAAATCTCACATGTATTGACCGGGAATCGAACCCGGTCTACATCGGTGAGAGGCATAGGCTACAGCTTGACCGCTGCGCCACCACGCCCACCAGTTTAAAAGCATTGTGTGTTATAATTTGGCTCAGAGTAATCCATTCTCCAAGTAGTTTAAATTATAGGCTATCATGTGTAACTTACAGAATCCTGTTCAACTCATTCTGTGGATACATGCGACATTAGCGCCCGGGTGGAGCAGATAGTTAGTTAGTTATTGTTGTTTTAAGGGGCGGAACTACGAGGTCATCTGCCCTGGGGAGCAGATAGAAATTAAAGATATAATGACGTACTTTGGGAACCGATCGCCTATACCAGTTTCACTCGCCTGGCGAAGTGTCTCTTGTTTGTATCATTGTTGTTCTTTCTCGCTCCAGAAATCCCAAGGGATGACGAAACATTCCAACTGTACACGAAAACTGCACAGGAGTTCGTGCTCGTGATATCTAAGACTCCGCTAGCAATTTCAAGCAAAGACTGCTAAGGCTCACAGTATCCTTGTTTAAGAGACGTAACACACTTCATTACTGATCTACAACATGCAAGACATCTAAACTCTCTCCTTGGTCATTATAAGTGACATGTCTTCGGCCCTTGATAGCTTTGCATTGAAAGAATCCACGCACCGAGCATGAAGGATGTGTTTCGTAGATTTATTGCCTGCTTTATTCAGTTACTGGTGCAATCATATAGTATCTTCATAACCCGCTGTCTGGTGAGAGTCCATTTCATTAGTAAACAAACAAAATCACTGTTGCACATTCGTATAGGTTCATACTGGTACTATATTTTATTGTAAGGACATTGTTAATGTCCGTTTTTAAATACACGGAAGCTTTAAACCTAGACGCATGTAGTTATTAAGTAAATTATATTTTAATGGACTTCTCACCGCCATTTCTGCCATGAGCCAAGGTGAATTGTGCGCATGCGCGAGTGGCAAGGAATATGCATTTTTCTTTATTACTTTAAAAATATACTGTAACATATTTGTTTATTGTGTTACAGGAGAATGATGAAGATCAGATGGGTAGATAGGGGGACAAACGAAGAGGTATTAAGACGAGTGGGAGAGGAGAGATGTGTCTGGCGACTGCTAATGAAGAGATGTGATAGGTTAGTTGGTCACATACTAAGACACCCAGGAATAGCAAGCTTAGTTATGGAAGGAAGGGTTGAGGACAAGAACTGTAGGGGTAGACCAAGGTTAGAATATGTTAAACAGATTGCTTCGGATGTAGGGTGTGGTAGCTATTCCGCCCTTATCCTATAGGCCCCAGGCTAAGTTCGCATGGTTCTTCGTCATGCAGAGTGTATATCGTTTAAATGAGCTTCAAATTACAGAGGAAAAGGAAACCGGATTGCATATTATTTAATCATGGCAAGCGCCCGATCTAGGTTGCAAGTCGAGCTCATGTACGTCGCAGGCAGTACCAGCGACGAATTGCCTAAAGTTTGCCAATACAGCGTAGTCTAGAACATGTTTCTACGCTACCCATCGACCAGAGCAGGTGCAACATTTCAAGGACTTCTTGGGAAGCTGACCTCAATAATTTGTTCTCGTATGTTCTACGCTACGCCGCAAGTTAGCAAAGCCCCGCCCCTAAATCACTAAATAAATAAATTGTGACAATACGATAACACCCAGGGTCGAACCCTTAACGTCACTAAACCTGGAATATTCCTAAGATTTTTCGCCATTCATCAAACTGAATAGATCATCATGATATCATTAAATCGATGATCAAGGAAATTAGTTCCTTACGCCAACAGTCTGGGGTGGAGAGTTTGGTTGCGTTGGAAGGGATAGCGTCCATGTCGTCAGAAATAATGCCAGGGGACGCAAGATGCATATTTGTGGAAGCCACGATCGAATGTCGGTGATAATATGATAATAATACGGCCCCATTATTAATATTAATTTGCACATATTGTGAATATGGTGATCGGTCTGAAGGAAGAGCTCCCGACTGCGTAGAAAGATTAGTGTTGACTGCCGCCATGTGGAGGATATATCCCCGCACTCTCGTGGCCGCAGGAGTTAGTTGGCGGTAGTCTGGAATATTTATTTATTTATTTATTTATTTAGCGTATGGCTACAAACATCACTAAAAAAATACTATTTACAGTGATAACAAATTACAAATTAATGTCCAGGCCACGAATATAGTCTATTGATCCCTCCGTCATCACCAGGAACTCTGTTGGATCGCCAGGAAAAGCTCTCAGAGGACATTCTGAAATTACATGCTGAACAGTCTGCTTTTCAGCACCACAGCCACAACATGGAGAAGCTATTTTCTTCCACTTGAACAAAGAATCGGCACACCTGCCAGTGTTGGTTCTTATGCGGTTAAGAACCGACCAGATCTTGCGTGGTAAATCAAAACCAGGTGGTTTGGTCGATATACATGGCATCTTCAGTTGTTCTGTAGTAGTATTACTCTGCCATGTGTGTCTCCAGCAGTCATTGATATTAAAGCCGTTGTTAACTAGCATCCTTCCAGTTTCTAAAGGTGGATTGCGAGAACGAAGCCTTCCTTTACCGATGGTTGGGATGTCTGCATGAACAGGGAGGTTAGGATTTTTCTGTAGATGTTTGTATTCACGGACAAGTGCACTCTCCCGTCGCAGAGATGGAGGTGGTATGTGGCTAAGTATGGGTAGCCAAAAAGTAGGTGTTGGTCTGATTGTACCAGTTATAAGACGCATGGTATGGTTGAGCTGAGTGTCAACAAGTCTTGTGTGAGTGCTATTCATCCAAGCTGGGGAGCAGTATTCCGCAACAGGGTAGACCAATCCCAGAGCTGAAGTACGAAGTGTTGATGCAGAGGAGCCCCATGACGTTCCACATAGCTTCTGGAGGATGTTATTCCGAGTTTTGATTTTGGCAGCTGTTCTTAATAGGTGCTGTTTGTAACTGAGCGTTCTATCAAGTGTGACCCCTAGGTATTTCGGGTTTCTGTTGTGCTTCAGTAGCCTTCCTTCAAAGTAGACCTTGAGCTCTTTGTTGGCCAATTTACTGTTTAGGTGAAACGATGAGACTTCTGTCTTATCCACACTTGGCAGCAACCTCCATTTGCGGAAATAATCACCAATAACGGACAAATCATTGGTCAATATGGACTCTGTAACTTCAAGATCTCTGTGCTTCACTGCGGGTGCCCAGTCGTCGGCATACCCAAACTTTCTGGAATAGTTTCGCGTTAGCAGTTCTGCGTAGTGAGTCAGAGTCCGGTTTGCTAGTTGGTTGGTGGCAGACGGCGGGCGAGAAAGATCGTCGCATAGCTACGAGCAGTTAGCAGTGGGAGCACGCCAAGCTAAATAATATTGCACCACAATTGGCGAGATACAAGGGGACGGTATTTAAAGAGACATAAATTGTGTTAAATAAAGTATTCATATGCGGGAAAGCAATATATTCGCTCAAATTTATATAGTAGACTTTCCACGCCAAGTGCAGAGACGGTGTTAGCAGACGCAGGAGTGAGGAAAACGTAGAAGGACAATCGAGGTCTGAACCGGAGTCCAGTTGAACCGGCACGTCATCTGCGAGCTCATCATTTGGAGGGAAATACGCGTAGAATCGGGCAACCCACGGCATCGTGAAGAAAGAGCTAGTGAGATAGAAATACGTGTGGTTATGTTGCGCAATCCCTGCATAGTGTATAAAGGTGTCTAAAATAATAAATTGCGTGTTTAATAGGGTACTAGTATGTGGTAACCTTATCAAAGTGTCAATAATAGTTTGTGAAGAAAATCGAGTGAAACCCAGCGTAATTATGATGAAGAATTAATCAGTGTAATAATGTATTCAGTGATGATGTGTGATTGTGATATCATGTAAAGCCCTTGGAGAGGAGCTGCGAAAGATCCCTGCTGAAAGGAATGATGGCAGCTGACAGGAGATCACGATGAGTATTAATCTTTGATTTTATTAAGTCATTGTTTATGGGTGTATTCTTAGGATTACCATAGTTGTGTAAATAATATGTTAGTGATTGATTTTTGAAGTTGGATTTATTTTGCTTAGATATGTGTGCACGTGATGACGCGACGCTGCTGATTTATTTTGTTATGCTTGGCAGAAATAACGCTCACAAGTCGTACATGGTGGATACACTGGTAGGAATGTATGTTTATTTATTTGCTAGAGTATGTGTATTTCAGCCCAGGAAAAGACGGAAGAAGCCCAGAGTGAGGCATGTGGTTTTGGGTAAGAAAGAGAGAGAGATTGGAACATTTTTACGGACATAATAATAACACAAGTTATTAATGATAATGTAGAAATAATAATAATAATAATAATAATAATAATAATAACAATAACACGAGTGATGGAGGGGAATTTTTAATTCCGTAATGCTGGTATTTTGATTTCACACCTGGTGAGATATTTATTTAGCTAAGTTACGCCCTGGAAGTAAGCTAGGAACGTTACCTTTGCGTCTCCAATATATTTGCTCTAATCAGGTAAGATACGATTTTTGAGAGAGTGCACTGAACAACTGTCTGAGTGTCTTGGAACATTTATGAGCATTGGGTCGTGGTGATATGCAGAAAGGTTATGATAAAGGCATGCAAAATATGGTATTGGGATGGTCTCATGTGATCCCAGGTAAGCTACGACGAATGAAAGAAAAAAAAATGGTAAGAATTGTGAAATATGTGCAGTTAGGCTGTAGCGGACATCGCCATGTGTCCCATGATGTCGCCAACTGGAAATAAAAAGGTAAGAAGTGTGTATTGAGGCATGCCATAAGATAAGAGGTAAAGCCGAACGGCGCTTGCAATTATTTGAGTGAAATGATGAACCACGATTGGGTATGTTCCAAAGTTTATACCACGCTCAGCTTCGAACAGGAGACCACTAGGCTTACGAGACTAGCTGCTCGTATATTTCATTTCGCTTATTTGGTGCAAGATTAGTGGGATGCTTTTGGGTCCCACTGGGTGTATTGGCTCAACACAGGTTTGTCCTAGACCAAGGTCATTTGACATTTTCCCTCTCACCCTTCGGCTAACGGTACCTACGTCACTCCCCTCTTGGCCGTGTAGAAAGCCGAGATTTTAGTAAATCATATGTTTCCCGTACCAAGTTTAAGTCTGTGTTTGTTTGAGCACATTTTTGAACTGATAATAATAACTCATTAAATAATGGTATTTTGTAATTGGGTGCAGATACACAGTGACCTATCATTACCTAGCGTCCTCGCAGTGACGAATCGTAACAATGATAATAATAATAATAATAATAACAATGATAATAATAATAATAATATTAATTATATAATCAATGGATTCTGTAAAAGGGTACGGATATCCATTGACCTTTCGCGTCCTAGCGTCATTGCAAATTAACATCACTGTGGGAATAATATTGGATAATAATAATAATAATAATAATAATAATAATAATAATAATGATAATAATAATAATAATAATAATAATAATAATAATAATGATAATAATAATAATGATAGTTAAATAATTAATTTGATAATGGTATTCTACAGAAGGGTACAGATATTCATTAACCAATTGAGGTAGAAGTGTATTCTCTCTCTGATACTAGCGACGGTCGCAGATATGCCACGCCCGAAACAGGTAAGTCGAGGTCCTTACTTCGAGACCTATTTGTGTACATATTTTGTGAATATATTTTGTAGATACAGTTGTGCCATGCCTTTATTTACAGTGTCGGAGAAACTTCGTTGTTGCCTACATTCATCGTTGTTTTCAAATGTTATTTGTCATCGTACGAAGTGTGAGCATAGAATATTCTTATTATTGCATTGATGCAAATTTGCATATAGTCTAGCATTCATTTTTAGCCTTTGGGTTTTGTCTTGCATAAGATGATATTTGAAGGGATATTGCAAGCATCTCAGTTATTGTATATTAGTATAGTCGACATACACCCATAAACTCTGACAGACAGTATCGAATTCGAGACCCGAAATGAGGTATCGAGTCTTGAGTTCGATCCTTGGATAATCGTGTTCTCATGTATTGGTATTTATTATAATGTGCCAGTATAGCATATCTCAAGTCCTATTGAAGTGTACATCTGTTGCATATACGAGAGCTCATAGATAAATGTACCAATTTTATATCCACAAAAAAAGGGGGGGGCAAGGTTTGTGTTAAGAATTTGGATGCATAAGAAGTGTATCTTTATAAGAGTATTTTAATCCATACAAGCGATCATACAGGCGGTATTGCCAGATTATATTATGATATTAGATCATGTTTGGAAAAGCCCTTGCTTAATAGTGTGATGCACGAATGATTTAATTAAAGTAATGGTAATTTACATGGTACATTACGTTATGGTGAGATGACATGATTCTTGATGTAATGAGCTCACAGTGTGGAATTTTCAATGAGTACAATACTGATTATAGTGAGATCAGATCATAATTTTGCTTACGTGTTTGATCAAAGATGGATTAATTAATTTATGTAATTATTAATTTGAATAAGTTATTAATTGTCTTTAATTGGATTGTATTGCCCAATAGGGATTGAATGATTTGATTGATCGCTTTGATTCACTTAATTAATCAAATTGATTGTGTAATTAATTTAATTGATATCCAATTAATTTAAATTTTGATTTTGATCATTCTTTTTTTATTCAATTTTGTTATTTTTGGAATCCATTTAGATTGATTTTGATATTTTGTAATTTTGAGTAGATTATTTTGGAGTTTTAAACTTATTTTGGATTTGCTTCAGAATTTCATGATTTATTGGTTTACTTTCGCCTTAATTCATTTCTCCTTAAGATTTTGATTTTCTTATTTTGATATTTTGTTTTACTCTTTTTTTGGGTTTGTATTTGTTTCTTCAGTGTTAATAAAGTTGCTTTCCTTTTATTTGAATTCTGTGTGTGATGATTCATTGGTCAGCCCTATCGATCTTCCAAATGGTGTATGCCAGGACAGTTGTTAGCTTCAAGTAGGAACGCTCCGCCCCCGAGGAATGAATCCTGTCCTGAAGGTCCTATGTTCAAAAGGGTACACTATGTAGGGATGAAACGATTTACTCAAGACAGGGAAGCATGGAGAGCTGCATCAAACCAGTCAAAAGACTGAAGACTCAAATAACAACAAAGACACTCTGCAAATCTACATGCCAAGAGCTTTCGTCAGTGTGCTCTACGAAATAAATCGGTTCAGTCGTTCTCTCAATCTCGTGTTAACAAAAATCACTTCAGTGTTTTAAATATATAGATTGTTATCTACTGTATACGTATTTGCCAAATACCACTCACTCACTCATTCATCACGAAATCTCAGAAACCACCGAACCAATTGGAATGAAATTTGGTATGCAGCTTCCACAAGGGCCGTAGTGCTCGCTAAGAAAAGTTTTCAATAAATTCACTCGGGATCATGGTCAAACCGTGAAAACCGCGATTTCTACTATATATTTGTCAAATACCACTCACACATTCATCACGAAATCTCAGAAACTACTGAACGGATTGGAATGAAATTTGGTATGCAGCTTCCTCAAGGCCCGTAGGTGCTCGCTAAGAAAGGTTTTCAAAAATTTCAATCGTGATCATGGTAAACCGCGATTATATGAAGAGCTCAAATCTCAGAATCCACCAAAGGGATTGGAATGACATTTTGTATGCAGCTTCCTCAAGGGCCGTAGATGCTCGCTAAGAAAGGCTTTCAAAAACTTCACACAGGATCATGGTCAAACCGCGAAAACTGCGATTATATGAACAGCTTCAATAATGTCTGCATGACGTCGCCCCTACGAGTGTTCTGGTGCTTTGCATGCAGGTCAGGAGTTTGAGAAAAGGGATATTGTACTCCATGGCAGAGATAGCAGGTTGCTTCATATTAGTGAATCACATCGCGCGTATGATGCTCTGCAATTTCCGCTTATGTTCTGCCGTGGAGAAGATGTCTACTGCATTAATATCCCTCAAGGTCACAACAGCACACAAGCATCTTTGAAGAAGACCGTGTCTGCCGCTAACTTTAACAGCTTCAGAATATTAGAGCGTGAGGGCGATAATTCTTATCTTTTGTTATTTCGCAATCTTCTCAATCAGTTTCTGGTTGATATGTATGCAAAGATTGAGACAGAGAGACTACTTTGGATTCGCATCAATCAGAAAAAGTAGGGAAGTGAGGAATATGTGCACCTGAAGGACGCAATGAGTAAAGCTGACAGCCGGTTTTCAGATATTGGTAAAATGGTCGTGTTGCCGTCGACTTTTACTGGAGGCCCGCGCTATATGCATGAACGCACTCAGGATGCTATGACTTACGTGCGCCATTTTCGACGTCCTGATCTTTTTTTTTAAACAAACCGGGGAAGATGGATATCCCAAATACCGCAGGCTGCCCACTTCGGAGGGTGGGGTTTCTATTATTAAAAAGGGAGTGGAAATTGACATTGGCTGGGTGGTACCCTATAACCCTGACCTATCTCGCACCTTCTCAGCTCATACCAATGTTTGTAACTGTTTCCTTAGTGCACGTTGAGCGTACACGTGTAACGTTTCTACTAGCCGTGCCTTGCACTTTGAAACACAAATGTATTGTTTACTCTGACTAATATATGTTGTATTAATGGGCGCCAAGACCTCAACGCTATGTTGAAATCTAAATTTATATTTAACAACACCTAGCTCTGGTAGAACACCTTCAAGAATCATATAAATAATTCATGCTTTTGGGCTAATGCCGTGTGTATTTTTAATTTAAACCAAACGTTTCGGAGAAACCTTGCCTCCTTTTTCAATGGAAATAAACAATGTGGCCAAAGAAAGTATATCAATGAGATTACAAAAAATATAGATAAATTCCTCTGTTCGTCACCAGAGAGCAGCTGCCAATAACTGTATGGACCATGGTGGAACGGCGGACAGAGTAGTAAGTAACAAGAAGGTAAAGGGGGCGGTGTGAAAATATAGAAACTCCTCGAAGAATGAGGAGGGGGGGGGGAGGTGGGAGGGTTTGATGGATATAAGGAAACATAGACAAAAGGGAATACTAGCTGAACGATACCTAAAGTCATACAGTCAACGGCGAAAACACAGATGGAAACTCCTCCAGTGACGAACAAAGGAGATCAAATCCAGGCTCTGAGCCCTAGAGGGAAAATGTACAATTTTAAATATGTGAAGAACAGAGAGACTGGGAGGAACTATCTCCCTAGATCCTTAATAACTGGTAGCCAAGTGTCACTTAGCTGATAACCAGTGTCTCTGTTAAAATTATTGGGATTTTTACGAATTTCAACTGCCTCCCTTATAATTCTAGACCAGTTGTGCTTAACAAGGGCAAGCGCATGAGCATCCTTGAAACATACATCGTGCCCTGAAGGCAGGGCATGTTCAGCTATAGCTGATTTGTCAGGTTGGTTTAGACGGATGTTCCTTTGATGCTCTTTGATGCGAGTGGCAATGGACCGTTTTGTTTGTCCAATGTAGACTTTTACGCAAGTACATGGGACTTCATACACCCCAGGTTGTAGTATTGGGGACAATTTATCTTTGTTTAATGCTAAACGTTGACCAATTTTCGTCATAGTGCCGAAAACTGTTTTTATCTTGTGCTTGCGGAGAATCTTAGCAACGCGGTCAGTGGTGTTGTGAATATAAGGGAGGTAAGCAGTTCCTCTCACGTCGGAGCTCTGAGAAGGTTGTCTATCCCTCCTTCTGGGATGTAGGGACCTATATATAGTGGATTCATTATAGCCATTACCCTTAAACATGGTTTGTAAGGCATGTAACTCTTCCTGAAGAGTTGATGCCTCACAAATACGTTCCGCTCTTTTGGCTAGAGTTGTTATAATTCCTTGTTTTTGTGCTGGGTGGTGGTGGGAGTCCGCATGTAAATAATGGTTAGTGTGAGTTGGCTTACGGTAGACGCTGTGCCCCATGGAGCCATCCGCTTTCCTCCTCACAAGAACATCCAAAAAAGGTAAGCATCCACCTGACTCTAGCTCCATTGTGAAGTGTATTGAAGGATGCCGCTGATTTAGGTGGTTCAGAAAGTGGTTCAGTTTCTCAGAACCCTCCTCCCACACCACGAACGTATCATCCACATACCTCCACCAAATAACAGGTTTGAAAGACGCCGAAGATATTGCCTCCCCCTCAAAATGTTCCATGAAAAAATTTGCCACGACAGGCGAGAGTGGACTTCCCATGGCCACACCATCAGTCTGCTCGTAATATTTACCATCCCACAAGAAATAGCTGGAACACAAGCAGTGGTGGAATAATCGGGCAATGTCCTCAGGAAACAAATCCTTGATGAGTGACATGACTGAGTCCACCGGCACTCTGGTAAACAAGGACTCTACATCAAAACTCACCAAAATAGCATTTGGTTGAACGGCGATGGTTGACAATTTTTCGACGAAATGGGTTGAATCCCTAATGTAGGACTGTGTGCGCCCCAAGTGCGGCTGAAGCAACTTGCTGAGATATTGCGCAAGAGCATAAGTTGGAGAACCTATTGTGCTAACAATTGGTCGAAGAGGGACGTCTTGCTTATGGATTTTTGGAAGACCATACAATCTCGGAGGAACAGCATCTCTCGGAATAAGACATCTTCCCTCTTCTTTTGGAATAGATGACAGTTTAACAAGCTTAGCAGTGGCATTGGATACACGAGTGGTTGGATCACGAGTGCACAGTCTGTACACAGGATCAGATAACAGAATCGAGATTTTACTTTTATATTCAACGGTATCCATCACCACTGTCGCATTTCCCTTGTCAGCATGAAGAAAAGAAATGGTGTCATTATTTCTTAGTTCCTTCAATGCCTTTCTTTCACCCCGAGTTAAATTGGGTGCGGGTACTTTAGAGGATCTAAATATCCTCACACTTTCTTGTCTAACTTCTTCAGCTTCATCTGGAGGTAAATTGTAGATGGCAGCCTCAACGGATGTGATCAACTCCTCTGTAGGAATTTTGGAGGGTGCGAGAGCAAAGTTGAGACCTCTGCTTAGTAAAGTTGTTTGGTAGTCATCTAAAGGGGTATTAGAAAGATTGACTACAACTCATAATAACTCATCAATGATTCATCGCAAACGGATGAATGGCATATGCACGTATACGGGGTTTTGTTTAAACGATTCGTGCGTTGTCACTCATTTGTTGAATCTACTCGTGCGCTACCTATTGAGAAATGTATTACTAAGTCGAAGCCCTTCCCTGGCGTGTACACAATAACTCATCAAGGTTTCATCGCAATCGAAGAATGTTATATGAACGCAATAGGGGATTTTGTTGAAACGCTTCGCGTGTCGTCACCTAATTGTTGCATCTACTCTTGCGCTACTTATTGTGAAATGGATTTACTAAGTCCCCTTCCCTGGCGGGTACACAATAACTGATCAATGTTTCATCGCAATCGGATGAATAGTATATGAACGCATACCTGATTTTGTTTAAACGATTCGCGCTCTGTCACTCATTTGTTGAATCTACTCGTGCGCTACCTACTGTAAAATGTATTTACTAAGTTAGAAACCATCACGTAAGTGTCCACAACATCTCACCCAAGTTTCAGCGCTATCGGACTAATGGGATATGAAGACATAGGGGACTGTATTGAAACGCTCCGCGTGTCGTCGTTCATTTGTCGAATCTACTCGTGTGCTACCTAATGTGAAATGTATTTACTAAGCCAGAAACCTACCTTGGAGTGTCCACCATATTTCACCCAAGTTTCACCGCTAACGGCAGAATGGTATATGACCTTATACGGGACTTGTTGAAACGCTTCGCGCGTCGTCCCTCATTTGTTGAATCAACTTGTGCGCTGCATATTGTATAGTGGATTTACTAAGCCAGAAATTTTCCATGACGTGTACACAACATCTCACCCAAATTTCATAGCTACGGACGAATGGTACATGAATGCATACGGGACTTGGTTGAAACGCTTCGCGTGTCGTCGCTCATTTGTTGATTCTACTCTTGCGCTACATATTGTAATATGGATGTACTCAGCCAGAAACCTTCCCTGGAGTGTACACAACATCTCACCCAAGTTTCATCGCAATCGGATGAATGGTATGTGAACGTATACGGGACGTTTTCGAAACGCTTCGCGCGTAGTCACTCATTTGTTGAACATAAACGTGCACTTCGTATTGTAAAATGGATTTACTTAGCCAGAAACCTTTCCTGGAGTGTACACAACAATTCACCAAACATTTATCACTATCAGACGAATGGTATATGACTTTATACGGGACTTTGTTGAAACGCTTCGCGTGTCATCGCTCATTTGTTGAATCTACTGGTGCGCTACCTATTGTAAAATGTATGTACTAAGCCAGAAACCTTCCCTGGAGTGTACACAACATCTCACCCAAGTTTCATCGCAATCGGATGAATGGTATGTGAACGTATACGGGACGTTTTCGAAACGCTTCGCGCGTAGTCACTCATTTGTTGAACATAAACGTGCGCTTCGTATTGTAAAATGGATTTACTTAGCCAGAAACCTTTCCTGGAGTGTACACAACAATTCACCAAACATTTATCACTATCAGACGAATGGTATATGACTTTATACGGGACTTTGTTGAAACGCTTCGCGTGTTATCGCTCATTTGTTGAATCTACTGGTGCGCTACCTATTGTAAAATGTATGTACTAAGCCAGAAACCTTCCCTGGAGTGTACACAACATCTCACCCAAGTTTCATCGCTATCGGATGAATGGTATATGAAATTATATGGGACTTTATTGAAACGCTTCGCGCGTCGTCGCTCATTTGTTGATTCTACTCATGCTCTACCTATTTTTAAAGGGATTTACTAAGCTAGAAACCTTCCCTGGAGTGCACACAAAATCTCAGCCTAGTTTCCTCGCTATCGGATGAATGGTATACGAACGCAAACGTGACTTTGTTGAAATGCTTCGCGCGTCGTAGCTCATTTGTTGAATCTACTCGTGCGCTGCCTATTGTAAAGTGGATGTACTAAGCCAGAAAATTTCCCTGCAGTGTACACAACATTTTACGCAAGTTTCATAGCTATCGGACGAATGGTATATGAATGCATACGGGACTTTGTTGAAACGCTTTGCGTGTCGTCGCTCATTTGTTGAATCTACTCGTGCGCTATCTACTGTGAAATGTATTCACTAATTTTGAAACCTTCACGTAAGTGTACACAACATCTCACCCAAGTTTCATCGCTATCGGACGATTGGTATATGAACACATACGGGACTTTGTTGAAATTCTTCGCGCATCGTCGCTCATTTGTTGAATCTATGCGTGCGCTACCTATTGTAAAAAGGATTTACTAAGTCAGAAACCTTCCTTGGAGTGTACTCATCATCTCACCCAAGTTTCATCGCAATCGGACGAAAGGTATATGAACGCATAGGAGACATACATACCCACAGACAGACAAACTATCACGTAACATTGGTTTTTAGCCTACTTTTCACATTTTGCAAAAATGAGGAAAAAGTAGTCTTATGAGATCGATCCGGGAAAATGTGTGTCTGTCTGTCTGTCCGTCTGTCTGTCCTTCTGTCTGTCTGTCTGGCTGTGTGTGTGTGTCCCCCTATCAACTCCTAAACGGCTGCAGCAATCAAAACCAAATTTAGTATGAGTAAAGATGTGCACCGGAATAGCTCACGTCCATATTTGAAAATGATGTCAGTGCTACCAACTGCTGAAAAAACGCACTAGAAATTTGAGCTCCATGTTGGATATCTTGCAAGGTATGCATGGGAACTATTCCAAAATTGTCACACATGTAGATAATACTATTTCAGTTTAATTTCCAGGAGGCCAACCATGACATTGTTGCCAAAATAATTTTAAGCCTTCAGATAGGTCCAATGTTTAAATGCATATAACTTCTACACTATCAACTCGATTTCAACCAAATTTTGTATGTAATATCTGTACATAAACAGATATGACTGAGAGTATTCTTAAGAGCCAACAGGGCTGCCAACTGTTAATAATTGCTATCTCTATTTTTTTAAATCCAAATACCAATATATCAGAAAGTGTGCAAGCCAACAGCTTTAAACTATGCACACGTATATTCTGACATTTTAGATTAATTTGGAGTAACTTATATACGTCAGTTCTACCAACATGATTATAAGCCTGCTGATAGTACCAATTTTAAAATACATGTAACTTCTATACTAACAAATGGATTTAATCCAAAATTGGCTCAACAAGATATCATAATAATTCAGATTATTTCTGACCAGCACACGCATGGTATTGTTGGCAACAGGCTTTTACGCGTGCTGATAGATCCAGTGTCTAACTGCATGTAACGTCCATTGGACTTCAACCAAATTTTGTATTCTGGAACTAAGAATATATTCAGTCACCAGGGCTGCCAACTGTAGTGCTCTATTATGCTTCATTATACCAGGTATATTTTGAACTAATTAGATATTTCGATATTACCAACTTAATTTCGTCATTATTCTAGATAGGTTCATATACTGTAGAATAATCATTGGCATGAAAAGTAGGCTGTATAGTTCTTCACGGAACTTCTTGTTATATATATAGATAGATAGGGATATAGGGATTGTAAATACCCTAAGCAGAACAATATTTCCTTTCTAGCTGACATATATATGAGCACGTGCACTGTGGAGACCACTGGGATATATGCTTCCGACCTTTGGTTTCAGATGGCAGTATACATCGAATTAATGGATTTCCAATGTTACTGTGCATCTAGCTTATGGAAGCATGTGAAACTGCTCAAATTGAAATGGGAGTGAATAGTATATCCCTAACACCGTTCTGAACATACATGGTGGGAAGATATTATCCCAAAGATCTATAGAGAGTTATGTACATATTCCTTAAGAGTGGCGCATAGCAAGAATAAAAGAGGATTTTGAATGAAGCGATTGCTTTTCAAAATATTGTTGCTCTAGTGTACGAAAAAGTCAAAGTATTGCAGACACGGAAAATGTTTCACACAGAGTTTTGATTCTGGAGGAAGAATCACAATTAGAATGGGTACACTTATATTTTGTTACAAAAAAGGCAGATTTTAATTTTAAGTGGAGTTTATTTTGTGGTTATTTTTGAAGTAACCACTTCAGTTTTCCTTAAATAATTAAAATTCATTTTGAAAAAAATATAAATATCTCAAAATGTCTGAGAAATTTGAAGTGAATCGTCCAATTAGGTGATGAGATCATGTTTCACCAACGAAATTTATAACTTTCAGGAAAGCGACTTCAGAAGATCAACATACTTTTTCTTTGCCTGTGTCTTCTACCTACGAGTAGTACATTAAAATCAATCACCTTCTCACTAAAATCCAAATGTCTCAAGAACTATTGGAGCTGTTCCCATCAAAATTCTCTCTCACACAAATCATCCAATATTAATATTATTATTATTATTAATAATAATAATAATAATAATAATAATAATAATAATAATAATAATAATAATAATAATAATACAAATATTAATAATAATACATGTGTCGTGTCGTATCTAAAAGAGACTGGTAACTATTTATGGATATTTCTTAGTGTGTGAAGCCCCATAACACTCTATCTGAATTTCACAGATTAAGATTTTTTGTGAGAATTAACATATAGGCTACCAAAACAAAAGATTTATTTCTCAATCATTAATTGAAATTCTAAAATAACAAATACAAATTAAAATATGATATTCAAAATTCAAAATTCAAAAATTCAAAATTTAAGAATCAAAATTCATAATTCAAAATTCAAAATTAGAAATTACAAATTAATAATCAAAAATAAAAATTGGATATTAAAAATGAAAGAATTAAAATTAAAATATCTCTCTCTCTCTATTCGTTTAGTCGATTCCGACTCTCCGTGACCCCATGTACTAGACTACGCCAATTTCTCCTGTCCTGCACTGCCTGTCGAAGATTTTCCAAGCTGGAATTTAGTGCTTCTGTGATGCCATCCATCCATCTCATTCTTTGCCTCCCTCTTCTTCTTGTGCCTTCTATCTTCCCCAGCATTAAGGTCTTCTCTAATGAATTATGTCTTCTCATGATGTGTCCAAAATATAGTAACATGAAATACTAAAAACTGAAAACTTAAAGTAAAAAATTATCAAATTCCTAATTAAAATTTGAAAACGGAATATAATAAAAACTGCAAAGGCAAATCAAAAAATTGAGAATTATATATCGTGAATTTAAAAAAATATTTTTGTTAAGACTACATGGTGTTGGCGTGTTATTAAAATTCAAAGTAGGAAGTATTTTATTTTTCTATTAAGGGGAGGAACATCCAGGTCATCTTCCGCATTTGTCGTATTTACGACATTGGCAGCTTATCATCGCAAAGAAGAGGTAATTTTCTTCATTATGGTAATTATTTACACAAAATATCCAATTCCTGATTATGCAAATAATATTAATAATAATACCGTAATAATAATAATAATAATAATAATATTGACAATAATATGAGAATAACGTCTGTAATGACTACTTCCTATAAAGAACGAATCTCTGGAAGAAAACTTTTCCTACTTTGAGTCCCGAGGTATGAAAAGAACTTAAGATGAGAACCTCCTGATACTTTGTGGAATCAGAATTATTAATATTACTTGATGATGAAAATCACCGTAATTCTGACAGAAAATATAATTTAATTTTAATTTGTATGACCTATGTGACAAAGATAATTTCCCCTGTGAATATTAGCGTGGAAATGGCCAGCCCTAGCACTAAAATAATGAAAATTCCCTGAAAATGCGTTAGAGAAAGAGGAACATGGGCATCGGTTTCTTTTACAATGCGTAATGCTGAGAGCATCTTCTCTGCTTTCAAATCTGATAGCCATTTATAGAAAATACCAGCCTGCCTGATTCTAGAAAATATAATATTAAAGCGACGTGTGTGAGGACTGAACTTCCTGAGATAAAACGTTATTTCATAATTCATTGCACCACCTTCCAGAGCCAGAAACCTCTTCTTACCTTTAGTCGATAGATATAGAAAATCGAGTGCGATGCCAATATCAATGGAGCAATAGAAATATCCGAAATTATCTACTTCGTTAATTCTAATTAAGCCCGTATAACCCTCAGGAGATTTTTTAGATGGAATGTAATTGTCATATAATTGCTTGGCGATAGGATCATCCTTATCCTCAAATACATGTGCATCCCATACACGAGATCCGTATGAAAATTTTGAATCTATGAGGTCTTCAATAGTTGTGATTTGTCGTTCTCTCCCTGGATTTGTAAGTAAACTGAACATTACAGACTGATATCCAGAATTGACTACAAAACAGTATAACACCCAAAGAATTAGGATCAATCGTTTTCTTATAGATTTTCCTAAACTAGGTAAGGAAATACCAATCAAAACAGACCATGATATTAGCATATACCGTCCGAGCCTTTGCTGTCTTCTCTTAGCTAAGAAGAATGTAAGTGATATGAACAAAAACGAAAACATTATAAGCAACCAAATTTCCCAGTCAAATGCAATAAATATTGCTTTCCAGGGAGGAATTACTTTAGCAACAGGGATGAACCAATAACATGTATCTTTAATATACTCATCAGTTATATCGACAAGCGTTGTAATAAAATATTCTGGCCTAAACCCAGCAAATGCAACATCAGCGTCGTTCCTTGTCAAATGACCTAATAATCCAGAAATTGTTCCGTCTTCCTCGATATTACCCCAACGGTTCCCCGTCATTGATCGAAGATCCAGAAATTGTACACGATAACCAGATGAAGTTGCCACAGCATTGAACAAAAGCACTTCAAGACCACCAGTGTATGAAATTTCTTCATTCTCATTTGTCGAGATTTTAGGAGAGAACACATACGATTCATATTCAAATGTGGCAACACGCATGGGGCAATTTGGTAACTTACTCGGAACTTTATTGGGGAAAAGTTCGCATTTCTTGTAGTTGTCTTTCATTACCAACTCATTTATAAGAACCATATCTTCTAGCCTAGTTCCACAGTTTCCTGATGCAGAAAAAGGAAACCAGGTGTAGAGCTGTAATGCTTGACGATCATCAACATATATAGTGATAATGATATTCAGCACGTACCACTTCCATAGTTCTGCTACAATACGTCGCGCTGTCTTCTGACAATCATGGAATTTAACAGGCTCTGAAATGATCACGAAGAATCGTGCCTCGTGGTTCCAAAATGAACTCTCAAGCAAATGGTTGACTTGATCGGTGAAACCAACTGATTCTTCACTCCCTGACAGAATGAAGAAGCATTGTGTCCTGTCCAAATCACGTCTCTTAATCGGAATTTCAGACTGTGATTCTTCAACGTGAAATATTACAAGTAGTTGTTTGGACTGGGAATGGAAGAATTCCAATAACCGTTGGAGTAAACTCAACTGATTGTCAAAGTTATCCTTGGAAGGTCTGGCTGAGATCAATACGTTATGAAGGTCTGCACAGTGGGTATCGTAAACAGCCTTCATGAAACTAAGAACGTGATCACTTGCAGTGTTCGCCCCTAACGTGTTTGGGACGAACAAATCCATTGCACACATCAGTGGAGCCACCAAATATAGAACATAAATAAGTTTCAGTTCTCTTTTCATCCTCTTTGGTAAACTGTAGCGTCTGGAACAAATCAGAATACAACAGATTATAACCTTGAAATCTTTGGTATCCAGAGATTGGAAAGAGAGTACAGTATACAGGGTGTTTCAGAGAATACAAATATTTTTCTGCCGGTTGTTGACGGCCCTGAATACATGTTACGTGAAAATAATGTCCTATTTCAAAAATTGCAGAAATAAAACAAAACTTAGAAAATATGATGTTTTTATCTGAGGTGGTATAATGATGCAAGTCATGGGGATTTGCTGATATTTATTACAATATTTTCCTGTGTGAAACCTTTTGCAGCTTGTGAGTGGAATGTTTCCTTACACTTCATGCATCCATGCTACCAGAAGCTGTAATGCAGTGATGGTCTTACGAAATGTTTCATTCACATAGGGCATGTACACGTCGTGAAATATATGAGAACTAATATGTTTTCAAGGTGGAAATGCTTATCCACATTTAATAAACAAGGATATGTTCTACATTGTGTACGGTGAGCCCAAGGGAAGAACATCAAGCATTTTTGCTGTGTAACATCTTTCCACTCGGTTGCTGGATATTTTTTGGGAGTGATTTTGGAAAGGGGATGGCAATGGGACGGAAATGTGTAAGAGGAAACATCGCATACCATTTACTTCAAGGTTTGTCTGCCCCTTTAACCCGGGAGTGGTCACGGGGTGAGGGATTATCTCTCTTAGGAAATGTCTTGCATGTAACTTCGCAGCCTGCACGCGGATTCACCTACCCTTCTACGTATTTCTATTAGGGGGCATATCGAGACACCTCCCGCAACAATAGCAAATTAACAATTGAAACATTCAAACGGTTACTATTATTGTACGCGTTCGCGTTCCAGCCCTTATCGCCTTGCTCCGCCCAAGATGCTTAGCTTCGAAAAACAATTGATAATATGTTAGGAGAAGGTGTCATCCAACCCTCAATTTCAGCTTACTCATCCCCTGTTTTTCTGGTGCCCAAACCTAACGGCAGTTTTAGACCTGTTATCGGGCACTAAATCAAAAAGTTGTTTTACAATCCATCCCTTTGCCTGACCTTCAAACATCCTTCAGATGGTTCCGCAAGGTCGTGCTGCTAAGGTTTTCGCGATCCTCGATTGAATTTCTGCTTATTTCCAGATTCCCCTCTCTCCTGAATCCAGACATGTAACTGCTTTCTCCTCCGATTGGAATTTGTACGAATCTGCCCGTGTCCCTTTGGACATTCTACCAGAGCTGCTGTGTTGAGCAGACTCCTGGATAAGGTTTTCCCTGAGATTAAATTCAAGTTTGTATACCACTATCTCGATGATGTGGTTATTTATTCAGAATCCATTGAGGAACATGTAGATCATCTGAAAACTGGACTTGATCGGTTGCGTGGTGCTGGCCTTATAGTCAAATTGTCCAAGGTTTCTTTTCCCAAGCTCAAAATTTCCTTCTTCGGGCATATAGTTTCTGAATCTGGATCTCGGTGGACCAGTCTCGCACTCAGGACATCTGGGATTTTAAATCGCCCAAGAATGCCAAAGGGGTTGCCCGTTTTATAGGAATTGTGAACTTCTTTCGTAAGTTCATCAATAACTTTGCAGACAGTGTTGCTCATCTAAATCAGTTGCGTAAAAAGGCTGTGAAGTTTGAGTGGGATCCCTCTCTGCAAGCAGCCTTCGAAGATCTAAAGCTTGCGCTCTCTAACTCCCCTGTGTTAGCCATACCGGATTACGGGAAGGAGTTCATCGTCCAAACTGATGCGTATTGTCGTGGTGTTGGTTGTGTCCTACTGCAAGAGTCTGATCTTGGTAGGCAACCCATTGCTTACGCTTCTCTTACCTTAACTGATGCTGAAAGGAAGTATTCCATTTATGAACTGGAATGCTTAACAGTGTTGTTCGCCCTTGAAAATTCAGAATGTATATTGAGCACACTTCGTTTCTTCTAGAAACTGATAATCAGGCGTTAAGCTGGGTGTTAAGGAATCCCCGTAAAACAGGTACGATTGCTAGGATCCTATCATTCTTGTTCACTGTCCATCATATTCGTGAGTCCAAGAATGCTATCTCTGATTCGTTATGCCGTATGTAGGAAGAAAACTTGGAAGATGAAATTCAAAATTGTGATCCTGTAAATGTTGTATCATCAGGAAATTAAGTCAATGCTATTATCAGCAATTCTCCTAGGCTATTTGAAGATGTGAGGAGATACCAGAAAGAAGATCCCTCCTTGTCTAGTTTAATTAACCGAATTAGTTCTGGTGAAGCTATGAAGCCCTACTCACTAAGGGATGGTGTATTGGGCAGTTCATCTTATCGTGACCGTCTACCTAAAATTGTATTGCCATCTCTACTCATACCGGAAATCTTTCGTTACTATCATGAATCTCCTATTGGTGGCCACCTGGGGGTATTCAAGACCCGCGCTAAGATCAGACAGTTTTTAATCTGGCGAAGCATGGATGGCGACATCAGAAAGTTAATTAGAAATTGAGCCTCGTGTAATATCAGCAACACCCCAGATTCTACAAGGGGCGGCTTGTTGTCTTCAAAACCGGCATCAAGACCTATGGAGAGGCTCTTTATCGATCATATTGGCCCGTTTCCTCGTTCTGGGCGGGGAAACCAATTTGCGCTTGTTCGCACTGACGGTTTCTCCCGATTTAATTGTAACTTCACCACCAGACAGGCTACGACCAGTTCCATCATAAAGTGTCTTAATTCCATCTTTTCTTCTTTAGGCCCCTGTCAATTCCTTGTGTCGGACAACGCTAAGTGTTTTGTATTGAATCAGTTTCATAAGTTCCTGTTTGATTTTGTTATTTCGCACGTAACCACTACTCCCTACTTCCCTAATCCATCTCTCGCATGCGCAATCTCCGTTCTGCTCTGATCGCTTTCCATCACGAAGACCATTCCAAGTGGGATTTAAATTTGCATTGGCTTACGCACGCATTCAACACGGCCGTGCACGAGAGCACGCAAGCCACCCCTTTTTCATTTATGTTTTCGTTTTTGGCAAATTCTCCGTTGTCTAAACTTTGGAACCGGCACGATCTCCTGCCAGACAATTTCACGTCCGAGGATATGAGGGCGAAGTTCGACAAAGCTAGAGAGTGTATTAAGATCTCACACGACAAACTTACCAAGCAATAAAATGTCAATCGCTAGCCAGATGAATTGGAAATTGGGGATGTTGAGTACGTCCGCAATTTCGAGGCGAAAGGCGTTGGTAATCATGTGTCTAGTAAGTTGACTCCCCGTTTCAAAGCTCCCTGTAATGTAGAGGCATTTATAGCCTACTTTCAATTTTTGCAAAAAATGAAAGTAGACATGAGATCAACACAGGGTGAAAAAAGTGTGTCTGTCTGTGTGTATGTGTGTGTGTGTGTGTGAGAGTCTGTGTGTGTGTGTGTGTGAGTGTGTGTACTCTGAATGTCTGTCCCCCCTATCAATTCGAACACGGTGAACGCGAATTGATCGAAATTTGGTACAAAGGTAGCACTAGCAAAGGACACCTCAGTGTCATGTTTTATATCGCCGCCATCTTGACGGAAACGTAATGGCGGCCACACAAATGTTCAAAGCTTAAATCAAATTACGACTAACCTAATCGTCCGATCTCTACCAAATTTTGCAACAACATACCTTGATGGGGGAGCATCCTCTTACCAAACTAATAGGTCATCAGCCTAATAGTTTGCGGATGGTGGCCATCTTTGTGTGAAAATCGATTCCCCTATTAATTCGAACACGGTGAAACCGAATGGAACGAAATTTGGTACGGAGGTAGTACTAGCAAAGGGAACCTCAGTGTCATGTTTTATATCGGCGCCATCTAGATGGAAATGTAATGGCGGCCACACACATGTTCAAAGCTTGAATCAAATTACGTATAACCTAATCATCCGATATCTACCAAATTTTTCAACAGCATACCTTTATGGAGGAAGCATTCTTTGATCAATCTAATAGGTCATTAGCCTAATACTTTGCGGATGGCGGCCATCTTTGTGTCAACATCAATTCCTCCTACTAATTCGAACACGGTGAAACCAAATAGAACGAAATTTGGTACAGAGGTAGCACTAGCAAAGGGCACCTCAGTGCCATGTTTAATATTGCCGCCATCTTGACGGAAACGTAATGGCGGGCCCACAAATGTTCAAAGCTTAAATCAAATTACGATTAACCTAATCATCCGATCTCTACTAAATTTTGCATCAGCATACCTTTATGGAGGGAGCATACTTTGACCAAACTAATAGGTCATTAGCCTAATATTTTGCGGATGGCGACCATCTTTGTGTGAAAATCGATTCCCCCTACTAATTCGAACACGGTGAAACCGAATGGAACGAAATTTGGTTCAGAGCAAAGGGCACCTCAGTGTCATGTTTTGTATCACCGCCATCTTGACGGAAACGTAATCGCGGCCACCCAAATGTCAAAAGCAAAAATGTAATTACGACCAACCTAATAATCTAGTCTCTACCAAATTTTGCAACAACATATCTTTATGTGGGAAGCATATTCTGACCAAACTGCAAGATCGTCAGCCCAATAGTTTGCAGATAGTGGCCAAGTATGTGTGCAAATCGATTCCCCCTCTCAATTCAAACACGATGAAACCGAATTGAACGAAATTTGGTACAGAGGTAGCACTAGCAAAGGGCAACTCAGTGTCATGTTTTATATCGCCGCCATCTTGACGGAAACGGAATGATGGCCAACCAAATGTTAAAAGCTTAAATGAAATTACGACCATCCTATTAATTTGATCTCTACCAGATTTTGCAACAACATGCCTTTGTGTGGAAAGCATCTTATGACTGACTACAAGGTCATCAGCCCAATAGTTTGCAAATAGCGGCCATGTAGGTGTGCAAATCCATTCCCCATATCAATTCAGACACGGTGAAACCGAATTGATTTTTTTTTTTTACAGAGGTAGCACTAGCAAAGGGCACCTCAAATTCATGTTTAATATCCCTATAGCACGTTGTATTTCAACAAGCTACTACAACCAACATTCAATTATACTCCTTGAAAAGGACAAAGATTTATAACAATACCCATGCATTTAGGGAAAGTAGGCTATATGTTCTTTACTGAACATCTTGTTTCACCCCAGTTACTCTTTTGATTAGAATTCCAAAGGCAAATAAAATATCCAGGTTGCATATGTCGCACATAAAACGAAATGGAGAAATTTGTAAAGACGAAATTTGCTCATGAAGTTGTAAACACTTCTATTCTATAATGGTAGAGTATCCCAAACTATCCTTGAAGCCTAAGGGCATCTGGTTTTTTGAAATTATGGATTGAATTTGCACACTCTACTGGGATACGGTTGTAACATTAATGGGTAAATCTTATTTGAAGGTAAAAATTATCATCGTGTAAAACCTATTGTTAAATTTTAATTATATTATGATGTTTAACGTAGGTGATGTTTAGTTGTAAGTAAGACTCGGTGGGAGGCCTAACTCATGGTAATCTTATGAACCTGTTTCCTTCGGATTTTGAGAGGTAATTCCTCTACCGTAGTTCTGAATAAATGGTCGCTCAACTCGTATACTCTAAAAAGGTCTAACAGGTATGTGGAAACTCAAGCTATGGTACTGATTGTTA
Organism: Meconema thalassinum; assembly: GCA_946902985.2. NCBI lineage: Eukaryota > Metazoa > Arthropoda > Insecta > Orthoptera > Tettigoniidae > Meconema > Meconema thalassinum. Next base: position 345,562,676 of record OX336394.1, read on the forward strand.
TAAAACTTGAACTAGGTACATTGTCAATGAAATATTTTAGGCACGGATCTAGGGTATCGTTAGGATAATCTTTAAATGACTACAACCTTGTTATACTAGTGCAAATTAATTAACAACTAATAATTTCTGTAATTCTTATTTTTAGCCTACTTTCGATTTTTGCAAAAAATGAAAGTAGACTTATGAGATCAACACAGGGCGAAAAAGTGTGTCTGTCTGTGTGTGTGTGTGTATGTGTGTGTGTGAGTCTGTGTGTGTGTGTGTCTGTGTGTCTGTGTGTGTGTGAGTGTGTGTACTCTGAATGTCTGTCCCCCCCTATCAATTCGAACACGGTGAATGCGAATTGAACGAAATTTGGTACAAAGGTAGCACTAGCAAAGGACACCTCAGTGTCATGTTTTATATCGCCGCCATCTTGACGGAAACGTAATGGCGGCCTCACAAATGTTCAAAGCTTAAATCAAATTACGACTAACCTAATCATCCGATCTCTACCAAATTTTGCAACAACATACCTTTATGGGGAGAGCATCCTTTGACCAAACCAATAGGTCATCAGCGTAATAGTTTACGGATGGCGGCCATCTTTGAGTGAAAATCGATTCCCCCTATTAATTCGAACACGGTGCAACTAAATGGAACGAAATTTGGTACGGAAGTAGTACTAACGAAAGGCACCTCAGTGTCATGTTTTATATCGCCGCCATCTTGACGGAAACGTAATGGCGGCCACACAAATGTTCAAAGCTTAAATCAAATTACGACTAACCTAATCATCCGATCTCTACCAAATTTTGCAACAACATACCTTTATGGGGGGAGCATCCTTTGACCAAACTAATAGGTCATCAGAGTAATAGTTTGCGGATGGCGGCCATCTTTGTGTGAAAATAGATTCCCCCTATTAATTCGAACACGGTGCAACCGAATGGAACGAAATTTGGTACAGAGGTAGTACTAACAAAAGGCACCTCAGTGTCATGTTTTATATCGCCGCCATCTTGACGGAAACGTAATGGCGGCCACACAAATGTTCAAAGCTTAAATCAAATTACGATTAACCTAATCATCCGATCTCTACCAAATTTTGCAACAACATACCCTTATAGAGGAAGCATCCTTTGACCAAATGAATAGGTCATTAGCCTAATAGTTTGCGAATGGCGGCCATCTTTGTGTGAAAATAAATTCCCCCTATTAATTCAAACACGGTGAAACCGAATGGAACGAAATTTGGTACAGAGGTAGCACTAGCAAAGGGCATCTCAGTGTCATGTTTTATATCGCCGCCATATTGACAGAAACGTAATGGCGGCCACACAAATGTTCAAAGCTTAAGTTAAATTACGACTAACATAACCATCCGATCTCTACCAAACTTTGCAACAACATACCTTTTTGGAGGGAGCATCCTTTGACCAATCTAATAGGTTATTAGCCTAATAGTTTGCGGATGGCGGCCATCTTTATGTCAAAATTGATTCCCCCTATTAATTCGAACACGGAGGAGCCTAATGGAACGAAATTTGGTACAGAGGTAGCACTAGCAAAGGGCACCTCAGTGTCATGTTTTATATCGCCGCCGTCTTGACTGAAACGTAATGGCGGCCACACGAATGTTCAAAGCTTAAATCAAATTACGATTAACCTAATCATCCGATCTCAACCAAATTTTGCAACTACATACCTTTATGGAGGGAGCATCCTTTGACCAATCTAATAGGTCATTCGCCTAATAGTTTGCGGATGGCGGCCATCTTTGTGTCAGAATCGATTCCCCCTAATAATTCAAACACGCTGAAACAGAATGGAACGAAATTTGGTACAGAGATAGCACTAGCGAAGGGCATCTCAGTGTCATGATTAATATCGCCGCCATATTGACAGAAACGTAATAGCGGCCACACAAATGTTTAAAGCTTAAATCAAATTACGACTAACATAACCATTCGATCTCTACCAAACTTTGCAACAACATACCTTTATGGAGGGAGCATCCTTTGACCAATCTAATAGGTCATTAGCCTAATAGTTTGCGAATGGCGGCCATCTTTATGTCAAAATTGATTCCCCCTATTAATTCGAACACGGTGGAACCGAATGAACGAAATTTGGTACAGAGGTAGCACTAGCAAGAGGCACCTCAGTGTCATGTTTTATGTCACCACTATCTTGACGGAAACGTAATCGCGGCCACCCAAATGTTAAAAGCTAAAATGTAATTACGACCAACCTAATAATCTAGTCTCTACCAAATTTTGCAACACCATATCTTTGTGTGGGAAACATATTCTGACCAAACTGCAAGAACATCAGCCCAATAGTTTGCAGATGGTGGCCAAGTATGTGTGCAAATCGATTCCCCCTATCAATTCAAACACGGCGAAACCGAATTGAACGAAATTTGGTACAGAGGTAGCACTAGCAAAGGGCACCTCATATTCATGTTTAATATCCCTATAGCACGTTGTATTTCAACAAGCTACTACAACCAACATTCAATCATACTCCTTGAAAAGGACAAAGAGTTATAACAATACCCATGCATTTAGGAGAAAGTAGGCTATATGTTCTTTACTGAACATCTTGTTTTTTTTCAATTAAGGTTAACTATGTAAATGGCTGGCCACACTTCGTATGGTATCTAGCACATTGCTTCCGACTACGTCTTCGAAGGCAATCAAAAAAATGGACTTATCAAAAATTACCTAACATGTCTCGGACTCTGAAAGCACTGATGGTGCTGAAGTAATGTGTTTCTGAAGGACTTTGGATACAGAGAAGCTGTTAAATAAGTGGTCTGTGAGGTGATCAATTGCCCCATCACTGATAATCTGACCCTGCACTCCTTCTAACCAAAACGATCTGGAAATAACCATCAACTGGAGTTAAAGGGTGATCCTTTTCTTCATGTAAGGTTCGACATTCGACTATATTGTGAAACGACAAGTAATGGAGTACAACTTATGCCTGGGCATGTTGGTGAACTGTGTTCACGCTTTAGGGCGGGAGACTGAGACCTGAAAATGTCCTGTCTCATACACTGTTCTATATCTATTTCGATTTCAGCCCTGAATTTACTATTTAAAATCGCGCTGAGTTTCCAGTAGTTTAACCACTGGACTTAAGATGGCAGCAACTTACTGCAACTACTATATTGGGCTGAAGAGTTCTGCGTCAGACCACAGCCTAGACTTCTTCATTCTTTGCTCTCCTTTCAACATGTTTGAAAAAGAAAGTGTTACCATGTGATATTATATCTACGTCATTGACAAAAGACAGTATGTCCCTCATAACCGCCAATTTATATTTGTGGTGTGGTGTGAAACTTAATTTAATATGCACATTGTCACATTGGGTGGCACTCTCAGATTGGTCAATTTAAAAACATTGGTGCCTTGCGGCAAATACCTTCTCTTGTCGGCCGCCATCTTGAGAAAAAGTGGACTTCGTTTTGCTGTCTTGAACAAGGAAGACGTAAATTGTATTGTTCGTTTGGGGCGAGGGCTAACTAGCCCTCACCTCCCTTCGCCTTTGGATCCAATTTATTCCAATCTTTTTGACGAGAACCGGAGTATGTGGAGTGGCTATTAATCTGAGAAATACAGGGTGCTTCAAAAAATGTATACACACTTTAAACTTTAAACTTTAAACTTTTCCCGCTCTACAAGGCTAATGTTATATTTCTTCGTCAGGTGGCAGCATAATCGTCCCTCTATGTTATATTGTCAGTTGGAATTTGTAATATCAACATGGCGGACGTACGTTTGAGTTTTGAAGAACGTAAGCAGGTTATTAAGTGGTACTGGAAGTTTGAGAATGTAAATGAAGTTCAACGACAGTGGAGAAGGGAGTATGATATAGAACCACCTTCAAGATTAACAATTACACGCATACGAGACAAATTCGAAGTTCATGGAACAGTGTGTGATGTGCATAAAGGTCATTCAGGTCGACCTCGAACAGCTTCAAGTGATGAGTCATCAACGGCAGTCTTGGAACTGTTTCAACGTTCTCCTAACAAATCTTCAAGGCAAGGTGCACGAGAAAGTGATGTAAGTGCTAGCAGCGTGCTACGCATTCTGAAGAGAGGCAAGTATCGTGTTTACATTCCAAGGCTGGTGCAACAGCTAAGTGACAACGATCCAGATCGAAGGTTGCAATTTTGTGAATGGGTTCAGGAGATGGTGATACGTGAACCGGGATTTATGGGTAGCATCATTTGGCCTTGAGGTAGCCATGTTGGTGAAAAGTTTTGTGATTTAAATTATTTATTTACTTTATTGTGTTTTTTATATTTGTGTTTCCCGGCAAAAGGATTTCTTTAAGGTATGTTATAATCTACATATTTTATTCTTGGAGCTCCACAGTAGTCTGATTTTGAAAAAAATCTGTACAAATTATTGAACAATACAATTTTTGGAAAAACAACGGAAAATTTGCGTAAAAGAATAGATACGTCTTGTGACTGACAGCAAAAAGGCAGAAAAGCTAATAGCAAAGCCAACATTTATCGACAGAACAATTTATGGTTAACCTAGCTGCGTTCCACATGGTTAAACGTAGCATTGTATTCAATAAGACAATATATATATATATAGTATATATCATACTAATATATAAAAATGAGATGGTGTGTGTCTGTCTTTCTGTCTGTCTGTCTGTCTGTTACCTAATAACGCAAGAACCACTTGTCCGATTTAAATGAAATTTTGCATGGATGTAGCTGAAATACCAGGTTTACATAAAGGATACTTTTGATTTCGATATTTTGCACTATTAAAAATGGCGACCATTTTAGTGAAGTCACTACAACGTTTGGTTTCAAAATTTCATAATTCCATATCGAATTAAAAGAGAATGCAAAGAAATAGCAAACTTTTGATGGCACGTACGAGCTTTAAAATTTAATTTCCTATCCGAAAGGTTCTTATCACTTTTCGTGTTTCTCCAACGGTTAGCGAGCAAAACCCACATTTGTGACGTCACTACACCCTTCGGTTTCCAACTTTCATATTTCCATTTCAAATAAAAAGAGAAAGCTAAGAAATAGCAAACTTTTGATGGTATACACGAGCTTTAGCATTTAATTTTCTATCCAAAAGGTTCTTATCACTTTTCGTGTATCTCCGACGGTTAGCGAGTATAACCTAAATTTGTGCAATAAAACACGGTCAACACCGAGCGGTGCAGTATATCTCTATATATCTTGATATATATAATTCTTCGACACGTGTGTATGTGACTGAACTCCTCCTAAACGACTGAACCGATTTTGATGGAATTTGGTATGTATATTAGGGTGGGTCCATGTATGGTTTAGATTCACAATCTGACCCGGTAAGTGGAATGAACACAATTTTAGAACCACAATTTACACACAATTTTAGAACCACAATATACAGTCAAAAACAGTCGTCATGGAAACCACTAGCCTTGGCCTTCGTGAACGCTGATGTCTTTGGACGGTTTGTCTCTGCACGTTAGAGCCACCTGGTCGCAACCTGTGCAACTACCGCCATAACATACACTCCGCCCGTGGCGAAAAGTTGTGTTTTATGCTAAAGGTGGCAGTGATGTCGAATTCTACTGTTTGTCTCTGCACGTTAGAGCGTTTCAAAGTCCCGTGTGCGTTCATATACCATTCATCCCATTGCGATGAAACTTGGGTGAGATGTTGAGAGTACTCCAGGGAAGGTGTTTGGCTTAGTAAATCCATTTAACAATAGATAGCGCACGAATTGATTCAACAAATGAGGGACGACGCGCGAAGTGTTTCAAAAAGGTCCCGTATGCGTTCAAATACCATTCGTCCGATAGCGATGAAACTTGGGTGAGATGTTGTGTACACTCCAGGGAAGGCTTCTGGCTTAGTAAATCAATTTCACATTAGGTAGCGCACGACTAGATTCAACAAATGAATGACGACGCGCGAAGCGTTTGAACAAAATCCCGTATAAGTATATATTCCATTCATAGATGGAGATGAAACTTTGATGAGATGTTGTGTACACTTATGTGAAGGCTTCTAACTTAGTAATCAATTTCACAGGAGGTTGCGCACGAGTAGATTCAACAAATGAGCGGCGACGTGCGAAGCGTTTCAACAAAGTCCCGTATGCGTTCAAATACCATTCGACCGATAGCGATGAAACTTGGGTGAGATGTTTTGTACACTTACGTGAGGGTTTCTAACTTAGTAAATCCATTTTAAAACAGGTAGCTCACGAGTGGATTCAACAAATGAGCAACGAAGCGCGAAGCGTTTCAATAAGGTCCCGTATGCGTTCAAATACTATTCGTCCGATTACGATGAAACTTCGGTGAGATATTGTGTACACCCTACGGAAGGTTTCTGGCTTAATAAATCCATTTTACAATAGGTAGCGCACGAGTAGATTCAACAAACGAGCAACGACGCGCGAACTTTTAATCAAAGTCCCGTATGCGTTCATATACCATTCATCCGATTGCAATGAAACTTGGGTGAGATGTTGTGTACACTTACCTGAGGGTTTCTAACTTAGTAAATCCATTTCACAGGAGGTTTCGCACGAGTAGATTCAACAAATGAGCGACGACGCGCGAAGCGTTTCAATAAGGTCCCGTATGCGTTCAAATACCATTCGTCCGATTACGATGAAACTTCGGTGAGATGTGTACACCCTACGGAAGGTTTCTGGCTTAATAAATCCATTTTACAATAGGTAGCGCACGAGTAGATTCAACAAATGAGTGACGGCACGCGAATCATTTCAACAAAGTACCGTATGCGTCCATATACCATTTATCCGATTGCGATGAAACTTTGGTGAATTGTTGTGTACACTCCAGGAAATGTTTCTGTCTTAGTAAATCCAGTTTTTAATAAGTATCGCACGAGTAGATTCAACAAATGAGCGACGGCGCGCTAATCGTTTCCACAATGTCCCTATGCGGTCATATATCATTCATTCGATTGCGATAAAACCTTGGTGAATCATTGAGCACACGCCAGAGAAGGTTTCAGGCTTAGTAAATCTATTTTAACAATAGGTAGCGCATGAGTAGATTCAACAAATGATTGACGGCACGCGAATCGTTTAAAGAAAATCACGTATGCGTTCATATGTCATTCATCCGATTCCGATTAAACTTTGATGAGTTGTTGTGTACACGCCAGGGATGGTGTTCAACTTGGTAAATCAATTTTACAACATAGGTAGCGCACGAGTAGATGTAACAAATGAGTGACGACGCGCGAAGCGTTCCAACAAAATCCTGTATGCGTCAATATACTATTCATAGATTGTGATGAAACTTTGATGAGTTGTTGTGTACACTTACGTGAAGCTTTCTAACTTAGTAAATCCATTTTACAGTTGGTAGAGCACGAGTAGATTCAACAAATGAGTGACAGCGAACGAATCATTTAAACCAAATCCCGTATGCGTTAAATGCCATTTATCCGTTTGCGAAGAAACTTTGGAGAGTTGTTGTACACGCTCCAACAAATGTTTCTAAATTAATTAATTAATTCAATTCACGATAGTTTAGAGGCTGTTAACAGAAATTGAAAAAAATATTGTGTATCCAAAAGCACTTCAAGAAACAAAGTTACAACACTTTCTTTGATTGGCAGGACATCGTCTGCCGGGTCAGCTTGTATAAATAGAAAATTTGTCTGTTTTTTTCTGAATTTCTACGGAAATTTGAGTTATTTACACGTTTCAGACTGTTTTATGATAGATGCGCGCGAAAACAATGTTTTGGTCTGTCTGTTTGTTTGATTGTCTCTGGACAAATTTGTTCCCTTATAACCCGAGAACGGCTGGGTGTATCAACGTAAAATTTGGTACAGATATCCATCAGAGGCACGACACTAATCATTGATGTAACCCTTCTCCGTACCTCTTATAAAAGGGGGCCTACCCCCTTAAAATGCATGCTGAAATAGGAGTAGAAGGACGAGACAAAAATCATTTTCATCCCCTCGATGTAAGAGACAAAACACGGGGGCCCTGAAGGGTCCCCGAAATCCACATTTTAAGGCCCTAAAACCAACCGTTTTTGAGATATTCCCAGAAAACTAATTTCATTTAATAAACGAATGAACGAATACAAGCCGGTAACCATGGCAACAGATTCTCAGAGGTCCATCTATTGCTGTAAGACGCAATGCAATTCCATTAATTACATTGGTGTGAAAGTTTGCAAATGGCTAGAAGGTTATCACGGAACCAAATTAAGCTGTAGAATTCATCAATACGTATAATGCGCTTAAGGGGTCAAGGGGTACAGTAGAATTTTTTCACGCGATTTACACCTCCGGGTGTGGTACGGCAGGTCTATTATATTCCTATCCCTATATTATATTATTATTATTATATTATGGCGTACAACGAGGAGACAAAGCCCCCTCGGTGCCAGAAACAAAACTTGGGGGCCCTAAAGGGTCCTCGAAAACTACATTATAAGGCCCAAAAACCATAAGTATCTGAAATATTCCCAGAAAACTAATTTAATTTAACAAACTAATGAAGGAATGGAAATCGCTAACCATGACAACATTATCTCAAAGGGTGGCATCCAACTTTCCATCTATTTCTGTAAAAAGTAATGTCACTCTATTTATTACATTTCTGTGAAAGTTTTCAAATGGCTATACGGTTATCACGGAACCAACGTAGACTGTATAATTCATCAATGCAATTAAGGGGGTCAAGGGGTAACCTAGATTTTTTCATGCAATTTTCACGTGCGACATATAGTACAGAAGGACTATTATATCTCCAAACATTTGCAAAGTGAAATGCCATGCCCTGTGGTTCAGATTCCACGTAAAATGGAGGTCCCGTGGCTTATGATCTCGCGATTAATGGTCACGTAAAACTACAATCATCCTTTATATCTCCAAACAGCAACATTATTTTCAAAAATTCCTGAATTGAATCAGCATTTTTTGCGGCTTTTAGGAATTTGGGCCATTTGAGACTAAAGAACCCGAATTTTCATGCACCACAAGCCTTTATAATTTATGAAAGAGGTCTTCCTGTGTATGTGGACCTAACACAACGTAGAGGGTCATTTTTTATGTGAGGTGTATTGCGTTTCGTCTACAAGTCTTTCAATTCTATTTCACGTCAAGAAGTACAAGTTAGGTGAATTTAGTTTGAGAGCAAATTTTAACTAATCTTTCTTTTGTCGACATACGGGTTCATCGTAAGGATGATTTTCTTTGATACTGTATGGCAGATATACCCATATTTGGATATCTGGGTGATATGTTGTAGACAATAGAATTGTCTGTCTGTCTTTCTGTGTATCTTTATGTACGCCTATAAATCGTGTTCGTAGGCGTGGTGCATCGTAAAATTAGGTATGGTAAACATGAGTCAATACATAAATCATTTATAAAACGTCTCACCGTACTTTTCAAACAGTAGAAGGGTAGATATAGGGAAAAACTTCTCAAAATACATGCTAAAATAGGCGAAATATAAAAAATTATCCTAGAAGGACGATCAAAGCATATGTTGCGCTTCACAATGTGAGACACAAAATTCGCGAGTCTATAAGGGGTCTCCGAAAACCACATTTTAAGGCCCTTAAATTAACAGTGTGTGTGGTATTCCCTGAAAACTAACTTCGTTCTGATAAACTTATGAAGGAATGAAAAACCGCTAACCATTGCAACAGTAGCTCAATTGATAGTGTCTGGTGTTAATATATAACACCGTTCGAAGGACGGGTACTTCTGCTATACTAATATATAACAAGTAGTTCCATGAAGAACTATACAGCCTATTTTCATACATCCTACTTATGTTAATTGCCACTATCAACATACACAATTTCAGTTTGATTGCTGTAATAGATTCGTAGATATTGAGAACCGACTAAATGTTTCGGATGGTCGCCATGTTGGATTTTATATATGTAGGTTCTAGAGTTATGTACTGTTACATGCAGATTATTGTGAACGTGTAGTATTCAAACTTCAATCGCATAATTAGGACACAAGAAGTAACAAGGAGATTTTAAAAATTTCACAGCTGCCATCTTGAGGTTATGGAAAACATTGAAATAAATTAGATGCCAGTGGATTAACATTCGTATAAGGATTTACTGTACCAAGTTTCACTGCACGCGGATGGTTAAATTGCGTGAAACGTCCATGTGAATATTTATAATTCGCGTCACCGCCATGTTGGAATTGTGATCACCAGGTTATTTAAAGTCCTATAGGTGAACTTAAGTTCATAGCCCCTATGAACATTAAAAAATGCAGTTTGATTGCTAAAATAGATTCGTAGATATTCAGTATCGTCTAAATATTTCGGATGGTCGCCATGTTGGATTGTTAAATGTATAGGCCATAGAGTCATGTACCATTAAAGGAAAATTATTGCGTAGGTTCATTATTCAAACTTTCACTTCGATCGCATGACTACATCACAAGAAATTAAAACATAATTTTAAAATTTGCACTGCCACCATCTTCAGGTTATGTAAACAATTGAACTAAATTAGATACCGGTGGATTACAACGTGTATAAATATTTCCTGTACCAGGTTTCAGTGCGCTTGGAACATTAAATCGCGAGAAAGGTCTATTTAAAATGTTCAAATTCGCTTGGCCGCCATGTTCGTTTTGTAGTTAACTGGGTTTTGAAAGTCTTATATATGGACTTCCAGTAGTGCCCTTTATCTCCGTACAAAATTTTAGGGAGATACCGCTAATAGTTTCAGAGATATAGAATGCCGGTGAAATATTTCGCACATCCGCCATCTTGTGATTATGTAAACAATTGAACGAAGTTAGATGTCGGTGCATTACAATGTATATAAACATATACTGTACCAAGTTTCATTGCGTTTGGTTGGTCAAATCGCGAGAGAAGTCAATTTAAAAGTCGCAAATTCGCTTGGCCACCATGTTGGTTTTGTAGTTACCATGTATTCAAAAGTCACATAAGTGAACTTATAGTAGTCAGAGTAATACAACATTATTTTCAAAAATTCCTGAATTGAATCAGCATTTTTTGCGGCTTTTAGGAATTTGGGCCATTTGAGACTAAAGAACCTGAATTTTCATGCACCACAAGCTTTTATAATTTATGATAGAGGTCTTCCTGTGTATGGGGACCCAACACAACGTAGAGGGTCAGTTTTTATGTGACGTGTATTGCGTTTCATCTACAAGACTTTCAATTCTATTTCATTTCAGGAAGTACACGTTAGGTGAATTTAGTTTGAGAGCACATTTCAACTATTTTTTTTCTTTTCTTTTTTCTTGTCGACATACGGGTTCATCGTAAGGATGATTTTCTTTGATACTGTGTGGTAGATACACCCATATTTGGATTTCTGGGTGATATATTGTAGACAATAGAATTGTCTGTCTGTCTTTCTGTGTATCCTTATGTACGCCTATAACTCATGTTCGGATGCTTGGTGCATCGTAAAATTAGGTATGGTAAACATGAGTCAATACACCAATCATTTATAAAACTCTTCACCGTACTTTTCATACAGTAGAAGGGTGGATATAGGGAAAAACTTCTCAAAATACATGCTAAAATAGGCGAAATATAAAAATTATCCTAGAAGGACGACCAAAGCATATGTTGCACTTCTCAATGTGAGACAAAAAATTCGCGAGTCTATAAAGGATCTCCGAAAACCACATTATAAGGCCCTTAAATTAACAGTGTGTGTGATATTCCCAGAAAATTAACTTCGTTCTGATAAACTTATGTAGGAATTACAAGCCGCTAACCATTGCAACAGTAGCTCAATTGATAATGTCTGGTGCGTCTCTAAAAGCAACAGTACTTAAAATGGATGTAACACCAATAACATTGTTATTATTATTATTATAATGTCTGGTGTTAACACCGAACACCGTTCGAAGAACGGGTACTTCTGCTAGAATATATATTATTGGAATGTGTATACTGGATATTTCAAAATCTCTGATATATTCCCACCACTATGATATACTGCTATCCTATTATAGAATGGAAAATCTTAAACTCATGTATATGGATACAGACTCGTTCATTTATTTGGTTAACACCCAAGTAATATATGAAGACAAGTTGAATTTCATAGAACATCTGGACACATCTGATTATCTTACTAATCACGTATGTTACTCCTCATCAAACAAGTGAACGTTGGGAAAATTTAAAGACGAAGATTGTGGACGTATTATTAAAGCATGTGTTGGACTTCGAGCTAAAATGTATGATTTAGACGTAAATGGTAAAAAATAAGAAGATTAAAGGTATTAGCAGAGACGTTGTCAAAAATTGTGTACGTTTTCAAGATTATAAGGATTGTATTATGAAAAACGAGGTAAAAAGAATATCAATGAACATTATCGCTTCTAAACAACATGATATATAGCCTTTAAAACTAAACAAAATTGCTTTGTGTCCTGGGGATGATAAAAGAGTAATTGATTCGTATGGTATAGTTGCACATGCCTATGGTCATTACTCAACCATTAACCATGCTTAAAGGGTTAGGTTATGGATATGAAAATACTAAAACAAAAATATATTACTGTAACACAATAGCACTAAAAATAGAAAACATCACCAATCAAGCAACAAAATCGAAAAAAGAATGGTATTTGTTACGTGCAAGAGCCCGTCCCAAAGATTCAAACATGTAATTTCCCCTGGATGCAATTCTTGACATTTTTGAAACGACCGCTTCGTCGCTTGGTTCCGTCTGTGAACACGAGATGGTAGCTGCTGTCGGACTTTGGAAAGTTTCCACGTGGTTCCTGCTTCGCCAATAGAATGCGTTGGTTGTACCTTATTAAAACTCATCCTATTCCTGCCTTGTGTGAAGGCAATTATAATTCTACATCGTAAACAAAAGAATATATATATTTCATGATACCGCCAAAATTATTACTAAATAATGACATTGTTGATTGAGGTGTCAAACCGTGATTGGACGTTGAATATAGACATGAATGCAGTTCGGCATTTGACGCAAAAAAATTCTCCGCCATCTTGGCATCTTCGCAGTCTGTCATGAAGTAAACAAGCCGGCCGCTGGTGTGAAGGAATATCTCTCTGTGTGCTGGGGGCTTCGCCCCTAGACTCTACGAAATATGAATACCAATTCGACTAAGAAACGCCTGTGCTACGTAAGAATTTAATTTCTTCCTTTCGCCTGGACGATGAAAGTGATGGAGAATCGCAACTGGATGCGAACGAGTGCTGGTCATCTAAACGACGCATGTGCCGGGTTAGCCATTTGTGAAGCATATTTAGTGTCGTATAATATTTTAAAAATTATGTGTTAATTAATTTATTATTATTGTGTCTCCACTGAGAAGGAAATAAGGTACGTTATAATTTGATGTATTTTTATATTATTGTTATGGAGCTCCGATATAATCTTATAGTAATGTTTTAATTCTGTAACTTATTTTGTTTTATAGGCCAAATTTTATTTCTGTTTTAATAACGTTACCAGATATATTTTAATTTTGTTATCTTTTCTTCGTACCTTCTGGAGACACATTTCTAGTTTATTTTACGTTTTAAATTATTATTTATTTTCTTTTGGTAATCTTGGTATTGACATAGTATTTAATTTATTCATGACCCGTTGCCCTTCCATGTTGTTAATAGTATTTAGATATAATAGTTTTCCGCCGTTCATTTCCTTCTGCTGATGTTTAAATTTTATTTTATTAATTGTTTGCCGTAGTTTCGATCAGGCATGCGGTCTCCTGTTGTTTTAAGTGGCCATGTTTAAATTTTGTTTTGCCGAGATGCATCCTGGTCTCGAGGTCAGTCTCTTGGCCCCGACCGCGAAGCTCAAACGTGTTGTGTTAACTTAATATTTGTTTTTTATTTTTTTACCTTGTTGGTTTAACCTTATGTTTTTTGGTGAATGTTCTTGTGTTTTTCTTAGTCACTAATATCGGGAATTTCTTAATTGATCATATTTTATTTATTTAATTTAATTTCAATCCTTTCATTTTTGGCGTGGCCTGGACCTCCGCTTGTCGGATCGATATTGCATTCCCCTGTAAATTATCAAGCCCTTTCTCATTTCATTATGCCTGTATATGTAATTTAAATTTAATCTTTGGGCTTTAACATTTTAATTTTAATTTAAGTCTTTTCTTTTCTTTTCTTTTCTTGGCTTTGCAAGCAAGCATGTTAAGCGGTCTCTTGCCTTCCTTGTAAATTGTGCTGGTTGAGGCATGTTCTGTTTCGGGTGGAGGTGTTTGCTAATTTTAACAATTAAATTTTATTTTAATTTTTTTAATCAACTGTTGTGACATTATTTCATCGACGGCAGTTCCGTTAGTTATTGGGGGGTGTCTGTAGGATAGCCTGTGCGTTGTCCCCTTCTCCATCTTCCTTCCACTCCTTTGGAGCTCTTCTGTTGGGACATGTCATCTGGAGGTGATTGGCTGCGGAAGCGACCCGGACCTCTGAATACAGGTAAGTAGGCCCCATCCACGCTGGCCATTGGGCGGTGTCTTTCTGGTGAAGCAGAGCGTTGGTCATCGAGTTACCGACGTGCTGCTGGCCCAAGGCCGCCGCCGGGTTGCATTCTGGTAGCAGACCGCGCTCAAGTTCACTTCCGTAACTATCCCCTCCCCAGTACCCGCAGGCTGTTATATGGACCCCTCTAGTGCTGATGGGGCGGTTGTTGGTGGGATCTTGTCAGGCCAGTGCACTTAATGTTATGTTTTGCTAATCCTTGTCGTTTGTTTTATTTCATGTTCGCCTCTGTATATCCATGTAGTACGCTGTAAGTGACCTGTTTAGAAGCGAGGCGTTTGCTGCTGTATTTTGTCTTGTTTGTGTGCAACATCCCCACTGAAGATGAAGCTCGGTGAGTGACTGACATGTGTTCTTGGCATGGGAAATGGGATTTCTTGGTATTCTGATAGCCTACATGCTTCAAGTGAAGGAGTCCTGGAGCCCTGTCGGAAGCTGTTTGCCATATGTTTTGTGCCAATTTTTGTAATTTAGCTTCCTGTTCTCGAGCCAAGCAGGCGGTGACGTATGCAGTTCTGGACAGCTTGGTGCATGATTTTGTGTAGTATGGTGGCTGTGTTCGACTGTCAGCCTAATGTGTGGTGGTGGTAATTGGTGGTTGTGGTACTGTTGTGAAAGGGTAAACTGTCCTCGTAACTCGTAAAATTTGTTTCCTTCTGTATTGTCTGTCTGCATTCTGTGTTCTTTAAAATGGCCGACAACAATAGTGTTTTCGATTTAATTGACTTAAGGGATAACCTTGTGAATTTGGAGAGTTCTTCTGGGGTTGAACGTGTGTCACCTCTGTTTACTAGGTCTGAGGTTTTGGGATCGATTTCTAGTAGTGGTTTGTCTGCCCCTCTTTTGTCTAGTTCTGGCTCGCCCAGACCTCTTAACCCTGCTTAGGTCATTCTTCTCATGTTAGGTCACCTAATGTTTTCCTGGGTACTGCCGACCCGTTGCATCCCAGTTCCTTATCTAGTAATGTAAATGTTTTGTCGCCTGTAGAGGGTGTGCGAGCGGGCTACCCTGGTAACAATGTCTCTTTTCCTAATGCTACGTACTCCCCTACCGTTAATTATGGGTCGATTCCTCACCCTATTTCTAGTTTCTTAACTAAGTTAAAGCATTTCAACCTTGATGACGTTACCCAAGTGGTACAATTTTTAAAGCAAGTGGTCGAGTTGGGTAACCATGCCTCGATTTTTGGGATGTCGGAAATTCAGATTTTCCAACTGTTATATCCTGTTGCTTCCGGTATGCTGCGCGATAAGCTAATTGAAGCTATCCACCTCCGCATGTCCTTAGCCATGTTTATTAGGGAAGTGTTATGGTTTTTTGTCCCTGCGAGCGCCCTAAGTACTCTCGAGCAAAAGTTCCTTTATCGTGTCCAAATGTTGGACGAGTCACTTAGCGACTATGTCAGTGACATTAAGGTGTATGCCCAGGTATTTGCATCCCCTTTAACTGAACGACAGTTGGTATCGTCGATTGTAAATGGGTTTTCGCCTCAATATAGGTCATACATGACTATGTGTACCAGGCCTTCGTCATTTGTCGAGCTGAAACAGGTCGTTATAGAGGCTATGGCTGTGAAACATGCAGATTCCCTTCGTGTAGCTAATGTTCCTCCTCCTTCCTTGATGACTCGGCCCCCTCCTTCTTTGATGTCTCGTCCCCCGCCTAAGGTTATGTTTCATCATCGACCCAACATTAAGTGCCACGCGTGCGGTGGCGTGGGACATGTCAAGAAGGTGTGTCCGAGTAACCAGGTTGTATATCGCCAATGACGGGACGTTGTGGAGACCAACTCGGGTGTTACTTCCAAGGATATTTCTGTGCATAAGAGTTTGGGAAAACCCTGTGAAGTTTCTGGTCGCCCTACCACTGATAGTCTTGATATCTCGTTGAAAACTAAATCTTCACGGGCTAATTCTGCTTATGTCGCTGACCTACCTAACCTGTCGGTGAGCAATGTCGTGGCAAGTCAGCCTAGTTCTAAACATAATGTGAAACCTGTGGTGCGGGTGTCATCGTCATCTACTTGTAATCGTTTTAGAGTGAGTAATGATTTTGGAATTTCTCCTGTGGCTAAAGGAATATTCCCGTTTATTGAAATTTGTGTTAATGACGAGCCCGTTTCTGCATTGCTTGATACTGGTAGTGTCGCATCCTTTATAAGCGAGGACTGGTTTTTATCTATGAAGAGTGTTTGCACATTTCCTGAGTTAGAGCCTAACAATGAATCTTTTATTTCAGTAAATTGTTCAAACTTAAATATTTTGGGTAGTATGACAGTCAAAATTCATATTCTAAATTTTTCTTGGAAGTTTAAATTTTTTGTTGCCAGTAATCTTTCTTGTTCTGTGCTCATTGGAGCTAATTTCATGTCACACGTTGGTATGCTTCTTGATTTTGGTGCTCGCAACTTATGGTTTAAGTTTAATCCGCAGAGTAAGTTATCATTTAACCCGGTTTTATCTTCTCTTGCTGTCAATTCTGTTAGTGAACCTATGACTATTGAGGATCTCGATCTGGAAAATTTAACGAGTCTTCAAAAGGAGGCCATTAAGAGGTTATATCTGGAGTATAATGATGTATTTACTGACAAGTTGGGTGTAACCCATTTGATGGAATACAAGATTGAGCTAACCGATTCTGTGCCGGTGCGTTCCAGACCGTATCGCCTTGCCCCGCCCAAGATGGCTGAACTTCGTAAGATTATCGATAAGATGTTAGAAGAAGGTGTAATCCAACCTTCTATCTCTGCCTACTCATCCCCTGTATTTCTAGTGCCAAAACCTAACGGTGGTTTTCGGCCGGTGGTCGACTATTGGGCTCTTAATCAAAAAGTTGTTTTGCAATCCATTCCTTTGCCAGACCTTCATACATGCTTTAGTTGGTTTCGCAACGCGAAGGTGTTCACGATCCTCGATTGAAATTCTTCTTACTTCCAAATTCCCCTCTCTCCGGAATCCAGGCATGTTACTGCTTTTTCCACTGACTGGAACCTGTTTGAGTATGCCCGTGTCCCGTTTGGCCTATCCACCGGTGCCGCTGTGTTGAGCAGACTTCTGGACAACGTGTTTTCAGAAACTAAATTCAAGTTTGTGTACCACTACCTTGACGATGTGGTGATCTATTCTTAGTCCTTCGAGGAACACGTTGATCATCTGAAAATTGTACTTGATCGGTTGCGTGACGCTGGCCTTACCGTCAAATTGTCCAAGGTTTCCTTTGCCAAGCCCAAAATTTCCTTCTTGGGACATATTGTTTCCGAATCTGGTATCTCCGTGGACCAGTCTCGTACGCAGGCCATCAGAGATTTTAAACCACCCAAGAACGCCAAGGGTGTTGCTCGTTACATTGGCATGGTGAACTTCTTCCGTAAGTTTATCAGTAACTTTGCCGACCGTGCTGCTCCTCTAAATCAATTACGCAAAAAGGCTGTGAAGTTTGAGTGGGGTCCCTCTCAGCAAGCAGCCTTCGAAGATCTTAAGCTTGCGCTTTCTAACGCCCATGTATTAGCCATTCCGGATTTTGGGAAGCAGTTCATTGTGCAGACTGATGCGTCTGGTCGTGGTGTTGGTTGTGTCCTACTGCAGGAATCTGATCTGGGTAGGTAACCCATTGCATACGCTTCTCGTACCTTAACGGACGCAGAGAGGAAGTATTCCATATACGAACTTGAGGGTTTAGCTGTGTTGTTCGCTCTAGAAAAATTCCGTATGTATCTTGAGCACACTAAGTTTCTCCTTGAGACCGATAACCAAGCCTTGAGCTGGGTCTTAGGGAAACCCCGCAAAACTGGTAGGATTGCCAGATGGGCAACTAGGATTCTGTCATTCCAGTTCTCACTCCACCATATTCGTGGGTCCGAAAATGCGGTAGCCGATTCATTAATCCGCATATACGAGGAAACAGCTGAAGAGGATATTCAAGAATGTGAAACCGTAAACCTTGTATCTGCTGTAAATTGTGTCAATGTCGTTCTTAGCAATTCCCCTGTGCTTTTTGAAGATGTGAGACGATTCCAGAAAGAAGATCCCTCCTTGTCTAGCCTAATTGACCGAATCAATTCGGGTGAAGTGATCAAGCCCTACTCTCTGAAGGACGGTGTATTGTGTTGTTCGTCTCGTCATGACCGTCTACCTAAAATCGTGCTCCCGTCAGTCCTAATTCCGGAAATCTTTCGTTACTATCACGAATCTCCTATTGATGGCCACCTAGGAGTATTCAAGACCCGAGCTAAAATCAGACAGTTTTTCATTTGGCCAAGTATGGATGGCGACATTAGGAGGCTCATTAGGAATTGTGCTGCATGTAGTATTAGCAAACCTCCGGTTTCTACTAAGGTTGGCCTGTTGTCATCTGAACCGGCATCTAGACCCATGGAGAGGCTGTTTATCGACCATGTTGGGCCGTTCCCTCGCTCTGGTCGGGGAAACCAATTTGCGCTTGTTTGCACTGACGGTTTCACCCGGTTTAGTTGGATTTTCCCCACCAGACAGGCTACGACCAGTTCCGTCTTAAAAAGTCTTAATTCCATCTTTTCATCTTTTGGGCCATGTCAGTTCCTGGTATCTGATAATGCCAAGTGCTTTGTATCTCATCAGTTCCGTCAATTCTTATTTGATTATGCTATTTCGCATGTAACCACCACTCCCTATTTTCCTAACCCGTCTCTCGCTGAGCGAGTCAATCGTAATCTCCGTTCTGCTCTGATTGCTTTCCACCACGACGACCATTCCAAGTGGGATTCTAATTTGCATTGGCTCAATTTTGCTTTCAACACCGCCGTGCATGAGAGCACGCAAGCTACCCCTTTTTCGTTAATGTTTTCGTTTATGGCCAATTCTCCGTTGTCTAATCTGTGGAACCTGCATGATCTCCTTCCAGACAGTTTCACGCCCGAGGATATGAGGGCAAAATTCGACAAGGCTAGAGAGAATATTAGGGTATCACATGACCAACTTGCCAAACGACACAATGCCTGTCGCAAGCCAACGGATTTGGAAATTTGTGATGCTGTGTACGTTCGCAATTTCGAGCCCAAGGGCGTCAGTAATCTAGTTTCAAGCAAGTTGACCCCTCGTTTCAAGGGCCCATGTTATGTAGAGGCTTTCCTGACTCCCGTTACTCTGCTTATTAGAAACCCCAAAGCAAACAATATTTCTAGAGTGCATCTATCGCACATTAAGCGAGGTGGAGAGGTGTCTAATGAGGAAATGCTACCATAAATTTTGTAAACTGATTTTGTATAATGTAGAGTATCCCTAACCTTCATTGAGGCCTTCAGGCATCTGTTCCTTCTGGAATTTTGAACTGGGTATGCAAACTCTACTGGGATACAACTTGTAACTGTTGGGAAGTTCCCATTTTAATGGTAAATTGTAAAAGTGTACCTAATTTTGATCTTTTCATAGAAGATGCTAACATGTAAATTGGACTCGGTGGGAGACCTAACTCATGATATCTTGTATACAGGTTCCCTTGGGAATTTGAGTGGTCATTCCTCTACCATAGTTCCTTCTAAATGTATAGTCGTTTAACTTTTGTCATCTTGAAAGGTACTTCTAGTCTGTAAAAAGGTAAACTTGTTAATGAAATTTTGTAAACACGGATCTAGGGCTTTGTCAGAAATATTTTCTTCATATAAATTCAACTTGTTTCTCTTTTGTAAAATGTAGTAAGATATTGTAAATTCTGTAATCCTTTTTTGAAATTAGATTAACTTCTGTTTTGTAAATGGCTGCCCACGCGTCACATAATATCTTGCACATTGCTTCCACCTACTTCGTTTAAAGCGAACTAAATTGGACTTATTGAAAATGTATCTAACGTGTCTCGGACTCTGAAAGCACTGCTGGTGCTGGTGTTCTGCGTTTCTGAAGATTTTTGGACACAGTGATGCTGTTGACTAAGTGGTTTGCGAGGTGATCAATTATCCCATCACTGATAATCTGACCCTGCACTCTTCCTAACCAAAACGATGCGGTTTCATCCATCAATTGGAGTTAACTGGTGAACATTATCTTCTGGAAACATGCTTGGTGAATCGACAAGTTAAGGAGTACTGTCTATGCCTAGGCATATTCGTGAACCGTGTTCACGCTTAAGGGAGGGAGACTGTTACATGCAAGAGCCCGTCCCAACGTTTCAAACATGTAATTTCCCCTGGATGCAATTCTTGACATTTTTGAAACGACCGCTTCGTCGCTTGGTTCCGTCTGTGAACACGAGATGGTAGCTGCTGTCGGACTTTGGAAAGTCTCCACGTGGTTCCTGCTTCGCCAATAGAATGCGTTGGTTGTACCTTATTAAAACTCATCCTATTCCTGCTTGTGAGAAGGCAATTATAATTCTACATCGTAAACAAAAGAATATATATATTTCATGATACCGCCAAAATTATTACTAAATAATGACATTGTTGATTGAGGTGTCAAGCCGTGATTGGACGTTGAATATAGACATGAATGCAGTTCGGCATTTGACGCAAAAAAATCTCCGCCATCTTGGCATCTTCGCAGTCTGTCATGAAGTAAACAAGCCGGCCGCTGGTGTGAAGGAATATCTCTCTGTGTGCTGGGGGCTTCGCCCCTAGACTCTACGAAATATGAATACCAATTCGACTAAGAAACGCCTGTGCTACGTAAGAATTTAATTTCTTCCTTTCGCCTGGACGATGAAAGTGATGGAGAATCGCAACTGGATGCGAACGAGTGCTGGTCATCTAAACGACGCATGTGCCGGGTTAGCCATTTGTGAAGCATATTTAGTGTCGTATAATATTTTAAAAATTATGTGTTAATTAATTTATTATTATTGTGTCTCCACTGAGAAGGAAATAAGGTACGTTATCATTTGATGTATTTTTATATTATTGTTATGGAGCTCCGATATAATCTTATAGTAATGTTTTAATTCTGTACCTTATTTTGTTTTATAGGCCAAATTTTATTTCTGTTTTAATAACGTTACCTGATATATTTTAATTTTGTTATCTTTTTTCGTACCTTCTGGAGACACATTTCTAGTTTATTTTACGTTTTAAATTATTATTTATTTTCTTTTGGTAATCTTGGTATTGACATAGTATTTAATTTATTCATGACCCGTTGCCCTTCCATGTTGTTAATAGTATTTAGATATAATTGTTTTCCGCCGTTCATTTCCTTCTGCTGATGTTTAAATTTAATTTTATTAATTGTTTGCCGTAGTTTCGATCAGGCAATCGGTCTCCTGTTGTTTTAAGTGGCCATGTTTAAATTTTGTTTTGCCGAGATGCATCCTGGTCTCGAGGTCAGTCTCTTCGCCCCGACCGCGAAGCTCAAACGTGTTGTGTTAACTTAATATTTGTTTTTTATTTTTTACCTTGTTGGTTTAACCTTATGTTTTTTGGTGAATGTTCTTGTGTTTTTCTTAGTCACTAATATCGGGAATTTCTTAATTGATCATATTTTATTTATTTAATTTAATTTCAATCCTTTCGTTTTTGCTGTGGCCTGGACCTCCGCTTGTCGGATCGATATTGCATTCCCCTGTAAATTATCAAGCCCTTTCTCATTTCATTATGCCTGTATATGTAATTTAAATTTAATCTTTGGGCTTTAACATTTTAATTTTAATTTAAGTCTTTTCTTTTCTTTTCCTTTCTTGGCTTTGCAAGCAAGCATGTTAAGCGGTCTCTTGCCTTCCTTGTAAATTGTGCTGGTTGATGCATGTTCTGTTTCGGGTGGAGATGTTTGCTAATTTTAACAATATTTTTTTTTTTTTTTTATCAACTGTTGTGACATTATTTCATCGACGGCAGTTCCGTTAGTTATTGGGGGGTGTCTGTAGGATAGCCTGTGCGTTGTCCCCTTCTCCATCTTCCTTCCACTCCTTTGGAGCTCTTCTGTTGGGACATGTCATCTGGAGGTGATTGGCTGCGGAAGCGACCCGGACCTCTGAATACAGGTAAGTAGGCCCATCCACGCTGGCCATTGGGCTGTGTCTTTCTGGTGAAGCAGAGCGTTGGTCATCGAGTTACCGACGTGCTGCTGGCCCAAGGCCGCCGCCCGGTTGCAGTATTCATACGCAAAAAACACAAATAAAACCAACTGTACAATTTATAACAAAATCAAATAGTTCCGTGAAGAACTAAAGCCTATTTTAATATATCCTACTCATGTTAATTGCCACTACCAACATACAAAATTTCAGTTTGATTGCTGTAATAGATTCGTACATATTGAGAACCGACTAAATATTTCGGATGGTCGCCATGTTTGATTTTTATATATGTAGGTCTTAGAGTTATGTACTGTTACATGGAGATTATTGTGTACGTGTAGTATTCAAACTTCAATTAGGACACAAGAAGTAAAAACGAGATATAAAAATTTCGAACAGCTGCCACCTTGTGGTTGTTGAAACAATTGAAATAAATTAGATGCCAGTGGGTTAACATTTGTTAAACGATTTACTGTACCATCTTTCACTGCACTCGGATGGTTATATTGCGAGAAACGTCCATGTGAATATACTTCGCGTCGCCGCCATGTTGGATATGTGATCACCAGGTTATTGAAAGTCCTCTAGGTGAACTTGTGTTCATAGCCCCTATGAACATTAAAAAATTCAGTTTATTTGGTATAATATATTCGTAGATATTGAGAACCGTCTAAATATTTCGGATGGTCGCCATGTTGGATTGTTAGTCTATATGTATAGGCCATAAAGGCATGTACCATTGAAGGAAAATTATTGCGTAGGTTCATTTTTCAAACTTTCACTTCGATCGCATGATTACGACAAAAGAAATAAAAACTTAATTTTAAAATTCACACAGCCGCCATTTTGAGGTTATATAAACAATTGAACTAAATTTGATACCAGTGCATTACAATGTGTATAAACATTTCCTGCGCCAAGTTTCATTGCGTTTGGAACATTAAATCGCGAGAAAGGTCTATTGAATATTTTCAAATTTGCTTGGCTGCCATCTTCGTTTTGTAGTTAACCGGTTTATGAAAGTCTTATAGATGAACTTCCAGTAGTGCCCTTTATATCCGTACAAAATTTCAGGGTGATACCGGTAATTGTTTAGGAGATATAGAATGCCGGTGAAATATTTTGAACAGCCGCCATCTTAAGGTTATGTAAGCAATTGAACAAAGTTAGATGTCGGTGCATTACTATATTGTGACCTTTAAGCATTTGTGATGACATAAATTTCACATGTTATTTCGATATAATTTTGTTCATGTTGGAACTGGAAGAAGGAAAGCGTGGCTTGCAGACCAGAGTAGTAACAAAGAGGCTACTCGTATGTGCTTATTGGAAACTTTCACCGCACGCTGACAATCGAGAGGAACGCAAGGATCAACATCTGGAGACCAGACATCGAGATACAAGGAAAATAGGTCGTTCAACTCGGTAGGGAGAGGCCAGAGTTTTAACGATGAATCTACCGGATAAGCTCCGCCCACTTCACAGAAATTAGAACAGCAATTAAAAGTCAGGAACGCAAATTATATCATCATGAAGAGGACGATGTCAGCCACTCAAAAGTATTTTTGAAATTTGAATTATGCCAATGTGTGATCCCGTCCTGAAGTAAAAGCAAAACGAGGCGTGGATTTGAAACAACCAATCGCAGCCGAGGACGCGAGACGAAGTCAAATCCCGCGGAAATTGATGAACAATGAGCCAATTCACGGAGCTAGTTATCTGAGAATATAACGATCCGATTTTGAAATAATAAGGAGCACTGAGATATTGTTAACGAACGCATTTAAATGAGCTACTTTGCATATCTGGGCGGATGATATTATAGAATTACATTTTGTAGCCCCCCCCCCTCGCCCCCCTCTTGCGGATTTCTTCGCGAAACATATAAATAATAGCTGGACATCTAGTGAAATCAGTCAAATTTGGGCATTGCAGGAGGCGTGAGCCCTTGCCCAAGACGGTCAGGAATTGCCGCAATTTTATATGTCCAATTAGTCGACTTAACGCAGTTAACAATCATAATTATTCACAAGCGCGAAGCGGAACAGTGTTACGCGAAGTGCGTACTGTAATCAGTGAAAAACGGGGAATAAGTTATAGATAGCCATCCGTGCTATAAGCGATGTCAGTGAGGCAGGAAGTTATGAACTGTCGGCCGAATTGAGTAGGTTGACATAATAACTTAGAAGTTAGGGGCTCCATACACGAACCGTGCATTATTGTTTAAAAGCAAAGTCACAGTGGGCTTTGTTTTGGTGATTTAACCGTGTGTAAAATCATCCTCCTTCTTCAAGATGACGCTGAAGAATCGGAAGAGTGAACTCCTGGAACTGAACGACATCATGGCATATGTGAGATAAGTAGAATCAGCATGGGGCTTGCACGCTTAAAGCTACCCATACTGGGAATAGGATAAGTTTTTTTTTTCCATTATAAGCAATTATAATAAAATAGGTAGTTTTCGGGCACAGCAGGCAATTGTGTGCAAGTTTGTATATATTTTGATGGTGATTTTATTTTGTGTTTTCTTTTAGAAGATAGGATTTTGACATGGTCATCAAATTTTGTGTTATTTTTGATTCTTTGAGGGTTTCATTAATGTTGTTTCGAATGCACAATAAAGGGATAAGGGGTGTGAGTGTTTGAGCATGACCCGAAAAGTTTAAAACCAGGTACGGGGATAAAAAAAAGCCTGACATTGAGACAGACCAGTTGTGATGCAGCTATATTATGCACAACTCGTAAGTAAGGTACTGATGACCACACCCAAGGTAAGAAGGTAATGGCTAGGTGACAGTCTAAATTTCAGAGGAGAGTGAGAATGACCCTGGGTTGAGTTGAAATAAGCGGAGGTTTCAGTTCCCGAAGTACAGTATATGATGATATAGGATGGTAAGTTAATAAAAGTGGAGGTTTCAGTTCCCGCAGTCTACGATGATATAAAATGGTAATAATCGGTAAATAATGATTGAATTCATTGTGTGATGAGAGTACGTGATGGCTCCGTCAGAAAGGAAACTGTACAACTCATGCCCAGAGCGGTCAAGTAGGGAAGCAGGTATACAGGACTTTGGCCGACTCTCTGGATCTTGAAGGGTGAGGCTAAGGTCGTTGCCCACCAGGCGGGTGTGTTGTGAAATGAGAACGGCTGTGCGATGTCAGGTAGACCACGTGTTGAGTGTTATTGTTTATCTTTGTAGAGGGAAGGAGGTTGCACTTCCCGGGGTTCTTTTGTTTCCCAGCCGCTACATAAGTGATGTAAAGTAATATTATTGTTATTTTTAGTGCATTCAGTGTAATTAATGAGTATTTAATTCACGGGGCGCAGGCCACCGCGTTGTTTGTTTATTTGATGACTCATGTGTTTTTTGACTTGTATTTGATTACCTTAGCTTGGCAGAGCTATGGCTCTTAGTTGAGTTAAATGCTTTTGTAAGATAAAAAGTGATACACGCATTGCCTGCGACCGAAAAATAAACCTATGCCTTCATTTTCGGACTCATGAGAGGTAGAAAATGATTGTAGGAGAGAGCTTGTCCGAAACCACGTGTTGAGTGTTAATGTTTATCTTTGTAGAGGGAACTTGGAGCAGTGGACTGCTATTAGACTTTTCTTTCATGGTTTCAGCCAGTGTGATTAGATATTTTATTTTTCAGCAGATTTTTAGAATCTTTAGTTCGTGTTTAAAAAGTAATATTAAGGGAGTTGTTATTTTGTTGTCTGTGGACGGGAGTAAGAGGGAAGATGTGCTTTTCCTGAATAAATTATATTGCATTAGGATTCCTCTGGCATATTGATTTTATTTGTAAGCTTCTTGTGATCCTTCATAAAAATCCCCAGGATGTATAAGTAAGTAGAGCCCCCGAACATTCCATTACCCCGAAGATAGAGTCAGCATCCTGGAAGACCTTAAAGGGTACAATATGTATACACATATACTGTACTGCGCCCGAAGAAACCCATCAGTACTTATATCCACTGCACTATACAGGATTGCAGACATGTAAATTACCCAGCTCACAAACTTACCATGCCTACTAAGTAAAATTGGGAATTTCAGGAACATACAGGATAAGTATTATTCGTAAAGAAAATAGTACTACTAGCCAAGGTACACATTTCTACTATCATTTACATTTAGAGCAAATCGAGAAACTCCAATCTCGAGGGGTGATAAGGTCTAATCTATAGTGAGCGCCTGTATCTATACCTCGTAGTACTATTTTCGACGATGACGACAATGAAAACGGTATCAGCTTAGATAAAAGTTGACTGAGTCGCTAAAAAGCGCCAGCCGTTTATTAAGCTAAAAACAAGTATAAAAACTGGCTTCCTCCCTAAATATGGTGTCTCCCTGACACTCTAACAAAAGTAACTCCAAAAATAAACTTGCACGTGGCACTGATATAGTTAGGAAAGTGAAACGGCGTGATACTAAGTATTGCCCTACTTTATACAGATCCGCTTCAACTCTGAACCGTAGTTCCATATCTAAGCAAAAATTATTCATGAACTATGTGCGTATATACATTCATTTATGGTTCTCACAAATTGTACACTTTATTGTGTCGAAAAGATTAAATTTTCTATCCTTCAATAAGTCTTTCATCTACTTAACTTTCTTAACAATCAAATAACAAACATACACCGCAACTATCGTGTTGAAAGTAATAAATACTCGTCTTAATCAATTGAACATAAGTGACAAACATTTAAGCTAAGCACTGTTCCTTTTTACCTTTTATCTATTTATCATGAAATACTGAAATAAGTTCTGAAATTCTTTACTGTGTTAATAATTTTCTGATAAACGTGAATACTAGAAGTACACGGCATTAACCTTCGTTCTCACACTCCTCTTCCATAATTATACAACAATTACCTTCTCTCTTAAACACCCTGTACAGAATCTTCCTTTAATACACTCACATAACTTCACAATCATTGCGATCAATACTAGAAAAACTTAGAGACTCCTCAGCCTCCCTTCGTAAAAATACGTAACTCATTTACGTTTATATCTCCTTAATTTGCACGTTATTACAACTATAAACTTCCACTTCAATACATATACTTCCTAACTTTAACATTCTTCTCTATATCCTGATATAACTTCGCCTCGTGCTTATAATTCCATTTCTGCAATAAATCTCTGTACTTTTCACTTTCTGATCACCTTGTGAATTAACTTTGTTAACTTTCTTTTTCACGTGTATAAATTCAGCCTTACATTTTATTTTAACTTTTCAAGAAATATCAGCAAGTATTCATATTCTTAACAAAAGATATAAGTTTGACTTCCTTCCATGAATATATTTGTTCAACAAATTCATCTATGCTTTTGTAATGCTCTAAATCTCATTAGGCATATGTGTATAAGCTTTTCGTAATACTTTCGTTCATAATTAGTTGAAAAATAATTTCTGACACTCGAATCAACATCATGAGTTGTCGAAATATCTTTACACTTCGTGACTTAACTTCTTAAATATGCTGTACTTAAACTTGCTCCAATAAACTTCCTTTTACTTCATTTACAATTTTTACTCCTTCTTTAGTTCGTTCAACGTTCTACTCCTTTTAAATAGTTCACTCTACATTCTTTTAAATAATTCACTCTACATTCCTTTAAATAATTTGTTCTACATTCCTTTAAACAATTTGTTCTACATTCTTTTGAACAATTCATTCTATATTCCTCTAAATAATTCATTCTACATTCCATCGCTGCGATAAAACAGATTTAATTAGATTAAATCTAACGCAAATATGAAAAATTCCACACGGTTTTACTCTGATATGACTTTAGTGTTAATAGCATCATTATGCCAAAATTTCGTCCAAGTGACTGAAATTTTCAAGAACAAGGAAAATAACTCCGAAGAAAAATACGAAAAATTACTATTACACAATCTACACAATTAATTACTTTGACAAAATTTTACGGTTGAAATAATGCTGATGAAAAATGCTGTTGAAAATTAATGCCGTTGAAATAATGCCGTTGGAAATTAATGCCGTTAAAAATAATGCAGTTAAAATAATGCCGTTGGAAATAATGCAGTTGGTCAATTGGATAATCACAGAACATAACTACAATTCTACATGATATAAAACAATTTCTTCACTACCTTGAGTTGACTTCTGGTCTGGAGAATACCTGCGTCTCGCCTGCCAAACCAAACGTGTCGTGGATCTCATCGTATCGCTCACAGCTATGAAGACCGGTTTGTGTCAGAACCAGCTGGCCTCGTCTCCCAGTAGAACAAGGTCGATGATGTCCTCGGTGAATGACCTCGCCGTGAAACAGCTCGCTCCGCCAACACTCCGTCCCCCGTGCACTGCAAGTAGTCCGGCTTCGACTCTCCATCTCTTCAGAATTGACATCTCGGTTCTTCAGAATTGACATCTCGTTTCTTCAGAATTGACATCTCGTCTCAGGTTGAATATTGTCGTTTATGCAAGCGTTTGTGAATATTCAAGATGTGTTAGAGCTCTTGTAGAAAAGTATAAGTTTTGTTCGGTGATGTTGCGCGTCACGTAGATATTCTGTTGCGCCTTCCATGTTAGTGAATTCTGGAATTCAACTGTACATCTTTGTAGTCTCCACTTCCCTATGCTTTAGCTTAGCACATGGTAATTCTCATTTCACTGATGATATAATTAAGACTTCCCCGTTGCTGACTTCTAACTTGCATTTTTAATGTAATGTTCAAATATGCGTTCACACGTAGTAATACTGAATATCTTCTTGTCGAAATGTTTCAAGCGATGCGGAACAACTTTACATTAAGCACTGTAATATTTGGTTATACTGTTCCGTTCTGCTTTATAGATGTAGCTTGCTCCTCAAGTTACAGTCTTACTGTACTGCACTCTTCTTTGCTTTCAACTCTAATGAAACGTAGCACTGTTATAAGAATACTGGTTTCTTCTCGAGGTCTTGACTCGATGAAATCTCAAATTGGAAAGCACTCTCTCGTCCGGTTCTCCACACTCGGCAAGTTCCAGTCTCTCTGCCTCCCCTCTCGTGGTGTGACGTAACATCTACCACCTCTCCTCGCTTCAGTCCGCAGTTCGACCTTCGTCTCTTCCCCTCTTTCATGACGTAACTCTCGCTTCAAGTGGCGTGATGTCTCTTGCAATATGGACCTCCCACATTCATATAATAGAACATATGTCCATCTTTAAATCATTCCTTCTTCCTTGCCTTTCATAATTGCACAAGATGTATAGTATTTCACTCATTTCCATACAGTTTTCCCATATTTCTCGAATTTTTAATAAATAAAAATTTTCATCCACTCTTTTATTTTTCCTGGGGTCTTGGTTCATATCCAGATTGGTTCTATGGTAATGACCTTAAATAAATTCAGGCGCATTTCCCCGTTGCTAATTTAAAGTAAAATATAGCCTGTACATTCTTTAATACCGTAAGTTTCTCTGTTCTTGAGACTGAATTTATTTATTTTACTGTATCTTTGGGTAAAATCTTTTCAATTTGGAATGGTTAAATTTTCCAATGGATCTGTTATCTTCAACTCTTACAATTTTATATCAATTGTTACCGTAGACTGTATCTACTTTGAACGGTCCTCTGAAAAGGCTACTGAATTTGATATACACCTTCTTCAGTACGTCAGCTTTCACAGGAATCCTGACTAATACAAGGTCACCTTCTCGTAGCGGTCCACTGAATCTCTTCCCTTCTAAACGTTTTAATCTCTTCTCAGCCGCTTTGTTCAACTGGACCCTCGCTGCTTCGATTCTCTGGTCCATCGGTGGTTCGTTATCTTCCGGAATATTGAAGATTCCGTTCCATGGTCGTACGGGTTTCTCTTCAAAATGCAACATAACTGGAATATCGTTGGTGCTCTCATGTCTCGTGTTATTGATGCAAAATTCCACTAGTGGTACAATCTTCACCCAATTCGCATGATTATCTGCACTATACAAGCGAATGTACTTTGAAAATTCAAGTATTGTTCTTTCAATAGGATTCGTCTCTGGGCTTCGAACTGATGAAAATAGGTGAACAATATCCAACCTATCCATCGCTCCCTGAAATTCTGCAGAAGTGAATTGCGTTCCATGGTCTGTTAAAAGTCTCTCTGGTTTTCCCAACTTTGGAATAATGTTCCTCTCCAGGTGATATAAAACATTTTTGGTTGTTGCTTTCTGCATGGGATTAAGCATTACAATTTTGGAGAATACATCCATTGTAACTAACACATACTGGTTTCCTCTGTCTCCTTTAGGTGCAGATCCAAAAATATCCTGACTAAACAATTCCAGTGGTTTCGTAGGAATAATTGCTTTAGGTCTCTCCTTCAATAGTTCAGAATTATATTTATTTTTCTGACACAGTTCACAAGATCTGATTACTATGGTTATGGATTCTCTCATATTAATCCAATAGAACTTTTCTAACATGGTATAGTATGTTTTGTCAACTCCTCCGTGACCTATACTTTTGTGTACTAACCAAATTAGTGGCACAATAAGTTCTGGTGGAATAGCAACTCGTACTTTCGTGTGTCTGGCATCGATGTATTTACATACAGTTTCTCCCACGAGAATATAGTGTCTAGCTTTCCTTCTTGTTTCGAAGTATGAGGCGTGCCTCCTTGTCATTCTCCCTGACAAAAATCTATAAATGTTCCTGAATGGTGCATGCTTCTTTTGAAAAAGAGGAATTCTTCTCAGTTTATCCAGCGTTTCCTGATCTTCTGCATCTGTCTGGATAACATTAACTCTCACATCTTTCTCAGAAATCGGATGTCTGGAAAGAATATCTGCTAGTAGGTTATCTTTACCAGGAACATGAACTATCGTAGCATCAAATTGTTGCAAAAACATGGTCCATCTGGTCATCATATCGCTTGACAAGTCTGACTTCAACATGAATTCTAGTGCTTTATGATCCGTTCTGATTATAATCTTGTGTCCCAGCAATAATTTCTTCCAATTTTGTAGAGCATTTATGACGGCTAAAGCTTCAAGCTCCGTCGTGAAGTAATTCAGCTCGTGCGTGCGTAACTTCCTACTGCTGAATGAAATATAGTGAGGATTGCCATCTTGATCCTTCTGATATAAGACTGCGCTAATACCAATTCGTGAAGCGTCCGTTTCTATGATGAATGTTCTTTCAAAATCTGGGTACTCTAACTTGATGTTATCTCTGAGCATTTCCTTTGCTTGAATAAAGGCATTCTCAGCAGTTGCATCCCATTTCCATCTATTGTCTTTCTTTAGAAGCTCATGTAGTGGTGCCATGATCTCTGAGTAACGTGGACAATGACTACTGAAAATCTGACAAAGACCCGCAAAAGCTCGGATGTCTTTGATTCTCTTGGGTTTTGGAAATTTCAATATCGCTTCAATCTTGTCTTCATTCGGGTGGTAACCAAATCTGTCTATAGTATGCCCAAGAAAGTTGATCTTTTCTTGAAAGAAATGGCATTTATTCAATTTCACCTTGATGTTTGCACTTCTGAGGTTATCAAATAGCTTCGTCAAATTCATGAAATGTTGCTCTGGTGTCTCTGAAGATATGATAATATCATCCACGTAGCAAATGGCAAATTGTTTCACTTCTTCACTCAACTTGTCATCCAAGGCTCTGATAAGTGCTGGACTTGAATTTACCAATCCATATGGTACTCTTTGGTATACATAACAGGTTTGATTGAACATGAACCCTGTATAACATTTGCTGTCTTCTGTAAGCTCTATTTGATGAAATGCTGCAGTTAAATCAATCACTGAGAAACAGGTTTTATTCTTGAATCTCCTGAGTAGTTCTCTAATTTTTGGTGGCCTGTCGAATTCTTTCAGCAGAAGAGTATTTATGCCCCTGGCATCTAAACATAGTCTAAGATTTCCATCTGCTTTCTTCACAACAGTGAGTGGATTTAAATAAGGAGTGGCTTGCTTTCTTATAATCCCGTCTTTTTCCATGCCTTTTATGAGCTCTGTCACTTCAGCTTGATACTTCTCCGGTATTGGATACAATTTCTTCTGAAAAGGTGTGTCATCAGCGAGCTTGATCTGATATTTATATCCTCTTATAATGCCTGGCTTGTTATCAAATATGTCTGCATAAGTCGTGACCAATTCTTCTAATTTCTCCCTCTGATCTTCAAAATTCTCAATTTTTCTGCCATAGTGAGGTATTCCTTCTGCTTCAACTTCCATAACAATCTTCACAAGATTTTCTTCTGTAGTTTCGTCAATCAGACTACACTCATTCTCCTCCTTCGTATCCTCTGGTTGATGTTGGCCTTCATTAAATCTTATGACTCCATTTCGTAAATCGATCACAGCTCCAGTCTTAGTTATAAAATCAATGCCTAAAATAGCATCGAAATTTATCTGGCTCAAGACTATGAATATCTGCTCATATTTGTATTCATTTATGGAGAATTCCATTAGTGCTTGGACTTTACATTTCATGGTCTTGTCGTTAAATACACCCCTGACTTTAATAGTTGAAACGGGCATTGCTATAAGTGAATTTCCATCCTTCAATCTGTGAAAACAGTTCTCTGATAAAATTGATGCTGTTGCTCCCATATCTAGTAGTGTTCTCAGGCATTCTCCTTCTGATATGATTTCTATAATGGGTAATCTCGCTACTCTATCTGTTTTCGTCTCTTCTCTTTCATACAGGAGATCTTCATTCGTGGCTTCATATAATTCATTAATCTGGATTTCATGTCTGGTTACGGTGCTGTTTTCTTCCTCCTTCACTTTTTGGAATTTGACGTTTTTTTTGTACCCCTCCTTGGTCTTCATTCCTTCGATCCCTGCTTGTTCCAGGTCGAGATTCTTGATTCTGGTTATGCTGTCCCTGATTTTGGTCTCTCGCGTTCCTTTCTCTGAGATTCCTTAGGTATTCTTGACTTTCTCTTTCCCTATCATCATAATACCTTCTTACATTGTTATTATTTCTCCAACCTTGATCTTGTTGACTTTGCTGTTGTTGCTGTCTCGAATAATTATTCGTGTTCCTCCAGTTCTGATATCCCCGATATCCATTATTATTCGTAGGGTTATTTCGATTATAATATCCCTCTCTGCGATAATCATTGTCCCTGTTGTGATAGCTATTTCTCCATCTTTGATTTTCATCCCATCTTTGATTTTGGTATGGTCTTCCTTCTCTAGGTCTCTGATAATCTGGTCGAAATCGATTTTGTCCATACATTCTTGATCTCGTTGGACCTACTCCATTTTTGTTCTCCTCTGTTTGCTGCATTTGATCGATGTGGATGGTGTGAATCTCTCTCTGTTCCTGATTTCTACCTCTCTGGTTTTGGTTTCCAGTTGAGTTGTTGGACACATTAGACGTGTGATCCAGTCTCCTTAAAATTTCTGCCATTCCTTCTAAAGTTTTCACATTTGCCGAAATGAGGTGCCTCCTAACTTCCGTTGGTAACTGGCATGAAATAGCATGAACCAAGTCTTCTTCCGCCAAAGGAGGTTGCAAATACTGCAAGCGTGCAAATTGTTTCGTGAAGAAACTTGCGTATTTCGTTGGACTAGAATATGCATACTTTTTAGAGTAAATTTCGTCTCGTATGTCTTGTTGAAGTTCCTTGCTCCAAAATCGTTTCTGCAGAGCTATAGCGAATTCTTCAAATGTCTGATAAGTGTACCTGAAAGCTCTGTGCCATACTAACGCTTCTAAATCTAAGTATTTTTCAACAACCCTCATATGTCTTTCACGAGGTATTCTATTGTCTTCTAAATACGACCTCATGTCTCTCAGAAAAACTCTACAGCAGTAATATTTCCTACTCCGCTGAATTTGTTCGGCTTCTCATCATTATTCTTGATCACGATAACATTGGCATTTGACCTACTCTGGTAAGGTTCAAAGTCTCCTCCAAATTCCCCTATTTCTGTTTGAAATGGCTCGCGACTGAAGTTAAAATTGGACTTCGGAATCTGCTGTTGACTAACCTCGCTTTCCTTATCCTCTTCTATCTTGTCTGTCCTAGCCTCTAATTTCCTTATTTCTTCTTTCAATTTTTCATCTCTTGCTTGAAAAAATCTCGTCAAGTCCTTTCTGATGTCCTCCCTGACTTCAGCTCTTAACGTAGATGAAAATGTAGCATCCCCTATCGTAAGTGACCTTAATTGCTGTTCTATTTCGCTGGTTTCCTTATCCTGCTTTGATCGAATTTTCGCTAGTTCTATGCTTATCTCATCGACCGTGCATTTAATTTTGTCAAATTCATTTGAGTTAGTTAAATCTGTTTTATTAACAATATCTGTCAGCGTGGCTACGTTATTAATTTGCAATGTATCTATCCGCTTAGATAGATCTTCCCGTACCTTACTAACATTTATATTGGAACATAACTCTATAGCTTTAAAGTCATTTGCTAATTTATGATGAATTTCTGATACAATTTTAGTTGTGACTGTTACGACCTCCTCCTTCATGTCCGTAACTGCCTTTACAATGGAAGCATTTATATCCACATTTATACCCTCTTCAATCAGTTTACTTTGACCTTCCAACTTGACATGTAATTCACCAACAGTGTCATTTAGATTGTCAAGTTGCTCCTTGAGTTTGTTCTGGGCACCTGAAATGTGTACATGATGAGTATTGTTCTCTTCCTTAATGGAGCTAATACTAGCCTGTAATTTCTTTTCTAGCTCTATCATGTGATTACTGTTAGCTAATTGGACTTCTAACACTTTTCCTGCCATGTCGGATCTTAAATTTCCTACTTCTGTCTTCGTAAGATTTATGTCCTGTTTGACTTGATCAAATGAAGCTTTTAATTCTTCCTGTGCATTACCTGCCCTTTCTAAAATTCTCTGAGCCTTTTCCTGATTTTTCCTAGCTTCTTCATGTATTTTCCTAGATTCTTCCTGAGCTTTGTCCTGATTTTTCCTAACCTCCTCATGCATTTTCCTAGCTTCTTCCTGAGCTTTGTCCTGATTTTTCCTAACCTCCTCATGTATTTTCCTAGCTTCCTTCTGTGCTTTTCTTATTTCGGCTTTGATTTTTCTATCTTCTAATCTAGCCTGCTCCTGACTTAACCTGTCCTCCTCGCGAGCTTTTTCCTGAGCTAATCTCATCTCTGCTCTTATCCTATTTGCCACTTCTTCTATTTTCCTGTCTTCCTCTCGTGCTCTTTCTAATGTTAGCCTAATCTCCTCCTGTGCTTTCTCTAGAGTTAACCCGATTTCCTCCCTTTTCTTTTCTCTGGCTAGTCTATCTTCCTTTCTGGCCTTCTCTAAAGCTAACTTAGCTTCTTCTCTTTCCTTCTCTCTAGCTAGTCTATCTTCCTTTCTGGCCTTCTCTAAAGCTAACTTAGCTTCTTCCTGTGCTAATGTTATACTAGCCTTAGTAAGTGTTTGAGCAACTGATAATTCTGCCTTGACTTCTGATTTTACAGTAGCTGCTGATTTCTGAATCTCGGCTTTCATCTGTTTAGTGTTGTTGTGTGTCAATTGGTGGAGGGCTTCAAGGTCTTTGGTCAACGTACTTTGACCTTCCATCACGGTTTCGAGCATCGTTCGAATGAACGTCATATCATTCGCTGACATAATTCTTCTTTCTTGAGAATAAGGGAAGTATCAACTACAAAAATTACCAGTGAATATCCAGATTGACCAACGCATGCATTTTATACCAGTGATGGAATATATTGAACATCTTAATCCTACTTACATCTATTTTAATCGCGAGTTATCTCGTATATCTTATCGTCCCATTTTACTGAACTGACATCGTTACATTCTATCATCTCACTTAACCTATGTTTAACAACATGAATTTACTTTTAAATTTAATATTACATGACAAATGTCGTTAGCTGGTTTTAAAAATATGCCTCACAACTGTAATGTACTCCATTAATCTGCTGATGTTGTGTTCATCTCAACAATCATTAAATTTGGGATCGGCATTTTTCTTTTCAAAACTAATATGGCCTCACTCTCGAGTACTTCCAGACTTCTTCTCTCGAGTGCTCTTTCGAATGCTCTTTCGAAGTCCCCACGTTGGGCGCCATTGAAATATATACTCTATATGCGCCCGAAGAAACCCATCAGTACTTATATCCACTGCACTATAAAGGATTGTAGACATGTAAATTACCCAGCTCACAAACTTACCATGCCTACAAAGTAAAATTGGGAATTTCAGGAACATACAGGATAAATATTATTCGTAAAGAAAATAGTACTACTAGCCAAGGTACAAATTTCTACTACCATCTACATTTAGAGCAAATCGAGAAACTCCAATCTCGAGGGGTGATAAGGTCTAATCTATAGTGAGCGCCTGTATCTATACCTCGTAGTACTATTTTCGACGATGACGACAATGAAAACGGTATCAGCTTAGATAAAAGTTGACTGAGTCGCTAAAAAGCGCCAGCCGTTTATTAAGCTAAAAACAAGTATAAAAACTGGCTTCCTCCCTAAATATGGTGTCTTCCTGACACTCTAACAAAAGTAACTCCAAAAATAAACTTGCACGTGGCACTGATATAGTTAGGAAAGTGAAACGGCGTGATACTAAGTATTGCCCTACTTTATACAGATCCGCTTCAACTCTGAACCGTAGTTCCATATCTAAGCAAAAATTATTCATGAACTATGTGCATATATACATTCATTTATGGTTCTCACAAATTGTACACTTTATTGTGTCGAAAAGATTAAATTTTCTATCCTTCAATAAGTCTTTCATCTACTTAACTTTCTTAACAATCAAATAACAAACATACACCGCAACTATCGTGTTGAAAGTAATAAATACTCGTCTTAATCAATTGAACATAAGTGACAAACATTTAAGCTAAGCACTGTTCCTTTTTACCTTTTATCTATTTATCATGAAATACTGAAATAAGTTCTGAAATTCTTTACTGTGTTGATAATTTTCTGATAAACGTGAATACTAGAAGTGCACGGCATTAACCTTCGTTCTCACACTCCTCTTCCATAATTATACAACAATTACCTTCTCTCTTAAACACCCTGTACAGAATCTCCCTTTAATACACTCACATAACTTCACAATCATTGCGATCAATACTAGAAAAACTTAGAGAATACTCAGCCTCCCTTCGTAAAAATACGTAACTCATTTACGTTTATATCTCCTTAATTTGCACGTTATTACAACTATAAACTTCCACTTCAATACATATACTTCCTAACTTTAACATTCTTCTCTATATCCTGATATAACTTCGCCTCGTGCTTATAATTCCATTTCTGCAATAAATCTCTGTACTTTTCAATTTCTGATCACCTTGTGAATTAACTTTGTTAACTTTCTTTTTCACGTGTATAAATTCAGCTTTACATTTTATTTTAACTTTTCAAGAAATATCAGCAAGTATTCATATTCTTAACAAAAGATATAAGTTTGACTTCCTTCCATGAATATATTTGTTCAACAAATTCATCTATGCTTTTGTAATGCTCTAAATCTCATTAGGCATATGTGTATAAGCTTTTCGTAATACTTTCGTTCATAATTAGTTGAAAAATAATTTCTGACACTCGAATCAACATCATGAGTTGTCGAAATATCTTTACACTTCGTGACTTAACTTCTTAAATATGCTGTACTTAAACTTGCTCCAATAAACTTCCTTTTACTTCATTTACAATTTTTACTCCTTCTTTAGTTCGTTCAACGTTCTACTCCTTTTAAATAGTTCACTCTACATTCTTTTAAATAATTCACTCTACATTCCTTTAAATAATTTGTTCTACATTCCTTTAAACAATTTGTTCTACATTCTTTTGAACAATTCATTCTATATTCCTCTAAATAATTCATTCTACATTCCATCGCTGCGATAAAACAGATTTAATTAGATTAAACCTAACGCAAATATGAAAAATTCCACACGGTTTTACTCTGATATGACTTTAGTGTTAATAGCATCATTATGCCAAAATTTCGTCCAAGTGACTGAAATTTTCAAGAACAAGGAAAATAACTCCGAAGAAAAATACGAAAAATTACTATTACACAATCTACACAATTAATTACTTTGACAAAATTATACGGTTGAAATAATGCTGATGAAAATTGCTGTTGAAAATTAATGCCGTTGAAATAATGCCGTTGGAAATTAATGCCGTTAAAAATAATGCAGTTAAAAATAATGCCGTTGGAAATAATGCAGTTGGTCAATTGGATAATCACAGAACATAACTACAATTCTACATGATATAAAACAATTTCTTCACTACCTTGAGTTGACTTCTGGTCTGGAGAATACCTGCGTCTCGCCTGCCAAACCAAACGTGTCGTGGATCTCATCGTATCGCTCACAGCTATGAAGACCGGTTTGTGTCAGAACCAGCTGGCCTCGTCTCCCAGTAGAACAAGGTCGATGATGTCCTCGGTGAATGACCTCGCCGTGAAACAGCTCGCTCCGTCAACACTCCGTCCCCCGTGCACTGCAAGTAGTCCGGCTTCGACTCTCCATCTCTTCAGAATTGACATCTCGGTTCTTCAGAATTGACATCTCGTTTCTTCAGAATTGACATCTCGTCTCAGGTTGAATATTGTCGTTTATGCAAGCGTTTGTGAATATTCAAGATGTGTTAGAGCTCTTGTAGAAAAGTATAAGTTTTGTTCGGTAATGTTGCGCGTCACGTATATATTCTGTTGCGCCTTCCATATTAGTGAATTCTGGAATTCAACTGTACATCTTTGTAGTCTCCACTTCCCTATGCTTTAGCTTAGCACATGGTAATTCTCATTTCACTGATGATATAATTAAGACTTCCCCGTTGCTGACTTCTAACTTGCATTTTTAATGTAATGTTCAAATATGCGTTCACACGTAGTAATACTGAATATCTTCTTGTCAAAATGCTTCAAGCGATGCGGAACAACTTTACATTAAGCACTGTAATATTTGGTTATACTGTTCCGTTCTGCTTTATAGATGTAGCTTGCTCCTCAAGTTACAGTCTTACTGTACTGCACTCTTCTTTGCTTTCAACTCTAATGAAACGTAGCACTGTTATAAGAATACTGGTTTCTTCTCGAGGTCTTGACTCGATGAAATCTCAAATTGGAAAGCACTCTCTCGTCCGGTTCTCCACACTCGGCAAGTTCCAGTCTCTCTGCCTCCCCTCTCGTGGTGTGACGTAACTTCTACCACCTCTCCTCGCTTCAGTCCGCAGTTCGACCTTCGTCTCTTCCCCTCTTTCATGACGTAA
Source organism: Meconema thalassinum (assembly GCA_946902985.2). Taxonomy (NCBI): domain Eukaryota; kingdom Metazoa; phylum Arthropoda; class Insecta; order Orthoptera; family Tettigoniidae; genus Meconema; species Meconema thalassinum. Next base: position 345,602,407 of record OX336394.1, read on the forward strand.
CTCTCGCTTCAAGTGGCGTGATGTCTCTTGCAATATGGACCTCCCACATTCATATAATAGAATATATGTCCATCTTTAAATCATTCCGTCTTCCTTGCCTTTCATAATTGCACAAGATGGATAGTATTTCACTCATTTCCATACAGTTTTTCCCATATTTCTCGAATTTTTAATAAATAAAAATTTTCATCCACTCTTTTATTTTTCCTGGGGGTCTTGGTTCATATCCAGATTGGTTCTTTGGTAATGACCTTAAATAAATTCTGGCGTAGTACCAAGTTTCATTGCGTTTGGTTGGTTAAATCGCGAGAAAGGTCTATTTAAAAGTCGCAAATTCGCTTGGCCGCCATGTTGGTTTTGTAGTTACCAGATTTACAAAGGTTACATAGGTGAACTTCTAGTAGTTCCCTTTATCACCGTACAAAATTCCAAGGCAATATAGGTAATAGTTGCGGAGATATTGAATGCTTTTTAAATATTTCGCACAGCCGCCATGTTGGATTGGTGAGACGTAACAAAATTTGAAGGGCACGGTCGGGGTCGCCAGTAATAGTGATATAAACTTACCGAGGTTCATTGAAATCGCTCCAGCCGTTTAGATTTTACTAGGGACACACACACACACACACACACGAATCACACACGCACACATAGACAGACACACGGACAAAAGGTGATCTCATAAGCCTATTTTTTATAAATGAAAATAGGACGAAAATGTATTATGTGTGAATATTGTAAATGTATTTAAATTAATTTAAAAATATTGTATGGACACTGCTTGTACTTTTTTAATTACTACCCACCTCCCATCCCAATCCAACTGTTACCCTCCAGTAATCTTGATAAATTGCCCTTAGTTTGCTAAAACTAGGTAGTAAAAGGTATAGTAACCCATTTATTACCTATATGCTTTGGGAAAATGTATACAGCCTTGGTATATGTAATGAAAAATTGCGTTCCGCAAATATGAACTTTCAACATGGACTAAATCAGAAACATGCAAACAACAAAATTGGAAAATCCATGTTTCCATATTGACAAAATTCAAAAACTTTAAACTGGCATTTTAAAATCTGTAAATTGGAAATTGGTAAATTGCTATGTGTAAAATAAGAAAAATTAAAAAAAAAACTAATTAACAAAAGCTTTTACTTTTTAAAACTTAACTGACTTTGTAATTCTAAGCTGGAGGTGCGTAGCGAACATCTTGCACAGTAGCCACAGTGCAGGTTTACCTTACACTCTATAAGAATAGCATAGAGGTAGTTGCGTTTACGTTACATACTTTGTGTGTGTGCATTAGCCTCTGGCTTAGCTTTAAAGGTGAGGTTAGGTGAAGTTAGTTTAGGTTAGGATAGGTGAGGTTTGTTAAGTTAGCTTAGGTTAGTTTATGTGAAGACATGTTTGGTTAGGTAAAGTTCGGTTAGTTTGTCATTGATGTAAGTGGTTTTGTGCAGTGACCATTTGATACATTAGCCCTGTGCTTAAAATAATAAATTAAATATTAAATAAATAAATTTTTTAAGTAAAAAAAAACAAAATTTAAATATAAAATCTTATGTCAATGTCATTGTAGTTTAGAATTTTTAAAATGTAAAATATAAAATAAAAAATTCTCAAATCTAAAATGTTAAAAAATATAAAAATATAAAATAAATCTAAAATGGAAATATGTAAAATGTATAATCTAAGAAATAAACAAGTAGTTCCGTGAAGAATTATACAGCCTATTTTCATATATCCTACTCATGTTAATTGCTTCTATCAACATACAAAATTTCAGTTTGAAGCTTGTGATAGATTCGTAGATATTGAGAACCGTCTAAATATTTCAGATGGTCGCCAGATTGGATTTTTATTTTTGTACTATTACATTAAGATTATAGTGTACGTGTGGTATTCAAACTTCAATCGTATGGTTAGAACACAAGAAGTAACAAGAAGTTCCACGACGAACTAAAGAGCCTACTTTTCTTAAAATTAAGATTCATGCCAATGATTAATCTACAGTATATGGACCTATCTAGAATGACAAAATTAATTTGCTAATATCGAAATGTCTAATTAGATCGAAATATACCTGGTATAATGTAGCCTAATAGAGCACTACAATTGGCAGCCCTGGTGACTGAATATATTCTTAGTTCCATCTCTTAAGGTACAGAATACAAAATTTGGTTGAAGTCCAATGGACGATACATGCATTTATACATTGAATCTATCAGCACGCAGAAAAGCATGTTGGCAACACTGTCATGCGTGTTCTGGTCAGAAATAATCTAAAATGTTATGAAATCTTGTTCTGCCAATTTTGGATGAAATCCATTTGTTAGTTTAGAAGTTACATGTATTTTATAATTGGACTTATCATCAGGCATAGAATCATATTGGCAGCACTGACTTATATTAATTACTCCAAATTAATCTAGAATGCCAGGTGCTATACGTGTGCAAAGTATAGAGCTGTTGGCTTGCATACTTTCTGATATTTTGATATTAGGGTAAAAAAATATAGACAGCGTTTATTAACAGTTGGCAGCCCTGATTGCTCTTAAGAATATTTACAGTCATAGCTGTTATGTTGCTCATAGCACATACGTAATTTGTTTGAAATCCAACTGATAGTATAGAAGTTAAATGTATTTAAAAATTGGTCCTATCAGCAGGCTTAGAATCATGTTGGTAGAACTAACGTGTATACGTTACTCCAAATTAATCTAAAATGTCAGGTACTATATATGTGCATAGTTAAAGCTGTCGGCTTGCATACTTTCTGATATATTGGTATTTGGATATAAAAGAAATAGAGAGAGAGAGCAATTATTAACAGTTGGCAGCCCTGGTGGCTCTTAAGAAATCGCTCAGTCATATCTGTTTATGTACACATCTTATATACAAAATTTGGTTGCAATCCAAGTGATAGTTGAGAGGTTATATGCATTTAAAAATTGGACTTATCAGAAGGCTTAAATTTTTTTGGCAACACTGTCATGTATGGCCTCCTGGAAATTATACTGAAATTGTATTATCTACATGTGTGCCAATTTTGGAATAGCTCGCATGCATACCTTCCAAGATATCCAACATGGAGCTCAAATTTCTAGTGCGTTTTTTCAGCAGTTGGTAGCACTGACATAATTTTCAAACCAGAGTTTAGTGCTTTTCAGTCGGTCAACACGTGTTGACCGACTGAAAAGCACTAAACTCTGGTTTACTAAGGCAACACTGAAAATATGGCTTCAAACACCACAATAATTTTCAAATATGGGCTTGAGATATTCCGGTATACATCTTTACTCATAATAAATTTGGTTTCGATTGCTGCAGCCCTTTAGGGGTTGATAGGGGGGGGGGGACACACACACAGCCAGACAGACAGAAGGACAGACAGACAGACACACAATTTCCCGGATCGATCTCATAAGTCTACTTTTTCCTCATTTTTGCAAAATGTACACAACATCTCACCCAAGTTTAATAGCTATCGGACGAATGGTAGATGAACGCATACGGGACTTTGTTGAAACGCCCCGCACGTCGTCACTCATTTGTTGAATCTACTCGTGCGCTACCTATTGGAAAATAGATTTACAAAGCCAGAAACCTTTCCTGGAGTGAACACAACATCTCACCCAAGTTTCATAGCTATCGGACCAATGCTATATGAACGCATACGGGACTTCAGTTGAAACGCTCGCGCGTCGTCGCTCATTTGTTGAATCTACTTGTGCGCTGCCTAATGTAATGTGGTTTTACTAAGCCAGAAACCTTCCCTGGAGTGTACACAACATCTCACCCAAGTTTCATAGCTAGCGGACGAATGGTAGATGAACGCATACGGAACTTTTTTGAAACGAATCGCGCGCCATCCCACATTTTTAGAATCTACACATGTGCTACATCTGGTAAAATGAATTTATTAAGCCAGAAACCTTTCCTGGAGTGATCACAACAATTCACCGAAGTTTCATCGCAATCGGATGAATGGTATATGGACGCATACGGAACTTTGATGAAACGAATCGCACGCCATTTTGTTGAAGCTACTGGCGCGCCATCTATTGTAAATTGGATTTACCATGCATATAACATTCCCTGGTGTATGCACAACTACTCGCCAAAATTTGACCGCAATCGGAAGAAACGTATATGAACTCATCGCCAACACTCATTTGTTTAAACTACTCGCGCGCTATGTATTATAGATTGGATTCATTATGCCTATGATCATCCCGGAAGTGTGCCCAATAACTCACCAACATTTGATCGCAATCGGATTAATGGTTTTTGAACGCATAAAAAATGAACAGACAGACATTCTTTTTTTATATAGATATAAGGTAACCAATAAATATTTATTTGAAAAGCCCGCCATTTAAGAGAGCAGTTGCGCGTGGCGGCCATCTTGCCCATTAGCCCCTGTGCCAGCTATGACTCTCCCCTCCATAAGAAGAACATAGGGCAGTTGCGCGCGGCGGCCTTCTTGGCCATTAGCCCCTGTGCTAGAACCGGCTGTGGTATAATAGGCCCTGGTGGAGCAAGAATTAAGAAGACGTTGTTTCAAGTTGCCAGTGCCAGTGAAAACGAAGAGGATAATATAGAATTTAGTGATTCAGTGCTTCAGATATTTCTGGCGATGAACTGGATAATCCTGGTGCAGAGTACTCGTGGAGAAGATGGACGCACAACCTGTTACATCCATTGCCCACAATTCGTTGCAAGAAACAGACAAAAAAAAACATGTTCGACGCCTTCCTGGAGTAAAAGATGAGTCAAAAATTGTGACTTCCTGCAGTGAGGTGAGGAGATAGATTTTTCCTCCTGAAACTGTTCATGAAATTGTGGACTGCACTAACATACAAATTTCAAAATTACGTGAAAAGGGGACGCTCGAAACACTGTGAAGAAATAACTGCATTATTTGGACAATTCTCTCTCTCTCTGGCGTTTTGAACGATTCTCACGTGAATGCCGAAGACTATTGGGCAATCTCTGCCTTATTTTTTTCTAACGGCTCCCGCTACTGCCAATTCCTACTTCGACAAGTCTAAAAACATGGGAAACCGATGAAAAAAAATCACCCACAGTGAAGTTCCTTCCATTATTCTCAATAGGATGTGCTAGTCGTTTGACAACCTCTGCAGGCTTGTTCACAACAGAGTAAGGTCCAAAGGGTTGCTTTCAGATATAAACTTCCATTTTGTATCTCTGCTTAATAAATGAGAGCGTCCGCCAGAGAATATATTTAGATGCCAAATTTAGGGTGCTCTGATTTCAAACATTTAATTATTCATATTGGTCTGGAAAATTATAGTATCTTTCTATGTAAATATATATTAGATTCTTCACGAAAGCAAATACACGCATTAACATAACTTTTAACACAATCATTTGTGTATCAAGCTTCAAATTACGAAGGTGAGCGAAAATCTCACCCGCGACCACTTAGTTCGAAATATCTCCGCGACCACTGCCGGGTTAAAGATATTCCTACAATAAATCATCTTCAAGTTATCGTTCTTTGGTGTGCAAATATTCATTATATCATATTTGCTGAAAACAATTATGATTTTATAAATCTTCATACTTTTGCTGTGGAATGTATACCGCATACGGTTTACTTCATGGTTTGGAGGCCTCATAAAATATATTCCTACGATAAATCATTGGTACTGTACCCGTAAATCCGGAAAGTAGCCTGTTGGAATATCCATTGCCCCAGCTGGATTGCCCCAGCTGCACCGGCCAATTACTACATTAGAAATCGCTCCAAACATGGTCTTTAGGGATTTACACACAGCAGTTACAAGAATATTGTGGATCAACAACAAACTACATGGGGCACACCTAACTATACTTACGCTCTCGGGGACTGGGAATTCAGCTTCGCCAACAATACATCCATAATACTCTATTCCTTATATTTAAAATGAATCACACGCCAACTACACCAGATAACGAACTGAATAAATTTATTAACAATGGTAAACTAACCTAAATAAACAAAATAACAATAAACTAATCTAACAATAAAAGAAAAAGAAAACCACACAATCATACACATTTCCTTTCTACTACACATCTTACTACAATGCCGTGTAAAAATATCAACATAAAAGTCTTTGCTTGTTTAGGCCTACACTACGTAAAAAGAACGTTTAAGGAAGGCTCTTACATTCGTGGCATTCCTGAGAACGGTTTACCTTCACTAGCACGCGTCTGGAAACGCACGTGCACTAGCCTGGCTTTATTAATGAAACGTCAGCACCACGCTGCATTCAGAACTTTTTTCATTTTATGCAAGGCTGTGAATCTTCACCTGTTCATATTGTGTCACACCGCTCTCCAATCCTAACGGTGAATCATTCTGGATAGCCTACACTGAGACTGCTTTGTGTGCGTTTAAAATACACGTAAAATTAACATTCAGATCTTACAAAAATGCTCATAACTTCTATGTTCCTTTAACAATCACTGTGAAAATGTTTATACAATCTTTCATTCGCACCCCGAATTGTTCAACAATTACTCTTAACAGTGGACAATCATTCATACAAACATCTGCTCACAAAACATACGCTATTCCAAAACAATCGATTAATAAATCCTACCAAAATTATTTAACTAATTAAATCATTTCCAAAAAATATTTACATGTAATTTGTTCATTATAATATACACTATTTAGTGTTTGCAAACACGTTACTTACGAGATTCTGGCTTCTCGGTTATAATACAACTCTCAATTAATTATATACTCTGTTTTTCCACATAATCATTTCCTAACGCACCGTAATTTAGATATACTGCTTACACATCATCTTATACATGGTGTGACTACAATGGTGAGGGGGAGCGCTCCCTCTCTCTCGTGCGGATGATGTAACAACGAGAGCATTGCGTTCGGTGACACAGCACTCGGTATTTTACGCGGCTCTGGTCATAATAATATAACTTGAAGGCATTAATAAAAGCATTTATTATAACACTGTACATATTTTGTATTGTAAACACTGATAAGAATGTTGGTAATTAGGAATACGGCGTACCTCTAAACAATAGTAATGGTCCTTTAACGAGATCCACTATTTTTTCACATTGGTGAATTTACACATTTTGCGATTCAATTTTCTCTGTGAATTACCGAAACTTATTTTTAGCCTATTTTCAATTTTGAAAAAATAGGCTTATGAGATCACCTTTTGTCCGTGTGTGTGTGTGTGTGCGTGTGTGTGTGTGTGTGTGTGAGGTGTGTGTGTCCCCCTAATAAAATCTAAACGGCTGGAGCGATTTCAATGAAACTCGGTAAGTTCATAGCACTATCCCGGGCGACCTCGACCGTGCCCTTCAAATTTTGTTACGTCCCACCAATCCAACATGGCGGCTGTGCGAAATATTTCACCACCATTCAATATCTCCGAAACTGTTCCCGACATCACCCTGAAATTTATTACGGTGATAAAGGGAACTACTAGAAATTCACCTATGTAACGTTTGAAAAACTGGTAACTCCAAAACCAACATGGCGGCCACGCGAATTTGCGACTTTTAAATAGACGTTTCTCGCTATTTAACCAACCAAACCCAATGAAACATGGCACAGTATATGTTTATACACATTGTAATTCACCGCCATCTAACTTCGTTCAGTTGTTTACATAACCACAAGATGGCGGATGTGCGAAATATTTCACCGGCATTCTATATCTCTGAAACTATTAGCGATATCACCCTGAAATTTTGTACGGAAATAAAGAGCACTACTGGAAGTTCATGTATAAGACTTTCAAAAACCGGTTAACTACAAAACGAACATGGCGTCCAAGCGAATTTAAAAATTTTAAATAGACCTTTCTCGCGATTTAATGTTCCAAACGCTATGAAATCTGGTACAAGAAATGTTGATACACATTGTAATGCACTGGTATCTAATTTAGTTAAATTGTTTACATATACTTAAGATGGCGGCTGTGCGAATTTTGAATATTAAGTTTTAATTTCTTGTGTCGTAATCATGCGATCGAAGTGAAAGTTTGAATATTAAACCTACGCAATAATTTTCCTTTAATGGTACATGACTATATGGCCTATACATATAACAATCCTAAATGGCGAGCATCCGAAATATTTAGACGGTTCTCAATATCTATGAATTTTTTACAGCAACCAAACTGATTTTTTAATGTTCATAGAGACTATGAACATATGTTCACCTATAGGACTTTCAGTAACCTGGTGAGCACAAATCCAACATGGCGGCGACGCGAAGAATAAATATTAAAATGGACGTTTCTCGCAAATGAACTATCCGAGAGCCATGAAACGTTGCACGTTAAATGCTTATACAAATGTTGATCCACTGGCATCTAATTTATTTCAATTGTTTGCATAATCACAAGATGGCTGCTGTGCGTAATTTTAAAATCTCGTTTTTACTTCGTGTTTTCTAATCATGCAATTTAAGTTTGAATACCACACGTACACAATAATCTTAAGGTAATAGTACAAAAATAAAAAATCCTCTCGGCACGCCGGAAGGCGGAGATAGATTTCACCGGGCAAACTAGGGGATTGGCTATAATAGGCAAAATATGCAGGTTTTCGTAGGATGATCAGACCTCATTGATTGCAAGAAAGTATTTTACATTTGGAGGTTAAAAATCAACTTTTTTTCGTTTTTGTATGCATATTTTTATCATTTTATTGTCTTATGGGGATGGTAACCTTCTTGTCATTCGGGGTTCATTTTTATACTTGTGATCACACTGTCCTTATGCAATGTTTGGAACTGATGAGTAACTATCTGACAGTCTGTTACTTCTTCTCGCAAAATTTTATCTCCCGCAGAGATTTTTGTTGGTTCCTCAGTTTAGGGGCTGCGACAACGTGGTCATGTAACCCCGGGTGTGTAGAATCTGATAAACGGTGTTAATTGTGATGACTGTTTTAGTCTGTAATTCAGGTAAGGTCTGCAGACAGTCAATTTTAAGTAGTAGTTCCTAATTTTGTACCATATCATAACGTGAACGACACCTAGCTGTGAACTTGGCTACTAGATGCCACCGCAACCAGCAACTTGCAACGAACGTTGGAACTTCTCCTCCAAAGGAAAGCATGCTGAGGGTTTTTAGCGCTCTTAGAAAATCCGACGACTTTGGCCGGCTTTGAACCAGCGACCTTGGGCATATAAGTTCAGAATGCTACCAGTTAGCCGCTTCCCACAGTCAGATGGAAAAATGAATGTGATCTCGTGCAATGGCGTTGTCTTGGCAACCTCTGATAGCTCATCCCTCATCAATTTAGAAGCGTTGTCACGGTAACCTCTGATGGTACTTGGCATGTTCTTTAATTCCTAAATCATTTTCCTCATCCCTTGGCGTAATGGTAGGTCAGATCAAAAATTCTTTCAGACTAAGTTTTAGGTAATTATTAGGGGAATATTTTCCATTATGTACGGGTTTGATATTGTGCCTATTAAGAGAGATATGATTAATGTTTCCCGAAAAAAACACTTTTTTCCAGCCCTTTGGTCAATGGTTGGTGCTATCAAAAAACCTATTTGACATAAATTTTCGGCATTTATCCGACAAATAGCCTATTATGAACTTTGAATTGATTCGATATTTCACGTATTAAGAGAGTTATAGCGACATTTCACTTTTTCGAAAAAAAAAAGCCCCCCCCCCCCATTTTCACCCCCTTTAACCGATTTTGCCCATTAACGAACTCGACCGATTTTTAAGGGGTTAAATATTATGTAAAACATTAAAGTGATTGGTGCAAAATTACGGCAGTTATCGTGTCTACAAGAAACTGATATATATGCATATATATACACACACATATATATAAACTTTTGAACTGACGGTGGTTTGGGGTCTGGGGGATGTGAAACGCGAAGATATGTCGAAATTTTCCGGAAGTCGAAACACGGCACCCATTGCAATAGTTAGCTTTCTGATGAAATCTACCTAAAATAGGCTACATAATTTAAAATACTACCATCAACGACACCTAGCTGTGAACTTGGCTACTAGGTGCCACCGGAACCATCAACTCGCAACGAACGTTGGAACTTCCCCTCCGAAGGAAAGCATACTCATGGTTTTTTGGCGCTCTTAGTAAATCCGACGACTTTAGCCGGGTTTGAACCCGCGACCTTGGGCATAGAAGTTCAGCATGCTACCAGTTCCGATACCGAAGTCGCTTCCCACAGACATATAAAAACAGAATGTGATCTCGTGCAGTGGCGTTGTCATAGCAACTGCTGATGGCTCAACCCGTATCAATTAAAAGTAAAGTTGTCATGGCAACCACTCTTGGCACTTGGAATTTTCTTATAATTTAAATCATTTTGCTCATTCCGTGGCGTAATGGTAGGTCATATCGAAAATTCTTTCAGACAAAAGTTTTAGGTAATTATTGGAGGAATATTGTCCATTTTGTACGGTTTTGATATTGTGCCTATTAAGAGAGATATGATTAATGTTTCACGAAAAACCCACTTTTTTCCACCCCTTTGGTCAATGGTTGGTGCTATCAAAAAACTTATTTGACATACATTTTTGGCACTTATCCGACACATATTATGAACTTTGAATGGATTCGATATTTCACGTATTAAGAGAGTTATAGCGAAATTTCACTTTTTCGAAAAAAGCCCCCCATTTTCACCCCTTTCGACCGATTTTGCCCATTAACGAACTCGACCGAGATTTTATAGCGATACATGTTATGTAAAAAATTCAAAGTGATTGGTGCAACATTACGGCAGTTATCGTGTCCATATATATACATATATACATAAATTATATATAAACTTTTGAACTGACGGTGGTTTTGGGGTCTGGGGGATGTGAAACGCGAAGATATGTCGAAATTTTCCGGAAGTCGAAACATGGTACCCATTGCAATAGTTAGCTTTCTAATGAAATCTACCTAAAATCCAACCTGGCGACCATCTGAAATATTTAGACGGTTCTCATTATCTACAAATCTGTTACAGCAATTAAACTGAAATTGTGTATGTTGATAGAGGCAATTAACATGAGCAGGATATATGAAAATAGGCTGCATAGTTCTTCAAGGAACTACTTGTTCTGTTTAAGTCACGCAACCTAATATATGTTCGGGTTCGAGCTAAACAGTGATTAACCTCATATGCAATATTAATATGAGGCAATTTTCTCAAGGTCCTGCTGGTTAATTAATTGAATATATACTTATCATTTGATAGCGAATTGCCATGAAATTTATGAAACTCAGCGTCCATTGTCTTTGCAACTTCCATAAGTTCATTAGAGGGATACAAAAGATTTCCCCTTGAAATAAACTGGATCCAATATGGGCCTTCTTTACAGGGTTCAAGTACTTGAGATAATGTTCCCAAGTTTTTGTACGTATCCCTGAATCTGTGTGCTACATATCCTGTAATGTATTTTAAACCTTCGTGGTTCATTTCATCTTTAAAATCTGAGAGATCAAATTCATCGAACAATTCATTCTGATGATCGGTCATTTCAAACAAACTCTTGTTCATTTCCTCAGTTTCGCAATTTGATTCAACAAATAAACTAGAAACTAGTTTTTCTTCGTCAGGAGCATCCACGATATCAGGAATACGATTGGCAACAATCACTAACGCAGTCTGCGAGAAACAGGTGTCAGTTTCTGTTTCCATTGGTTTAATCAGGCACTTTTCGTCAATATCCTCCTCTGTATTTCCATTTACAGTAAAAACTGAAGCAGAGTGCTTGCCCAAAATGTACCATTTCAATCTATATTTAATGTCCAGAAGAGATGGGTGATCATTGGAGCCTCCCATTCCTCTAATATATGAGAAAAGGTTCTCCGAAATATCTTGATTTAGACGATAAGTTATTATGTACTCGACTTGGTACATCGGCTTCAAATTTTTAAAAAGGTTAACTAGAGACGTATTGCTTAGTAGAATTCCTTTTTGAAATGGGAGTAAGGCTTTATGTCGGCCAACTCTCATGGACGTTATCAACTCATTAACATTATTTTGCAAACTGATTTGCTTGTCTAAATCAGAATGACTCCCACATTTGTTCTTAGCATTAAATAAGTCAAACCAGTCATTTATTCATTTTATACATCTAGCCGCTTCTTCCCAGTCAATGTTTTTCATCAAACCTTTCCCTCCACACCATTCAAGAGCCTTTGATACCTGGTTTGAAAGTACTTGAGCTGCAGGCTGAACTTTTTGTCTCACTGATCCCTTTATTATGTCCAATATTAAGCTCTGACCACAAGCCCATATTCCCGGACCCCATATCACTTGTAATGACTACAACAGTGAAGCCTGCAGAATGTAGATTCGATACTATTCCAAGAATAATATCTTTTTCCATTCTTTGGTCAAAGGCATAATAAAGAGGCTGCTTCCACTGACCAATCAAACTTCGTGCCATGACAACTTGGCAAGTTTTGTGAGGGCCAATTTTCTGCTGGTTGCTTCTGTCGATACACATGCGATTTGAAATATAAATTTCGTCAAATGCCAATACAGTCAAGCGTTCCAATTCGGTTAGTCCTGCTGATTTATATTTCATTAGTTTCACAACATCATGCAAAACACCCTGCTCTAAATTCAAACATTAGTCCAATCACGTAACGTCGTCAGTCCTGTCAAGGGATAGTTATTAGCCCTTAAAACCGGTAGGCTTTAGGGCTTACACTTCTGAGTGATATAGCCGCTGCTATATCGTCAGAACACCAATTGACTTTCTTACCTTTCTCTGTACTTAATAAATGTTTTATTTGACCTGGAGTGATGACTTTACCCAGTATCGTCTGAATTTCTTTGCAACGACTGTTCTTCAGATCGGCGATTTCTTTCTTCAACGCCGAATGGTCTGCACATAAATCATCGTACTTTTGTTTCCAAGCTTCGGATTCATCACGAGCCTCCTCAACTAATTTCTTCAATGTGTTGACCTCATCTTCATGAAAACGAGTGCTTAGAAGGAAAGACATTCGTTGAATTATCAGGTTTATTTTTTTAACTTATATTGGAACTAGAGTAGTCTACGTTTCTATTCACAAGAGAAATATTCCTTTCGTATGACCACTAAGCTACGGCTACATGAAGGTCAAGATTAGATTAATACTATAGCTACACCAGGCTTTAATTAAACTCATGATATCAATGTCTCAACGATCAGGTGAAAGCAGTGCTTTACTCCGCTAGTTACCTCTCTTCCATGAATCATAATGAACCTTAGTTGTATTGTGCGTGTAAAATAAACAAATTCACCTTTTATTATTAAATGAGACTTCAATGTTCAAAAACAAAAAGAAGCTTACCTTATTAACTCCTTCGCATTCAAGCAGCTATGTTTAGATTGTATTCCTTCGGTGAGTGTTTCATTGTTTTGTATAATTTCACTTATAACACTTTAACAACGCCTCTTTTCCAGCCTCATCGACCGACTTTCAGCTTCTTCCGGAGATCTTTTCCTTTTCTTTTGTGTAATTTGAGTGGATTTTGGTAGATTTTCATTTGGAATGGCATCTAATTTTAAAGTTCTACTGTGCACTGGAGTATAGTTCAACAATTGCTGTCGAAGTGGAATAGCAAACCTGTCTTTAGTGAAATGAAGAGAACATACTCGAGCTGAAATCATAATAATAATAATATTAATATTGTTAATAATAATAATAATAATGTTAATAATAATAATAGACCCCAATAATCTCCACTCGTAATTGTTATTTGGTTTGCCTATTCATTTCTATAATATTCTTTAATATCTCAGTTTGAAAATGCGTCCAGAGCTATTGCAATGTTTTAATTTTAGAGAGAAATAATTTAAAGAATGATTTACTGTTCTGCTCACAACAGACAGATTAGTTTTAGAAATCATAACTTACCATGCTTTAAATTAAACATGTCCTCCCTCCTGCAAGCTGTGACCCATGAGCTCGCTACATCTTAGTCTTGTGGAAAATACAAAGTATTTTATATTAGACCCTTTTGTTTTCCTGGAGTAGTTGTTGCAACCATACATAGCAAAATTCGGCATTGCATCCCACTTTCCGTCGACAGAGATTAAGAAATACAATACTTTCACTAGCAACGCACACACTTGTCAACATTAGCATGTTTCAATCGACTGCTGATCACGCGCTTGACTCCTGCCTATAGCCACAACTCGCAGTTGCCCCCGTTCTGACGTCATCCGCACGAGAGAGAGGGAGCGATCCGCCTCACCATTGTAGTTACACCATGGTCTTATATAGGTTTCATTACATTGTCGGTCTAATACAATCGACTGATTAAGGTTAACTGTACATAATTACATAACTTCGGGTTTAATAAAATATAATAATTGTAACATTGACATGAGTAGACAATCGTTCTCTAGTTGTATTACCGCTAAAACCCTTCTGTCAACACAGCTAAAACGTTATTTCACATGAACTGCACTACTTGTATACAATGACTCTTATCATGATCCATGCCTTCTTATCAAAGAACAACAATACTTTGACTTCCCTTAAAATGCGGAACTTCCTTCGCACGAGCACTTCATAGCTCTACAAATCCTCATATCACAATATATATGGCATAAACAATTATCATCCACTATGTTAAACAATAACCAAAAAGGATTAATTGTTATAAACATTTCTTCTGTAGGAACTTTCTCAAATAATTGCATGATCCTCAGTATCGTTTCACATGACTAATGATCTACAATTATACCTACTTAAGTTCTTCAAACGAAACTCCCAATCATAATGAACGATATCAGACTGTCGTGATTGACCTCATAAAGTTTACTCCACAAAAAGATAATTAACTGTTAACTCGTCTGTCGCATATACATGTAATAAAAATAATACTTCTGTCTCACTTCACTGATCAATCTTTAAATTGTTTATCATTGTAATATCGCGTCGACATAATGACGTGACGTTACACAAATAGTGTAAAATAACACACATGTTATTTATAGTGTCAAATAGAATTCAATCTTGACCGGGATAAACTAGCTTTGAATTCCTAGCCAAAGATTTGAATAATCTCCTATCAAAAGGTATTTCCTCTAAAATATTAAATGAACAAAGCTCTCAGCTTTACAAATAATAAAAAGGTTTGTCAATGCCGTAATGTTTTTCCACTCTACACAAAGAATGTTTATAGGGATTAAGACTTCAGTCTTATCAAACGACTAGTATTTCCTAGATTGTCGACAGTTTATGTACAATAATGATATAACAATATCATTCGATGTTTCTTCTGTTCTTGAAGTTAGATGTTGTTACATTAAAGTGCTCAAATTAAATTTAAAAATAATTTAATTTGACGCTATGACACAATGTCAGAATACTTGGTTTAAAAAAATTATTAGAATTCGAGAGTTGAAACGACTAGTCTTCTATGAGGCAATATCATTCCTCAAACAAAAAAGTCCTCTCGGCACGCCAGAAGGCGGAGGTAGATTTCACCGGACAAACTTGGGGATAGGCGAAAATAGGCAGAATATGCAGGTTTTCGTAGAAGGATCAGACCTCATTTATTGCGAGAAGGTATTTTATAATTGGAGCTTAATTAACTTTGTTTTTCGTCATTTTATGCTTATTTTAAACATTTTATTGTCTTATGGGAACGGTAACCTTCTTGTCATTTGGGGTCCATTTTTATACTTGTGGTCACACTGTCCTTATGCAAGGTTTCGACACTGATGTGTAACTATGTAACGGTCTGTTACTTCTTCACGCAAAATTATATCTCCCGCAGAGATTTTGGTTGGTTCCTCAGTTTAGGGGCTGCGACAACGTGGTCATGTAACCCCGTGTACTTAGGGATGGCTGTATTAGTCTGTAATTCAGGTAAGGACTGCAGACGGTCAATTTCAAGCAGTAGTTCCTAATGTTGCTACCAGGTACTACCGTCAACGACACCTACCTGTGAACTTGGCTAATAGATGCCTCCGCAGCCAGCAACTCGCAACGAATGTTGGAATTTCCCCTCCAAAGGAAAGCATACTGAGGGATTTTTAGCGCTCTTAGAAAATCCGACGACTTCGGCCGGCTTTGAACTCGCGACCTTGGGCATAGACATTCAGCATGCTTGCTACCAGTTATGTCACCGAAGCCGCTTCACACTTAGTCAGATGGAATTCTGAATATGATCTCGTGCAAGTGCGTTATCTTGGCAACGTCTGATGGCTCATCCCTCATCAATTTAGTAGAGTTGCCATGGCAAGCACTGATAGCTCTTGGTATTTTCTTATAATTCCGAAATCATTTTTCTCATCCCTTGGCATAATGGTGGGTCATATCAAAAATTCTTTCAGACAAAAGTTTTAGGTAATTATTAGGGGAATATTGTCCATTTCGTACGGTTTTGATATTGTGCCTATTAAGAGAGATATGATTAATGTTTCCCGAAAAAACCACTTTTTCCCACTCCTTTGGTCAATGGTTGGTGATATAAAAAAAAACCTCTTCAAACATAAATTTTTGGGCTTTATCCGACACATAGTATGAACGTTGAACGGATTCGATATTTCATATATTAAGAGAGTTATAGCAATATTTCGCCTTTTCGAAAAAAAGCCCCCCATTTTCGCCCCCTTCTACCGATTTAGCCCAGTAACGAACTCGACCGAGATTTTATAGGTATACATATTCGGTAAAAAGTGATTGGTGAAAATTTACGGCAGTTATCGTGTCCACAAGAAACTGATATATATACTTTTGAACTGACGGTGGTTTTGGGGTCTGGGGGATGTGAAACGCGAAGATATATCGAAATTTTCCGGAAGTCGAAACATGGTAGCCTACCCATTGCAATAGTTAGCTTTCTAATGAAATCTACCTCTGGTTGGTTCCTCAGTTTAGGGGCTGCGACAACGTGGTCATCTAACCCCGTGTACTTTGGGTGAGTGTAGAATCTGTCTGATAAACGGTGTGAATTGTAATGGATGTATTAGTCTGTAATTCAGGTAAGGACTGCAGACGGTCAAATTCAAACAGTAGTTCCTATAGTTGCTACCAGCTACTACCGTCAATGACACCTAGCTGTGAACTTGGCTACTGGATGCCACCCCAACCAGCAACTCGTAACGAACGTTGGAACTTCCCCTCCAAAGGAAAGCATCCTGAGGGATTTTAGCGCTCTTAGAAAATCCGACGACTTCGGCCGGCTTTGAAACCGCGACCTTGGGCATAGACATTCTGCATGCTACCAGTTACGTCACCGAAGCCGCTTCCCACTTAGTCAGATGTCAAATTCAACCCCTGGCACCATCCAGCCCATGACGGGTTAAGGCCGACCAAGCGACCACTGCCCAGCCATTTGGCCTGCAGATATTGGGGTGACGCGTGATCAGCGCGTCGGGTCCCCTCGGCCGTTAATATTGGTATTCGTGATCGGGGTGCTCTCTCACTGTCAGACAGCTACTCAATTGTCCTCACGAGGCTGAGTGCACCCCGTTCCAACCCTCACGTCAGTTTTAAAATCCCTGACGGAGCCGAGGATCGAACCCGGGGACGCCGGGTGAGAGGCAGGCGCGCTACCCCAACACCACGGGGCTGGCTTAGTCAGATGGAAATACTGAATCTGATCTCGTGCAATTGCGTTGTCATGGCAACGGCTCATCCCTCATCAATTTAGTAGTGTTGCCATGGCAACCTCTGATAGCTCTTGGCATTTTCTTATAATTCCGAAATCATTTTTCTCATCCCTTGGCGTAATGGTGGGTCATATCAAAAATTCTTTCAGACAAAAGTTTTAGGTAATTATTAGGGGAATATTGTCCATATGTACGGTTTTGATATTGTGCCTAATAAGAGAGATATGATTAATGTTTCCCGAAAAACCCACTTTTTCCCACCCCTTTGGTCAATGGTTGGTGCTATAAAAAAACTCTTCAAACATAAATTTTTGGGCTTTATCCGACACATAGTATGAACGTTGAACGGATTCGATATTTCACATATTAAGAGAGTTATAGCAATATTTCATTTTTCCGAAAAAGGCCCCCCAATTAACCCCCTTCGACCGATTTAGCAGTAACGAACTCGACCGAGATTTTATAGGTATACATATTCGGTAAAAAATTCAAAGTGATTGGTGCAAAATTACGGCAGTTATCGTGTCCACAAGAAACTGATATACATATATATATATATATATATATATATATATATATATATATATATATACATACATAAATTATATATAAACTTTTGAACTGACGGTGGTTTTGTGGTCTGGGGGATGTGAAACACGAAGATATGTCGAAATTTTCCGGAAGTCGAAACATGGGACGCATTGCAATAGTTAGCTTTCTAATGAAATCTACCTAAAATTTTTAATGTCAGTTCCACAACTGATCCGTAGAATAAAATTGAAAAATAGATGAAAGGCAATCATCTCCTAAATAATCTTGAAGCATAAAAATCTTAGCACACATCTGAAGGGTAAATACATGAGAACACTGAATTACATGAAATGTGAAGATATGGAGTAAGATCGTTGGCTCAGGATGTCACTAATCAAGCTCTATACTAAAAATAAGAGACACAGCTACCTTATTTGGACGAAAACTTGAAGATCTATGTAAGTATTCACACAATACTTAAGTTTTTTCCTCAGTTCAGGATACTGAGCTGTATCTGCATTCGAACCTCAGATCTGCGACCTCAGAGATAGGAAACGTCCCTCTCTGGAATTCACCAACATTCGCCTGGGCTCGAACGACATCCTTCTGGCAAATTCTTCTGTTGTTGCTGGGTTACCCCTAGCATCTTGACAAATCTTTTCTGTAGAATCTTCATTCTCCGTCACAAATATGTATCATCCTCATCATTGGAATATAATTTATAGAAATATTCATATAAATAGTGAATGAAATATTTCTGTTGCTAATTGATGTTACATTAGTGTTCGTGGACTGACGAAAATGTACAAGATGGACGTACACTACGTCTGTATTCAAGAATACGTTGTCTAACGAAGTTCCATCGTTGTATCTTAAATTCTGTTATCGAATATGTCTCTGGCGCATTGCTCTTTAGTTCATCATATCAACAGTGTTAATTATGTTAAATGAAACCACTTGAAGGATAATGATAGTCATTATGATAATGTTTATTTGCTGCGCCAATGTTAAAAGTTCTTCGCTTGAACTGCGTTCGCCAACTTGACGTTGCAATCTAAAATGATATTCAGCTTTATTTCCAACACATTTGAAAATCTGTCTTAACAGGCTTATATTGTCGAAACGGTAAATTTTAGAACGCTCGACTTTTAACAGAATATAGTATTCGACCTGTTCTTTATATATATTCACTTAGTTCAACTCATATCTCAATTATATAAGAGATATACTAATTTCAATGTTCCTCACAACTTCATATAAAATGGAAGTGCAGTAATCTACTACGATCTACCTTGCTATCCTCGCGTCTCCACAAGTCGACAGTCGTCCCACTCGAACAAAGCTTTGGGATCACCGTTAACCCAGTAAAAACACTTCCTCACTCTTCAAAGACTGCTGGAATAAGAACATCGATCCTTGGATCTCCCCCTCCAAGTCGAAATTTTGGCGGCCATATCAATCTCCCACTATAATTTTAGCGCGTAGATTACTAATGCTTATAACAGCGTAGATTAACCGATCTGCGGTTTTTAAAGTATCAGACATAATTTCTTTTAATATTCTCTTCATTACCAAATAAGAAAATCTTCTTCTCAGGGCCTAAATGCATAATTTCACCAAATTATATAGTTGAAGTCGATCCCGTCTTCAATAAGACCTCTTCTCATTGGCTCTGGGCTGGGATCCAATAGCATAATTTATAACAATATTTATAATATTAATTTCCAAACTCACTGTTGCTATGCCAATTTTAGCCTTCTAGAAGCGTCTATTGTGCAATATATCACGTGATCAGGCTCTCCCACGGCCTCGAGCTTGTAACACTACCCTCCTGTGACACACTTCCAGAATTTATATTTGCTGGTTAAATTTTATCATGGGGACGGAAAATACTCTCATTTTGTCCGAGAATAATTCAATTTTCGGGGGCAGTACCACGACGTACCTCGCGCATGCACACCGGTCAGGATTTAGCACTGGAATATTACAAATAGTTATTTCAATGACTAACAGAGTTCACTGTTAACAAGGGATTTGCGCTCCTGGCAAAACTAATAGATCATCGGCTTTTTGATATCTCGTGAACCAATAAGGCTAGGGACTTGTATGAGGTGTTCTAGGACTCGGGGTGACACATCCGGTTTACCTATAGACCCCTTAATTTAACCACAGGACCCAAAACTAATAGGTCATCGGCTTTTTAATATCTCACGAACCAATAATGCTAGGAATTTGTATGAGTTGTCCTAGAACTCGAGGTGACGACCCCTGTTATCCTATAGCCCCCTCAATTTAACCAAAGGACCCAAAACTAATAGGTTATCGGCTTTTTAATATCTCGTGAACCAATGAAACTAGGGAATTCTATGAGGTGTTCTAGAACTCGAGGTGACACCCCCACCCCCGTTTTCCTACAACCCCCTTAATTTAACCAAAGGACTCAAATTAAGTAGGTCATCGGCTTTTTAATATCTCGCTAACCAATAATGATAATGTTTTGTATGAGGTGTCCTGGGAGTCAGGGTGACGCCCCCCCCCCCCGTGTTTCTATCCCCCTCTTAATTTAACCAAAGGACCCAAAACTAATAGGTCATCGGCTTTTTAATTTCTCGCGAATCAATAATGCTAGGGACTTGTATGAAGTGTCCTAGGAGTCGGGGTGACGCGCCCCGTTTTTCTATCCCCTACTTAATTTAACCAAAGTACCTACAACAAAAGCGTCATCAGTTTTTTAATATTTAGCAAACCAATAATGCTGTATGTAATGATGTAGGACTCGGGTGGCGCCCCTTTTCCATGATTTTGTGATTTGCAGAGATGGGTAAATCCAGAGCAGAATATATGTGAAATTATCGACAAAAAATACGGGAGAAAAAATTAAAAAGTGGAGGAGTACGGCCGAAAAATTTGGACTTCACATATATTTCATCTCAATTTCATAGTAGGATAACATGCCAGATGTCACACGTCATATGCGACTACTGTAGGGCTCGTAATTTCTTTGGTATAACATATTTGGTGAGAACGTCACTTCATTACTTCTCCTGGTAGTATGCATGGATGCATTGTATGTAATTGTTCTCAGTGCAAATAGCATACTACTTTCATATAATAACATAGTAACGTATGTCAGCAAAGCTCAAACAGCAATAAATACTACTTGAACAACAAACATCATAATGAAAATAAAAATGTCATCAGAATGGACAATTTAAATGAAAGGAGTGTCCATAACTTTATTTTATAGAACAAAATTGGAAATGTTGAGATCACCTAGCAACTTCCTCGATGAATTTATACTGATTTTTCTTTCACACAGATCTATTAGTGTTTTTGATGTAGCCTTCTAAATGTTATAATATAACAGTATTTTACCAAGAAATATAACTTATTTTTTCAATAAAACAAATTTTTTAACAAATGTTCATTATTCATTCATAATCTGCTTTTGGATGGGGACATATATTTTCACAGTTTTAGTACATAACATTCTCAAATTAACGCTCTATAGGGCACAATATTAGCGAAGATGTGTTATTTGTATTTATTTTAATTTCATTTTAATTATTTTAGCATAATGAATTTTAACTTTTGTTTCCTTTAGAATTTTATTGTTCATACGAGTATTTTTTTAAATTTCATTTTTCAGAACTTCTTATAAGCTTAATAATTTTCAATTTTTACAAGCGTATTTACATTTAGCTAATTTTCACTTGTAAAAGAGTAGGCTTATGGGATCACGTTTTGTATGTGTCCCCCCCCCCCCTGATAAAATCTAAATGGCTGAAGCGATTTCAATGTAATTCGGTCAGTATATACTAATACCTTGTCAAACCTCGACCGTGCCTTTAAAATCATAATATGTTTCACCACTCAAACATGGCGGCCACGCGAAATATTACACCGGCATTCACTAATAGATAATCACGTATGTAATTTTTGAAATAGTGTTAAGTAGAAAACGTACATGGCAGACAAACGAAATTGAAACTTTAAAATCGATCAATTGAAAACGGATCAACAGATTTCGTTCAAAATTTGCAAATGGCTATAAGAATATCCCGGAATCACTTTAGGATGTAAATTTCAACAAAACATCCAATGCGCTTAAGGGGACCAGTAGGTGCCCCATTATATTTACCTTGGATTTACTCGTGTGATATGTCGTACGAAAGGTCTTTTATAGCTCTATACATCAAAGTTAATCTCATTACTTCCAGTAACGAAGAATAATTTATTTTCCACGATTTTTCTCTTTTGCGGTCAGAATCAAGACCATATTTTAGGGTGTTTTCTTTTATACCGATGGTGGCACTGATCGTACGAAAGTCTCGACACTGACGTCTATCTGTTTAACAGTCTGTTATTCCTTCATGCAAATATTATCTCTTACAGAGACTGAATGAAAGCAGAATGAGACCTCGCGAAATGGTGTTGGCATGACAACGTTTATCAATTTCGCAGAGCGGGTATAGTTTTCTTGCAATATCTCGAAAACCGTTCGTTTTAGGGCCTTAAACGCGGGGTTCGTGGTTCCCACCGAATGTTGCTCCTTGCATTGCTACACGCGAACATGATCTGTTTTATTTATATAGCTGGATAATGGGGTCGAAAAACATCGTGATTTTGAGTCTAATTTTATAGTCTCTGTGTCGCTTATTGTATGTGAGTATTTGGATCTTCACGACGGTTTACCAAGGTATTATTGTTTCTATTTTGTACGGTATGCTTTCTTACTGTTTATAGATTTAATGTTTGTTAGTTGAATTCTTCTGTTTGCAAATTATTAACTGATTTTTGTCGTGTTCTACCATTATGTGCAACCTAAATTCACTGACTACTGTGACGTGTTCTACCGACTCTCCCATTAGTTTATTAAGTTTGCCTTATAAATCTCACTGGTCAATTGCGCTAACATAATTCAATAAAATTGGTAATTCTTTTTTTCACGACCAAGGAAATCCCGCACAAGACACAGCGTTAACCTGTAAATGTACCTGCATTTTAATTGCTTGGCCATTATTGCCAATATACAATCTTTTTGGATTCCTTTATAGGGAGGTGAAAGGTGTTGAGCGTTTACCTCTCGTAGTTAAGTACCGCAGGTGCACTAGATAAGGATTTAGGTAAGGCACCATTCGCTAGGCCTTTTTGGGTTCCCGAATTGACAACAAGAGCTCGCTGGTTACCCATCTCGGTGTTGCTAGGCGAAACCACTCACAAGACACGGCATCAACTTAGAAATATCGATGTGTTTCAGAATCATGGCATGATACATAGTTTGCACAATATTACTTACTGCGGAGATGACAATTGCTACAAAGCTTGATGTATTTTTAGCATACTATTATTCACTTCCAAATGTACAGTAGTATGAGGACATTAAACGATGGGTGATCAATATTTAAGAAAGCTTATTTAAATTTTACTACATAGAAGCCTCCGTGGCTTAGGCGGCAACACGCCGGCCCCTCACCACTGGGTCTGTGGTTCATGACTATAAACACACTTTATTTCATTCTTTTGTTTTAGGGTCTTTTAATATTCTACGTGTGTTGTTTTCCGTGTATGAGGGTGTCAGTATTGATTTCACCTGAGGAAAGAGAGTTTTGGTAAATATAGATCAGATACAATTTCTTACTTATATTATTTTTTTCGTAAAATTTTTCATTTCTTAGAACCTGCCTCATTTTGGTGTACGGTTTTCACTTTAAGATTTGGTCATCTGGGTAATATAGTGTTTTGAGTAGGTTTAGTTTGTCTCTTGGCCACATGATTTCTCTCCACTCGAATGAGTAGTTCATATTTAAGTGTAAGTGGACACACAGATTCATAGATGATATTTAGTATGTATTTCTTATTTTCGGTATTCAATGTTTCCATAATCAAATGCATATATATATATTATCATGCAGCTGGGATTCTAAGCGTTTATTTGCGGACTTCCATTATCCACTTCAAATGTTGCTGTTCGACAAAACACGCAAGGCTAACACAATTAAGAAAAAGAAATTCATTGGCCCTCAAAATGTGTGAGTTAGAATAATAATGCATACAATGGCTTAAGTAGGCTCCTTAAATATTCAGTTATATTAGCGAAACATCAGGATTAATCTATAAGCTACAAGCAGTATAAAGCCGTCGTACCCTCCTATTTAATAACTTCAGCAAAATATTTGATCAGATGGAAATCACGCTAGAGGACTTTGTGTGTCAATCATATTGCTCATTATAACAACGACCTTCCTCCGGGTAGCACACATTACGACAATGCGAGCAAGGGTACGATCACTTAATATCCAATTGTGATCCCGAACAACGCCGGGCATAACAGCTAGTATATGTGTATATAAAAAAAAGGATGTTCGTTTGTTCGTATTTTATGCGTTCATTAACCATTCATCCGATTGCGATCAAATTTTGGTGAGTTGTTGTGAAAACTTCCGAAATCATTATAGGCATAGTCAATCCAATTTACAATGGACAGCGCGCGAGTATTTTAAACAAATGAGTGTTGGCGATGCGTTCATATAGCCTACAATTCATCCGATTGTGACCAAATTTTGGTGGGTTGTTTGGCACATTTCCGGGATGGTTATAGATAGATAGATAGATAGTTTTATTATTTCCATTTGATGAAATAGATGTATACAAAACATTTTTGATATAGGACACGTCAAAATTTAATTCTATAAAATAAAAGTACTAATAGGTATATACAGTAATACTAATACTGTAACTATTTATAACTTATTATAATAACAGATCTTAAGAGATACAATCTTATTGGACAACTATTTACCCCTTATTCTATTATCATAATGTGAAAACTTCATTCTGTAAATACAACAACTTACAGCTAGGTATTACAATTAAATTAGAAAATTAAAATATAATTATAGATTTCATCGTTTCTATACACTAAGATATTCAACTAGAGAGCAAAAACAATGGCACTGCAGATAAGCTTTCAACATTCTATCAAAGGTTTTTATTTTTGGGGCAAGTTTTATATACTGAGGTAGTTTATTGTATAATTTAACTCCTGTGTGATAAGTTCCTTTTTGATATATGCTTGTGTGTGTGTTTGTGTGTGTGTGTGTGAAATATGATTGTTTTGGTTTTGACTTGTGCTATGCCTAAGGACATCATTGTTTGTTTTAAGAAAAACATCCTTATTCATTAAATTCTTTTTACAAAACATAATACTTTCAAAGATATATATGCAAGGCAGAGGGAGAATGTTTAGGCATAGGCATAGCTAACCCAATTTAAAATAGATAGCGCGCCAGTAGATTAAACAAATGCATGTTGGCGATGCGTTAATATACAATTCATCCGATTGCAATCAAATTTTGGTGAGTTGTTGTGCATACGCCAGGAAAAGTTATAGGCATAGTAGATCCAATTTACGATAGATGGCGCGCGAGTAACTTAAAAAAATGGCGTGCGTTTGTTTCATTAAAGTCCCACATGCGTTCATATACCATTCACCCCAATGCGATTAAACTTGGGTGAGATGTTGTGTACACTTCAGGGAAGGTTTCTGGCTGAGTAAATCCACTTAACAATAGGTATCGTAAAAGTAGATTAAACAAATGAGCGACGACGTGCGAAGTGTTTCGACAAAGATCCGTATGCGTTCATATACAATCGTCCGATAGCGATAAAACTTGGGTGAGTTATTGTGTACACTCCAGGGAAGGTTTCAGGCTTAGTAAATCCATTTTATAACAGGCAGCGCACGAGTGGATTCAACAAATGCGCGAAGACGCGCGAAGTGTTTCAACAAAGTCCCGTGTGCGTTCATATACCATTTGACCGATAGCGATGAAACTTGTGTGTGATGTTGTGTACACTTCTGGGAAGCTTTCTAGCTTAGTAAATCCACTTTACAGTAGGTCGCGCAAGAGTAGATTCAACAAATGAGCGACGGCACGTGAATCGTTTCATCAACGTCCCGTATGCGTTCATATGCCATTCATCCGATTGTGATGAAACTTAAGTGAATTGTTGTGTACACCCGAGGAAAGGTTTCTGACACAGTAAATCCATTTTACAATAGATAGCGCACGAGTAGATTCAACAAATGGGTAACGGTGCGCGTATCGTTCAAACGAAATTCCATATGTATTCATATTCTATTCATGCGATTGCAATGACATTTGGTGAAATATTGTTTCCTCTCCCACGAAGGTTTCTGTTTAATTGAATCCAGCTTACAATTGGTAGCGCACGAGTAGATTTAACTGATAAGCGACAGCGTGTGAATCGATTCAACAATGTCCTGTATGCGTTCATATAACATTCATCCGAGTGAGATAAAACTTTGGAGAGCTGAGAACAGTCCTGCGAAGATGTTATTTAGGCCCTTGTGTTTTGAATGGTAATTAAATGCCGAACCTTAAATTTACTACAACGTCTCAATATACACGCAATTATATATACAGGTATATTAGCAACTAGTTCGTGAAGAAATATATGGCCTATTTTCATACACCCTAATTATGTTAATTGCCTCTGTAAACATACAAAATTTCAGTTTGATTGCTGTAATACATTCATTGATATTGACAGCCGTGTACATTTTTCGAATGTTCGCCATGTTGGATTTTTATATATTTAGGCCTCAGAGTTATGTACTATTACATTAATATTATATTGTAGGTGTATTACTCAAACTTAAATCGCATGGTTAGGACACAACAAATAAAAACCAAATTTTAAATTTCGCACAGCCGTCATCTTCTGGTTATGAAAACAATTGAAATTAATTAGATGCCAGTAGATTAATATTTGTATAAGCATTTACCGTACCTAGTTTCACTGCGCTTGGATGGTTAATTCGCGAGAAAAGAAATGTTTCAATTTCGCTTGGCCGCCATGTTCGTTTTGTAGTTAACAGGATTTTGAGCGTCTCATAGGTGAAATTTTAGTAATGCCGTTTATCACCGTACAACATTTCTGGGTGATTTCAGTAAAGGTTTCGAAGATATAGAATGCCGGGGAAATATTTCGCACAGACGTCATGTACAATTATTTATGGCATAGTTCATCGTATATTATTGATATAGTATTAATGCCTGCCTGTTTACCATCTCTGGATGAATACAGTAAATTTGCATTTGTCTGTTGGCACAGGTTAGAGTAAAATGAGGATTTTCACCAATGTCTCAGTCACTTTCATGGCTGTGATTATTTGGAAGCTACTGAGTTACGAGCGGTGCTGAGTATTGGACTCAGGGCACAGCTAGTGCCTGTAGGTGTTGTTAAAGGTTCTGCTATTACGGTTAGTACAGCTTTACTGACTCAGTGAGGAATGCAATGGCAAACTACAGTACCTCATTCCTCACCTTGCCTAGTATGCCTCATTATAGTGCTGCTTCGGTTTTGTGGGCTTCTACTTCATAACCAATGGTGGTGCTTTTAGAGGATCCAACCAGCCTCCAGCCTGATAGACAGACAGACAGCCGCCATGTTAGATTGGTGAGACGTAATAAAATTTGAAGGGCACTGTCGGGGTCGGCTGAAATAGTAATATGACCTCACCTAGTTTCCTTGAATTCGCTCCAGTTGTTCATATTTTATTATGGGGGGGGGGAGGGCACACACACACGCGCGCGAACAATAGGTGATCTCATAAGTTTATTTTCTCATGGATGAAAATTCACAAACCCTCAATATTATTTATGAACTTAGATGTTCACTGACCTGATCACGAGTACAGGACAATGCAAGAGTCACCTTGTTGTCGTTTAAATGCTTAATTTTACACACACGAGTTCATTACACCATATGCCAATCTTGGCTAAACTCTATCCCAATCCAATGTTTAATGTATAGACCTACATCTAGAATAATGACGAAATTGGTATTGTAATAAAGGTAATTTTAATTTGTTCGAAATATACATGAATAGTGTAGCCTAAAAGAGTACTACTCCCTGTTTAATACAGATTCCATCCATGCATTATGCTATACTTTGTGTCTACGGCTCAAATACTTAGAGAGAGTTATTAGGAATTAGGTAGATCTTCTGATCATGAAAATAAGCACATGCGGCATACACACAATGTATAAAATAACACAGTTATCCATTGAATGTCATGAAAGTTAAAAGCAGTTAATCATTGAACCTATCATCACGCGTAGAATTATGTTGGCACCATTGACAAGTTTGGGCTTTCGAAATGCACCTGCAAAATTATTGTCTACACACGTGTGCAAAATTTTGAATTATTTGCCTGGATACATTGAGAATATGGTTGAAAATTATAGAGACCATTAATCAAAAATTGGCAGCCCTGGTGACTCTGATTAAATTCTTGGTTGCATCTCTTGAGGTGTAGAATGTACATAAAACAATTAGTAAAAATCCAATGGACGATACGGACGTTATATTCGACATTGAATCTAGCAGCACGCATGTTGGTTACAATTCCATGTATGTGTTACACAGAATTAATGTGAAATGTTATGGTCTCTACATGTGCCAATTTTGGAAGAAAAAGAATTGTTAGAAAGGATGTTACATGCGGCTGAACATTGAACCTATTAGCATGCGTAGAATCATGTTGGCAGCACTGTCGTGCATCGGCTACTCAAAATTAATCCAAAATCAAAACTGTTAGCCTGTATGCTTTCTGATATATTGAGATTAGGATAAAATGAATATAACTTACAACACATTTATCATCAGTTGGCAGGACTGGTGGCTCTACGGAATACCCATAGTCATGTGTGGTATTGTACAAAAAGCTTATACGAAATTTAGTGGAAATTCAACTGACAGTATAGAAGAAACATGCATTTTAAAATAGGCCCTATCAGCAGGATTAGAAACAGGTTGGCAACACTGTCATGTAAGAGGTCCTGAATATAAACTGTAATCTAATATATAAAAATTAGATGGTGTTTGTCTGTCTGTCTATTACTCAATCACGCAAGAACCACTGGTCCGAATTATATGAAATTTTGCATGGATGTAGCTGATTTACCAGGTTTTCATATGGAATACTTTTGATTTCGATATTTTGAACTATTTAAAAATGGCGACTAGTTTTATATTTCCATTTCAAATAAAAAGAGAAAGCTAAGAAATAGCAAACTTTTGATGGCACATGCGAGCTTTAAAATTTAATTTTCTACCCGAAAGGTCCTTATCACTTTTCGTGTATGTCTAACGGTTAGCGAGTAAAACCTAAATATGTCTTACAAAACACGGTCAACGCCGAGCGATGTTAGTCTATGTTAGTCTCTACATGAACGGTTTTATGTATAGAGATAGTTTGTGGGGCCCGAAACGAGACGTGATTTTGAGTCTAATTTTATACTCATTGTGCCGGTTATTGTATGTGAGTATTTGGATCTTTAAGCTGTTTTACAATGTTATAGTGCGTTCTACTTTGCACGGCATGCTTTCATCCTTTTTATCGATTTGTTTTTAGTTAAATGAATATTTCAGTTGGCCAATATTTATCTGCTTTTTGTTGTTTTTTACCGTGATCAGAAACCCAAATTCATAGACGAATGTGTTGAAGACTAACGACTGTCTCATTAGTTTATTTAGTGTTCATATTAATTTTACTGCAGAACTGGGCTAATTTATTTCAATAATGTTGGGATTTTGCCTTTCACGGCCAATAAAAAACGCAAAAAACACGGCGTAAACCTAGAAAGGTTGTTGAGTTTTAATTGCTTGGCCCTGAAATTCAGTATACAATCATTTTGGAAGCCTTTATAGGAAGGTGAAAGACTGTTTTAGTGTTTAGCTCTCGCAGGAAAGTAGCGGAGGTGTACTAAATAAGAGTTGAGGTATCGCACAGTTTGCTACTCCTTTGGTAGTCCGCAAATAGACCACAAGAGCCCGCTGATGAACCATCTCGGAGTTACTAGGCGTAATCTCGCACAAGACACGGCATAAACTTAGACAAAATTTCTGTGATTAATTTGTTTTTGTTATTATTACTTGGGATGATTGAAGTTTGTTCCGTTACTGTTACTCTTTATCATGACATGGTACGTAGTTTCCGCAATATTACTTATTGCGGATATGATAATTTATTGTTATCAAGTTTGATGTACTTTTGGCATATTGTTTATGTGTTTAAATATAGTATGAAGACGTTAAACGATAGTGTTCAATATTTAAGAGAGGTTATTTAACTTTTACTACATAGAAGCTGATATTTATTTCCAACTAGCTAAAGTACCCGTGCTTCGCTACGCGTCATAGATAAATTACAATGTGAAGGTGACAGTTAAAACAGGGGATAGGCGAGGTGCTGCGCAGAGGGAGATTAAGGATGGAACATATTGTCCAACTACACCGCTCAGCGTTGACCGTGTTTTATAGCACAAATTTAGGTATTACTCGCTAACGGTTGGAGATACCTTTCGGATAGAAAATGTAATTTTAAACCTCGTATATACCATCAAATGTTTGCTATTACTTAGATGGACGCCATCTTTAAATAGTGCAAAGTATTGAAATCAAAAGTAACCTATATGTTAACCAGGTAAATCAGCTACTTCCATGTAAAATTCATGTAAATCGGACCAGTGGTACTTGCGTGATTGAGTAATACACAGACACACATCATCTCATTTTCAGCCTCGCTTCGCTCGCGTCATAGTCGTGTCATATTGTTATTCAATGAAATACAGGTTTAAACCCATTAACACCCCTTTAGAACCTGAATATCCAAAAATCCCTCCTTTGTAGACGTTTTGGACACACAACAAACATATCCCCAAAATATCATTCTTCTAACTTTAATAGTTTGGGTTGGTCGATAAGAGTGAACATCCAAAAAGCCTTCCTTAGGGGACGTTTTTCTTCCAGAATTTCATCCCTCCCCATAGGCCCCTCAAATGGAATTTATGAAAAAACGGTTGAACACATATTTATTTTATTTATTTATTTATT
Source organism: Meconema thalassinum (assembly GCA_946902985.2). NCBI lineage: Eukaryota > Metazoa > Arthropoda > Insecta > Orthoptera > Tettigoniidae > Meconema > Meconema thalassinum. The sequence continues at coordinate 345,633,478 of OX336394.1, forward strand.
TTTAAGCTTATTGATTTCCTCCGAGTTTCAAACTACTCGCCTATGTCGTTTAAGAGATACACGCTCCGTTAGGAATCTTTCAACCCCCACTTTTCACCCCTTTCACCTCATAATATACACCACATCGAAAAACCCTCAGACACGTGTCCTCTTACTTTTCAATGATGAGTTTGTATGCTGTGTATCACATCCCCCAATGAAACCAATCGGGAGATATTGTTATTCAATGAAATGCAGGTTTAACCCCATTAAGACCCCTTTAGAACCTGAATATCCGAAAATCCTCCCTTAGTAGACGGTTTTGACATACAATGAACATATCCCCATACTGTCATGTTTCTAACTTCAATAATTTTGGCTGGACGATGATGAGTGAGTGAGTGAGTGAGTGAGTCAGGACATTTTCTTTCAATTTTCGTTTTTCAGAATTTCACCCCTCCCCATGAAGCCCTTAAATTTTATTTGTGAAAAAACTGTCGAACAGCTATTTACTTATTTTAAGCAGTTTTTCCCCCTGCGTTTAATGAGTGAGACATTCAGTCAATCAGTTAAGACACTTTCTTTCCTGTTTCTCCCTTCCCCCCAGAATTTCACCCCTCCCCATGGGCCCCTTAAATTGGATTTATGATAAAACGGTCAAACACATATTTACTTATTTTTTATGCTGATTTTTTCCCGCTGAGTTTCTAACTCCTCGCCTATATCGTTTAAGAGATACACGCTCCGTTAGGAATCTTTCAATCCCCACTTTTCACCCCTTTCATCTCATAATATACATCACATCGAAAAACCCTCTGACTCGTGTCTTCTTATTCTTAATGATGAGTTTATGTGCCGAGTATCACATCCACCAATGAAACCAATCGAGAGATATTGCTATTCAATGAAATGCAGTTCTACCCCCTTAACACCCCTTTAGAACCTGTATATCCAAGAATCCTCACTTAGTGGGCATTTGCGGCCCTTGGGGAAGCTCCATTCCAACCCGTTTGGTGGTTTCTGAGATTTCGTGATGAATGAATGAGTGAGTGGTATTTGACAAATATATAGTAGAAGATAGGGTCAAGTCTTTGTTATGCTAAACTCGGTTGACAGTGCTATGTGAGCAGTTGAGTAACTAACGGGATTTCAAGTAAAGATCCTCATTTTCTATACCGGTAGTGCAGAGCGCAAATGGCATCCAGTCGGCCATGTCTCGACTTGAGCTATGTTGCCATGGAAACGATCTGCCTTGCCATTCCTTCATTAGTATATTTTATGATTTGATTAGCCTGTGCATGAGTGAAAAAGGGCCGAAATCAGAAGAATGAGAAAGACTATCGAAAATTCATGTAGCCAGCGGTTCCTTCTGGGTCCTAAACTATGTGTATGCAAAATTGTGTTGAGATTGGTGGAACGGTGTAGATTTGTATACGAAACAGACCCACACACCCACCCACCCATCCATCCACCCACCCACATATATACTGTACCCATGTGAGTAATTTCCATGGAAAACATGCATCTGCCTCCAGCCAGCATCAGTCATCAGGCGTTTACCGTCCTCCCACTGAGCAGTTGCATATTTTTGATCTGAGGCTAAAAGGTATCAACTCTACAATGATAAAGCACAACTCTATTCTAAAGACTTTAATTCAGCTCTAAATCATGGCTTCAAACACACAAAACCACAATCCCAACAATATAACACAAAACAATGCAAAATTACTCCTACATCCACTAATATTCGCACTTTATCCCAACAAATCCAAATGATTATTCATTCATTTACCATGAGATTGACATCAACATTCATTCTCAAGTGCGCTGATGCACTTGTAAATTACACATAAACTGTACTTATAATCTTATATCACCTGTTGTGGCCTCATTCATTTCACAATCTTAATTGTTTACTCTCAACCCCTCTTAATTTACATTATGCGTACACTTGTGTTTTGTATCTCTCTTCCCACCAAAATGCTTTACCATGCATTAACCAATTTATGGGTTGCACATCAAATTTACTTGCAAATCCCCAATTATTTGTAATCATACCCAGTTCTGCAGTTCCCTTCTGCAGTTCCCTTTTCTACAGTTCCACTGTATGCCGTTGTGATTTCAATTTCAAAAATTCCGTTACCACTGTGTCGGATGGTATATTATGCTACCCTTGCGTGGGCATAGCCTATGGCATCTAGTGTCGACCTTTAGAACTCAGTGACACTGTCAGTATAAAAAAGGAACTTTCAACAACTCGTAAGTTTGCTAAATTTTAAATCATCAGGATGATCCTTAATTATCAATGTGTTTCAAACCACACAAATTCATCATACAATACAACAACGACTCTTTTTATTACAAACAGGGTTTCAAAGTCTGTCCATTCTAAATGTCAACCTTCAAGGGTCGTTTAAAAATCTCCCCCTCGGTTCTACTTGTATACAATGGGAATGAGTCAGGCGGTCACAAAACCACGTGCTCTGTCTCTCCCTAACTCCCTTCTCTGTTTACCTCCAAGCAGTAACTTTTGACTTTAAATACAATAGTGCAGTCTGAATGACCTACATATCCCATATGATTTAAACTAAATTGTGTGCAAGACAGGTTATGGGCGTGTTTAAACATTTATTCCTAACCTTAGGATATTAATAACTGGCCTCAACAGGTCCATTACATTATATGAAGGAACGAGATTCATCAATCACTGGTCGAACTGGCTAGCCGGCATCTTATTAAATGGCACGGTCAGGCACATCCTGCCGCCAAAATTCGCTTCCCAGGAGCTGAATTTATCCAATAACTAGTTCTCGGTCGACATCAGGTGTCATGCTGAGGTTTCCATTGTTATCCTCCCATACACCACAGGATTCGAACCCGGAACTTTCCATATCCATCCACAGAGCTAGGGTCAGCCACTAAGTACGCTCTGGCAATAATAAATATCTCTGTATGCCCTAGGCTATACGAGATTTCACACGTCGATTAGACTACCAGGCTCCCCTGACCATAGTGCTATGATCCCGTCCTTTAATTAGTAAGATAAATCTATCAATTACTCTTACAAGCTTATTCACAAGCTGTAAATTCAATTCTCTATTAAACTCTTCCATTTCCTAGATTCTTGCATATTTATTTCCATTATCATAATACACTCTGATATTAAATTGCTTTTGCTTAGCCCTTCATGTATAATATTACTGCTTGGATAGATAAATATTCCAATTAGCATATATATTTTGCTTACAACCATTTTTCCCTGATGTGTATTCGTTTATTCTTATTCTTATTCTTATTATTACCACTGACATGAATTACCATCACCCACACAACGTAACCATTTTAATAACCGAACATCCGTGTTCGTTACGTTAAGTTTTTATATAACTGAATTGCCATTTTACAATAGTGGTAACGATTTATCCACTCAATGATGTACAAAGACATCTCAACTAGACTAAAATCAACACAACAATACTATTTTGAGGTCCCACCTCCTAAAATTGACTCTTATTGGCATATACTATAAATTTTGAAATCACTCAACATACAGTGGACTATAATTGCTATAAAATCATGGTTTTTGGGTACTTACATCGGCTAATCTGGTGGCTCCAACCACGCATTTCCTCCAGTAATGCCCGCCATTGCCCGCCATGCAAATAGCAAGGCATTCTTACACTTCTCCCTCACACTATACACAACTTTTGCCTTACAAAACACACGGCACTTTTCTTTTCCATGTTGAAGCTGTCGCTTCCTTATTCACACAACACTTTATAGCACTTATTACACTATTAATTTTACATATATTTAAATGATCATCACTACAATCACACGATCACTATGTACATTTCTTAGTGGTTGACTTTTCCTGGCAAAATATCAGAAATGCGGACGTTGAAGATCTCTCCTCAAATTCTCCCCCGCATTTCGTCTGAAAGTCTCGATTCTCCGCCTCAGGATTCCTATCAGTCACCCATCTGTCTATCAATTTCTATCCTTAGAGAAATTTCCGGATATCGCATAAATATGCTTGCATATCGTCCTGAGCATTAATTACAGTGGTATCCCTGCTAAATTTCACCAATCGCATAACAAAGTTGGTATCTGCGCAATCCGACATCCTAAGATATGTCTAACCAATAGTTTACATACTGCGCTCAACCATTGTACACTGTATTTGTAGAGATTACCACCCTCAATTGTCCTACCTTGTATATCACACGGTACCTTTCCTGCGTGCTCGATAATAGTCCCTCATAATGCCGACTATAAACGTACGGCACGACTGTCCTCAATAAATGTGATTAATAAATGCCGTACTGCATGGCTCTTCATGTTAAAGTCCGCGCGTCCCTTCTCTGAATTCGGTAACGTGCACTTCGCATTCGACTGCGATTTAACTGACTACATTAATCGTTATTAATTCATGGCTTACTGCATGATTATTATGTTGCTGCACTTAAGCTGTTAGAGTTCGCGCGTCTGTTCTCTGAGCTCGGGTAACGTGCTACCTGCGGTCAAGTATGGTTCAACAGGCTGCCTCTGCCATTTGTTCAGCCCTTATATCCGTTTGGAGAGAAAAAGTAGACCGATAATTTCCCTGCAGCGTCATCTTCTCTCACAGTATGATTCTGGTCTTGAAATAACGTTTATATGGTTCCTTTTTCCTCACTGGTCACAGATCTGTATGCGTGCTCGAGGATCGATCGGCCAATTAATTAATATTAATTGCCTTTGCCAGTGCGTGCCCACGCGGCGTCACCTAAAAATCCCCGGCGACCTGGTCAGATCTCGCCGCTAACCACAAACCTACTGTGTCCCCGCGCGTTCCATTAAATCTGCCTCGATTTCAATGTTTAAAGGCTTGATAATTACCCTCCCGGCTATACATTCACCTAGGTGCAAACCTCATGTCTCCGAGTTACTCCAATCACGAGTAATCATTAAATTACGCTGGTATCTTCTCACTCCACTGGCCTCTCTATTCTCAAACGGGGAATTACTTGACAATATTTTACCCTCCTGACCTGCTCCAGACGACATAAGTAGGTCACATAGAGTGACACGGCTCCAAGAAAACACGCCCCTATTCCAGAGTCATTTGACAACTGTCAAGCGCTCAAACTTTCTGTGCTCAAGTCCAGAATAGTATACTCCATACAACCCAAAAATGCAGTATTCTGCTATTATTCCCTGCATTATATTAACAAATAATGTCAGAATTAGTTCATATCACAACCGTGATTTAATAAGTATTTTCTCTATGGTTTTTTATAGCTTAAACTCCCTCAAAAGATCTCGTGTTCGTTCCTAGCTGGAACCTCTATTCTGAGCTCATCTTATCTCTGAGATCCACGTTTGACACCAGTCAGCCTAACCCCGTTGGGTTCAATACATACAGACTTTCACTTTTATATATAAGATATATGAACGCACTTTCTCACCTACAAAGCGGAGGCAGACAGGCCATTCTCCGGTGTACTCCGTTTTTCCCTGTCACAAATTCATTCCAGCAACAATCTACACTATCATTTCATTTCATCCGTCATTCATTTAATCATTTCCCCAGGGGTGTGCGACAGGCTTTGGCAGCCGGCACCATTCATATCCTCGCTGCTAGATGGGGGGGGGTTCATTCATTCCATTCCCTGACCCGGTCGGTCGACTGAAAGCAAGCTAAGGATTTTCACTTTCCTACCTCTGATTAATAATTTGGTGAGTGTAAATGCATGTAATCTACACATGTAGTTGGTAACATGGAAATAGCATAACTACATTATGAATGTGCGATTATATATATTAATGATTTAGGCCAGTAAGTACTAAAAGCCGTTCGAAGAACGGGTACTTCAGCTAGTTATATATATATGTGTTTAAATTTCGGGGCAGTTCCCATGCATAACTTCCAAGATATCCAACATAGATTTCAAATTTCAATTGCGATTTTTCAGTAGCTGGTAGCACTTAATTCATTTTAAATTTTGGCCAGGAGATATTCAGGTATAGATCTTTACTCATACCAAGCTTGGTTTCGATTGCTGCAGGCATTCAGGAGTTGATTGGGAAGTGGACACACACACTAACAGATAGACAGTTGGACATTTGCCTGGGTCGATCTCATTAGTCTACATTTTCATCATACTTGTAAAATGAGAAAAGGAAGCTATCAAAATGTAATATTTATTAAATGACGTATTTTTAGCCTACTTTCGATTTTTGCAAAAATGAAAGTAGACTTATGAGATCACTACAGGGCGAAAAAAGTGTGTCTGCTGTGTGTGTGTATGTGTGTGTGTGTGTGTACTCTGAATGTCTGCCCCCCCCCCCTATCAATTCGAACACGGTGAGCGCAAATTGAACGAAATTTGATACAAAGGTAGCACTAGCAAAGGACACCTCAGTGTCATGTTTTATACCGCCGCCATCTTGACGGAAACCTAATGGCGGCCACACAAATGTGCAAAGCTTAAATCAAATTACGACTAACCTAATCATCCGATCTCTACCAAATTTTGCAACAACATGCCTTTATGGAGGCAGCATCCTTTGACCAAACTAATAGGTCATCAGCCTAATAGTTTGCGGATGGCGGTCATCTTTGTGTCAAAATCGATTGCCCCTATTAATTCGAACACGGTGAAACCGAATGGAATGAAATTTGGTACAGAGGTAGCACTAGTAAAGGGCACCTCAGTGTCATGTCTGATATCACCGCCATATTGACGAAAACGTAATGGCGGCCACCCAAATGTTAAAGGCTAAAATGTAATTACGACCAACCTAATAATCTAGTCTCTACCAAATTTTGCAACAACAAATCTTTATGTGGGAAGCATATTCTGACCAAACTACAAGATCATCAGCCCAATAGTTTGCAGATGGTGGCCAAGTATGTGTGCAAATTGATTCCCCCTATCAATTCAAACATGGTGAAACCGAATTGAACGAAATTTGGTACAGAGGTAGCACTAGCAAAAGGCACCTCAGTGTCATGTTTTATATCGCCGCCATCTTGACGGAAACGGAATGACGGCCACCCAAATGTTAAAAGCTTAAATCAAATTTCGACCATCCTAATAATTTGATCTCTACCGGATTTTGCAACAACATGCCTTTTTGTGGAAAGCATCTTATGACTGACTACAAGGTCATCAGCCCAATAGTTTGCAAATAGCGGCCATGTATGTGTGCAAATCCATTCCCCAGATCAATTCAAACACGGTGAAACCGAATTGAATGAATTTTTTTACAGAGGTAGCACTATCAAAGGGCACCTCATATTCATGTTTAATATCCCTATAGCACGTTGTATTTCAACAAGCTACTACAACCAACATTCATTTATACTCCTTGAAAAGGACAAAGAGTTATAACAATACCCATGCATTTAGGAGAAAGTAGGCTATATGTTCTTTACTGAATATCTTGTTTCGGTATTACATCGATACCTTCATCAGCGTCAGGGTAATTGGACTATAAACTAGGTTATCAATTGTTATAGGCTAAAGGAAATGGATATCTTTTCAAAGATAGAAACAATTAAAAGTTCCTTACTGGTTTCTACTTTGGATATTCGCAAATCCTTCAAGCGATATATAATTACTGTCAAATACTTAAGACGTTGTTGCATCTAGACTGTGTCATTGGAGTTGTGATGGACTGTGGTGTAATTGCTAACTTCGATAGAGGGGAAATTAGAGTTCAATGTTCGATATCTGCCATTGTTAATTCATTACTTTCTGGCTTATTCACGTTGTAGTTGTTCTAATATAATTAAAAGAAATATTTATACACTCCACAAAAGTCTTAATTCATTTATCATTTCGTGTAGTTTTATGAACGATTCCTTGTATTAAACGTTTCAAACGTATCAATGCTATGCTCTCTTGTTTCACAACTCATAACTTCATTCTTGATTGTTCTTAATACTTGTAACTCATTATATCCTGAAACGTTCACGTTACTGAACAGCAAAAGTAAACATGTCCAGACATATACTGAATGAGTTTTTAAATGGTATGGACTCAGTCTTGAGGAAAGAATTCAAGGCTAAAATCAATAAATGTAAAACAAAAGTTATTGAATTCAGCCGGAAGAAATCAGCAACCCCTATTGAAGTCAAATTGGCAGGTTAAAAGCTGAAGGATGTAGGAAACTAATGAGGAAGCAAAATAACCAGAGGTGGGCGATGCAATGAATATGTAAAAAGGAGGTTGGCTCATGCAAGGAATGCATTTCTAATTATATTAAATCTATTGACATCATATATGTAGATCTAGGTATTAGAAAGTCATTTGTGAAAGCATTTGTCTGTAACGTGGCTTTCTATGGAATTAAAACTTGGACTGTTGACCAAGCAGAAAAGAGGAGAATAGAAGCGTTTGAAATGTGGTGTTACAGAAGAATGATGAAGATCAGATGGAATAACAAAAGAAGAAGTATTAAGACGAGTGGGCGAGAAGCGACGTTTCTGGCGTTTGCTAGTGAAGAGAAGAGATAGGTTGGTAGATAACATATTGAGAAACCCAGAAATAGCAAACATAGTTACGGAAGGAAGGGTTGAGGACAAAGAACTGTAGGGGTAGATCAAGGTTAGAATGTGTTAAACATATTGCCTCGGATGTAAGGTGTGCAAGCTATGTAGAGATGAAACGATTAGCTCAAGACAGGGAGCCATGGAGCACTGCATGAAACCATTCAAAAGACAGAACACTCAAACACACACTCTAAATGCAGAGGTTTTGATGTTACTACAGAAATTATCACACAGCCAATACAGTACTTCAATTGACTCACCTTGAGTAGAGTCTATGTTCGAAGAATAGCAGACTGTTCCTCCTACTGACTTAATCTGCTTGCGAGGAAAGTGCAATTTCCGTCACATTACTATAATAGGTCAAAGCAATTTCATTCTCATTCTAGTCAACGCGAGAGGTAATTGCTAAAAAAGGAATACAGGATCCATTGACCTTATTGGTTCAGCATGAGAAGTTAAGCGACACGTATAATACTATCACGCTAATCTATTAAAAAGCATTTATATACTGCTTTCCTCCGCCAGTTCCGTTATCAGTCAACAGCTTTATGTCAGTAAACATGTATAAATTATATTATTGCGTGATAGATTGAATTCAGAAACGCTCGAGTACAACAATTATGTCTCTATGGTAACAACTAATAAACACAGGGTTTAACTATGTTTCGGGTCAGAATCAATAATCAATTTTATATATTTACTAGTTTTCAAAACACTCCATTACAATAAAAATTGATTTATAATGATGGACTAAATATCTTCTCGTTTATGGTATACTGTATATTGATGCGAAATATAGCACATCAATTGCAGTGTTGAAACGTTAGTTTGTTCGTTAGCTATCTAGCAAGTTACTAGTTACTTAGTTAAGTAGTTCGCTAGTTAGACAACTAGTTACTAGTTAGGTATTTATGCAGTTAGCTTGTAAGTTAGCTAGTTACTTAGTTGGGTTCTTAGCTAGCTAGTTAGCTAATTAATTAGCTAATGGCTTAGCTAGTTGAATAACTAGTTACTTGGTTAGGTACTTAGCTAGTTAGTTAGATACGTAGTTAGGTAGTTAGCTAGTTGGTTATCTAGCTAGTTACTTAGTTAGATTCAAGGTCTACAGATTCCTTTACTGTAGAAATGCTTTCCTTGCATGAGCCAACCTACTTTTTATATCCTCTTTGCTTCATCCTTCACTGGTAACAGAAGTCTGCTTTTTAGCTTTTCACCTGCCAATTTGATATTCATAGAGGTTTCTGATTTATCGCGGCTGCATTCCGATATTTTTGTTTTACATTTATTGATTTTGATCATGAATTGTTTGCTCAAGACGGAGTACATACCATTCAAAAACTCATTCAAATCCTGTGTCGTATCGGCCAAGATGACGATGTCATCAGCAAATCTCAGAGATGAAATTATTTCTCCTGGAATCTTCGCTGCCACTTTAAATTTTTCTCCGATTTCCTGATTTTTTTTAGAGATCTTTGAAATGCGTTGCCCTCGCACATGGTGTAGATTCATTGTCAAAGGAAAACATTCCATGTTTCGAACATGGACCACATCACCTGTACCTAAAGCTTCTGCAGATTTAACAGAAGGCCTATTCTGAACAGCAGTTCCTTGAACTCAGATTTGCCAACATTTTATTGTGTCTTTCCATGTGGTATATCTCTGTACCTCAACATACTAAAGAGTGCTTTAAAAATCATGCCTTGAGTAAAATTTTGGAAAAGGTAGTGAGTGTGGTTTGTGCTGGAGTGGATACTCGCTCGTAGAAATTCTTTTCAGTAAAATAGACTGGTTCACATTGAGGTATGTGACGGCGGGATGCCTTAAGTGTTACGGAGACGGCAATAGCCGCCATAGAGCTTCGTTACTACTGAAATAACGACCAGACTGATATTTGTACTTAACTATACGGGATTTGTGAGCCCAATGTTATGAATTTGAACGTAGCTATATCGCTACCTTTATTTATTAGCCGCTACTGTAGTGTTTAAAAATTAAAAGTGGTTTTAGAAGGCGCTTTCCCTATTTTTTTTACCTCTGGCACTACAGCCCATGAATAGGCCTATCATGCGACCGCTTCCCAGCCATTTGGCCTGCAGATATTGTGGTGACGCGTGGTCAGTGCATCGTGTCCCCTCGGCCGTTAATCTTGTTCTTCGTGACCGGGGCGCTGCCTCACAATCAGACAGCTACTCAATTGTCCTCACGAAGCTGAGTGCACCCCGTTGCGGTCCTCACGTCAGTGTCTAAAATCTCTGATGGAGCCGGGAATCGAACCCGGGGCCTCCGGATGAGAGGCAGGCGCGCTACCCTGTTCTTAATGTGTTTATATGGGGTATATATATCTTGAAAAAGATAATAAATTGATTGGCGTTGCCTCCTACAGGAATATATAGAAAATCGGACGTCATACCTTGAGGTAGTGTTGCCATGGAAACGGACTTGCCATTAGTTAATTAGTTTATCAGGGAGAAGAGAGTTTTCTGCGAATATCTTTGAAGCTGTTGGTTTTAGGGCCTTAAAATGTGGTTTTCGGATCGAGGGGCGTAAAATGAGCTATGTTCGGTCCTTATGCGACAACTTTGATACTTTGTCCCAGTTGAGTGGAAGGATAAAGTTTATACTAATATCGTTTTATTATTATTATTATTATTGTTATTATTATTATTATTATTATTATTATTATTTAAAATCCAAAGCCTGCTTCCAGTCTCCGACCGGGTCAGAAATGGAATGAATGAAGCCCCTATCCAGCGGCGAGGATATGATATGTGCTGGCTGCTGAAGCCTGTCGCACTCCTCCGGGGCATTGATTAAGTGAATGACAGATGGAATGTAATTATAGTGGAGAGTGTTGCTGGAATGAAATTTTGACAGGGAAAACCGGAGTACCCGGAGAAAACCCTGTCTGCCTCCGTTTTGTCCAGCACAGATCTCACAAGGAGTGACCGGGATTTGAACAACGGACCCAGCGGTGAGATGCTGGCGTGCTGCCGCCTAAGCCACGGAGGCTTTATTATTATTATTATTATTATTATTATTATTAATATTGATTTCATCGTTACAAATATACACATTTTGCAAAATTCAGAAAGACTGTACACATTTTATGAATTTCCTTACAATTCCTACTCAGTGTTTAACCTGTAAATTTACAATTATTAAATTATATTGTTACAATATGATAAAGGCAGGTCGAAATAGGATATAAAATTCATACAGAGCAGGAAATGCAATCATATTATGCCACTAAATGGTGCAAGCTTGTGTATGATATGCATTTCATTGATTATTATTTCTTAAAATTGTATGATGACTTAGTCGAATAACACGTGCTATGTACATGCTTTACCTACTACAAAACAAATGAGTAAGAAGGAAAAGTGAATTTGCGCTTGTATAAACTTATAGGATCATCTAATTAGATCTTCGATTTTAATTTTGTTTTCTCTGAGAAAATATCTTATATGCATCTTCAGGTTTGCATGATTTCCTTTAAATTCGTTTAATTTAATTGAGAGAGTATTATATAGTTTTGGTGAAAAATACAGAAAGGATGAATGGCAGTTGGCTAGTAGAATTTTCACTATACTTGATGGCAGACCTAAAACCTCTGATAAGTGGTCAGAGAGGTCAGGAAGGATCTAGGAACAAGTGATTCCGTGACGGACTAAAAGGTCCACTCTTCTTAAAATTTAAGATTCATGCGAATGATTATTCTATATAGCCCTATCTAGAATAATGACGAAATAAAGTTGGTAATACTGACATTTCAATTACTTCAAAATATAGATGAAATTGTGAAGCCCAATAGAGCACTAAAATTGGCACCCCGGGTGACTGAATATATTCTTAGTTCTATCTCTTAAGGTACAGAATGCACATACAAAATTTGGTTGAAGTCCAATGGATAGCATGGACGTTACATGCAGTTATACATTGGATCTATCAGCGTGCGTTAAATCATGATGGCAACAATGTCTTGTATGTGTTGTTCAGAATTAAACTGAAAACTATTATTGTGTCGGTTTTGGGTGAAATCCATATGTTAGTAGAGAAGTCACATGCATTTAAGGATTGGTCCTATCAGCAGACTTAGAATCATGTTGGCTGCACTGATTTATATAAGCTACTCAAAATTTATCTAGAGTGTGCAAAGTTTAGAACTGTTGGCATGCATAGAGACAATATGTATTAACCGTTGGTAGCCCTGGTTGCTCTTATACGCTTGGTCATATACGTATGTTATGGTACACATAGCACATACGAAATTTTGTTCAAATCCAATTGATAGTATAGAAGTTATGTGCATTTAAAAATTGGACCTATCACCGGGTTAGAAACATGCTGGTAGCATTGACGTATATTTGTTACTCTAAATTAATCTAGAAAGGCAGGTACTATATGTGTGCAAAGCTTAGAGCTGTCGGCTTGCATGCTTTCTGATATATTGGTATTAGGACAAAAATAGGAAGAGCATTTATTAACAGTTGACAGCTCTGATGGCTCATAGGAATACTCATAGTCATATATGTTACAGCACGCATAGCACATACGAAATTTGGTTGAAATCCAATTGATAGAATAGCAGTTACATGCCTTTAAACATTGGTCCTATCAGCAGGCTTAAAATCATGTTGGCAACACTGTTATGTATGAGCTCCTGAAAATTAATCTGAAATGTTATTTATTATCAATGTGTGTGTCAGATTTGGAGCAATCCCATGTATACCTTTCGAGATATGCAACATAAAGCTCAAATTTCAATTGCGATTTTTCAGCACCTGGTAGCACAGACGTCGATTTAAAATAAGGCTGTGAGATATTCAGGTATGGATCTTTACTCATCCCAAATTTGGTTTTGATAGCCCCAGGCATTTAGGAGTTAATAGTGGAGAGACACACAAATAGACAGACGGACATACATACAGACATTTTCCCGGACCGACCTCAAAAGTATACTTTCTCCTCAAATTTGCAAAATGAGAAAATCAGGCTAAAATGGGTATTAAGTACGAAAACATTGCTAATAGAATCAAGTAACAACAGGAGATCCATAACATCAAGGGCCTTTACGAAGATGGCAAGCAGAATATCAGATGGACATTGGAGAAGAAACAAGCTGACAGGGAAAGAATGCAACGATGTTGGCTGCAATTAAGGCTTCTATGGATGTGTAAGTCCTTTGACGTGGTCTCTATAGGCCATAAGCGAAATGTAAACAAGTAGTTCCGTGAAGAACTAAAGAGCCTACTTCTCTTAAAATGTAAGATTCATGCCAACGATTAGTCTATACAGATCGATCTACAATAATAACGGAATGAAGTTGGTAATACTGACATTTTTAATTAGTTCAAAATATACCTGAAATAGTGTAGCCTAAAAGAGCACTTTAGTAGGCAGCCCTAATGACTGAATATATTCTTAGTTCCATCTCAGAATGCATATACAAAATTCCTCTCGGCACGCCGGAAGGCGGAGGTAGATTTCACCGGGCAAACTAGGGGATGGGCTATATTAGGCAAAATATGCAGGTTTTCGTAGGAGGATCAGACCTCATTGATTGCAAGAAAGTATTTTACATTTAGAGGTTAATTAACTTTTTTTTTTCGTTTTTGTATGCATATTTTTATCATTTTATTGTCTTATGGGGATGGTAACCTTCTTGTCATTTGGGGTTCATTTTTATACTTGTGATCACACTGTCGTTATGCAAGGTTTGGAACTGATGTGTAACTATCTGGCAGTCTGTTACTTCTCCACGCAAAATTTTACATCCCGCAGAGATTTTTGTTGGTTCCTCAGTTTAGGGGCTGCGACAACGTGGTCATGTAACCCCGTGTACATTAGGTGTGTAAGAATCCGATAAACGTTGTTAATTGTGATGACTGTATTAGTCTGTAATTCAGGTAAGGTCTGCAGACGGTCAATTTTAAGTAGTAGTTCCTAATTTTGTACCATATACTAACGTGAACGACACCTAGCTGTGAACTTGGCTACTAGATGCCACCGCAACCAGCAACTTGACACGAACGTTGGAACTTCTCCTCCAAAGGAAAGCATGCTGAGGGATTTTTAGCGCTCTTAGAAAATCCGACTACTATGGCCGGCTTTGAACCAGCGACCTTGGGCATATAAGTTCAGCATGCTACCAGTTAGCCGCTTCCCACAGTCAGATGGAAAAATGAATGTGATCTCGTGCAATGGCGTTGTCTTGGCAACCTCCGATAGCTCATCCCTCATCAATTTAGAAGCGTTGTCATGGTAACCTCTGATGGCACTTGGCATGTTCTTTAATTCCGAAATCATTTTTCTCATCCCTTGGCGTAATGGTAGGTCAGATCAAAAATTCTTTCAGACAAAGTTTTTGGTAATTATTAAGGGAATATTTTCCATTTTGTACGGTTTTGATATTGTGCCTATTAAGAGAGATATGATTAATGTTTCCCGAAAAAAACAAATTTTTCCACCCCTTTGGTCAATGTTTGGTGCCATCAAAACTTTTCAAACATAAATTTTTGGCACTTATCCGACACATATTATGAACTTTGAATGGATTCTATAGTCACGTATTAATATAGTTATAGCGATATTTCACTTTTTCGAAAAAAAAAAGCCCCCCCCCCATTTTCACCCCCTTCAACCGATTTGGCCCATTAACGAACTCGACCGATATTTTAAGGGGATACATATTATGTAAAACATTCAAAGTGATTGGTGCAAAATTACGGCAGTTATCGTGTCCACAAGAAACTGATATATATGCATATTATATATACACACACATATATAAACTTTTGAACTGACGGAGGTTTGGGGTCTGGGGGATGTGAGACGCGAAGATAAGTTTAAATTTTCCGGAAGTCGAAACATGGCACCCATTGCAATAGTTAACTTTCTGATGAAATCTACCTAAAATAGGCTACATAATTAAAAATACTACCATCAACGACACCTAGCTGTGAACTTGGCTACTAGATGCCACCGGAACCATCAACTCGCAACGAACGTTGGAACTTCCCCTCCGAAGGAAAGCATACTCAGGGTTTTTTAGCGTTCTTAGTAAATCCGACGACTTCAGCCGGGTTTGAACCCGCGACCTTGGGCATAGAAGTTCAGCATGCTACCAGTTCCGATACCGAAGTCGCTTCCCACAGACATATGAAAACTGAATGTGATCTCGTGCAGTGGCGTTGTGATAGCAACTGCTGATGGCTCATCCCTTATCAATTAAAAGTAAGGTTGTCATGGCAACCTCTCTTGGCACTTGGAATTTTCTTATAATTTAAATCATTTTGCTCACCCCGTGGCGTAATGGTGGGTTTCCCGAAAAACCCACTTTTTCCCACCCCTTTGGTCAATGGTTGGTGCTATAAAAAAACTTTTCAAACATAAATTTTAGGGCCTTATCCGGCACATACTATGAACTTGGAATGGATTCAATATTTCAGATATTAAGAGAGTTATAGCGATATTTCAATTTTTCGAAAAAAGCCTCCCATATTCTCCCCCTTTGACCGATTTAGCCCATTAACGTATTCGACCGAGATTTTAAGGGGCTACATTTTATGTAAAAAATTCAAAGTTATTGGTGCAAAATTACGGCAGTTATCGTGTCCACAAGAAACTGATATACATATATATATATATTGAACCTGCTGAGCTAAGGTTCATGTGATATTTTTCATGACAACACATTTATGATGGGATGTATTACCTTTGAACACACCCAGAAAGCAACCAGAAGCTGAGAGCTTATACTATTCTCTTTGGAGTAGCGAAGGATCGCTCTTTTGACTTTGATGAAGTCGGCTAATTATTTATCTGAGGTCTTATTAATCAACTTTACCTTTCTACGAGACTCAGAATATTCCATTTCGTCATTCAGTATTTTTGAAACATTTTGGAGAATATTTGTTCACTTTAAGGTACGGTAATACCATTGCAGATACCCAAGAAGAGATGTAAATAGTCGCTCAACGACTTAGTTTGACGACTTGATTCCACGAGGAACGCAGTTCCGTGCACTACGTCAGGAGAATCCGCCCTGTTGAGGCGTGTTGAAATATCCGTCATGTAAGACGTGGAAACAGTCCACTTTTTAGCGAAGAAATATTTATCAAGTGTCATCGAGCACCATCGTACTGTGCATCACGATTTGTAAAGTGTAGTGATCAGCACAAATTGTATTGTGAACGTATTTAAAATATTGTGAATTTTCTACGATTCTGTAGCACCACATTTTGTACCCACGTGATTTGTGGAGGGCTGAAGCCTAGTGTTAAATATACCAATAACTGTGATAAAGTTACATTGAACGAGTGTGATATTAAAACCACTTCGTATATAAATTGCTACGGTGGATTTATCCGCCAGAAATCGACGCCTATTTCACGGATGCCACGTGATTGCAAAAGTAGAATCTGTGCACGTGTGAACCAGCAGATCAGTGCATGGCCATTTATTAATGCTATCTGCAAAGTGTAGAGGCTGTGTTGCTAAATATATGTGTAACGCTTGTGATAGCTACAATGCACACCGCAATTTTCAAGTACTAATGGAATACATGATGTCTAACATTACCGACCACGTGTTCGACACTTATAACACCATGTTCGAGCCGGAGATGATGGGCTAAGTACCGTTATGGTATGAGGGAGACGTCTCGGATGGAACGAGCATGATGTGGAACTTCTAGAACGTCGAACGAGAAGGAAGGGGTCGAGGATGCCTTTCCTAGGCATGCCCAACCCATTCACGATGTGGACTACAGGGACAGACCGAACCCTGGTCTTTAGGAGAGCCAAGATGGAAGTTCTGATACGGACGATGCCAATCCTGAAAGCCAGAGGTGCTTTTGTTCAACCCTTGTCGTTGGACAGAGAGCTAAGTGTGGGCTCCTTCATATCGTGAGTTTGTACAACCATTCTTTGTTCTAGTCATTGGTGGTATAGTTAGATTAGTGTAGATTGTAAATCAGCCGAACTTAGTGACAGTCATTTCATAGGTAGGGAATGTAATTAGTATAATTAGATGTTATTTATCCAGAGTGATTGTGAGCCACCCTTGTGTTTGATATTTTGTTCAACCCTGGTGCAACCTGATGGACGTCATAGGACGCCAATTCCTGTCTATTGCTAAACGTGACCGTAGTCATTCCAAGGCTACTTTGTTTAACCCTATCTGGGGTGATTTTCGAGTCTTAGCACACTCCTGTTACGGCAAACTGATGCCATGATCATAATTCTTTAACTGCACTCATAGCAGACAGTCAATGTTACGCCCCTGACTTCATTAGAGAAGTCGTATCATTTAGGTAATCGACTTTAATTACCAGTTTTGTAACTGCACTTATATTTCATTCATGATGTGCCCAGAAGCCACCCAGGTCAAGTGTAGACCTTGAAGTGAAAGGGATGTTTCGTTGTAGCCTAGTATCGAACACAGTTCCCAACGTATCATTAAGCAAATCCAGCAGAGTGGAGTTTGCGCCATAATATTATTTTGTTGTGTAAAGTGTGATGACACGTGATTATTTGAATGTTTGATACAAGAAACTAATGAAGTATTTTATCTTTGAGAGCAAAGAGCTCCAGCAATAAGTGACATTGCTATCTTTTAAACGTCCTTGCTATGAAAGACAGAGTTATATGTTTGTATTCAGCTTTATAGCGTGCTCTTAATGCACACATTCTTTGATGTTTATAACCTATGGTAAAGGTATTATTATGAGGCCAGTTTCATAGTTATTTTCTTGCCTGAATTGCCGGCCCAGTCAACGTGTTGTGTCTAATAGTGCAGGGAGCCTGCTACTTGCTGTGACTCAGACAGGTTTGTGAATATTTCCCAGCGCACGAGTGAGAGCGCTTGCTTCCAAGTGAGACAGACTTATATTAACACAGGACAGAATGCTTGTAGCATTCATTTATTTTTTCATTGCATTGATAGCTCATGGAACCCAGAGACCATTTCTGTATCTGATCACATGTTCTTTAGATTGTCATTTGTTAGTTAAACGCCTTTTGCGTGTACCGTTGTTTCGACGAGTACAGTTATGTCAGGATTCTTATTTTATGTTGGAGGCTAGCCCCGTGATGAGTGTTTTTCATGTGTGAAGGTATTTTGTGTACCATGTCCGGGACTATTCCCGTCGACCAGATATTTAGGGAGGGTAACTGATGTGTCCAGGCCCGTCCCAGAGTTATTGAACGCGAGCTGTGCGCCGCTGGTAACTTGTGTTATTGTGTGTCCGAGTTGTTATTGCTCGTTGGTTGTATTCCGACTTTTGAGTCGAGGCTCTATGGCAGAGATAATCTCTCAGAGACGCTCCGTGCCAAGCTAGTCAGCTGTTATTCGCCATAAACCAACGATAATTTAAACCGACATCGTAATAATAAAACGCATAATTTTGATAAACAAAACATAACTAACGAATCCTTTCTATTTAACCTTGTTCATTTGCATTTGGAACCAGCTGACATAGCCGTGCCAATGAAAGTATTTCCTGGAGGAAATGACTTTAGGACAGCTGACACTTTTTGTAGCGACAGAGGCTTGCTCGAACCTTTAGTTCGTAGCTGGTGGAGCGCAGGCCATACGATGTTAGACGTAGTCTTCACTACGCAGTCGTCACCGTAATTACACACGTTAAATGACTATGGCTTACAAACAGTAAACCAAGGTGTAGGCAGGCTTTGAATAAAACTGTGGTCTTGTATTTATTGATTTATTGATGTAAAAGTGTACAAATCCTCTATGTCACCTTTTGTGTGCTGATTAGCACCTAGTTTGTAAGAGTGTCTTAGATATTTTTTATGGCTTGTCACATAGCTTTGATTGTAATTGCTTTGATATTACGGTCGTCACCGCCGTAAATTTTGTAACTAATTGGCAGGACTTAGCTAGATGAATTAATATTAAATGTAAATGAGAAAATGGTATCATCCTAACTTAGATTTGTTTTGCTACCCTGTTAAATGTAAATTCCGATATTAGCTTGATCTTGTAACTTGATGTAGGGTTTTGCACCGTACCATTTTCCTAGTGTTGCTGTTGTTGCTTTAATTATTGTGAGATAGATCTTTCGCGAGGGTTTACTGTAACTTCTCAGGTAGGGACCTGCTCTTTATTTTTGATTTTTTATTAGCTTGCGGATTAGCCGATAGAAACCCTCCGAACTAGGATAGGGGTTTGTGAATTTTACAATAAATTTTCACGATGTTTTACATAAGTCTGGATGTTTCCTTTCTCAGTCTAGCTTTTAAGGTGAACCTTTCCTTAGGCAGTCTATGACCTTTAGTCACCATGTACCACGATCCCTTTGGATGATGGATTCTCGTGCCGCTTTGGCCTGTATGGAAGTTCACCTGATCCTCTCGGCAGTTAGGTCCGGCGGATGAGATGTTAGGGAAGTCATTTCGGTTGTTGGCTATCCTGGAAACTCCTCTGACAGGCACAATATACATACATAAATTATATATAAACTTTTGAACTGACGGTGGTTTTGGGGTCTGGGCGATGTGAAACGCGAAGATATGTCGAAATTTTCTGGAAGTCGAAACATGGGACCCATTGCAATAGTTAAATTTCTAATGAAATCTACCTAAAATTTGGTTGAAGTCCAATGTAAGCATGGACGTAACAGGGAGTTAGACATTGGATCTATCAGCGCACGTAAAATCATGTTGCCAACAATGTCATGTATGTGTCGCTCAGAACTAATGTGCAATATTGTGATCTATTATTGTGCCAATTATGGATGAAATCCATTTGTTAGTATAGAAGTCACATGTAATTTAAATTTGGTCCTACCAGTAGGCTTAAATCATGTTGGCAGCACTGACGCATATTAGTCTAGTTACTCCAAATTAATTTATAATATTAGGTACTGAACCCATGTACCATTGGCTCAAAGGGGGTCGAATCCATGTATTTTTGTAAAAGGAAGGAAAGAAATATACAGTCTTTAATGGAACATAGAAAGATTTCAAGCAAGGATGCTAGCTAACGTTGTGTAAGAAGATAGACCCAGGTGGCCAGGAAATGAGATCATGCCTGACTCATGGATAAGGAGCCGGTCACGAATATAAATAGAAACAGTGGAAAGTTCCAGGCGTATGACAGAGAACACGTTTCTGAAATCACCCTTACCTTGCATTAAAACGGCAACAGCGCATCTGTGCCAGAAGTAGAATAATTAAATTTAACCCATTTGCAAGAATAAAAGTAAGTAAATAAACACAGCATTGTGAATCATTTCGGATTAGAGATTTTTGTGTAGAGAAAAAGCTTTTAATAATTGCCCAGGAGAGAAGTGCAAACGTAGCATACGTCATCGGGGATTTACTGAGACACGAGGAGTGGGGAATTAAAAAAACAACAGCAACACCCACACAGCTGAAGACTAAAATTATTTAATATCTCAGAAATGCACGATCGATTTTCATGTGCAGTGAGGTCATTTGACGTTTAGAAAACGAGCTTTCTGGAGATATAATTTTTATAATTGTGCGACAATTATTTCAAAAGTTGGTCACGAAAAGGACTAGGATTTTATCTTTTTGGAGCCAAAAAGTATAAAAGTCCAGGCAGTATCATTCCGTCCAGGGGACGTGAAGCTACATCACGCCGTATTCAAACGTATGAACCTCAGGGGAGGTCATACCGTACAACAAGTATAAGCAGTAAATGCAGTATTATTCCGTCCAGGGGACGTGAAGCTACATCACACCGAAGACAGTCTACAAGCTTTCCTTGAGGGGAAACGCTGTATCACATCGTATGGACAGTATCTGACAGCCAAGAGCATCGCGGTATTGATAACCAACGTGCATCCGTAAGGAGTAGCCAAGAAGTATTATTACAGTATCGCCGTGTGGAGAATTAGGAAAATCCTAGTTACAGGATTTAGTTCCGACAGTACAAAGTTTACAGTGAAAAATTCAGTAGTTACTGTCAAAGCAGGCTGCGAACTTAGAGCCCAGGGCGATTGGTCTTAAATTATACGACCAAAAGTATCATAACGTATTGAAGTGCCGTAACTGCGAGATAAACATTCTATCAACTTTAAAGAATCCGAGTAGGGACGGACAGAACAAGGTTCGCAAAGTATTCTGGAAAGATAGGAATTCGAGAACCGAATAAGCGGAAAGGAGAAGGAAACTTTAGCCATTGTTTCAAGGAAACATATGAACTATTAAAAGCACTAAGTTACGAGGAGTATTAGTTGCTAGAAATCAATAGGTCACCGATAGATTAATTGGGGGACCGTGGACAGAACAGACTTTCGCTAGACCAACCAATAGGGTCTAAAAAGGAGCCGTTCGAGCTAATAATAATAGCAGATCGTCAGGAAACGGGATTTGAAGGAGTGCGATTCCAGGGAGGAGGTAGATGGTTCGAGACTTTCACATTCTGGCAAGATAGGGAGCCGACATTTACTGAATTTCACCCTTGGAGACGGGAGGTCAAGAAATCACGTGTGAAAGGCTTAATAGCAGCCTAAATGATTAGAATCTGTGAAGTGTAAATATATAAAATTTGTGTTAAAAGGTAATATTTTCAGTGTTTTTATCGTGTATTATAAACGAATACACCAGTGTATTCTAAAATGTTATCAGTGTTAATTGTATTTGAGTTAAATGTGTGTCAAGATATGTCAGTACATGAAATGAATTTGTACAAGATGGTGTAATCACAAAATATTGGGCAAAAATGAAACATCGCAAGAAAAGGAAGGTCAGGAACCGACCTATAACATGTGAGTAAATATTTTCATTATGTTTTGTGTTGGGGAAGTGTTTGTGTTCAATCCACCGGAGTTTGAGATAGAGGGATGTTTTTAAATAACAAATAACAGAATAAGAGCGCGGTCTGAACAAATAAAACTTGAGAAATTATAAATAATTATGTGAAATGGATAAATCCTGTAGAGGAAATGTATGAAATAAAACGTCAGTGTAGTTGACAAATGTTACAAAAGCAAGCGTAATAAATAATACTAATAATAATAAAATAAATATAAATAAAGATTAAATTGAATGATATGAAAGTAAGAGCGTTTGAGATCTAATAAAAGTATAAAGACATGGTGTTAATGCGTGTTCTTAAAGTAGAGTGATTATCGTCACGGGAGAGGATAAATATAAAAATGGAGATGTAGATCAAATGTTGATTTTTGAATTTACCAGTTCTTTGGAAGACGCTAGGCTTTAAAGTAATATGTAGCGCATTGTCGCGTATTAAAAGTAATTTATCACGCTAGGAAGGCGTTGAATCTAAATATAGTTGGAAAGTTAATTTTGAGGGACAGTTGATTGCGGTAATTGAGCTATGTTAAAGTCCTCCAATTGTGACGTAGATCACGAGGCGATGTGTGTATGTTGTATTGTAATAGGGAGCAAATGTATGGTATTATGAGCGTAGGTAATATAGGCCATGGCCGACCCTAAGTCGCATTTATGTAAGTCCTCCAGTATGGGAAAGGTTCCCGAGGCATGTTAAGAGAGTCGAACCTAGACTCGTCTAGTTGTTGAAGCCCCTAAATATTCGTCGTTGTATGTGAATTACTCTTACCAATCAATGATGACACTTCATAATTAATAAATGCCAAGATTACGAAAGTGGTCTGTGAACCTATAAAATGTTGTTAAAGATTGAATGAAAGAAACGATCAAGTCAAGTGTACAGTCAGACCCCTTGTGGTAGTAGGGTCGGAGAGAACCGTCTGGGAGAAGTAATAATACACCCTGAGTGTTTAGAAGTTGTTAATGACCCGGGATTTGAACCGAGGTCCTTGTAGATGAAAGTTCCGCTTGCCAGTTCAGATCGTAGCTTTCACATGTAATAATGGTCTTTTAAGACAAATAAATAAAATCCCTAATGTAATGTTGTATGGATGTAGGATTCCATGAGTTCAATGAAGATAACTAGATTCCGGGAGTAATCATAGTTTTTGACTTTGTCAAGTACTCTTCGGTAACTCTGGAGTACACAAGTATTTTCCCGATCACTGTAGTGAATTTGTGAAACTTGAGAGAGATGGTAACGTGGAGAACATTGTGGAATGCCCAAACAATTAAGTAGAGAAGTAACATGTACTTTAAATATGATTATATATTTGTTTGATGATAAAAACTCATAAAATAGTTATTGAGGTGTATGAAAGAAAGACACCGTTATTATGGGAAGATATCGAGCCATTGGAGCTCGTGATTGTATTGAACTTTAAGATAGATACTTTATGGAAGTGAAAATAATTATGAGTTGTTGGTTTGATGGAAGCCATTTATTTTAATATAATGTTTGTTTAATTTTTATATCTTCCTTGTTCACTTTGAATAAGTTTAGAAGGATTTGGTCAATAGTTTATTTGTTTTATTTGTTTGTAGCGCCATAATTTTGGTTAATTAAATGTTTTAAAATAGGAGTTGATTTTGTTGTTATTTTTGGAAGTGTATCCTCTATTTAATCCAAAATGTGTAAGTCACAGAGTGGGAGAACGTACCAAAACCCCGAAAATCCCGATTTGAGCATTGCTGGCATACTGTGATTTGCATATTTCTTGCTGGAAGGGCACAGGGGGGCATAGAAGTACTGTGCTTGGATTAATAACTAGAGGAACACTTAGGACGGTCATTTCATGTAAAAGTAAAATGATGATAGGAATAGCTACAACATATAAAGTTAACTGACCGCATGGGTCCCTAGAACTCACACCGAGCAGCCCTGAATTAATTAAACCCCCCCTAGAAAAACACCTATTTTGGCGCCCAGTACGCAGGGATGAGTTTTCCTAGGGAAAACCCGAGTTTTCTCGAAAAATCAAAATTTTAATTATTTTGAAAAAAAAATGGTTTTTCGAAATTTTGAATTTTTAAATACTTCCATAAAGGTTTTGACGTTGAATAAAGATATCAAAAGGGTACGTTTTAGTAAACACCCGTACCAAAGTAAATTTTTGAAGAAATTGGGACACAATGGTTCAGATTACCATCTCTCAAGCATGTACCAGCGATGTGGCATGAGTAGCCCACTGTATTCTAATAAGATGGTATTGAGTGAGGAATTGCAGGGGCTTTTGGAGGCTATAAAAGCCGATAGTAATGAAAAGTTGGAGGCTATAAAAGCCGATAGTAAGGAAAAGTTGGAGGCTATAAACAGTAAATTTGAAACGATAGACAATACATTGGGTCTCCAACAGGATGAAAATAAAAAAGAGTTAAAATCCATGAATCAAAGTTTAGAATCATTAAAAACTAATAGTGATAACATGGGAATTAAATTAGAAGCTATCGAGGCCGACTGTATAACAATGAACAATGAACTGAAGGCTGAGATAGAAAAGATAAAAAAAGAAAATTCAGACCATTTTTCAGCACAATCCAAGGTTTTAGAAGAAACAATGAATAACAAATTTCAAGGTTTTGACACCGAGTTTGGGAAGAAGTTAAATGATTTAAAAGGGGAAATCACAAGTAAAATTGAAAAGGAAAATGGGGCACTTCAGTCAGGATTGCAAGCCCAAATAAATATCTTAAAGGAAAGTACGGTAAAGTCCCTAGCTAAATGTCAAGAAAATTTTGAAAATTTAGAAGGTAATTTTGGTTCTATAAAAACTAAATTAAATAACATGGAAAAAACCTGTAAAGAGAATGTAGACGGATGTAATAATGAACTTGTAACCCAGATCCAAGGTGTGCAGAAAAAATAGAAGATCAGATAAAATCTAACATGAATCTTTGTGAAACATCCCGGGATGAGATAAAAGAAAGTGTGAATAAGCTAGGAACCCGATTTGAAAGGGTGGAGGAAAAAGTAGGGAACCTCGAGGGGAAAGTCGATGAAATTCAGGCCAAAGTTAATAATATGGAAAGTCAGAAGCACAAAGATGTACAGGGCATGAAAAAACAATTTGATCATTTTACCGGGCAGGTAGATGAGAATTTCAAGAAGTACGAGGACGAAATAAAGAAGAAATTAAATATATACGAAGAGCATCTCCAGAAAGAAAGAGGACAACGAAATGAAGAAAATAAGGAAAATACCCAGAAGATAGATGAAATAAGTAAGGGTATTAATGATGTTCAGGAAACCATAGGAACATTAAAGAAACAAGTAGGAAAAACCAATACTGAAGTAAACCAGGTCCAAGATGAATTAATGAGGGTATATAAGAGTCAAGGGAAAACTGAGGAAAAGCTTGAAGGAATTAAGGGAGATATGGTCAAAGGACAAAAAGAGATGGAGAAAAAGATAAAGGAAATGCGAGAAGACCTCGATACCATAGGTGAGGTTAAGCCAGAAATTATAACAGAACAGGTCATGGTCATCAAGAAAGAGGTAGAAGAACACTTAAATGAAATCAGGGATAGCTTTAGGGACGAGAAAATCCAACTCAAACGAGAACTGGAAACCAGTAAGAAAAATCAGGAAAGAATTCAAAATGAATTAGGATCCCGGTTGGAGAGGACTGAACATAAGAACAGTCAAATGGAAATTCAACTCATGGCTAATGAAGAAAGTGCCCGAAGAGAAAGGAAGTTAGAATTTGAGAGTCAGGATGAGTTTCCAAAGACAGGATGGGTAGATCCCCGTGAACAAGGCACAGATCCAGATAGGCCCTTATAAGAACCCAGGATATCCGATGGCGATGTCAACCCCATACATGAACCAGACAAATGGTCAGATGATAAATATCATCAAGTCAAATGAGGACAGACTGGTGAAGTTTACGGGTAATAATATGTCAATTACTCCTTAATACTGGTTAAAGGAAGTCGCAGAGTACTTGAACGAAATGAAAGTTCCTCAGGATCGGAGACTGAGAGCAATTGAGAAGCTGTTGGCAGGTGATTGTCTCACCTGGTTCAGGAGTTTCAGGTACTCCTTTGATACGGTGGAAGGCTTTAGGGAAGCGTTTCTGAAACGATATTGGGCAGCAGATGTCCAAGAGAATTTGAGGCTAGATCTGTACTCTAGGAAGTACAGCACAAATGCCCCAACTAAATACTCAGAATTTTTCACCGCTCAGCTGTGTAAATTCCGGGAACTTGACATTGCTCCTGCTGAGAATGACCTGTGTGCCGCCTTTGCAAGACAAATTCCGTATGAGATCCAGAGGCTGTTAATCTCATCAAAAGCCAGAAGTGCTGTGGATGTAGAGAGCGTATTACGTCAATTAGATATGACGACTTCACACGTTACTCCCAGGCATCAAAGACAGACTGAACAGGTACATATGGCCAGCAGTCAAGAAAACAGAGAGAAACCATCGACCAGAAATCAGTCCACTAGTACTGATACTCAGGGACTGGGTCGAGAGTATGGACACCAAGAGCCTACGGGAATACAGCCATACTATAGAGGAGGATATCGAGGAAGAAATCCTAGAAATACGGGTTATAGGCAACAAGAGAACCGACCCTATAACAATAACAATCAAAGGCAAGATAACCGAAAGAGATGGGATAATTATCCCAGAAGGAACGTAAGGCCAGATGATAGGGACGACGAATATCGGGCCGAAATAGAAGAGAGATATCAGGAAAGTCTTCGTTACATGAATGAACGACCAGACGAACCTGAAAGGCAAAAAGTCCGTTGGAGTGAGGCAATAAAGAACCGAAAATCACCCGACCGACTAGACGGAGCTCAAAGCTTGGAGCTACAAGGTCAATTGAAGAATGAGGGGAAAGGAAGCCCTCAGGATTAAAAAAAACTTCAAATTTAAATCATCAAAAGTGGAAACATACCAGGAGCTGGGAGGAGGTAGAAATTGTAAATTGGATAGCAAGACCAGATGAGCTGATTAACGAGGATGTGGAAGGAATCCCACCTATTAGAAGAGAACTACCTATCATCATACTAAGGATAGAAGGATTACTGGTCAGGGCATTAATTGATACTGGATCAACTATAAGTTTAATTACGCAAACCCTTCTAAATGAACTGGAAACAAGAGGCCGCGTGTTGAAAATTCCCACATCAAGTGTAAAGAATAAGGGGATTATTCCTGAAAAATCTTTAACATGTAAATTTCCGGTATATATTGATCTAATCTTGGGTAACGCTGAAATTTCGCAATGCTTTTTGCTGGTAAATCAATTGCCATATAATGTCATATTAGGTATTGATTTTATCCGTGAGAACAAGGTCATCATAGACCTAACGCATAACTGCATTAGGATTCAATGAGAGGATGTGGATGAACATAATATAAATTTACAGGAACAGGATGTGAAAATAAGAGAACAGGTATGGGAAGTGGAAAAAGTAACGGAAGAAGGTTGTAAGGACATAGAAAAGATATTTGAAGTCCTAAATATAGAACTTGAAGATAGTTCGGAAACTGAGTTCGAAACCAATCTGTCAGGAAAAATAGAGGAAGCCAAAGTTAGCCTCGAAAATAAGGAACAATTAAAGGAATTACTATTAAATTTCAGGGACGTATTTGATTCCAAGCCAGGGAAGATTGAAAATTTTAAATACGCGTTCCAAGTCAATGATTGGGCACCGTTCAGACAAAAACCATACCCGGTTGCGGACAAACATTACCCACAAACGAAGAAAACACTGCAGGTGATGATGAATGCAGGTGTTATAGAAAAGATGGCGACACCATATGTTAGTCCATTAGTAATTGTGAGTAAACCGGATGGCTCAGTAAGGGTGTGTTTAGATGCCAGAAATTTGAATGCAAAAATCATACCAGAAAATGATTCGGCACCACCCATAAAAGAAATACTGAGGAAATTCAAAGGCAAGAAGATTTTCACAAATATTGACTTGACTTCTTCGTATCATCATCTCGAACTGGAAGAGAAAACCAGTCTTTTAACTGGATTTCAGTTCGACCAACAAACATATTGCTTCAGGAGATGTCCGTTTGGATTGAAGACCGCGGGATCTGCCTTAATAAGAGCGCTTGATCGAATCCTGTCAGAGGAAGTGAAAGATTGCACTATCCGTGACGTGGATGACATTTTGCTTACCTCGGAAAACATTGAGGAACATTTGGAAAAGTTAAGGAAATTATTGGAAGATTTAAGAAAGGCGAATTTTAAGATAAATTTGAAGAAATCAAATTTTTGTCAGAGACAAGTAACATTTTTGGGGCATGTGATTGATAAGGATGGTGTTAAACCAAATCCATGCAAATTAGAATCAATAAGAGATTTTCCAAGGCCTTTGAAGGTGAAAAACATTCGCCAGTTTTTGGGATTGATTGCATTTTTCTCAGGAAATTGTCCAGCATACACCAAAACTGTTGCACCACTACAGGACCTTCTGAAGAAGGGGGTCAAGTGGAAATGGACGGAGGAAACAGAAAAAGCATTTATAGAGGCCAAGGAAATGCTTTTAGACTATGTGAAGCTAGGATATCCTGATTTTAATCAGAGATTTATCATACAAACAGATGCATCCCAGATTGGAATAGGGGCAATGCTATATCAGGAAAAACCGGATAACACTGATAAGAAAAATTATCTAGCTTTCACAAGTCGGAGACTGAAACCACACGAGAAAAATTATACAATCAGCGAGATCGAGCTGTTAGCGATATTGCACGCGCTGCAATGTTGGCGAAAGATCGTATATGGGTTTCAAGTCACATTTAGGACGGATCCTAAAGCCTTAACCTTTTTGATGAAGATTTATTTATCCAGTCAAAGGTTGAAGCGTTGGGCTTTATACATTCAACAGTTTGATGTAAATATAGAGTACTGCCCAGGAAAAGAAAATGTAGTTCCAGATTATTTAAGTAGACAGCCAGAGTCCACAGAAGAGGAAGTGATGGCTATTGATTTGGAAGACAGGGATCAGCGTACTCTGAATGAGTTAAGAAGCATTGGTCAACGACAACGTGAGGATCCATGGATGAACATGCTCATATCTTTCCTTGAAGGAAGTTTGATAAGGGGAACACTGGCGTACACGGAAGCTAATAAGATAGCTCAAGATTATACATTCTATAATGGATTGTTATATAAGTTTGTGGACTCTGACCATACACGATTAAGGATCGTTGTACCTGCGATTTTGCAGAGAAAAAGGGTATGGTTAGCCCATAGATCGTTCGGACATATGGGAGTCGACAAAACAGTCTCGATGCTGAAAGAAGAATTTGTATGGCCGAGACTGAGAGAAACTGTAAGGGATACGCTAAAGACATGTGATCTATGTCAAAGGATTAAACCAAATGCATTTTTGATGAGACAAATGCCTATACCATTGTTGCCCGAGAGGCCAGGTCAAATCATTTCTATTGACAATTTCGGACCTTTGCCAAAGGCTAGGTGAGGAAATCGGCACATAATGGTGGCTATGGATGTGTTCACAAAAATGGTTGTCCTTGCTCCCATACAGAAGACTAGTACCAAACAGGTGTTAAAACGACTCAATGAAAAAGTGATACCGATTCTGGGAAAACCTGAGAATTTGTTGTCGGATCACGGTAGTTGTTTTACAAGTGTAGAGTTCAGACAAGAATTAGAAAGACTTGGAATACGTCAGATTTTGTCAAGTATTTGCCATCCTGAGGCAAATCCTGTGGAAAGAGTGATGAGGGAGACGGCTAAGTATTGTAGAATATACTGTGCCGAAGAAAATTGGAAATGGATAGATATCCTGGATATTATCGAATTTTGTATAAAGAACACAATCCACGAATCTACGGGAGAGATACCAATACCGTTACATCGGAATGAGCAACCAGAGAGACCTTGGAGTCTGGTAATTCCTAGGCCAGCAGACGCTCAGCCTGGAGGAGATGTACGTATTAGAAGAGCCTTTGAGCATTTAAAAGCTCAAGCTGACAGAAGGCAAAGAAGATACAGGCACAAGAGGTATCATCGACCACTATTAGCTGGAGAAATGGTGCTAGTGAAAAGACCAGCCATTTCGGATCCAGGGAACCGTGTGTACAAAAAGTTCCAGAAAATGTACCACGGACCGTATCAAATAATAAGGGATTTGAGAAATAATGCCTATAGAATTCGGCACTGTGAAACGAATCACGAAGTGACCATGAACTCAGCGAATTTAAAAACAAAATATCGTGGAATCTTAACGGAATAAAGATTAGAAGGTACGGATAAATGTTATGATGGCTTCGACACTGAAGAAAAATAAGATTTTTATGAATAATTGAAATAAATTTCCTCAAAATGTTTCGAAAATTTATTTACCTAAGGAGGGGAGAGATGAACCCATGTACCATTGGCTCAAAGGGGGTCGAATCCATGTATTTTTGAAAAGGAAGGAAGGAAATATACAGTCTTTAATGGAACATAGAATGATTTCAAGCAAGGATGCTAGCTAACGTTGTGTAAGAAGTTAGACCCAGGTGGCCAGGAAATGAGATCATGCCTGACTCATGGATAAGGAGCTGGTCACGAATATAAATAGAAGCAGTGGAAAGTTCCAGGCGTATGACAGAGAACACGTTTCGGAAATCACACTTACCTTGCATTAAAACGGCAACAGCGCAACTGTGCCAGAAGAAGAATAATTAAATTTAAGCCATTTGCAAGAATAAAAGTAAGTAAATAAACACAGCATTGTGAATCATTTCGGATTAGAGATTTTTGTGTAGAGAAAAAGCTTTTAATAATTGCCCAGGAGAGAAGTGCTAACGTAGCATACGTCATCGGGGATTTACTGAGACCCGAGGAGTGGGGAATTAAAAAATCGACAGCAACCCCCACACAGCTGAAGACTAAAAATTATTTAATATCTCAGAAATGCACGATCGATTTTCATGTGCAGTGAGGTCATTTGACGTTTAGAAAACGAGTTTTCTGGAGATATAATTTTTATAATTGTGCGACAATTATTTCAAAAGTTGGTCAAGAAAAGGACTAGGATTTTATCTTTTTGGAGCCAAAAAGTATAAAAGTCCAGGCCAAGCCAGACCAATCATGCAGTATTATTCCGTCCAGGGGACGTGAAGCTACATCACGCCGTATTCAAACGTATGAACCTCAGGGGAGGTCATACCGTACAACAAGTATAAGCAGTAAATGCAGTATTATTCCGTCCAGGGGACGTGAAGCTACATCACACCGAAGACAGTCTACAAGCTTTCCTTGAGGGGAAACGCTGTATCACATCGTATAGACAGTATCCGACAGCCAAGAGCGTCGCGGTATCGATAACCAACGTGCATCGGTAAGGAGTAGCCAAGAAGTATGATTGCAGTATCGCCGTGTGGAGAATTAGGAAAATCCTAGTTACAGGATTTAGTTCCGACAGTACAAAGTTTACAGTGAACAATTCAGTAGTTACAGTCAAAGCAGGCTGCGAACTTAGAGCCCAGGGCGATAGGTCTTAAATTAAACGACCAAAAGTATCATAACGTATTGAAGTACCGTAACTGCGAGATAAACATTCTATCAACTTTAAAGAACCCGAGTAGGGACGGACAGAACAAGGTTCGCAAAGTATTCTGGAAAGATAGGAATTCGAGAACCGAATAAGCGGAAAGGAGAAGGAAACTTTAGCCATTGTTTCAAGGAAACATATGAACTATTAAAAGCACTAAGTTACGAGGAGTATTAGTTGCTAGAAATCAATAGGTCACCGATGGATTAATTGGGGGACCGTGGACAGAACAGACTTTCGCTAGACCAACCAATAGGGTCTAAAAAGGAGCCGTTCGAGCTAATAATAATAGCAGATCGTCAGGAAACGGGATTTGAAGGAGTGCGATTCCAGAGAGGAGGTAGATGGTTCGAGACTTTCACATTCTGGCGAGATAGGAAGCCGACATTTACTAAATTTCACCCTTGGAGACGGGAGGTCAAGAAATCACGTGTGAAAGGCTTAATAGCAGCCTAAATGATTAGAATCTGTGAAGTGTAAATATATAAAATTTGTGTTAAAAGGTAATATTTTCAGTGTTTTTATCGTGTATTATAAACGATAACACCAGTGTATTTTAAAATGTTATCAGTGTTAAATGTATTTGAGTTAAATGTGTGTCAAGATATGTCAGTACATGAAATGAATTTGTACAAGATGGTGTAATCACAAAATAGTTGGCAAAAATGAAACATCGCAAGAAAAGGAAGGTCAGGAAACGACCTATAACATGTGAGTAAATATTTGCATTATGTTTTGTGTTGGGGAAGTGTTTGTGTACAATCCACCGGAGTTTGAGATAGAGGGATGTTTTTAAATAACAAATAACAGAATAAGAGCGCGGTCTGAACAAATAAAATTTGAGAAATTATAAATAATTATATGAAATGGATAAATCCTGTAGAGGAAATGTATGAAATAAAACGTCAGTGTAGTTGACAAATGTTACAAAAGCAAGCGTAATAAATAATAATAATAATAATAATAATAATAATAATAATAATAATAATAATAATAATAATAATAATAATAATAAAAGAAATATAAATAAATATTAAATTAAATGATATGAAAGTAAGAGCGTTTGAGATCTAATAAAAGTATAAAGACATGGTGTTAATGCGTGTTCTTAAAGTAGAGTGATTATCGTCACGGGTGAGGATAAATATAAAAATGGAGATGTAGATCAAATGTTGATTTTTGAATTTACCAGTTCATTGGAAGACGCTAGGCTTTAAAGTAATGTGTAGCGCATTGTCGCGTATTAAAAGTAATTTATCACGCTAGGAAGGCGTTGAATCTAAATATACTTGGCAAGTTAATTTTGAGGGACGGTTGATTGCGGTAATTGAGCTATGTTAAAGTCCTCCAATAGTGACGTAGATCACGAGGCCATGTGTGTTATGTTGTATTGTAATAGGGAGGAAATGTATGGTATTATGAGCGCAGGTAATATAGGCCACGGCCGACCCTAAGTCGCATTTATGTAATTCCTCCAGTATGGGAATGGTTCCCGAGGCATGTTAAGAGAGTCGAACCTAGACTCGTCTAGTTGTTGAAGCCCCTAAATATTCGTCGTTGTATGTGAATTACTCTTACCAATCAATGATGAC
Organism: Meconema thalassinum; assembly: GCA_946902985.2. NCBI lineage: Eukaryota > Metazoa > Arthropoda > Insecta > Orthoptera > Tettigoniidae > Meconema > Meconema thalassinum. The sequence goes on from OX336394.1 coordinate 345,666,970, forward strand.
ACTTCATAATTAATAAATGCCAAGGTTACGAAAGTGGTCTGTGAACCCATAAAAATGTTGTTAAAGATTGAATGAAAGAAACGCCAGGTCTATCCAAAGAGCTGTGGAAAGGGAATAGCTGTTTAAAAGCATGAATGTTGCGGTGTCGAGGCGAGACATAGAGCTTTCCCTCCCAGGCCATAAATCAAGTCAAGTGTACAGTCAGACCCCGTGTGGTAGTAGGGTCGGAGAGAACCGTCTGGGAGAAGTAATAATACACCCTGAGTGTTTAGAAGTTGTTAATGACCCGGGATTTGAACCGAGGTCCTTGTAGATGAAAGGTCCGCTTGCCAGTTCAGATCGTAGCTTTCACATGTAATAATGGTCTTTTAAGACAAATAAATAAAATCCCTAATATAATGTTGTATGGATGTAGGATTCCATGAGCTCAATGAAGATAACTAGATTCCGGGAGTAATCATAGTTTTTGACTTTGTCAAGTAATCTTCGGTAACTCTGGAGTACACAAGTATTTTCCCGATCACTGTAGTGAATTTGTGAAACTTGAGAGAGATGGTAACGTGGACAACATTGTGGAATGCCCAAACAATTAAGTAGAGAAGTAACATGTACTTTAAATATGATTATATATTTGTTTGATGATAAGAAACTCATAAAATAGTTATTGAGGTGTATGAAAGAAAGACACCGTTATTATGGTAAGATATCGAGCCATTGGAGCTCGTGATTGTATTGAACTTTAAGATAGATACTTTATGGAAGTAAAAATAATTATGAGTTGTTGGTTTGATGGAAGCCATTTATTTTAATATAATGTTTGTTTAATTTTTATATCTTCCTTGTTCACTTTGAATAAGTTTAGAAGGATTTGGTCAATAGTTTATTTGTTTTATTTGTTTGTAGCGCCATAATTTTGGTTAATTTAATGTTTTAAAATAGGAGTTGATTTTGTTGTTATTTTTGGTAGTGTATCCTCTATTTAATCCAAAATGTGTAAGTCACAGAGTGGGAGAACGTACCAAAACCCCGAAAATCCCGATTTGAGCATTGCTGGCATACTGTGATTTGCATATTTCTTGCTGGAAGGGCACAGTACTATGCGTATGTTAAGTTTAGAGCTAATGGCTTGCATATTTCCTGATTTATATATATTAGGGTAAAAAAATAGAGAGATCATTTATTTACAATTGACAGCCCTGATGACTCTTAATAATATGCATATTCAGATAAGTTATGGTAAACAAAGCACATACGGAATTTGGTTGAAATCGATTCGTTAGTATAGTAGTTATGTGTATTTCAAAATTGGACCTGTCAGCAGACTTAGCATCATTTTGGCAGAAATGACTTATATTGGTTACTCTAAATTAATGTAGAAGGTCATGTACTATACGTGTGCAAAATTTTGAGCTGTTGGTTTGCATAATTTGTGATATATTGGTATTTAGATAAAAAAAAATAGAGAGAGCATTTTTTAACAGTTGGCAGTCCTGGCTGCTCCAAAGAATACGGACAGTCATATCTGTTATGATACACATAGTAGCCTACATATGGAATTAGGCTGAAATCCAATTGATACTTTAGAAAGTACATGCATTTAAATATTGGACCAATCAGCAGGCCTAGAATCATGTTGGCAAAACTCTCATGTATTGCCTCTTGGAAATGAAATTGAAATATTTTTATCTGTATGTGTGCATGCCTTCCAAGATATCCTACATGGATCTCAAATTTCAATTGAGTATTTTCATCAGTTTGTAAGACTGTTGGCATTTTCAAATATCGGCGTGAGATATTCAGGTATCGATCTTTACTCATACAAAATTTGGTTTCGATAGCTACAGCCGTTTAGTAGTCCGTAAGGGCGACACATACATAGACAGAAAGACAGAAGGTCATACAGACATACATTTGCTCTGATTGATCTCCTAAGTCTACTTTTTCCGCATTTTTGCAAAATGCAAAAAGTAGGCTAAAAGTTCAATGTTGCACATTCGTATACCTACATACTGTTACTATATTTTATTGTAAGGACTTGGTGGTGTCCGTCTTCAAATACACAGACGCCTTATGAATGGGCGCATGCAGTTATTAAATGAGCAGTGGCTTGAACAAGTACGAATGGCCACAGTCAAAAATGTATACGCGTAACGTAAATAATTAATCGTGTAAATAAATATATTTCCGTTGACTTTCCTTTCCTGGAGAATATGACAGGTTGATAATACGATAAGGTTTCATTCTAAAACATTAACAGCTTATTTTGTGTTATTTTCAAATGTTATTTGAACTAACGAACATAATGATCCCACATGCTATCTGTTGGTGTATTCAGGATATCCTTATTGCTAGCGAAGATCTACGAGCTATCGTCCCGCTCACGTGAGTTCTGTCTGTAGCTGTGTACACGTGTTACGAAGGTTTACGAAAATTTGAATACAAATGTTATTCCTATTACTCATCACGTCACTCCGATGAGCAAAGATGGCTCATGCCTATTTCATTCCATATTTTACTGCGTTTTTGGTTCTACGGAAATGTAGCTTCAAATAGGCGTGAATCTATTATAAATAATGTTACGAGTATCTGCATAGATTATTATAATGCTGAACATACAATCACGACGCCGGGGGTGACAACCATACGTCTTCTGTCGAGTATTATTACGACATGATACGGCCATCAAATAATGGTGCTACACGTGAACTAACTGCTGCTGGTGAAATATACCCGGAAGAACCGTATATAGCGGTAGACAGTGTTTGTGTTCCTTCGGTAATTATGGAAATCCTGTTAAACGACTACGCTTTAGTGGGCATTTCGATGTTTATGAGGAAATGAATCCTGGCATTAGAATTACACAATCTCGATCCCTTTTTACCCACGTTGAAATTCTCTGAACCAATGATGACCAAGCGAAACTTGGAGAACCCGTGAAAGTCAAATGCCTTGTTGACCTCCTGTTCATTTGACGGACAAACATTTAGGAGAAGAACGAGCGAAGAGACTGGAGTATGCAATATATAGTGCTGCATTAAGGAGAGAACATGAAACTCCTCCAGACAGAGAGATGAAATTACTTGGTATGAGGAAGAGGAATGGACATGTTAGGAAAAGAAAATTACCTGACCAACGGGAAATGGTGAAACTCATGAGACGAGATGTTGGAAAAACCCGTCAGTTTAATTGGCCAGTTACAGGAAACAAATAATTCACAGCTTGCGATTACTATTGGAGAACATACTTGCGGAAATATGACGCAGAGGTACCACTATTGTGCGTTTTACTGGCCGAATGAGTTCAGTTCTTCCCGGAAGTACACCAAAAGTTGTCTTGATGGAAATGTTTCACTCGGAAACACACCTTAAGCCCCTAATTTAATAAAACAGTTACTAACAACAAACTCCCCTGAAGCAAAGCATTACCGTATCGAAAGCATGCTCGGGAATTTAATGCTGCTTTAGGTTCTGCTTCAATAAGGACCAAACTCAAACTACCTCCTGGAGTAGTACCTTGCTGGTTATGAATCCATGGACAAATTTACCATATGATATATTCTCTATATACAAAAAGAACATCAGAAACCGTGGTTTTAAGAACTGTGCATATTTGATACGCGTGAAGCAACAGACAGGCTTATGATTAATAACAATGATTGTTTACGACCCACAATGGAGAAAATGGAGCATAAGCCAATTTGCTGAGTCGTATTCTCAAATGCACACAATAGCAAATTCTAATCCCACAGTTAACGTAAGAATGGCGTATTATTCAGCGTATGGCTTTTAGTGCCGGGAGTGTACGAGGACATGTTCGGCTCATCAGAGGCTGTAGCTGCTTCATTCGGACACCCATGGGGTGAGCTTCAAGTTCCGTTCTATTTCAAGTAGTTCCAACTTTCTCTACCAGATGTCACTAACCCCTAATTGTGAACATTGGAACTTTGATAGAGCGTTTCAAGGAAATCTAACCTAGAAATTTAGCTTCACACAAGTATAGTTAGTTCAAGGATCTCTTACATGCCAAAAATCTATGACATGGGACCGCCGGCTTTACTTCCCCTCCGAAGGAAGGCATACTGAAGGATTTTAAAGCTCTCAAAAAATCCGACGACATCGCCCGGGTTTGAACCCCCGATCTTGGGCACAGCAGTTCAGCATGCTACCAGCTACGCCCCTGAAGAATGGTATTCAGGGAAGATACGAAATCAGACCTACGAAGGTATAATGCACCTACTTCAAGAATGGAAGTTGCAGAAATTTTCATTGGGGGTGACGGTGAGCCGCTTGCCAACTGAGACATCGGCATTTATCCAATTGGGAATAGTTGTAAGATCATTTCGTAAATCAGTTGATGCTGTAATAATAATGATAATAATAATATCTTATGGCCTCGGGTGCCGGGTGCAAGCTTTGTTATTTGACACCCAGAGGGTAACTTGCATGTCGAATTTCGTTGTTCCTTGACTATGAAAGTCAAGGAGGTTAGATGTTAGATATCTAAGCTCCTTGAACACTGTAGCGCTATCTAGTAGAGAAATGAGGAACTTTGTGTTGGCGGAAACTTCCGAGATTAATTTTGCCCTTATGAACTCGGCCTACTGAATTCAAATGGGTTCTTTGACATGCCAACATCGTATGAGATGCGTAGCTTATTTTTGCCGCCTTTCATAAATCACTTACCACGGCCAGGAGCGAACCTGCAATCTTGGGGTTAGTAGACCGACACGATATCAACTCACCCACCGTGGCAAGCAAATTGATGCTGTGACCCTATGGTTTATCTATTACTTTTCCCAAGAGGCGAGTGTGGTCGCCCATTGGAGTGATACTTGTAGAAGAGAGACGCTCAGCTAATTGATAACGCTTACAAATTTTCTGTGCGGCCTGGATTCAGTCTCGTGCATAGTAGTGGTAAGTTATTCCAGCAATATATAGTAGATGGTGGAAGGAGCCCGATGTAGGTTACAAGCATAACTCACATGCTCCAAAATAATGAAAATTGGGATGACTGCAGATTCATGAATTGCCTCATATGGAGAACATAATGCACGAAACAGTTATTCACATTTGGTACTAGATCCTTGTGAAAACAGGTGTTAAACTTCATGGTTAGATTCAAACATCTCATGATCCGCGGGAACTTGTGAGTTTTGTTCCGTGCCTCATCTTGACCAATCAGCGATTAATTCACCCGTCGCCATTTTCTTGTATAGTAGTGACATTGATGCCTTTGTAGTTCGTTCTGTGTTCTGTTCAGTTATTGTTAGGAATATCGTTTAATTTGGTAATTTGAATAACACTAATTTGAGTCACGAGTAATAGAAGAAAACGTTTCACCCGTTGGAGAAAGTGGAAGGCCACGGAAACGTTCGCGGCACCCAGAAATGTGGAAAAGGCAGGAAGCCAAACGAATGAGGTTAGAATATTCGATTTTTTCATTGTTTGCAAATTAAACTGAATCTTGCTATTTCTCGACTTGTTCCCCCACGTAAGAATATTGTACAAGACCCTTTCTTTTGGACGTAATAGTGAGGAATCTCAAATTCAATACATTAAACCCATTTTTGTAAAAGTAAACATAACCTTACAGTGTGGTTTGTTCTATCATTGTAGGTACAAACCTTCAGTGCTGCCCCAATATCCAACATGCCGACACCGTGGAGGAGCATTTCAATGCTGCTTACTTTCTATGAACGATGTGAAAAACTTTCATGCCTCGTTTTATAAAAAACCTGAAAGAGATTACCAGAATCAGTTCATATTGAGGTATGTCGAGATTCACAACGTCGCCAGACGTCGACCTAGGAAAGACGAATTAGGCCAATAACAACTGTCGCAACTGCTTAGAACGACACATTATTTTGTACGAAGCACACAGAAAAATAAAATCCCAGTTTGGATGGCCACCTTTATAAACGTTCTGATGGATGGATTTTTTTTCGATTAGAGGAAAGTCGCAAAATATGGGGAGTTTTCTTTTATAGGGATAAGGAACGGAATAATTTTGGTTTTATCACTAAGTAAACCTCAGAGGATATACTTTGCATATTAAAACAAATAGTTTCGTGAAGAACTATACAGCCTATTTTCATATATCCTACTTATGTTAATTGCCACTATAAACATACACAATTTCAGTTTGATTGCTGTAATAGATTCGTAGATACTGAGAACCGACTAAATATTTCGGATGGTCACCATGTTGGATTTTATATATGTAGGTCCTAGAGTTATGTACTGTTACATGCAGATTATTGTGAACGTGTAGTATTCAAACTTCAATCGCATAGTTAGGACACAAGAAGTAACAAGGAGATTTTAAAATTTTTCACAGCTGCCATCTTGAGGTTATGGAAACAATTGAAATAAATTAGATGCCAGTGGATTAACATTCGTATAAGGATTTACTGCACCAAGTTTCACTGCACGCGAATGGTTAAATTGCGAGAAACGTCCATGTGAATATTTATAATTCGCGTCACCACCATGTTGGATTTGTGATCACCAGGTTATTTAAAGTCCTATAGGTGAACTTAAGTTCTTAGCCCCTATGAACATTAAAAAATGCAGTTTGATTGCTAAAATAGATTCGTAGATATTCAGTATCGTCTAAATATTTCGGATGGTCGCCATGTTGGATTGTTAAATGTATAGGCCATAGAGTCATGTACCATTAAAGGAAAATTATTGCGTAGGTTCATTATTCAAACTTTCACTTCGATCGCATGACTACATCACAATAAATAAAATCTTAATTTTAAAATTCGCACTGCCGCCATCTTGAGGTTATGTACACAATTGAACTAAATTAGATACCAGTGGATTACAATGTGTATAAATATTTCCTTTGCCAGGTTTCAGTGCGCTTGCAACATTAAATCGCGAGAAAGGTCTATTTAAATTTTCAAATTCGCGTGGCCGCCATGTTCGTTTTGTAGTTAACCGGTTTTTGAAAGTCTTATAGATGGACTTCCAGTAGTGCCCTTTATCTCCGTACAAAATTTCAGGGGTTTACCGCTAATAGTTTCAGAGATATAGAATGCCGGTGAAATATTTCGCACATCCGCCATCTTGTGATTATGTAAACAATTGAACGAAGTTAGATGTCGGTGCATTACAATGTATATAAACATATACTGTACCAAGTTTCATTGCGTTTGGTTGGTCAAATCGCGAGAAACGTCTATTTAAAAGTCGCAAATTCGCTTGGCCGCCATGTTGGTTTTGTTGTTACCAGGTTTTCAAAAGTCACGTAAGTGAACTTATAGTAGTTCCTTCTATCACCATAGAAAATGTCAGGGTAATATCGGTAATAGTTTCGGAGAAATATTTCGCACAGCCGCCATGTTGGATTGGTGAGTCGTAACAAAATTTGAAGGGCACGGTCGAGGTCGCCGGGAATAGTGCTATGAACTTTACGAGTTTCATTGAAATCTCTCCAGCCGTTTAGATTTTATTAGGGGGGACACACACACACGAATCACACACACGGACACACACACGGACAAAAGGTGATCTCATAAGCCTATTTTTTCAAAATGGAAAATAGGCTAAAAATATGGGCACGTTTAATGTTGTAATACCCTATGATATTATTGTTAACTTTAAATGTGCACTTTCCCCTTATTAGGCAACCGGGGTTCGTAATATGGGGAGGTGAGGAACCTCACGCTTTTTATTTATAATAGATACACTGAATAATATACCCTTCTAATTAAAGCATTAGTTCTGACAATGAAAACGAGAGTAATGGGTGCTAAAAATTTTCCGAGTTCAAAGATTGTTTATGGCGCACATTGCAATACACCCCTAGAGGCATTTAAACAACGTGGAATTCTTCAACGTCAACAAGTTTGGCATAATACTTTAATTGAATCAGCTCAGACACGTATGCCCATAGTTTTGCGAACGCCATTTGCGATACTCTGTGGTTTCGTAGAACCAGAAAAAGGTTCCCACACTTTGGGACAAACATAGAAGTGCAATTTCGAAAGATTTCATACACAGATATCTGAATAAAGTGGACCACAATATGCTCTTGCAGAAATCAATGAACTTCAGGTATCCTACGGGTTAGAACTGAAGAAACCTAATTTATCAGATGTAAAACTTCAGACGAAAAATATAGGAAGGCTCATCTTTGAAATTTTACAAGAGCAAGCTAGGGCCGCCAACAATAGACAGAAGCTTAATGAAGAACAACTGATGGCTGTTGATGCAGTACTCAAAGGAATATATTGAAACCATGTGCTGTTGGTTCAAGCTGGTGTATTCTTGGAATACACGGTAAGAGAGAATATAATTTTTAATGCTCTTTGCTGTTCATTTTTTCCTTTTTTATCAAACACCAACAGCGATCTTCTAGTTTCTCTTTGGTGGTCATGTCTCTTATGTTCTTTGTGAGTCTGTTCTAGATATATATCTTCCATGATCCACCTAGCGTCATCTAGCAGCGAATCTCAGAAGTTCCTCAATTCTTCCCTGTACAAGAGGACTTACTTATCAATTTGGTCATCAGATCTCGTCGCCATCGCCAGCTATCATCTCTGTGATCAAGAGAACTTCGTCTACCTTTTCACCCACCATGCTGTGTTAGTATCGCCTGCTATCAACTCTTTGAAGACCATTCATCAAGAAGAACTTTTAGTTTTATAAAGTTGTCTATTCTGTTATGTTCTCCTTTTGTCTCTTACCCCCACTTTTTTTTCCTTCCTTGGTCCCTCCGCACTTCGCTGAGCATGTCTCACTTGTACGTCGGCAGTTGACTTAGTCGGTCAAGGCTCAACTAGAGCCAGTCTCCTCAAACCAAGAGGCACTCTCTACATTCTACGCCATGTTGGCACATTAAGTTTATACGTCAAAGGGAACTTCACCTTCGCCATGCAACAAAGATAAGTACATACTTCAGGTTTTAACCACATCTTCATCGGTTTTACTGTCTTCATGCTTTAACGATTATTTTATAGGCAGTGTGAGATATTTATTTGTGGCAATAATCATTCTTCGTGGGATTTTCCATGTTGGGCTTCTGTCCAATTAAGCCAACCTTCGTAAAAAGCAGCATTTCTTATGCTTATTAAATGAGAGATCTTCTCACAACGGGGGATATTATAGAATACCCACTGTCTATAAATATTAAGCTTGTTCCACCGTTGGAGTAACTTTGGCCCTATTCTTCCATTAGGATCGTTCTGGAACTTTCCAGAATCTGCACTTTATCTACAAGTCACGCCGTCATGTATCTTTCACTCACTTGTGGGAATGCCATTTCAAACTAAGGAATCTACCTTATAAATTAATGCTCAATAGCTAAATTTTCTTCCACCGTTGGGATTTTTTCTGGCTCATTTAATTGTAATCCACAACTTTCTCAAGTAATAGACTTTCGCCTATCTAGTGCAACCAGTCATTTTCCACGATTGCAATAACTTTCTTTGCCATAAACTTTTGCGCTACTACAGTGAACTTTTCATCCATTTCAACGAACTATAGTGATAAACGGTGTTCTCTCAGTATTTCATCCGCGTCGCGCTCGTCCGATTATTATAAACACGGCCATGAACATTTACCTTTCATCCCAATTGCTCTTTCCTAAACCTCTTACTAACAACCCATAATAAATTGTTAATTTAGGTCTGTTTCAACGAGGTGTCAATCTAAAGATGTGCCCTCCCATTTTTTCTTATGTGTAATTAATTAACTTCTGCATAACTACGTGTCTTGTAAACGGTTCAAATTATCTTATTTCTCCCTTCTAATTTAGGGGATACAATTCTTTCAACTTATAAGTGAGTTATTTCTAGGTTTCACGAAAGGGAAACTTGCCCCATTTGTCTCGTGATTCCTATCTAAACATAGGAGGTCTAGAACCTTCCTTTTGACTTTCTCTTCAGGTTTTACAGTAAGTGACCTGTCCTATTTGTGTAACTACTAAAAGTAATGCTGCTTCAATACAAGAAGTTCTAGGAACTTCTATCTTATTCTTCCTATTTTTGTTATTGCTATTTTTTAAGTTGTTACTCTCTCTAGAACATTCTCTTCGGAATTTCTCAAAGTACACATCTTGTACTCTAGTTGTTAAACTTTAATCACTTTAATTGTCTTTAAAATTTTGAATTTTTATCTTCGCTATTTTAAATCCTTGCGAGGATTTAAAAAAGTTTGAAACCTAATAAATTGTTAATTGCCTGGCGCATATGTTAAATGTTTTCTGAGGTCTGCGACCCCAAAGTTGTTCACCAAATTGAAAATATATATTTGTTAAAGTTATCAACTTCTTTAGAATTGTTAAATAAATTAAGAGTTTCTTTTCGCTTTTTCATTTTTCTAGTACAACGGTTAGGCAAGATCCTGTCTTCCTTGGCTCTTCCTACTCAATGCCATTAAATCTATTGATAGGGCTTTCACCACTCGTTGCATTTGAGCAAGAACTCTCAGTGGTAATCTCGTTAAAGTTTCTCTTAGCTTTAATAGCTAATTCTAACTGGCCAGTAAGGCAAGTACAGCTCGCTAAGCCAGCTACCTGCTTGTGGAGATCCTCTCCGAAAACTTATGGTTGGTTTTCCAAAAGATAAGTGTTTCTCTTTGCCTAAACTTTTAGTCGGCTCCTTGCTGAGTAAAAGCTTAGCCATTTCCAAATGCAACTATTGGTTCACTTACCAAAATTACTCCCAAAGGTATAATTTTTTTTTATCACTATCCTTCTTGGAAGCACTTGGTCGCTTTTTCAGGAACTCTATAACTTCGAAAACTGGAAATACTAAACCTGATTCAAATTATTGGCATTCTTCGAATTACTTTGCAAAAACGAATTTCTTTGAACAGACATACAATAAATCTGTTCCTCTCTGTCTTGCCAGACCATCACCCTTCCACATAGTAGGCATATGCATGCTTGAGAGGGAATACACTAAAGCCACTCTCTTGCAAACCGCCCTAGTCCTAGCTGCGTTTCCCGTCAGCTTTGACCAGGTCCTTACCCACTTTAGGTATCAGAGAGCGGATTTGCGGTGGCAACCGCCTCTGAGTGCATTTAAAGTTAAATTTATAACTTTTGTGGGACTCTCCTCCTATTTCTCCATCCTTTTTCTCCAGTCCGAAACCCACCTCCTTTTCTTTATCATCTTCCCTTGGTGGTTAGGTTATTCCTCAGCCAATAATCTACCCAAAATTTGGTCCCGGAAACCCGGGAGAGTCCATTTTCTATTCCTATTCTTTTTTAAAGATCATTTGGCAATACCTTGCAAATTATTAATATCTGCTTTGAATCTTTCAGCTATAACTACATCATGCAAAGCCTGTGAAGCTGCTGCCAGCTTGACAGCATTTCCAAGGTTCCACAGTTTCGTGAGTTACATTTTAATATATTTTCTTTGACATGGCTCCTACTGAAAAGGATAAGGATGAAAAACTTACTTCTAAACGAGCATCCTATAAAGGGCAAATTACCCGATTCAGAAAGTACATAAAAGAGTTAGATCCCTCAGAAGCTCAATTAGACTTGTTGAAACGTCGTGTAAGGGATTTTGAACGTTCTTATGAAAATTATTGCAACATCCAAACTGAAATAGAAACTTGTATGCTCAATCAAACCGAAGATCGAGTCGAAGTAGAAAACCAATATTACGAAGACATAGGTTCTGCTTTCAAAATAATACGCCAACTCGAAGAGGAGCAGAAAAAGGACGCTTCTGTTCTTGGTTCCCTTCACGAACCACAAACTTCTTTCCGTGATGGTACTTACAAGCCCAAACCAATTTTACCTAAAATTGATTTACCCCATTTCTCTGGAGATGAATCTACTTGGGATTCTTTCTATGAAATATTTTGCTCTCTTGTTCATGACAATGAAGAAATTCAAGTCTTATACAAGTTTCATTACTTGAGATCTATCCTCCGAGGTCAAGCTTTGCAGTTAGTTGAAGCACTTCCTCTAAGTGCCGAACATTACCCATTGCCTTTAACTTATTAAAAGAAAGATATGGAAATTTACGGTTACGTATTCAACGCCATATGAAGGCTCTATTCAACCTACCTGCGTCACAGCACAATGACGTCACTAGTTTGCGTACTCTCATTGATACTACGCAGCTTCATGTTAAAGCTTTATCCCAATTAGATCAACCCACTGAACTCTGGGACACTTTCCTAATACATTTAGTGGTTTCTAAAGTTGTTACTGCTACCCTCAAAGCTTGGGAAATCGAACTTTCTAGAGAAGACGATTACTCTTACGAGCATTTAGTCACTTTCATAAACGATAGATGCCAACTCTTAACCGCTCTAGCTAATCAAAGTGAACCCTCTTCCCCGATTTCCAAATTTGAATTAATGTCTATCAAACCTAAAAGCGAACGCTTAGCGTCTAATACCCAAAAACCCGGGTCCACCTCATCCAAATTTAAATCAAACACTACTGGTTACCCAACTAGGTCTAGTGAACGTCGTGTTGCTAGCTCTATTGTTTTAAACACTCAAAGCGAACCCCGCAAGAGTTTAAACGAACCTTTAAAGTGCATACTTTGTAAAGATCCCCATGCCCTATACCTCTGTAAATCCTTTAAAGAAATGTCAGTCGACGACAGAAGAAAATTAGTTTCCCAGAACAAACATTGCTTCAATTGCCTGGCGCCTACTCATTCGGCTTCAAATTGCAAGTCCACAAGACTTTGTTTCCATTGTGAAAAGGCTCATCACACTCTGCTACATTGTCATGATCAGGCAAGGTCATCGACAGCATCTACTTCTCAAAAAAGTGATAATGCTAACTGTTCCAATGCTTCATCATATATTCAAAATGCCAAGTCCATTCGCAGTGCTCAAGTATTATTGTCTACTGTCCAAATCGAAGTTGAGGATAACTTTGGCAACTGGGTCCGTGCACGCGGTCTTCTTGATTCAGCGGCAACTCATGATTTTGTGTATAATTCTTTGATTAGAAAACTAGGCGTACCTGTAAACCCCACTTCTATTAACGTATCAGGCATTAACAGCTCAAGATCACAAGCTTTACAATTCTCAAACTTAACCATAAGAGACATTTGTCACAGAAACAACCTTCTTAAATTGAATTGTCTAATTCTCAATAGCATTGGAGAAGACACTCCAAGAGACTCTGTGGATATTCCAGGGTTAAACATTCCCTCGCATTCAAGGCTAGCCGATCCTTTGTTCAACATGCAAAACCCTATTGACATACTCTTTAGTGCCAATGTTTTCTGGAATTGCCTTCGTAATGAACCGTTTTTATCAGGTTCATTATTTTTTGTCATATTATTATTATTATTATTATTATTATTATCATCATTTCTTTCATGTCGCATTATTGTAACATACGTTTCTCTGTCTCACCTACTGCGTTCAAACTTTGTAATTCTGCGTAAATGTTTCACCAGATGGTGAAACTTTTCACCCCTACTGACACAGTTTTACCATTGGTTGAAGCATAACTTGTTGCTAACCTTTGCTTCTCCCATTGGCCCCCTTTATGTTCTGGAGATGGGGTGTTTCTACGACTTATTTTTCTCGAGCGCGTTACTGCGTTCCTTTAGAGAAGGTGGCTTTCCTTCCAATTTGAGCCGTCAGATAGACGGACGTGTGTGCACCGTTTTTATCAGGTTCATTATTTTTTGTCATATTATTATTATTATTATTATTATTATTATTATCATCATTTCTTTCATGTCACATTATTGTAACATACGTTTCTCTGTCTCTCCCAGAAAGCAACTAAGCGTAAGTACGATTCGATCACTTGATTTATCTGGCTTGCTATCATGTTTGAATTTCAGTTTATCCATTTTTTAATTTCATTTTTGTGTCTCCTTTGATTCTCTTACAATTTCCCTTTCTTATGATGATGTGAATTCGATCCATGAACCCAAGTCCCTTCACCTTTGTTTACGTTAGTTTAGCGAAGCCTCTGTGTTTATTTGTCATCCCTACCTTTCATGTAATCGGTTTTATTTTTACTCAAATCTCTCAGGTCTGAAATATATGCTATTTTTCTGCGAGGCTTTCTAGCGCTCTGTATTACGTCACAAATTGATGTGCACTCTTTCGAGGCATCTTTCATTTGATTGTCGTATCAGAGTTTTTTTTTGGTCAAGGTATCATTGGAGTAACGGAGCCATGTCTCACTTCGCCTCCTAAGTTGATCCTTCCCTCTGTTTTAGGAAAAGTGTGTGAGCGATGGTCTTTGTGTTAGTCACTGTCCATTCGCCATGCCTTAATTCCTTTGTTTCTTCGTATGTCGTTATATTTAGACATTACTACCTCTATGTAAGCCTATATTTTCCTACAAAGCATATTTCTTAGCTGATTGATGTTTCCTTTCATTTCCTGTCCCGGTAATGTCAATTAATTTAATGTAATGCTCATTTCCTTTATTTTTATGTGTTAATTTTGTGTTGCTTCCTCTGGCTTCGTTATATTACGTAACTCCGTGTCATCCCCCACCCCCGTTTCCTACATACGCACTCCTCCAATCCCCACAACTTTCACCCCCTACCCCATGATTTCACAACATCATGAGCTTTTGAGTTCTGTTCTTGGCGTGGGGCATTCTAGTCCAGGTCATCCTCGTAAGTAGAGGTGTTCTCTTATTCGACTCGTCCATACTCTCTATCTTTTGTTTTTTTTGTATTTTAAATTTTGGTTATCGAGTCGCGCTTACGGTTTAGTTGCACATTGATTGTAAGTACATTTTAATTAATCTTGTTTCATCTTTGTTTGTGCTTAAGTTCATTTATACACTTTTCTCTTGATATTATTTTTGTGTACCCCTTTCTTGGGTACCATCTTTAGTCATTAATTTTATTTGTTATTAAGTGATTTTAATACCTCTTCAAGTTTACCTTTCATTTTGTGTTTAAATTAATCCTTACTCTTATGCACACCTGTTTTAGTTTACTTTAAATACATTAGTAAGTAGTTCACTTTGGTTTCGTCCTCTTTGATTTGTAATTTTAAGTTCCCTCATCTCTCGTTCGATTTCGTCGGTCTTGGCTTCGTACTGTAACGCAGTCACGACCTACACGCTTCTGGGTTCTTCGATCAATTAGATAAATGTAATTCCGCTTTTGATTTGTTTTAAACAATTCATTCGTTTCTTTTTTTGGAAAGTATCTTTCTTTCGATCCGGAATCTTGGGCCCAGCACGCATCGAAAGAGACATCCTTTCCCCGCTCCTTAGCGATCCTGTTTAAGTTGTTGTTTTCGCTTCCACTCCATTCCTCATGCCTCTGCTATTTTGTTTAACGTAAAAGCACAAGCGGTGCAAATGGTAAATCAGAGCATGGTTAAACGCGAAATCGTTCCCTTTAGGTTACCAAACTTATATTATTTTTTTTTCAATTATTACAGTGTTGTCTTTCTGAGTTTAAGATACCTGTACTGAATTGTTCCCCCATCCCCGAAGAAAGTGTGGAGTGTGAAAGCATTTCTCGAGTGAACAAGACATCCAAAGAATCTAGTTCCAAGGTGAAGAGTGCAACTAGTTAGTGAGTACTTCGCAACGCTGGAATAGGACACATTACGGTATTGTGACCTTTATTTTACTAAGTTAAAGTGTTTTACTTTTCTCCTTGTCTATTGTCATGTCTAAGTCAGAATTCCCACCCGTCAAAAAGGAGTTAAATTTTAAGGGCTTTGAATCTTTAACAATGCCCACGCCACTATCGCAAGATACGACACAGGACCTGCTAATGATAGACCCTCCCCTTTTAGATCGCTCCATCGCCCCTGTTGGCACTGTTAATAGTGCTCGCCACAACGAAAATGTTGCATCAGTAGTGAGTAGGTGGGGTTTGACTTTTTCCGGAGAAAACAATACCTCATCAGTTTTTTGGTTCATCCAACGTGTGGAGGAATTGTGTCATTGTCACGATATTAATCCCGACAGTATTGTACGTAGCTTACCTATTCTTTTGTCTGGAAAAGCGCTGATGTGGCATCGCACTTCTCCAAATTTTTATAAGTCATGGGACGAATTTGTTGGGTGCATTAAGGACCGTTTCACCCCGCAAGATTTCGATTTCGCTCTCAAACAAGAAATATACTCCCGCACTCAGGCTTCTGGGGAGATGATCGACGATTATGTAACCTCAGTCCGTCTGTTAGCAGCGAACCTCCCCAACCCTTTCATCCCAGGGATCTGTTGGAAATTATATACAGGAATTTAAATCCCACTTATAAATACTTCATTCGGCGTACATCCGTTTTTTCCATCGAGGACATCATATTGCAAGGCCGTGAGTATGAATTAAATGCACGGGCCTGTTCGAACTATACTCCACCTCCAAGAGCCGATAATACGATTTTCACCGAGTTAGCCTACTCCCCCCAGACAACACTGTCTTGCCCAGCTGTCGACCGAACAAAAGACGACACTTTACGGTTTAAGCCGTCTGCTCGCCGTGCTGAGTCCCTTTCTAGGAATTCTAGTCCAAGCCCTTCTGTGGCTCGTAATTCTTCTGCTGTTTCCCGTGAAAGGACTACACACAACCCAACAACAATCACACGCAATGTTTCTTCTGGTCGCATAACTTGTTGGAACTGTAATGAACTTGGACATCATTTTAAAATGTGTTCTTTAAAACGCCGAAAATTCTGTTTTGGCTGTGGGATGAATGAGGTCACGACTCGTTCCTGTCCGAATTGTAATTCCAACCAGGAAAACTCATAGGGAGGTGTTCTGAGTTCGACTCCCGTAGCAGTCCTCCATCCAAACTTGACAATGCATCTAATTTTGATGTTGTGTTACAACCAGGAGTCTCAGTAAATTTCGATAATGTCTCGGCACCTGCTATTTTGGATACAGGCGCCACCAGAAGTTTCATCCACCGTTCAGTGGCAGATAGCATTCGATCTTCGCAAAAATACCCCATACAGAATAAATGTCAGTTCCTGTCTGCGGGATCGTCAGTTATCGACGTTGCCGAAACTATTTTATGTCGCATTAAAATTCACGGATTTTCTTGGAAACATGTTTTTCATGTGGTTAACAATCTCTCCACTCAATGTATTCTAGGAATTGACTTTATGCATAAAACTGGTATGCAATTAGATTTTATTAACGATTCATTTTGTTTCAAATTTCGCTCAGATAAAATGTTCCCCTTTGAAGAATGTACTTCTAACTACGTTGATGTGTCTCCTGTATTTTCCGTACATCTTCCATTAACTTTGATGTCCGAGCAACGTGATACTCTGAACGATTTAGTTGAGGAATTTTCTGATGTCCTCACAGAAGATTTAGGTTCTGCTGTAAATCACGAATGCCACATTGACTTGAACGACAATGTACCTGTTCGAAGTCCTCCATTTCCTTGTAATCCGCCCAAGCTCTTGGCCATGAAAAAGTATATCAATGATTTGCAAGATCGGGGAGTAGTGGTTCCTTCCAAATCAGCTTATGGGTCTCCTGTTTTCTTAATTCCCAAGAAAGAAGAGGGCGAGTACCGGCTAGTCGTAGACTACCGAAAATTGAACAAGAAGGTAGTCTTTGATAATTTCCCACTGCCTACTATTGAGAGTGCTTTTCAACATTTCCACGGGGCCAATGTGTATTCGATGATTGATCTAAGTAGTGCCTATTATCAGATTCCTTTGGATGCTGAGAGTCGCGACTTCACTGCTTTTAACACCCCTTTCGGGTTATATAATTTCAAACGTCTTCCGATGGGTATAGCTGTTGGTGCACAAGTCCTCAGTCTCGTGCTAGACGACATCTTGGGAGACCTGAAGTTCAATTTTGTATTTAATTATCTTGACGATTTAGTCGTATACAGCAGATCTTTTGAGGAGCATGTCGTTCATCTTAGGGAAGTTTTCTCCCGCCTCAGGAAGGCCGGTCTCACTATCAATCCAAAAAAGACCTCTTTGGGGCTGCACTCAAATTAAATTTCTGGGCCACATTCTGTCAGCCGATGGTATCCGTGTCATACCCGAGCGCGCAGATTGCATTCAGCAGTTACCTATACCCACCACAGTTAGGGCCTTGAGAAGAGTAATGGGTATGTTCACGTTCTATTCTCGTTTTATCAAAAACTTCTCTGACATTTCGGCACCTCTAAATGCTCTCAAAAAGAAGAATGTGAAATTTGTGTGGGGGCCAGAACAGGACAAAGCTTTCAATGTTTTGAAAGAAGCCCTTATGTCAGCACCAGTGCTGCACACGCCTGATTTCGAGTCATCTTTCTTTTTACATTGTGACGCCAGTGATTTGGCCATTTCTAGTGTTTTGAGCCAGCGTGTGGATGGAAAATTTGCACCAGTGGCCTTCGCGAGTCGTATGTTAAATCAACATGAACGACGTTACTCAATTTTTGAGAAGGAAAGTCTTGCTGTGGTATTTGGATGTGAAAAAATTCAGGACCTTTTTGGAACACCGTCACTTTACTGTTTTTACCGACAATGAGGCTTTGAAATGGAGTCTTTCTCACGTGAAAAAGCTTGGACGCATCAACAGGTGGATTTTGAGGTTGTCATCTTTTAAGTTTGATATCATCCACGTAAAAGGGAGCGAGAACCCGGTAGCTGACTGCCTGTCACGCATGTTTGAAGAGACCCCTAGGACTCCAATCGAGAGCGTTTCTATCAGTACGCCACTTCAAGAAAATCATTTCCTATTGCAACATTGTCCTTGGTCTTTTGTGGATATCCGGAAATTTCAGTCTGAGGATCCATTTTGCACTGACCTCCGTGCAAAAATTGCAAACAAAGATCCGGCAGTAAGCAACTTTTGTGTTCGAAATGATGTTATTGGCTATGTTCTTCCTAACTCTTCTAAATTTAGAATTTTTGCTCCATTAGCAGTACGTGATATGCTTTTGACATATTATCATGATTCTGCACTGGGAACTCATGCAGGGATGCAGCGCACATTCCGTAAGATATCCGGTGAATTTTATTGGCCCTCAATTAAGGTAGATGTTTTTGCTCATGTCAGAAGATGTTTAACCTGCCAGCGTTCTAAACCTGCTCAGAACACTCGTGTAGGCTTCCACCAAGCTGGTATCGTCACTCGTCCCGGCGAACGCCTTTTCATTGATTACTTTGGTCCAGTCGTGAGATCAAAATCTGACAATCAAGCCATTTTAACTGTCATTGATGGTTTTTCGAAGTTTGTTTGGTTATTTCCAGTAAAGAATATCACTTCTCAGACTACTATCCATTTCTTGTCTAGATATGTATTTGGAGTTTTTGGCCCTCCCAAGTACCTTGTGTCAGATAACGCCTCTGTATTCCGTTCCAAAGCTTTTGAAACTATGGTATTTAACTGGGGCATCCAACATATTTTCTTGTCACCGTATCGACCGCAGGGAAATCACGTAGAGCGTTTTCACAAAAACTTGAAGGCTTGTATGTCCGCTTTTCACAATGCCGATCAAACCTGGGATACGAACCTACAGTATTTCAGTCTCGGGTTCAATACCTCTTTCCATTCGTCCGTTCAAACTACTCCAGCTGAATTATTCCTTGGCCGAGCGCTCGTTGACCCCTTGCTGCTCAAATGGAATATTGAATATCTTTCCGAACCTTCTCGCACCACCTCTGTTGCTCAAAAATGGGCCATTGCTATCGGTCACCTCAAGAAGGCAAAAGCCAGAGTAGCGAAGTGCTACAACTTAGGCCGTCATGATGTTAAATTCCAAATTGGAGATAAAGTTTTGTGTCGTTTACATCCTTTGAGTGACGCTACCAAACAAATTTCCAGTAAGCTGTGCTTACGTTGGTCAACTCCCAAGACTATTTCACGCTTTTTAAATCCTGTCTCAGTTGAGTTAGTGGACGATCACGATAATTCTGTGACTTCGGCCCACGTCACGCAGTTGAAAAAATTTGTCAAATGATCTTGTGAATTTCGCCTCGTTATAATGTTGTATTTTTGTTTTCCTTTTATTCTAATTGGATGCCCGAGCTCCTTAATAGCCAACCTAGCATGTGAGCCTATTCTGATCTTAATTCGTGTGCTTCCTTTTCATTTATTCCTGTGACAAGACAGGAGACACCCGTGGCCTTTTTCTCGTACGCGAGTTTGTCGTGAATACTTGACATCTCTGTCGAGCTGAGGCCATCAGCATATACCTGGTCGGTCACTATTTGCAAACCACTCCTACTCCTCTATCTTGCACTGCTCCTCGGCTTAACTCCTATTGTTCGGCGACAGACAAGGACCCTTCGACACTTCCTGTTTGACCTTGTAGGAACTTTGTATTTATTTCAAATTTATTGATGTAATTGACTTTTTGTGTCATGGTTTTGAGATATCATGCACCTTTGTGTCATCTTGATTTTGATGTTTATTATGAGGTCATGTATTTTGTTTGGTTTTAAATTGTCAAGTGTTCTTAGAATATCGTGTATTGTCTAGCAACCATCCAGACGGTTAGCGAGTAACAACAAGCAGCCTTTGTGTACCTTGGCTAACACAGCTGGGGGTCTTCTCGGAACTCGTTAACGGACCAGTCACCCTCCACTGGATCTATACATGGCTTTATTTTCAGCAGCTGAAAAGGAGAGTACTTTCCCTTTCGAAGACATTATGGCACTATTGCATATGCCTCGTTGACGCAACGAACGGTCCTATATAGAGGGTGTCCCAATTGTATTTTTTTTAAATGTGATCACGATTTAACTTTGTCTGTCTTTTCTCATCAGAGGCTGGAGAGATTTGCAGTCTCGGGGGAACGTCCATCTTGAAGATTTCGACATCCGCATCATCATGAACTAGCAAGAACAAAGATCACTATTTAATATATGAACTCACTGTATTTCTTTTTGAAAGCAGTACTTTTGACGTTAGTGGCTAGTGTTGACGAGCAGTGAAGGGGGTACCACCTTCATTTCACGGTCAGATTAGTCAACTGTTCATTTTTTTTGTATTCTCCTAGAGGCCTTTAGTACCCATTGTTTTAGTATTCATTTTTTTCCCCCTTTACGATTTTTTTTGCCTCTCCATTTGTACGAAAAAAGAAATTTCCATGGCCAGGAAAATTCCTTTTTTTTGGGAGGACAGGGGAATTTTGAACCGTTTATATCAGGTTCATTATTTATGTCATATTATTATTATTATTATTATTATTATTATTATTATTATTATTATTATTATTATTATCATTTCTTTCATGTCGCATTATTGTAACATACGTTTCTCTGTCTCACCTACTGCGTTCAAACTTTGTAATCCTGCGTAAATGTTTCACCAGATGGTGAAACTTTTCACCCCTACTGACACAGTTTTACCATTGGTTGAAGCATAACTTGTTGCTAAGCTTTGCTTCTCCCGTTGGCCCCCTTTATGTTCTGGAAAGGGGGGGGGGGGGTGTTTCTACGACTTATTTTTCTCGAGCACGTTACTGCGTTCCTTTAGAGAAGGTGGCTTTCCTTCCAATTTGAGCCGTCAGATAGACGGACGTGTGTGCACGTGTCAGGCGTTTGCCCGCACCCAGAAAGCAACTAAGCGTAAGTACGATTCGATCACTTGATTTATCTGGCTTGCTATCATGTTTGAATTTCAGTTTATCCATTTTTTTATTTTATTTTTGTGTCTCCTTTGATTCACTTACAATTTCCCTTTCTTATGATGATGTGAATTCGATCCATGAACCCAAGTCCCTTCACCTTTGTTTACGTTAGTTTAGCGAAGCCTCTGTGTTTATTTATCATCCCTACCTTTCATGTAATCGGTTTTATTTTTACTCAAATCTCTCAGGTCTGAAATATATGCTATTTTTCTGCGAGGCTTTCTAGCGCTCTGTATTACGTCACAAATTGATGTGCACTCTTTCGAGGCATCTTTCATTTGATTGTCGTATCAGAGTTTGTTTTTTTATGGTCAAGGTATCATTGGAGTAACGGAGCCATGTCTCACTTCGCCTCCTAAGTTGATCCTTCCCTCTGTTTTAGGAAAAGTGTGTGAGCGATGGTCTTTGTGTTAGTCACTGTCCATTCGCCATGCCTTAATTCCTTTGTTTCTTCGTATGTCGTTATATTTAGACATTACTACCTCTATGTAAGCCTATATTTTCCTACAAAGCATATTTCTTAGCTGATTGATGTTTCCTTTCATTTCCTGTCCCGGTAATGTCAATTAATTTAATGTAATGCTCATTTCCTTTATTTTTATGTGTTAATTTTGTGTTGCTTCCTCTGGCTTCGTTATATTACGTAACTCCGTGTCATCCCCCCCCCCACCCCCGTTTCCTACATACGCACTCCTCCAATCCCCACAACTTTCACCCCCTACCCCATGATTTCACAACATCATGAGCTTTTGAGTTCTGTTCTTGGCGTGGGGCATTCTAGTCCAGATCATCCTCGTAAGTAGAGGTGTTCTCTTATTCGACTCGTCCATACTCTCTATCTTTTGTTTTTTTTTGTATTTTAAATTTTGGTTATCGAGTCGCGCTTACGGTTTAGTTGCACATTGATTGTAAGTACATTTTAATTAATCTTGTTTCATCTTTGTTTGTGCTTAAGTTCATTTATACACTTTTCTCTTGATATTATTTTTGTGTACCCCTTTCTTGGGTACCATCTTTAGTCATTAATTTTATTTGTTATTAAGTGATTTTAATACCTCTTCAAGTTTACCTTTCATTTTGTGTTTAAATTAATCCTTACTCTTATGCACACCTGTTTTAGTTTACTTTAAATACATTAGTAAGTAGTTCACTTTGGTTTCGTCCTCTTTGATTTGTAATTTTAAGTTCCCTCATCTCTCGTTCGATTTCGTCGGTCTTGGCTTCGTACTGTAACGCAGTCACGACCTACACGCTTCTGGGTTCTTCGATCAATTAGATAAATTTAATTCCGCTTTTGATTTGTTTTAAACAATTCATTCGTTTCCTTTTTTGGAAAGTATCTTTCTTTCGATCCGGAATCTTGGGCCCAGCACGCATCGAAAGAGACATCCTTTCCCCGCTCCTTAGCGATCCTGTTTAAGTTGTTGTTTTCGCTTCCACTGTATTCCTCATGCCTCTGCTATTTTGTTTAACGTAAAAGCACAAGCGGTGCAGTAAACAGGTTCGCAAGTTATCCTCAAACGTGGTCGCCAGAGACACTAATTTTGGATGGATCGTCACAGGTCAACTTCCCCATTATTCTCCCCAACCTGCATCGCAATGCTACTTTGCCATTACTGACCTGGAACAGTTCTGGACGCTTGAAAGCGTTGATCCTCCTAACGTAACCTCTTCAGAAAATGAACTCTGTGAGCAACTTTTTTTGAACACCACCACTCGTTCTTCTGATGGCCGGTTCATTGTTCAAATGCCAAGATTACATAATCCTCCTAAACTTATTAACTCTCAACCCAAAGCTCGAAAGGCTCTCTTTGCTATCGAGAGCAAATTCAAGAATGAACCACTTGTTAAACAGCAGTACACTGATTTCATGGATGAGTATGAAAGCTTAGATCATAGTGAAGTTGTTAACAAATCTGATGATGAATCCCACCCCCCAATTGAAACTGTTTTTTTAAATCATCATCCCGTATGGAAAAACCCTCTTGTAAAAGATAAAATCCGAGTTGTTTTCAATGGTTCATCACCCGACGTTAATAGCAACAGCCTTAACGACACTCTTTACTCTGGTCCTGCTATTCAGTCAGATCTATCTGCTATACTCTTAAACTTTCGATTATTTCCCATAGCTGTTATAGCTGATATAAAACAGATGTACCGCCAAGTTTTAATTCAACCGGAACAACGAGATCTCCAAAGAATTTTGTGGCGTGATGAAATCAGTAAGCCTATTAAGGTATTTCGTTTAAACACAGTTACTTATGGCTTAAAACCCTCTGCTTTCCTTGCTATACGATCCCTACACTTGCTAGCCTCTCAAGATGGTCATTTATTTGATTCTAAAGCTTCTGAAGCATTAACTACGTCCTTCTATGTTGACGATTATTTGCAGTCCTTTCCCACTCTGGGGGAAGCTTCTTTCGTGTCCTTAGAACTTCAAGCATTGCTAAGGAATGGAGGTTTCCCACTTCATAAGTGGAATTCCAACTCCCCTGAGTTTCCTGCCCAGTTTCTTATTGAAGACGTTGATCCCTCCTCTGTCGAAATTTGTGGAAACTCCGAATCCATAAAAACTCTAGGAGTTCATTGGTGCACTAGCACTGACACTCTCGTCTATAAAGTTTCGCTCGCCGAAGAGCTCCCTAACACAAAAAGACAAATTCTCTCTGAAATTGCAAAAATTTTTGATCCGCTTCAATTCCTTGCCCCAGTTATTGTTATGGCCAAACTCTTCATGCAAGAGCTGTGGTCGCTCAAATGTGAATGGGATGACACTGTTCCCCTTTCTTTTCTTAATCGTTGGCTTTCGTTTCGCAGCAATTTGCTGGATCTTTCCCTTATTGAAATTCCTAGGAATTTAATTAGCTCTCATTCTAATGCATCTTTTTTCCTTCATGTGTTCGCGGACAGTTCCGAAAAAGCTTACGGTTGCTGCGCATATTTAGTTTATCGCGGTCCATTAAATGGATCTTCAGTCCCCAACCTTGTTTGTGCCAAATCGAAGGTAGCTCCTCTTAAAACTATCACTTTGCCTAGGCTTGAATTGTGTGCTGCACTCATGGCCGCAGAACTTGTCAAAAAATTACGGGAAGTGTTAAAAGTCGAATTCTCGCAAATCTTTGTCTGGAGCGATTCCATGATCACCCTTTCTTGGATCGCCGAGAACCCCGCTCACTGGCAAACTTTTGTTGCAAACAGGGTTTCCAAAATTCAAACCCTTTCTTTGGGATGTCAATGGAGGCATGTGCCCAGTGCTGATA
The DNA here is from genome assembly GCA_946902985.2 of Meconema thalassinum. Taxonomy (NCBI): domain Eukaryota; kingdom Metazoa; phylum Arthropoda; class Insecta; order Orthoptera; family Tettigoniidae; genus Meconema; species Meconema thalassinum. The sequence continues at coordinate 345,691,759 of OX336394.1, forward strand.
ACCCAGCCGATATTATCTCTCGTGGTTGTTTACCCTCTCAATTGGCAGCTTCCCAGTTGTACTGGCATGGGCCCTCGTGGTTAATCGAAGATTCTTCTTCATGGCCTTCTTAACCTCCAGCTACAAACTCCAACATGCCTGACGCTAAAGTACCCCTATCTATTGCTTCGTGTCTTGTTTCCAACGCTTCTCATCCCTTGCTGTCCCGCTATTCTTCCTTTCATAAATTACTTCGAATCGTCGCCTATCTTCTTAGATGGAAATATCTTGTGGTTGACCAACTTCTTCTCCCCAAACCACACCTTACCAATCATGAATTGAATCTCGCTACCATTAAGGTTTTACAACTGACACAGCAAGAAGCCTTTTATTCTGAATTGTCTTTACTTTCATCTAAAAGGGATCTTCCCAAATCCAGTCGTCTTCGTTCTTTAGCCCCGTTCCTTGATGACCATGGGATACTCAGGGTAGGTGGAAGGCTCTCGCAATCTTTGCTCTCTGAAAAAAAAAACATCCCGTTATTTTGCCTTCTAAACATCACGTAACTTCTTTAATTATACGTGACTTTCATTATCGTAATCTGCATGTTGGCACACGCACTCTGCTTTGCCTCTTAAGGGAAAAGTACTGGATTATAAATGGTATTCATGAAGTTTCTTCTGTAATTCACAAGTGCATTCCTTGCTTCAAAGCGAAACCTAAAATCAATACTCAATTAATGAGCGATCTGCCCTCCTTTCGCTCCTCTCCTATACGCCCATTTGCTCTAACTGGTGTGGACTATATGGGTCCGTTCCAATATCAACGAAATTCCCCTGAAGCTAAACGCAAATTGTTTGGTAAGCTTTATGTGTCTCTCTTTGTTTGCATGGTTACTGGCGCAATCCATTTGGAACTAGTAACGAATGCCTCTACTTCTTACTTTTTATCAGCTGTCTCTCGCTTCACTGCTAGGCGTGGTGTTCCTTCAGAGATGTTCTCTGATAACGCTTCCACTTTCCAGGGCGCAGCTTCCCTGTGGAAGAAAGCTCTCACTTCTTCTCCTGCCATGGAACAAATTTCTAATTTTTCCTACTCAAAGGGTTTCAAATGGCGCTTTATACCTCCCTACGCTCCTCATCACGGTGGTAGGTGGGAATCTTGCGTAAAGCTCACTAAACGTCATTTAAGAAAGGTCTTAGGCAATCGCATTTTGACTTATGAAGAATTCAATTCACTGCCCGTTCTGATTGAAGGTGTTGTTAATACTCGCCCTTTAACTCCTCTTTCCAATGACCCTGATGACCTGCTTCCACTCACACCTGGTCACTTCCTTATCGGCACTTCTCTTTCTGCCCCTCCTCCTCTTACCAATTCTTACAGGGATTCTAATTTACCTATCGTTTGGCGTAAACTTGAAGCCCTTCGCAATTCTTTTTGGAAGAGGTGGAGCTTGGAATATTTAACTTCCTTGCAACGGAGACAGAAGTGGTTTCTTTCCAGTCCCGACATCAAAGTGGGGGACTTGTTCTTGGTTAGGGATGTTTCTCCTCCCCTGGTCTGGATTTCTGGTAGAGTGACCGAGTGTTATCCTGGAAGAGATGGGAGAGTCAGGGTGGCTAGAATCTTGACCACTAATGGTCAGATCACAAGACCACTGTCTTTAATTTCTCCATTACCTTTAAATGTTTAACTGTTTATTTTGTTCTCTGTAGGTGTTTGCTCCTCCCAGCTTGGTGTATTCTTGGAATACACGGTAAGAGAGAATATAATTTTTAATGCTCTTTGCATGTTCATTTTTTCCTTTTTTATCAAACACCAACAGCAATCTTCTAGTTTCTCTTTGGTGGTCATGTCTCTTATGTTCTTTGTGAGTCTGTTCTAGATATATATCTTCCATGACACTCCTAGCGTCATCTAGCAGCGAATCTCAGAAGTTCCTCAATTCTTCCCTGTACAAGAGGACTTACTTATCAATTTGGCCATCAGATCTCGTCGCCATCGCCAGTTATCATCTCTGTGATCAAGAGAACTTCGTCTACCTTTTCACCCACCATGCTGTGTTAGTATCGCCTGCTATCAACTCTTTGAAGACCATTCATCAAGAAGAACTTTTAGTTTTATAAAGTTGTCTATTCTGTTATGTTCTCCTTTTGTCTCCTACCCCCACTTTTTTTCCCTTCCTTGGTCCCTCCGCGCTTCGCTGAGCATGTCTCACTTGTACGTCGGCAGTTAACTTAGTCAGTCAAGGCTCAACTAGAGCCAGTCTCCTCAAACAAAGAGGCACTCTCTACATTCTACGCCATGTTGGCACATTAAGTTTATACGTCAAAGGGAACTTCACCTTCGCCATGCAACAAAGATAAGTACATACTTCAGGTTTTAACCTCATCTTCATCGGTTTAACTGTCTTCATGCTTTAACGATTATTTTATAGGCAGTGTGAGATATTTATTTGTGGCAATAATCATTCTTCGTGGGATTTTCCATGTTGGGCTTCTGTCCAATTAAGCCAGCCTTCGTAAAAAGCAGCATTTCTTATGCTTATTAAATGAGAGATCTTCTCACAACGGGGGATATTATAGAATACCCACTGTCTATAAATATTAAGCTTGTTCCACCGCTGGAGTAACTTTGGCCCTATTCTTCCGTTAGGATCGTTCTGGAACTTTCCAGAATCTGCACTTTATCTACAAGTCACGCCGTCATGTATCTTTCACTCACTTGTGGGAATGCCATTTCAAACTAAGGAATCTACCTTATAAATTAATGCTCAATAGCTAAATTTTCTTCCACCGTTGGGATTTTTTCTGGCGCATTTAATTGTAATCCACAACTTTCTCAAGTAATAGACTTTCGCCTATCTAGTGCAACCAGTCATTTTCCACGATTGCAATAACTTTCTTTGCCATAAACTTATGCGCTACTACAGTGAACTTTTCATCCATTTCAACGAACTATAGTGATAAACAGTGTTCTCTCAGTATTTCTTCCGCGTCGCGCTCGTCCGATTATTATAAAAACGGCCATGAACATTTACCTTTCATCCCAATTACTCTTTCCTAAACCTCTTACTAACAACCCATAATAAATTGTTAATTTAGGTCTGTTTCAACGAGGTGTCAATCTAAAGATGTGCCCTCCCATTTTTAGCCTACTTTCGATTTTTGCAAAAAATGAAAGTAGACTTATGAGATCAACACAGGGCGAAAAAAGTGTGTCTGTCTGTGTGTGTGTATGTGTGTGTGTGAGTCTGTGTGTGTGTGTGTATGTGTGTGTGTGAGTCTGTGTGTGTGTGTCTGTGTGTGTGTAGGTGTGTGTACTCTGAATGTCTGTCCCCCCCTATCAATTCGAACACGGTGAATGCAAATTGAACGAAATTTGGTACAAAGGTAGCACTAGCAAAGGACACCTCAGTGTCATGTTTTATATCGCCGCCATCTTTACTAAAACTGAATGGCGGCCACTCAAACGTTCAAAACGTAAAATCAAATAACGACTAACCAAATCATCCGATCTCTACCAAATTTGGTAACAACATACCTTCGTATAGGATGCGTCTTGTGACCAAATTACAAGGTCGTCCGCCATACCATTTCAGGATGGTGGCCGTGCGAATTATGCAAACTTTATAATCCATATCATGGGACCCACCAGTTCCGATTATCGAGCCGAGAATCGTTTTAACTGTTCTAAAGGAAGAGGCACGTTCGAAATTAAAAGTTTATTTTGTAATACTATAGTGCAGACGTGATTTTAAAAAGCTGAACTGATTCAGTAATAAGACAAGATGGCAGCGGATATCTTGTGCCGGACTTATATTTCACTAATTTGAGTATTGCATGCAATATAGCGTACTGATAAAAAATAAATAAACTTTGTATGAAATGCTTTATATATAAATAATATACTCCAGTGATGTAATCGTTTAGTATAAATCATTATTTGCTAACAATTTCTATGTAAGTCATTTTAAATAGAACGATATTCGTTGACACAATTAGCTCAGTGGTAGAGCGTTAGACTATCGCTCAAATGCTTATGGTTCAAACCCGATCAGAGCTAGGTTTTTTGCTTGAAATGTTATATGTTTATTGTTTTGTAATGACTCAGATGTTTTAAAATTAAGCGTTATATTGTGCACATTATGGTGTAAAATATATATTTAATTAAAACATAATTCGCCAGCAGATTTACTCGGGACATCTAGCTGTCAAAAAGGTAACTTCCAGATTTTATTGAAAAGTTTCTTCTTCTGGCCGCTAGAATGCACTCGCTCTGTTAGGATTATATTGTTCGATATTTCACCAATAGATGTCACGACTAGTCTACGTGGGGATCCATTGATTACTATACCATTATCATTCTATGCGCATCGAATTTGAAGAATGACAAGATGATACTACGATACATTTTAACTTTTTATTTTAAAGGGTTTGTAACAGCCTATTTTGCGTTACTTGAAAATGTTATTATGCGTTATATTGTGCACATTATGGTGTAAAATATATATTTAATTAAAACATAATTCGTCAGCAGATTTACTCGAGACATCTAGCTGCCAAAAAGGTAACTTCCAGATTGTATTGAAAAGTTTCTTCTTCTGGCCGCTAGAATGCACTCGCTCTGTTAGGATTATATTATCGAAAATATCCACATAGTTTGTATACACACGTCTCTGTAGGGTCATGGAAAGATTTGTTAATTCAATTAGGGTTGTGAAAGCCATGCACAACCAGACGTGTAAAGACATGCCTCAACTCAAAGTTGGATGTTGCCCACGGCAGGTCGTATATGTAATAATAATAATAATAATAATAATAATAATAATAATAATAATAATAATAATGTTATTGGTTTTACATCCCTTTTAACTACTGCTGCTTTTAGAGACACCGGGGTGCCGGAATTTTGGCCCGAAGGGGATCTTTAACGTGCCAGTAAATGTACTGACACGGCTCCCTCGCATTTGTGCACCCTCAAATGCCAGCCGATTGCGCCAGGATACGAACCTGCAACCTAGGGCCCAGCAAGCGAGAACGTTACCGCCGAGCCACGCAGCCAGTCCGGTCGATTATGTCTCCAGATCCATAACATTCTTGAGATACTTCTTATCTTTCTTTCTTCAATGATGGTAGCAGTTTTTATCTAGATTGTGGCGTTTGGTAGAGGAAAATCGTTTCTATGGCCTTCAACAAAGAATAGTTCTATTATACTCTTTGATAATAACAACGAGTTATAACTATACTCATACATATAGGAGAAAGTAGGCTATATGTTCTTTACTGAACATCTTGTTTCTTATGTGTAATTAATTAACTTCTGCATAACTACGTGTCTTGTATACGGTTAAAATTATCTTGTTTCTCCCTTCTAATTTAGGGGATACAATTCTTTCAACTTATAAGTGAGTTATTTCTAGGTTTCACGAAAGGGAAACTTGCCCCATTTGTCTCGTGATTCCTATCTAAACATTGGAGGTCTAGAACCTTCCTTTTGACTTTCTCTTCAGGTTTCACAGTAAGTGACCTGTCCTATTTGTGTAACTACTAAAAGTAATGCTGCTTCAATAAAAGAAGTTCTAGGAACGTCTATCTTATTCTTCCTGTTTTTGTTATTGTTATTTTCTAAGTTGTTACTCTCTCTAGAACATTCTCTTCGGAATTTTTCAAAGTACACACCTTGTACTCTAGTTGTTGTTAAACTTTAATTGTCTTTAAAATTTTGAATATTTATCTTCGCTATTTTAAATCCTTGCGAGGATTTTATAAAGGTTTGAAACCTAATAAATTGTTAATTGCCTGGCGCATATGTTAAATGTTTTCTGAGGTCTGCGACCCCAAAATTGTTAACGAAATTGAAAATATATATTTGTTAAAGTTATCAACTTCTTTAGAATTGTTAAATAAATTAAGAGTTTCTTTTCGCTTTTTCATTTTTCTAGTACAACGGTTAGGCAATATCCTGTCTTCCTTGGCTCTTCCTACTCAATACCATTAAATCTATTGATAGGGCTTTCACCACTCGTTGCATTTGAGCAAGAACTCTCAGTGGTAATCTCGTTAAAGTTTCTCTTAGCTTTAATAGCTAATTCTAACTGGCCAGTAAGGCAAGTACAGCTCGCTACGCCAGCTACCTGCTTGTGGAGATCCTCTCCGAACACTTATAATTGGTTTTCCAAAAGATAAGTGTTTCTCTTTGCCTAAACTTTTAGTCGGCTCCTTGCTGAGTAAAAGCTTAGCCATTTCCAAATGCAACTATTGGTTCACTTACCAAAATTACTCCCCAAGGTATATTTTTTTTATCACTATCCTTCTTGGAAGCACATGGTCGCTTTTTCAGGATCTCAATAACTTCGAAAACTGGAAATACTAAACCTGATTCAAATTATTGGCATTCTTCGAATTACTTTGCAAAAACGAATTTCTTTGAACAGACATACAATAAATCTGTTCCTCTCTGTCTTGAGAGGGAATACACTAAAGCCACCCTCTTGCAAACCGCCCAAGTCCTAGCTGCGTTTCCCGTCAGCTTCGACCAGGTCCTTACCCACTTTAGGTATCAGAGAGCGGATTTGCGGTGGCAACCGCCTCTGAGTGCATTTATAGTTAAATTTATAACTTTTGTGGGACTCTCCTCCTATTTCTCCATCCTTTTTCTCCAGTCCGAAACCCACCTCCTTTTCTTTATCATCTTCCATTGGTGGTTAGGTTATTCCTCAGCCAATAATCTACCCACAAGCGCCGAATCCATCATTTATTGGTAAAAGAAGAGAGGAAAAATATAGTCTTTAGAATGACTTAGAAAGATTTTATGCAAGAGGACTGGTACAACGTGGCGTAATGATAAGAGTCCAGGTGGCCCCAGGAAATGATATCATGCGTGACGCACCGATAGGGAGCCGATCATGACTATGAATAGAACGATAAAAACTTTCCGCTGTGTGTAAGCGAGAAGAGGTTTCGGAAATTGATCTTACGCAGCAATTAAATGGCATCCTCGCAGTTGTGCAAGAAGAGGAATAATTAGATTTAAGCCATTTGCGAGAATATAATTAACAAAAGAAATGCATCATTGTGAATCATTTTGGAACAGAGATTTTTGTGTGGGGAAAAAGGTTGTAATAATTGCACATGAAAGAAGTGCAAACGCAGCATTACGTAGTTAAAAGATCCCCGAGACCAGAGGTGGTAGGGATTGAAAATAAACCTCAACACCCACGTATCTGAAGTGCACATTTTAGTTAATATCTTGGAATTGTACGATCGATTTTCATGTGCAAAGAAGTCAGTTTACGTTTAGAAAACGAGCTTTCCAGAGTTATCATTTTCAAAAGTATGCGACTATTGCTTCAAAAGTTAGTTATGAAAAAGACGAAGACTTTATCTTTTTGTCGCCGATTTGTATAAAATCCCTGGCAGAGCCAGGCTAATCATGCAGTATTTACCAGACCTCGAGAGGTCGTGATACGCTGTATCACCAACGAGCACCCCGTAGGGAGTGGCCGAGAAGTATCGTCTTTAGTATCGCCGTGTGAAGACATAGTCAAATCCTAGTACAGGATTTATTTCAGCAAGCGTCAGTCTTTATAGTGAGAGTTCATTATTACAGTCAAAGTTAGGCAGCGACTTTGAAGGAAGAACAGGCGATAGGTCTTCGAATAATAGTTCAGTTAAAAGACAGAAAGTATCGTAACGTTTCGAAGTACCAACGGAAGTGAAATAAACATTTCTATCAAAGTTACGGAACCCGATCAGGGTTGTACGAAATAAGTAACGCCTAGTGTGCCGGAAAAGATAGGAACTAGAGCGCAGACCAATAAGAATTGAGAATTTAATCCAAGGCGTTGTCTAAAGGAGACAAACGAACAGTAAAAAGCAATAAGCTACGATTTGAAGGAATAGCAGTAAATGCTAGGGAATCATTAGGTCACCGATAATGTATTCGAGTGGCCGTAAACAGGACAGACTTTAGCTAGACAAACTAAATAGTGTCTAGGAAGAAACGACATCGAGCTAGTAAAATAGAAGCCGATAGTCAGAAACCGGATCTGAAGATTAACCGTTCCAGGGAGGGGTAGATTGATCGAGACTTTCATCATCTTACCAGGTTAGGGAGCCGACGTATAAGAGTGTCACCCTTGGAAACGGGGAAGAAAGAAATCATGTGTGTAAGGCAAAAATCACAGCCTAAGTGATTAAAAGCAGTGTAAAGTAAATACAGTGAAATTTATTTTATTGTAATAATTTTAGTGAATTATTTATTTGTGTATGATAAATGAATACAAAAATGGTATTCAATATGTTATCAGTGTTTAAGGTAAATAATGTGTAAGTGTTTAAAGAAGTGTCATTGTGTGAATTGGTATCAATGAAGATGGCTTAAATGCAGTGAGTGGGCAAAAATGAAACATCGCTGGAGAATTCGGTCGATGACCGTAAAATCATGTGAGTAACCATTTCATTATGTTATGTGTTGGGAAAGGTTTGCGTACAATCCACTTGATAAAGAAAGAATAGGGATGTTTCAATAACAAATAAAAGAATATAGTGCGATCTGAACGATTAAATTTGAGAAAATATAAAAAAATTATGTGAAATAAATAAATCCCTTGGGGGAAATGTATGAAATAAAATATCAGTGTAGTTGATAAACGATTTAAATATGTGAAAGCAAGCGTAATAATAATAATAATAATAATAACAATTATATAAATGAATGAAGATTATGATTAATTATATGAAAAGTAGTAGCTTCCGAGCTCCTTTAAATGAATTAATACATGTTATGAAAACATGTTCTTAAAGTAAAGCGATTATTGTCAAGGGAGAGGATTAAAATAGAATGGAGATGTAGATCAAACGTTGATGTTGAATTTATCAGATCGTTGAAGGCAACTTGGCTCATAAATGTATAAGCGCCATGTAGCGCATTGAAGTAATTTGTCACGCTAGGAATGCGTTGAAATACTTGGTAAAACTAATTATGAGGGGCAGTTGGTGGTGGTAATTGAACTATGGTAAGTCCTCTAAATAGTGATGTGATCACGAGGCCGTGTGTATTGTATTATAAAAGGGTGCTAATTATTGTATTATGAGCGCGGGTGTAAGGCAACGAGGCCTGCTAAAAGTCGCTAATGTTATAAATCCTCCAGTGTGGGATATGGTTCCCGAGGCATTTGAAAGGATCGAACCCAGATTCGTCCATGTTTAAGCCCCTAAATATTTGTTGTTGTATTGAATTATTCTTACCCGCCAATGAGGACACTTCATAATTAATAAATGCCGAGGTTAAGAGAATAGGTCTGTTGAACCTAAATATGTTGTTATAAAAAGTAGTATGAAAGCTCTGCCTGTTCAAAGAACTGCATTTAAGAACAGCTGTATAAAAGCTGAGGATAGCCCGTCTCGTGTGAGCGAGACCGTGAAGTTCCTGCTCCCGGCAATAAATCACGCTAAGTAGTCAAGGCCATTAACGTGTTGTGGTAGGTAGGTCTAAGAGCCGTCTGTTTGAAGTTATAGTACACAAGAGTGTTTAGAGTTTGTTTTAACGACCCGGTCTTCGAACCGAGGTTCTTTAAGATGAATGTTACCGCTTGCAAAGTTCAGATCGTTGCTTTCTTATGATATAATGGTCTTTTAAGACAAATAATAATAAATCCCTAATGTTATGATTATATGATGTAGTGATTCACGAGTTCTAGTGAAGACAATTAGATTCCGGGAGTGATCTTAATTTTTGACTTGTTCAAGTAGTCTTCTGTAGCTCGGGAGTACGCAAATGTTTCCCAATCACGGTAGTGAAGTGTTGACTTGAGAGAGAGATGGTAACCTAAGAGCATTTTTTAATTTTTGCAGCGCCATATATTTGAGTAATTAAAGGTTTTTATAGTAGGAGCATAGAATTAATGTGCTTGGATTAATATTAGAGGAACACTTAGACGGTCATATCATGTAAAAGTAAAATAATGATAGAAGTAGCTACAAAATATAAAGTTTACTGACCGCATTGGTACCCTGGAGACTCACACCGAGCAGCCCTCAATTAAATACCCCCTAAAACACATTTCATTGGCGCCCAGTACGTAGGGATGAGTTTTCCTAGGGAAATCCCTAGTTTTCATGAAAAATCAAAATTTTCATTTTTTTTAATATGGTTTTTCGAAATTTTTGAATTTTTAAATCACTTCCATAAAGGTTTTGACATTGAATGAGTATACCAAAAGGGTACGTTTTAGTAAATACCCGTGATAAGGTTGAATTTTTGGAAATTGGGACACAAGAGTTCGGAGTACCATCTCTCATGCATGAACCGGCGATGGGACGTGATAGCCCGCTGTATTCTCATATATTGTGGAAAATATGTGTACAATGATGGAGATAAAGGAGTGCTTGAATGAGCACTTCCACAAGAATAGAGAGGAGATGATAAAAATAAGTACGGAAAATATCAAAGCTTTAAAAGCAGATAGCAAAGAGAAATTTGAAACTATAGACAATAAATTGGACCTCCAACAGATTACAAATAAAGAGAAGCTAGAATCCATAAATCAGAGTTTAGGATCTATCAAAGCCGACTGTATAGAAATGAATAGTGAACTGAAGGCTGAGATAGAAAAAATGAAAACGGAAAATGGGGAAAAAATTAAAGAACAGTTGAAAGTTGCAAAAGAAGAGACAATAGAGTTTATAAAAGCCGACAGTAAAGCAAATAACGAGGCACTGAAGGCTGAAATTGAGATAATAAAAAAAGAATCAAATGAACTCCAAGGAAGTATAAAAGAAAACATAGAGTCAAAATTTCAAATATTTGATAAAACATTTGGGGACAAGTTAGAGGCATTTCAAAATGAAAATAATACATTTAATACAGGATTGAAAATCCAAATAGGTACTATAGAACAAAATAGTATAGACTCCACAAAGGAGTGTCAAGATAATTTCAAAATTTTAGAAAATAAATTTGGTTCTATGGAAACTAAATTAAGTAACATGGAAGAAACTTGTAAAAAGAATGTAGACAGATGTAAAGATGAACTTGTAAACCAGATCCAAGGGGTGCGAACAGAGTTAATGGGTCAAATAGAGTCAAATATGAATCTATGTAAAACATCCCGGGAGGAGATAAAAGAAAGTTTTAATGAATTAGGAAACAGATTTAAAAAGGTTGAGGTAGAAGTAGGAAACCTCGAGGGAAAAGTCGAGGGAGTTCAGGCCGAAATAAATGATGTCAAGAAGCAAGGTGAGGTCGATGCAAACAAAAGGGAATTGCAATTATATATATTCACGGGACAGGTGGATGACTGGTTGAGGAAGCTGGAGGGGGAAATAACTACGAAGTTAGGTCAATACGAAGGGAATCTTAAGGATGAAAGCACGCAACGAAAGACGGATCGTGATGAACAACTCTTAAAAATAGAGAGGATAGAAAAAGGGGTTACTGGAATTCAGGAAACTGTAAATGGATTAACAAAACAGATGGGAGACACAAAGGGCGAAATAGATAAGGTTAGGACTGACATAACATTCATATTCGATGAACAAGGAGAAGCCCGAGGAGAGATGAACAAGATCCAGGAAAGAATCTACAAAGGACAGGTAGACATGAATAAAAAGATAAATGAGATACGAGAAGACTTAGATACCAAAGGTGACGTTAAGCCAGAAATTATAGAAAAACAGGTCATGGTCATCAAGAAAGAGGTAGGAGAACAATTAGCTGAAATAAGGGATAGTTTCAGGGAAGAGAAATTCCAACTCAAACAAGAAGTGGAAAGCAGTAAAAAGAATCAGGAAAGAATTCAGAATGAATTGGGATCACGGTTGGAAAGGACTGAACACAAGAACAGTCAAATGGAAATTCAACTCATGGCTAATGAAGAGAGTGCCAGAAGAGAAAGAAAATTAGAATTTAAAAGTCAGGATGAATTCCAAAGGACAGGATGGGAAGATCCCCATGAACGAGGCACTAATCAAGACAGGGAATTAGGAGGGGAGAGCCCTTATAAGAACCCAGGATATCCAATGGCGATGTCAACCCCGTATATGAACCAAACAAATGGACAAATAATTAACATCATCAAGTCAAAAGAGGACAGACCGGTGAAGTTTACGGGTAATAATATGTCGATTACTCCTAAATACTGGTTGAAGGAGGTAGCAGAGTATTTGGATGAAATGAAAGTTCCTCAGGATCGGAGACTGAGAGCAATTGAGAAGCTATTGGCAGGTGATTGTCTCACCTGGTTCAGGAGTTTCAGATACACATTTGACACGGTGGAAGGTTTTAGAGAAGCTATTCTGAAACGATATTGGGCAGCAGATGTACAAGAAAATTTGAGGCTAGAACTATACTCTAGGAAATATAGTACGAATGCCCCCACTAAATACTCAGAATTTTTCACCACTCAGCTGTGTAAATTCCGGGAACTTGATATTGCTCCAACTGAGAACGACCTGTGTGCCGCCATTGCAAGACAACTTCCATATGAGGTACAAAGGTTGTTAATCTCATCCAAAGCCAGAAGTGCTGTGGAAGTGGAGAACGTATTACGTCAATTGGACATGACGAATTCACACGTTACTCCCAGGCATCAAAGACAGACTGAACAAGTTCATATGGCTAGTAGTCAAGAAGATAGAGGGAAACCATCGACCAGAAATCAGTCAACTGGTACCAATACTCAGGGACTGGGTCGAGAATATGGACATCAAGAGCCTAGGGGAATACAGCCATACTATAGGGGGGATATCGAGGAAGAAATCCCAGGAATACGGGTTATAGGCAACAAGAGAACCGATCCTATAATAATAATAATCAAAGGCAGGATAACAGAAAGAGATGGGAAAATTATCCCAGAAGGAATGTGAGACCTGAGGACAGAAACGATGAATATCGGGCCGAGATCGAAGAGAGGTATCAGGAAAGTCTTCGTTATATGAATGAACGAACAGACGAACCTGAGATGCAAAGAGTCCGTTCGAGTGAGGCAATAAAGAAACGAAAATCACCCGACCGACTGGAAGGAGCTCAAAGCTTGGAGTTACAAGCGCAATTGAAGAATGAGGTGAAAGGAAGCCCTCAAGATAAAAAAAAACTCAAATTTAAATCATCAAAAGTGGAAACATACCAGGAGCTGGGAGGAGGTTGAGATTGTAAATTGGATAGCAAGACCAGATGAGCTAATTAAAGAGGATGTGGAAGGAATCCCACCTATTAGAAGGGAAATAGCTATCATCATGTTAAGGATAGAAGGATTACTGGTTAGGGCATTAATTGATACTGGATCAACTATAAGTTTAATAACGCAAACCCTCCTAAATGAATTAGAAACAAGAGGTCACATATTAAAAATTCCCACCTCAAGGGTGAAGATTAAGGGAATTATTCCTGAAAAAACTTTGACATGTAGATTTCAGGTAAACATTGATTTGATCATGGGTAACACTGAAATTTCACAATGCTTTTTGCTGGTAAATCAATTGCCATATAATGTTATATTAGGTATTGATTTCATCCGTGAGAACAAGGTCATAATAGACCTAGCGCAAAATTGCATTAGGATTCAAAGAGAGGATGTGGATGGACAAAACATTAATTTACAGGAACAGGATGCAAAAATAGAATAACAGGTATGGCATGTGGAAGAAATGACCGAGGAAGGTTGTAGGGACATAGAAAAAGTATTTGAAGTCCTAAACATAGAACTTGAAGATAATTTGGAAACCGAGTTCGAGACCAATCTGTCAGGAAAAATAGAGGAAGCTGAAGTTACCCTCGAAAACAAGGAAAACTTAAAGGAATTGCTATTAAATTACAGGGACGTATTTGATTCCAAGCCAGGAAAGATCAAAAATTTTAAATACGCATTTCAAGTAAACGATTGGGCACCGTTCAGACAAAAACCATACCCGGTTGAAGAAAAATATTACACACAAACCAAGAAAACACTGCAAGAGATGAATGATGCAGGTGTTATAGAAAAGATGGCGAAACCATATGTTAGTCCATTAGTAATTGTGAGTAAACCGGATGGCTCAGTAAGGGTGTGTTTGGATGCCAGGAATTTGAACGCGAAAATTATACCGGAAAATGATTCGGCACCACACATAAAGGAAATACTGAGGACATTTAAAGGCAAGAAGATATTCACAAATATTGACATGACTTCTTCATATCATCATCTCGAACTTGAAGAGAAAACCAGTCTCTTAACTGGATTTCAGTTCGATCAACAAACGTATTGCTTCATGAGATGTCCGTTTGGCTTGAAGACCGCGAGATCCGCCTTATTAAGAGCGCTTGATCGCAACCTGTCAGAGGAAGTAGAGGATTGCACTTTCTGTTATGTGGATGGCATATTGCTTACCTCGGAAAACATCGATGAACACTTGTAAAAGTTAAAGAAATTATTGGAAGACTTAAGAAGGGCTAACTTTAAGATAAATTTGAAGAAATCAAATTTTTGTCAGAGAAAAGTTACGTTTTTGGGACATGTGATTGACAAGGATGGTGTCAAACCAAATCCATGCAAATTAGAATCAATAAGAGATTTTCCCAGGCCTTTGAAGGTGAAAAACGTTTGCCAGTTTTTGGGATTGATTGGATTTTTCTCAGGACATTGTCCGTCATACACCAAAACTGTTGCACCACTACAGCACCTTCTGAAGAAGGTAGGTAAGTGGAAATGGACGGAGGAAACAGAAAAGGCATTTATAGAGGCCAAGGAAATGCTCTTAAATTATGTGAAGCTAGGATATCCTGATTTTAATCAGAGATTTGTAATACAAACGGATGCATCCCAGATTGGAATAGGGGCAATGCTATATCAGGAAAACCCGGATAACCCTGAAAAGAAAAATTATCTAGCTTTCACAAGTCGGAGACTGAAACCACACGAGAAAAATTATACAATTAGTGAAATTGAGCTGTTAGCAATATTGCATGCGTTGGAATATTGGCGAAAGATTGTATATGGATTTCCAGTCACATTAAGAACCGATCATAAAGCCTTAACCTTTTTGATGAAGACGGATTTATCCAGTCAAAGGTTGATGCGTTGGGCTTTATATATACAACAGTTTGATGTAAATATAGAATATTGCCCGGGAAAACAAAATGTAGTTCCAGATTATTTAAGTAGACAGCCAGAGTCCAAGGAGGAGGAAGTAATAGCTATTGATTTGGAAGACAGAGATCAGCTCATTTTGGATGAATTAAGAAGCATTGGTCAGCGACAACGTGAGGATCCATGGATGAACATGCTCATATCTTTCTTGGAAGGGAGTTTGATAAGGGGAACCCCTGCGTATACTGAAGCTAATAAAATAGCTCAGGATTACACTTTCTTTAATGGATTATTGTATAAGTTTGCGGACTCTGACCATACTCGATTGAGGATCGTTATACCTGCTATTTTGCAGAGGAAAATGGTATGGTTGGCCCATAGATCGTTTGGACATATGGGAGTCGACAAATCAGTCTCGATGCTGATAGAAGCATTTGTATGGCCGAGACTGAGAGAAACTGTAAGGGATACGCTCAAGACATGTGACATATTGTACCCGTTCGTCCTGGGGATGCGATGACCCATCTGCTATTACATCGCATTCCTGGATTTCCAGGACAGAGCGGAGTTAAATGAACATCTAGTCAAATAAGGAATGTGTCGGAAATTCAGTTGAAATATCACAAAAGCAGAGGGTAACACGAGATAAAGTATCTCCAGGGTCGTTACGGGTTTAAATTTAATTTAAAAAAGTCCTCTTGGCACGCCGGAAGGCGGAGGTAGATTTCACCGGACAAACTTGGAGATAGGCGAAAATAGGCAGAATATGCAGGTTTTCGTAGAAGGATCAGACCTCATTTATCGCGTGAAAGTATTTTATAATTGGAGATTAATTAACTTTGTTTTTCTTCATTTTAAACATTTTATTGTCTTATGGGGACGGTAACCTTCTTGTCATTTGGAGTCCATTTTTAGCCTATTTTCAATTTTGAAAAAATAGGCTTATGAGATCACCTTTTGTCCGTGTGTGTGCGTGCGTGTGTGTGTGTGTGAGGTGTGTGTGTGTGTCCCCGTAATAAAATCTAAACGGCTGGAGCGATTTCAGTGAAACTCGGTAAGTTCATAGCACTATTCCCGGCGACCTCGACCGTGCCCATCGAATTTTGTTACGTCTCACCAATCCAACATGGCGGCTGTGCGAAATATTTCACTGGCATTCAGTATCTCCGAAACTATAACGGATATCGCCCTGAAATTGTGTACGGTGATAAAGGGTACTACTAGAAGTTCACCTATGAGACTTTCAAAAACCTGGTTACTACATAACCAACATGGCGGCCAAGCGAAGTGGAGACTTTTAAATAGACTTTTCTCGCGATTTAACTATCCAAACGTAATGAAACTTTGTACAGCAAATATTTATGCACATTGCAATGCACTAGAGTCTAATTTATTTCAATTGTTTACATAACCTCAAAATGGCGGCTGTGCAAAATATTTCACTGACATTCTGTATCCCCGAAACTATTACATATATCACCCTGCAATTTTGTACGGTGATAAAGGATACTGATACAAGTTTACCGATGTATAATTCATAAACCTGTAAAGTACAAAAAGAACATGGCGACCAAGCGAATTTGAAATATTTTAATAGACTTTTCTCGTGAGTTAACTCTCTGAGCGCAGTGAAATGTGGTACAGTAAATGATTTTGCAGATTGTAATGTACTGCCATCTAATTTAATTCAATTGTTTACATAACCTCAAGATGGCGGCTGTGCGAAATTTTAAAATTAAGTTTTTATTTCTTGTGTCGTAATCATGTGATCCAAGTGAAAGTTTGAATAATGAACCTAGGCAATAAGTGTCCTTGAATGGTACATAACTCTATGGCCTATAGGCCTACATATAACAATCCTAAATGCACCTAGATGTTAGGCCCCTTAAAACAACAATTATCATCATCATCATCAATCCTAAATGGCAAGCTTCCGTAATATTTAGACGGTTCTCAATATCTATGAATCTTTTACAGCAACCAAACTGAAATTTTTATGTTCATAGAGACTATGAACATATGTTCACCTATAGGACTTTCAGTAACCTGGTGAGCACGAATCCAACATGGCGGCGACGCGAAGTATAAATATTTAAATGGACGTTTCTCGCGAATTAACTATCCGAGTGCCGTGAAACGTTGCACGTTAAATGCTTACACAAATGTTGATCCACTGGCATCTAATTTATTTCAATTGTTTGCATAATCACAAGATGGCTGCTGTGCGTAATTTTAAAATCTCGTTTTTATTTCTTGTGTTCTAATCATGCGATTGAAGTTTGAATACCACACGTACACAATAATCTTAATATAATAGTACAAAAATAAAAATCCAACCTGGCGACCATCTGAAATATTTAGACGGTTCTCAATATCTACGAATCTGTTACAGCAATTAAACTGAAATTTTGTATGTTGATAGAGGCAATTAACATGAGCAGGATATATGAAAATAGGCTGTACAGTTCTTCACGGAACTACTTGTTATACTTGTGGTCACACTGTCCTTATGCACGGTTTCGACACTGATGTGTAACTATGTAACGGTCTGTTACTTCTTCACGCAAAATTATATCTCCCGCAGAGATATTGGTTGGTTCCTCAGTTTAGGGGCTGCGACAACGCGGTCATATAACCCCGTGTACTTTGAGTGAGTGTAGAATCTGTCTGATAAACGGTGTGAATTGTGATGGCTGTATTAGTCTGTAATTCAGGTAAGGAATGCAGACGCTAAATTTCAAGCAGTAGTTCCTAATGTTGCTACCAGATACTAACGTTAACGCCACCTAGCTGTGAACTTGGCTACTAGATGCCACCTCAATCAGCAACTCGCAACGAACGTTGGAACTTCCCCTCCAAAGGAAAGCTTACTGAGGGATTTTTAGCGCTCTTAGAAAATCCGACGACTTTGGCCGGCTTTGAACCCGCGACCTTGGGCATAGGTGTTCAGCATGCTACCAGTTACGTCACCGAAGCCGCTTCACACTTAGTCAGATGGAAATCTGAATCTGATCTCGCGCAAGTGCGTTGTCATGGCAACGTCTGATGGCTCATCCCTCATCAATTTAGTAGTGTTGCCATGTCAACCACTGATAGCTCTTGGCATTTTCTTATAATTCCGAAATCATTTTTCTCATCCCTTGGCGCAATGGTGGCTCATATCAAAAATTCTTTCAGACAAATGTTTTAGGTAATTATTAGGGGAATATTGTCCATTTTGTACGGTTTTGATATTGTGCCTATTAACAGATATATGATTAA